>JAHWGI010001418.1:238771-1480898 GCA_029379305.1 Frankliniella fusca | reverse complement strand
CATCGTCAACATCCCATGCACCAACAAGCCTGTTTGAGGAGCAATGCTGAAGAATTCCTGGCATCGGTCTTTTGGGTTACAAAAATATCAAGACGGAACAGGGTGGTGTTGGTGGTTTTGTGGTTTGAATGCAATTATTTCTTTAGTGCATGATGTTTATAACTGCCTTTATGCATGAGATATTCCAGAGGGGGTATTGCAAGATAAACATCAAGAACTATCAAGTATGGCTGCCACTTTCACTGTCGACATCAGCAAAGATATCATTCAGGCGAAACGTTGAAGAATTCCTGGCATTGGTCTTTTGGGTTACAAAAACATCAAGCTCAGAAGACGGAACAGGGTGGTGTTGGTTTTATGGTGTGAAAGCAATTTGTTTATTTTTTGTACATGATGTTTACAAATGCCTTTATACACGGGATATTCCAGAGAGAGAATTGCAAGAGAATTGTCAAGAACTATTTATTTCACCTGCAACTTTCATCGTCAACATCCCCAGCAACTTACAAGCCTGTTTGAGGAGCAATGGTAAAGAATTCCTGGCATCGGTCTTTTGGGTTACAAAAACATCAAGCTCAGAAGACGGGACAGGGTGGTGTTGGTTTTATGGTGTGAATGCAATTTGTTTTTGTTTTTTTTGTGCATGATGTTTATTACTGCCTTTATGCATGGTATATTCCAGAGGGATTTTTGCCAGTGAATCTTCAAGAACTATTTATCTCACCTGCCACTTTCATCGTCAACATCCTATGCACCTACAAGTCTATCTGAAGAGCAGCTTTCAAAATTTCATGGCATCGGACTTTTGTGTTCAAGAGTTCTAGTCATCCATATTTGGGGGTTTGGTTACTTGAAGGGAGTAACATGTTAGGATGGGTGGCCTTAAAGTTGCTGTTTATATTTTGCTGCATTACTGGCATTGTATTTCAGCGACATTTAGATATTATTTTAGCTCCCGTTTTGGAATTGAACTAGTGTATAATTTACACTTTTGTGTTTCTTCCGGAATGGAAGGTTAGTATGTATTAATTTTTTTAAATTGTTTTCTTTTATTTGTTGAAGTTCTATTTTTACCTTATTTGTTTATTTCCATTGATTATTGCTTTCTTATCTTATTGCAGACTGTTCATTAACCACATTGCACATGAAAGAAAATGTTGTTTTCTTTGGCAAGAGTATATCTCTTTTGGAATCCTGTAATGTATCCTATTTTTCACCAATATCCTGTGCCAGCTGAAGTCTCATCTGTTGGCTGTACAAGGTAGCTTGTCTGTAAATGTGCATTACTGTCTTGTATTATAATTCTCATTTACATATGTTTTTTACTTTTCTAGAGAGTGCAGTTTTGGTAATGATTGCATGACCTAACAGCCTTCTAAATCAAGGGTTCTGTTACGCACAACATTCCCCCTTTCTCTTTTGGAAGCACAAACTAGAATCCGATGGCTGGACCAGGATAGCTTTGCTCATCATAGATAGATGTCTCACCTGGATCAATCTTGGTAAGCATTTTTATTTTGTTTTTTCAATTTCCTTGGAAGTTGTCTTGTGCTTTGGGAGCAATTTAGAACTAATTTCTCATTTTTGTTTTCCATTTTTGTATGAATTTCCTAATTGAGATCTTTTGTAGGATGGGATTCCCTTTACATCAGATAATTGAGTGTTTTGGTGCTGGCAAGGTAGCAAGCAAGATTATCATGGACCCTGGGTAACACTGCTACTAACAACTGTCAATGCAGTCTACTCTAATATTTAATATCCATGGTGAGTGTGAGATGTATCACTTTATGTAACCATTATATTTTTCTGGGCCTGGATATTGATTTTGTGTCACTGCATTTTGGTAATTTATACCCCGTAAAGTTTGTGAGATTGCTTGTACTTGCCTTCCTTGAATTATTTATAATAATTCCTGATTCTGTATGTAGTGTGTAAAAGCATACACTTGTTTCATCGTTTAGATGTGAAATCCCATACTTGTGTTTTAAGCGATTAACCTTACCTATCTATCTATCACATGCGGTAATGCCTTAAAAATATAAACCATCAAATTGTATTTATTTATTTTTAGGTCCTATTTACCTAACAAGTGTGAAGTCCTTATATGCTGCCATGCACCAAGTGAATTTTTATTGTTATAATTCTGTATACATCTATGGTATTAGTATGTGGTATTTCCTTTGAGATGCGTATTGTTTATGTTCTGTGTATTGCTCAGTTAGTTGGTTTATCAAAGTTTAAACTGGAGATATGTAATGACCTCTGTAAATTATTTTCTCTTTTGTGTATATTTTGTCGGTTCATGACACCCATGGTGTGTTGGTCAATATTATGATGGACCTGGGTAACACTGCTTCTAACAACAACTGTCAATGCAGTCTACTCTAATCTTTAATATCCACGGTGAGTGTGAGATGTACCAATCAACCATTATAACCATTGTATTTGTCTGGGCCTAGATATTGATTTTGTGTCACTGCATTTTGGTAATTTATACCATGTAAAGTTTGTGAGATTGCCTGTACTTGCCTTCCTTGAATTATTTATAATAATTCCTAATTCTGTATGTAGTGTGTAAAAGCATACACTTGTTTCATCGTTTAGATGTGAAATTCCCATAGTTATCTCCACTTTTGTGTGTGGATTGCATTTATTTACTTTTGAACTGAATACGTATAAAGTTAACATGGTATAATAAGTCGGTCGAGCGACAAACCCCAGCTCACTTATAATCATAGTTTAACGTTCAGATTTTGACATTTTTCTTCCTATATTATATCAACCAACTTGTGTTTTAAGCAAGTAACCTTACCTTTCTATCACATGAAGTAACGCCTTAAAAATATAAACCATCAAATTGAATTTATTTATATTTGAAATGAATACGTATAAAGTTCACATGCTATGATAAGTCAGTCAAGCGACAAACCCCACCTCTCTTATAATCCTAGTTTTACGTTCAGATATTGACATTTTTGTTCCTATATTATATCAACCAACTTGTGTTTTAAGCGAGTAACCTTACATATCTATCACATGCAGTAACGCCTTAAAGATATAAACCATCAAATTGTATTTATTTATTTTTTTGTCCTATTGCTTCCTGATATGGCACTTTTTGTTGCAACTCAGATATGCGGCTTATACTTAATCTTCCAAGGGTTTGCTTGGAATCAGTTTATGTAATACAAGCCCTCCCGACGCAAAATGTTCTGTACGCCAAAGGTGCGCGTTTAGTTCGTCCTGACGAACTGTGCGCGACCTTCTTCTGAGGTCGCTAAGAGTACGCTTTGGTTCGCCGCCCGAGTTCGCTTTTACGTCGCATAGGTCTCACTACGCGACCTTTTGAGTTCGCTCGACGTACTTGGCGTACCAAAAACGAACTCTGTCGCTCGCGCGCTGAGGTCGCTTCTTGTTCGCTACAGGTTCGCTTTTAGTGCGCTTTTAGGTCGCTTTATATGCGTTTAATGTTCGTCATGCGGAGGGGGGCAGTTTTAGGGGGGTTTTGGGTGGGGGGCAGGCGGGGAATCGGTGCTTCAAGGGGTAGGAGTTGGAAGGTAAAGAAGCATGTGATAATTTTATTACATGTTTATCTAGCTGCATGTGAAAGTAGACAAATGCAGCACTGCAGAGTCGGCTCGGATACCCCCGGGATATACCCACACCAACATACATCAGGAAGTCTTCCTGTTCAAATGAAGATATAAGTCTTAAACACAATTTGTTGTACATTTAAGAGTGACCAAAAGAAAAGCCCGCTTTAATAGTGTGTAGTAGCACTCAAGCATCACTTCTGCGAGCGCAGAGTATCATGGACTGTTCTGCGGGCACTCTAAGTGGACTACACTGTGTTAAAGATCCTTTAACTGCTTACCAGTAGAACACTCAAGACGTCAGTCAAAACGCTACAGCCGCACAGCTGCTGCCTTGCTGCCTCGTGCTGCTGCTCCGACTGCACTCACGCACGTCCTTCCTCCGCGGCTTTCACTCTTCGACTAACGTAACGTGGTCGTGGTGTGCACTGTGCAGTGGTGTGGTTTCCGTCCCGTCCGTCTCTAGCTGCTGCGCTGCTGTGCTGCAACTGTGCTGAGACCTCTCTCCACCGTGCCTCAGGTACTCCGAGTGTCCCGGGCCCGGGGCCGCCCCATCCCTCCCTCCCTCCCCTCCCCTGCTCGCAAGTGCGCTGGCCGGGGTTTCCCGGAAAATACCGACATCGCGGGGCTCTCCAGGCCAGGCGAACCTGACGATCAGAAAGCGAGGTCGCTCTCAGAGCGAACTAAAAGCGTACCCTGACGACCCAAGCGAACAGGAAACGTACTGAGTCGCTCCCAAAAGCGAACAGAGCGTCTCGAAAACGAACCGTGGACGCACCTCCTCGAGGGCGCCGACGAACACCGACGACCCGTTAGCGTACCATGCGCGACCCTCCGCGCACCAATAGCGAACGAAAAGCGAACGTTTAGCGAACAATCATTTTGGGTCGGGCTACCCCAATTAAATTTCCTCCAACCTTATCGGTCTTCTGTGTGCCAGCACCCTTGCTCTCCCTGGCAGTACAGTGTCTAGTGCTGAATCCAGTCTGCCAATCGATTATCAAATTTATTCTGGATGTCTACCACGCAGAACTTTATAATCACAATATACCAATAAATACTTTTGAGAACATATACATGACTTTCTTTTTCTTCCTTACTAAAGCTAAACTTTTGACGTTTTCATGATACTTGTCGCGATGCACTCATTTTATTTCTACTACTACGAGTACTTCTCCTCCCTCCCCTTCCCTCACTCTGGCGGCCGGAGCTGAGCAGTTTCCTTGCATGGACCCTTCGTGTCCACCGGTAAACCCGTGTGACCCGTACCCTGGGTGTTCTTAAAACTCGTCTCAGACGTGCGATAGTGAGGTGCCTTCGTGGCTGACCTTCCCCTTCTCAATGCGGAGCGCACCCGCGGATGTGACCGCCCAGGCGGACGGCAGCCTAGAGATGCTGTCCCGTCCGTGGAGATGGAGGTGCGCCACTCCGCCGTCAGCCTGCACCAGCAACGAAGTGCTCTGCGTAACTACGAGGGCCCGGGACCGCGCCCGCGCGGCAGGAGCGCGCCGACATCGACCACAGAGTGCAGAAGCCAAGCGGCCACGCTCCACTTCCACGGCGTGTTCGCCAGCGCCGTCTCCGTCCCGGCCACCTCCGAGAACTTCTTGAGGGTAAGGGGCAAGGGTGCAGGGTGGGGCCGGTGCGCTGATGGGGAGCCAGCTGGCTGACCAGCTATGCCGGGTGCTCTTCCTCGGGGTGCCTTGGCCCATGAGGAGCCGCGCCCGCGTGGACCCCGTCCAGGTGCTCGCCGACAAGCCCGCGACGGGGCGTAGGTCAGGGACGATGCGGGGGGCTGGCCTGATACTTGACCCTGCAGCTCGTGGTGGACAAGGTGTCTGTCGGCGTGCTCGTGTGCGCAGCGCCAGCTGCGTGCCGCGTGGCGCGTGACTCACGATAAACCATATGACAACCCGCCCTCGGCCTTCACGGTCCGTCCGGATGAGCCGTACTACTTGTGTGCTCCTTGAGTCAGTACCTGGGCCTAGTGGTAACTCAGCCCTGCGACAATCTCGTCTCTCGCGTGCGCAAACTATCTCGCCCCTCGTTGTGTGGAAGGTGAAGTGCGTAAACAAGCTTCAGGTGGCCGCGGCGTCCACCAGCAGGACAGGGAACTCTGAACGAGGGGGAAACGACTGTCAATTTTCCTGTCAGCCGGATTACGGATTAACCCGGATTACCTCGGATTACCTCTGGAGTGTCCTCCGGATAACGGTGCTTTTTTCCTCGGATTACCCCGGATCACCCTAAAATTTCCCCGGATTACACCGGATTACTTCGAATTTCCCCGGATTACACCCTGCCGGATTACCTAACAGCTGTCAGCCGGATTACCTTAGTCGTTTCCCCCTCGACTCTGAAGGAACTCCTGTTGGCATGCACCCTCCCCCCACACGTCCAGGAAATCATTGGGATGTCCGGCTCCCCGAGGGCGCCAGGGCTGGCGGTAGGGAGCACGGGCCGGATAGGCGCCGGGGGCGGCGCGTAAATGCGTGGAGGCTGGACGAGCCCTCCCGGCTTTGCGGCCCCGGGCCGCCCGCCCGACCAGTCCGGTAATCGCCGCGGGTCAGGCCCGGCACCGCGCCCCGGGCCCAACAGGCTATGGTCCGGCTTGCACCTTGCCCCACCCCTCTGTGTCTGCGATGTGGGTGCGCTTGGCGCCCTCCCCTCCTCCGCGAGGGCCTTCCGCGGTTTGCCGCGCCGCGCCGGTCCCACGAAGCGCGAGCGGCCTCCGCGGTGACACTCGCGACTCGCGACGCGTCAGGCGCCAGTAGGCTGATTCCGCAAACGCGTCTCGTCGCTCTGTCTCGCTCACATCTATACAGGAAGTTCCTCGAGTGCGAGAGAGACAGAGCGACAAAACGCATTTGCGGAATCAGTCTGCAGGGTCCCTTGCTCTCGCCCGGCGAGGCGCGATAATTCTTCGCGGACCGCGAGAACGGGCGCGAGAGCCCGCTGCTATTCGCGAGGGTGACCGCGGTGGGATGGGAGGGCCCTTGTACATCGCGGGATGACCGCGACAGCCCCGGGGCCCGAGTCCAGGCGTGGCGCGCGGGGCTTCTCGGACCGATAGGGCCGGGGCTGGGCGGGGCTCTTCCGGCCTCCGCATTTACGCGCTGGCCCCCTTGCTCTCCCGCCGCAGGTAGAAGCGGCGCTTCCCGATAGCCGAGGCGCCAGGTCGGACACGTCCTCGCAGTTTCTGCCTGGCAACCGGGTGCGCCAGCGCCTTTTACCGTTCCCTTGCAGTTACTACTTAACCCTGACTTTTCTCACTCCCTTGCCTGCCCTGATCGCGCTTCGCTTGTGGTGTAGGCTCGGTTGCCTACCCGACCAGGCGGCGGCCGGTGAGTTGGGTGGGTTGCCTACTCAGCAGGCGTTCTGTCCATGTCCGCGGGCGGTTTTGCTATGAACAGCGGGTGCCGTGCACGCGGCGACCTGACCTAAAGACATGAGGCGCAACAGTAAGGTCGTGGTGGTCAGCACGGCAGCCGCGTCCGACAAGCGGCGGCTTGGGTGCAGGTTCTTAGCGTTCTGGGTCAGAGGGATGTTTCGTCTCCCGCCCGTTTCATCACAGCGCGCGCCAGGGGCCTCCAGCTTCCTATTTCTTTACCAGTAGCCTCTGTTGTGGGGCACTTGCTCGCGCGGTCTAAGAAGGAACGCCAGCACTCCTGCTCCCCTCACCTAAATGAGCAGTCCCAAGCCGCCACCCTCCCCTCCAATATAGTGCGCCCTGCCGTCGGATTCAAAAGAGCGTTTTGAAGCGCCCACTCACTCTCACCTAGGGGCTGAGCTCCATGAGTGTGACAGGGATGGACATAGTAGAGCGCGCTTCTAACTTCTAAATTATAGGCTTACGGCTGAAAGAGGGCCCGTTCCGTCGTCAGTACCGCCGTGAGGGTTGACCGTAACGTCCTCCAATACCTCACTTGACCGTCTCTTCTTCTATGGTCGTACGTAGATTGATTTTGGGCCCATCCGGGACGGCAGGGAATGCCTCCCTGTAACATCCTGCATGATGATTTGACGCTCTTCCTGCTTACATAAGTCAGAAGATTGCAATAGGTTTATTTATTATAAGGCCATGCTAAGTACGAAATAGTGCAGCTGTGGATGGTGAAAGCTTTTATTTTAAATTATTGTAACACAGAGTGCATGAAGCAGGCAAGCGAGATTAGTGACTGCTCCGGACAGTGCGTTGGCAGACAAAGACAAGGCTGAGCTCGGGGAAGGACACAACAGCCACAGCAGCAGTCAGGCAAATGCAGTAGACGTGAAGTGTAAAGCAGCGTACATGTACATGAAACAGAAAGAAACAGAAAGGTCAGAACCACGACAAACACAATAACAGCGCGACGCCTCTGCCTATGCTCAGCGCGTTATTCGTGTGTCAATCACGAGCAACTACACTAACAGTCCGCAAAAACGAGAGCTGCGCTATCAGTCCCGATATTCCAACACAAATTACACATATAGCTTGCACATGAACAGCAATACGCGCTTCTTGCTATGTATTTCGCAGTTGTGGGGGACTGCGAATTATGTATCATATATCGAGGTTTACGTCCTGTTGGCTTTCAAGTATTTTTCTCATTAAACTGCAGGCCGCGCGTGTCACACACAGACATGTGTGTGAACATGTAACACACGAGGCAGCGCGCAGGTGCGATACCGGTACGACACACTTCTAGAACCACACACACCTGTAGGTCGCGCGAGTCACACACAAAGACATGTGTGTGAACATGTAACACATGAGGCAGCGCGCAGGTGCGAAACCGGTACGACACACTTCTAGAACCACACACACGGGTAGTCCGCGCGAGTCACACACAAAGACATGTGTGTGAACATGTAACACATGAGGCAGCGCGCAGGTTCGATACCGGTATACGACACACTTCTAGAACCACACACACGGGTAGTCCGCGCGAGTCACACACAAAGACATGTGTGTGAACATGTAACACATGAGGCAGCGCGCAGGTGCGAAACCGGTACGACACACTTCTAGAACCACACACACGGGTAGTCCGCGCGAGTCACACACAAAGACATGTGTGTGAAGTTTGCACACTTGTATACAGGGACGAACTGGGGACTCAGGGGCCAGGTGCCATGCGGTTCTCCTACCTCACAGGGGCGGGAAAGGGGCAATTAGGGCGTTACAAAGGACAAAAAGACGCTGCATTGGCAGAGCATTGGGAAAGTGTTTATTTTTAAAACAAATGGCGGGAGTATTTTAATTAAAATTAAAATGCAGTTCCCGTTTATGTGTGCTTAGGTAGATGTTTTTTCTGCTCTGCCAGTAAAAGAGCTAATGCCTTGTATTTATCTGTCTGACACTTGTCACAAAGTGTTCGCAGTGGCAGTGGGGCCGGGAGGGTTTACTCTACCCCCCCCCCTCCCCCCGGGGAGAGTCTGTCCCTGCTTGTATATATGTACAGGCGCAGTTTTAACTTCGGATGACGGGTGGGGGGGGATGTACTGTAGGTTGCTTAAATACAGGGTTTTGTAGCTCAAGATGCCTACATTACAAGCGGCTTCTTGGGGATTACCGGGGGGGGGGGGGGAGCTTGTCACTCCATCGCCCCCATAAAACTGCCAGGGTTTGAGAACATTCTGTTTCCAGCACGTAGACTAGTAAAGGTGTGAATTTCCCCATGAGGTTTGTTGGTGTGCACCTCCAAAAGTACACATGAAAAGTCACTCACCTACAAGTGTGCGACAATCACACACCAGGGTTCCCTATGCGAGTGAAAGTCGTGAGAAAAGGAGTAACACATGACAGCGCAGGCAGATTCAAACCTCACAAACGTTCCCGGTCTTCAAACACACACACACACACACACACACACACACACACACACACACACACACACACACACACACACACACACACACACACACACACACACACACACACACACACCTACACACCTAAACAGGCGCGGTTTTATAGGGGCGATCGCCCCCCCTTCCCCCGTCAGCCCTGAAGGCAGTCAATTTGACGTGCAGAACCCCTGTATGTAGGCAACCCACAGCACATCCCCCCTCCCGTCATCGGACTTAAAACCGCGCCTGCATCTAAACGCACCCGCGAACGCACTTACATCCATCTAAGGGCAAATAATTTAGTTCAGACAATTAAATTTTATCGACTAAATTTAGTCGATTAAGTTTAGTCGACTAAATTTAATCGACTAAATTTAATCGACTAAATTTAATCGACTAAATTTAATCGACTAAATTTAGTCGACTAAATTTAGTCGACTAAAATAATGGGTAGGTCAAATGCACAACATTACTAAAATAATTGGTGGGATGAGGTAGGACAAACGCACTCACTAAAAAAAATCGACACGATTATTTTTAGTCCACTTTTTTTAGTAATTTTTTTAATACTAAAAAAAATGGTAGGACAAATGGCAGGTAGGACTAACGATGCCACCTCTCCAGAGCGTCAGGTGCGCGGCGCACACACTGCAGCTCGCCGTGGACGACGCTATGAAGCAGAACGACGGGGTCAAGCCAACTATCGCTAAGGTTAGGAACTTGGCCCACTTCCTGCGCACACCAACCAACGTCCGTCAACTCAAGACCGCCGGTAAGTCCCTCCCTGTCTTGGACGTCGTGACACGCTGGGGGTCGACGTATGGAATGTTGAAGAGCGTTTCTGCCCTTCGACATTTTTTTCAAGCTGTGATGGACATGACCAGCAAGGAGAGGGCTGAGAATGGTCTCACCGATGACGATTGGGATGGTGTCGATGAGATTCTTTCGGACCTGCACCCTGTCTACACGGCGACCATCAAGCTGCAGGCGAGGGACCTGACTTTGGGCCAGTTACTCGCCATTTGGACAGAAGCGACCATGGCTCTGAAATCCCGCCGTTCAGACTTAGCACGGTCTATTCTGCATGCGATGGACGCTAGATCTAAGTCTGCTATGTATCGGAATCGGGCAAGAGGCGAACGGCTCTCCTCTCTCTTCGATTACCCCGCGTTCTTCGCGGCGGTTTTCGCGGACCCAAGGTTTTTCTCTCTGCTCACAAAAGAGCAGATCGTCAAGGCGAAGGAGTACCTGATTCAATTGTGGCAAATTCAGCAAGCCAGGCGCGGGGTGCAAATAGTGCAACAGGAAGAGACCATACCCGGAAATGAGTCCGACAATGATGACGAGGATGATGATCCCTTTGCTGCCTTCCTCGCCAAAAAGAATCAGGAGCGCATCACATCTCAGCAGCCGAGAGGCCGGACCGCTGCCAGGCGCGGTCGAGCACCAGCTGCTCCCGTGCAGGGCCGTGAGAAGATCAGAGGCATTTTAGATGAGTATGACGCGACAACCAAGCCACTGCCCTTTAAATCTTGTGTCTTGAAGTTTTGGGAAGACAAGAGGTTGGTGTGGCCAGAGCTGTACGAGTTAGCTATGATTGTGCTGGCAATTCCCGCCACGCAAGTCTCAGTGGAACGGCTCTTCTCGGCTTTGAGATTTATATTGCGCCCACAAAGATTTAAACTTCATAGTGACCGTGTAGACGATATTGTCTTTTTGCATGCTAATGCTGACTTGGTGCGGGAAGTTGCTGCGGAAATGAGAAGTGAGTCTTTGTCAATGCCCCTTTCTACCTCAGAGCAGCCAGAGCAGGCGCCTAATGAGTAGTTTTTGTGATTTTTTTCCTTCGATCTGCATCTTTTTGTAATGACTGTCGAAAATTATTTTTCTTACAATATATTTGAAACCAATTGTGATATATTTGATTTCATACATTTAGTACATTTATCATGCATTTTTGAAAAATGATTATTTAAACATATGAAGTGATAATGACTGCTGTGTGACTATCTTTTTTTCTTCTTTTTTTTTCAAAGTCGTTGTGTATATGTGTATCTAAATACACTTGTAAAGTCACGGTTTATGTTAATATGATAAAAAAAATGATTATGTCAAAGACTAAGTAAACATTTATGTTCATGTTCCTACTTTCAATGTGATATTTTGTGGCATGTCTTGTGTGTAGACTGTTTTTTCCTAGCTACGTTTTCTTTTGCCAATATAAAAATATATATGCATATATTATGTTTGTTTTTTACGTTTAATGTCAGCAGAAAATGTATGACGTGGTAATGAGAGTGAGTAGACAAACTTACGATCATAGGAAATGTACCTAATTTGAACTCTTTTTCTGCCCCTCCTACCAAACAAACAAAAGGCCTTGTGAGACTATGTTAATATTTTGGAAAAATAAAAATCACATTACAATGTTCTATGACTAGTGCTTTGATAAATGACGGTCCACACTAAGTTCTCAGCCTTGCCCCTTGAACTGTGCAGGAGATGTATAACAATTTCGAACGACAGCTTTCAAAATTACGAACACGCAAATATGTGACCTATTTACGGCAGGCACGTAATAAGGGGGGCGGAGAGGAGGGACGGTCGCCCCTCCCCCCCCCCTTATTACGTGCCTAATTTACGGCGCCTCAATCAAAAGATAGCAGAGCAGCGCGGGGTCTGCGCGGGTCTGCGTTTAAATCCAGGGTAGCCAAACTAAGGGAAGTGCAGGGGGACCTAGCCAGAGGGTGGCTGTCGTGCTGTACTCCGCGACAACGAGAGCCTGGCGCGCCAGCACTGGAAAAACTAATGTTACATGTGTCACGTCAATTGACGCGACCAATTTTGGTCACACCATGTGATGTGACATGAGGTTTGGTTATATTTGTGATGCGACCACGTAACAGGCATTACATATAGGATGTCACACGACAAACGCGACCAAAATCTCGATAATGTCACGAAACGTTACCGAAAGCTCGGTCACACCAGCACATGTGACATGTGTCACATTAGTTTTTCCTGTGAGGCTGTAGTAGCTTGACCATGACCAGTTCACCAAGGTACTTGTGTCGGCAAGGCTCGCAGTCACAGGCGTGGGCTTGGTGGCTGGAGAACACGTCTCCACTCATCCACTCGCATGGGCGCGGTGCGCACCACAGTATTGCGGGATTGCATACTCGCCTGGGGCGCGAGGAGGCCTTGGCGCCTAACTTGCGATAGAGGAGGCAAACCGCAACACCGAGGCGCGTGTCTGTTACACCCACAGGTATTGCGTTACAGGTGACGTTAACAGCCTTTCTTGTGATGAGGGTATAACATTAACTTATAACCAACCAAGCACTCGGCTGACGTTACGCACATAACTAAGTTTTCTGGTTAGAGTTTTCATATGTTATACCTCTAACTTTTAATATAACGTTGATAGAAAAACCGTTATTATCTCAAACATTATTTGTCGGATAAAGGTTTAACTTATAACAGATTTATGAAAGCAGAAAGGGTAAAATAAATAACGTAACGAGAAAATTTAACTTTGCTTGAGGTACATTCTTTAACTAACGAAGGTCGTGCGTTATGTTAAGTTACGGACCCCTGTTCCGCACGGCCACTTCGTCTCTCTGTCCTTATTGTCGCACTCACAGGGCAGGCCCATATGGAGCGAGAGGGAGGGCATTGCATAACGATACCCTGAATCCGCCTGCTGGCTGGTTGACGGCGAGGTGCAGTCACTGCAGTGCCCTGTGCTATACTGCAGCGCAGAGCTGGGTCTTGGCCTCGAGCCGCCGATGACTGGCTGGTCTCTGTTCAGGTCCTCCACCACGGCTCGCCTCGCGCGCTTCAACACCCTGCAGGCCGTGGCCGTGCTGCCGTCGGGCCGGGCCGGGCCGGGGGCTGCCGGGCCCAGCGTTTCCCAATGCGGCCCCCTGCAGCCTGCGGGTGCGGGCCGCGGGCCTCTGCTCCGGCCTCTGCCCCGCCCCGCCCCGCCCCGCCCGCAGCCCGAGGCCCAGAGGTGGGTGCCACTCTACCTGCCAGCTCCAACGGGCGCCCCGCTGCGCTAATGTGGCCGGCGGGGCGGCGGGGCGGCGGGGCGCTGCTCGGCGCGTTGCGGCGTGAGCGGTATCACTTGTTGGGGTGATAATGGGAAAAAGAAACACTCCACGTCGAGCGGCAGAATCAACCCACGGGCGGGCAGGGGAACGGATGGATGGATGGATGGAGGAATGGATGGATGGATGGATGGATGGATGGATGGATGGATGGATGGATCCAGTTTTATCATGCCTTCTATTTATTTCTTCAACGTTGTTGGTCCTTTTAAAGTGTACTTGCGACGGCTTTGATGAACTTGCTAAAGATAGGTGTTTATCATTTTTACATAAAAATAAATCGTCATGACATTTACCCTTTATCGACTTTTATACATCCTTTAAATGTTAATGCCATTTTCGTTCCGTATTTAGAGTTTTAACAACGACAATTTATCCGTTTTATTGACACATCACCGGGGCATTAGCTATGCTAGCAACGCAATCTCTTTTGGTATTTTCTTTCAATCGCTCGTGTTTATACAATTTCCCGCGCTGCGCAAACGAAATTTGCGATGCGCGACGCGTTGCTCCATTACTTTCGAGATTATTGACGGCGCGGTCGGTCATTCGCACTAATGATAGTTCTATCGGTGACAATAATCGAACAACGGCTTATCGGCAGCGCTGCTCTCTCTCCCTCTTCCTCTCTCTCTGTCACTCTCTCTCACACACACACACGCGGAGCCCCCCGCTCTGAGCCATACGCCTGCTGGCGCCCTGGCATTGGCACGGATTTCCATGGCGTGGCGTGGCGCCTCTAACCATTGTAATTATCCGGGCGATTAATTGTGTTATCTGTACAGGAGGGGGGGGGGGGCGTGTGGTGGGGTGGGGCGTAGCGGTGAGGCGGGGTGCCGCGGCGGGGGTGATAGGCCGGCTGGAGTTAGGCGATGGGGTTGCGGGGCTGGGTGGGGACGGCGTTTCGAACACATCCTTTCCCCCGCCGCGTCGCTCACACGTTGGAATGGGCAAGGGGAGGGGAAGGGGCGTAAATTGGTTTGTTAATTATGTGCAGGACGTATATTTGAATGCTGTACGACGGCCCTGCTTTGCGCGGTTTTTACCTCCCGGAGCATGACTGTGATAGAGTCCAATCATTGTAGAAAGGTAAATATTAAAAAAAGAAAGAAAAAAAAAATTAAGTTAACAGGTTTTAAAGACCTCGTTTTTATATTTTTACTGGGTTTTCCGTTTTGCAAACCTTGCGGTCGGCGTGCAAGAAACTTTATTTCTCCTCCAAAAAAGACATAATAATAATAATAATAATAATAATGTAAAAATTTTGCCCTTCATTATAGTGTCGTTAAATGTTATGACAGGAAACAACATAACCCGGGGCGGCAGCAAGCGTCTTTTAAATTCATTCGCACCGAAAAATGGCAGGTTATTTGGGCTTAGGTTTGGGTGCTGCCGGCCCCCGGCCCGACCCGGATCAGGTCGGCTGTGGACGCGGTGCGGAAAGGGCTCCGGGGGGCGTTTTGGCAGCACCTGCCCGGCGTGGCCCGCCCCCCGGACGCGACGGGTCGGGTTTTCTTGGACTAGTCTGGGGCGGCGACTTCCTTCACAGTTTTGGAAGAAAAATAGCAGCCGAGTAATAACAACCGCAGCTCTACGATGTGCCGATAAGCAACCTACCTTAATTTTTTTATATACATGTTTTATTTTTTTTTATAATGGACATGTGTTTGAAGATTTTGTCGAATAGAACAAGGAGTTAAGTATTTCTTTATTTTCCCCCTTACGCAGGCTTAGAAGCAGTACATCTTATCACTGAACATCCAAACTAGTTGTCCTTTTTTTCGGGTCTCGTCTTTGGCTACTTATTGCTGCCCCTTTTGCTATTTCTATCGCACTGACCGGCGCGTCGGCACGGCAGGCCGGGCCGTGCCCAGGGTAAGGCATCTATAGAAAAAATCACCCTTCTTGTTTATATCAGCGGGTTCCCCTTACTTTTTCCCCTTCCGACAACGACTTGCTCTCGGCCGCATAACTTCCGTACCATATTGGGCCTTCCATGCCTCCCCACCATTATCATGTAAAAAATACATTCAATTTCCGATTTAGGCCAAGGGCGGCGTCGGCGGCTCCCGCGTGGGGTGGTGGTTCTATCGCGCATGGGCTGTCCGAAAATAACATGACTTTTATTCCAGTGCATCGTTGTGTTTTATTATCATTATTGTTTTCTTTTGTTATGATATTGCTTTTTCCCTCCTTTCTCCGAGCGCCCTTCCACGTCGAGGCCGTCTCCATTTTTCTACTGGTTTGTGTCGCTTCCGCTGATAGAGTTATGTAACGAAACTGGGTGGTGCGGCGCGGTGCCCTCCTGGAGCGGCTGGAGAGATAGAGGAGAGGGTTAGCTATACTCTAAATTATTTGAACACCCCGCAATCAGGAAAAAAAGAAGATTGAAATAATTTATCAAACATTGGGGAAAATTAAGAAAAGAAAAAGGAACATTTATACAAAATCAAAATACGAAGGTCGGAAAAAATCATTAAAATGATCTTTGCCGTTGTCTAAAATTGGGAGTTGTCTTGTCATGGAGCTTGTCGTGGGATTGGCAGTGGCGTCGGGCTCCTGAACTAATCAGGGCGGCGGGCTGGAGGCTCCAGACTTCCAGACTGGAGTCTCCAGCGGCAGCATGGCGCTCAGTGTTTCTAATTAGCTGCTGCACCTTATCGCGCGCGCCGCTAGGCCCTTAATAATAATTACGCCCATAATTCATTATTAAAGACGTTTTCCATGAGCATGCGTGGAGGTAACATCCACCAGCGCCGGCAGGGCGTACGGGAGCGGGAGAGTCCGACCCGAAAACTCCAGGCGTATCGCCGCAAAGGTCCCACGGAACAGGAGGTCCGGACGTAAATCCGTCTCAATTAGTGTTGTTTTTATACTCATTATTATGATATTCACTCTCTTAGCAAGTTCAAACACATCCAATGATTAGCTACAATTTTTTTCATTATTTTTTTGTAAACTTCTCTCGTTAGAAAATCGTATTTTTTTTTTTATCTCAACATGTTTTTCATCTTTTTATTGGTGGGTAATGAGACAATAAGGTTCTTTTATTATGTATAACTAACACGGGCTTCTTTTATCTTTTACAGCATTTTTTTGCTTCGCAGAAGACTTTTATTTTGAAAAAAGATTTTTTTTGCGCTGTTTGTTTGCGAGAGTGGTTGACTTTATCTGCGGTAGTTACGCACTAATTTGCTCTTTACAGGACGCGGGCGGCAGTGGTACCCAGGGCAGTGCCTCCCGCTGGGGCTAGTACCCGTTGACTGCCGAATGCCACTGCAGGTTACGCCCCTCTCCTTATCTCTGCGTTTGGACTTGAATTAATTACACGCGCAACTCGCCACTTCGGTTTGCAACAATGTTCCGTCCCACAGTAGCTGAACACACTTGCTCCAGCCCTTCTTCCGGTCTGAAGAAAACGCGAAAGGATGCCATAAAAATTAGTCTCATTTTCTTGGGGCGTTTACCAAAAAATTAACAACCCGCGGTCGTGTTTCTCCGGGGGCGCGGTAGCGCGCTATCGATTTCGCATAAATGTGAAAATGAGACGAAAACTGCCCGAGACAATGGCGCGCCAGCCAGCCACCGCGGCCAAACAGAAGCGAACTCGTTAACATTTCTAAAATGAGCCGTATAACGGCTCGGCACTGGCTCTCAAATTATCTCGCAGCCCGGCTGCAGCACGAGGGGGGGGGGACAACTCTGAATTTTGGTGTACACAGTTTGTGAATTTTTGTGTATTTACATGAAATTGTTGGGAATTTTTATAAAATTTTACTTTAAATTTACCTAATTTTATGTGCATTTTCCTGAATTTGTCCTTTTTTTCCTGAATTTTCGGGGAAATTTTCGAAATTTTCCTGAATGTTGGTGCCTTTTAAAGGTAGGGATTCGCACCTTTGTTTTTCCAGTGTACTTAAAATTTACCTATTTTTTGTGAATTTCCCTCAGTTTTCCTCATTTTTTTCTGAATTTTCGTAAATCTTTGAGATATTTTCTAAATTTTCCTGAATGTTTAGGATTTTTATTCTGAATTCTCCTGAATGACAAGGTGTACAAAAATTTCAGAGTTGTTTCCCCCTCGCTGCAGCAGCCGTGGCCGCGCTGCCGCGGCGGGGCCGGGTAACGCTGCCATGCCTGTTTGAAAATGAGGAAAAATAAGCCGCATATGCTGCTGGGATGAGGGCGAGCGGGGCGAGGTGGAGGCGGCCAGAAGGATGAAACTATTTTCGGTTAGGTAGTTAGATGTCCCCGATAAGCCCGGGCGGGGCGGGGTGGGGGTCGCGCCGCCTGGCCCGTGTCCGCGCCAATGGCCGCCCCGCTCCGCTCCGCCTCCCGCCATGTGTCGCCACCGCGCTGGATAGTTTTGATGGCCGCTCCAATTGTTTTACCAATTCCCGGGGCCATATAGCGAGTTAATTGCATCCTACTTCCATGTGGGTCCGAAAGTGACGATTGGGGGCGCGGTCCGGCCTGCCTCCCTGGGCTTGTTAGTTTCACGGCAATTAAAAAAAGAAAGAAAGAAAAAGAAAGAAAAGTTGACAAAGTGTGTAACCACCCCCCTCGCGGCAGCTGCCCAGGAGAGGAATAAGAGCAATGCGCAAGTAAGTCAAAATGCCCCTCTCTCTTTTTAAATCGCTTTGGCCGCGTGGTCATGGTTTGGCGCAGTCACCGCAGCAGCGCACTGCTACGTACTCACTCACTCACCTTATACCGTGTTTGCTCTACACCTCGTTTCCAGGGGTCTGGCAATAGATTTATGTGGAGGAAGCTCGTGCGTGCCTCCTCAGCCCGCAGCATAGCCCAGTGAGCCGGGCGGGGCGGGGCGCCCTCCCTGAGGCAGCAAGATCACACACCATAATTTTTGACTCCCCTGTAGCGTACACTCACGAGCGGTGGGTGCGCTCTCGCTGCTGCTCTGCCCACGCCCGTATCATTTAGTGCCAATCAGAGGAAACGCTCAGTAATTTGGCCAGCGGCGGGCCTTTGGAAGCTCGTTACGGTTTTGTCTAGGTACTTACCGCCGTGAATTCATTACGAGCTCGTGAGGAATTTTTTTTTTCGTAATGTTTATGACCTTGTATAAAGAGACTGGCGTAGTAGTTACAGCCCAAACTAAAGAGGGTCTCGCTTACCAAAGGCAAACACACGACGCCGTGCCGAGTGCACACTCCGGAAAAAAAAATTACTGTGTGTGGGTGACTTCTGAGGGAAGGTCTCATGTGTGGTGTGACAGGAGTTTTAGTCACATTGCTCTGTGCAAAACCAGTGGCCTCCCTCGGAAGAACACAAAGTTTTTGCAGTATTTCTGCCAGTTTTTGGCGTTCGTGCAAGAGGAAGGCCTATATTTGGCATTGAAAGAGGCCAAAATTTTGCGCACCCGAGAAAAAAAGTCAAACTTTAGCATTATAAAAATGGCTGAATATTTGCTTTGAAATAAAGCCAAAATCTCGGCAATAAAAATGGCCACAGCGTTTACAAAGCTGTGACGTGACCTCCTATGGGCAACGAGGAGGGCAACGCCGTTTAATAACCTGAAGCTGGCGTCATGTCGCATGGTGTGACGTAAATTGAGGTCGCATTACGAAGTGTGAGCAAAACTGCGCGTTCACGCCAATATAGACGTATAAAGTATGTCACGCTAGCTTGCAGTGACACAATTGTACAAAGCAGGTCTATAATCGCACAAGAGTGACTGCGCACCGCCGTGTAAACTATCCCACACACCTCCCTCCAGAGGGCGCGCGGATGATTTCTCGCGCATCGGTAATGCTTCTCGTGCACATGAGGTGAAAATAAGACAATCATAAAGATAGGCATCTGCTGCGCTGATTTGTTCGTCCATAATGTTTTCTCAAAGTGGTGGCGCGACAGCCATCACCCTCTCAGGGGGCCCGCAGGGCAGGGCAGGGCGCGTGCAGCGGCGCGGGGCCCTGCAGCAGCTGCAGGTGGGCGCAGCTGCAGCTGCGGAGGTAGGTGGTGCGCCGTGCCGCAGGTGGGTGTTTTGCACGCGGAGGTGGCGCGCGCTTTTATCTCCTCATATAATTACTGCCCATTGTTCGCGTCGCTGTGCGGCCCGGCGCGGCCCCTCAGTTCCGGCACAAGGTATCATTCTTTTGCATACAAGGAGACCAGCCGGGGCGGGGCGCACCGGCGACACCAGTACTTATTGGTCGCATGCAGTGGCGGGGCGGCGTGGGGTGAGGGAGGAGGGGCAACGCGAGGTGGTGTGCATTTTCATACATTTACACCCCGTTGTGCAGCTGCTGTGATTGACCTGACGACGAAAACGGGTGTGCATAATCGCACGCGGGCGGCTGCAGCAGGTGGGTTTATACGCGACGCTGCTGAAAATCGAGGTCATTTGTCCGGGTGCGCGAAATATTTTCTCCTCGCTCAAGCTCCCCCCCCGCCCTGCATGCCACAAACAGCGCCGTGTTTCATGTCGTCTAGATCTTTATGCCTCCACAATGTAGAATCACGGGGATCAAAAGGTCGCCTCGCCAAAGTTGTTACACTGCGGCGGGACGCGAGGACTGCCCCGCGCGGGTATGTAAGGGGCTGGCAGGGCAGCCATCTGTCAGGGCAGCAGCAGCGCGCACTGCCGCTGCGCTCGCCGCGTCACACGGTAAAAACAATGTCTGATTTTTTGAGCAAAAAGGGAAAACTTTGAGGACCTTGGATACTTTGAGGAAAATTCCTTATAGATTTTGAGGAAGTCTCCTCAAAATTACTGGAGGTTGCCCTTATTTTTGAGGAGTCTTCCTCAAAATCTGAGGGGTTTCCTTCAAATGACGAGAGTTCCTCAAAGTTTTCCCCTTTTCCTCAAAATATCAGACAATGTTTTTACAGTGCAGAAATACACGTTACTGCCCAGCTCTGCAATGCGATAGAACTACCGAAGAGTCACGAAAATGCAAAAGAAAAATGCATAATACACGAAAAACAAATGCTATAGAAAATTTCGATTTTACATAAGGGGCCATACACCACCTCCACCACCACCACCACCCAAAAAAAGAATAATATAAATAAAATAAAATAATATCAGCAAAACTTTTAGGCTACTTCGTGCCTAAAAAAAAGAGTCAGCTGAAATTAGATGTTAAAGATTAGCACTTGGATAAAAACTTAAAACAGCGGAAAAATAAATAGCAGTGAAGCTAGAAAATAAGCACCGTAGCTTAAAAGTTAGCTTCGTCTATACATCCGAAAATTGGAACTTTTTTCTCATACGTGCATAATTTTTTCGTCCATTATGAAAATAAAGACAAATAGTTTTAGAGAAGCAATCAGTATTGTGAATACCGTCGAATTTACTGTATTTCTAATCGCTCACGCTGGCTTTGCCGGCTGACTAAATCCCCCACTACTTATACACGCTCACACACACAGACACACACACTCGCACACGCACGCATACCATGACGGCATCGCGCGCGCCGCTCCGCCGCTCTGCTGCTTGGCTGATGAAGTTATTACTGTCGACTTGCCTGGCTGGTCGAGCGACGCACCGCGCACCTTGCCTCTCTCTCTCTGTGTGTGTGTGTGTGTGTGTGTGTGTGTGTGTGTGTGTGTGTGTGTGTATGTGCGCGCGCGCATCCTGCTGCACGCAGTCTGGGAAACCATTAATAGAATAATTACTCAGCCTGAAATATATTGTGTGAGAACAAAAGGCTCAAAGTGAAATGTGTCTGGCTGGCTATTTTATTGCCGGAGGTGTCAGTGGCCTGTGAGAATTCAAACACGCCGTAAGTTAACGGGGTGCGTCTCACGTCGCACCGGTCGTGCGTACAGGTAGTCTCGCCCGGAGACGGAATAAACCTTTCTAGAAAAAAAAATGAAATAAAATTATGCTTGCAGAAGCTATGAGGGATAACCTGACCAATCATAATTTTTTTTTTTCGACGGCGAAAAATTCGTGTTTAAAGTTTTTCTCCCCATTCCGCGCGCTCCCATTTTTCTCGGGCCAGGCGAGAGAGGCGAGAGCTTGGCGCGGCTTACGGTCTGGGCTGCTATGCCCGGCCCAGCCGCGCGGTAGTTCTCAGCACGCCAAAGCAAATTGCAGGTTGTACACTGGAAGCGTTGGAGGCAGTCACATTACCGAGATGTATGTGCTTTACGCACACCATGCGGGCGGCGGAGGGCGCCGCGCCGGGCTGGCCGGGCCCACCCGACCGAGACTGTCTCTCGTTCGTCCGGCTATAGCTCTCCAAAATAAGAAATATACTATTTTTGCGTCCAAACACTAAAGTTTTCACCAGGAAATTTGAGTTGTAACTACTAGGCGTTTTTTGTGCCGTCAAAACTTATCAAGAAAATCTTTAGTATTATTGAACGGTTTTCCTAGTATTACTTAACGTTTTCCTAGTATTAAGATGAAGGTGAATTTTTAGAAAAACGTTTAGCAATACTAGGATTTATTTTGGTAATACTAAATAATTTCTTGATAATTTATAACTTGTTATTTTTTTTTTTAAAAGAAGATGGTCATTCTGATGTTTGCGTATTGCGATTGAATCAGGTTCAGAGATTGATGAGATAATTGTGTAATGATCATAAGGTGTTTTACCATCGTGGAAACAATCGCGATCAAAAGGCCCGCGTAGTTGTTGCGGAGCGGTATACACTCTACGGTCCGGCCGGCAGGCCCATTACTCCTGGTCCTTAATAAGGAGAGGACAGCGATAAAAAAAGGGGTAAGGCCCATGACAAAATAGAGTAGGCGTTTGTGTTGCTCATATAGACTCCCTGTAAGTACAGGGCGTGCGGTCGGGTGGGAGGGGGAGACAAAAGGTAAGGCTGGGGCGGGGCGGCAGGCGTATAGTTCTAATGAAGACATTAAGAAAGCTAATGACGTGCCGGGGGCGGGGTCAGGGTCCCACCTGAGGCTCGGCTCGGAGGGAGATGGGGGAACTATTTTGGCAGGTGGGCGCTTCGGGATGTAATAATAATAAGTGTATCGCCCCCCGGAGAGAAAAGGACGAGGGCAGGACAAGTTCCTGGACAGAGATGAGATCATAGAGAAAAACTTGTTTTATGTATTTTTATACTTTCTTTGAAAGTGCTGCGGGAAGGAGCTTTTCCTTTCCCCTCTTCTATTTTTTATAAGAACAGTCAATCCGCGAGACTGATCGGAAATCGAAATTGTCGGTTTTCGCTGCCGCTGCTGGGGATTGTGAAATTCAGTACCAAACGACGGCAAACAACCTGAGTGAAAATAACTTTGATTGGTTTATCGGCAGGCAAGACGAGTAATTGCAGCCCGGCGCTCTCGCAGCAGCAGCAGACAGCTGTTGGTTGTAGGGGCTGGGCTGCGGTGCAGCCAGAGCAGCGGTCGCTCAACGCGGCGCGTGTGTGACACGGCGGGGCGGGACGGGGCGGGGCGGGGCGGGGCGGGGCGGGGCGGGACGGGACGGGGCGGGGCGGGGCGCGTCCTAGGACCGGACCAGGTCACCATGCCGCTTCCCTGAATCAATGGTGGTTATAGACTCGCTCAGGGACCCCCTCCTGTCCCCCTCTCTGTAAATAACGATATAGTAACAATAATAACAGTATAATGGGGCTGATAATCGTAGGAGGTGTGGCGAGTGTGACGACCGGGCCGGGCCGGGGCCTGCCCTGACTGCAAGGACCGTCCCAATTGTATGATTGCTCTCACGAGTGCGGTCGGGAGGGGCGGGGCGGGGCGGGGCGGGGCGGGGCGCGGCTGCGAAAAGACGGGCGACGCGAAGAGACTTTACGAATGGGACCCAGGCACGCAGCGGTGGAGACGGCGCGGTGGAGAGGGGAAGGTCAGCTAGTTAACAGCGCCAGGCTACAGAGGCGGCAAGGAGTAGAGGGAAAGAAAATTTCCAGAGGGGTGGGATTTTTATTTTTGTTGTTATTGTTGTTGTTGTTGTTGTTATTATATTTGCAACCCACTTGCTTTAACCGCTCCGCTCCTCTAAACATGGCACTCTTGTGTAGATACCTGTTTCCTGCAAGCAGCAGCGGTAGCGGTGGCCGGTGGCGGCACCAGAAATAAAAGTAAAAAATTGGTCCATTATCCGCGCGATAATTAGCCAGGGCACTGAAAACGAGGGCGAGAGAGGGAGAGAGAGAGAGAGAGCGAAAGAGAGAGAGAGAGGGGGGGGGGGGAGGTGGCGGAAGATGGACGATCCAGGAAGCCGTCGGTGGAAGGAGGTGTCGGGCGGGGCGGAGCGGAGCTCGGGCAGATTAGCGAGCTGTGTTATTTAACATGACAATGCAGCGCCGCCGTGAAAGTGCACTGGAAGAGAGAGAGAGAGAGAGAGAGAGAGAGAGAGAGAGAGAGAGAGAGAGAGAGAGAGAGAGAGAGAGAGAGAGAGAGGTGAGCCACTGTGTGCACTGCACACGCCAAAGCAAGCGAACCGAACTGCGCGCTAATCGCTGCGCGTGTTGTAGAGCTGCGCTGAGCGTCCTGCGAAACACCCCGACCCGGCCGACCCGGCCCGGCCCGGTCAGCATGCAGACAAGGATGGCCTCGGCTGGGCCGCGGGCGGGAAAGGAAGCAGCGCGCCGCGTCTGTGCGCCGTGGAGCTGAGCGAAGAGGAGGAAGAGGGAGTACTGCGCCGTGAAGGTGTGTATGTGCAAATGTGCAGCAGCGCCGTAGTGCAGCGTGTGTGTACCCGTGTGCTCATGTCAGCCTTATTAGCGTTGGACACAACATGGCTCTGCGTGCACCGCGCGCCGCGCTGCTGTGCATATGGCTGATCATCCGACTTGATGTAATATTTATTATGGCAGCGGGGCGTGGCGGGGCGTGGCAGGGCGTTGCGGGGCGTGGCGGGGCGGAGCCATGTAACTATAGGGTGGCGGTGACGGGTGCAGTACCATGCAGTGAGGCCGAGGGGGAAGCAGCTCTGAATTTTAGTGTACAAAATCTTGAAAATTTTTGCGCTGTTTTCGTGAATTTTAGTGAATTTTTGCTTGAGTTTTTCTGGAATTTTGAAAATTTTAGTGATTTTTCCAGATTTTTTCTCAGACTTTTCCCCATTTTTTTCTGCGATTCGTTTGAAAATTTCTAAAATAAATTCTAAATTTTTCCTGATTTTTTTCTTTTAAATTCTTCTAAATTTTTTCTGATTTACGAGCTGTACACAAACTTCACAGTTGTTTTCCCCTCGGGTGAGGCCGTGGTGTTCCTGCCTACCGGGTGTTTATTTGAATGCGTAACAGTGTTGCGGTATTGCATACTCGCCAGCGCTCAAGGGGGCATGGCGCCTTACGGGCGAATGGGGTAGGCAAACCCGCAACACTGTCACGCATTCAAAGAAACACCCGGTACATCATCAGGCCGCGGCAGCCGATAGATGTTGCAGTTTGGGCAGAGCTGACCTATTGAGGCGTAAAGGTAGTGCTCGGATGGGACCTTGTTCTCGAGGTGAGAGGCCCCCGCTGTGCCCGGTGGTAGCCATGCACCCCATCCCCCAGGGCGGGGGCCGCGGGGGCCGCGGGGGCCGCGGGGGCCGCGGGGGCCGCGGGGGGCGGTGCGTGCCGCCGAGGCGTGGAGGCGGAGGCGCCAGTTGGCCTCACCACGCGTCAGGATCAAGTTGTCTCCCCGCCCGATTGCGTGTTCCCCTGTCGTTAAGGATTCCCTCCCCTCCCCTCCCCCCTCCGTCCTCTCTGCCGATGCCCCTTTTTCGCTCCTCACCGCCGCCATACCACAACGGGGAGTTTGCCTTTCCACCGCCACCTTCTCCTCCTCCTCCTCCTCATCACCTCGCTCCAGCACCTCGCCTACCCGAGGGCAAGTGGGGAAGAGTTGGCTGCGGAGGCCGGGCCAGGGGGACGGCTCCTGCTGCTGGCGAAGAAGTCCTGGTGCTCGATCCCTTTGGGCCTACGGCCTCGGTCCTGTCCTGGCAGTCCTGCGCTGCGGGCTGATTCCGAACCGCGTTTAGTAGTATCCGCTCGCTCGCTCCTCGCCGCCATGCTACAAGAGAGCAACAAGGACAGAGAGACGAACGAAACCACATAGCAGTGCGGAATCACCCTGCAGCCCTGCTGGACTGCCGGGGCCGGGCCGGGCCGGGCCGGGCCGGCGGGTCTCGTACGGGTGAAAACTCACACTCCGAGCCGAGCCGAGCTGAGCCGAGCCGAGCAGGGGCACGGCGCACGCACTGTGGGCCCGGGGCGCCCGGGGCGACCGACCCCGCCTGATGGCTGACCAGCCCGGCCCGGCCCGGCCCGGCCCGGCGAGACAAGTCAATTACGGACAAACAAGCGAAACGCAGCGCCGCCGCCGCCGCTCCGCACCGCGCCGAACAGGGCAGGCTGAGGGCGGCAGAGGAAGGGCCCTGCCTGCCGCCCTGCCCCTGCAGCCTTTGGGCTGGGCTGCCTCTGGCTGTCCTGCCCGCCCCGCCCCGCCCCGCCCCGCCCCGCCCCGCCCCGCCCCGCCCCGCCCCGCCCCGCCCCGCCCGCCGCCTCGAACCAAACAAAAACAATAGAGAGAAAAGGCGGCCGGCTTATCAAGAAAATTGAGCAATTATTAAGGCTATCCATAACGTTGGCGCGCAGGGCCGGGCTCCGTCAGCCTGCCCCCTCGCCTCGCCTCGCAACCCCCACGCCTCGCCACGCCCTGCCGCGCCCTGCTCCCTGCTCGCTTCCGTTTCCCCTGCCAGCCCCCTCCCTCCCACCCCTATCTTGCGTCCCCATCCATCCATCCATCCATCCATCCATCCATCCATCCATCCATCCATCCATCCATCCATCCATCCATCCATCCATCCATCCATCCATCCATCCATCCATCCATCCATCCATCCATCCTTCCACCCATATCCATCCATCCATCCATCCATCCATCCATCCATCTGTCCATTTCTCACTCACCCCGTCCCTTCCTCCCCGTTCCTTCTTCGTCCCTCCCCCTCCCCACCTCCTTTCTCTCCCTCCCCCTCCAGGTCATACGGCCCAGGCCCAGGTGGCGCAGCCCTGCCCCGCCCCGTGTTGTGACCGCGGCCTGGCCCGCGCCCGGCTCTGATCGGCCCCACTTTGGACCTGATTTATCTCTCGCCAGCCCACTCATTACACTTCACTGCCACTATCCGTATGGCCTCCCGGCTCAGGCCCGGATCTGGCCAGGTGGGTGACGTGCAGCAAAAAAGTGCAACAAACATCAACAAGAACAGAAACGGTCTCAACCGCGGGGCAGCCGTGGCAGTCGAGAAAGAGAGAGAGAGCGAGAGGCGTAAATGAGGAAGGGATGAGAGATAAAGGAGAAGAAAAAAACAAAGAAGGGAGTGAGAAGTACAGAGGAAAAAAGTGGTGGGTGTCGGTGCGGCAGCGCAGGGCAGCTCTAATTGCGTGAAAAGTATAATCCCCATCAGCCCATCAGCCTATAACTCGCGGCGCCTCAAGTGCCTTGTTTGCAGCTCCCGCTCTCACTGATTAAATAATTATTGGCTTCCTGTTCGCTACCATACCGCCGGTCGGCTCAGCACTGCGCCTCCCGGCCCGGCCGGCCGAGGCGACGTCTGAATTTTCCCCGAGGTGTCGAGGGTTCAGAAGCAGCAAGGAATCTTGTGAGCAGGAAACCAAGAAATTATAAAAAAAATAGATAAAGAGATAATTCGAAGGATGACACAGTGCTTTTTTAGCTTTGATTCGGAGGACTAGGCTCTTGGCCGCAGTCACCGCCTAGTTTGCGTTACCTCCCTTGCGCGCGGGTACGGCTGCAGCGGCACCTGAGGCGTATCCCGGGCGCCACGCCACGCCACCGCCCAGCCCCGCCCCGCCACTTCACGGGAGTGAAATATTAAATACCTGATAAATAAAGAGCAACGCCCCTCTGCTTTTTCACCCCCGGCTGGTTCCGACCCCCGGGTGCATACTAATGCCGGTGGCCGCGGGCCCCGCCCGTGAGGTGTCACGATCGAACCTCACCGCGGGGCGGGCTGGGGCGGGGTGAGGTGCGGTCTGCAGCTTAGAGTGACCAGTACTTTGATCTACTGAAGTACCATGCATGCACTCAACAACACTCGCGGCAATCACCATGACGCATTCCTCTTATTTTTTCTTCCGTTTATTCTTCACTGTTAAGTAATATTTTTTTCTCACCTCCGTATGCGAGAAGGCGCTGCCGTTGGCAGTCTTCCCGCGTGCGTGTATGTGTTATACGCCGCCGGCCCGATATTTCACAAGGCGATCGAGTCGAGTCGCAGGCCGAGCCGAGCCGAGCCGGGGCTGGCCTGGCCAGTCAGCAGCATGGCGAGTGATTGAAATGTGGTAATGCGGTGATTATCGCGACCGCCTCGCCCCGCCCCGCCCCGCCGCACTCATTACACGTGTATATCGTTGGGCTCACCTCGGCCGGCCCCGCCGCACCAAACCGCCGCCGGTCAACTCGAATCAATTATCGGGCAAAAGTTTCGCCGCGCACCGTGTGGAATGGACGAAGGACATGCACACTGTGGTCACTGCCGCCGCTCCACCTCACCGCAGCGCTACCGGCCGGCCCCACCCCACCCCGCCCCGCCCCGCCCACGCGGGCGCGTGACCGACGCGGCGCGCCGGGGGCGGGGCGGGGCGGCTATCAGCGGGAACACGAAAGGCGATGTATATGGGGGCCGCCGCCAGCAGGGGTGCTGATAAAGACCTGGAACAGCTCAATCACTTATTTCTGCGTGATTTTCTATAGGAGAAAAAAAATTTTCGGACGAAATTGTGAAAGGCACTGCTGATTTTCTATATGACCTTTTTATTTTCTTTTGTCTGCCTGTTGTGTGCCCGTGCTGCTCGGCTCCTGCAGGACACGCGCGATACTCGCTCGCGCCTGTAGTGATTTCTAAGGGCGCTGATGCGACACGCCTGCAGGGGGTCCTAGCCGAGCTGTCCTGCTGCCTGTCTGCCTCGTGCCTTCCTGCTGTTCTGCGTGTTATTCTGTTCGGCCCCATTGCTCCCCGGGAGGCGCCCTTAATTAAATAAGCCAACACGCCGCGCCTCGCCACCCCGGGCCGGGGACACGTCGCGAGAACAAGACTCCTGCTGGCTGCCTTAATTGCGCGCGCAGTGTCGCCGCGGCGTGGCGTGGCGTGGCGTGGCGTGGCGCGGCGTGGGCGACACGTCTTGTTAACGGCGCGCGGCGCCGGGCTGGGACCCCCGCGGGGCCGCGGCCGAGGTGGCGGACGGAGTAGGGGGGATTGGCGCCCAGCCCGCGCACACCGCGAGCGGCCCCCGCAACCTCGCGCACCCCACCCCGCTACGCCACGCCACGCCCTGCTACGCCACACCATTGTCCTGCTATCTGCATGAATGGTCAGGAGACCACAGGATGCGAGGCGGGGTGGGGTGGGGCGTGGCGGGGCGGGGCGATGCTCGTGTGGTGGGATGGTACCGCGGGGGCGGCGGCGGAGAACACCTGGCGGGGCGGGGCGGGCGCCTCTGCCTTCCTGTGGAACGCCTCGTCGCGCCACGCGCTGGCTGGAGGTATGGGAGGGAGGAATAAAGGACCGCACCAGCATCCCGATGTGTAAAGAGATATGTTTTATTGACGGCGGCAGTCTTATGTTCGCTGATCTGATTTTTTTTCTTTTTCCCGCACTGCGTTGTGCTTTACAGCCATGTTTCCATAATAATCGTCAAGGTTACTATGATCATCACTACTTTGAGGACCACTCGCGTTACACTTCATCGTTGATGAACCGCCCTCGTATTTATCATATTCGCAATACATAAATTACAACGATAATCTAACATCAAATAAATAATAATAATTAAAAAACAAAAACAGTTGATAATCCTTTCTTTCTCTCTGTCTAACATTTCTATCTAAATATCATGTTTACATATGTACAGCTAAAGTGATTGCGGGGACCGGAGGTTCGTCACGTCGGTCGCGGGGACGGCGACCTCCTCGCCAGGATGGACTCGATGCTGAAAGGGTTGAGCCGGCGGGTCCTGCCCTCCGCCGGGGGCGGCAGCAGGGTCACGAGGGCAGAGGGAGGCCGCTCCGGCTTGACGTCCACGAGGGGCGAGAGCGGGGGCGGCGGGGGCGGCGGGGGCGGCGGGGGCGGCGCGCCGGGCGGGGCTCTCCGCCGGTCCAGCTGCCTGGCGGGGGAGGCGGCGCCCTGGTTCGGGCCCGGCCCGGGGCTGGCGCAGGGGCTGGCGCCCGGGCTGGGGCTGGGGCTGCGGCTGCACCCTCTCTTTACGTAGTTGATCGCCTCGGGGACAGTCGTTCTCCTGGAAGAAAAAAGAAGAAGAAGATCGGAAAAAGGGGTTGAGGAGGGCAGGAATAAGAGGGAAGAGCGGGCTATATCGCAGATGGCAGAGAGGGGAGGAGCTGCCGTGGAGTCTGGGTCTGGGTGTATCCAAGATACGCAAAGTACCTTGCTTTTTAAAATGTCTCAAAATTTCTCAAAATTTACTAGTCTTGGCTCATGAAAATGGCGTATGGAAAACAGAATACGTACAAAAATATACCAAGTCAAAATTCAAACACGTCTCAAGAATGCTCAGTGCTCAAGCGTCAAGGCAGCTCGGGCTGGCGTTGGGGAGAGTGGGACGAGGTGGAGCGGAGTGGGGTAGGGCGGGCTGAGGCGGGGGGACCGGCGGCAGGCACAGGGTAATCCACGTCCCCCCTGATACACCTCTGATCGGATCATTAATCCCACAGCGCTCGTCACTTGTCGCGCGTCATGCAGCAGGCATGAGGAAGGTCAGCCGGCGGGGCGGGGCGGGGCGGGGCGGGGCGGGGCGGGGCGGGGCGGCCCATCACATGCAGACGCCACACCTCGCCGCCATACGCTTCGTCCGTGATCGATTATAATTACCCGAGTGCAGAGCCCGACCTGCTTTCGTCGTCACGCGGAGTCGTAAGGCTGCCGAAGGCCTTTGCTCCGGGGGCTCTGGTCGGCACGCGGTTGGCAAAGCTAACGCGCGCGTGCGGCGGCGGTCGGGGCCGGGGCGGCGGAGCCCCATAACGCCCCGGAGCCCCGGAGAGCTCCACAGCCCCGGAGCCCCAGAGCCCTACAGCCCCGCAGAGCCCCACAGATCCCCGGAGCTCTGCAGCCCCAGAGCCCCGTAGCCTCGGAGTCCCGGTGTAACCGGACGGATATACCCACCTACCCAGGGTACAAATGTCCTAGGACAAAAGTACCCACGCCGTGCCAGGGTACATTGGTCCTAGGACAGAAGTACCCACACCAGGCAGGGTGGGTACATCGGTCCCAGGCCAGAAGTACCCACCCCATGTGAGGCAGGGTGGGTACATCCGTCCTAGGCCGGATGTACCCACCCAATGAGCGGCAGGGTGGGTATATCCGTCCCAGGCCAGAAGTACCCACCCCATATGAGGCAGGGTGGGTACATCGGGCCCAGGCCAGAAGTACCCACCCCATGTGAGGCAGGGTGGGTACATACGTCCTAGGCCAGATGTATCCACCCAATGAGCGGCAGGGTGGGTATATCCGTCCCAGGCCAGAAGTACCCACCCCATGTGAGGCAGGGTGGGTACGTCGGGCCCAGGCCAGAAGTACCCACCCCATGTGAGGCAGGGTGGGTACATCGGTCCCAGGCCAGAAGTACTCACCCCATGTGAGGCAGGGTGGGTACATCGGTCCCAGGCCAGAAGTACCCACGCAATGTGAGGCAGGGTGGGTGAATCCTTCCTAGGCCAATTGTACCTACCCGATGGGACCAACTTCGATTGTCTAGAGAACATGTTCATTCCATTCTTCTCGGGGGGTAAAATCATCGCGCGGTTATTTTACTCGGAGGACGTCGGAGGATAGTGGGTAACTTCTTCGCCCGACACCGGTACCAAATTAAACGGGTGATTGGAATGCACTAATTAGTGCGCTTCACTAAAAGCCTCATATAATTTTATTATGTGAGAATCTCACTGTTAAAAAAAAATAATCTGAAAATTCAGACAATTTGGTCGGAAGCAAAATTACATACTTCAGTCTGAAAATTCAGACTAACATTTAGTCTGAAAATGATTTTCAGACCTCAAGTCTGAATTTCAGTTTCATAACCGTAAGTCTGAATATCTAGGATCTGTTTCAAAATTTTTTAAAAAAAGATTTGTTTACTTTGTCTTATTCCTTATTAGTGGTTGTACAAGTTACATCGCAGTTTTATTTTAATTTTATGTAGATAGTTTTACCTGACCTTACCTGGATTCGAACCCCGGACTGTCGGCTAGAAGTCCGACTTCCTTGACCACTCGGCTACGTGGACAACGCTGCGAGGACTGGGTCGGATACGTGCCTCATGCAATCCGTGCGCTCTGTACTTTCCGTCGTAGAGAGCGCCCTGGCTACATGGACTTATAGCATGACTTATTGTCTCTTCGGAAGTTTTATCAGAGAGTTCCCCAGGAAAATTATACTGATATCCTTTTTTTTTTCGTTCGGTTTACAACTACTATTTTATGACGTTTTATATGATTTTTTGTTAACCAAATTGGTCAGTAAATTTATACGAAGTATTCAGCGTGCGTGATCGTCACATACGGTTTGGAAACAAACTGGAGTCGAGTATCGTTAATTCATGTCGAAATGAACAAATTTTCGATAGATTTACTAAATATTCAGACTTATCTAGTCTGAAATACAAAACGAGGGGTCTGCAAGTACGGTCTGCCGGTGTACACATGCTGTGGGCTTCCTGGTTTTCCTAGGTTTTCCTTATGGTTTTCCCGGTCTTCCCAACTTTTTCTTGGTTTTCCTAACATCTGTTTTTCTCGGATCTTCTGAAGGCTTCCTACCGTTTTCTGTGGTTTTCTCTCACCTTCAATGGTCTTCCCCAACATTTTCCGGTCTTCCTTAGAATTTCTCGGTCTTCCCTCAAGTTTTCCGGTCTTCCCCAAAATATTTCGGTTTTCCCTCACTATTTGTGGCCTTCTATTTTATTGGTCTTCTTTGGTTTTCTTTGCTCTTCCTGGTGGTCTTCCCGGTCTTCCCAGTTTTCCGGGCGGCCGGTGTACGCGCTTAAACCTAGTTGCAGACCCCTCGATACAAAACCACTTCTGGCCTGGGACGGATATACCCACCCTGCCGCTCATTGGGTGGGTACATCTGGCCTAGGACGTATGTACCCACCCTGCCTCACATGGCGTGGGTGCTTCTGGCCTAGGACGGATATACCCACCCTGCCGCTCATTGGGTGGGTACATCTGGCCTAGGACGGATGTACCCACCCTGCCGCTCATTGGATGGGTACATCTGGCCTAGGACGGATGTACCCACCCTGCCTCACATAGGGTGGGTACTTCTGGCCTGGGCCCGATGTACCCACCCTGCCTCACATGGGGTGGGCACTTCTGGGCTGGGACCGATGTACCCACCCTGCCTCACATGGGGTGGGCACTTCTGGGCTGGGACCGATGTACCCACCCTGCCTCACATGGGGTGGGTACTTCTGGCCTGGGACCGATGTACCCACCCTGCCTCTGACTCATATGGAGTGGGTACTTCTGTCCTAGGACGGATGTACCCAGGGTATATGGGTATATCTGTCCGAGTACACCGGAGCCGCAAAGCCCCAGCGACCCTTTAGACCTGAAGTCCCGGCCCGGAGCCCTAGAGCCACGGAGCGCGCTGAGGTGGTGATTAGCATGGACATCTCCTTGGCAAGCTAAGCTGCGCGCTGCCGCCGCTCTGCTGATCGAACTCACCTGTCTCGGTCGTCGTCGTCCAGGCCCAGCAGGTGTTGGTGCTGCTGCTGCTGCTGCTGCTGTCGGAGGCGTCGGTCGTCGTCGGTCGTCGCCTCCCCACCGTCGTCGGCCTCGTCCCCTACGACGTCTATCTCGCGGTTGTCGCCGAGGCGGGAGCTGATCTCGCTGCAGCCGCTGGACCAGTCGCAGTGCAGCTGCGGCGCGGGGATGTGCCACGTCGGGAGCACGGTCCCCGTCGACCCCGAGGAACTCACGCCGTTACCATTACTATCATTATTATTATTGTTGTTGTTGCTGCTGCTGTTGTTGTTGTTCTTGCTGCTCTTCGCCTTCTGCTGCGCCTCCCACTCGGCGCGCAGCGTCTCCAGGTCGGCGGTGATGCCCTTGGCCGCGAGCTTGCGCTGCTGCCGCTCCAGCGACTTTCTGATCTTCTTCTCGCGCCGCTCCTGCTCCTTGCGGCGCAGCTCCTCCTCCGGGATGGGCTGGCCGCTGCAGGTCTGCGGGTGCGCGTTGTGCGCCGGCCGCCCGGGGCCCTTCTTGGTGTGCTCCTTCTTGCGCCACTTGGCGCGCCGGTTCTGGAACCACACCTGCAGCAGACAGAGAGAGAGAGAAATAGCGTGTGTGAGTGACGCGCGGAATAAATTTGACTGTATACCCTACCCGAAAAAAAAAATAAAAATAAAAATATCCTTCATTTTCTGACGCGACTTTGCACCGCGCGAAACGTATAAAATTGTGACAGGCCGACAGGCGGCGCAGCCTCGTCATCGTCCGTTGTTTCTAACTGTGCAGGCAACAGCGATAGTAATAATACAACACAAAGTAGCGGCCCGCCTCGCGCCTCGCGGCTGTTTTGTTTGGCCGTGACAGGTAGCCGGAGCGTATTGGGTGTCAGCTCAGCTGGCGCGGGAGCATTGTGCGCCTCCTCTCCTCTACTCATCAGGAACGTCCAGCAGCAGTGCGCCTGCACCAGCGCAACGCAAGCAGCGCCGAGTGTTTTTGCCCGGCCCAGCCCGGCCCAGCCCGGCACGGGACATCCATCTTGTTCACACTCCTCCCAGCCACCGGCGTGAGCAGCGTGAGCCTCCCCCTTTCGCTACGGCGGAGCGGGGTGGGGCGGGCGGGGCGGGGCGGGGCGGGGCTGGGCGGGCGGGGCGCGGTGGCGCCTGCTGCTCCCCGCCGCATCGCGTGACGCCCCCTCACCTTACACCCCCCAGCTACGTCGAGACGCCCCGCCCCGCTTCCCGTTTGAGGCACTTTGCGCCTCAAATATTCCGCTATGCGCGCTTTCACTAACGCACGCGCACACACACACACACACACTGAGGAATGTGTGAGAGTGAGAGAGTGTGAGTTTGCGCAAGGGTGCGCTGTTAGGGAATTTCTATACACTAACCTGAATCACCTCATGTGTTTTTAGTAAACTGCTATCTTTAAACTTCATTTTCAGCTGCCATACTTAGTCCCTTTCACTCAAAATCAGCAGAATGTGTGCATGTTGATGTTGTTTTGACAAGATTTATAGGCTATCTGAATTTCAATTTTTCTAGTAGTCCTCCTGGTATCAGGCTATCATGTAAGACCACCACCAGAAGGTGGAATTATTTTCCAAACAAATCAGAGTCAGCCTGTAACGTCGACATTAAAACATGCAAGCAGATCGTGCACGAAAAAAAAAATAGATATATTGTTCAACTTATTTAAAGTTTTAAATAAATAAAATAAAATTAAAAGTTTTAAAATATTTAACTTATTTATTTTTACTTATCTAAATTTAGCACTACAGACACACACTTAATTCAGCGGAAAAAAAAAATACCTGAGTAGCTAGAAAATTAATACCATAGCTTGAAAATTAGGTGCGCCTATGCAACCAAAAAAAAAATTAAAAAAAAAATAGTACACCTGCTAGTTTTCTTGCTAGGACGCGAATCATTTTTTTTATATTTTGTTTTGCGAGTGTGTTCTGGATGCACATCGGCCAGCCAGCCAGTATCTCGCAGACTCATACTCGAGGAGAGATGGTGTGGAGGACCATGTGTGTGTGCGTTACACGGCCCGCTCCCCGCGTCACACCTTTGACAATGGACCCGCGCCGTGCCGCTACGCGGAGCGGGAGACAAGACCTTTACTAGCGTCTCCATCATACAGGCTGGCTCTGTCTGTCGTCACAGCCGCGAGAGAGAGTGAGAGAGAGAGAGAGAGAGAGAGAGAGAGAGAGAGAGAGAGAGAGAGAGAGAGAGAGAGAGAGAGAGAGAGACGGGAGACAAGTGCTGCGTTCATGACTGAACCGTTAAAATGATGTCTTCAGAAAACGCCTTGGCGCGGCGCGGTAGCTGCGGTGGCCCCGGTCCCTGGCCTGGTCCCCCTGAGCTTGTACCGAACCTTTCTGAACCAGGTTAGCGCGTGTTGCCCGCTCACACGGGGCCGTGACGATATGTAGGCAGGCCCGCCAGGCCCGCGTGCGTGCGGTGCAGTCTAGATCACAGGGGCTCGGCTCGGCTGAGCCCAGCGGAGTCCTTCAGTATAAATTAAAACGTAACCCGACTTTTCTGTTTTTATTTTTTAGTCTCCTGATTTTTACTGATTTTTTGCTGATTTTTTTTTTCAGGATTTTTTTTTTTTTTTTTTTTTTTTTTTTTTTTTAATTACAGATTTTGTTTTGAGTGAAGGACCCTTCGGGCAAGCCACCTTGTAAAAATACGCGAGAGTTCAGAGGCGGGAAAAAAATCGAGTCGTGCGTATAGCCAGGTGCGGTGCCCTCCTCTAACCACCCTGGCCCTGCCGGCTGCGGACTCTTGGCGTAAAATGGTCGAATGTTGTAAAGGCGCGGAGGTGCGGTGTTCGGGGTGGGGCGGCTGCTGCAGCCCAGGAGGCACGAGGCAGGCGCGCCTGGCGGCCGTTTACTCGCGCCGTCTTTTACTGTTTCCGCAAGTTTATTGAGCCGGTGTGATGCGTCCGCTCCGCCTCGGCGGCGCGCGCGGCGCACACCTGCAAGGGCCGCGGCTGCACACTCCGCCGCCCCCCCTCCCCTGCCCCTCCGAGGAGCGTCCTTCACAATAAATTCAAGCGTACACACCGATTTTTCTGATTTCTCTCGTGTTTCGTGATTTTCCTTGATTTTTGTAGCTTTTTTCCGATTCTTTAAAAATATTTTTTTTCCTGATTTTTCTGATTCTTAAATGCTTTTGTTTTAGGGTATACACATTTTTTTTAATAGTAAAGGACGCCTTGCCCCCTCCCCCCCCCCCCCCCCCCCCCCCCCCCACCGCTCCCCACTCCTCTAAACGAGCACCCTCCCGACACTCACCGCCACCCTGGACTCCTTGAGGTCGAGGCGGAGGGCGAGCGCCTCCCGCATGAACACGTCGGGGTAGTGGCTGGCCAGGAAGGCTCGCTCCAGCTCCTCCAGCTGCCAGCTGTTGAAGTTGGTCCTGGAGCGCCGCCGCTTGGCCGCCTCGTCGTCACCGCCGTCTGGAAAAAGTGCGTGAGTGTGAGAGAGAGAAACAAATGAGAATGATGTGCAACTCCGTAGTTCGGTACATAGCAGAAACACGCGGCACTGCCCCCTCCCCCCTCCCGGTTTGGCCACCGCGCGCCGCTCACCGACCGCCCTTTTATTTAGTCGGCGCGCGCGCCTCGAAAGTTTTCTTCCCTTCCTTATATTTTTTTCCCCCGCCTGTTCGTTGAACAACGGTGGCGGCGGTGTAATTTGGCCGGGACCCGACAGTGGCCGACCATATCGGCCGCCCGCGCCCCGCCCCGCCCCGCCCCGCCCCGCCCCGCACATCCGACACGTCCAATAGAGCACGACAACGAGCCTCCGCTCCGCAAACCTCAGGGGACAAAAACCACGCAGGGCCGTTGGCCTTTATATCAATCGGGAGGGGGAAAGATGCGCCCGGCAGGGCTGCCGTCGTCGGACACGGCCGCCCGTTAAGCGTTTTGGGGCAAAACATCGTATGATGATGCACTGCAGCGGCAGTTACACCACCCCGCCGCGCGGCGCGTTTTGCTCGAGGAATGTGGCCCCGCGTAGAGTGGAGTGGCTTACCGTCCAACAGCAGCAGCAGCGGGGCGCAACGGAACGTGTCACTCCGCTTAAAGCGTTCCCCGCAGTGACAGCGCGGTGAGCGAGTCCCAACTAACCGGCTGCTCATAGAGATTCACTCTGGCCGGGTGGCCGACACGCCAGCGTGCCGCACGCGTGCAGGTATGCGAGGAGAGCTGCGTATACAAGGGGTCCTTCACTATAAATTCAAGCGTACTCCGATTTTTCTGATTTTTCAAGTTTTTAGTGATTATTCTTGATTTCTAATGAATTTTTTTCCTGAAATTTTTTTGATTTTTTGTTTAATTTTTTTTACTGATTTTTTTTTTACTGATTTTGTTTCAGGGCACACTGATTGTTTTGAGTGAAGGACCGACCTCTCGTGCGTACCGCTGCCTCACTCACACTGCGCGTAAGTTAATGTTCACCACCCCCGTGTAGGAACATGCGGGAAACGAGGGGGGGTCACTCATACAAAATTTGTTCAATGCTTTTTTTTTATGTCTTTAGATTTTTTTCCTTAAACTTTTCTTTTCATTTTACATGGAAATTTCTCCTTTTTGGTAAATGTTGATATTTTTTCGCCATTCTGCCTTTTTTTGTCTTTTTCTTTCAGTTTTATTGTGTTCATTTTGTTCTCGATTTTTCGGATTTTCTTATTTTATTTTTTATTTTTAAAATGAAATTTTCGGACCCTACAATGTGTTTTTTTAAAGTACGCCCCCCCCCCCCCCCCGCCCCGGCGGCAAGCACCCTCTTCCTCCTGTCCCAGCAGTGCGCTGTGGTGTCACCCTGCTGCCTCCGTTTCTGCTCAAGGAGCCCCCCTCCTCATCCTCCTCCTCCCCCACGATTGCCCCCCCCCCCCCCCCATCCTGGCCGCCACCCCCGTCCCGCTACCGCCACCCTCTCGGCCGGCATTGATTTCGCATCATTTTCCCGTCCGCACTGTGCTATGGCTGGTCGCATCCGACGCATCTCCTTCCTTGACTGTCGGGCGCGCGGGGAAAAAAAAGAAAAGTTGCAAAAAATAAATACAGACGACTTGTCACAGTGCCGCGACAGAGGCCTATATAGTTTCGTTGAAGTGGCCATGAAAAATTTTGCAGAAGCCTCTCCTGGCAGGATAGGGAGTGCGGAGAGCCTTTTGGGGAGGAGGGGATGGAGAGCAAAAGTACGCAGCAGCAGCGCCAAACTACTAATAGAAGCGCGGGGGGAGAGGGGGGGGAGGGGAGGGGCAAACCTCAATTTGGGTTCCCTCTGGCGCTTCGTTGCCTTCCGGGTCCGGCCCGCCCCCTTGTGAAATGAAAAGTTGGCATGTCCCTCTACACTTTGCGCCCTCATTTACAGCGAGAGTTCCAAGTGAGTGGTGGCGAGGCATGGCGGTGGGGTAGGTAGTAGGGGTTGGCCTGCAGTGGGGTGGCTCAGGGGCGGGCAGCAGGGGGACGGAAACGTTCACCACCCGAGCAGCCAGCGTGGCTGCCCCTCCCGTCTCGACCACCCCTGCCCCCCCCCCTCACCCTGCACCTGCATGGCGACGCCCCCTCCCCCGCCCCGCATTAAAACATTTTGTCTCATTATTTTATAATCCCCTACGTATTATTCACAAATTGTTCGGCGTTTAGCGTCACATCGCCGCGTGTCCTGACGGTTCTCTCGTCTCTCTCCCTTCCTCCATTTTTCTGAAGACACAGTGGTCTGTCTCTCTCCCCCTCGCTCTCTTTGAACAGGCTAAATTTGTTGTCAGGCCTACCTCCGCCCCCCCCCCCCTCCTCTTTCTCTCTCTGCTTCCCATATTGTCACCCCGTTATGTTAATATAGGCTAGCACGCAGCACGCCACACCGTTCGGGGAGGAGGGGGTCCGGGAGGGTAATATAATTTGAGAGGGTGGCAATTCGGAATCGCTTTTCAATACGACCCCAATATGGCCTCGGCGCGCTGCTGAGGGGCCGCATGGTTAGCGGTCACCAGCAGCCACCCCCAGCACCCCTACTCCTATCGGCCGGGGGCGGGGCGGAGCGGGCACGCTGGCCGTGGCGTTTGTTTACAGAAAACCAGCGCCCCCACTGGCTCATTTTCGTTAAAGTCATTGAAAGGAGAGTGGAGGGGGAGCGAAAGGCGAAGGGAGCGATGAGGGCAGGGGAGGGGGAGGGCTTCCGTGACACGACCTGATTTTCCACACGCCCCTCATTTTTTTTTCTCTCTCTCTCTCTCTCTCTCTCTCTCTCTCTCTGTCCTGCTCGCTCCGTCCCTTTCTCTCGGACCCCCGCGCACCACCACGCACCAGCAGCCGCCGCGCCACCAGCAGGCCACTCCGCCGCGCCACGCCGCACCACTCCCCCGGCTACGCGCGTGTTCATCCGATAAGCTGCGTGTGCGATGGGGTTCATATGCAACGCGTGGTCGCACAGATTACATCAAAAATCAAATATGAATGGAGAGAAAGGGAGAGTGCGGGAGCGGGACGAGGCGCGACAGGGCGAAACAGGAGAAGGGGCAGATAGAGGAGAGGGTAGGGGCTGCTGGTGGTGAGATAGGCACATATTGTCCGAGGTGGCAAAGTTGTCGGCCTGCTGCTGCGCCTGCCCTGCTGTTGGGAACGCGGCGGGGTGGGGTGGGGTGGGGCGGGGTGGGGCACGGAGCCGAGGGGAGCGGGCAGTCGAGTCGGAAGGTCGGAGGGGTCGGCGCACAGTACACACCCCCCGGGAGACAAGGGAGCAGACGGAGACAAAAATGCGGCCACTTATAAATGGGCGACTGACTCGCCTTTCTTTTTCTTTTTTTCAGCGGGGGCAAAAGGGATGTGAACAAATGCAACACGACAATAATACCGCGGGCTGGAACACGACAAGTAGAACATGACATGAGGCGGGGCAGGGAGACCTAAACGCCGGACGAGAGCGACATGACGTCGCCATTGACCTAGTAAATTGCGCGCATCACGAACTCACCTGCGTCACCCGCTTTGTCGGGGTCTTCGCCGGAGGAGCGCTGGTCCCTCGGCGACGGCCAGGGCGGCCTGGGGCGGTCCTGGGGGGCGACGGGGGCGGACACTGACGGCGGCGGCGTCATCGGTGGGCTACCCGCCGGTGGTGGCCCCGGCGTCGGGGGCGGCCCGCCCCCCAGGCCCCTCGGCGAGAAGCGCACCCCCTGCGGCGCGAGCAGGCCTGCCGGGAAGCCAAAGGCGCCGAGCCCCATGGGGAAGCCGCGGAACTGGGTGGCGTGGAACAGGTGGGTCATGGCGTGCAAAGGACCCTGGGCCTGGCCCGGGCCCGCTCCGCCCCCGCCGCCGGGGGGCGGGCCGCCCATGGCCGTCGGCAGCGCGGGTGACAGCCCCGGCGGGAAGCCCGGCGGCAGCGCGCGCAGCGCAGGCAGCCCCAGCCCGGCGTACATGCCGAGCACCATCACGGCGGCGGTGGCGACCTGCGCGTCCGCGGGCCGGCGTCATCCGGGCGGGCGGTGGCGCGGGCGCGCGGCCGGAGCGGGCGCGGGCGCGGCGTGTGCTGGCCGCGGGGACGGCGCGTCGCGACGCCTGCTGCTGCCCGGCGCTGCCCCTGCCCCTGCGCTCCGAGGCTCGCGGCGCCAAACTCCACCCCCATCACGGTGTGCTGGGTTGCGCTGCCCGGCCCCCCGGCCTGGCCCGGCCCCGGCCCGAGCGCGTCTCGGCTCGGCTCGGCTCCGCTCGGCTCGGCTCGGCCCGGCACCGCTCGGCTCGCGTCCTCGGCCCTCGGCCGCGGCCCGAGCCGACCAGCTCCGCGCCTCGGCTGCCATGTGCGCCCCGGTCCCGGGCCGGCGCGCCGCGGCCCCCACCACCTCCTCCGCGACTCCCCTCCCCTCCACCCGCTCGCTCTCTCCCACCCACACCGCCGCTCGCTCTCACTCTGTCGCTCTTGCACTGACTCTCCCCCTCTCTCTCTCGCTCTCTCAGCGGCCCTCTCGACAGATGCCTCGCACTTCGCCATTGGTTCGCCGCAAAGCCACGCCCACCGCTCCGCCGCTCGGCCCCTCTCTCCTTTCTCTCAGGTCTCCCCCGCTCACTACCTGTCACCCTCTCACTCCTCTCTCAATCTGTCTCTCTCACCAACCCGTGCTCCTACCCCAATTCCACGCGCGCCCAGGAGGGGCTTCTTCACTTACTTCTCCGCCCCCGCCCTTCTCGCTTTCTCTCTCGCGCGCTCTCTCACCCACTCTCCCCACAGACTAAATTCACTCTAATGCCCGGGCCAAATTCTATCCCGTTTTCCCCTCCAGTGGCGCGGCCGGGCCGGACGGGGCGCGGCGTGTCCTGGCCGCCCCACCCCGCCCCGTTCCACCGCTCAGCCCGGCACACCTCACTAACATTATCTATCTCTTTCACTGTTTCACACCATTACGTGCCGGTGGCGCCGTGGCCCGGCCCCGTCCCGTCCCGTCGCGTGAGTGTGCTGAAAATCACTCGCGCTTCATTCCTGGCTCCCTGGCGGGACGTGGAGGAGCAGGGCAAGGCCGGCGGGCACGGTGCCGCGATGCGCGGTCGGCGCACTTGCGTGTGCGGGGCCGGCCGCTCAGCCGCTCGGGCTGAGGGAGTTCTCACACACCACGGGCAGACTTATTATTCAGAAGAGTGCCCTCCTCGCTCCGTCCCTCTCGGACTCACGGGATGCGCCGTACATGTGTGCGAGGGAGATAGGGCGAGGAGAGCGCACTTCTGTACCAGTCTGCAGGGTACTTTTCTGAGCTGATCGTCCAGATCACCCTCTCTTCGGCTGGGGGAGCTCCTTTGCCTCCTGCTCCCTGGCCTCTGCGCGCGGGCTCCCCCTGCTGACGCGCCACCTGAGGTGCACTAAGGCCTCGAGGGCCAGGGGCCGGTGCGGCGAGGGCGCGGTCCCAAGTTAATAATCGAGAGCACTTTGTAATAACACGACACGCCGCACAGTCGGGATGCGGAGGAGCAGGGCTGCACGGTGACACCAGAACCTTGAACTTCAAGGACTTTTTTGCCATATTCAAGGACCGTGTAACGGAATCAAGGATTGGTCCTTGAAAAATGGCCATTTTCGGGCTTTTTGACCGTATCCAATGACCAGTCCTTGGAAACGGTCAAGGACCCGGAATGATGGACCCTCCGGGAGCCGCTCCGGGAGCGGAGGCGGAGGCGAGGCGAAGGCATTTTTTTTTTTAAATCAGTTTTTTCACTGATTTTTTTTTACAGTGTGTGGGGCTAAGCGGGTGCTGGTTTAGCCCCACACACCGGGTGTTTGCCTGTCACCTGGCCTCCCCATGGGTTTGCCTATACCCTGCGTCCGAACCTCCGCCTGCTCTCCCGGAGCGGCTCCCGGAGAGTCCATCATTCCGGGTCCTTGACTGTTTCCTACGACTGGTCCTTGGATACGATCAATAAGCCCGAAAATGGCCTTTTTTCAAGGACCAGTCCTTGATTCCGTTGCATGGTCATTGAATATGGCAAAAGTGTCCTTGAAGTTCAAGGTTCTGGTTTCGCCGTGTGCTGCTGCCGTCTGCATCCGAAGATCGCTGTGGGGATGCTGTTCAAACGGCGGTGATCACGCTCGCCCTGCATAGACGAGTTGAGCTAACAAAAAAGAGAAGAAGAAAGAAAAATGTTTCCCGAACATGGCGGCTGTATGAGAAGAAACCGATCAGAAACATGACAACACCGTCTGCTGAGCAGAAACACCGTCTGCTGAGCAGACGAAAGAGCATCTACGGCGGCCATGTTCGGGAAAAACTTCTGCTTTCGTCTTCTCTTTTCCGTTAGCTCAACTCGTCTATGGCCTCCCAATAGTTACCGGTTGTCCAAGCGAAGACAGGACACGACGTTGGATTGCCTACGCGCTGGCTGCAGGCGTTTTGGGGAGCGGGGTGGCTTTGGCGGCGGCTCAGAGTGAAAGAGGCGACAGGGTCACGTGACTGGTTCGAATGGGAAGTTGAGGTGGCCGTTCGATTTCTCCTATCGCTCGTCATTTGTTCTCTGCTACTCTTTTGTTCTGGGTTTTCTGCTCTCGGCCATTTCGAGCCATTTGACTTTGACAGCGGTGAGAACGTAGTTAACAACAACAGGCTCCAACCTCTGTCAGCAGCGTGTTTTTCTATTGTGTGATATGTGAATATTATTGTTCTTCGTGTCGGGTCCAGTTTTCAGCAGATACAAGATTTTCGGTTTTGGAGTATTTCGTTGTAAGTGTTGATTTCTGTTCAAATTTGCTTGTAAGCTTAAATATATAGCTAACAACCGCGTGGCCACGCCTGATGCTAGGCTTTAATTTACTCAGTAAGTTCTACTCGATTTGTACCTACAGGATGACCGGTTGAAGTGCATCATGGTGCGAAAACTCAAGTATCAAAGGTTTCACCATGTCGAGATTTCCAAAAGATCCCATAACAAGAGGGAAATGGATTGGTATCTGCCGAAGAGAGAACTGGACCCCCACGAAAAGTTCTCGTCTCTGCATGTAAGTATATTTGCTCCAATGCGCCTTTAATACGTGAAATTTTTGCCGTTGAACAATTTTTTAATTCTTGTATTGTATTTGTTTTCTTTAACAGGCACAATTTCCTAGGAAACAATGGATACTGTACAGAGTGAGCCTTAAAGAGAGGCAAGCTCCTATGGACTATTGTGTGTGTAGTTTAAAAGGAGAGATTGAAAACAGGGCAAGGTGATAATGCCTACTGCAAAAAGTTTGAGCATGATGAGGACTGCTTCAAGCTACATCAAAACGGTGACGAGGATTCGGATGTGATTGTCAGTGATGATGAAGTGGCTGAAACGGACAACTGTGAATTGAAGAAAGTTTTGGCAGATGTAACATCCAAAGTGGTACTCTGTGAGAACACAATTGGAGCATTTTCCTTGATGCAGAAGGCAGAAGAGGACAGCAAGGAAGTGGGTTTCAGCCCTCAGCAGATGAAAGAGGGTCTGAAGTTTTGGTTCGCTGGGGGCACTTCAGGATATAATGCTTTCTTGAAAGTCATGAATTCAAAAAATCTAAGGCCACTTGTCAAGGTATATATTGTCAATAATTTTCTTACAACTTATTCTCTTTTTTAAAAAAAAATCGTTTTGTTTGTACAGTTGTATTGTTATGATAAATATTTTTTCCCCTTTTTGATCAGGTGCTGAATACTCTGCCTACATGCTACCACAGGGAAAGATATCTCAGTAAGCCTCCGAAGTAACTGGGTTGAAGGTGGTCAGGGGGAAACTGGTGCACAACTCTGTTGCCCTTCCAACCAAGCCTCCCCGCATTGTTGCTTCAGAGTTGCTTGCCTTCCTCAAACGTTGTGGTGAGCAAGTTGTGCTTGTGGGCCACAATCTGGTGCGCTTCGATGCTCCTCGGATTCTTCAGTTCATGAAGAACTACGGTGAACCCATGGAGTTTTGTGAGGTTGTGCATGGCCTTGTGGATACTGTACCACATCTGAAGCAAGGCAAGGTAGGCAAGCTGGAGCATTTGGCCAATTCATATCTCACCTACAACAAGTGGTCAGGTCACAAAAAAAAAAAAAATCTCACAACGCCTTGTCAGACTGCGCCCTTGTGGAAGGTCTTCTTGACCACTTCTCCATTTCTCGAGAAGCCTTGCTGTCATCTTGTGTTGCAATGGAAGACTTTATGAGGAGACAAGTCGTCCTAAGAAATCAGACACGTCTCTCCAAAGACTTGATGTGTTTCACAGCAGCCGGCATTTCCAAGCACATGATCATCAAAATGGCAGCAGCTGGGGTCACAATTGGCGAGTTGAAACAAGCCATGGTGTCCAAAGGCACTAAAGGCATTGGTCCCTGCCTTGGTGTTCAAATTAATGGCAAACCCAGAGTGACATGCAATAAGAAGATTGTAGAAAGCATTGCAACATTTGTACGGCAAGTTGTGGAAGCGGATGGTGTTGACCTGTCCCACCTGATTTAAGTTTTGTGACAATATTTTGCTATTTAATGTTTTGTACATATTTGATGACTGTAATTTTAGCCTCACAAGTGTTTTAAAATAGAACTGTGATAAGTATAACCTGACAAGTGTTCCAAAATTGAACTGTGATATTTAAAAAAAATCTTCTTTTTTGTTGATTAAAAAAAGGCGAAAACGAACTTTTTTTCTGGTGTCCCTTTCCTAATTCACTTCACCAAAACAATATTAAATAAATACACAAAATGTGGGAACCCTGATGAAAGAAAACAAGACATTTAAAAAATCATTAATTTACCTTCGAATACTGCTCAGTTTTATTTCTGCAAAGGGGAAATATGTAGATATAGCTAATAAGACTTTGGTCGAACATTATGGCTAGTCAAGCGGGCTCAAATGTCTCGAAAGTTGAGAAGGAACGGTATCGTAACTCCGTCTCGCCCGCTTCGCCGCCAGGGGCGCCACGTTCGAACTGCGCGTGACCGCGCGCCAAGCGAGGCTTCCGGTCCAACATGGCGGCGGCCGGCCGCCAGCAGCCGATTCTGGCCCGTTCTGAGTCTTTTTTCCAAAGTTATCCTCGGAAGTGCCGGTAAGAGGTTTTTTTTGTTTTTTTTATATTTTTTTATTTTATTTTTTATTTTTTTTTATACCTATCGATTCGTTGTGGAACATAAAATATTTCTACCGAGCCCGTTTCTGGATGTATTGTTTTTTACGAATTCTATCGCGATTAAACGATTCCTCCCTTAAGAGCCCGTGTTAAAAAGCCGATTTTTAACGGCCAATAGCTCGAAAAGGAGTCCGGTAAGGACCAATTATTTTGACATGATTGGATATTGGATTCGGGGCGATCCAAGCTTTAATTTGAGCCTACTCTCGACTCCAGGGACGGACTGGGGCGTCAGGGGCCCGGGCGGGGATTGGACCTCCAGGGGGCCCGGTGCCATGTGGGTTGCCTAACACACAGGCGCGGAAACGTGTCAATTACAGCGTTTTTTAAAGAAAAACGCATCATATGCAGAGCATTGTGTCCTCTTCTCTGTCAGTAAATGAGCTAATACCTGGTCTTATGTCTTACACTTGTGATGGCAAGTTCGCAGCTCAAAAGGGGGCCCGCGGGCCCCCTCAGGGGGGGCCCGGACCCGCGGGCCCCGGGGGGGCCCGGGCGGGGTTTCCCGCCTTGCCCCCCCGGGCCAGTCCGTCCCTAAAATAAAATTTAAAACCTGTTTTAATCATCCCTCAGATCCCAGTATTAAAGTGCTCTACTTTATAGATATTTGCCATATGATAAAATTAGTTCGTAATGCTTTGGGTTGTCGTAAAATTATGGACGATGAATTCTGTGAGCGAATTTGCTGGAAATATGTCACTTTACTTCATGACAAACAATTCAACGAGGGTTTAAGACTAGGCAATAAATTGACAAGCCGTCACATTGCGTGGTTTGAAAACGAGCAAAACGTATGCTTTGCTACTCAGACTCTCAGTTCAAGTGTGGCAAATTCCCTGAAATTTTGTGATGATGTGCTGCAACTTCCGGAATTCAGAGGGTCCTCTGTTACCTCTAGGATTTTCCATATTTTTAACTGTCTTTTGAAATTTTTAATTCATCATTTGTCAATAGCTATGGTATTAAATTCCCCTTATCACTTCAAAATGAGGCAACCCACACCGAATTTTTGAACCGAGCAAGAAATTATATTTTGGGTTTAAAAATTAGAGATTTAAAGACGAATGCATTCGTTCCTGTTTTGGAAACAGACAGGTAAGTGGGTTTTCAGGGTTTTTTGATTGCAATAGAGTCAGTTAAAAGTTTATTCAATGATTTGGTACGAAGCGGTAGCATGCAGTACCTCAGCACAAAAAAGTTAAGCCAGGGCCTTTTTCACCTTGGCGGCGAGCGACATGAAGTTCTCCGCGGCGTTGGTGGTGACGTTCTTCGCAAGGGAGGCGCTCTTCATGATGAGTGAATGTACGTGCGTCTGTATCGCCTTGAAGAGACCCCCTGCTTCGCCGTCTCCACCACATCATCCTCCGGGACCTCGGTGGCCTTCCTCTTGCACCTGGTCCCGCAGTTCGTGTGCCGACCGAAGACATGGAACGGGGCGTTCTCCAGGTTCTTCTGGAGGCTGTCCACGTCCCCTTGTAGCTCGCCACAGTTCCTGATGGCCAATCCGCACGCCCTTCACCAGTCGTTCTATGCGGGTCTGCGTGACCGGGCCCTCGACGCTGGCGCTGACGGACTCGGCCTTGAGAAGGTTGCGCGTCTGGACGGGGTACTCCTTGGTCTTCTCCAGCAAGCCGTGGAGGTGGTCAATGAGGTGAACTGTCACATGATTGGCACAGTGCAGTTTCCTCACTTCGCGGCCGTAAGCACACTTTAGTACTATTTCCGCGAACGTGCTAGAGTCGCTATCACCGATGTAGAAGCGATATTGTAGTTTGTGGGTCTTCTCGCTATGAATGGACCCCTGCACTCACTGTTATTCAATTACTGTGACGTCACATTCTTTTTCATGTGAAAACTGTCACATTCCTTTTAATATTAATGTCACATTCTTTTGAATGTGACAATAAAATTTAGCCCGCATATTTTGGCCGATTCACATTAAAAAGAATGTGACACTGCATTTTAAACAATGTGACACTTTTCACATGAAAAAGAACTTGACGTCACAGGAATTGAATAACAGTGCTATAATATCCTGCTCCATTGATGAGGCGCGCCCGGTCCAATTCTTGAAGCACTTATGCTCTTTGGGCTCAGACCCGGCTGTCTTCGCAAACGCGCAAGTAGAACAAAAATTGTTGCGGATGCCAACAAACAATGGCTTTATGCCCAGTTCGCCAATCAGTATTCCCTGAACAAACAAACAAACATACAAAAAGTTATTTTACACTGAAAATCTACGAGTCATCATTCTCGCCCGCATACGAGTGAGAATTTGAGGGCAATTTTATTACTCTCTGGAAAGTAAGAATTTTTTTCCTCGCCCTTTATGATAAAGAATTTTGAGACCTCACCCTTATAAGGTGAGAATTCGTGCTCAAAGTAAGTGAGGTTAAGACATCCTTACTCAAATAGAGCGAGACCAAAAAAATATCTCGCTCAAAAAGAGTGAGGTAAAAAATTCTCGCTCCAATTTAGCATGGAAAAGAGTCCTCTCCTATTTTGGGTGAGAAATTGGATTCCAGGTTTTGCAGTGTAACGATCATTATAAGGGATGCCCGTGGTGTCAAACTTTACTCACCACCCCAGCCGCTGAAGTCATATTCTTTCCCCCGTAGGCGCCCGTGCCCCAGCCGCCGCCCCCGATGACCCCCGGTGTACACGATGTCGTCCTTCACCACCTGCCCCAAGTTCCTGGCCAGTTCGTATTCTAGCTCGCCATTCCGAAGCAGCATGCGGAGGACGTAATCCTCCCACGTCTGCAAAGAAAGGCGTTATTTTTGATACGAAAAAGTGTTGTACAGTGATATTGGCGTCAGTGACGCGGCCTTACCTTGCCCACACGCCGCTCGTGGCGCTTGTACTTCCTCTTGGATGGCATGGGCATCTGCAGGATGCTGAACACGATGTACTGAACCCCCCCGGTGGCGGCACAGTGCTGCGAAAAGTGGCACCAGTTCATGTTCCGTTAATTCAGTGCGCGCGGCCGCCACCGCAGCGCGGCGATCGCTCGTGGCGCACCCCCCACCCTTCCCCTTCTCCTCTCCTCGCCCGGCAGTAGGCTCTGGGGCAGCCCCAGCGTTCACCTGGAGATTACGCGGCCGCTGGCCGGCCGCTGGACCAGGTAGACGATGGGTTTGCTCCCGGGGCTGCCGCCGGGCGAGGGGATGAGAAGGGGAAGGGTGGGGGTGCGCCACGAGCGATCGCCGCGCTGCGGTGGCGGCCGCGTGCACTGAATTAACGGAACATGAACTGGTGCCACTTTCCGGCCGGCGCAGCAAAGGCAGAGCCGTCACCGGGGGCTTTAGTACATCGTGATGCTGAACAACTCCTGACGTCACGGGTGGTGGTGGTCCACGTACACCGAAAAGAAAGAATCTGAGAAGGACCCAGGCGAATAAAAAGTGCAAAGTGACGTGCGAGAAGTGCGGGAGGGACTACAGTTCTCTAGAACGAATGAGCGCCCACGAGCCACTGCACCGCATGGAAGGTAAGTCACTCTAACAGTGTGGGGAAGTGCCAAGACTGCAGGGGACATGAAGGATTGGTTGCGTGTGTTCTTCTTTGTTACAGCTGTACTAACTGATGCACTTCGCCCGGCCCTGCTGGGCCCCGTATTCGCGGTCATCCGCCAAATCCGGCGCCACTACCGGGAGTACATCTGCCCCTTTCTTCGCGACGCCAACCAACACCCGCTAAACCCGGACCAGACGGAGGAAATCGTCAAAGTCCAGCGCGTGTTCCGGATGGTCAAGCACCTACGAACGGCACCGGATTTCGAACCAAATAGACGCCTTCCCGGTCCACGGCTCCAGGAGTACGTGACCATGGCAATATCAGTTGCTAACGGCACAACTCCAACCTTGGACTTCTAAATCAGTGAACAACAAGTGAAAAAAAAAAGTGCAGTGCAGTGAACAAGTGAAAAAAAAAGTGCAGTGCAGTAAACAAGTGCAAAAAAAAATATTTTGAATGCTTTTAGTTTCAAGTTAGGTAAAACTTACATTTCGGGAAAGGGTTAAAAACTTGTTTGGTAAAGGGACAAATTGTGTTTTCATAATTAACAAAAAAAATTGTGTTGTAATAGGGTTTTTTTTTTTAATTAACAATTTTTTTTTACCTTCATCAGATCACAGTCAGTCCGTATATGAATTCAATTCAATCTTTATGGGGACATAAAGGGAAAATTTTGCTGGAGCTGGGACCGTGCACTAGTTTTTCAAATCAGTCGCACGGAGCAATCTGGAGGGAAGAGACCAGGAGCAGGAGGAGTGCGAGCTGTCAGCGGAGGCGGACGATCCGGTGAGTGTCGGCAGGGAATCATCCTAACAGACTGAGGTGCCTAACTTGTTGCCTACGCTACACCCCTGTGTTAAGCTTTCATTAATAAACCTATAGTAAAGCCAGTCAAACGCTTCCCTGTATTCCAGACTACTCGCCAGTATTTTCCCCGCTACCAATTCAAGACTTCGGTCATAACAAGGCTGCTAAGGGCTTCGCAGGGGAAGTCCTGAAGGAGCTGTCTATTCCTAATGTAGGCTATGGACCTCAGCTCAAGATGATGGTTCAAGACTTTCTGAACAACCAAGAGAGTGGGAAATTTGAATGTTTGGTAGAACAGTGCACCAGAAACATATGCCAGTGTATGCCTAGTGGGCGGTTTTCACAGAGAGGTGATCAGAAGGATGTGCCCCTACCCCCAGAACACTGGTCAAAATTTTTATCTGGCTCCCATATATTTTTTAGTATTAGTAGTTTCTATGATATGCTAAATAATTGATTTGAGGGAGAGGCTAGTACATGTAATGATAGGATTAAGATTTTATTTGCCTGTAATTTTACCAGTCAACTTTTAGAAAAGATAGTTGCATTTATTACCAAAAGTCTAGGCCCCGGCCCCGGCGCTCGGCCGGCCGAGGCGGCCATGTTGAGAGACCGACCCGAGGACGGGGCGCCGCGCGCCCCGGAGTGACACTCTTGCCTGGACGCTTGACGAAGAAGGACGAGCAGAGCCTTAGCCTCCAGCCCTTGTGCGACTTGTGAACTTCAGTGTTGAACCTGAACCCTTGCCTGTACCATGGATAAGCCCTAATAAAATCTGTGATGCCTCAGTGCTAAACCTTGTGTGAATCCTTCCTCATCCCTCTCCTAGCTCTGAAACCCGAGCGAACCAATGAAAACCATCATGCAACAGCATGTTTCTCATGTAAAAAGTTGGGAAGAAACTAGTGAGTTCTTATCAATTATTGACCAGGGTTGGGCACGTTACTTTTAAAATGTAACGATTAACGTTACCGTTAATTTCGTCAAAAAGTAATCGTTTAAGTTATCGTTACTGGGTGTCCGAAGCGTAACGCGTTAACGTTACTCGTAACGCTGTAACGGCGTTAACGTTACATCGACTTTAAGCGACCCTCGATGTCATAAAAGTCCGCAAAAAGGGAAAGTAGTGTACACTGAATAATAAATAGAGTTCAGTTCTTGAAAAATAAAGTAATTTTTAACTGTCACATAATATCAAAGTAAGATCAGCATTTCCAAAATTTCTTGTTAACCTTAAGTAATACCTCTCTTTCTAGAGTGCTGTCATTCAGGCGAGTGCGAAGTTTGGAGAAGCTGAGTCCACTGGATGAGGAAAACCTTTCGACACTCGCACTTGACGGCAAGGAAGTATTATACTTTAGTTCAGCAAGTCTAGGGAAATCGCGCTTTCCATTGGGCCCCTTGGAGTGGCAAAAGTAACGATAACGCCGTTACGTCGTTACGCAGAAAAAGTAATCGTTATCGTTAACGTTACTGACTTCCCAAATTTCAATGCGTTACCCGTTAACGTTAATTAACGTTAACGAAAACGCCGTAACGCCGTTACTCGTTAAAGTAACGTACCCAACCCTGTTATTGACTCGGCTAGTATTCTCTGCCAATGTGCCTTAATAAAAGGCAATGTTTTATGCCAAATACCTTTTGCATGTTTTGGAGAAATGTACAAGTAAAAAAGTCAACTGTAAATAAAACTACGTGCATGGTGCTTCGGAATGGCGAGCTAGAATGCGAACTGGCCAGGAACTTGGGGCAGGTGGTGAAGGACGACATCTGTGGTGTTAAATTATTATAGATTTATTATTTATCAATATTTGTATCATATGCCCCCCCCCCCCCCTCCAACTTTCTCTTTCGACCTTCCGTCGGGAAGTGGAGCAGGAGGAGACGAAACAGCAGACCCGCCTCCACCTTGCTAAGGTAGAACGGAACGCGGAATTGGCGCGGCTCCTGCGCCACGCCACCGCCCTGGAGGACCACTTCTGGTCCGTAGTGCTCACACAGGCGCACGCTGCCCGCCCGGCCCTGCTGGGCCCCGTATTCGCGGTCATCCGCCAAATCCGGCGCCACTACCGGGAGTACATCTGTCCCTTCCTTCGCGACGCCAACGAGCACGAGCACCCGCTAAACCCGGACCAGACGGAGCAGATCATCAAGGCCCAGCGCGTCTTCCGGATGGTCACGCACCTCCGGACGGCACCAGGTTTTGAACCACAGAGACGCCTTCCTGGTCCACGGCTCCAGGAGTGCGTGAACATGGCAATTTCAGTTGCCAACAACACAACAGCAACCTTGGACTTCTAAATTAGTGCAGTGGATAAGTGAATACACTGTAAAAAAAATCCATCTGTGGTATTGGTATTATAGTTCAATATTTATTATTATTATTATTCAATTTATTATTATTCAATATTTGTTTATTCAATTCATTATTATTCAATATTTGTTTTATTCAATATTTGTATGCCCCCCCCCCCGCCCTTCTCCTCCCCCCCCCCCCCGCCCCGCTGCAGACCCGCCACCTACCCCGGACATCACTCCTCATTCCGTCTCGCCACCTCGCCTTGATCGGTCAACACCCGCGCATTCCAGACTCAACATGAATCCTCCCTCCAGTGCCGCCAAGGACGAAGTACCAAGCCCACCAGTCAGCCCGTCGACCATCGCCGCCCTGGACCAGCTCATCGACGTCTTCCTCCGCAAAATTCGTCAGGAGACGGAGCACGAGCAGGCAGCCCGTCTCCACCTGGCTCGGGAGCGGAACGAGGAACTAGGACAGCTTCTGCGCCACGCCGAGGCCCTGGAGGACCACTTCTGGTCCGAGGTGCGTCGGCAGGTGGACGCGCCCCGCCCGGCCCTGCTAGGCCCACTGCTCGCCACAATACGCCCAATCCGCCATCACTACAAAACATATACGTTTCCTTTCTTTGAAGACACCTGCGAGCAAGAACACGAATTCGATCCGGACCTAAGGGAGAGGTACGTTAAGGCCCAGCGAGTCTTCCAACTGGTAACACACCTCCAAACGGCGCCGGGATTTCACCCTCACAAGCGCCTTCCGGGCCCACAGCTACAAGAACTCATCACCATGGCAATATCGTTTGCGAATAATACTCCAGCCTACTTAAACGGCTCATTTGTGAAGTGAAAAGTGAAAAGTGCAGTGAACAGATGGAAAAAGTGCAGTGAAAGTGCAGTGCAGTGTGAAAAGTGAAAGAAAATTAAAAAAAAAATATAGTTTAAGTTTGGTAAAGGGTTTTGGTAAAAGGGAAAATGGTATTTTTGGAAAAAAAAAAAAAAATAATAATTATGCAGTGTCTTCAGTTTCAATTTTCATAATTTTCCATGTATAAATTCATTAGTTAAATCTTGTCATGTATTCCTGAATTATCTAAATTTCATCAATCAATGTATAAATTCCTTACGTAAATTCCATTTTATTTTGGTGTTATAAATTTCTTAAATTTAACTTCATCAGTCCATCTTTATGGGGACATAACAAAAATTTGCCACCGGAAGAGTTTGTGGTATTGGTATTATAGTTCAATATTTATTATTATTATTATTATTCAATTTATTATTATTCAATATTTGTTTATTCAATTCATTATTATTCAATATTTGTTTTATTCAATATTTGTATGCTTACCGCTTTCTCTTCCGACCTTCAGCCAGCCGCGCCGCGCCCTCCACTACCGCGACCCGCCCCGAGCGTTACACCACCACCACCTGCCGCGACTACCGCGCCGCGCCCGCCGCCCGCTCCCACCCCGTTTGGCCATCAGCGGCACGGGTATAAAAAGGGCTGCTGGCCACCCGTAGGTCAGCAGTCGTGTACGGATCTAAGGTAATAAACAGTTGACACTGCAAAAACCCTCTTGAGTACTCGACTTGCTCCCGGAACCCAGAGACAGGACCCATGCCGCAGTAACACGACGCCGCCACACTTTGTCGCAGTAACACACACCTGATACTTAATGTGCTGAAATAATCAGTCACCTCAATTAATAACACGTGTTTTGAAGCAGTTTACAAAACAAATTTGCTCTAAAATTTAAGAACAAATAGTTTATGAAAATTAAGAACATGTTTTGAAAATTAAGAACGTGTTATGAAACGACAAAAATGCTCTTCTTTTCCAGCCTAACGCAAATCTGGAAAATATTTAGTTCCTTTGCCTACGGACAGATATTCGAACCCAACTTTGTACACATTACAGATGTTTACCTTGCTTTACCTGGGTAGATGCGAACCTCGGACCTTTGTTTTCGGATTCTGACGCCTTAGACCGCGCGGCTGTCCGAACATACCTGAGAAGGGACCGCTCGCAGCTGACCTTATTCGGCGCTCCGTCCAGGGGCGTTCCCAGAGTAGCTATGTGCTTGGTCCGACGGCGTATGTTTGTTAACTTGCTTTTTTGACATATGGCTGTGGCATAGTTACAGTACTATCTAAACTGGATGTTGTTCACCCAATACTATCTTGAACGCCAAAATTCCATGTCCATGGGTCAAAAGCTGCATGACTTTTAAGAAGTGTTCTGAATGCTAGTATGAAAAGTAAGAACGGGTGTTACTTTTCAAAACAATTTTGTCAAAACTGAGGAAACCTTTATACTTAATAAACTTGTTCCGAAATTTAATGACCCTTCAGTGAAATTGCGAAATTTCATCAGAATTTTCATAACATAGTTTGCAAAATTAAGAAAACTTCTTAAATATCATAATATATTATTACATTTAAGAACAAGTGAAAATGTTATTAAATTTAAGAGATATTTTGCTCTTAAATTTCAAAATATTTTTTACAGTGTATAGTGCAGTGCAGTGAAAAAGTGCAAAAAAAAAATCAAAAATATTTATATATATATTGAATGCTTTAGTTTTAAGTTAGGTAAAGGGTTAAAAACTGGGTTAAAAACTTGTTTGGTAAAGGGACAAATTGTATTTTCATTAATTCAATCTTATTTTGTTGTAATAAGTTTCTTAAATTAACTATTTTTTTACCTTCATCAGTCCGTATATAAATTCAATCTTTATGGGGACATAAAGGAAATTTTGCCCCCGGAAGAGTTTGTGGTGTTAATTATTATAGTTTTATTATTTATCAATATTCAATATTTGTATCATATGCCCCCCCCCCCCCCTCCAACTTTCTATTTCGACCTTCGCATCAGCCCAGCCGCGCCGCGCCCTCCGCTACCGCGACCCGCCGACCGTTACACCACCACCACCAGCCGCGACTACCGCGCCGCGCCCGCCGCGCCCCGCCCTCCCCCCTCTCCCACCCCGTTTGGCCATCAGCGGCACGGGTATAAAAGGGCTGCTGACCACCCGTGGGTCAGCAGTCGTTGTACGGACTAAAAAGGTAAATAAACAGTTGACACTGTAAAAACCTCTTGAGTACTCGACTTGCTCCCGGATCCCAGAGACAGAGCCCATGCCGCAGTAGTACAACACCGCTACACTCTGTCGGAGATGCACACCTAACACACACAGACTAAATACTCAGTCACCTCACATCGTGTACACCGGGGTCAACGGGGACGGCGGCTGGGGCACGAGCGCCTACGGGGGAAAGAATATGACTTCAGCGGCTGGGGTGGTGAGTAAAGTTTGATACCACGGGCATCCCATATAATGATTAGAACATTGTAAACTAGAATAAGACTGAGAATGAGCGTAATTAAAAATCCCTTATAATGATTAGAACATTGTAAACTAGAATAAGACTGAGAATGAGCGTAATTAAAAATCCCTTATAATGATAAGAACATTGTAAACTAGAATAAGACTGAGAATGAGCGTAATTAAAAATCCCTTATAATGATTAGAACATTGTAAACTAGAATAAGACGGAGAATGAGCGTAATTAAAAATGATAAGCCAGTTTAAGGTGTATTATTTAACTCATCCTCTCAAAGACTAGACGAACTCGCAAGAATTAGTATAACACTACCACACAATTACATATTTCGCGAAGCAGCGACATATCAAGAGAGTAAAATTTCAAAACTGTAAATGACACTTGTTATTTTCATGTCATCTATTTTTTTTCTCTCTATATTCAATTTCACTTTTTTCAGGAGACATAAGTGGAGGATGAAATGCAGATCTGCTTCGAAGACTTAAATATCGTTTCGTTTAAATCGGCCGCCATGCGGGCCACGGAACGCTGCCTGCCAACGCTGTCCGCGCTAGCAGGTTGATTCCATTCCGGTTGCGACGTAGCGCCCGCGCTCCGTTGCAACGGTTTAGACGAGGCTTCGTTTCGTTGTTCCTGCCGTCTCAGACCAGCTATCTCTCTCTCTCTTTATCCATTGGAAGGCAGGTGGTGCAAGGGAGACAAGAGCATCACCCCCACCACATCCCCGATCCTCGGAGACAGCAGAAACAACGAAACGAAGCCCCATCTAAACCGTTGCAACGGAGCGCGGGCGCTACGTCGCAACCGGAATGGAATCAACCTGTAGGAGAGGCCTCCACAGGTAGTCGTCGTCGCTGCTGGTTACAAATGATTGAGCCTCTGAGTGTGTGTGAGTGTGTGTGTGTGTGTGTGTGTGTGTGTTAACCTCTGAGGCTGACCCCATCCGCCCCGGCGCGGCCCCCAACCGCGCGGCGGTGCACAGAGGTGCCAATCGGCCGGGGCGAAGCTCACGGCGCGCGCGCTTGCCCGCCCCGCCCCGCCTGGGCTTTTTGAATAATGTGCTTCTGATTGGGCTTAATTTGCCCGGGCGAGAAGCGGTGCGCCCGCGCGCCTGGGGCGGGCCAGCCCAGCCCGCCGGCCGGCCATCCGTCAGCCTGGGCGCATAGGCATGACCGCGACTGCACCACAGGCTCGCAGCCCGCACCGCACCGTCAGCATGGCCGTGTGTTTTCTGACCCTTTCCCGCGGTAGCGCCAGCCAGCAGCGGGCTCGTGTGTGTGTGTGTGGGGGGGGGGAGGGGGGGGGGCACGGCACCGGGCGACAGCTAATCGTGCATGAAATGGGCCCCGGTGAGCGGGTGAGCGAGCAGTGCGTGTCCTGCGCGATGCGTTTACCCCGCCGCTGCGCCCGGCCGCGGTCTACTTTACACCGTTTCATTCATACCCATGGGTAGCCATGCCACGCCTCCGACTATCCAGTCTCGCGCTTTTCTCTCTCTCTCTCTCTCTCTCTCTCTCTCTCTCTCTCTCTCTCTCTCTCTCTCTCTCTCTCTCTCTCCACGGCTCATTTCACTTTCCTGCTTTTGATAAAACAAATTGATTGCAGCTTTGGACAGAACCGATCACCTCTGCCTCTGCTCCGGGCCTAGCACTAGCTGCCGCACTGTATTGTGGTGGCGGTATAGTGTAGCTGGGTTAGGCCTTCAAGGGCGCTGATCCTGTTTGTGGAAAAGTCTGATATACCAGAGCTTAAACTTGACGATGCACCACTTCCTGATTTAAAATTAGTAACACGTCCCCCTCCTTTGACTGGTTTTGTTTGGCAGGATATGCCGTTTTTAGGTATGGGTAAGGTTGAGGCCATTTTGAGGAATTTGTTAATTATACTTACATTTGCGGGTGCCTTGACATTGTATTTAAGAAGTGCTGGTGTATGTACTGTGGTAAATGCGGTGTGCGCAAGCTGTTGCAATAAGAAAAATGGCCATGTTGACGATCCCAGGAAAGAATCAATTGAACTGCAAGGTGTTCGTGGAACACCAGAAGTAGTTAGAGCTTCTGCTCCACCTGCAGTAAATAATACTAGTCCTCGTTCAGTAGACACAAACAGTTATCGGCGGTCGATAAAAGCAATCGACGAAAATAGTTCAGTGGTTATTCAATAAATAAATATTTTTTACTGTGTAAATGTTTTCGTTTGAATTATTCTTATAGTTTTCTTTGTAAATGCATGCATCCATTAATTGATTAATTCATCTGTAAGTTATTTTTGTTTCTTTCCCGAGCTGGTAATTAGGTTAACCGCACCTCCTAAATTTTTAATATTTTTTTTTTAAATTCATTTTATCTTTTTTCTCTCGGTTGTTTTGTTTCAAATTTGTTCACTAATTTATTTTGTTTCGTTTGTTTGTTTCGTTCTTAAAATTCCACTAAGATAACGCAAAATCTTCATTGTTTTTTATTAAAGGAGGTGACAGTGATGTAGAGACACTCTGTCTCTACATATTGGGCCCGACGCGCCGCCCGCACCCGCGCCGCACTGCCGGCCGGTCAGAGGTAAGACAGAGGATAACTGGGATAACGGCCGAAGACTCGTAGTAGGGCAAGTCGCGCGCGTCATATTCGCGTGGGGCTGGTCGCTCGACGTCTTTTCGAGGGTTCTCATTCCTACGCTGAAGATCCGTTTCACACCCATAAAAAGGGGGGAAAAATATGTTTGTTTGACCTAGCTAAATGTGCTGCAAACCTGAGAAACCTGAGAACTAAACGTTTCAGTGTCCGGAGATATTTTTTTTTTCTCAGTGCGTGTGCAGCCCAGACTTGAGCCCAGCCGCCCTAAAAGCAGCCGGACCAAGGCTGGACAACTCAGTCGACGGGTAGAACTGACGGCGGACGGACAGCCCCGCGTTGCGAGCAGCGACCTGCTGGTGGTAATTGTAGGACAGCGTTACGCGTAGTGTTACACGTTACGCCTGCCTACATATGAGTGATAAGAGTCAGCAAGGCGCCGGGTCGGAGCGCATACTCTGTATATCACGAATGGACAAGCTGTGGCGGAAGTGAAGAGCGGTGTTTCAGCGCGGGTGGCGAGCGGCAAGCAGCAATTCTGCAATCCCCTATACTAGGCGTGCCGGCGACGTGCCGACGTGCCGGCTGCGTCCACCCCGCGACGCGCGGCCGTCGGAAGCAGTCGGAAGTGGGGTCCTCGATAAGCGCTGACCCCGAGCCGAGCGCGGGGCGGAGCAGGCTTAGTCTTTGGAGCGCAGCCTGCGGCCCCCGCCCCGCCCCGCCATTCACTGCAGAGAAGCGCGTCCGCCCTGCCTGGAGGCCGCACCCGCTACGCGACTGATATACCGGCCGCGCCGCCGCTGGGCTTATAGTGCCGCGCTGTCTGGGGCCAGCTCGCCGATAGCGACACAGCCGTCATGGCGCAACGCTGTCGCGCTCTCTTTATTTCCCCATCTCTCACGCTCTTTCAGACTCCTCCCCCTCCCTCGCCCCTTCTCTCTCTCTCACTCTCTCTGACCCCTCTCCTGCTGCCGGGGCCAAAAGCGGCCAGCAGCCAGCCCGCCAAACGGGAGAGATTTACGAGAGTCGAAAAAAAAGAAAAAAGAAAGGGGAAAAAAAGGAGAACTTGGCAACTTGGCCACAAATTCACCTTGATGAGAACCCAAAAACGTTTAAGCGAACGGGGTCCGTCCCCTTAGGTGTCCCTACAGCCCCGCGCCGCGCCCCGCCGCTGCTGGCCACATTGCAGGAAAGGGGAACGGCCCGAGGTGTCCTTCACTCTAAATTCAAGCGCGTACGCGTTTTTCTGGTTTATCTTGTTTTTCGTGATTTTTTTTTTTAAATTTGACTGATTTTTTCTTATTTTTCTTGTGTTTTTTTTTCTTGATTTTCCTTCCTGATTTTCTTGCTGACTTTTTTTTTTACGATTTTGTTTCAGGATGTACACTGATTTTTTTTTGAGTGAAGGACCCATCGGGACGGCCTACCCGGTGCTCTTTCCCTCTTCGACGATGCTTCCAACCCACAAATACAGGGTAGCTCACTAACCCCGTCCTTCGCTCAAGTATGCAACTAATTCTACTTCAGCTGAGCTAGGCTAAGAGGACGTGGGGAGAGGCCTCCGGGTGCGCATTCTACTGGCAGGTGTGGCGGCTGAGGTGTGGTCCTCCACTCCCCCAAGTAGTGTGAGTATTTTGAGAAAAATCGAGCAATTGGTGAGTACACGCTAAAGTTTTTACTACCAAATTTGCTTAGTAACTACTAAGCGTTTGTACTGTCATAAGTTATACAGAAATTCTTTTAGTATTACTAAAAATTTTCCTGGTATAGACCTTCTCGCCCACAACTTGGCAACACCGCAAGTCGGATTTTATACTTGAGATAAAACGTATTTAGACTGTGTGTCATCAAATTTTCTTTTCACTGCTCGATTCCTTACAAAATATACTGTGGACAAGTATTTTTAATATTTTGAAAAGATGCATGGATAACATTTTTACTTAAAATTGGGTTCGTGATCTGCGCTGTTGCCAAGTTGTGGGCGAAAAGGTCTATTACAAAACGTGTTTCTAGTATTATAATTACGGTGAAATTAAGTACTACGAACACATTTAGTAATACTAGAAAAAAGATTAGTAATACTAAAAGAATTTCATTATAACTTATGACAGCACAAACGCTTAGTAGTTACTAAGCAAATTTGGTTGTAAAAACTTTAGAGTGTACTGCCGAGTATTGGCGAGGTTTGGCTAATAATGTGCGAGTGTCGGTGAGCATAAGCGAGTTGTTGGCGAGTATTTCGGGAGTAATTTTCAAAAATGTATTGGCGAGTAATGCCGAGTATTAGAGAGCAGTGCCGAGTAATATTGAGTTTGGGCGAGAGTAATTTTCTTTGTGTACACACGAGTAACGAAGTGGTGGATCCCTCGGTGGTGGCGGTTGACGCCAGTCTGGTTGCATACGACTGTTCTTCACCGGAGGCGAACGTCTCCGTCGTAGACCTAGAGAACGTGCAGGAGTGCCCGTTGTCAGGAAAAATGGAAAACAAGAGAGACCTTCCGGAATGACGTGGTCCATGAGTGTATTGTGTTGAAATAGTTATTTCGAATAATTGTCATTTTTAGTAAGTCAAGTTAAAATACAGAGTGCACTCTAAAGTTTTTAAAACCAAATTTGCTTGATAATAACTAATAAGCGTTTGTGCTGTCATAAGTTATATAGAAATTCTTTTAGTATTACTAAACTTTTTCCTAGTAATACTAAACGTGTTCGTAGTACTTAATTTCAACGTAATTATAATACTAGAAAAACGTTTTGTAATACCAGGAAAAAGTTTAGTAATACTAAAAGAATTTCTGTATAACTTCTGACAGCACAAACGCTTAGTAGTTACTAAGCAAATATGGTAGTAAAAACTTCAGAGTGTTGTGTACACTGTTAAACCAAGTGTGCAACTGTTCAACACTCGTAAGTGTGCAACTGCATTCTTATCGCGTGAAAGTGTTCAACTCCACAGCGGTGCTGTTGCAACTGCTCAACGCCACGGCTGTGCACTTGTTAGTGTTCGACACGGGAGTTGTGCACTTGCAAGTGTTCAGCGGCGCTGGAGAACACTTTCCTTGTAGAACACTTCCAATAAAGCATTCCGGTAAAGCCCAAAATAGAAGAATGCGGGGAACAAGTAAACGGAAACCACCATGTAATAGCATAGGGATTTCCGTTTACTTGTTCCCGACATTCTTCTTTTTTTTTTTTTTGGCTTTACCGGAATGCTTTATTGTGTAACTGTCAAGTTGAACACTTACAAGTGTAGAATTATGGAGTTTAACACTCGCAATTGCTCAACTCTGGGCTGGACACTTGTACGTGCGTGAATCTTGGAGCTGCACACTTATAAGTGTGTAACAGTTGCACACTTGGTTTCACAGTGCACTGTAAAACCAAGTGTGCAACTGTTAAAGACCTGGAAGTGTGCAACTCCCAGTTTTACATGTGCAAGAGTTCAACCCACATGATGCATAGGCAGATGTCACCATGCTATAATCTATTCTGTCCAAATTAAATATTTCTAGTCAACTTATTATAAGTGAATCCAAAGATTTATTACGTGTTTTCACAGAGTATGAGGAGTTTAAAGTGAGACATGGAGAGAGCATGGGTCTCAAGCAGAAATGTATAAATTTGAAATTAGACACTTTACAATCAATTAGTAAGAATATCCAGAAAAAAATTGCAGCAGCTGATATTTCATTAGAATCTCTCATGCAAGCCTCCAAGCAGTCCAAAGATCAGTTGCGAGATCTGCTGAAACCGACCAAGGTCACAAATAACATTGTTTATACACTGTTTATGTGGCTGCTCAGTGGTAACCAGGATTCTGCTTTAGTTCTCGAGGATAATCCTGTTTTAGAGGAAGAAATTGAGCCTTCCACCGATTTACCACACACAGAACCAGATTTAGATCCACATGAAAAAGAATCTGCCTCTCCAGATTTAGTTTTAGAATTTTTGACAGATGGGCAACTGCTGACATTTACACAACTTTGATACATGTCCATCTTCCTATTGTGATTGGTGGCCAAAGATCTTACTGTTTATTACTCAACTTTAATTAATTGAGTGCAACTTTCTTCCGATTGTGATATACACCCAAAGTTTTATGCCATATATGTTACCATTTAATTTATTAATGTAAACAATAGTAGTGACCGCTATGAAACCTTATAGCAATCGGGCGACATTCATTCCTTTCCCGACGCACAGTATGCCACAAGGGCCCGAACTACATTTGAAAGCGAGACCGCACCGCGCCATTTGCGTGGGAGGGGAGCGGGGGCGGGTGGGGGCCCCGCTCGGAGGCAGCGTTGCCGCTGTGCGGAGGGGCTCCTCCAAGAAATCGCCACATCGACATGGTTAAAACGTTTTTTCTTTCAATATTTATCTGTAAAGGGCCATTAAAATATACTCAACTTGATCCTGAATAACTACTACGTATGGTTGGCCCTCCTATTCGTCGTTTCCCGATAACTTTTCTATTTCATCCACATTGAACTGCGCCCAGGCATGCTTTTCCCATAAGACCCCATGTTAATTTTCATTCCTCCATATCTCCGAAACTATATAGACAAATCGTTTTATATTTTGCTCATCTCTCCCAAGTGCCCTTCCAATCACCTCCTCCAAATTTCAGGACTTTCAGTTAAAAACGCCTTATTGCCCTAACTACCTTAAAAGTGTTCAACTAAGAAAGTGTTGTCCGGCCCAGTTGAACAGTTGCAAGTGCACAACTGCCATGTCGAACACTAACAAGAGCACAGCCGTGGCGTTGAGCAGTTGCAACAGCACCGCTGTGGAGTTGAACACTTTCACGCGATATAAAAATGCAGTTGCACACTTACAAGTGTTGAACAGTTGCATACTTGGTTTAACAGTGTAAGCCTCAGGGTTGCACATGGTTGCACAGAATTCTTCGAAATACAAGAATTTTCTTTGTAAGAATTTAAGAGTGTGTACGTAAACGAACTGTTAAAAATTTACGGTGAATTTCACTGTAAGCTACAGTGCAACCTGCGGCACTGAATCTTACGGTGAATTTTCACCGTACACTATGGTGAATGTCACTGCAAGCTATGGTGAATTAGAGCGCATCATCGTACCTTTCAGTTACATTAGCTGTAGCATACGATGAAAATTCAGCGTTGAGTTACGACGGTGCTGCAGGATTCACTGAAGCTTTCAGTGAAATTCACCGTAAGCTGTTATCAGTGTGATCAGAAGCCCTGGCTCGGCAAGCCGGGGGGCATTCGAGCTCAAGACGTAGAGTAGGAGTGACGACTCGGTACAGCAGTGAAGAGTGCCCGCCTTGGAAGTAATCGTGAATAATCCAACAGTGTGGTGTGTTGCGCCCGCAGTGTGTTACTTAAGTGTTAGTGCTGAAAAGATTAATTGAAACCAACCAAAAGGATCGCCTCCAGGACTGTGAGAGTCAAAACCAAAACTAAGCAATAAAAGCGTAAAAGTGAAATCATTAGGTATAGCTGACTATAGTGATCTCAACAGGTATGCCTTTATTAATTACTTATGGTTTTGACACACACAGTCGTGCCTCTGGAAAACCAAGTGTGTACAAGAATTCATTATTTACGGCATACTTCGAAGTATTCAGGAAAGAATCTGCACATGCCCTTGAATGCGGTAAATAGGGTGTACATGCATATCTATACACATTATTTACTAAATACCTTGGAATAAACACATGAAAAATCGCACAGAAATTACGTATGTACATGCCAAGGTATTCAGCAAATAGTGTGTACATAGGCATGTACATACTATTTACTGCATACATGGGCATGTACACATTATTTGCTGAATACTTCGAAATATGCAGGCGAAAATGAATACTTGTACACACTTGGTTTTCCACAGTGAAGGCGATCCTTTCGGATGGTTTTGCTTCGTCCCGTAAGCACCCTCACTTCAAGGCGGGTGGAACATACCACCCTAGTGGATTATTCACAAGAACTTCCACATTGGCGGCAGCACACATACTAACACGCGGCGCACTCGGCACAGCACAAATCGTCACGACTCTACGCTTACGCTCCTGCAGCTCCAGCGGCAGCTCCAGCGGCAGCTCCAGCGGCAGCTCCAGCGGCAGCTCCCCGCACCGGTCACTCCTGCTCTACGTCTTCAGCTCGAATGCGCCTCGTCCTCCGCAGGTCCTCTGTCGTCGCCTCGCCTCGTCCTGCCGGGCCGGGCAGCGTTGCCAGGCCAGACGCCGGCGCCGGAGAGCCGAGCGAGGGGTACATCACCTCGAAAAGTCTGAGTACAGGGCGAAAAAAAGTCACATTTTAGTCACGTTTTAGTCACTTTTAGTCAATTTAGTCACCTCCAGTCACTTCAGTCATTCAGTCAATAAGTCACAAAAAGTCTTAAAATATTGAGTATTTTACGTCCATTGTGTGACTCGTTCTCATACTTCTGCTACACAAATGCTCATTTGTCAACAATAAAGGTATCAGTCACACCCAGTTTTTAAAAAAGTCGCTTCTAGTCAAAATTTAGTCACTTTCAATCTTGATTAGTCATTTCCAATCTTATAGTCGATCGCACCGGCGACAAAGCAGCCCAAATTTCGTTGTTTTCAGTCACTTCTTTTTGAAGGAAAAGTCAAAATTTAGTAAAAATTTAGTCAGTTTTAGTCAGCAAATCAATTCTAGTCCATTGACTTTTTAGTCAGTGTACACCCAATATCGAGGTGAGGTACCCCTCGGAGCCGAGTCGCCACGAGATGGCGCTCAAATCGACAAGTCCCGAATCGCCAGAAATCGCCACAGAGGCGCCAGAATCGCCACAAAAATCGCCAATCTTGGCCTGTCTTTTTGGGGCTAACATTTAAATGTATACACTGTGAAAAATATCTTTGTAGATTTACGATAAATTTTGTAAATCGTGATTTACGAAATATATTGTAAATTTACGACGGACCTTTTTTGCTCGTGAATGAATTTCAAGCAGATATGTAGTGCTCGTAATTTTACGATTTGAAATTGTAATTTTACAACTGCACTTCTTGGAAAATTTTCCCGTAAACTTACGACTATTTTTCACAGTGTACAGAGCACAAGAGAAGCCCCAAAACTTGACAAATATCGCCAGATGAGCCCCAAAACTCGCCTAAGATTGCTCAAATTCGCCAGTTATTGAGCCCCCTAAATCGAGAATCGTTCACAAAGATTGCCAAAATTCGGCAGATGAGCCCCAAAACTCGGGAAAAGTTGACCGATATTGAATAATTCGCTAGATGAGGCGCGTAGTACCCTTCCTTCAACTCAACACCATCTCCACGGGAAGGTTCACAGTGAAAAATATCTTTGTAGATTTACGATAAATTTTGTAAATCGTGATTTACGAAAGAAGTTGTAAGTTTACGACAGACCTTTTTTGCACGTGAATGAATTTCAACCCGATATGTAGTGCTTGTAATTTTACGATTTGCAATTGTAATTCTACAACTGCACTTCGTGGAAAATTTTCCCGTAAACTTACGACTATTTTTCACAGTGTTCTTGCTCCTTATGGCTTCTCCCCATGAGTGGGACAAGGACAGATAGACAAAACGTGGATGAACCGACTCTCGGAATCTAGCGGCTGGTGGATTCATTCGCTGTATCGGGCCAAGCACAGGCAAACAAAGTGAAATGCTGATACTCCCCACCTGTCTCTCGAGTTGTCTGGCAGTTCCCGCCATCTCCTGCTCACATCGTCAGAAAATTTCAAACAATCGACAACATTTTGCATTCTCGCCAAAAAATCGCCAACCAAATAGCCAATCGCCAAATGCCAATTTTTTGTCGCAAAACCCAACGAAAAATCGCCAACTTGGCGAGAAATCGCCAGATCTGGCAACACTGCCTGGGTGGCCAGCAGAGCACGCGTCGCCTGGGCCTGCTACACCGGCGGTTCAGCCTACCTGCAGCCTGGGCCGCGCACCCTGCCTGCCGGCCGCCCGGGATCAGCTTAGCCTGGCCCGGCTCTTCACGCTCAGCAGCTGTTGGGGCGGCCCGGGGGGCGTGGCGGCCGGCCGAGCGAAGTGCGTAAAACCTAGGCCTCGCTAAGCTGATCCCGGGCGGCCGGCAGGCAGGGTGCGCGGCCCAGGCTGCAGGTAGGGTGAACCGCCAGTTTACGGAAAAACCGAGCAGCTCTTTTGGGGAAAATACACCACGGGGTTTCCGCGGCCGCTTGAAAACCAGGACCATGCTTATTTCCGTGCATTGTAGTGCGTGCGAGATAACCGCCGTGTGCTTGTGAACCGAGGGGGAAACAATTTTGAAATTTTTGTATACCTCGTAATTCAAAATAATTCAGAGAGAGACAAAAAAATAAGGTAAAAAAAAATAAGAAAAAAAATTAAGAAATATTTAGGAAAGTTCAGAAAAAAAATCAGTAAAAGTTCAGAAAACTATCGGAAACTTGGAAATAATTATAGCGAAATTCCACAAAAATCCACTAGAAGTTCACAGATATTCACAAAAATTCATGAAAATTCACCAAATACGCACATAAAAATTCAGAACTAATTGTTTCACCCTCGTTGTGAACGGCATCCCTTATAATGTCTACGAGCCACATAACTTGTACGCGTGACTTATTATTTTTTATTATTTTTTTTGCAAGGTCGAGTCTCTTCACGGTTGTGGGCTTCGGCCTCCCCTTTTGACTTTTACTCACCTCTCGGTTCGAACCCAGGCCGGCCTATCGCTCCCTTTGGCAGCGGGCCTGCCCGCCCTTGGGCCGTCCTCTCTCCTCTCCCCTCCCCTCCGTGTCCCTGCGCCGCGGTCACACCCTTATCAGACGGCCGAGACGGCCGAGCCGGCCGGAGTCTTTGGGGACTTCCAAAGGTTGTTTACCTCTGTCATTGAATGGGAGCGCAGAGCTTCTGCACAGGGGGAGGGGGGGGGGGAGGGGGCTGAAGCCTGATGCTGGACCCCCGGACCGGACGTTTGCTGCCGGAGCCAATAATCGAAAAAGAAGCTTTTAATCAAGGAAATAATTACAGTGGCTAATAAGGGAGCTAGTAGGCGACCGTAAATCCGTCCCCAGAGCGTCCGGCCGGTCAGTGAAGGGGGAGCGGGTGGCGTGGCGCTGCAGCAGGGGCGGACCAGCAGGGCCAGCAGGGCCAGCAGGGCCAGCAGGGCCAGCAGGGCCAGCAGGGCCAGCAGGGCCAGCAGGGCCAGCAGGGCCCCGGCGGGGGCATTGGAGCACCCCATCGGGGCACCCTGGGGGCCAATCGCTCAGGCCGGCCACCACCCCCGCGTGCGGCCGTGCGGCTCGGGGGTGCGGGAGCAGAGCCACGTATCTGCCGGCCGACCGCGACGCAGTTACGCGCGCGGGGCGGGGAAGCTCGCGGCGGCGCCGCGGCGTCTTTCACTCGCCGTGTTTTATCGACGGATTTATTTATGTGCTTTTGACACACCTCATTGTTTGTGCGCGTTGTGTGATTTCGGCGTATATACACGGTAGGTGCTTCTCACCTTATTTGAAACTCCCACCGGGGCGGGGCGGGGCGGGGCGGGGCGGGGTGGGGCGGGGCGGGGCGGGGCGAGGCGAGGCGGGGCGGGGCGGGGCGGGGCGGGGCGGGGCGGGGCGGTTCGCAACTCCACACGCGAGTCTCATCTTGTGCTTAATCCTCTCGCGGGCGTATTTCTCTTTCTACTGCACCATTACTCTGCTGTTGGGGGCGCCGCCGCTATTGTCCTACCGTGTAACGCGCGCGCCCCAACATGTAATGTGCGTGTGTGTGTGTGTGTGTGTGCGTGTGTGTGTTGGTAAAAGAGAAAGTGCCATCCACTTTGTCTTAATGCTCTGAAAAATACAAAACACACTGGCTGTGCTCACGCTTCCCGCGCTGCCACGAGCGTATGAGCGTCGTGTCGTGTGTACTGCTGTGTGCTCGCTGCGGCGCATGGCGCTACACGGGGTCTCCGTCGCAGCTCTTTTCCAGACGACTTTTGCCAACTTGGAATAAGACTTCTCCGACATTTCACCTCTCCGCCCTCCTTCCGTACCTCGAAGGCTCTTTGCGTTTAGAAGGGCGTCGGAGAGCTACCTACATTGTCGCTTACGAGAGCATTGGTATGAGCGTGTCTTCGTGTGTGTGTGTGTGTGTGTGTGTGTGTGTGTATGTACGCGCGCGTGCGTGCGTGTTTGCCCGCCGCTCGGCCGCGGGCCGCTTGCCACCCCCTCACCGGGGCTTACGTAACAATAACACAATGTTGCGGGCAAACTGCTGCTCCCTTTTGCAAGGGGCGGGGCGGAGCGATGCGGGGCGGTGATTGTGGGGGCTTAGCGTGTGTGAGAGAGGGAGCAAGAGAGAGAGAGAGAGAGAGAGAGAGAGAAGGTGGGGGGGGAGCGGTCGCAGCACTGGTCACAATGGCGTTTGGACTGGAGCATTAATTGAGTGCGGGGTGGGGATCTACAATGACTCCTCTCTCTAACCCCGGCCTCTCTATTTCCCTCTCCCTTCCACTCGTCATCCTCCGGCATTCTCTCACACACCCATCCTTCCTTCTCCCTCTCCATCTCTTCACTCTCTTCATCTCTATCTCTCTCTGTTTCTCTCTCGCTCTCCCGTAATGCGTGTGACCCCCGTTAGTGGAATCGCCCTCGTTAGTAAGGTCGTTAAACGGGGATAGTTCTTGTTAGTTGGATCATTTACTTTGCAGCTCTAGGCCCCAGCTCCGCGTATAGTTGTTGATTTCCGCGACTCGATCTCCATACCGCGCAAACTGCTCACTGCTCGCCGCATGCAATTTTCTTCCACGTAAAAAATTGAAATACTTTTTAATCTTTTTTTTTAAGGTGAATAGCCGCGGGCTAGGAGAGATGAACCCATGAAACTCTCGCTCCTCTCTACATGGGGATCCGCGTCCGGCCGACACCGTGGACCATCCTCTGCTAATTCTGTAATGAATATCCCGGTACAGGACATGCAAATCCCGTCGTCCGCAGCGGGTGAGCCACTCCCGCAATACAATTAGTAGACCAAAGCACGAAATTTGCGTATACGGGGAGGACGGGCGTGGTGACGCGACCCGCGGGGCGGGGCGGGGCGGAGCGGGGCGGAGCGGGGCGGGGCGGGGCGGGGCGGGGCCGGTGACCGCAGCGGAGGGGATGTCGTCGCACATCTCACAAAGCAGGAGAAGGACCGAGGAGCAAATTTAATTCAAAAAGCTGATGGAGGCCCGTCCCCCCCTGCCCGGCGGCCCGGCTGCGGCGGGGTGGGGTGGGGGTGGGGTCGTGCCGATGGAAGTAATCAGCTGACCGTGATTGCGAGTAATAAACGAGACAAAAGCTCTTGTTCGCGGTGATGTTCCGGGGGAAGGTGGCGGGGTGGGGTGGGGCGGGGCGGGGCGGGACTGCCGCCCTCTTTGCTTCTCTCCACTCCTCGCGCCGCGAGTCGGGCCTGGCGCGCCGCACCGCGCCGTCTACAAGTTGCGGAAGCTTTGACAAGGGTAGTTAGGAAGGGGAGCCGCCCCGCCCCGCCCGCCACCACGCCTCTCCCCGCCCCGCCACCGCCGCCAGTGTCACATAAACCCTCATTTACATTTAGATGGAGGAGCTCCGTCTCTATGACTCTCTCCCTCTCTCTCGCTCTCCACATCCCTCTCTCCCTCCCTTAACCAATTCTCGGTTCTCTCCGTCACACTTGTCACACTCTCGTGTCCTCCCGCCGCACCGCGCCGAGCGCCGCTCTTCCTCTTCCTCCGCATCCTCCTCTCCCTCCTCCTCTTCATCCCTGCTGCGCGCACTCCGCGCTGTGGAACTGGGTGAAGAACGGAGAGAGAGAGAGAGAGAGAGAGAGAGAGAGAGAGAGAGAGAGAGAGAGAGAGAGAGAGAGAGAGAGAGAGAGAGAGAGAGAGAGAGAGAAGAGCGACTATGTGATGTGCCTCGAGATATCCTCCGCAAAGTGCGGCGACGTGGTCACGATAGCGACATTCTCGAAGGCTACGCGGTCAGAGTAATTTTAAATATTTTTTTTCAAGGAACCGGAAGAAAAAAAGAACTCTTCGACAAGATCGACCGGAAAAATGAAACTCTGCTGCTTCCCATTCTCGGCATAAAGAACGGTAATGCGCACACGATCGCTTCCCTCGTGTGACGAAATAAAAAGACGTGCTTGTGGGCGCGCTGGTGGCTGGTCCCAGGGGAGCCGCCTGGCAGCCTGTCGCGGGCTTACATATGCTGCGGATTAGAAGGAGATCACCGCCGCCTGATCCGCACCGACAATAACTAATGGAGCCTTTATCAAAGGCGGTGGTAGTGGCGCGCGCGTCTATCGCTGCGCGCGCTCTGCTCGCGTGGACGGAATATTTTCTCATGGCATTATAAGTGGCCCGGGGGGTTTGATGGCGGGGCGGGGCGGGGCGGGGCGGGGCGGGGCGGGGCGGGGCGGGGCGGGGCGGGGCGGGGCGGGGCGGGGCGGGGCGGTGGGTGAGATGGGCGATAGCGTTCCGACGGTGCCCCCTAATCCCTTATTAGGCTAAGCCGCGTGTGACATGGTGTCGCGCCGCAAAGTGAGCAGCTCGGCTGGCCTTGTTGGGCGGGGCGGGGCGGGGCGGGGCGGGGCGGGGTGGCGTTAGGGGTACATATCTTCACTCGCCCCACCCACCCCTTCAACCCCTGCAGAGCGCCGCCGCTGCCCCCTGAGGGTGGAGGGTTATTGGGCGCGGGCGCCGCCCCGGCCGCGGTATTGTTATGTTATTGGTGTTGTTGTTGTTGTTCGTTGTGGTTGGAGCGGCGCGGCGCGAAGGAGGGTTAGTCAATCGGCTTTCTAAAAGTGGATGATGTTGGGGGTTATGCGTGGAGGGGTAAGAAAAAATAATCACATATTTATTGATTTAACGATGAAAGAGTAGAATAATGAGTAAATGGTTGGCTTTTTTCTCCGGCGAAAGCATTCAGGAAGGGTTGTTGATAGACTCCTAGAATTTGCCACAAGCGAGGTGTACCTCACTCTTTAAATGGGTGTACACTGATTGGAGGGTTGTATTGTGATTGGAAGGAAAATTTGACCAAACTTTAAAGAAATCAAAAAAAAAAAATTGGGCACCAATTCGATATTTTGCAATTTTAAGGGGCTTAAAATAGATTTTTGTCACAAAAAATTATGTGACTGGATTCACTGCAAACCCTGGAATCCAATTTCTCATTCAAAATGGGAGAGGACACTTTTCCATACTAAATTAGAGTGAGAATTTTTAACCTCACTCTTTTCTAGCAAGATATTTTTGAGCCTCGCTCTATTTGAGTAAGGATTTTTTAACCTCACTTAATTTGAGCACGAATTCTCACTTTATTTGGGCGAGGTCTCAAAATTCTTTCTCATAAAGGGCGAGGAAAAATATTCTTACTCTCCAGAGAGTAATAAAATTGCCCTCAAATTCTCACTCGTATGGGGCGAGAAATTATGACTCGTAGATTTTCAGTGTAGTGATTGGAAAATGGTTGGAGCTCAGGGTGCGTACACTGATTGGAGAAGGTGAAGTACCCCTCGGCCACAAGGCTCTCAACTGACAATCAGCGAATTTAGAGCGGTCTTGGTACTCGATGGGTTGGGTCAGAGTTTTCATTCGGGTGGGTAATGCGGCAGCCGCCGGACCCGGCACTCAGGCGCTGCGATACCCACCCGACCCACCCGGCTGAGCAGGCGGGTGGGAGGCACCCACCCGGCCGGGTCTCTGGACCCGGCACTGGACTATGCAGCCAAAAGCCTAGTCCCGTGCCGGGTCCAGAGACCCGGCTGTGTCACCTGTCCATCGCTCGTCCGTTCGGCAGTGAGAGAGACAAGACACTAGGCATGCGCGCTCTCTCGCACGCCAAGCGGCCGGGTACTGAGACCCACCCGAATGAAAACTCTGGTTCAGAGAGAGCGGGTGCGGGCGGGAGGGAGACAAACTGGCAGAGAGGCCTGGACGGACAGCGAGAGGGGTAAGGACAGACAAATGCAACGCTGTGCAGGGCCGGCGCGAGGGCAGCGAGATGCGTCCGCCAGATAGGGCCGCTGGAGCGGCTGGAGCAGCCAGGGGTGGACCACTTCGACTATTCCATGTACACATTGCATATTTCATTGAAAATATTTCAAATATTCCATCTATTCCAAAATTATTATTCTATTTAAAAAAAAACCTATTCCAAATTCACAACTATCCGAGCTTTACCGATCTCTATCTCGCAAGAAAAGTTTTAGAATTCGAAACTTTGGTAAAATTTTGCGTGCGTTGAACAATTTATCAAGGACAATTATTTGGAATATTTGGCATACTGCTGACATAGAACCAATCGCGGCTGAGCGGCTGGAGATTCCAGTGTCTCGCTGCGCTGCGAAGCGCGTCCCGATTAATGTACCCTTTTCGCTCGCGAGATGCTGTCCGTGCTGCTGCAAAACCTTCCGAAGAGTTAATCAAACTTGTGACAATTAAATAAAGAGAAATAAAAAGTATTTATCATGACGCAAAGAAATGCGGCGGATAACCGCGGAATGGCAATCAATCAAAGGAAAAAGGCCGCCCGGGCCGTGCCGGGCCGTGCCACAGGGTCACGCCACCCTGCTGGGCGATAACGCGAGGCGAGGCGAGGACGACACAGCTCGCGTGAACATTTTAGTAGAGGCAGAAAAGTAAAAATCTTGTACCCACGCACGAAGTCGGGGGGTGGACCACTTCGACTTTTAAGGTTTACGTGAAATATAAAATATTTGGAATATATTCTGGAATATATGGAATATATTGAATGCTCCCTTCAAGTATTGAAATTCTTGTGCTGTTTCAAGGCAAAATTAGACAAAGAAAGGAAACTATTGTGATCCAAACTGTGTGCGGCTGGCAGGTACGGATTATAATAATTCGTATCTCTTGAGGCCTCGTGGGCAGATGGCTGCGCGACGCGGACGCGTTTGCCCCGCCCCGCCCCGCCCCGCCGCGCCGCGCCCCTTTGTCCGACCTTATCGTCTTGTCTGCCAAAGTTATCGGCCGGGTATCTGGACCGGACCGGGACCGCCAGCAATTATTACAGCTGCATATTGCCGAGCCTCTCCCCTCCCCCTTCCCCCTTCCCCCCGCGACTCGACTGCTCGCCCACTGGAAAATCGCAGCGCGGGCACACACACACACAATGTATGTCCATGTATGCGGTGACTCAGAGAGATCAAATTCCACCCGCGCGTGAACAAATCTTTTCCATCTTTGCTCTCCCGTTTCATGTGCGTAAGCTTTGCGTATTGGACATCTGAGCCGTGAAGCAACCACAGCCAGCAGCACATGTGGCGCCCCGCCCCGCCCCGCCCCGCCCCGCCCCGCCCCGCCCCGCCCCGCCCCGCCCCGCCCCGCCCCGCCCCGCCCCGCCCCGCCCCTCCCCGCCCCGCCCCCGCCATGCTTGGTCTGTTTGTGGCGCGCCGATTCGTTCTGCCCGTGGCACTTGTTGTGGCTCCAGACCGCACCCCTTCAGCTCCAGCGCGCTGCCAGCAGCCGTCTGATTCCGAAGATCGCTTTCGAACCTCCGTCCTTGTCGCACCTATGCGGCTGTCCCCTTTGTTGGGAATGGCAGGGCCCCATAAGTGCGACAAGGAGGGAGGCGCGAGAGCGATCTTCTGAATCAGACGGCAGGTGGCTGCCTCGCCTCCCCCTACCCCTTTGCTCTCTTTCTTCTTGAGCAGGGTGCACGGGGGAGGGGAGGGGAGGGGAGGGGAGGGGCGTGCTCGCTGCCTGCACCCCCTGCGCGCGTGACCGATCGAGGGCGTGTTTTTGTTATTGTTGCGGGCTGTTTTAATATTTGACGCCCTTCTCGACGCGACACCTGGGTACCCATATTGACTAATGAAACAAGCAGTGTATGCCGCTCGCCAACTGTCGTGGTTAATGTTATTATTAGGTTATCAGCATAATTTCGCGATCTTTCTCCGCCCCCTTTTGTTTTTTCACGATTGATGATTCGATCGGGTTCGCGATTTAATGTCAAGCGGTCTGTTGAGAATCATTAATCTCGTGAATTTTGATTATGATTCTTAGTGCGTCTGTTCTCTTCCTCATCGGGTCGACTACGCCCCCCCCCCCCTCTCTCTCTCCCTCTCTCTCTCTCTCTCTCTCTCTCTCTCTCTCTCTCTCTCTCTCTCTCTCTCTCACACACACACACACACACACACATGTCTACTTAGACAGCATTCTCAAGGCAGCTTCCGGTCACGTGTTTTTTTTAATGCGCTGACAGGATAACCTTACCGTATCGCTTCCACTCTCGCTAGCTGCTGCGCTCTCACACTCTCACGCATGTGCTACTGTCCCATACTGATAAATTGAATATATGAGGGCCCGACCCGGGGCTGTGGTGCGCGCAGCGGCGCAGCGTGTCTCCGTTATTTTTTTATCAATTACAATGTTCTATCGGGCCGGGGCTCTGTCGTCATCCTTTTGTCGATGTCACCGGGGCGGGGGTCGCCTTTGAGCCTCGCCGCTATCGCCGTGTAGGAAGATGGCCACAGCACATTAGGACCGTGTCAACACGCGGCCGAGATAGAGGCGGGAGAGAGAGAGAGAGGGAGATAGCGGACCCATTCAATCTTCAGAGCGGCTCGAATAAATTATTTCTTATCCAGCGTGTACTGTATCCGCCTCACGCTGAGCGCGTCTCTTGAGTGAAGAATCGAGTCTAAAGTAGTCAAATATATCGGCCCACGTCCGAAAAAACAAGCGCTCCCAGGTGAACCCGCGCGATCCTCAGGCCCGAGTGGGAGACTCTGCATTTTAGTGTACATTTTTTTGTTGTTGTTGTAAATTTCAAGTTAATAGTTGGTTGAGTTTTTGGCTAGAATTCTGTAAATTTACTGAATTTGTATGGTATTTTTCTTGAAATTTTCTGAATTTTTCCTGAATGTTTGCAAGGGTCTGCACTAAAGTGTTTACTACCAAATTTGCTTAATAACTACTAAGCGTTTGTGCTGTCATAAGTTATAAAGAAATTATTTTAGTATTACTAAACTTTTTCCTAGTAATACTAAACGTGTTCGTAGTACTAAATTTCACCGTAATTATAATATTAGAAAAACGTTTTGTAATACTAGGAAAAAGTTTAGTAATACTAAAAGAATTTCTGTATAACTTATGACAGCACAAACGCTTAGTAGTTATACGCAAATTTGGTAGTAAATTCTTTAGAGTGTACCACTTTGAAAAATCAGGCATGAGGATTATAATCAGTCACGATAATGGTGATTATGAATGATATTTTGAGCTCGAGCTCATCTTTAACATATTTACTGATTATTGGCCAGTAATCAGTAATCACGTAACTTTTTGTCAAATTTGAAAATATTTCTCCATATTTGTCAAAATTTGTCAATATTTGGAAATTTTACATGATTATGATTATGTGATTATTATCAATAATTATATAGAGGGGTGAACGAGGATTATGGAAGTGGCAGACCCTTGAATGTTTCTGAATTACGAGGTGTGCAAAAATTTCAGAGTTGTTTTTCTCTCGCTCGAGCCTCGGGCTGAGTACGGAGAAACCGGCGTCTTGGTTTTCAAGGTGGCTCACAATCCCGAGTCTTTTCTCCATAAGAGCGTCTTGGTTTTTCCAAAACTGCTTGAAAACCAAGACGTCGTTTTCTCCGTGTTGTAGGATAACACGAGGATTCGAACCCGCGAAAGGATGACAATTCCTCGTTGCATGTTGTGGGCCCCGCGCCCAGCGCGTGACGCTGCGCTGCGGGCCCCACCCCGCCACGCCACGCCCCGCACCACTCCAACCCGCCGCGCCCCGCCGCGCCCCGCCACGCCCCGCCACGCCCCGCCGCGGCCAATGGCAGGCGGCGGTGGCCATTCCACTTGTCTTACGGCCCTGGCGGGGCGCGGCGGGCGCGGCCAGAAGCGGGGCCTGGCTGCCAGACGTTTGAGAGAGTGTATGTGGCGAATGTGGATCGCAGCCACCCCACCTCCACCCGTCGCAAAATAATAATAATAATAATAATAATAATAATAATAATAATAATTTAAAAAAGAACTTTGCGCGCGCGTGCGCCAACGAGTACCTACAGTCCTGTCAGAGCTCGGTATTGTGCTTCAGTCCAACTCATCTGGAGCACGCGGATGCTGAGTCAATGTGAAGCAGTCATGTTTCAGCGTTTTTTTGTCGCTGTTGTTCATACGACGTACGACGGTTGTTAGATTACAAACAGAGAAAGCAGTCGAGGGACCTAACAACAGCTCCTGGGGGGGGGGGGGGGGGACGGAAAAGAAAAAAAAACAGTTTTATTTGTTTTGCTATAGGGTTCACTTAAGCTGAATTTAAAACAAACCCCGCCGCGGCTATGGAGATAGAAAAAGTTCGCTTTTGCCGCGACTATGTTTACTAAACCCAAATTTAAGTTTTGATTTTTTTTTTAAATTGAACGGAAGTTTGGAGCGCTCGTTTATTGGCCGCGGCATTGCAGGGGAGTGTGCGAGGAAAAACAATGTGTTTGGCTGGCACTGTGGCCCGGGCTCGGCGCGGCGGCAGGGGTGCGGGAGGGGCCTCTGGCCTATCGAATTTCATTCCGCGTCTCTGTTCGCACCACTTACTTTCCATCCCTCCACTCTATGGTCCGCCGCTCCGCTCCACTCCACCACGCCACCCGGGGGGTTCTCGCTAAGCCCCCGCGCCGCTTCACACCCGCCCGGGGGGCGTGGCGCCCCGCCCCGCCCCGCCCCGCCCGCCCCGCCCGCCCCGCCCGCCCCGCCCGCCCCGCCCGCCCCGCCCGCCCCGCCCCGCCCCGCCTCGCCCCACCTCGCCCCACCTCGCCCAGGAGGGCCGCGCCCCGCCCCGGGAGGGAGTGGGCTGAACCGTGTTTTCATTTCCACTTTATTACAATTTATGTCGCCTCCTCCTCAATGAATACGAATAACGCGGCTGCCTGGCGGCCCGGCGGCGCCTCCGCTCTCCTGCGCCTTGCAGCGATTGGTTGAGGACGACAGGGGGAAGTGAGAGAAAAACGGCGCGCGAGGGAGGAGAGACGGAGAGAGAGAGAGGGAGAGAATAGGAGGAGAATATAGCTCTCGCGTGGAGCAAAGTGAAGTGCCGAAACACATTGAGATCAACTGCCGCCCCGCGCGGAACACACGCCGTGCGCTCAGGGGAGCGGGGAGGGGGCAGGAGAGGAGAGGGGCGCCAAGATGTTGGCGCACACTTTGTATGCGGCGCTTTCTTTTTTTTTCGCGCGGACTTGTCTTCCAGTCTATCTCTCTCTGACCCGTTCGGGTCGGGTCGGGGCGACCGCATAGACTCCATTGCAGCGGCCCGGTTTGGCCCGGCCCGGCCCGCGGTCCGGCACGCTCGCTCCCCGCGCAGGCTGCTGCTGCTGCTGCTGCTGCTGCTGCTGCTGCTGCTGCTGCTGCTGCTGCTGCTGCTGCTGCTGCTGCTGCTGCTGCTGCTGCTGCTGGTCCTGCTGCTGCTGCTGCCGCTGCCGTTGCTCTGCGCTGGAGGGATAGGCCCGTTGCGTCTGCGCTCGTTAAACTGTCATAAATCATGGCAGCAGACACGGCGCGGCGGCGGCGCGGGGAGAGTAGTGCAGGGCGTATATACCTGTGCCGCAGTACCCGACACAGTAGGGAGTACAGCGCATCGAGTAGCCGGCGAGGCCGGACCAGTAAGCTGACGGCAAAGTAACACCCGGCGCTCTCCCAACACACAGGCGCACACAGGATGCTCTGCGGCACTCTGTGTTCACTCTCCGCGTTGGGGACATTACCACGAGGGACCAGTAATACAAAATGTACAATGATTTTTTGACTTCATTTTGGAGGGGGGTTAGAGATGAGCGATTACTTCAAATTTGAACGAACTCGAACAAAATTGGTCTTAACATCTTCGAACGAACACGAACAATATTTTTTTCCTCCGAACGAACTTGAACCGAGGGGTCTCCGGGGGTCTCCAACTTTGGTCTGCCGGTGTACATGTGATGTGGGTTTCCTGGGCTTCCTTATGCGTCTTCGTGATGGGTTTCCAGGGCTTCCTAGTTTTTTGGTCGATTGTTGTACACGCCAAGACCTTGAACGAACAATGAAGTGTTCATAGTCGAACCAATCACGAACAATTCGAACGAATACTTTACTGACACTAAGAGTTTTCCCTTACAAAACGAAATCATTCCGAAACTCGTCCTGGACGGTTCCAAATGTATTCCGATGGCCGCGGACAGCTCCGAATGTGTTCCAGGACAGTCCGTTTAGAGCCCGAGTCCGACCGAGGACAGTCCGGTCTAAGCCCGACGCAGCCAGGGCAGTCCGGTCTAAGCCCGAAGCAACCAGGACAGTCCGGTCTAAGCCCGGCGCAGCCAGGGCAGTCCGGTCTAAGCCCGAAGCAACCAGGACAGTCCGGTCTAAGCCCGGCGCAGCCAGGGCAGTTCGCAAGTAGTCCGGTGATAAGCTGGCTGCCCGGAGACAGTCCGAGCGACCGTCACGGGCTGCTCCCGGGCTGTCCGAGAACGGCGTGAACTTGGATGTATTTCTTTGCACAAGTCCATGTTATCTTTGCATATAAAGGCGTTACATCTTTTACATGTAGCAGCATACCTCAGTTAAGAAATATTTAACGCATAATCTGTCTCGCCACGTAAACACTAAGCATCGTGGTGCCACAGGTGATATGACTTTTGAATATACGCACTTTTTGCACGTTCAGTTACGTTTCGTTGCCGGAAGGCGTTACTACAGAATACAATTAACGTTACAATATTTAAAGACAGTATCTTTTAATTTTCTTTAATGTCCTTACCGGAGCGCAAGCGCAATATCAAATCATTTGCCGAAAACCTGATAACGATGCGACTATTGGTTCACGCCGTGCAATGCGCGGCTCTTCGAAGACTGCTCCGCCTAGCATATGAGTCCTTCTTGAGTCTCCGCCTCTCAGCAGTCAGCTTAGCTCAGTCGGTAAAGGCGTCGGACTGTGGTAGGAAAGACTGACGGGTCACAGGATCGATCCCTGCGTGCTGTCCCTTTTTTTCCATTAACACATGTACGGACTCATATCGGACTGTCCGGAGCACGGAGACCGCACGCTTCGGACAGCCCGAAAACTTGCAGATTTTACTCATTTTCGGATGGTTTTTCGGTATGTTCCGGGGCTTGATTTCGGACAGTCCGCGGGTGAGCTTCGGACTGTCCGTTCGGACTCCTTTCGGTATGAAACGGTTTTATAAGGGTTCTAGACAATTTATTTGTTGATCTCATCAAAAACGTTAATAACAATCGATGTCGTTAAAATAAATTAACGAAATATTTGAAAATCTGATGAGCCGTTCTGGCCTTGTCTTCAATTTTGTTCGCCAACGAACTGGTGTTCGAGAGGTTCTCGAACATGTCGGATCCAAACAGATCAAGTTCGTGTTCGAGCGATCACTAACAGTCCGATGTTCGTTCGAGTTCGATCCAATTCGAACTGTTCGCTCATCTCTAGGCGGGGGGGAGGTGTTGATTTTTTATGATTTTCTTTTTCAATTTTTAACTAAAAATTTACTGTTGCTTTTTGATAAATTTTGACGTAACCAACATTTCTGATTTTTTCCAATTTTATTTCGGTTTTTTGTTCATTTTTCTCGATTTTTCGGATTTTCTGTATCTTTCTTCTCGATTTTACTTTGATTTCTTTTTCTAAATTATTTTTGAAATGATCTTTTCGGGTCCGTGCAACGATTTTTCGAAGTGATCTCCCCCTCGCATTTACGAAGCGGGGAATGCCCCCTCTCGCTCTTTCTCGCTCTCTCTCTCTCATTCACATTATCGCTGGCGTGCATATTATTTGTTGGGCAACAGCGTCACGACGACGATGTCGATGTCGGGTCGCATGGCGGCCACGACGACAAGCAGGCGACCTCCCGCACTGTTAAAAAAAATCACGGTCGCCCATACGGAAATATGCACGTTTATTTAGACTACGGTGTCTCCGTACATTCGGTTCCGTACCCTCTTTCCATAAGAGCCCATGTAAAAAAAATGTGGTACGGTGCCAACGTACGGAAAAGTTACCGCTAATTTTGTGTCCGGTGGTTTCCGTTTTGGAAACGGACTCTTCACGGCGTTCCGTACCCCTTTCCCTATGCTAGCCCGCATGTAAAAATGGTAGGTACGGTGGCCATTAGGTACGGTAAATTTTCGTACTCCCTTTCCGAAAAATGGGGTACGGACGGAACGCCGTGACAAAGCTCCGTATCCAAGACTGATTTTTTTACAGTGCGGGCGCGCGCTGTGCAGGACAACATGAGACAATGTCTGTCCCGCGAGGGCTAATGGAGGAGGGTCTTGGCGGGGCGGCGGGGCGGCGGGGCGGCGGGCGCCCCTCGGCTGTACCGGGCTCAGCTGAGCTCGCCGCCGGGAGGTCGTGATGTCCCCCGCGGCCCTGCGCCTCTGCTGCTGCGACCTGCGCTGCGCGGTGCGTCATTGGGAAACTGGAGCGAGCCGCCTAGCGCTGCGATGGTATGCTCGTGCTCGATCCCTTGCTCGATCCTCTTCGCAAAGCGACGCGTCCTCGTCATGACGGTATCCGGTGAGTACGCCGCGCGAGGCCGACGCGATGATGCCGCCAATGATGCCTCGTCGCTGCGGCTGCGGAGTCTGATGTCTCTCTTTCGAACGCTGTGCTGGCAATAAGAGCAGCCGCGACTTGTTCCGCAGCGCAGCGCTCTCCTCGCCATGTCTCGCTCGCACTCAAAGACTTCGCCGTACAGGTGCGAGAGAGATAGAGCGCGGGGAGCGCTCTTCGGCATAAGCCGGCAGGCGAGAAGTCCGTGATAACAGAAACGCCATCAGATTGAATATTACGGCAGCCTTCACACCTCCGCTAGGGGCGCTGCGGGGCGCTGCGGGGCGGGACAGCCCGCGCTGGCAGGCAGCTGGCCGGGGGCCGGGGGCCGGGCCGCAGGGGGTCTCCTGAGTGAGTCCTCACCGCCACGCCTCGGCCGCCGACCGTCCCGTCCCACCGCACTCCTCCTCCTCCTCCTCGACATTGGAATCAAAAAGGAGAAGCAAACAGGTGAGTCGGCCGGGGCCGCAAGCCCTTGATGGAATGAAAAATGACCCCAAGTGTAATAATTTCTTGCCCAGAGAATTAATCTCCCTTTGCTTATAAGGCTATTATACGTGTAGGTATGTGTGTGTATGTGTGAGTGTATGTGTGTGTGTGTGTAATACATAACACATGCATGCCGATTGGACAGGAAAGGGGAAGGGAGCAGAGAGAGAGAGAGAGAGAGAGAGAGAGAGAGAGAGAGAGAGAGAGAGAGAGAGAGAGAGAGAGAGAGAGAGAGAGAGGTGGGCGTCGGGAGAGGAGACAGGATACCCGACGACACCTCGAGGTCACACCCGGGCCGGGCTCGCTAGACTGCCCGCACCGTCGTGTCGCGCTATGAGGCGATGAAGTTGAAAAATACCCGAGAGTTTTGTCCCTCGCGCCTCGCCTCGCGGCGTGCGGTGTTTGTATGACTCAGCCGCGGGGTGTGTGACTGCTCAGCCGCTCTGCGCCCGGCCGCAGGCAGCCCCCAGATCCAGGGGGATCGTTTTGTAGTGCCCTCTCACTCACTCTTACTGGCCGAGACCTATGCGTGTGACAAGGACGGAGATACGAAAGCGCTCTTCTTCTGAATCCTGACGGCTGCCCCAGCAGGCTCACGGCGGGACTGGATGGCGCAACCTCCGCCGCACCAGCCTCAAACACCCCGAGAGCTTTGGAGCAACACATTATTCCTTGTTTAATTCCCTTCACGTTCCTATATATACGTATATATACACACAGTCCGGATTGGCCGGGGAGCAGGACGCAAAATTCATTAAATCGTGAGTGTGTGTGCCGTTCGGGACCTCCGCGGTGCCGGGCCGGGCCGGGCCGGCGCGCAAACGCCCATCATTTACACCTCCAATTGCTTTAGCCCGGCGCAGCCCAGCCCGTATCGGGTTCGCATCGCGCTATTGGCGTTTTATTAACGAGGCGAGTCCACGTGCCATCGCATCGGCTTGATTTTATATGTATATGAATTGTGAGTGCGTGAGCGCGAGAGAGGAGAGAAGAGCAGGAAACCGAGAGGGAGTGAGAGAGAGCGAGTGCCTCGCCGGAGAGCGTATCGTCTGCCGGCGCGCCGGTGGTGGTGGTGCGCTGGTGGTGTTACAATGTCCTTCAATTATAAAACCAACCTCTCCTTTATTATTGGTGCGAGAAAGAGACAGAGGCTTGCCGCTCTCGGGGCGTTATTGAATGAGGGAACAATTAACTCGTGATTAGTTTGACTACTGCTGCGATAACAAGGTTACTTTTGTTTCTCACTCTCTCTCTCTCTTTCTCCTTCTCTCTCCCTCTCTCACTCTTTTCCTCATCATCAGGTGACGGCAGAGCGCGGCTAATGGACGAACCGGAGCACGAACAAAAGAGTTCGAATGATTATCTGTCTCCGATCGTGTGGACGATCAGTCGTAGTCGGTCAGAAAGAAAAGAAAGGGTGTTTTTGCGAGCGAAGATACGCGGCCGGCAGCGGCAGCCGTGTGTTATTGTGCTACATTTCTATCGTTACGCGAAATGATAAATGACGTAAAAAGGGGCTAGAAAGCGCGGAGAATACGTATCCGGCTGGAGCGGGAAAACAGAAGAGACGCGCGTGAAAATACGAGTGTGAAGGCTGACACCTGCTCTCGCTGTTGGTAAGACTGGGTGCTTTGTGGTGTGAGTGTGAGTGTGTTTGTGATGAGGCCGAAACACAAACCCACCAAACATGTGGTTGAGCTGAGCTGACCCCCTGGCGACCTGCCGGAGGCAGCCCGGAGGCGGCCCGGAGGCGGCCCGGAGGCGGCCCGGAGGCGGCGGGGGCAGCACGCGCCCCGCTGTCCTGTCCGGCAGTCGCCTGATAACTTCATCAAGGCGTAAGGGAACACGTTGTTAGCACGGAGCATTAGTCACGTCTGCTGTCCCGCCCCGGAGTAGGCCATTCCACCCGGAAAAAAAATTTTAGTTATGGACCTCAGACGATAGTTTAGACCTAGAAATGACCCTGTGCAAAGTCGGGAGTCTGTGCGACGTCGTTTTCCCGGATCGCATCGCGATTTTCTGAACTGCCCCAAAGTGGGGGGTGGGCCGGTCCGCCATCTTCTCGCCCCTGCCCCGCGGCGCCGGTGGGTTCAGGTGGGTCGGCTTGGGTCGAAAGGGTGACCTTATAGGTCCTACTTGACATCCGACATGGCCGATCCGCCCTCCGGACGGACTGGTCGTGTCCAAGGGGCCTAAATGTCGCGGCAGGCGTCACCCGCATTTTACGGCGAACGCCATGGAAATCGGAACTTTTTTTTTCACGGAAATCAAGGTCGTGGTGTACCCGTCCAGAATCCGTTCAGTGTGCCGGGTAGCTCCGCCCCGAACACCGCGAAAACCAGGGAAATATGCATCGTGCCACCCGAGCGCCGTTCGAACTGCCGCGCGGCGCGTCAGCCGGTAGGTGGTGGGGGGAGCGTGACTGGAGGGGGACGGCCGGGCCGGGGCCAGTAGTGGCCAGCGCGCCTCTCCCCCTCCAGTCATGCTCCCCCCACCACCTACCGGCTGGCGCGCCGCGCGGCAGTTCGAACGGCGCTCGGGTGGCACGTAGCATATTTCCCTGGTTTTCGCGGTGTTCCGGGCGGAGCTACCCGGCACACTGAACGGATTCTGGACGGGTACACCACGACCTTGATTTCCGTGAAAAAAAAAGTTCCGATTTCCATGGCGTTCGCCGTAAAATGCGGGTGACGCCTGCCGCGACATTTAGGCCCCTTGGACACGACCAGTCCGTCCGGAGGGCGGATCGGCCATGTCGGATGTCAAGTAGGACCTATAAGGTCACCCTTTCGACCCAAGCCGACCCACCTGAACCCACCGGCGCCGCGGGGCAGGGGCGAGAAGATGGCGGACCGGCCCACCCCCACTTTGGGGCAGTTCAGAAAATCGCGATGCGATCCGGGAAAACGACGTCGCACAGACTCCCGACTTTGCACAGGGTCATTTCTGGGTCTAAACTATCGTCTGAGGTCCATAACTCTGCAATCCATCATTTCGACCATCGATTTGGAATGGCCTACCCCGGAGCCCGGAGCCCGGAGCCCGGAGCCCGGAGCCGACAAGCCTCCAGTCAGCAGTCAGTCAGACCCGGATTTCATGAAAGGAAGTCAGGCAGGCCGATATCTGCATGCGTGAGACGGGGCAGGGTTATTCAGACCAAAAGTCCCGAAAGTGTGTGGAGTGCCGCGGCCGCTACTCGCCGCGCCGATGGCGATGGAAATTATTTCCCGAGAGAGGAGAGCGGCAGGCGAGGCGGCGAGTGGTGGAAAGCAGCGCCCGAGGGGAGGTTTCTTCGAAAAAATATTTTATGGCCCCCAAAAAAGTCATTTCAAAAATCAAAAAAAAAAAAAAAATATACGATTTCACGAAATCCTGGTAGACAACGGAGTTTCTATAACTAAAATAAAATATTGTGAGTGTTGAATAAGACTGTAAGAAAACCGACTGGTTTTGTTTACAATAGTCAAGATAGTGGCTAAATAATTCGAAGTTTGAATGGATAAGGCGGGTTTCAAGTAATGAATACTCTCCTACAGTTCGGCCGACATTTAATCGGCAGGATCAGGAGAAAAGTGAGCTCTCCTGACGGCAAAAATAGGGCGGCGAGGTCACGGCCGGAGGAGAGCGTCTACAATAACCTCCCCTCCACCAGACGCACGAAAAGGGGGAACCGGGGCCCTACCTAATACCGCTGGTACGCGAAGGACCAGCGGGCAAGCGCGCCGCGGCCGCGACGGGGGTGCGCTCTATTGGAAAAACGCGGAGTTAAGGCGTTGTTTACACAAAATGGTACACGTAAATGTACATCATTTCAAGAATTCTGCTCACCAGATCGAAGTCAAACTTACCAAACCGTTTTCCGCAGGTATAAAACTACTATTTACGCATTCAGTTCGCCTTGTCAACGTTTCGATAACTTTAAAAAATGATTTAAAGTCGCGAGGTGGGCACATCAGCCACCGGCAATGGCGGACATGCTTGGCCTGCTTTCGCGTTGTTGACACAACATGCCAACCAAATAAAATGAAAAAAATCACTGCTCTCATAACGTTACGATTGGAACTCATTCTTTGAGGCACACATTTAGTTGGCAGAACCGGGGCAAGTTTCAGTTAAACTGAAGTAGTTTTAAAGAAGGCAGTACGGTGGTCACGTGCGAATTTCAGTAGTGTTATCTCATTCTTGCGCTCGAAACTAAAGGCTGGCTTTGTTTGAACGCAGACTGCTGGGGCCGCGTCCCGGCCCAGCTGCCACTATCCCGACAGAGGGCGCGGTCCTCGCGCCGGAGCCGACCTGGCGGGGGCGGGCCGGCGGCGAGGAGCGCGCACTCTTCGTCCAGACCAGCTAGCAGCCACCCAGTGCTAGCCCCGGTCTGGACACTCCGTCTGCAGCTCTCCACCACGGCGTGCGCTCGCCCGGAGCCGCGCCGCTGGCCATCGGCTGTGTATGTGTGTATGTGTGTGTGTGAGTGTGTGTTGCCTTGTGCACGCGGCTACGGCCTGCGTGGTCTACCTTCGGGTCAGCTTTGTGTGTATGTTTCTTGGATGTATAATAAACTCTGTGCCACACTATCAACCCTGCCTCGTGTAGCTCTGTGTCCCGAACTCAGCAGTAGGAAACGCGACCGCCACCCTCGCGGCGCGTACTGAAGGGGGGAGGGGGGAAAGGGGGCCTCTTCAAGACTTCGGCCAGCACGACAACCACGGCAAGGAGCCCGACTACCGCCCCCCGGCGTCATCCAGGAGGGGAGGAATGCTGGGGCCGCGTCCCGGCCCAGCTGCCACTATCCCGACAGAGGGCGCGGTCCTCGCGCCGGAGCCGACCTGGCGGGCCGGCGGCGAGGAGCGCGCACTCTTCGTCCAGACCAGCTAGCAGCCACCCAGTGCTAGCCCCGGTCTGGACACTCCGTCTGCAGCTCTCCACCACGGCGTGCGCTCGCCCGGAGCCGCGCCGCTGGCCATCGGCTGTGTATGTGTGTATGTGTGTGTGTGAGTGTGTGTTGCCTTGTGCACGCGGCTACGGCCTGCGTGGTCTACCTTCGGGTCAGCTTTGTGTGTATGTTTCTTGGATGTATAATAAACTCTGTGCCACACTATCAACCCTGCCTCGTGTAGCTCTGTGTCCCGAACTCAGCACAGACTTTAGAGGTTTCTCTTTCGCTCCGTGTTGGCTCGCCTCGGCCTACCCCCTCCACGAAAAAATATCCCCTTCCCCTGTTCATTTTGCCTGACGAGTCGAGCATTACCATAGAAACTCGAATTTCAATTCAAATTTACAAAATTTCTGCAATACAGATTTCAACTAGACTTCAGAATCGAATGTACTAGATTACATTCTAAATGTATGCTTAATATCATCGAATTCCCTTCAGCAGATTTTTTTCTGTCGTAAGGGGCCATATGAAACAAAACACGCACGTTTTCCAGCGATTTTAGAAGGCAACTCCGTTGCCTAAAAAATCCAATCAAAACGAGTAGATACAAAAAAAATAAAAAATCAAGAAAAAATGAACAATAGAAACGAAATACTTTTTTAAAATCAGAAATGGGAGTAAATGACCAAATTTTATCAAACTTTTAAAATTTGTAGCAATTTTCTTTAAAAAATCAAAACAAAAAATATTTTAAAAATTATATTGTACACATTTTGTATGAGTAATTTCCCCCTGGGCAACGCCCGGCCGCCTCGCGCTTCCTTCCTGCCTGTTCTTCGAGATGACGATCAAGGCACAGAGATGATCGCGGCGATAAAGGGTTCAAAGTGATTTGCGTGCGTGAAACAATTTGCGGCGGTGGGGCCGTCCGTGCTGGGGCCGGGCCCGTCACTGTCCATGGGCGTCACCTCGTTCATGAAAATGCATGGCGCGGCCGTTGCAGCAGGCCAATCAATTTGCATGATTACTCTTTACTCTTTCCCATCGGAGGGTTCACGGCCGCGCAGCCGCCACTGCAGCCGGTGGGGCGAAATAGACGCAGTAGTAACAGATGTGTCCATTTTCGTTTAACTTTATCCACTGTCTTTCTTTCCTTCATTTCATACAAATTTTGCTCTAGGTAAATGCAAAACTTTTCGAGCAGACTGACGGTTGCGGACTCGATTGTTAGCCTTGTACTTGCACTTCTTTCTCGCACCGCTCTGTAATAATTCCCCCCACCCCCACCCCACTCACACACACCTGGCATGACCCCCTTCACTTTATAGATATTGCTCATTTACTCGCGCTGGGCCGTAACTTGGCGCTACTGACTGCTCGCCCCGGCCGACTCCATTTAAAACATTTAATGTCCCAATTTAAGGCATTGAATGTCTTCATTTTGCCAGCCGTTCCCGCCGCGCCGCGCCCTGTGTTTTACTCGGAACACACTGTGTAATGGTCTGGCCGTGCAAGGAGTCTCCCCCCCCCCCTCCCCGCCCCCCCTTCTCTTTCTCTCTCTCTCTCTCTCTCTCTCTCTCTCTCTCTCTCTCTCTCTCTCTCTCTCTCTCTTGTTCGCTCCTTTATCATTATTTCACGCGCTAAGAGAGCCATTCGCTCAAACAGACGGGAGGAACGCCGTTCCTCACCGCATTTCACGACCGAGCAGGTGTGTGAGAAAGAGGCTTGAGAAAAGGAAGAGAGACAGCGAGTATAAGAATAAAAGATGTTGGTGTGCGCACGACTAGACGAAGGCATAAGCATAGCTACAGAAACATACTTTGTCCGCATTGTGAAGAGCATTCCCCATCTTCCGTTTTCCCGCGCAAAATATTACGGCACGATTTTCAATGCCAAAATCTAAACCTAGCCTAACCCAACCTAACCTGACCTCACCATAATCCATGTCCCACGTCAAAACTGTAACACCCTCAACAAAACCTAAAATGAAGAAGGCACTCCAACTCTAGAAACGACACGAGAATATAGAAGTCGCAGTTAGGACAGCAAACGAGAAGCATCAGCAGCAGCAGCAGCCGTAAAGCGGTTCCTGTTTTGAGGTTCCAAAACGTTTCCCGCTGCCGCGGCCGTGAGGGTGTTTCAATAAGGCCCGCCCCGCCCACTTCACTTCCCCGTTCTCGTCATTACCCTGGCGGTCAAGTCCGGCCCGCAGGTCCGCACGGTCCTCACGGCCCCTCGCAGCTCTTCTTGTCCGATTGATAATAATAGCTGGTCCAGCCCGAGCCCGACCCGGCCCGGGCCGACTCGAGCGGGTCGGCTCGGGTCGCTCTCATTAGTCGGCCGTGCGTGCGGGCCGACGCGACCCGGGGCGGGGGCCCAGCCCAGCCGTTAATGAGCCCAGCAACAGCTATTTGCTGATGGTATTGCTTCTTATTTTCGCCGCGCGCGGCTTTCTTGGAAAACTGGCGCGCAGTGGGAACCTCAAAAACCCCATCTCGCTGTGTTGCAAGAATAACTCCGTGTTTAGGGGGCTTTGGTCATTGATCGCCTCATCGCGCGGGTCTGTGTCTCCGCGCTGGTTGTATTTTTAATCTGAATGTATCCTTTTTTATCTATGACATTTTTGTGTGTGTGTTACGAAGGCTGCTGAAATGCGTTGAAGATGGGTGGATTTTCATTCCTTTTATTTTTTTTGTTCGTGCGAGACGGGCTTGGACGTCCATAGGGCGGCGAACAGCGCCGCAGCCGCAGGGGCCTTAAACATCATACCTACGAAAACAATAAGGAGATAAAAAGAAGGGCTGCGGCGTGGCGTGGCGTGGCGCGGCGCGGCCTGGCGGCCTCCTGACGTCCGCCTCGCACACAAATTGAGATATTTAGCGTCGTAAATTGAGACATTAAAGGGTCCGAATGGGCGCGCCGTGGCTGAGCAGGAGAGCCCGTATAACGCGCTTAAAGTGTGTGGTTCGCGCCCCACTGCGGCGGGGGCCCCGCCCGGACCCGCCCGGACTGACTCCGGACGGGTACGTCTGTCTGCCGGAGCCGAGGCGGCAGCGAACGCGAAAAAGGAAAAGAAGAAGAAGAAGAAGAAGAAAAAAAGGACAGAAAGGCGAAACTTTACGTCCAAATTTATCGTAGTAAACGCGCGCGTCTCATAAATAAGGACTCTTGCGGCGCAGTGTGTGTCCTGCGGCGGTCGGTATATGGCGGTGGGGCTTATCATTAGGACACGGTCGTGAGTGGTGGACGCCCGCCCGCCACCGTCTCGGGGGGAGGGGAGGGAGGGAGTGTGGCCAAAATGCAAAATTAAATCATTTTTTTTTTTCCGATAAGTACCATCAACTAATGAAATGGCAATATTATTCCATTCTGAAGACGCAGTTAGTCTCAACGAAAGAAAATGAAACATAAAAGGTATCATAAATGTAATACATATGCGCAGGGTGACAAGTTCGTCAAAATATTTCCTCAGTTTCCGTTAAGGTTTCACCCAGAGGCGTGTCCGCAGTCAAGTTCGCACCATTATATATTTTCGCGGAAGAAATGTTAAGTCGTACTCATCGCGTGGTCACATCATTGTCGACGTACATATATAATTTCGTTCCGACTCCACATTATTTTCATACCATTTCTGCGAACAAAAAAATAAAAAACGCCGTCCGAACGTATTATTGTCCGTATTGTACGTGACTGTGCCTATGTGACTAGGTCTGTGACTTTGGCTCTGTCTGTGTGTGTGTGTGTGTGTGTGTGTGTGTGTGTGTGTGTGTTTGTATGCGTGTTTCCACAAAGCACGGACGCGCGCGAGGATTGCCTCGAGGGCGCGGCCACGCGGCGCCCCGCGGGAGGCTAGGCGGCGGCTCTTTTGTTTCGGTCGCGCTCGCAGTGTTTTAGCCAGTGTCCACCACTGTTATCACTGCGCGCGGACAATGAGCAGAGGGGCCTCCGGAAAGATGGACCGCGAGCGCGCGCGAGAGAGAGTGAGAGAGAGAGAGAGAGAGAGAGAGAGAGAGAGAGAGAGAGAGAGAGAGAGAGAGAGAGAGAGAGAGAGAATGGGTATGTGCGAGCAGGAGAGGGGGTTGGTCGGACCGCGGGCACAACAAACCACTGCGCCGCGCCCTGCGCTTCCCGTGAAACATCGGGGCGCTGCGCTGCTGGGCCCTGTGCTCCGCGCTGTTCTCTTGCTGCCCGCTGCCTGCTTGCCCCGCCCCGCTCCAGACCAGCCCGCCTGCTTGCTGTGGCCATAAATTTAATGCTTGCTGCGACTGGAGGGAGGGAGGGAGAGAGAGAGAGGAGGGAGAGAGAGAGAGGCAACCTCCACAGACGGTACGGCACCACGCCTGGACGCGCACTTGTGCCCCTGTGGAGCGGGGCGGGGTGTTCGCGGAGCACAGCTGCTGGGGAGGGGTGGGGAGGGAAAGACCCTACAGGCCCAGCCTCCGGGCCCACGGGAGAGACCGCGCCGCCGCAGCAGCACTGAAAAAGGCGGCTCACGAGAGGTCATTTACATCGCTGTAAGCTAGTTACGTTGCTGTTTGCGTGTTCCGTTGTAAATGAAAAGCAAAAGCCAACTTTACACGCGTGCGAATCAAACCACATAAGTTTGTCTAAAAAAAATGCGCATATTGATGAGCCGCGGTGGCTTTTTGCCTAGTGGTGCAAGGAGATGCGCGTCATTGGAGCTATGTGCATGCAAAAAGAGAGAGAGAGAGAGAGAGAGAGAGAGAGAGAGAGAGAGAGAGAGAGAGAGAGAGAGAGAGAGAGAGAGAGAGAGAAACACTCTCCGCATCAACACCGAAAGCATATTTTTGGCGATAAAAGCGACAGGATTGGGGGGAGCCGTGCGCCGAGAAGCACCAAGTGCCGCGATGTCTCAATAGCAACAGAATAATGATAATCAGACAGTGTTGCAGTGTGTTTTTTTCCCCTCGCCTATTTCTGTGGTGATTTTTGCCTGCCCCGCCTCGCCCCGCCCCGCATCGCCAGCATGAGATGATGTGCGGTGTGCTCTGCGGCTATTTCGCGAATAGCGCCGTGCCATGCCTATATAAATCGGGATGGCACTCTGCTGGACACTGACTCACACACACACGCACGCACGCACACACACACACATACACACACAAACACACTCGCAGATGCTCCCCGCGGCATCCCCACGCGGTCCGGCAGGAGATAGCGATTGTCAACTGATGAGCAGCGGTCATAAACCACACGGCGCGATCGCGGCCGCTCGCGAAACGGCCCGGCGCGCGAAAATAAACCGTCGTGCGCGGTCTGCACCGCAGACTACCCGCCCCGTCGGGCTGATTGGATATTCAAGTGGGCCGTCGTAAAATATATAAAAATCTGGCGGGCGCATTTATTTAACCCCTTGACTCTCGTCGGTCGGTCGGTCGAGAGAAAGAGAGAAAAAGAGAGAGAGAGAGAGAGAGAGAGAGAGAGAGAGAGAGAGAGAGAGAGAGAGAGAGAGAGAGAGAGAGAGAGAGGTGGAGTGCGGCGTGTCGCGCGGTGTGCGCGCCAGGGGGAGGGGGAGGGGGGGGGCAGGCACAACCCCTTGTGCACACAAAGGAGAGAGGGGAAGGAGATAGTGGAGTCAATGGGGCGCGACACTGATCGCGACTCGTCCCCTCCCCTGCTGCTTATTTCCACCTCCCCTCACGAGACTTGACGCCGCGGCCGCGCGCCGGTCAAATCTTCCCCTCGGATCGCCGCGGCCAGATGGGGATGGCCAGACTGTATCGGACCGGCCTGGACTGGAGTGGGTTGTCATTAGGGTTTAGATGAGACGTCCACCACGCTGCGAAACCTGTTTAGTACACAAGTATACTGAAGAGTCTGCTGGGAATGGCGCGAGTGGAACTACTGGTTTCAAAGTTGCGGGGTGTTTTGAATATAGTCCGCACATACCCTTTTTCCCTTTTAAAATACTGGTTCCGCTCTCAAATTTTTACAATTTTCAAAAAAATTTGAATAATTGATTTTTTAAAATAAATGGTTCTGCCTCGTTAACCCTTTTTTCACCCACGGAACCGGCAAGGGAGGTGGGGCGCGCCATTTTTTTTTTCGCTGCGCAAATTTTTTATTCCGCAATGACAATAACAACATCGTGACAGTCGAGGAACACACACACACACACACACACACACACACACACAGAGACACAAATACTCAAGCTGCCTGGCAAACGATTTCAAAATCTCCCCACGTCTAATTAATTTGCGTCCCATCGCGTGTTACTTCCGCACGGTCGCCCGCTCCGCGCAGCGTTTGCCGTCTGCCCTGTCGCCTCCATTGTGTCAAACTATTACAAACTACTTTCTGTGCCCATTAAGCAATTGCGCACTCGCAAACAAGCCGACGAGTGGGTCAACTCACCACTGGAGGGGGCGACTTATCCGGCCCGCGCGCGAGTCAACGGATTAAGAGCGTTTTGTACCGGACATTCTCATGGCGCAGTAGCTTGCGTCACACGTGTACTTGATCAGCGCTCCGACATGAAATTTGGGAGGCGAGATAAATAGCAGCATAGACCCTTTGTGAGCTATTATTTTCTCTCTCTTGTTTCTCCGGCGAAAAGCCGAATATTTTCCTCAAAGAAAACAAGAAATCACTCTCCTGAAATTAGGTGTGAAAAATTAGCAGAACGGCTAAAAAACTGGAAACAGCGGAAAAATAAATAGCAGGGTAGCTAGAAAATAAGCACGATCGCTTAGCTGCGCCTATACAGCTAAAATCTTTGTACACCTGCTAATTTTGTTTTGCTCAGACGCGGATTATTATTTTTACTTTTATTTTCTTTTGCGTGCAAGAGTGCAGTGCAGATGCGGAGGAGGGTCTGCTGGCCGGCCTCCGGCCGCGGGCCAAACTTGTTCTAATTATCAGATGATTTGCACAGCGCTAGCGCCGCTTGATAACGGCCGGACCCCTCGTCATCTCCACAAATCACTCGAAACAGGGCCGCGCTCAGTGCAGGGCTTCGCGTCATTCTATCTAAAAAAAAATTAAAAATTACAAAAAGAATTAAATTACCCTCAATTTTATTTTATTTTTTATTTTTTTGCGGGGAACAAAGCAAAACAAATGGGTATACTGACAACTTAAAGGAAGGAACGGGGGGGGGGAGGGGTACTTCAGTCTAATCCTCTTCCCTGGTTTAATATTTTGAACCCACTCATTACCACCTCCGTTGCGATCCCACCCCACTCCCATTCCCCTCATCTCCGCTATACCCCTCTTCCGGTTAATTTCCCGCTCGATGACGACTATTTTTCGAGTGATTTGCAAAATAAACATACGCTGCAGCGAGCCGCAGCAGGTTCGCGGCGTGCACCGGGGCGGCACCCTCAGATCCCGGCGGGGCGACAATGCTATACACGATTCCCCTTACGACTATCGGCTCCCCTATTTTTTCCCCCATTTTTCCTGCCCCGACCGGCCATATGAACACATCAAGCGCTCCGCCCAAAACAGCCTGTTTATTATTAACACTTGGTTGGATGCGGCGGCGCGGTGTGAATATTCACGGAAATAATAATTTACGTCTATTACTCGCGGGAGAAAGCAAAGAGAGAAAGAAAGAAAGAGAGAGATAGAGAGAGAGAGAGAGAGAAAGAAAGGACATGACGGGTCAGGATAGGGGAGGGTAAACAAAACGCGAAGCGACCCGGCCCCGGCAGCGAAAGGGGGGAGCTGAGCGGGGAAACGAGCGCGAAAAAATAGCTGTTGATCTCGAATAAAACCCTCTCATTAAAACGTGAGTGCCACTGCCACCCCCGGGTGCGACTCCTCCTGCCCCCCGCCGCGCCCCGCCCGACACCTCCTTCCTTCTTGGACGTCTGGACGGCCACCTCGCCCCGCCCCACTCCACCCCAGTCCGCCGCCCTGCTTGCCGAGCCCACAGCCAGGAGTCAAAACACGCATAATTGCTTGTGGGTCAGCCGGAGAACTGGTTGGCCATCACATTTATTCAATCTTATCTTGTCAAGTCGACCGAAAGTAAGTGTGTGTGTGTGTGTGTGTGTGTGTGTGCGTTCAACTTTACGGTGGGGACGTAAATTTCGGTCGTAGGAGAAGGATAAGTGTGAATTGCGAGCCGGTCGCCTCGCGCATCGCATTCCCGCCGCGCGGCGGGTCTAGGAGCCGAGCCAGGCGATGCGACAACATTATGTCTTCTCCCTCTTCTTCTTCTTCTTCTTCTTCTTCTTCTTCTTCTTCTTCTTCTTCTTCCTCCTCCTCCTCCTCCTCCTCCTCCTCCTCCTCCTCCTCCTCCTCCTCCTCCTCCTCCTCCTCCTCCTCCTCCTCCTCCCTCCTCCTCCTCCTCCTCCATCTCTCGCGGAAAGTCACCCATCAACTTGTAACGGTAGGAGGAGGGCGACTCTCAACTACAACTTGAGGGTAAGAAAACAGACCGCGTACTCACATAGCTCTCTTTACGGACACCTAGCCAGGAAGAAGTAAAGCTTGATATCAAGCTTGATAAGGTAGTAACATTCTACGCTACCGATACTCTCCTTCAAGGCTGAGAATTTCATACACCTGTTAGTGTGCAAATAATCCTCATATGTGTACAGAAACGCAGAAATAAAAGGTGTGTTTTTCCTGTGGGCGTAACGAGCAAGTAACGAGGGGTTGACCACTTCCAGCTGAAGTGTATATACATGAGTACATGATCAAAGGAATACATCTGAGATTTTACGGGCAGAATTTTATTCGTCAATATTGGTGTAAACTGTTAATAAATGAACTTTTTGAACAAAACTTTCTACAACAACGGCTCGCACTCGCGTAATAGTCGGGATACTACTTCCGTAATAAATGCGACATAGTATGCGTATTAGGAGCGTAGTAGCAAACATCCTCCATATTTTACTTATTTTTATACCGTTTTGAGCTGTTTTTGCATGTTTTTTGGAAAGATCTGTTCAAGTTCGGAGCGTAATACAGCGTCATAGACGTAATAATCGGGTCACAGATTTCAAGTGTGAATACCCACTCGATTTTCCCCGGAATCTTTTTCACGTTACTTGAAGGTTCGCGAGCGTCCTAATAAAATCGTTTTCGCACCTACAAGAGAGTGAGTGATGCCGCACACTTGCGGGCCGGGCTCCCAGTTTGCGCCCTCCTCGCCGCGGCCGCACCGCCCGCCACCCCGGCAGATGCCAGCGTCGTCTGCGCTGTCCTCGTCGCTGCGGGGCACCAGCTCTCTCTCTCTCTCTCTCTCTCTCTCTCTCTCTCTCTCTCTCTCTCTCTCTCTCTCTCTCTCTCTCTCTCTGTATAGGTGTGTCTGTGTGTGCGTGTGTGTGTGTGTTTGTGTGCGCGCGCTGTTTGTGGTCGTGTTCGACACTCGCTGTCTCTGTCTGTGCCGTCTGTCGGACGGGCCTCCCTCCCCCCTCCCCCTCCTTCCCCACCCCGGCTGCTGCGGCCGGATGCACCGCGCGCTTGCTGTACCAAAGCGATTACCATTTTTATCTCTTAAATTATTGTTGCAGTCCGGCGCGGCGGCGCGCGGGTTAAACAATAGGGGGTGGGGGAGCGCGGCGCAGAGGGGGAGGGGAGGGGAGGGGAGGGGAGGGGAGGGGAGGGGAGGGGAGGGGAGGGGAGGGGAGGGGAGGGGGGGTGGGGAGGCGAACCCCCGCGGATCTGCCTGTCTCTCTCGCTCCTCCCCGTATGCTCAACTTTTGCAACCCTCTGCCTGCGTCCCCCCCCCCTCCCCTCTCCCGGCCCGTAGGTGTCATCGCACATGTTAGCAGGGGTGGTGATGTTCTGCGGTGCGCGTCCGTCTGTCTCTCTCTCCTCTTTCTCTTCTCTCTCTCTCTCTCTCTCTCTCTCTCTCTCTCTCTCTCTCTCTCTCTCTCTCTCTCTCTCTCTCTCTCTCTCTCTCTCTCTCTCCTTGACTGTATCTCCTCTCTCACTCGCACTCTCTCGCGAGTGGGCCCCGCTGCGCTCTGCGTGTCGCCCAGCGGGGCTCGGCAGGTAAGTGTCAGGCGGGGTCAAATTACGAGCCGGTAGACTATCAACAAGTCCGCGCCAGCCCCGCCACGCCCCGCCCCGCCCCGCGGCCTGACGACACGCGACACTGCGCCGCGAGTGCCATCTTAATAATATCCTCGAATGTGCCCCGGCAAACACGACGGACGACATTCTTAAACGCACGCTGAGAAATGTTTGGACTTATTCCTTATTTCGCGGAATTTTCCTTTCCATCCCTACACTTTTAATGCGCGTGGTGCTTGTCTTCGTTGACCATAAGGTTAAAAAAAAATAATAATAAAAAAATAATTTAAAAAACACCGTCTATATGCGTGCTTTGCTTCGTCAATGCCTGTTTACTCCCCCTGCACCGCACAACGGCCGCCGTGCTGGACGATTCTGTTGCCTAATGCTACCGGATGGCTCGTGTAATTCGGTCACTTTGAAATCATTACGCTCTCGTTGAGAGAAATGAAAGACAGCGACCATCAGGTACGGCGAGGGAGGAAGCGAATCAGGCGAGAGGGGGCGGGGAGGGGGGCTCGAGTAGGGAGGGATGCGCCCCAAAGGGAGTCGGGAGGGGGGAAGGGGGGCGGATAAATCATTGTGTGTGTGACAGATAATAAGCCGCAGCGTAATAAATTCTGGCCTTGTTTTGTATCGGGGGATGTGTATCAGATAAGCTCGGCCCGGCGGTCCGCTACGGCCCCGCCACGCCGCGGCACCGGCAGGCAGCAGGGAAGGGCACGACACCCACCGCGCCGACACCACTTACATGTTCTTCTTGAAATGTTGCAGATCCGACGCGGCGGCGGGCGGCGGTCCGCGGCCCTCCTTCTGACGCTTCGGAGCGGGTACTCACTGGATGGAATGTATACGTGAATTTTTTTTTATTAAATGGATTTTTTGGGGGGATAAGATGGACTTTTTTTTTTTTCAAATGAAATAGATGATGCGTGCATGGAATAGTCCAGGAGTCGTTCAGCGCCTTGGTTTAGCTCGCGGCCGGCGGGACTTAAGCTGAGCCTGAGGCGGCCCCAGCGACACAGCCGCGAGGCAGGGCGGGAGGAGGCGGAGCGGGAGTAGGGTAGAGAGAGGGGCCTGGAGGAGTTCAGCTTATCGCCGGCCGGCCAAAGCGAGCGCGCGAAAAAAAAAAGAAAAAGAAATACGTTCTCTCTCGCGCGCGCCTCACCTCCCTATTCCTCCTTGGCGCGCCGCCCCACCCGCCCCGCCCCGCCCCTCCCCGGCCACGCCCCCACCTGGATGCCCCGCCCCGCCCCGCCTCGCCCCGCGCACCGCTGCGCCGTGACTCACAGCCACAGCGAGACGAAGAGCTCTTTTCAAAATAAAGATGTCAGTCGTGATTTATTGGAAGTACTTGAGCCGTAAAGTGCAGAGCGCAGGGGAAGGGGAGGGGGGGGGCAGGGAAAGGCAGAGCGAGAGGTGTGAAGGGGGAGTGATAACTCAGTTACCGAGCAGACGGGCCGACGCCGCCTCCAGCGCGCGGGGCGGGCGCGCGAGTGCGCTGTTGTACATACCAGTGGCGGAACAGTTTCTTCTCTTTCATTTTTCTTTCCTTCATTCGCTTGGATGCGTCTCAAGATTTTTTTTTTGTATTTTGAGTGGCGCAGGAATAACGGAAGGCAGTCTTGTTTCCGGGAATCCATAGAAAAACTGGAACAAAATAGAAGTCATGTTCTTTTTATTAAAAATTAAAAAAAAAAAAAATCCCAGAGACAAAACCGTATTAAAATTATTTCTTTGTCATTTTTGGGCACGTACTTCGGAATATGTTAGATTATCTCCATCCTAGTTCAGCACTGCTGGTGCGCAGCAACAGTAAGGCCCCTCACCCTCCCTCCCTCCCAGCCCCGCCCTGCCCCGCCCTGCCCCGCCCTGCCCCGCCCCACCCCGCCCCACCCCGCCCCGCCCCGAGCCCAGCCCAGCCCCAACGACGGCCCCACCCTACGCCCCCGCACGCCCGCCAACCCCGACTGCAACACACGCTAGTGTAATTTATTCTGTAATAATGAGAATGAGCCCCTGGAGCGCCATTGTAACTCGGAATCACACCGTGGAGTCGGCTGCCACCCCCGCCCCGTCCCGCCACCCCCCACCCCCCGAGCCTGCACTTTCACGGCCCCGTAGAGCTTCTCTAGGGGCAGGAAACCATCGCTTCACCGCTGGTGGGCCTGGCGTGCCCGGGCGTCAGTGGCGCGGCCAGGACGGAGCGTACACCGTATAATGGAAAGTAATAGAATTAGTCTGCAGGGCCGGCAGGGCCGGCGCGGCGCCGCCGAGCAGAGCTGAGCAGAGCCGAGCAGAGCCGAGCCGAGCAGACGGCTGCAGTGTGTTCCATCAACGTCCACCCGCAGGGCGCGAGGCGGACGGGGTCGCGGACGGGTAAAGAAGCTGGAAACGGGTAGCGGATAGCACTAGCACAGGGGTCTCAGACGGCAGACGACGCACGCGGACCAGACAGAGTCGGTCCTTTCACTGGAAAAACAAAGGTGTGACATAATGCCTTTCACAGGCACTACTGCAATAGCGCCTTTGGAAAGGCAGTAAAACAGCCGAAAATAGCACCTTTAGAGGCAAGTAGCGCCTTTGGAAAGGCACTGTTTCACTAACGCGCCTCTAAAAAGGCATTAGATAGCAACCTTTGTCTTTCCAGTGTTCTCGCGCTCGCTCCCACGCATTGTCCATAGCTTCATCTCGCCTCATCCTTCTACCTCGGGGGTGCTTGTGGCCGTCAGTCTGAGACCACCGAGACCCTTCTGGGACAGCTGGTGCAGTGGCGGGGCGCGAAGCGCGCCCACTCGTTACAGCGCGGCGGGGGCGCGGCGCGGCGAGCCTGGCGCCTGCAGGGTAGGCAACCCAGCGGCTGCGACGCACGGGTGCGTTGCGCGTGCCTACCTCCCAGGCGCCGTGCCCCACCCGGCCCGGCCCGGCCCGGCGGCAGCATGCTGTCGTCGTCAGAGGGAAGTCTCATGTGCTGCAGCAGGGCAGAGGAGCGGGGCGGGGCGGGGCGGGGCGGGGCGGGCAACATGAACAACAGAGACATACGAGCCGGGCTGCGGCCCGCGGGCCCCACCACCAGATTTCCAGAGATGAACGCCGCGGGGTGGGGAGGGGAGGGGAGCAGGGCCGCCGCTACTGCAGCAGTAGCATAGCAGAGACAATCTGCAGGGATCTTGTCCGCCCCGCCCCGCCCCGCCGCAGCCTCCACTGCTGCCGCCCCCTTGCTCGCGAGGCGTGCCGCGGCGCTGCCCGAGGTCACAGATAACTCAATAAAAGGGGTGCAGGCCGGGGCGGGCCCACACCCGCCCACACCACACTGGGGCTGACACGGGGCGGGGCAGGGCGGGGCGGGGCAGGGCGGGGCGGTGAGCCCCCGCTTATCTGGGTGGACGACGGGGCGCGGCGGGTCGGGGTGGTGGGGTGCCCAAGGGGCCGCCCGACCGACCCATGGCGCCAGCAGGATCCACAAAATGGCTGACAATTGAGAGAAGGATTTGGGGAGCCTTGCCCTGCCGGTCCTGCCCCGGCCCTGCCCTGTGCGGTCCCCCATCATGACCCTCCCGCCCCAGCGCAGCCCGGCCCCGGCGCGCCACCTACCCCTGCTGCCTCCAGCCTCCCGGACTCGACCCGAAGCGTTCATCAACCGCGAAACAGACTCCTCCCCGGCCCGCCCCCGCGCACGGCCCTGCGCGAAACAAACGTTAAGTGGAAGAAAAATCGCGTGAGCTGATGTACGCCGCTCGTGGTTGTGAGGGAGGTAGTGGAGGTGGTGGTCCGTACGAGGCTCGGCCCCGGCCCGGCCCGGCACTGCCCGCACCCCAGGGCCTGAGGCCAGCAGGCAGGCAGCCCCGCCCCCCGCCCCATCCGGTGTGCCAAGACATATTGCGCCCATTGGGGCGACCCTCGCGGAAAGCCCAAAGCCCCTCTCGGAACAATAAGGGACAGTTTATCCGCGAACATGGAGCGCTGGGGCGCGCTGGTTGGCCAGCTGCCCCGACTCCTCCCAGAGGACGAGGACGGCCGTTTGTCCTCGGGCGCTTGGCTGCGCCGCGCGCCGCGCTCTGGTGGTTGATAGCCACGTAATCTTTCGTTTATGGTGGACATCGCGAGCGGGGCCAGTGATATTCCGCAAGCGCCCCGTGCCGTCCCGTCGCCCTCTCTCTTTTTTTTCATCTATATAATTTTCCCTCCCTCTTGTTCTGTCGCGTGGAATTTTTTCAACCCCGCTCTCTTTCCCCGCATCCTTCGTTTTATTTTCAGACTCTTTCACGCCAACCCGCCGTTTGAGCCGGTCTTTGTTCCTGGACAAAACAGGAGGGGCATCATCAGTGCTCAGACCAGCCCGCGGTGCAACTCCCCTCCTCTTCCCTCCGGTGCTTCACACCCAGCCACCCCCGCAAAATTATTTGCCTCATCGGCACTGAAACTTGCTGAAACTCGACAGCAAATCCGTGAGAATGCATTTGCCGTCGCTGCAGGTCGTTAAGCCTGCCTGAATGTACAACTACCCACTACCTGAATATTTTTATTCAAATTTCCAATTTTGAAATCAATTTAGAAAAGCTTAGAAAAAAAATTACCTTACCTCTCTTTGATCTCCTTGTATAATTGTTTTAAGAAATCGAAAAGATTAATTCAAATCGAAAGAATTGCGAAGTTTTATTTAATTCAGTTTTTCGATTCATCAATTTATTGGGAAAAGAAATTTATTGTTAAGCAGGTCAGGAAAACAAATGTTGCGACCATAATTTTCAAAACCTACTCAATAAGCGAATGTTTAAATAATTTAAATATTTGAGTAGACCTGAACTGATCCTTCTCTTAGATAGATATAGCAAAACATTTCTTTAAAATAGGCCTTTCAAACTAAAAAGACCGCAAGAAGAACTACGCCAAGCAAAAGCAAAGCGCGAAAAACAAATTAGAGAGTAAATAACAGAGAAACGAGCTAACAAGTGAGAATCAAACAAATGCGCATGACCCCGTAAATATATATACCTCCTCCTACGCGGGGAGCTCCGCGAGCGGGGAGAAGCCACGAGCGGCAGAGCAATAAACGGATGACAATTATCTATCGAGATCAGAGCAAAGCAGTAAAAATCGAGAAAATGGTGGGCGGGAGGGCGCACAACCCGCAGCGCACAGAGAGAAAAAAATATGTAGACAAACATACATATATAAAAAGAATAAGAGTGCGTGCTCAATAAGTCCGCGAATGAACCAGCAACGGTGGTATAGCTGCAGCAGTGGCAGGGCAGCAGCAGGGCGTGCGCGCTGCGCTCCCCTATCGGCCACCACCCCGCCCCGCCCCGCCCCGCCCCGCCCCGCCCCGCCCCGCCCCGCCCCGCCCCGCCCGGCAATAGCCAATTACCATACCACTGCGACGCACTGCGCCGTGCACCATACGCACCGCGCCGGCCCGGCCCGGCCCGGCCCGGCCGTCTCGCGCCTCAATGACCGTCATGTTTACGGCCGGACCGCCGCCGCGGCGCGCTGACCTGGCCTGCCCTGCCCTGCCCTGCCCTGCCCTGCCCTGCCCCGCAGACTGATGATTCAGAGGAGCGCTCTCCTGCTCGCCCTGTCTCTCTCGCACTCATGGGGTGTGCCGTAAAGGTGCGAGAGAGACAGAGCGAGGGGAGCGCTCTTTCGGAACAAGTCGGCTGCTGGACCGCGCTGCTCAGCCGCGTCACATAACTCTCCTTCCGGCTCCGGCGCGGCGTGCTCCGCTCTGCTTTGCTTTGCCAAACCCTGCCCTCTGCTGCCGTCTCACTCCGAGGATCGCTCTCGCGCCTCCGTCCTTGTCGCACGCATGGGCTGGAGCTGGGCGCCTGCCGCCTGCCTGCCATCCCCTGTGGGCACCGCCATTGTTGCGACGAGGACGGCACGGGGGTGCGAGAGCGATCCTCGGGGTCAGACGGACGGCTTGCCCTGTTCCGTCATATGTAGCGGGTCGCTCGCTGGACCCAACTCACTGCGAGTGAGACCTTTGCTGAATAAGGGAATAAAATCGCGCCACCCCTCGCTGACCGCCAACTGCCGCCGCCCACTTCAAGGCTTTATGGAGCACGCGCGCGTGGAGATTGGCCAGGAAAATAAGCACATTTGGGAAGTCTGGTTCTGTCCTTGCGACATTTTTCGCTCAGAGAATTTTCAGATGAGGCAGGAAAAAAGTCCAGAAATATTCAGAAAAATCAGTGAAGTTCGCGACACAGTAACAGTTATGCATACAAAATCGAGAGAGCGGTTTGCCCATCTGAGTCGCATGTATGTGTATGCGTGCAGTATGGAGTGGAGGGGGTGCGGCGCAACGACCGGGAAATAATGAATGAATCCGCCAGTGCGGATCATTGAATGGGCCGCGTAGTGGCGCGGTGGCCGCGTAAAGTGGAAAGCGATGGTCGATCCGGTGCGGCGCGGCGAGTGCGATTGTCCGAGCGTGCCGCGCCGCGGCGCCAATGACCAGCCGCAGGGGCGGCAGCGGCGGCAGCGGCGGCAGCGGCGGCGGCGGCGGCGGCGGCGGCGGCAGCGGCGGCAGCGGCGGCAGCGGCGGCAGCGGCAGCGGCGGCGGCGGCGGCAGCGGCGGCAGCGGCGGCAGCGGCGGCATCGGCGGCGGCGGCGGCGGCAGCGGCGGCAGCGGCGGCAGCGGCGGCGGCGGCGGCGGCAGCGGCGGCAGCGGCGGCAGCGGCGGCAGCGGCAGCGGCGGCAGCGGCGGCAGCGGCGGCAGCGGCGGCAGCGGCGGCAGCGGCGGCAGCGGCGGCAGCGGCGGCAGCGGCGGCGGCGGCGGCGGCAGCGGCGGCAGCGGCGGCAGCGGCGGCAGCGGCAGCGGCGGCAGCGGCAGCCCAGCGGCCCTGCGAAATCACTGTCATACGTCACGTCACGGTGGAGCACACACGCCACACCACACCGCCCCGCAGCGCAGCGCGCGGAGCCGGTCGGCAAGCGAAACTGTCTCCGCAAAATGATGAATGAATGAGCTTTTACGCGAATTTACAATAGTGCGTGTGAGCGGCCGGCAGGGCCGGCGCGGGACCGCGTGCCGCGTCCCTCCTCCTCCGGCACGCGCCCGCAGCAAGAGCAGCGTTCTCCCCGCTCTGTCTCTCTCGCACTCACGGGGCGCGCCGTATTGGCGCGAGAGAGGCAGAGCGATGAGAGCACTGTTTGGAATCAGAGTATACTGGGCATTATTAGCGACGCCAGGCCCGCGCCGCGGCCACGCCACGCCGCGCCGGCTCGAATTTCCCAAACTGGCTCGCGTCGGAGCCGCGAATAATTACACGTGCGTCTCGGCTCGGCGCGGTGCGCGGTCCCTGCGCGGCGCGGCGGCGTGGAAGGAGGGAGGGAGCTGCAGTAATTGAGTTCCGATTGCATCGAGATCCTGCTCGAGGGGGCATCACTTCAACAAAATCATTGTACGGCCCCAAAAAAAGTATTTCAATTAAAAAAAAATGAAGAAAGATACAGAAAATCCGGAAAATCGATTTTTGATAAAATGGCAAAAATTTAGAAATGGGGGTAAAAGAACAAAAAATATCAGAAAATGACAGAAATTTTATGAAATTTTATTTGAAAGATCAAGATCAAAAAATAAAAAAAAACGAAACAAGTCGAAAATTCTTTGTATACATTTTGTATGAGTGATTCCCCTTCCATCACGGTCTTCCCACAACGCGCAGCAGCAGTGGGCCCACGGCCCACTACTGCGCGCGCGCCATGGGCGTATCGTGTACCTGAGCATCGCTTCGCCGGTTTCATAAATGTTTCTTCCCTAAAAATGTAAAAGATGGACTTCACTCCTCCTGAGGACAGGCCGTGAGAGAGTGAGTGTGGCACCCCCTCAGTAGCGAGATTATCAAGCTCCTGTTCACCATGATAATAGGTTCGAAATAGAGTGAAATACCGCCGCTTAAACCTCTAAATCGCTTATTTCATTCGGAATGACGCCAGCGCCCCGGTGGGAGTTTTGCGAGTTTAGGAGCGCGATAATCTCACTACAGGGCACCTTCTTTGCGCAAACTCAGCCCACTAATGACTTTTTCTTTCGTAGACGACTAGAAATTTTAAACTTCGGAAAATATTTAGTAATTTCTATGTATTCCTTACAAATTCATAAATATTTTACGAACTTTTTTTCTAAGTAGTTAAATAGTTAATATGATTGGTAATTGCTACATAAATAACTAAGAAATTGTGCTTATTACTTAGTAATTTCGTAGGTATTACTGCTGCACAAAATTTTTAGTGGTTACTTACAAAATGTACGTAAGTGGGCTGAGAGTGCACTGTATAACATACATCAGTCGCCAAAAGCACGATACCGGTCTTGGTTTGGGAGAAATTCGCTTTTTACGCGATGGAAAGTGAATTGTTCAATGGGCGCCTGATGGATAGGCAACCTATTCGACGCCACTCGTCGGCAGCATGTTTGAGAGAAAACGGTGAAAAAGCGGCGCGACAAGCCTCATCCTACTCGGAGCTCAGCAGAGGCGAGGAGGTAACCTCCTCGAAATCGACTTCTGATCCAAGAAGCCTTTTGGATCGGAAGCTATGTGGTGCTTGCAGTTGAGCTGGCCGTACAAGTCTGTGGTTCAGTCAATAGAGCAGCGGACATGTGCACTCCGGTGCCAGGGTTCAAATCCCAGCCATGCCGTTAACTTTTTCTTTAATTTCTCGACGGTGATGGCGGAGAAGAAGAACACCTTATTTTTCTACAGGTGTATAATGCTTCAAATAGCGTTATCCTCTTCGTGCCTCTTTCGTGCGGTATAAAAGAAATACGAGAACGAAAGAAAAAAAAAAGAAAAAGAAAAAAAGTTCCGCCGGGATTTGAACCTGCAAAACGTCTCGCCAGCCGAGATGATTTGGGACAGGGGGAAGACGCGTTAACCATCTCGGCTGGCAAGACGCACATCTCATCGCCATGCGAATCGCTATCCCTATCTACGGGCCAGTTTTGCGGGCAAGCGGCAAGAACGAAGTCGGATCGAAAAGTCGTCTCCGCCGCCGCGCCGGGCTCGTCCAGGCCGGTAGATAGAGATTCCTATTCGCATCGCCGTCTAGTGTGCGAACCGACAGCCTAGTGGTTACCGTCCCCGTCCCCCGTCCCAAACCATCTAGGCTGTCGGGACGCTTTTATCGTGTTCGAATCTCGGACAATTTTTTTTTCACCGATTTTCGGATGATTCAAACCTCGGGGGTTGGTCTAGGGTCGTCCGAGAGCCCCCCTGCACAACCCCCGTCAATTTGGAGCAATTTGTTTTTTGAACCAAAATCCCTAAAAATGCGAGGGTTATAGCCTTTGCAAATTTGACAAAAATAAATAAAAAAATTGCGTACACGCAAAAAATCACAGGGCACCTTCTTTGCGCACTGTAAAACAAACATCAGTCGCCAAAAACACGATACCGGTCTTGGTTCGGGAGAAATTCGCTTTTTACGCGATGGAAAGTGATTTGTTCAATGGGCGCCTGATGGATAGGCAACCTATTCGACGCCACTCGTCGGCAGCATGTTTGAGAGAAAACGGTGAAAAAGCGGCGCGACAAGCCTCATCCTACTCGGAGCTCAGCAGAGGCGAGGAGGTAACCTCCTCGAAATCGACTCCTGATCCAAGAAGCCTTTAGGATCGGAAACTATGTGGTGCTTGCAGTTGAGCTGGCCGTACAAGTCTGTGGCTCAGTCAATAGAGCGGCGGACATGTGCACTCCGATGCCAGGGTTCAAATCCCAGCCATACCGTTAACTTCTTCTTTAATTTCTCGACGGTGATGGCGGAGAAGAAGAACACCTTATTTTTCTACAGGTGTATAATGCTTCAAATAGCGTTATCCTCTTCATGCCTCTTTCGAGCGGTATAAAAGAAATACGAGAACGAAAGAAAAAAAAAAGAAAAAGAAAAAAATCCCTTGGGCCAGATTTTTTTGTCCCATAGGGGTAATGTAAAACAACTGACTAACGTTTCGACTGATTTTAAAAGGCAACTTCGTTGCCTAAAAAAGTTCCGCCGGGATTTGAACCTGCAAAACGTCTCGCCAGCCGAGATGATTTGGGACAGGGGGAAGACGCGTTAACCATCTCGGCTGGCAGGACGCACATCTCATCGCCATGCGAATCGCTATCCCTATCTACGGGCCATTTTTGCGGGCAAGCGGCAAGAACGAAGTCGGATCGAAAAGTCGTCTCCGCAGCCGCGCCGGGCCCGTCCAGGCCGGTAGATAGAGATTCCTATTCGCATCGCCGTCAAGTGTGCGAACCGACAGCCTGGTGGTTACCGTCCCCGTCCCCCGTCCCAAACCATCTAGGCTGTCGGGACGCTTTTATCGTGTTCGAATCTCGGACAATTTTTTTTTTCCTACCGATTTTTGGATGAGTCAAACCTCGGGGGTTGGTCTAGGGTCGCCCGAGAGCCCCCCTGCACCTGCACAACCCCCGTCAATTTGGAGCAAATTGTTTTTTGAACCAAAATCCATAAAAATGAGAAGGTTATAGCCTTTGCAAAATTGACAAAAAAAAAAAAATCCCCAACCCGGTGTCACGTGACCGAGCTCGCAAGCGTGTCACCATCGTCACCATGGTGTCACTCAGCCCACACGCGGCCCACCACCTCCCCACCGCGAGGTCCAGAACCCACACCCACACCCGCCTGCGCCTCGGGCTGGTGTTATGTTGACACGGGGCGGAGCGGATACGCCGCTGGAGAGCTTGAGTGGCTCACGGTTCGCCGCTCCGGCCTGGTGCCACTGCGACGTGTCTTGGACAAGCCCTGCCCTGCGCCCTATCTAGTTTCTGCACCCCTGCCTCTGCCGACTCCTTCCGAAGAGCGCTGCTCTCCTTGCCGTCTCTCTCTCTCTCTCACCTGTATGGCGAAGCCCATGTGAGTGAGAGAGAGACAGGACGAGAAGAGCGCTCTTCGGAATAAGTCGGGTGCCCGTTGCCGAGGGTAGTAGGGAGTGTGCTGCTGCTGGGCCGAGCCGAGCAGCCGAGCTGGTGAGAAATGACATTGCCTTCCAGACCTAAAAATCGCCATTTTCCCTGACTTTTTTCTAGTTTTGAGAGGTCCATTGTGCATTAAATATAGCAAAACCAGGGCGCAAAAATATGATTATAGTTAAAAAAAAAATTACACCTTTATTTCGGTGAACAACAGTGGGTGCAGCGTGACGTGTAGAATATATCTGCTGAGGCTACAGAACTGTGGACAGCATTTGCTCTCACCTTCATTTTTTTCCTGATCCAAATAAAATTTCCCCAACTTTTTCCCAACTTCCAGACTTTTTTTTTCCCCTCCCTGACTTTTCCCCGACCTCCACACTTTTTTTTTATCCCCCTCTTTGACTTTTCCCCGACTTCCCAGACCGGTATGAGCCCTGACAGAAGGATAGAGCGGGCTGCAACTGCGCCTGTCTGCTGAAGGCATCGTGCACGGACCTGTGCTGAGGTTTTGCCTCGACGGCAGGTGCAGATCCAGCCAGCTTTACTTCAATGTGTTTGGGCTACTTATTGCCTACTTTTCTGGTAACACTGCACATGGGATCAATTAGAAAAAAAGTAGCAGGTGAGCAGGCATTCATTTATTTTCAGTGTCGATGGTTTGGTTTTTTCATAATCTGCCCTTTGCAGGTCTCTGATTTGATGCTTTTAGGAAGTCTTGTCAGCGAACTCCTAGGCACGCATGGGTCTGAAGATGTTTTTCCTGTTGATGCTATTAATTTACTGTTTGGTGGTACAGTTGGCTGGTTGGATTGACAAATGACTCCTGAAGATTTGTGGTCAGTGGCATTTTTCACTGTACTGCCTTTGGTATGAATCTCATCAGACCTACAAGAAAGTCAATTCAACATACTGCAGATTGAACATATTGACTCAATCATGAATTACACTTCCAAAAAGTTGGCAATGTATAGCGATTATTTTAATTACCTGACACTGCTTGGCTTCATCACTTCACTTGTTTCACTCTCAATTTCAGGAGGCTTGTCATGAACATCTATCGTACTACGGTGGCTGCAAGCAGATTGTGTTCTGGACAAGGATACAATATTTTCCTCTTTTGCACAGTCTCCAGAACCAAAGCCTAAAGCACCAGAGGCAGATTTTCTTATTCTTATTCTGTCTTTGTTTGCACTCTGAATTGGTTGGGCTACATCTAGTTTCTCAGAACCCACAGCACAGACAATACTGGTTTCAGGTCTGCAAACAAAGAGAAATAAATAAAATCATTTCACAAAGTTAAAATTTGCTACAACTTTTTATCTTTTTTAAAATATGAAAACTTGCCCAGGTTCTACTACACTAGACTGGAATGGACATTTCCATGTGAATATAGCACCATCATCACTAACACTGATTAAATACTTGCTGTCAGGGCTGAGGCGGACTGTTGTGATAATGCCAGCATGTCCTACACCAATATGAGTAGTATAGCCCTCATTATAGTTCCAGACCTGCACAGTAAAATTGGGTTTGATCAATTGCCATTTAGCACAGCATTTATTATAAACAGCACATAAATAAATACAACATGAAAAATAAAGTTTTACCTTGACTAAAAAGTCATTGCTTCCCGTAACAAAGAAACTTCCATCCAAGCTTATGTCAAGTGTATTCAAAGCGGCTGCAGTAGACCCCTCAAGATCTCTGATTAGAGAACCATCATAGCATTCCCAGTATTGAATCTTCCGATCAGTGCCTATATGCAAACATTTATACAAAAGACGAATTTGCAATAATTAAAGAGGATCATAGTATAGGCAAGTAATTGGAATAAAATTACATTGCTATCACTTTGAAAAAACTTGTATACTGGATGGGTAGGGAGACAAATAAATAAAGCAATAAATAAATAAATAAATAAATAAATAAAGAAATAAAGAAATAAAAAAAAATAAAAAATGAATAAATAAAAGAAAAAGTAGAAAATATTTACCTGCTGTTAAAACTTGACAGCCATCTGGATTAAACCGACATGCCATGAAGAGAGAATTTGCAAAAAGTATCTGAAGTCTCACCAGGCGCCTGAGGAAAAGCACATCAACAGTGGACCAGCTATCGTAATGTAAACGGAATAATAGCTACATAGATTTGAACTGTAATAAACAATATTGGTAAAAATTGTTGGTTTGGTTCTTTGGCACATGAGAAATAACGCTAGCAGACACTCACACTATGTCCCAAATTATACATGACCCATCAGTGCTAGCACTGACTGCTTGTTGATTATTAGAGCTTACATGAATGTCTGACACAGGACCTTTATGGTCCTTTAAAATAGCAGAGAGTTTATGCAAACTAGAACTTATTTTCCAAACACGGACCTGCAAGCCATCAATTTTTCAGTGAGAAAATTTGCAGGAAACACAGCACTTTATTTATCAATGCTGTAGAGTTTAGAAACTCACTTGACCTTCTCCACCACCGGACACAATTGTAGAGCCATCACTTGTCAGATCCAAAGCAGTGACTCCTTTGTTGTGAGCATTTGGAATTGTATACATTAATTTTCCAGTTTGAGGAGTGAAAGAGCGAATACATCCATCATTCCACCCTGTTCAAATAAACTTACTTCAGATTTAGTGGCAACGTGCACTTCAGTTTTAAAGGTACTTCAATTTTACCGCTTATGATTGATTTTCCATCAGATGCAAATTTTACGGTTGAACATGTAAAATTTGGAACACTGATACGCAAAAGCTCTCTGCAGGTTTCTGTGTGCCATACCCGAACATCATCTTTACTTGCTGTAGCAAAAACTTCAGAATAATTTCTGGGAAAGAAAAAAAAAAAAATTAAAAAAAATAGAATTTTGAAGCAAAGCACAAAAGGATACATGGTTATATTTTTTTTACATCCTTACTTTGGGAAAGCAATATCATAAATACATGATGTGTGGCAAGTAACAATTAAACGAACGATGAAAGTGTTAATATTAATCAGATAAATTTCACACAGGTCATTTCCGACCATAATTTCTTGCTCTCTAAATATTTGCAAAGATGTCACTGCTGAGTCCACAGAGGTACTTTTAAGCTGCAATCAGACAGTAAAATAGATTACATTAATAGAAATACACTATCTGGTTCTAGTAATGTGGGTCTCAGCATCATAATAGATAAAAGTACTAGAAATTGATAAAAATAAAATTAGAAAAACATTGAAAACTTACAACACTTAAGAGGGGATAAGAAGGGGATTTCAGACCCTTGAAGTGATTTTCATTTTCTTTAACAAGTTCCACAATACCATTACCAGCGCCAATAATCAAATTGCGTGCACCTTTCAGTTCATCAAGAATAATTATGTCTCGCACTCCTGAAAGAGAATTTAGATCATCAGAAAGTAAAATATGTGTTAAGTTAGTTTCATAGGTGAAAATACCTAAACTATAACGCTCTGCTTCTGTATTTCTTTTCTTTGACTTTGGTATTTTTCCAAGGCACACCGTCATGTTCGGTGTTCTAATCGGCTCTGTTTTATTGGTGTCCTCAGGGAAGTAAAGGGCTACTTTCAAAATATCACCAGTTAGTGTCCCACAATATGCAAATTCATCTTGAGAATCAATCTATAAAGAGAACAAGCTCAAACTAAATGCAAAGTAACAAGAGTGTTTAAAACGTGAAGGAACATAAGACTTCTGCAACTTACGCTCACACAGTAAACATTTCTTTTTATTTTACTGACTTGTACATCAACGGCTCTCACAAATCTCTTTTCTGGATTGACTTGCCAAACCCGCAAACTTCCCTCCCCAGCAGACATGAAGACTGGAGACCTAAGGTTGCTATGCTTTAGAGTAAGTGCATCACCAGCAGTAGCTCGGGTTGCAGGATAGCCTGTGAACAATATAAATTTTGTGCTGGTATTACACTACAGCATTCAACATTGTGTTTTAGGAGAGAAATTACCAACCACACATTGGTTCCAGGGATGGTATGTGGGTCACTACAATGTTTCCATCATCTCTTCCACCCAAGGAGAAAAGATAATTGGAATCAAATGAGAAATCAAGTGCCTCAACTCTTACTTTGTGGATATCATGTTTCATAAGAGCAGTCCTCTTATAAAAATCCCAAATAATGACAAATGCCTGCAAGTAGATCCAAAGAGGGGATTAACATATGTAAATGCAGCCTTTAGGTGATAAAGGTGGTTGGTGATGCTCACCTTAAAACCCATGTGATTGATTTGACCCGAGGCAACATATTTCCCATCAGTTGAGATGGATAATGCGGTAATGATATTTGTGTGTCCCTCGAGAAACTCCTGTTTCCGTGAATCCCAATGCACAATAGCAACCTTGCAGCCAAGGGGGTATAGGACATGTTCTCCGTTTGGATGCACTTTTAGTCCGTGAATAGTTCTGCCTGAAAGAAACACAAAACTAATGGTTATTGACTAAGACTATTTTGAACCGCTGGATATCTACAGTAAACTGACCATCAAATCCAATAAGAGAAAGAAGTTCTAGGTCATCCGTTTGATCGACTAGAGGCGAACCCATACTTAATTTCCGATTTATCTACGTAAAACGCTGTGCAAGAAATATGTGATATTATGAGTCCACGAATTTGTTTCCATTATGCAGTGTAAACAGGTCAGGTTGCCATGGTTACTCCTAAGCGCTTATCTGCAGTTAAGCAGGCTGCCAGTGTCGCGAAAAAAATCTCCGTACGCCTGACTTGACTGTTTCCTTTGTGCCCCTGATAAAAGTGAGATGCATGAAACTAGTCAATAATATATAATTTAATTTATTGATGACAACGCATCCCAATTTCTTGTAATCATTCTGACTACCACTGAAGAAAAGCGATAGTGTTGGTAGCGTTTCTAACCGCCAACCCGTTTTATAATCATAAATAACAGGCTGCTATTTCATTCAAATTAAGAATTGAGAAGGTTCAGAATCAGAATTTTCACACTTCACAGATTCTCTCTGACAGTGTGAGTTTCGTCGCTAGCGCTTTAGATGTCAGTTTCAGAAATGGATATTCCGTTATGGGCTAACTATTACGAAGATCGCCTAAAATCTTTTAAATACTGGCCATTTAAGAAGGGTTCTTGTTGTCCAGAAAAGGTTTGTAGTTTCCTTAAAAAGATTTAAAGAAAAAAAGATTTAAAAAAACCACATTTAGGAGACCACTTTGTTCAAAATTAGTTTGCGTGTATTGATCTGCTGTCAAATCCTTATTTTGTTCTTAAGCTGTGGAAGTAATTTTTCCTAGGTTAACATTCGCATCACTTTTATGCTACTCCATCTAAATTTTCGAGATACTTACAAGTATCATTGTTTATCAAGTTACACATTGAAATCTATCCTGGTCTTACTTTATTGTGTTTTCGTGTTCAGATGGCTGAAGCAGGATTTTATTCACTTGGCAAGAAATCAGAACCAGACCTTGCAAAGTGTTATGTGTGCTTGAAGGAATTGGATGGCTGGGAACAGGATGACGATCCTTGGTGAGTCATGTTATTCCGTAGTCTTTGTTGGTTTTTCCTCATGTTTGGCAATTGACATGTCTTGACTTTCAGGTCAGAGCACAGGAAGCATGCTGCTTCTTGTCCCTATGTCATTTTAAATAAGACGCCTGATCAACTAACTATGAAGGAGAATTTAATTATGCAACGTGAACAACTCAAAAAGATACTGGTTAGTTGAAATCCTCAATTTATATTTGTTGTAATGGAGGACTGAAGCGTAACAAAGAAGGGCAAGAAGACAGGCCAGGAACATAGCAAAATGGGATCTGTTTTGAGCTGTGATTCGACGAGAGCAGACAAAGAGCTTAAAACAATTGCCATTTTGTCATGTTCCTGGCCTGACTTCTTGCTCTTCCTTGTTACCCTTCAGTCCTCCATGTGAAGGAATTATTATTAACTTAAGTTATCAACCTTTCAGATCCTTAACCATGAGAACAAGATAAGAATGATAAATGAATTACAAAAGGTTGTGAGAGCTGAACTTGAGAAGATAGGTGGCAAAGAAAACAAGCGTAAAACTTCCAGAGCTCCCTCCAAGAGAACCAGCAAAAAGGAGTGAATGGTTTCTTCTCCATTTCATGTATTTTGTCTATAAGGATAGGATGGACTCTTATTTAAATATTGGCCATGTGCTACAAAAAGTTTTATTTTTATTTCAATGTGTAAATAAAATCATTTGAATAATCATGAGTATTGTTGAAGTATTATTACAAATTCAAAAGAGAGCTTACCTTAAAGCAAATGTAAATAAGAACATAATGAAGATAACATTATAGCACTTTCAAAGTATGGCAGACAATAACATAAGAACATAACTAAAATTCACACAAAAGTACCCTCTTCAAGCCTCAAAGGATCCATTTCTCCATCAGTAGAAGCTCCCTCTCTCTCAGGTGCTGGGCTTGTTGCAGAAGCACTTGCATACTTCAGAGGCAACAGCACTGCAGATTCCACAGCTGAATCTAAAAGAGATGTATCAGACTCTATGTCACTTCCCACCTTCTTGTGCTCAACCTCAAGACTTGGTTGAGAAAGAGATGGTTGATTGGAGGAGTTCATATCCAAATAGTTTGTCGTAATATATTGTGAAATGGCAGGCGTAGGTCCAGCTTGGATTGCTTCACATTGTTCCAGTTGCACGAGTAGATTTTCATGACTTTTCAGAATGGGTTGAGAATCCCCATTGTCACATAAACTAATTAGTTTTGGTTCAACTTCACTTGAAAATTCATGTTGAGGGCTAGCATAAGGTGTTTCAAGGGTAGGCATTGATGAAACTTTCGTGACTTCATTTTCAGGATTAGAATTATTTGGGAACGAATCAACGGGGACTGACTGAACTTCTGAAGAAATTGCCTGTTGAGATGAGTGCTCCATCATCACAGAACTTGCATCAGAAATACCTTGGAAAGGGTCGGTAGGGACTGAATCAACATCTGCAGATACTTGTTGAGATAAGTTTGAGGCAGTAGCTTCATTCAAACCACTAACATTTTCAGCACAACGAGACTCAGGCATTGAAGCCAAAGACATGGATCTACCTCTGCCTCTTCCCCTGCCTCCTCCTCTTCTCTGTTGTTTTGGGGCTTTAAACTCTCCAAAAGGTACATTCTGAGTTCTAGTCCGGCTTAAACTTCTGGTTTCTCTTCGATATGTTTCAATTTCTGAGGAACTCAGACACGCTTCGTTTCCACTGTCAGTATTATTACGCTTTTGCTTTGAACTTTCATTATTACTTGATGCTCTTCTCTTAGCAGTTCTGTCTTTATTTTTACCATCACAGGTACTTCCCACAATGTCATTGATTTCGTTTACAAGATTCTCATTAATAGCTGTTGATGAACTATTAGGATCCAACTGAATTGTTGCATTGGAAGATTCAATAACAGCGGACTGCCTTGCTGACTGATCACTATTAGGATCCAACTGAATTGTTGCATTGGAAGATTCAATAACAGCGGACTGCCTTGCTGACTGATCACTATTAGGATCCAACTGAATTGTTCCATCGGAACATTCAATAACAGCGGACTGCCTTGCAGACTGATCACATGCCTCGATTTTCTCTTGGTTTAGAAATACCATTGGCTCAAGACAGTTTACAGATATATCTTGAGAACTACTTGAGACCATGGCTTTGACAGGTTGACCTGACTCTAGTTGAACAGTGCATTCATGATTTTCACTCATAATTTGATTTGGTTCCTTGGTTTGTATCAAAAGTGCCCTGTTATTATTATCATCATTATCAGTGGCATTCAGGATCTTCGGCGGAATTTCAACTTTATCCAAAACCTGAAGTGGTACCTAAAACAACAATTACCCACACCCCCCAAAACAAATTAGAGTTAGATGATAGACAACTTGGTCTCAAAGAGGTCAACTTGTTGAAAGACTCACTTGAAAGATATAGTGGAAAAACTCTTGCAGTGTGTGCCACTCTTCAATAGACAGCATAGGATCCAGTTGGAAAGTTAGATGACCAACTGATGATTCAATTGATATCATAAAAAGTTCAGTGCCAAAAGGACACAACCTAAACAGAACCAATTAAAAATTAAAATATTAGTTATTTTATGATTATTCTCATTCGACAAAATATGTATTCCAGGATGAACCAAAAAGATTAAGAATTATTTTTGCTTACACAGTACGTGCTTGGGCAACACGCACTTCACCAGCCTTAATAATAAATGAACCTCTTGTCTTTAACTCTCGGGGAAGGCGGGACTCAATGCCTGTGAAACTTAATGTCCTAGTTCCACCATTAAGATGAAGTAAAACAGGTGCCTGTGAAAAAGTTTATATAACGTCATGAGCTATTTCAAAACTAGAAAACTAATATTTTAAACAGAAGAGACAAACCCTGTGTGATTGACGCATTGGAACATCATTCCACCTCAGATAATTAGCTTGCACAGATGAAACAAACTTCAGAGGGCGTTCCATATTGAAAGCCATCAAAAAATTGAAAAGGTCCTAATTTAAGTAAAAGAGGAAAATGTTTTCTGCTGAAATATTCATAATTATCAATACTAAACAGGCATAACAATTAGTGCAGATACTCACCAAATTTTTTACTTCAGTCTGGTCCCCAATGCCTGAGACCAACTTAATAAATTCCTTAATTGTGTTTGGCATTCCTTCAAACCATATCTGAGCAAACCATTCGCTATAATCTTTTACGTCATCTTTGAAAATCAAGAGCTGAAGAATCCCAGTCTGGATTGTAAAATCGCCACAATATTCCAGGATTGTTAACAAAGATTTTCTGTTGAGAGAAACACCAATGAGTATTTCATCTTCAAACATAGAATAAAGGTATAGTCTGAAGGTTTAATGCGTAGAAACCCACATGAGAGAAGATCATACTCACAGCTGCAACATTTTTGGTGGTTCTGGACCAGGTTTACGAGTGTAAAGTAAATCGAAGGCTGCCCGCACTTTCCTCACAACATCAGGTCTATCTTCGTGTAAATTGAGGATTTGCTGTATTATCAAAGGACCGGTGGCCCCGTTCCTGTGCACAGATAATAATTGACAAATAATAGAAAGCTGTAAAACGTTTGCAATGTTCGAGAAATGGCACCGCAACGGACACAACGTTTGAAATATGACACCAGCCAAAAGGCTCAGAGTATACCGAACCCACACAACACGACAGAAAATACTTACATACTTATTGATGGACGTGATTCCTGCATGGCTTTCACGAAAGAACCTGATTTCAGCCTGCGGGATGGTTTTATCCACCATTTGACAAGGGCAACCAGATCGTACAAAGCGCAACAATCTCACTTGCTTGAAAAGGATATCCAGCTCTCTGCTCTGTTAGAACAAGTCAGGTTGAAATCCGGAAGCAAAGAAAGAGAAAAGGATTGGAAGATGAGTAAGTGCTGCCAACACTCAAGAGATAACTGGAGGTTACATCGTCTGTTTTGAACTTCAAGGTGTGTATTTATGTCAGCATTTTATTTTTTTCCTGAGAGGAAAAAGTATATTTTACGTCTGTTTTTATGTTTGAATTTGCTTCATGAAACATTGTGCTTCTACTTTTATGTGCTCCATCATGCAGTACTGTGTTATCCAGTTCTCCTCGTGCTCCTCCCCCTTGCCCCTCCCCCTCCCGCCGTTTTGTTGTCATTATACCACCACCCACCCCTAAACTCCCTATCCTTTCCTTCCCAGTTCCTTCCATCACCATTATCCTGCTCCCAGTGCTTTGAAATAATAATTCAAGCGGAAGCTCAGCTGCTGTAACTGAGATTTTATTTTCAGTATAAAAAGTCCACTCAGTAATTTATCGTCTATGGAGGGACTTTCTGAGGACCAAGACTCATCTGCCAACAGTACTACAAGCAGCAACAAGATATTTTACTTAGAGAGTCAAAGTAATTCGCCTGTTCGTCCCAATTGGAATGGAAATGAAATAGACAGTTTAATTATATCTCCAATGGACCATACTACCTCTCGGTATCCCTTCTGTATTGTCTGGACACCTCTTCCTTTCATAACGTAAGCCACTTTTGCTCACTTGGTTATGTTAGTTTTAAACTGTTGTGCAAATGACTGCTTATCCTGTGTTAATTTGCAGATGGTTTTTTCCTTTTATTGGACACATGGGCATTGCAATGTCATCAGGTGTTATTAGGGACTTTGCAGGCCCCTACCATGTATCAGAAGATGACATGGCTTTCGGAAAGCCCACAAAGTATTGGCAGCTCAAAGTAAATAAAGCAAGAGGTGGGCAGAATGGTTGGGACAGAGCAGTTACAGATGCTTCTGAAGCCTATAAGAAGAGAATGGTTCGTCTTCAAAATGCATCCTCCTAATTAGCACTTTGTAATACATATATTAATGATAATTTATTTTCAGCACAACCTGTTTTGTGACAACTGTCATTCTCATGTAGCCATGGCACTCAATTTAATGCACTATGATGACAGTACAAGCTGGAACATGGTTCGACTGGCATTTTGCATGTTATGGAATGGAAAGTATGTTGGGTAAGTACCATTTGAAAATTATTCCAGCCATCAATGTGACATGAACAGGATACTGAATGTCTGTTATATGGCTGACAGTAACTTGCATGATAATTTCAATGTCTCATTGATGCTGACTTGGATTGCTCCTAGAGAGAGGTCCTGTTTGTTTTCATCAAACCCCAAAAATATTTTAATGTCTGAATTATCTCACTTTCAGCCTGTGTGGATGGCTGAAGACTTGGCTTCCTTTTATCATAATTGCATCTCTTAGTTATTGTGCATACTATTTTACATCAAAGTAAGCAATCAATCTTTATGGGTATTTTTAGTTTGTAAGTTTATGTTAAGGTTTGTCTGGGCAAAAAATACTTAATAATGAAACATCTATGAATTATCTTAGAAACATGTTTCTAGTCACTGAGTTGCTTTTTCTGAGTACTTGAAGGACGTATGGCACTATGCTACAGGTATTTATTTATTTATAGAAGAGTCTAGATTTGTGAAGTTTCACCCATTTGTCATTGACTTGAGTTAAACAAATCAATGTTTGTAAGTATAGAATTCTGGGGAGGTCAGGTTTTAATATTATTCTATGTTCAACTATCAGCCATTATTGCCAGGGTATTTTCAATGATTGTGTTAGTTGATTTTTAGAACTATTATGTAATTAAATCTGTTGTCTAACATTCTATTCCATTTTTCCTACGTCAGGAGTCTTAGTATACAGAGACTGCTTTGTGTGATAATAGAGATAGTATTTATACAACTTTTTGCTTTTATAATTGTGAAGGGCGTTTTTCACTTACTTGTGAATGAAATTTGAGTGAAATGACGAACAGAGAATTCTACATTAGATTTAATATATTGTGACAATTAGCAAAATTATGGCTTCCACTTAACAGTAGGCATTTTGACATTTGGCTGTAAAAATCTCTTTGATTACAATCATCTCTAATTAAAAGCACCTACAAAAACTTACATCTGGCTCATAAGTAAAATTAATTATCTGCTAAGCATTGTAATTGTAATTATTATTTTTAAAGATAATGACCAGTTAAATGTCACTCACAATCACAATACTTTGCATCATATTGGTACAAATGATAAGAATGTCAGACAATCAAAACTGAAAAACACATTAACCAACATCACTTGAATTGTGATTACTTTCCCTCATAATCGATTGTTCATGAGAAAAGTCATATTTGTATATTGTTTCATTGTGATGGACAGCTGCAGAAACCACAGACTTAAAAAATGCAGCGTCACTTCTAGACCAGCCTGGAGAGCCACCAACAAGTTGTGATGATAGTTTAAAAGGCACATCATCTAAAGGGTTGCCGTGATGCATTTCTGAGCCTGCAGGCAATGGTCCATGGCTAGGAAGTGAGGGTGTGGGCTGAACTACATATGGTAAAGTAACTGATGAGTCATTAGGGTTAAATATTGGGTACATGCTTCCAGAGGGATGTGGTCTTTGTGTTATCACAACATAGTCACTGTCAGATTCTTCACGTGCTTCAGCAGCATCACTTAAATCTGCATTCGATGAGGCCTTTTTCTTCCCAAATCCTAGCCATGACGAAAGAGCCATCAATTCCCTGGAAACAAATAGAATGAAAGACATGTACAGACAACCATGTACAGAAAGTGTGCTGAAACAGGAATAAATTGTGTAGGTGAAACAGCAGAATTAATTTGAGAACAAATATATCCATGACTTGAATGATGAACTAACCAAAAGAACAATGGGTTTGTGGAAATACAGAAATAGCATATATAGATTCACGGCGAAATAAGATTATTCCAGAATGAGATAACAGCCTACGTTTAATAACAATAATCTGGCGCGTCGACAAAGTATTGCGAGCTAACTGCGTTCTACGCGCTTGCTTTCCTGAATGTTGACAGCGACAAAACGGACAAATCTCGAAAATGACAAGGGTGTTTTTTCTGTGAATAACCACCCTTACCTATTCACACCGCAGATCCATTGAGTAATTTTAAGACCTTTTTCTTTAGGGAGTGAAGGGAGAATGCTTTGAATCTAAAGAAATAATGGAAATTTCCCACACTTACGTTAAAACTTCATAATTTACAAAATACTTTTCTGTGTTGTGTTTACAAAGCACCATTCTGTGTTCGTACGGATGGCCAGCCTGCATTCGCATATGAGAAATCGATGAGTGCTGTTTATCAGACAGGGACAGACGACAGACGCAATAAGTTTGTGGTGGTACAGGTGGCAGTGGAAGCACTGCGAATTACTGAATTATTATTACTGAATGAGCACTTTGTTGTCAAAACTGTTGTCTCTTTATTCTTTCGTCACTTACTGTCTCGGTGAGCGTGTCTGTTTTTCATTTACTAATGAAACTAGGGATATGGAGTTCGGTAGAACTATGTGTCAAGAAGACTCTTTGACTTTCGGAATAGCCAATGTGAGTATAATTTCTGCCCCAGGAAACATTGAATTAGATAGTGAGTATACTTGTAGCATTGACAAATCTTCTCTTAAGCATTAGTGTATTCATTTCTTGTACTGTCAGTGGAATGTATTAGATTTGTGTTATGCTACTTCTTCGTTCATGTGTCAAGCTTAAATCAGAGTCATTACCTTAAGCTAATTATTTTTCAATAAATGATCAGTGGTTTATTGCTACGTATACAAGACCACTACACTTCGATTTCTTGATACATTTTCTTCCTCCATTATTATTCATTGTTGTAAATTTTTCTGAAAAAAAAACATAAAAAATAGTATGATGATTACAATTAAAATGTTTCAAAATTTAAAGGACTCAAAAAACAAATTAAAAAATTGCTTTTTCCTCTTGTTTCAAGCATTATGTCAACATGGAGTGACAAGCTGTTTTCTGCGCAAGAGCATGTCAAACATTGACGACAACACTGGTGAGTTAATATTGCTCCTGTTTATTATTCGCTCCAATGTTCTGGCTACTTTTCCGTTAAGTCAGACATTATTATTGTTTTTTTATTATTATTATTTTGTTTTTATTTTTTATTGTAAATGAGGTACCTCAAGTGCTTTGTTTACTTTTTTTTTTTTTTTTTTTTTTTTTTTGGATTTGCATGGTAAAACCCTGTGGCCTATCTGCAGCTGTGTGCTAGTGGCTGTCTCTCCCTGTGTCCTGGAGATGCTAAGGCCAGATCTTGCCTCCCCCCCTCCCCCCTTGTTACCCCTGCTCGCCCTTCTCCCTGACCAGACCAGACGCCCCTCTGTTCTGTGCGCGCCTGCGGGGCGGGGCGGGGCGGGGCGGGGCGGGGCGCTTCTAGCGGCTATTTCGGGATCGCATGTTGGCGTTCCGGAACTCGGAATTGTCCTGGAAATTCTCCCCGGCCTCGACTCCCTCCCCTCCCTACTGCGGTGGCTATAGGGGTTGGTGGTGTCGCTGGTACCGTGCAATTGAGTAGTTCTGGCTGTGTCCCAGACGTTCCTGACCAGACTTCAGTCGCTCGTTTTGATATTCGCTCTTTGAAATTCCGACTCAGTCGCTTCCCTTCGCCAAAGACAGGGCGGGGGGGTGCGCTATGCCCAATGTGTCATGACGGCTTAATTGTACTTGTCGAATCTCTCCAATCCGATGGCGTAGGGCGGATCGGGGGGAGGGGGGGGGGACGGCCCAATCTTTTACTCTACGAAGTGGAACTTCGCCGTTCAACCGCTCGGAGCGCTAGCGTCGTTTGGCGCCGTCCGTTCGTGGTGTCACGCCGGCTATTTTTAGCCTTCCCCTGTGTTTTGTAAGCTGCTCTTGGTTGCCATGGAGACGGCTGTGCCGCCCCCCCCCCATCACGGCCCACGGAGTGGTGGGGGCCCGCGAGTCGAGGGCGTAAGGGGCATAAGCCCCCCCCCCCCCCCTCCCCCTGGGGGGGGGGAGGGGGAAGTGCCCCGGTCCGCACCCGCCTCGCGGCTACATCACGTCGTATATCGCCTCATTAAAGTCCATCGGTTGAGGTGGTCCAGAGACGCCCGGGACGGACCGCGTTTTTCTCAGACCCCTCCCCTCAGTCACTGTTTTCCTGAAAACGGTCGTGTACCCTTTGTCGTAGGGTGGAAATAACGGAGCGTCTCGCCCCCCCCCCTCCCCTCCGCTCTGCTCTGGAGGGCCACTTGAGATACCCCCACCCCCAACGCCCAAGGTCTTCCCTCCCCCATCCCTCTGCCGACTGATTCCGAAGATCCGCTCTCGCGCCCCCGTCCTTGTCGCACCTATGGCGGTGCCCCCAGGGCCTCATGAGAGCGACAAGGATGGAGGCGCGAGAGCGATCTTCGGAATCAGACGGCAGATCAGCTCGGAGAGGAGAGAGGCGGCCCACGCTCAGGCAGGCAGGCAGCAGGCAGGCAGCAGGCAGGCATAGGCACGCCCACGGTGGAGTCCTAGGGGACGCTATCACTCCGTGAGCAAGGTAATCCGCCGTCGCGAGGCGAGGGTGGTGCGGGCGGCCGCGGCTGTAGGCAGGGTAAAGCTGGCGGGGGCGCGCGCGCAAAAACAAAAAAACAAAAAAAAAGTTCGCGGTCGAGCCAAAAAATTAGCAGGTGTACTAATTCTTAGGCCCCCGTTAGGAGGGGTGCCTATTGCTCACTCCCGTGAGTTTTTAGGTTTCTGTAGGGAGCCTTCTTCCTTTCGCCCGAAAGTTTTATTTTTCTCGACAATGGATTATTAAGACCACATCAATTTCTGTCGTACAGATTCTAACGAAATTGCACTAGAAAATAGTTCGTAAAATTAGAAAATTTTGAAACTGTGTCTGATTGCAAACAGTCTGACCAGATCCGAGCAATTTCAATTCCAATGTACTAAATCAGTTGCTAAGGCAACAATACCCTTGTCGCGGAGCGGCCATGCTCCATGCTCCCCGTTTCATATATCCATATCTAGTATTATTTTGGTTCGCTGATTTCTCAACTCAAAGTTTTGAAAAGCATTTTTACTTTAAACAATGATCGAAGCACGACCTTGTGTCTTTTTCTGTAATGTCTAAAATTCTCTCAACAAATTAAAGGTGAGTATTAGGAGTTTGATTATACTCCATGAGTGCGATTTGAGGCATCATGTAAGAGTGTCTCCTGTGTTTATTGCAAGTTCTCAATTCTCTTGATAGTTCTGACTTCAGTTCTCATTTTGTGGCAAGTTTTAAAACTTAGGAGGCCGTTTAACGCGTTAGCGATAGAATTTTTATTATTTATTCTTGACGATGGCCCCTTATGGCCGCAGCCGATCCTATGGTGCCAATGCACACCAAATTCCAATGAAAAATACTTCGAAAAATTAGAAATTTTTTGAGGTGTGTCCGATGACAAGCTGTCTGTCAGTTTTTGTATGAAACGCGTTTGCATCCTGTGTTTCTATTGCAATTGCGAGCCGAGCACCTTGTGCCGAGCCGGGTCGCTATTGTTGGAGAGGCTCGGCGCCGGGGAAGAGAGGCGTGGTTGGGGAGGGGGGGGGGGGGACCTGTTGATTCAACTCATGCACAGTAGTTCAAAAACTAAAAATTAGAGGAACACGTTGGAGTAAAAATGTCAATTCATTGTTCGAATGATCATTATTCACAATGAGCCTACAGTTCAAAAATCAAGCTGATCGGACATTTCTTTACTGAAAATAAAGCTAATTTCTTAGTCGTTTGATCGACAAGGTTTAAATTTGTCATGTGACTTAAACTAATGACACTGATCAAACACCGAGGCTAAACATATTGAGTTACTTAACCAAAAAGGTAAAAACTTTGTAGATCAATTTGTACATAGACCATCCGCGAAAGTATTTTATGAAACCGAAACATGAATTAACTTCGAGCGTACCAGAATTTCCTAAAATTGTATTTTTTTATAATTGTTAATTTGTTTCGCATCCTTGGTTTTTATGACGATTGCTTGCGGCGCGGCAGCGTTGTTGATAGCTAGCCCGCCGTGCGACAATTTGAGTAGCAAAAGTGAGGCAGATAAAATTCACGATTTGGTTTTCAGAGAGCGTTGTGACTGAATATGATTAAAGTCTTTTTAATTCTCAAGAAAGTCTTAAAACCTAGGGGGCCGTTCAACGCGTTAGAGTTAGAATTTTTTAGCCGAGAACGCGCAGGTAGTTTTTAAGCTACGGTACAATTTTTTTTTTTTTTTTTTTTTTTTTTTTTTTTTTAGGTACGGTGCTAATTTTCTACCTATCCTGCTATTTATTTTTTGTTTTTTTCTAAGTGTTTAGCCGTAGTGCTAATTTTTCACAACAAATTTCAGCTGAGCGATTTTTCTTTTTCGTGTGGAGTGCGCTGAGCTCGCGGCGACCCACGCGGGGGTAGTACGGGTACTCGTCGGCATGTGACGCCTCAGCTTGTCACGTGCAAATATAGGCTGGGGTTTAGAACCTACGTATCGCTTCAGTGATGCCTTTCGTAAAAAAGCCTCCTCGCTTCGTGTATCAGGGGAGGGAGTAGAACTCCCCTGCTTCTGGAGGGATAGGGGAGGGTCGCCGTCATGGTCGCCGTCCTCCGCGGGCCGCCAGGTTCCTCCGCGGGCGGCTCGGCGTGGCGTACAAGACGAGCCCCCTCCCCCCTCCCCCCTACGCTCCCTCCGCCCCCTCCCCCCCCCCTCCGCCACTTTTCCTCCTTCTCTCCGCAGAGGCGACACGCGTCCTGGCCTGGGCCTGGCACCTCTGCTACTGTACTGCAATGAGGTTGTTATTCGCGGGAAGGTCTACCTGTGCGCCGCCCCGCCGCCCCGCCCCGCTGCTGTGGGTGGAGTGGACGTTCTTCTGTGCTGTGCTGCCCACTGGACCGTCTCGTCGCCACCGGTGCGCTGGCGTTCGCTGACGTCACATCCTTTGACGATTTGTTTGCGTATTTACTTTCTCTGAAAAGCGAAGCACCCCCTCCCCTTTCTGTCCGTGCGTGCGCGCGCGCGCGCGCGCGCGTGTGTGTGTGTGTGTTGCTTGGGGCGTCAGCGGGCCCCCACCCCCACCCTCCCCTCTCCCCGCGCTCTCTCTTTCGTCCGCCCGCGGTCACCTTTCCTTTTCCTCCTCCTCCCCCTTTTTTTCATCCCTCCCCTCTCCCCCCTGTCCCCCTTCGTACCCCTCCTCCGCCTCTTTCCCCACCCCACCCCCACCCCGCGCCTCCTCTACACGCGAAGCCGAGTGCCGGCCAATCGCACAGCGCGACTGAAATAGATCCAAGGTTACATGCATTATTTGTCTCGTGGGCACCGCGAAAAATCAGTCCGATCATTGGCGACCCGCGTCTGCGGGAGGGGCAGGGAGGGGGGGGGTCGGGGCGGGGTGCTCCCAGTAGGCTGATTCCGCAAATCGGTCAATGGGAGGTAGACGCGGTCCTCTCTCTCTCCCACCCAATGGCAGTGCCTCATGAGTGCGACAAGGACAGAGGTATGAAAGTCCCATGCGGAATCAGTCTACAGAGCGTGCGACTTGACCGCGACTGACAGGGCAGGGCAGGGCAGGGCGATGGGTAACCTCAGCGCGCTGGGTTTGTCACCGTTGTGTCCCGTTGCGGGGCGCCCCTCCCCTCGGCCCCGCGTCCAGCGACGCGCGCTCAATCGATAAGGGGATGGCTAACTTATCACGGTGCGCCGCGCTGCTCCAAGCCACGCCACGCCACGCCATGCGACGGGAACGAGAGTGTCGCAGCTGATGTAAAATTGACGCTAGACGCCATCGCTACTGCCACGCTGCAGCTGCTGCTGCTGCCCTACAGCCGTCTGATTCCGAACGTCGCGGTCTCTTGCCTTCCGTCCTTGTCCCACTCATAGGGCCCTGCCTGGGCACCGCCATAGGTGTGACAAGGACGGAGATAAGAGAGCGATCTTCGGAATCGGTCGCGGTTGCGAGACTAAGTTTCTCTATACCGCGCCGGCTGCCAGTCCCCCGTCGCATTTTCCCCTGTATACGCCCTCTCCCCCATCCATCCCTGTCCCTGCCCTTTACAGGGGTAGCAGTCGACTCCTCGCTGCCGGGGCGCAGGTTATTGCACAGCGGCGAGTGCGTGGGAGTTGGACTAGAGTGGCGTCGCCGAGTCTATTTTTTGTTTGAGTTTGGAGAAAGGGGGTGGGGGGTGGGCACCCTCCGGCCTGTCCTGCTTGCGCGGCCCGCGGCCCCGTGTCCCCCGCCTCCGCCACCCCCATACCCTTGCTGGCGTAACAGTGTTGCATCACCACCGTGCCTAAGGGTGCCGCCCCTCCGAGGGTCTGTTCTCCCGGACCCATTCAGTCGGACAGGACAGGGGCGCGAGAGGGGTGAAGTGCGCTGAGCGTCCATATGGGGCCCCTGCTGCTCCGCATGGGACTTTCATATACCTCTGTCCTTGTCGCACTCATGAGGCACTGCCATTGGGTGGGAGAGAGAGAGAGAGAGAGAGAGAGAGAGAGAGAGAGAGGACCGCGTCTACCTCCCATTGACCGATTTGCGGAATCAGCCTACTGCTGCTGCTGCTGCTGCTACCCCCGCGGTCCCAGTGTCCCCGCCGACCAGACTGTAGCGCTGCTGTCCTGCCCGCCCCGCTGCGCCCCGTCCCCTGGCTGGCGTCATCCCCTATTGTGTGTGCCATCCGGATGGGGCGCATTGTGTTAACTGTCCTTTGTGGTAATAAGGGGGCTCTCGTGCGTCATGCCCGGCCCCGGCCCGGCGGCGCCCCTTGCGCCCCGCCTCGCGCGGGGAAGCGCCTCCTGCGCCGTGCCCTTGATGATGAGAACTTAACTGCCCTTCCCTTCCCTCCCCTCCCCCGGGCCGGGCCGGGCAGGTGTCGCTTGTCCGCCCCGTCTCCAGAGACCCCCCAGGTACACCATCTCGAGTTCAATCGTACCCCGGGGGTCGGTAAAAAATCAGAAAAAAAAATCAGTGAAAATGAAGAAAGAATTCTTCAAAAAAAAAAAATATAGAAAAATCAGAAACAATCAGATAAATATTCTAAAAATCAAGAAAAATCGCGAAAAACTATAAAAGTAAGAAAAATTGGTGCACGCTTGAATTTTCTGCGCAGAACCCGTCGGGTGCACCATATCCCTAGTGTAATTGTACCCCCTTTCCGCGATGTAGGGGGTACACCATGCCTAGTGCCTGTGTACTGTGTACGCCCCCCTGCTCCGTCGAAGTAGGGTGGCTCACCATCCCTAAGTGTTGCTGTACTTGTACCCCACTACCCTCGATGTGGACAGCACAACAAAACCAGGTATGGTGCATAGGGTACCGAGGCGGGCCGAGGGGTACAATGGAATGGTTACACCGGGCCCGCAAGTACGTCGCCGCGGCGGAGCTATGGAACCCGTTTGGTGCGAGGCCAGGGGATTATTCGTGCTCTCCTCACACGGTAAAAACGATGTCCCATTTTTTGAGGAAAAAGGGAAAACTTTGAGGATCTTGTATACTTTGAGGAAAACTCCTTAGATTTTGAGGAAGTCTCCTCAAAATTTGTCCAGATTTCCCTTATTTTTTGAGGAGTTTTCCTTAAAATCTGAGGGGTTTCCCTCAAATTACGGAAGTTCCTCAAAGTTTTCCCTTTTTCCTCAAAAACTCAGACATTGTTTTTGCCGTGCACTCAACACTTAAAGGTTCGTCTGGTGCGCCCGCCCCACTCGCCCCGGTTTGGAGCCGCCGGTAGCCCCTTCACCGAACGTCGTTCCCCATATCACCCGCTCTTTGCTCCCGATGGAAAATAAAAAAGTAATAACGCAAAATAAAATCGCGCCAAAGGACTGTTTGAGCTGAATATAGTGGGACACTTGTCAGGCTTGTCTGGTCCCGCGCCTCGCCCAGCTCCCTGCCCAGCTCCCCCCCCCCCCTCCGCCCGCGCGGGCCGCTTTGTCTCTAGCTTGGCGCAGCAAGAGGGGTGGCGGAGCACGCGGGTTGGAGCAGAGGGTTTCATTCTCTTTTCTACCCGTGTTGGTGACGCAACCGGTCAGCAGTGCTGTCATACGGGCATGGAGCTCCATAGCTAGTTAATGTTAATGACCACAATGTGGTCATTCCCCCCCCCCTCGGTCCTTTTAATTTCCTCGCAGAAAATAATAAATTAAGGAACAAAAAAAAAAAAATGCGTACGCGTTCAACGACGTAGCCTCTGCTGAACAGGAGGATAGATTTAAATGTGCAACGCGGCGCCAACGCGCCGCCCCGTCCCGCCCGCGCAATGACTTTTGTTATCCCCGCGTCCCCTCGCCACCCCGCCCTTCTAACTTTAGCCTCGCGCAGGACACCCGTCGCGCTTAAATACCGTCACCTAAATCTGGCGTATGACGTGACACTTCTAAAAGTAGCGCGGGCCGGGCCGGGCCGGGCCGGGCGCGCCCGGGTGCGGCGTGTGTGTCGTTCCGTTGAGGCGCGCGGGCTGGGCTGGTTAAAAACAGAACGGGAGGAAAAAAAAAGATACGAGTAATGAAGCGGACTCCTGGCGTGGGAGGGGGCGAGGGGCGAGGATGTGAAGGGCGAGAGGGCAACGGCAAGTGCATCGGGCGGGGCGGGGTGGAGCTGGGCGGCGACCCAGTGCTCTGGAGAGCGAGGGGTGTGCAGGTGCAGGGGATGGGTGACTGCTGTAGTCGCGGGTCGTCAGATTTTATTTTAGCCGTATCGCCCTCTGTATTAACCTGCTGCTTGGTCGATCTGTGAATCACCCTTTTTCCGCCTTTTTCCCACCCTTCTTTATTTTCCTTCCATTTTATTCATTTAATTTAATAAAAAAAATACTCGCGCTACTCTCTGTCTCTCTCTCTTTCTTTCGCTCGCTCGCTCGCTCTGGCGCACCTGCATAAGTAAGTGCTTCCGTTCGCTGTGCCAATAAGCCCCGCCTCGCCCCGCCTCGCCCCGCCTCGCCCCGCCCTTGTCTTGTTCTTACCCCCTCGCCTCTGCCCCGCCCCCGCCCCGCCATCGCCTGTTATTTAAGTCGAGGTTTCAATTCGTCGGGAGACGCGGCCGAGCGGTGCGGCACAGAGCGCTGGTGGTTGTGAGTTTGCGATTGCGTGGGTGGACTCGGCCATGGGGTAGCGGGGCGTGGCGGGGCGTGGCGGGGCGCGGCGGGGCGCGGCGGGGCCGTCTGTTTCTTGGCACCCACTTTCACATTGTCTACGGATTTTTGGCGTTTGCCCTCGTGGCGTGTTCCGGTACAGGTGCCGGTGGCCGCCCCACCCCGCCGCCAGGCCGCACCCCGCCCGTGGGGGTGCGAGCAGGCTCCGCCGAAATGAAATAGTTTTCTCTGTGTTGTATTTTTGAGCGTCTAATTTGATCTCGACGGGTCGTTACCGCTATACCGCCCTGCTGCGCGTCCGCCTCGCCCTGCTCTCTGCTGTCTTGGGAAAGGTGGGGCGTGGAGCGGCGTATGACGTTGGAAGGTTGCGAGTGCGTACTCAGAGGGGGTATGCGGCCCCGCCCCACCCCGCCCCGCCCCGCCCCGCCCCGCCCCGGTGTGCGTCATACCCTCCCCCAGCTCCTGGAGATGGACCGCGTCGCTGAGAGGGAGGAGCGAGGGAGAAGGCCCCACTACACCGCCGCACGGCCTCCGTGATTTTGTTTCAGGAAAGCAGATCCAATTCCGATACCGCCGCGGGTCGGCCTGGCCCCCATAGGCGCCCCCGAGGAGGGGCGGGGGCGCTGGTCCACGGCGGGGCGGGGCGGGGCGGGGCGGGGCGGGGTGGGGCCCTGGCAGCGGCGGGCAGGTGTCTTTTTAGCGCGTCTCTTGTTCTCTGCCGCGATTTGCGCAATGTCGTTCTCCTTCGTTACGAGAGGACCCCCTGCTCGGCCCCGCCCCGCCCCGCGCCGTCCACCCCCGACCGCCCCGCGCCACGTATTTTTAGAGCCCCTGTTATGTTTTTACGTGCGGGTCTTGCTGTAAGTATTCGCGGAGGGCGCGCCCTGCCCGGCCCGGCCCTGCTCCTGGTTTGCGTAACCCCGCGCGACCCCTCCGTTTTTCCGGGACGCCCGCTCGTTATGGACGCGCGCGATGAGCGTTATATGCACGGGGCCGTTATGCGGCGGTGCGCCGTTGGCGTGGGTTTGGGGACAATCAGACGGAATTAGCTCCGCGGAAGAGAAGAGGCGCCCCAATGCTGTCCGACGGGGATAGCGCCTGTGGCTGCGGCGGGTAGGCCACCCGCTCGGCCGCCGTGCGCAGCCGGCCGCCTGGTTGCCTACGCCCCGGGCGCTCTCGCTCCGGTTGCTCCGGTCCGGTCCGGTCCGACGCGCGCGCCTCTTCGCACCTCTCGCGCAGCAGTGCACTCTCGCGTTATTTCTCTCGCGCTTTTAGTAGTGTTGTCGCCGAGGGGGAAACAACTTTGAATTATGGCGCACACATTTCGTAACTTTTTTTGTGAGTCTTCCTGAATTTTTATAAAATTTGCAGGATTTTCCTCGAATTTTACCTAAATTTTCCTGATTTTTAAAAAATGCTTTTCTTAATTTTCCTGATTTTTTCCTGAATTGGGTTGTTCAACAATTTCAGAGTTGTTCCCCCCTCGGTTGTCGCACAGCGAAAGCGGCCTGTGTGTGCGTGTGTGCTGGCCGCCGCAGCGCCGCAGGGCGGATAGGTGATACCAATATATCTCATGGCGAAACCAATTCTTAGAAAGCCGCTGCCGCTCTGGTTGTCGCTTGTCGCCGTCTCGCGACCACCAGCCCTGGCCGCTGGCTCGCCGCTGGCCCCGCGTCCTGGTCAGCGGGAGCTTTCAGCTCAGCTCGCCTGACAGCTGCTGTGGACCTGCCCGGGCCCGGGCCCGGCCCGGCTCGGCACAGTATTACAGACAGTTAACGCAGCACACCGTGGCCCGTGTGGCCTGCTCTGGGGGACCTTGGGGGTCTCCATCGTGCGGGGCAGTCTCATGGGACTACGGGCATCCCAGCCGACTGAAGATCGCTCTCATATCTCCGCCATTGTCGCGCCCATGGCGTTGCCCTGGGTTGAGTGCGAGAAAGACGGAGGCGTGATGATAGAGCGATCATCTGAATCAAACGGGGCCGAGGTATTATAGAGAAGAGGTAGCGATTGCTGGAAAAGGCGCGACCAGAATTGCGCACTTTGGAGGCGTGTCGACGAGAGGGTTGGTGGCGGTGGTGGTGCTGGTGCTGGTGCTGGTGCTCCCCCCCTGCGGCACTTCTGGGAAGCGCGGAGTGCGCGGAGGTGGAGGAGCAGTCCCCGCCCCGCCCCGCCCCGCCCCGCCCCGCCCCGCCCCGCCCCGCCCCGCCCCGCCCCGCCCCGCCCCGCCCGTCGGCCCGCGGAGCCGGTTTGTGTCGGCCGCCGCCACGGGCCGCCAGGGAGCAGCACGGTCGGTGCGCGTGGCAGCGGCAGGCGAGTCTCCCATAGGCCCCGCGGCGGACCGGCCCGCCGTAGCCCGCCGCGGCCCCCGCCCCGGCCCGCTCGGTTTAGTTTAGCTTGGCTGGGGCCCGACGTCGCCTCGCCTCGCGCCCTCGCCGCGTCCCCGCCCTCTCGTCGAGCACCTCCCAGCGCCGCCCGGCCCGGGCTGTCCCCGAGGACGACGTCGACCTCGTCTCTCTGTCGCGCGCGTGGCGTGTGTGTCAGCGGCAGTAGTGGTCATCGTGGTGGTGGTGGTGTTCTGTGACTGTGTGTGTGTGTGTGTGCGCGCGCGCGCTGCGGTTCCGTGGATACATACCGCCTGCGCTGCGCCCCGCGTGCCGCCCTCCAGGACGTCCAGGAGCTCCAGGACATCCAGGACGCTCTCCTGCAGTCCCGCGGCAGCCCCGCTCGCCATGACCAGCCTGGAGTGACATGGAAGGTACGGTGCAGGCTGCCAGGCACTGCCAGGCCGGCCCCTCCCGCGTATAATACAATCATAACACGGACGAGGACCTCCCCCCCCCCTTTCCCCTCTCCCCGCCCGGCCGACGCATTTATAAAACAATACTTTCTTTTATTGTTTTATCGAGTCGGGGCGTCACTGGTCGCGGCTCAGACCTCATCCGACGTGCTGCTGCACAAGTCTCTCTGCGTCGAACCGGGCGCAGCGCGGCTCGGCTCGGTGTGGCATTCCCGGTGGCGGGGCGGGGCGGGGCGGGGCGGGGCGGGGCGGGGCGGGGCGGGTGGAGTGTGGAGTGGAGCGGCACTGCACCGGCCGGCTCGGCCGGGACTGGATGGGATGCCTCCCTCCTGTACCTGCTTCACCTCATTCCGGGGCGGGGCGGGGCGGGGCGGGGCGGGTTAGAGAAGGGGAGGCGACGAATGGCGGAAATGCGCGTTCGATGAGGAGGACGTGTTGTGGGAATGGCATGCCCCCCCCCCACCTGTTTTCCTCCTCTCCTGGCAGCGCAGTGAACCTGCCGCTGCTGCTGCTGCCGCTGCTGCTGCTGCTCTCACGTAAAGGCCAGGCTGATTCCGCACAGTGGTTTCGTCGCTCCCTCCTTGTTGCACTCATTGGGCACGGCCATAAGGAGCAAGAGAGAAGGATTTACGAAACGGTGTTCGGAATCGCCCGGCAGAAGAGCAGGCTCCTCTGTCAAACGTCGCGCCTGCCGTGAGCGCCGCGAGCTGCTCTGCGAGGGTCGACACTGGCGGTCATCGATACTCAATGGTTTTATTCATGTGTATTTCACCTGCGTCTCTCGGCACTGAGGGCAGCAGAGAGCATTATATATGCGTGGCGCGCTCACCTTTTTATTTTTATTTGAGGGGGGAGGGGAATTAAGTAGTCGCGGCGGCGGAATAAACTTTGTTTTACATAAATCTTTAGAAGAGAAAATAAAAGATAACTTGGCGTGGGGCGCGCGGTGAGCGGCACGCGGCGGGGAAGTCCCTCGAGTCAGCCCCCCATCGCAGACGGTCACGCCCCCAACGCAGACTACCCCGCCCCGCCCGACCCCGGCGCACCCCGGCACAACGCCAGGGGCTTGGGGCGGGGCGTGGCGGGGCGGGGCGGGGGATGAAATGTCATTGAAATAAATTTAAAAAACTAAAAGAAAAGGGGCGGCGTGTTGCTGACCGCTTGGCGCCGCCCGGGGCCGCTCAGCACCGCGGCTGCTGGGCTGACCGCTCAGCTTTGCACCTCCGCTGTGTGTGCGTGTGTGTGTGTGTGTGTGTGTGTGTGTGTGTTTGCGTGCGTGTCAGAAAGATAAAGTCTGTGCGCGCGACGAGTATACGGGGCGAGGCGGCGGGGCGGTTAGTTCCCCGAAGAGGGCGCAAAGTCTTCGTGCCCCCCCCCCTCCCTCTGGTCGCATGTCGGCCCGGCCCGCCACGCCACGCCACGCTGAAGAGGAACCGGTGCTGTCCAATTTGCATACATTATCGGCCCGGTCCTATTTTTGCGTAATTACACACACACACACACACACGCGCGCGCGCGCGCGCGCACTCATTCTGACTCACGCGGGCTGCCGATCTGGGCCGATCGCCGTGAGTCTTGTGTTCATATGTGTGTGCGTGTGTGTGTGTGGGGGGGGGGGGGGGGATCAGAGAGATAGCCCGCGTTCGATAACCTTGCCTTGCTCGTCTGCCAGGGGATGTAATAATTTGTTTTTTCTCCGCTCACGTAAGTAAATGTGAAATGCGTCCCTGTTGGGTAAAAGTTCGAACGCGAGGCCAGGGTGTCATGTGTCATGCCTTGCGCGCGAGGCCTTCACCTAAATAATTCCATACGCTTAAAAAACGCAATGAAAAGCTCGCACCGGCATAGTGGGTGTCTTTTCAAACACAACGACGTGGGTTATTTAATGACATGTCGTCTGTGTACCCGCAGGAAAATTTTCATAGACTTTTCAGTACTTTTATCCCTTTTCCCCCCTGGGTACGAACGTTCAATGATTTAAATGATTTTTTTCTAGTGCGCCTAAACACAAAACTATAACTCTAACAATATATGTAAACCACAGACGTTTTTCACTCCACTTGGCTTTTGACTGTACTTTTGCCTGGACCGTTGCATCATTTTTTTCAGTGCATTCTCTAAAGCTGCGGGGAGTTTGCCAAACGGCAAGTTCAAGGGCTGTACGCTGCGTGGTTGCACAGATGGACGACCAGATGGGTGACGATATGGGTGTGGCTAGATGTATATAGATGGACAGATAGGCTGACGGTTGACCCGCTACCGCTGCCGTTCTGTTTGCCGCGAGCCGATGTGGAAGTTTCCGTGGATAAAGTTGTTGTCTGTCGCCGGTGCTGAGATGCGTTCTGGTGTCTGGGCTGGTCGAGGCTGGCTGGACCCTCCCTTCACAACGGGATCGATCCCCTCTGGGACCCGCCTGCTCCCGAAAACAGAAGAAAAAAACGCATCACAGAATGTTGAACACACAACTTGTTTGCATGGAACAAGGAAACTTTTACAATAAGAATTACTGACACATGGCCGTACTCAAAGTACAAAAAATAATAATAAAAATATATATTTTTAGAAAAATGAAATGCCTGTCACATACTTATCTCGCAACTGTCCGTTTTAAAACTGTTGACCTTTTGATTACCTTTCTGTTGTTCTGTTGCGGTCATATCGTTTGTCTTGTTGTGCTCGTAAATTTCCAGAGTATTTTTAGAGCGGCCCGCCAGGCCCGGGCGCGCCCCGCCCCGCGGACATGAGGTACACGACATGAGGTTGTGCGCGTGTTCTCAGCGGAGCACACCCGGGCCGGCGCCGGCCGAGGGGGATCACTTACACAAAATGGGTGATTTTTTTAAATTTTTATTTTTTGCTGTTTTATGCTTTTATTTTTCAAAGTAAATTTCTGTTATTTTTTGATAAATTTGGATCTTTTACCCCCATTTTTAAATTTTTCAACTTTCTTTCGGTTTTAATAAAAAAAATATTTCGATTTTTCGGATTTTTCTGTGTTTTTCTTCCTGATTTTATTTTGACTTTTTAAATATTTTTTTGAAAGGCCTCGGCCCGATGCACGGCCTTCACCAGGTCGACGCTGACGCGCGCCTTCGCGCACAACGTACCCTAATCTAATCAGCTTTTGGATAGTTCTGCGAATACCTATGAGCCGGGGCCCACCTGCGCCGGAAATAAGAAGAAAAATGGATGCGCCAAAACGGAAGCAAGCTGTTGAAGGCGATCGGTCGAAGCATTAGAGATACACGTGCAAAAAAGAAAATGAACGCGAAACACTGCTGAGTGCCACGTATTCATCTCTGTCATACTCACGGACCGCCTTCAACTGCTGGCTTCCGTTTTGGCGCTTCCACTTTACTTCCTTCTTCCGGCCCAGGGTATTCGTTAAAATGCCTTATTGATTTTACGGTCGAGACATTCTCGGGCTAGGTTCGTTCCGCGGCTCCAGCTGCTCATGCCCAAACAGCACGCCCCGCCTCGCGCGCGGAAACGCGCCGGCTGATGATCGAAGCCGTGTTTGGTAACTGCTGCTAGGCCCAAGTGTAGGCAAGTGTTGACGTTATTGTTTTCGTATAGAAAATGATTTGATGAGAAATACTAATCGTCAGCCGCCGCTCTTGCCTTTGTATCGAGAGGGGAGGGGGGGGGGGGGGGGGGGGGGGGGAATACTTCGAAAAATCGCTGTACGACCCACCAAAAATCATTTTAAAAGTCAATAACAATTTAGAAAATCAAAATTAAAGGAAGAAGAGAATTACAGAAAAGTCCGGAAAATCGAGAAAAATTAACTAAAACAGAAAACAAATTCATTCATGAAAGAAGTCAGAAATAATTAGGAAAAAAAATTATCAAAAAAGGCTGTTATTCTCATTATTCTCTTGAAAAGTCCAAAGAAAAATCAAAACAGAAAATTAAAAAATTAAAAAAGAAAAGTAAAAAAAAATTCACTGAGCATATTTTGTGTGAGTGATCTCTTGTTCTGAGCCTGCAGAGACAGACTTGCTGACCCTGACTACGTCGCGTCAGTCGAGTTTATGGCACCTGCTGCTGAGCTTGAGCCGCCCTGCCGTTAGAAGAGCGTAGGACACCCGGACGGAGCGGTGTCGGAACCGAGACGAGCGCACCCCCTGGAGCGGAGTATAGACGGCGCTCGGAGTATCGACGCTCGGCTCTGGTAAACGCAAGGAGTATCTACGGCCCCGTTGTGGATCGAGCCGCGGCCTCGGTTTGATCGATTTAATCAGACAAACCGGTCTGAGCGCGGCGAGCGGTCAGACGGTGTCACGACGCGGACTCGCGTCTAAGTCTCCTTGCGCTGGCCACAGGTTCTTTGAAATCACAGCGGTTCAATGTGTGAAAAGAGCACCTCTTATTGAAATATTTATGTACGCTTTTATTGTGTACTCACACTGGTCGATGGTACAGAAGCAGTTGAAGGTTCACTGGGTCAATCCAAGGGTTCACAGGTTCAACTGTCTCTAACTATTACTAGTAGGTCCCTACACGGTCTTGGGCACTGAGCTTCAGTAGTAGGGAGTCGCCGGGTAGCGGTCCTAGAGATCCTCGGGCGTGCTGGTAGCGGACTGACCACGAGCTCACTGTGCGTACCCTTTTTATAGGTTCTCCTTGAGGAGGTGGGGCGCCGGCGAGAGGCCGTGCGCACCGCGCATGTGCCGGGGTTTGCCAGCTATTACTCGGAATTTAGATATTATCAGATTTGGCTTCTGTCCGAGCGAGCGGCGTGCGCTCCTACAAAGGAGCGCCGCGCTCTGTGCGAGCAGCGCGCGTGCCGACAAAGGAGCTCCGCGCTAATGGAACCTCATAAAGTATCCGATAGCTCACACCCTTGGGCCTTCTGCTTATGACTCACTCTGCTGTGTCTCTACTCCACAAATATCTAGGGCAACCCTGGCCCTAACGTCGCCGGAGCATAGCAAGGCCGTCCTCGGCCGGGAATTAAAGTAATGAAAAGATATTTGTGGCTTGCTAAATTAGACTCATTCCAAGACCGTGCAAGTACCTTGTACAAACAACCTGCTATGCTTATTGGGTTAATGTCGGTTTTTTTTTCTCTTTCATTTTTCTCTTTTGTTTTCATATAATTGTGTTAGTCGCAAACCATAGACACTTTAGCTATGAACAATACCAATATGGTTAACAACGATTGTTCATATAAGAAATTAGATTATTTGGTAACTGTTGGCCATACAATTGAAAATCTCAAGTTAGTTAAAGAACAAACCTTTGTTTATTGCATTTTCACACGTTAAGAAAAGTACTAAGGACACACATAGGTTAGTATAAACACACATAACAAGGGAATAAGACTAATACAAAACAGAACACATTTTAACAGAAAATCTTTGGCACACTAAATCTGAGGACGCGAAAACATTGGTCCCAGTTAAGGCACATAAAACACCCTTCAAAATTACTAGAGTCCAAACCGAATATGAATAAATTGGAACAAAACCTTGCGCCAACAAAACCAGCTTTCAGTTTTATTTACAAGTAGGAACATTGACTCAACACTAGAAGGCACAATTAAGACTTTGGCTATTACTCAGAATACAATGGCATGACAAATACCCTGCTAACTGTTACTTTTGTGCTTTAATAACCTAATAGGAACTGGGATAACATAAGATTCAACAATTAACCTGAAATAAAACCAGATATATGGCACTATGTAAAAAAATTCACCATTGGGAAAGTGGTCTCGTTTATAGTGGTAAATAAAAAACCAAGGTTAGAAAAGAAGGCTTAACACGAGAAAGAAAAAAAAAGGTAAAAAAAAGTCGCGCAACAAAAGTTAATTTTGAAAAGATTGAAGTTAAATTTACACACCAGGGCACCCTTTACAATTTATGGAACTGGCAATGGTCTAGACTCGTTGGGAAAAGGGCAAATGAAAGGGAAAGTTGAGGAGGACAATAACTGGGTAACGGACGTTGTAAATACACAGGAAATTACGGGATAAAAGGAAAAATTCACACGGTCCCTTGATCGCACACAAATCCGAATCACACGTCAAAAGCACACGCACCAATCACAGTTTGTGGGAGCCGCACTAACCGCCAAATGCTGCTGGGAATTTCTTCGTTGCAGGTGTTGACTTGTGAGACGCAGCGATACTCTTGTCTCACCGCTGGCGAAGTTGACTGGCCGCCCACTAGAGCGCGCTCGTTGATAGCAGTCGACGCTGAGCCCAGCTCAGCTGACTGGCAAGGTGGAGATGGCGAGGGCGGCAGCGCCCGCCGTGAGACCATTGGCCGCCGCTTCCCCTTCCAGACGTCCTTGCTCTCCTCTTCGTCCTTGACGGGGAGGGGCGGGGAAGGCAGGGGAATCGGCTGTGTTGAGGCGGCCAGTAGGTCAGCTGATGCCGGGGGCCAGCTGATGAATAGCTAGCACGTTCTCTCAGGCGGTGGCAAGGCGGCTGGGCGTTTGGTGCACATCTGACGTGGATCTGGGACGGCGGCAGGTGACCGGTGAAGGGAAAAGTTGGAGAGGTAGGACAGGGTACATCGTCGTTGGCGAGACTAGCGCTCCGGTTCCGCTCGATAAGTAACAAACAGAGACAACAGAGATCGTATTAAGATAGGTAGGTGTGCCATGGGGTTAAGTACAAGGATATGCCTCAGAATGGTGCACTTAAACAGGAGACCACTTACCGTCTGGCAAAATATAATGTATCCGGTGGAGTACCACTGCCGGCCACATTTGGAGTTTGATGTCTGCATGCGTTGGCGGGTTTGGCTGCACCGCCGGCGGTTCCTGGGGCTCCGCTGCTGGGTGCTGCGGCGTTGTTATCTCTGACGACGGCGGGCTGAGCTGGTCGGCCTGCACGAAGGTGCGCCGACGCAAGAAGGGGTGGGGCCGTCGCGCGCACTGTCCCCGAAACGCCTGGTGAAGACAGTAATTAGTAAGGCCCGGACAGCTCCTACTCCGAGTGGTTACTAGCGTAGTGGAGGGCTCCATCCCACAACTCGGACAGGGCTGCCCCTCGCCAATAACATGGGCGTGCTCCGTGCACGACCACTGGCACGCGGGGCAGGCGGTGACCTGCAGCGCCGGCTTGACGTCCGACCCAAGATGTTGCAGCAGATTGGTGGCGGCGATGAGCGTATGCTGCAGACAGCGCTGCAGCGCGGCGCGTTCCGGGAAGTCATTTCGGTTCGTAATCTCCATGAGGACCTCCGCGGCCCGTCGTGCAGCGTTGACGCTCGTGTTCATGATGAGGAAGCAGGTTGAAGACGAAATTGCAAGCGGGAGATAGTGTCAGGCTGGTGTCCGGAAACTGACTGGTGAACGGCGCCGTCTATGGCCTGGTGGTGGCGGTACTCCGTCGAGGTGGAGAGGTGGTGGTGGGGGGGGGTGCCACCGTCTGTCGTCGTCATTGGCCGAACAGCGCTGGCGCTTATCTGTGAGGCAGCAGAGAAGTGGAGGGGGGGGGGCACCGAGAAGGATGGAGGGGGGGGGTGGTCAGGAGGCCCAAGTCTTCGCCGACCGGAAGCTAAAGGTGGACGCCGCTCCCGCGCTCGGGGGCCGCTCCTGGACCGGTTCATCTTCCGCCGACTGCATGTCCGAGTCGCTATCGGCCAGCAACATGGGTGAACTGCCGCGTGATGAATCGTCCCTCACCATTTGTTCAGCTGCCAAAGCTATGCTGACCGCCTCAAACAGCGGCTCTAAGGCACTGTTGTCCGCGACAGGCGTCGGAGGTGGGGGAACCGCGCCCTCTTGATAGCTTGCTTGCGACGATGATGACGAAGATGAAGCTGGTGACGGCGGGGGGTCCCTCTCGTGTGGGTTGATTGACACGAAGTAGCCCCCGTGCACTGTCCCCGCTGCGGGCGCCATGCCGGGCAACCGGAGAAGGCGGACCGCTGGGACAGTAACAGGTGCGTCGGAGCGAGCCGCCGCCGCGGCCTGCCGTGCCGGGAGGAGCCGCACCTGCCGCCCGGCGCTATCGCCTGACTGGCGCGAAGCGGTCGGCACCGGCGGTGGGGGCTGCGGCGCCTGGCGAGCGGGTTGAGGCGGCCTGGCTGCGGTCAGTGGCCGAGGCCAGGACACGGAGCGATGCAGCGCGTCCATGGCCATGCGTTCTTGCGCTCCTCTGCGCACTGCGTCCATTTCCTCGTTTAGTTTTGCAATGGTCTCGGTGTTCGTCTTTGGCGGGATTATTAGTGGAAATTTAGGCGCAAAACCACACCCGGGCGTTGGGCACGGCGAATTTTCCTGGATAACTAAGTACTTGTCTTTGTCTGCATTATCACAAACCGGACAGACATGACAAAGGAGTGGCGGAGCCACTTCAATATTTACCCACTTGAGGACTGCCTGGATAGAAAGCATGAGCCACACCAAAATATCGACCATTTGTACTCTAGTGGTTCGGGTCCGGGGTTGAACTGACAATTGGATTGCTTTAGCAAGTGTTTTGGCTCGCCGTGCCAACGCCGGTGGGTTGAAACTCCTAGGCATTTCTGTTAAACAACACACACACTTAGTTAGAAAGCTAGGCATAAAATAATGTTAGTGGAAGTATTAATTAATTAGTTTAGTGAACACTTACTTTTCTTTTCTAAGAATTGCGTTAATTCGAAACAAACTGATGCTTAAGCAATGCACTAAATAATTTTTCTTCGTAGACCTATAAAAGCACTTTAATTTTTAATTAATAAGAGTCTTGCTTTTGTTAGTTTATAAGTATCATGTTAGTACTACTCACACAGTAATAAGGGTTGTTGGTTAATCCACACAGTAATAACAGCGAAGCCTACAGTGGCGTGCCCAGCACTAAGTCCAAGATCGAAGCTTTAGCTAGCCCACAGAGGATGAAGCGGGGAGGGGGGAGCGGGTGAAGGGAGGAGAGAGGCAGGTCTGGCTCTCCGGAGCGCTGGGCTGACAGTGAATCGTGGGAGCGTTATGAACGCTGATAATAGGTGGGCTACGCGGGGTCGTGGTGGGGAGGCTCGCCGGGCCTAAGTACAGCTACGGGAGAGGGGGGCGGTGTAAAAGTGAACGCGCTAGAGTGGGGGGGGGAAGGGCGGCGAGCGGCGAGACGGGGGAGTGGGGAACGCTGAGCGGGCGCGGTGGAGTGGCGCGCGGGGCGTGACTATAAGTGTTGGTGAGAGGGGGGTTACAGGCGGGAGGGGGGGGTTTACTGGACTGGTAATAGGGAAAGAGTTAGGATAGACGGGGGAGTTACTTTCCCGGGCGATCTTATCACGGCGGGAGGGGGATTATTACGCCTTATTGAGATTACCTGCATTTAGGGTGTTATCTTCCAGAAGCGCGTCGCTTTCTCGGCTTCGTTTTCTAGGGGGAATTGACTGCTTATGTAAATCTTCTAATAATCGAATTAAAGTATATCTATGCCGTGGAGCGTCATCTGGGGAAACTAATATTGACTTAGGGTCTTTGGCGAGGGTAGCTAGGGAATCTAAATACGCTACGGCCGCGCGTAAATCCGTCCCATGGCGCTGCAGCAGTTCTGACCGCGTGGATGTCATTATTAGACTACGGAAACAGGGCTCTCCTCGGAGACGAGCTGCGGTTTTGGTGCGGAGTACAGTGGTTCATCCGTCGTGGTGTCCGTACGGCGGGACCGCCCGTTTACAACTGAAGGGCCTAGCTGCGGGTACAGCTGTTGGACCGTTTTCTCATCCTCTTCATGAAACCGAAAGGAAATGTGAGGGGCGGTGGGGGGCCGTACGCCAGGCGGAGGGTTGATTGGAGTAAGCACTCGAGGCTGGACTATGGGCGGCCTGCCGTGCAGGCAGCGGGGCGGGACTGGTGGAGAGGGTGGGGGGGATGGCTTCACTGGGGGCTCCGCCTCATTTTCCTGTGTTTTAAATTTCTGCCGGAAGTGTAGCCAATAATAGGTTAGGGTACTGAAAAATCCCGAGAGTATCCATGGGGAACAGCCCATTTCACTATGAATATGGAACATTCTTAAAAGCACTCCTATGGCGTATCGAATAAGAGAGATAATGACCACTATTCCTATGCATCCTGCACTTATTATTCCAAAACTGTTACAGAATCCCCAAATTGTATTTATCGTATTATCCGCGATTTTCTGTAAATCAGCGGCTGATAGTAAGTTAAAGCCGTTAAAATTGCTATGGGGTTCCTCGCCTAACGCGTGATGCGCAAACACTGATTGAATTGCCGCTCTTTGAATGGGGAATACTAGTGCTCGTTGGAGAGCTCTTAAGTCAGCTGTTTGGAACAGGCCCATTCCACTAATGTGTTTCAATGTTTCAAATTGTAAGGACATTTCTTTAGCTGGGCTTAGTACTTCCGGTGGTGGTCCTACATACATTGGTTCGGGCTGGAATTTGACGTAGTACTCTGGTAATAGTTGAAATGTAGGTGGTGCTAAACGATTACACGGCACTTCTTCTGCTTCTGGTACAATTATTCTATTAACTGCCGTGAGGTACATGTCCTGCCCCTTATAAGTAATGGGAATACTATTGGAACAAGAATTAGTAAGTCGTATCATTATCGGTACTTCGACACATCTTAGAACCTTTGCTATTTCTCCAGCGGGCGATAGTACTAGACCAGAGGGGTTTGGGAACAAAGTCGCGGCCGTGTCGGGCAGTGACCTGGCTAGTGCTAATTTTTGTTTAAGAATTTGTTGTTCCAATTCACATCTTTTCTTAATTCCGTACAAGTGTAATTTTTGCAAACTCCGGTGTGTGTCAATATGTAAAAACTGCAATTTTGACGAGAAGTGCGCTAATTGATCGGGTAAGATAGGTTTTTCTGGTGAATAAAATTTAAAATTCTCCTGAGGGGCGAAATAAACAAAAATTCCCGGGTGTTCTGTTTTTGACAGCTGTACATCGCATTGTGCGAAATTTTCTAACAATTTAAGAGCGAAATTTTTCCCATTCCTGTCAATTACTAGGTAATTCGCCACAATTCCGGTTTCGAAATCCGTCGATTTAATTTTATAAACCGGACCTTCGTCTAAGACATGATATTGATTTTTGTCGCAGTCCGTTGGTTTTGGTGTTGTTACCCAAAACGATTCTCCTAGCATATAATCACTGCAAAACCCATCCTGGTAGGAACAAGAAACTCCGTCGCGTAATTTAATTAAGTTCGTTTCTTCGTCTACCCGTGCCGTATATTTAGTTAAAAGAAACCGAAGCATTCCTTTAACAAAAGTTTTTTTATATTCTGTTCCCTCTATTTCCCTGGTATCTTCCTGCTTACAATTACCTGCTGTGTCGACTTCCCCTACAAAAATATGTGGTTTAATGTATGCTTTCCCGACTGGAACTGATGAAATTGTTTTTCCCCATAATTCGATTTTCCCTGTACTGTGTAACAGTTCACAATCTGCGCGAGTTAATTTTTTCACGAATTCTCGGGAAGACATCCACGACATATGAGAATAGGCTCCACAGTAAAATTGTTCTAACGAAACTGACAGAACGCATGATTTGACTTCCACTTCCTTGAAATTTGGTTTAAAAAGCACTTGAGCTGTGAGATTCAGTGTTTCTCCCGTGATTTCCGGTTCCTTACATTTGCCTACTTGTACAAGGCTAATTGAGCTTATCCGCGTTTGTGGGTGAGCACAATCATAACCGAATAGCAAAGCGTCTGTCTCTGCCGGTGTGGGAGCGTGAATATCTTTATGTGCGCCTAGGAGGTCGCACATTAACAGTGTAAGGAAGATGAGATGTTCCGGGCCGGGCCGCAGTGGGCGTGGCCCTGGTAAGCCGGCTCTTGGCGGCCGGGCCCTTGCTGGGCCAGAGCGCCGCATGGCACCGATCGTGCACGACAGTCTGTAACAAAAGTAAAGACACCTGGTCTTGCTATTAGTGAAGGCGGAGCCTGCACACTAATATGTGCAAGGCCGTGCTGCAAGTGAGAAATGAAGTCGATATTAAATATATATTTTTTTCTTTTTTTTTCTTTTTTTTTTTTATTTTTTTTTTTATTTATTTACTTTTCTTGTTTTTCTGCTCCTCTTTGAAGGTGCATTTCTTCCGAATATCTTTTGCTTTGACTGCCGCTGTCGTCTCCGCATAGCTTGCGGTGTATTTTGTACTATTGTGTCGCCGGTGAATGACCGTGCTCGGTGCAGGCTGTGTGCTGGGGCCTGCTTGAGGGGAGGAGGAGGGGGAGCGGGCGAGCCGTGGCGAACGCCATGCCAACTCGCGCCGGCGTGATCGTTGGGTACCGTCCGCATTAATTAACGGGTCAGCTTGTCTTTCAGGGAGTCGCGCCGTTGCGCGTTGGACGCAGCGTTCGTCCAGAGGAGTCGTTAAATGATTAAGGATTTCAGCACGCGCCATTTCTAACTGCACCTTAGGACGCCAGCTTGACCCGTGTTCGATATTTCGTGTACATTCTCGTGGTGTTATTCCTTGGCTAAGGACCCATGGCAAAAGCATTGTTGCCCGTGCCCTCGTTATGCTGTCGACATTGGAATTATGTTTAGTAAGGGAGTTGAGTAAATCATAAAGCGTTAACCAATAATCTGTTGTTCCACACAGATTTGCAGCGAGCAGACATTTTTCGTCGTCAGTATTTTTACTTTCCCTTCGTGAAAATCGCCTGTCCGCGTTGCTCATTTTATTGTTGTTTTCTGTAACGAAACAGACAGGAAAAACGCGGCTATAAAATTATTAAGTTTAATAGATTTGTATATTATCTACTAATATTAATGCTTTCAACTCCTGTACTAATTTATGTATTTATATATATTTTTTTTTTTTTTTTTTTCAATTCTTGTATATTCCTTGTGAGGAAGGGGGAAAAAAAAACTTTTTATTATTTCTTCTTTTTTTTTCTAGAAGTGTTCTATATTGGGGAAAGGGGTTGAAGGGCGACTCTGCCCTTGTTGATATTGTTGATTCTGTGTTGGTTGTCCGTAATAGGTATAATAGTTTGCTCCTGTTTGGTTGAATTCCGCACCTGGTGCGGCCTGTTGGTGTGCTGTTGTGTCGGTATTCCAAATCTGTGCCGTCACGGCACTGGGATAGGCGACACGCGGGGAACTTCTGTCCGTAAAGGTGAATCGCTCTTTTAAATGATACATCATTATATTAACTGTAGTGTTTTCAAAGGCATTATTTAAAAAGTACATTAATAGGGAATAGGGTAATTTGTCCAATCCTGTGCTCAGGGGCGGGATAGCGATTGTTGTAATGTTTAACTCAGCCATTAATTGACTCAACTGGTACAACGCTTGTTGCACCACCACTGGTTCTGGGATGTTGCTGGCTTCCCATTTAGTAATAATATTAAAAATTAATCGGTCCTGCCTTTGGCAGACTACTACGTCGGGCACTGTACGTTGTTTTCCTCGTATTTCGTTACGCATCTCAAATTTATATTCTAAATATGCTGCCAATCCCGCCGACATGGTAGCACAATGCGAAATACAGTGGGCTATGGGAATTCCATAGGGTGCGCCTAATACGTCTCCCGTATGATGAGTTAATTTCATCTGTAACAAAAAGAAAATTCCTATTTTCGCGGTGTGCTTGTGTTCACACAACCTAAAGTATTGTCATATGCTCTCTTTTTTTCTCTACACTGCCAAACTAATTATCTCGGTTGGGTTAAGTCTATCCCCGCGATTTTCTACAGTGCGGTTTCTAGCCTAACTCGCTGCCGTGGTAGGTGTCGTGGCGTAATTTCAGGTCGGTCCTGATTCTCATTGTTGTGGTTGGCTTGTGTCATGTATTCCTGTGGTGGCTGGGCTGAGCTGTTCATTATTTGTTGTTGATATGGCGGGCGTGGTGGCTGGACGAATTGTCCCGTTGCCACCGGTCTACCCGTTAAAAACTTTGAATTTCGGGGCAGCAAGGGACTGTGGTTTAGTAAGGTTTCATGCCAGACTCGCCCCGAGGGCGGGCGGTGTATTGTTGCAAGGCGACCCGCCACGATGCTTGCTGTGGCATGATGGCAGATTGTGATTAACATGTCAGAAAATTGAAATGCCTCTTGTAGTAAATCCATCGCTGCATCGAAAGCAATCCCTATTGGCCATGCTGCCGGTGGCGGAAACGCCACTTCTAGAAATCCTTTCTTTTGCAGTTCATGTTGTAGGCAAATTAATGCTACAAGAATTTGATGGTTAGACGGTATCTCACGACCCAAACGTGTGACTACAATGTTACACACTAGGTGGTGTCTTGGCACCATTATGACATCTGGGCTTTCTCTCGCGTATTGTCGAACCGTTTTACTTAGTTGAAAAATTCTGTCCAAATATTTTCCAACTCCTTGTTGAAAAGTTTCGCCATCCGCTGAGATAAAATGCGCAATGGCAACTGTATTTGGTAACCACCTAAGGTCGCCATCCTGGTGTATCAAACGCATGTCGTGCAAACCACTGTAACAGAAAAATAACCAAAAACAAAAAATTGGTGGGTTGCGTTGTTGAGCGTTTCTGAACGGATGTGAGGCCAGTGCCTTGCTGGGGCGGGGAGGGGGGGGGGTGGGGGTCTGGTAGACTGGTAATTCCGGGATTCGAGGCAGGCAGTCTGTCTTTGTGTGCCCTGTTGCTCGTCCCCTTCTCCCTTTTTTTTTGCATAGTGAAGCAATGGGCTGCTGGCTGGAACGGGTCAGATGGGGCGGGACGGGGAGGGGGGGGTTGGGGGGAGGGGGTGGGCGGACGGGTCCGGATGACCCGACTGCGGGAGAGCGGCCGTTACGACTGTAGCTTGAAGTCAGGCCTTTACCAATTCATTGGCTTTTTCTGCAGAAACTATTATGCGCAGCGGGAGGGGGGGGGGAGGGGGTTAAACGGAAATTTGCGGTCCGGGCGCCGCCTCGCCGGGGCATAGCGTTTCGTAGAACCCTATTTTTTTTCTATTCGAGAATGAGGCCCGCTTGTTGCGGCTGTGGTGCTGTGAGTTGCAAATTAGGTGGCCTAGTTATATAGCGTTTCAGATGTTGGACATGATATTTGCACACCTGGATTTTCCTGTTGCGTCGTATTGCAACTAGATAAGAAGACGGTCCGCAACGTTTCTTAATTGTTCCTGGACCAGTCCATGTGTTAAAAAATTTTGCACCTATTCTTTTCTGTGCTCGGTATACAAGTACTTTATCATGAACGTGGTATACAGTGTTGCGCCGTTTCGCATCAAATCTTTGCTTTTGGTAGCGCTGAGATTTGCTGAGTATACGTTGTGCTTCCGTTCTCAATTGTAGATGTTTTTCTAATTTTCTAGGTGGGGTTATTTTTTCTGGTAAGCATAAGAGTAATTGGGCCGGTGTAAATGCGTGAAATCCGTATAACATAAAAAACGGTGTAGTGTTAAATGTGGATCTCACTGATGTGTTAAGGCAAAATGTCGCAGCTTGTAGGACATCTGGCCAATTGTCTAGAGCTTCCGCGCAAAATGTTGCAATTAAATGTCCGATCGTTTTGAGATTCGCTTCCGCGAGTCCGGACGGATTGTGATAATACAGTGGAGCGAAGTGAATTTTGCTTCCTAATTGCTTAAGCAGTGTTTCGAACATATTTGATTTGAAAGCACTGCCTTGGTCGGCAATCAGTGTATGAAACGCCCCGAATGTAAGAATATAATCTTTAAATGCTTGTATTAATTCTTCCGTCCCGGTAGATTTCAGTGCTTTTGTCCAAGAAAATTTCGTAAAACCTTCTACAATTATTAGAAAATGCTTAAAACCCGTATTGCTTGGTGGGCATGTTTTTACATCTGCTACTATATATTCCATTACGTACTGTGGTTGTATACTTTTCATTACTCCTTCTCTAATATTCTTAGCTTTAAATTTTTGACAAGTATCACAACTTTTGGCATATATTTTTGCATCACTTGCTAGTTTCGGCCAATAGTAAAATCGTAAACGGTCCACCATTTTTGTCGCTGCAAAATGCCCTGCTAATAGGGAATAATGGGCTTCATACAATAGCAATGGTCGCAAATGTTGTGGAATAAATGGTTTATGTGGGGCCTCACGTGTGAAAATTGCTCCATTTAATATGATAAATTTTTTCTGTTGTGGTGACCTATTGTTTTCTAATTTTTCGAAGATTTCCCTACATATGGGATCCTGTTTCTGTGCTTGGACGAGAAACGCGAGGCCCATAGGACCGCTGAGTGGGACGGTATCCCCACTGTTAGCCATGGCAAGCGGCTCTGTCCGCTGTGCCAATGGTGAGAGGGGCCGAGGCGCGGAGAGCGGTGAGCGGTCAGGCGGCGCCTCGCCTGGCGCTGCTGGGGAAGGGGAACTGGTGGGTGGGAGGCAAGGCGGCGTGCTGCGTGCGAGCCTGGCGGAGCGGCGCGGCCCTGCCGCGCCTGCTGTGGACTCGGCGCGCTGTTGCCGCGTCGTACGCTCCTGCGGGGGAGGAGGGGGAGGGCGGGGGTGGGTAGCTCGCCTGGTGCGGCGCTGTCCGCCTGAGCTCGCTGCGTGAACCGTGGCCGTGGCCTGCGTTGTAGCGGGCCTCTGAGGCGCGGCGAGCGGGTGAGGCGAGAGGGGGGGGCGGGGGAGGTGGGGGGTTTAGCGGAGCCGTGGCCGGTGCGTCTGTCCGTGCGCGCTTGGCGCATTGCCCATGATAATTAGGGTCTTCACCTAGCGATCTTTTTGTCGTCGTTATGCGTTGAGCCAGCCGTGTGGATCGGCGCGGCAGGAAGTCCACGCTTGGACTTACTGCCGATAACAGTGCGTCATCGGGTAATTCTGGTGTGGGTTGAGGCGGCTCTTTCGCTTGGTCTGCATCTGGTAAAAGTCTAGAAAGACCATCTGCCGGATTTTGGTCACCTGGTCTCCATATTATTTTTTCAATATCAAACATATTCAGCACAGCGACAAAACGCGCCAATCGGGGATTCAGTACTTTCATTTTTGGAAGTGCTGCCAATGATGTGCAATCAGTATAAATTACTAATTTAACTCCTAATAAATCGGAGCGGAAATGGAGTAAGCCTGCTGTACAGGCTAACATTTCAATATATAAAATAGGCCATTTCTTTTCTGCTTGAGTGGTTCTGCGGCTAAAGAACGCGTATGGTCTCCATGTACCTGCTTTATCTTTTTGTTGTACTTCCGCGGCTATTCCTTCCATTGATCCATCACAGAAAAATCGAACGGGCAAGGTTTTATCAAAATGCGGTAAGGACGCTTGTTTTATCTCCTCATATAATTGAATAACTACTTTATCATGCTCTTCGCTCCACTTAAATGGCTTATTCGGCGCGGCTGCGTCGAGGAGTAAGGCTGCTCTTTTAGAATAATTTTTAATCCAGCGACGATGGTAATTAAACCATCCTGCCGCCTGTCTAGCCGATTTTTTGTCTTTTACTTTCCTTAAGGCTTCTAGAGGCTTAAATCTAGAAACGTCGGGTTTCAGTGAATTTTCACTGATAATTAAACCAAGTGCGTGTAGCGTATCATAAAAAAATCGACATTTTGTGCTGGACAAGTACAAGTTAGCTGCTCTGGTTTTTTCTAGGAAAATCTCTAGTAATTTAAGTAATTCATAAAAATCGACGTGTCCCGCGAACACATCATCAATATAATTTATAAAGGGGGTGACATAAAATAATCCTTCGTATGCTTTTGCCAAAATTTCTGAATACACATGCACACTAACACTACTCCCCATAGCTAATTTCTTTAACACAAAACTTGAATTGCAACACCTGAATCCTGTGAGTTTTTGCGATTTTGGACACAAGGGAATTTGCCAGTATCCAAACTTGTAATCACACTGCAAGAAATATTTATTATTTTTCATCTTTGAAATGATATAATCTGCTGATGGGAGTGCAAAATTAGTACGTTTTAAACAATTAATATTAGTTTTACGCATGTTAATAATAAGCCTATATGCTTTCTTTTGACCTGGATCCGCCTTTTTCTCACACAGAAATATTGGATTATTGAAGCAAGTATTCTGCTCTGCTACAATTCCTGCCTTTACCATTTTTGCAATGTATTCTTTAAGATATTCCTCCTCTTCCGGTGCCATTTTATATGGTGGGGTAAAAACTACTGGGCACGGATCTTTTATTGGTAGGCTTGCAGTGTATTTACACTCTTTGACCATATGGGACATATCTGAAGCGAAGACATCTTGGTAATTATCTAATAATGATTTTACTTGTTGGAACTGGTCCGGTGGTAAATTTGGATTAATATCGAATGTAAAATGTGGTCTCTCTACGGCTGGTTCCGGCTCTTTAAGGTGTATCAGGCCATCGTGAGTCGCGGTCGCCGCCAAGCCTGTCTGGCCAGAGGCGTACGGAAGGTAGGGAGATGCAATGGCGGGGCGAGGCGTCACGGGGGCCCAGCGAGTGGTGTGGGGCAGAGAGGGGGGGGCTCTGGCACGGCGCCTGTGAGCCAGGGGCATGGCCGGCGTGGGAGGAGCTGGCTGCACGGTGGGGGCGTGGTGGGGCCTGGGGCGTGGCCTCGGCCGGCACGGCCGTTAGTAACTCCTGGGCCAACTCCTCGCCATCCGCTTGAATAAACCCAATCTTTTGCCGTTTTTGTAGCAAAATTTCCTTATCCGAATTATTATATACTAACAGTCTTGTTGCTGTTGCATCTACTAGGAAATCAATGTTTCCTAAGTTTAATTTCTGCCTTAGGGTATCTTTTAATTGTATAATTGTGTCCTTTTGCGGTGGAATAGGGAACACCGTGAGTGGAATTGAGGAGAATACTTTTGGTTTTATTAAAATTGCCTTCTGGGAGTAGACTGTTCGCCTAGAATTAAAACATTCCTCTGTTTGTATTAACGCTAAATCATGTTGCGTTCCGTTGTCTACCATTTTTGTAAGCGGTTCCTGGTGGAACGTATACGTTTGGCTTCCAATTTTTAATTTCATAGTGTCAGCCTGGAAATCAATAACTGCTTTTGCTTCATAGAGAAAATTTAGCCCTAAAATGATTGGTTGGCTTAAATCAGGACACACCAAAAATGTGTGCGGTATCGCGAGTGTTTCAATTTGTACATTTAACTTTACTGTGCCAGTGAGGTGGACTGTGCCTCCTGCAGCCGTTCGTAGTACTGGGAGGGGCGCGGAGTTATTTATCATATGCCCTGGTATTCCATCTCCCCTATGTAAACTAAAACTAGCTCCTGAATCTACTAGTGCTAACAGTGATTGTCGGCCAATTTGCACCGGGACTGTCCAATGTAGGCGACGGGGTGTTGGTGATAGACTGTTAACTGTGGGTATAACTGGAAAAGTCGCAAAATCAGAAAAAATTGGCGTTTGTCCGATTTCTCGATTCTTTGAGATTTCTAGTGCTGCCGTGTCCGAAATAGGAGGGGGGGAGGAGGGCGGGAGGAGCTGTGGGCTGGGGCCTGTCGGTCGGCCTGTGCGGGCTAAGGCCCAGCAGGGCGCACTCGTCCAGTCCTCCGGGGCTCCTCTCTCGGGGCGTGGCGTGGCGCTGGTTTTCCCAGGAAGCTGCCGTGCCGCGCAGGCGGGGGCGGAGTGGGAGGATAGGGAGGGGAGGGAAGGAAGAGCGGAGAGGGGGGGGGACGGTGTGAGGTCTCGGCTGAGCGAGGCGGGGCGGGGCGAGCGCCTGACGCGGCCAGGGCCTGGGCGTCTGCAGCTTGGGCCGCCTACCGGTGGCTGCCGCCCCACTGACAGGCGCAGCCATAAACTGTCTGTACCTGTCTCGCCCAACCGCCGGTGGCGGTGTACGCCTGATTTTTTCCTGTGGGAAGAGTGGCGTAGATGGGCAAGAATCTAATGTTTCCAGCTGCTCGTTGTCGAGTGCACTGTATCTATTTTCTGAGATAAAGGAAGGAAACGCCGGAATTGGTGCGCCGTGTCGAGCCGTGCACCTACCCTCGTGTGATAATGTCTTTTGACACGGGGCACTTATCTGAGCAGACCTTTCATTTATTTTTTGAGCTCCTCTAATGGAGGGGCATTTGTTTAATCTCTTACTCTCGGCCTGCGGGCGCGCCACCGTGGGCCGTGCATGGGCCACGGTGCGCCTGAGCTGAGGGGAGAGAGGGGGGGAAGGGGGAGCGGAGAGAGGGGTAGGAGCAATTGCCTTATGGCCCTGTGTCGTACGCACTACCTCCGCGTATGATCTTTTTGTTTGTTGTAACTGTGGATGAAATGGCGCGAAATACCAGCGTTTTTGACGCACACCACCTTTAAGAAATAAGGTAAATTTCGGGCTGGGCCCTGTATATAAAAGTGGTCCCTTCTCGGTGTGTACCTCAATTCTCCAATTAAATAATTCGGACAAAGCTTTAATTTCTCCTAGGCCCGGGAAAGTTCCTGGTTTGTTCATTAGTTCCCAATATTTTGCCCGTGAATAAATTTTCCTTGCATGTAACACTATATTTTTATAGTGAGTCCATTTTCTAGCTACAAATCTAGTTACTGCCCCTCGGATATTTTTTGACAATTTATAGTTTGCAAAACCCAATTTCGCTGCTGCGTCGAACAGGCTCTCACTATCCAAGGTAGTGGGTATTACATTTATGTCTCTAAATGGTCTATTGTAAGGAGGGGTTAGTTGGACAGCTGAAAAACATGCAATTTGGGGCGAACAATTCGCCCCCCTTATTCGTTTTTTGAAATCGTCGCTCCTCTTAGCGGACAACTTGTCTCATCATGATTAGCTCCGCAGATCGAGCAGAGCAGGGGGCGACCATTATAGCCACTGTTGTCAATTATTTGGGTTTCCCCAAAATCTTCTAGGTGACCCGGTGTACGGATAGTGGGATTAGTGCGTGTTGTTTTACGCCCTGGCTGTGCAAAGTGGACTTGTCTTTGTGGTCGTGAGTTGTAATTTTGGCGTGAATACTCACCCCTGTATTGTTCTTGATTTGACCTCGCGTCCTGACGCGAAAAGTGGGGCGAGCCCCTAGAAAATTCTCTGCTATACGCGCCTCTCGTGTCGCGGTTATTTTGCTGGTAGTACCTATCTCTAGACATGTCCCTCCTGTAGCCATTTCTGTATCCATTGTTGTCCTTATAATTTCTGGGTGGACCCTGACTGTACTGTCTCTCTCTGTCGTACCCGCGGGACGAGCTGCGGTCGGGACGGCCTCGCTGACCGTCTCCTCTGAAGGGACTTTGGCTGTAGTTCCTGGGTCTATTGTAGTCCCGTGAGTTTGACCTTTCTCGTCTTTCATAGTCTGGCCGCGGACTATAATCTCTCCTGCTACGTCGCCCTTGCGGTGGGCCCGCGGTACTGTCATTTAAGACGGTACTGACCGACGGCTGTGCACTCAGCACAATTGCCTGCAAACTCTTAATTAATTGTTCCATTTTTTCATCTGTGTTTGAGTGGGGTTTTTGAGCCGTAGTGTTGTAATTTGGTGTTGTAGTGCTTTGTTGTGCCACTACTTGAGCAGGCATATTACTGACCTGTACCGTGGCCTGTGGTATTTGGCTGAGCTGCTGTAGCGCTGCCCCTGTGTTTGTGTTGCCTAGCGCAGCCTGTGTATGTGTCCGTATGAGGGCTCTCTGCAGTCCCTCTAACTGTGTGACTTTTTCCAGGAATGTACCCTGTGAGTTGTAATCGGAGGGACGGAGTGCTGTTGCCAAGTGTAGCGGCAAGCCTTGGTGCAAGTACCTTAGCTGCTCAGCTACATCCGTAATTTGTGCTTTTGCGCACAGCCTCATGACATCTTGAATATAATTTGGCAAACTTTCCGTCTCTCTTTTTACTCTCAGCTGTAGGGCATCTCTGTGATATTGTATGTCATTTTCTGTTTTGTAATTTTGTTTGAGTACGTCAATTAAATATTGGTATATTTGTTGGTCAGTGCGGGGTTGTGGAGGTCCCTCTGGGTTTTCTTCGATACGGGTCAATTCTCGTTGCACTAGTTCTAACGGTCCCCTCCGTAACTGATTTTCCAACCAACGAATTTTTTGTTTGGGTGTGATATCGTCATAGGAACTAAGCACTCTCTCAAACCTAGCTAAGAATTTTTCACATTCTTCATCTAATTCTCCACTAAACACTGGTAACGTAAGTGTGGGTGTATGATTCATGGTTTTCTGGAGTGGGGGTACAGTTACTTCTAACGGATCTCTATAAAGTATATGGCACTTAGGTAAATGTCTGAGTACTAAAACGAAAGCTTTACGGATTTGGTCCTGATTGAAATTTTGTTCCACTAGTTTTTCTACAAAGTTTGTTATTTGATTTACTGATAACCGGAAAATGTGAAATGATGGATCGGGTTCATCCGCTACAATAAACCAGATTAGGTTTCCTCTTACTTCTGGTGGAGCCGCTTGACTGTTAAATTCTGCTAATGCTTTTACTTTTATGACTCGTCGAGGGCTAGAACACTGAAACGAATCCCTGATAGCTTGGTAATTTCCCAGGGTTTGATTTGATACCCACAGTGCTAATTGTTTAGATACAAAAGCCTTTGCTGAAAATACGAAATACGGATAGGTTTGCGGTAATACTGCACTTTCTAATAAGAAATTCCTAATAAACTCTTGTAGATCAAAATTATCTCCCGCCATTTGCCATCAAGCTAGCCTTTGTTGTACTACTAGACTTAAAAAAAAATTTGGTACTCTGGTCGCACACCGAACTTGTGATTTCCCGCGCCGATATGCACCACGTTAGGAGAGCGTAGGACACCCGGATGGAGCGGTGTCGGAACCGAGACGAGCGCGCCCCCTGGGGCGGAGTATAGACGGCGCTCGGGGTATCGACGCTCGGCTCTGGTAAACGCAAGGAGTATCTACGGCCCCGATGTTGATCGAGCCGCGGCCTCGGTTGGATCGATTTAATCAGACAAACCGGTCTGAGCGCGGCGAGCGGTCAGACGGTGTCACGACGCGGACTCGCGTCTAAGTCTCCTTGCGCTGGCCACAGGTTCTTTGAAATCACAGCGGTTCAATGTGTGAAAAGAGCACCTCTTATTGAAATATTTATGCACGCTTTTATTGTGTACTCACACTGGTCGATGGTACAGAAGCAGTTGAAGGTTCACTGGGTCAATCCAAGGGTTCACAGGTTCAACTGTCTCTAACTATTACTAGTAGGTCCCTACACGGTCTTGGGCACTGAGCTTCAGTAGTAGGGAGTCGCCGGGTAGCGGTCCTAGAGATCCTCGGGCGTGCTGGTAGCGGACTGACCACGAGCTCACTGTGCGTACCCTTTTTATAGGTTCTCCTTGAGGAGGTGGGGCGCCGGCGAGAGGCCGTGCGCACCGCGCATGTGCCGGGGTTTGCTAGCTCTTACTCGGAATTTAGATATTATCAGATTTGGCTTCTGTCCGAGCGAGCGGCGTGCGCTCCTACAAAGGAGCGCCGCACTCTGTGCGAGCAGCGCGCGTGCCGACAAAGGAGCTCCGCGCTAATGGAACCTCATAAAGTATCCGATAGCTCACACCCTTGGGCCTTCTGCTTATGACTCACTCTGCTGTGTCTCTACTCCACAAATATCTAGGGCAACCCTGGCCCTAACGCTGCCGCTGATAACGTGACAGTGCCGCTCTGATGAACCCTGAACACACACACACACACACACACACACACACGTGCCGTGCGTGACACGTTTCGTTACGCACGTGCAACAGGTACAATAGCTCACGCGTTGTCTGTCTGGTGCGGACAGACAAGACAAAAGCTGCTGTAGTTGCTCAAAATTGGCTGCGAGGGTAAAACATTGCTTGTGACAGACAGTCCTTCTTTTCATACCGCGTTGACTATACGAGAACTGAACCTAGTTTCGGTCGGTACTGGCTACAAATGGCCAAATAAGCTGAATTCCACAACAATTTTTAGGTGTACTGTGTCCTTTGTTGTTGCTAACTTTCAGCTGAAGCATCCCAATTTGTTTCCCCAATGCAAACAGCAACAGCAGCAGCAGGGTCTTACGAGGAACAACAGCAGCAACAGTTTGACGCTGCAGCAGCTGCGCGATGACGGCAGTGTGTTCACTCCCCGCACCCCGAACCCTCCCCGCGCCCCGCTCCCTGTGCCCCGCACCGCGCTCCCCGTGCCCCGCTCCCCGCTCCCTGTGCCCCGCGCCCCGCTCCCTGTGCCCCGCGCCCCGCTCCCCGTGCCCTGTACCCCGCGCCCCGCTCCCCGTGCCCCGCGCTATCGGGAGAGTTGTCTTGTCATTATCGGCTGCGCTGCGCCAGCGCGGCAAGATCAACGACATGGATGTCCCCACGGAGATGAGCCCCTGCCGCAGCGCAGCAGCAGCACGCGGTGCGAGTGGACCCGGCTGGACCCGGCTGGGCACGGAAAGTCACCGGCATTAAGGCAATCTCATCGTTACGGGCGAGGGAGTGGGTCAAACCAGTTGGGACCGCGGGGCGGGGCGGGCGGGGCGAAAAGCGTAGAGAAGAAACGCGCGCGACCTGACCAGTACGGGGGTTGTGCGGCTGTTGGGGCTGTCCGTTCCGTCGGACGTGGTGATGCGCGGGGCGCGGGTAGTATCACCGCGTACAAGCAGTACAAGTGTGTAAAAATGATTAAAGAGGTGCCAAAATGTCTATCCCGCCGGCTGCTGGGCTGCGGTGCTGCTTATGGTGCCGTTACTGCCTCTGCCACCGTGCGACCTGCGACCCGACCTTCAGCAGGTTGAGCCGGAGGCCTCGGGGCGCGCGGGGCAGGGCAGGGCAGGGCAGCAGCCCGAGGCCCCGAGGCGAGGGAGGCCCCGAGGCGCTGGCCGAGGTCAGCGTGCGGCCGGCCGGATACGATCTCTGCTCTCCGAGATATTATTCTCGCAGCTCTCTCTCTCTCTCTCTCTCTCTCTCTCTCTCTCTCTCTCTCTCTCTCTCTCTCTCTCTCTCTCTCTCTCTCTCTCTCTCTCTCTCTCTCTCTCTCTCACACACACACTCCCTCTCTCTCTCTCTCTCTCTCTCTCTCTCTCTCTCTCTCTCTCTCTCTCTCTCTCTCTCTCTCTCTCTCTCTTTCTCTCTCCCTCTCTCGCATTGTGCCCAGCCCTGCTCTGTGGTCAGCGGGCCTCTGGCCTGGGCGATCGAGTGTGTAGCTGTAACCTTGTCGCTCAATAAGTCGGCCGCTGGTATTTTGTGTTTGCTCCGCACCGCAGCAGCAGAACCTCGGCCTACTAACTAGAAAAATCAGAGGAATCGGTGCACGCTTGAATTTCTCGGTCTGGGCCAGCTGGTCATAAGGGATGGTCCGTTCACGGACTGGCGGCTTTGCCTAAGTTATAGGTGTCCAAAGTTCAAAATCAACTGCCGCCGTTATAAATCAAAGTTGAAGTTGAAGAAGCCGCTACCTGCGGGATGGGGCTCCATCATTTCTTACCCGCCCGGCACCAGTCGACTAAGTCATCTCTAACCTTTCCCTATTTCGAAGGGCTAAAAAGACCTAACGTGGTGGAGACGAAAGAAGCAAAGGGGGAGCTTTTACATACACTGTAGAGTCACCGCGACCTGGAGGTCACTAGTGCGCTAGTTCGCCAGTTGCGCGCGTAAAGCAAAGGCCTGCCAGCCAGGCCAGGCCAGACGTGTGAGGCGGGTCGGGGTCGCTCCGCCGCGCCCCGCGCACTGCACTGACACGCTGCTATAGTGTTGACTTTACTGATGGCTGCTCGGCGTGCTCATGACACGCCTGCTGCTGGCTGCTCTGGCTGCGGCGCGAACGAGAGGCGCCCGGCCCGCGTGCGATGCTTGCGTCGCACTTTGCACCGCCGGCCGCGGCCCAGCGGGCCCAACCCCCGCGCGCCGCTCTTTATGGCCAGTGGAATGCAGTCCGATGTAGAGCCAAGTTTAGCTGGTTGTTCTAATTCGGCGCACGCGCATACGTGTGTATGTGTGCGAGAGTGTGTGTGTGTGTGTGTGTGTGAGCGTGGCTTTCCCCCGTGCCTCGCCACGCGCCGGCCCGGCCGCTGCGGCGCCCGTCTTGGCGTGGTTATACTGCACGTACGAGCAGGAGAGCACACCACCCCGCTCCCACCCCGCTGCACCTGTAAAAGCGCCCTCCGAGAAAGGATACAACTCTGAAAGTTTTGTACACCTCGCGCCCTCGCATTGAAGGGGTCGTCTTTTTCGAAACGCGTCATGGCATGGTGGCACGCCTGTGTGCGCTTCAAGCCACTGTATAGTCCGCACGTAAACAGTAATGAGGCTGCGTCAACCTATAGAAGTAATTCGATGCATGAAACAGCGCGCCCAGGCGGCGTATGTCGCAGGCTGAGCGCAGATTTACCTGGTTTTAAACGGGCGCGCCTACCGTGTTATTATTGTTGGCCTCCCTGAAAAAAAAAAAAAGAAACAGGAAAAAACATACAAATCATATACGACGGCAATTTCCAGGACGGATACGGACGGAGCGCGTCCGGCGTTGGGCTGGGCGGACGAGTGGCTCGTCGGCTCGTCTCCAGGAAGGGGAGGGAGGGGGGTGGGGGGCGGACCTGTTCGCCCAGCCGTCTCGGCCCGGCCCGGCCCGGCCCGGCCCCCAGCCTCGCTGCTGTACTGGTCCATCCTGCAGCTCGACTCGTCCCTGCAGGCTGATTCCGAACAGCGTTCCGCTGTGTCTTCTTCTCTCTTGCTCCTTATGGCCGAGTCACATGAGTGCGACAAGGACAGAGAGACGAAACCACTGTGCGGATATCATCCTATATATACTGCGCGCTCCCGGGCGCGATGGCCGAGGAGAGGAGAGGTGAACTCCTCATCGAGACTTTACCTTTTCTTACCGTGACTCGTGCGGGTCGGGCGGGGCGGGGCGGGGCGGGGCGGGGTGGGGCGCGCATATCCACGGAAAGACTGGTCAGAGAAAGTGCGAGGCGTCAGGTCAGCGGAGTATTCCGGGCCGGCGAGGCGAGGCGAGGCCGTGCCGTGTCGCCAGGACTGCTGCTTGCTCTTCCACTAAGTTTGGCTCCCCTGTTGTTGGACCCTGCCGGCCGGTCCCGCCCGGCGCCTCGCGCCGCGCCGCGCCTGTCGTTCCGCCTCATTCATTTGCGATATGGTCCGACATGGTAGACCCTGGCCCACGACGTCACCCTGTATTTGCAGAGGTGTTTTTGTCGCGTCCTTTTCTCTTCCTCTCGCTGCGGAAAAGTTGGGAGAAGTGTGAGGAAAAATAAGTTATAAGTATATTGGTTAATTGATGTTAATTTTACCCCGATTTTAGAATATTTTATTTATTTTGTTTGTGGTCGTGGTCGGTAGCCCCTCGTCCGAGGGGTCGTCAACTTTGATATTACACCGTGCACAGGCTGATGTAACGGAATAATACACTTATCACTGGTTAGTATTCCATCCACATCAAACATTTGTTTTCATTTGCTATGTCAGCGCATTCACATTACTTCAAATTATCAATATTTCGAGTAATATTTAATATTACCTGTACACGATGAAGGTGACAGTGTCCTGCTTCACTCAAAAGTAATTGAAAAAAAAAAACCTATGTAAACCTAAAACAAAATGAGAAATCAGCAAAAAGCAGAAACAAAAACACCAATGAAAATTAGAAAGAAAATCAAGAAAGAAAATCAGAAGAAAATCTGCAAAATTTTAGAAAAATCGCATTAAAACTTGAAAAACCGGAAAATCGGTGTAGGCTTGAATTTCCGGTGAAGGATGAAGACCCCTCGCGCCCCATGTAGGTTTCTCTTATATTTTCGATGTCGTCGTTGTTTGTTCTCCGCGCGCTGCAGGCTGCAGCAGTGCGACGGCACGGTCGTCCGGGTGCCTCGGCGGTATGCTGCTGGTGCTGGTGCCCGCCTGGCTTGGCCTGTCCGGGTCCGCCCCCCGCCCCGCCCCGCCCCGCCCCGCCCCGCCCCGCCCCGCCCCGCCCTCCGGTTCCCACCCGCCGCGCCCCGCCACGCTGTCGGAGTGGTGTTGGCGGCGGGCCAGACTGTTTATGTGCTAAATATAGTGGATGAAGGTCTTGCTCGTACTTGTGACTGCAACACGCTCGGGCGGCGCGGGGTGGCGGGGGGGGGGGGAGTGGGGAGGCGGCAGCAGCGCAGGGGGGAAGGACCTCTCGCTTCCCAAGCCTTTTATTTTGCTGGAGCGGATGACGACGGGGAGGGGGAGGGGGGGAGAGGCAGCTGGAGAAGAGGGGGGGGGGAGGAGAGGGAAGGGAAGATAAAAATAAACCGTGATATGCTCTGCGCCTCAGACTTTGTAACCAATTGGTGTAGAATGTTGGCCCATTGAGGGCTTCACGACACGGGACAGGTTTGGCTTCTTAGCCTTTGAGGCCTGCTCCTTCCTTCTCGTCGCAGCGTGAGACCGTAGCCCCCCCCCCCCTCCTAAATCCTCCCTTCCTCAGCGCCCTGGAGCTGAGCAGCAGGGAAGCTCGGGGCTGTCACACACAGAGAAAACAGAACTCGTTCCCCGGACCAAAATTTTAGTTAATTTTAAGACAAATATTTTTTGGTTCCAAATGCCGATGCTTTAGTGGTCGCAGAACCAATATTTTATCACCGAAACCATAATTATTTACGTGTTGGTTACAAGGACGAAAATAAATAAAAAATGTTTTTGATGTCAGTTTCACTGTCGTAACGAACACGTTAATTTCAGCGGCCAAATTAAAGTTCTGGTGACAAAAATTTGTTCGTAATCACTAAAGCTTCGACATTTGGACCAAAAAGGATTTGTTGTCTTAAAATTAACGAAATCGATTTTTGTTTTCTCCGTGCACATGCAGCACAAGGCCGGCCGCGGCCGGGCCGCGAGCGCTGCTCAAACACAAACTCTCGGGTTGTCTCCGCCGGAATGACTCGACGACTCTCCTCTCCTTTTTCGTTACCCTGGTTTCTCTCTTTCCTGTTGGCGCCACATTTGTCACTCGCTGCCTTTATTTGCACGGCGTGATCAGCCTTGTGGACGTCATCGCGAGCCTGGCTCTGGCTGCGGTTCACTTGTCACTGTTGTGCCGCGCCTCGCCCCTGGTTGCAGCAGTCGCTGCTTCTGCTGCTGCTGCTGCTGCTGCTCCTGCTCCTGCTGCTGCTGGTGGTGTCTTTTGAAGCACCAACAGCTGCGCGTCGGCTGTTTGTTTTCTTTTGCATTTTTATTTTATTTTCCCGATGAGCTTGAGAGATTTGGTGGTGTGGGCCGGGCGCACGCTATTTTTAAGATTGCCGGCGCCTATTTTTAACGTGGCACATGTTTGTGTAAGTGTGTGTGTTTGTGTGTGTGTGTATCCTTCGGCGTGGTGTAGCAGTGGGCGCGAGCGTCCTGGTCCTGAAGACCACAGATTCTCCCAGGTTTTTATACTCCTCCCCCTACTGTCACTGACGTGTCACTGACGCGTCACTGACGTGACAGACGCGTTATGTCACGATGGGAAAGCTGCTGGCGGTGGTTATTCAGATGTCACACGACCGTTACTATGTCCCGAGCCGACAGTAACGCACGGCCTCGGGGCTCCGCGTGGGGAAGGTTCGGACGGCCTCGGCCTCGGGCCTCGCTCGCTGGGCCCGGCTGGCTACAGAGTACCGTTCGAGAGCGATACGCCGTCATGCTGTTATCACCTTGGGGATGTGCTAAGCATGCGGACTAGAGCCAGCCCTGTGCAGTGGCTGAGCGGGGCGGGGCTGCGGGGCTGTCTGTCTGACACACTGCCCTTTACTCTGTATGTGTTCAACAACAGGCCGCCGTAAACAAAACAATAAGCTGCTTTGTCGTTTGGGAAGAAGAAAAATAATGCTTGTTTTACCAGACGAAACATTTGACTAAGCCAATAGCTAAAAACAAACATTAAAACCAACTCCCACATTGTCATTCAAAATGCACATCAGAGATTACATTGCCTCTTGCGGTATCGTCTGCCCTCCCAATGTTGATTGAGATGGTTATCCCCCCCCCCACCCCCTCGTTTTGATTGGATTCGCGTGACTGTTTGAATTTGTTCGCCGAATAAAGTCCTGGTGCGTGATTGTTATTATTTGGAACACTTGGTCGTGCGGTGTGGCGGGGGAAGGTGCCACTTTACCTCTGCTCGTTACACGATACACGAGCTTGACCGCGCGGACGAGACGAGACGGGGCGGGATGGTCGGCCGTTACTCCAATAACGCGAAACCTGTCGAATTATCGGGTCCCCGGCGGGGCGGCGGGGCGGGGCAGGCCGGTCCCCATCCCGGCGGACACCCCGGCCCAATCAGTGGGGCACGTCATGGGGTGTCAGCCGAGGGGTCCCCCACTTCTCCAAGAGGGTGTGCGCTTTGCTCGCTCTGCTCGCGCTGCTCCTGCTACTGCTCCTGCTGCTCGCGCTGCTCCTGCTACTGCTCCTGCTGCTCGCGCTGCTCGTGCTCCTGCTACTGCTCCCTGCTCTGCTACTGCTCCTGCTGCTCGCGCTGCTCCTGCTACTGCTCCTACTGCTCGCGCTGCTCCTGCTACTGCTCCTGCTCCCTGCTCTGCTACTGCTCCTGCTGCTCGCGCTGCTCCTGCTACTGCTCCCTGCTCTGCTCGCGCTGCTCCTGCTACTGCTCCCTGCTCTGCTCGCGCTGCTCCTGCTACTGCTCCCTGCTCTGCTCGCGCTGCTCCTGCTACTGCTCCTGCTGCTCTGCTCGCGCTGCTCCTGCTACTGCTCCCTGCTCTGCTCGCGCTGCTCCTGCTACTGCTCCTGCTGCTCGCGCTGCTCCTGCTCCTGCTCCTGCTCCCTGCTCTGCTCCTGCTGCTCGCGCTGCTCCTACTCTGCTCCTGCTGATCGCGCTGCTCCTGCTCTGCTCGGGCCGCTGGCTCACCCGTTGCCTTTGTTCCGCTCGCAGCGGCGGGAGTTGTATTTCTGGCCGACGAGAAGCGCAGCAGCGCGGTTGCCCTGTGGCCCGCCCCGCCCCGCCCCGCCCCGCCCCGGCCTGCGCAGCGCAGCACTGCGTGGCGCCAACCCCGTCGCTCCCCGCACCCCGCACCAACCACCCCGTACGTTCGTATGGTTTTAGCGCGGGGCGGGTTTTTTCACGCCGCGCCCGCCCCGCCCCGCCCCGCTCTCACACACTGCGCAGTATGTGTACGTTCACCCGCTGCAGCCGGGCGGGGCGCGGGGTTGCTGAGCGGGGCGGCTCATGCATAAGAAGCTCGCCGTCAGGCGCGCATACTGCTGCAGTTTCTCGGAAAAGACTTGGGCAATGTTATGATGGCGCGCGTCACAGTGGCGCTGTGGCTTATCGGAGATCAGCTGTGTGTGTGTGTGTATATATGTGTGTGTGTGGATGCGAGCATGTGGTGCGAGCGTGCGTGTGTGTGTGTGTGTGAGGGAGCGAGGGTCGGCGGTCGCCCCTGGCCCTGGCGCAGGGCACAACATCGGCAGCAGGAAGTAGGAGGTGGGGCGGTGCCGGGCGAGCCACCAAGTCGGCCACCCCGCCCCGCCCCGCCCCTCCCTGCCACCTGTTGCCCAGTGACGTCAGGGTGTGACACGCGCTGCCCACGCCGTTCCGTCGCGGCTTTGATGAGCCCAGGCCGCGGGCGGGGCGGGGCGGGGCGTGGCGCCCAGACCCAGAGGGAACCAGCCCAGCTCGGCCTCCCTCCTACGCGCAGAATCATGAGGCTTGGCCAGGACATAAAGCCATCCGAAGACGGCATGACGTCGCGAGGCTTTCCGGGAAAGCTTTGCCACCACCGGAGTCACCGCCGGGGCCGGGCGGGCCGGGCTTCTCCCGAAAGGTCCATGGCTCGGCTCGGGACGCCGCTTGGCTTATTCGAGCCTCCTCCGGCCGCGCGGATGTTGCCGGAAAAGTAGGCAAGAAGAATCCCAATCACAGCGGAGTGTAGCGGGCTGCATCTGCGCCTGCCTACTCGGCAACACACTCGCACCGGTGCGAAGGTCTTGCCTGGCAGGCAGGCGCAGATTGTTCAGCCTGCTTTACTCCACTGTGTTTGGACTTTACTTGGCCCGCCGTTCCCCGCCGAACGAGCTTATCTTGAGGTGTGGGTGCAGGTGCCCTCCTCTACCCCGCCCCGCCCGAGGATGCCGGGCGAGGCTCACCGTCGAGACTGGTGTGCCCCGGGTCAGGGTGCGCCTTTGCGCCGGGCGGGGTAGGGCGGGCGGGCGGGGCGGGGTGGGGCGGCAGCCCCAGCCTCCTACTTCCCCTCCCGGCGGCCGCGCTCGCGCCTTGTGCTGCAGGCGGTGCAGCCGGTGCAGCGGGGTGCAGCACGTCTCCCCTCCCCCTCCCTCCTTCCTCTCCGCTCTCCTCTCTCTCTCTCTGCTCCACCTCCCCCTCCCTCTCCCCGACGAGCGCGCATCACCACCAAGTCCTTTGTTTTGGTCACTGAAATAGAGTTGGTCCTGTTTCCACATCGGTCGCCTATTCATAGACGGCAGGCGCTCCGCCCGCCCCTCCCTCGCCGCTAGGGGCCGTGTGGAGGTCCAAGGGCCCCGGGGGCGGGGGCGGGGCAGTCTCCTGCTCCCCGCCCCTCCGCGCCCCTGCCGGCACCAGGCTGTTGCAGATGCGGCCGCCGGTAGAGGCGGCTGGGTGCGGCTGCGGCGGTGGCGGCGGTCGGCTATTTTTGCGTGGCGTTCTGCTCTGGCGTCTCGGTGGTGGTTGCCCCCGCTGCCCCCGCCCCCTCCACACACCTCCTTTGGCTTGGGCCAACAGCCGCAGCGCCCGCCAATCCGACAACTCTATATATCTCTGTTTATTTTTGCGCCAATTTTAGGGTTGGGTCCATCTTAGATTCCTCTGGCTTCCGCTGCCTCCGCCGCACCGGCGTGCTCGAGGGGGAAACAACGCTGTTATTTGTACACCTATTAATTCAGGAAAAAATCAGGGAAAAAAGAAAAACAAATCAAAACATTCTTAAAAATTCAGAAAATTTAGAAGAAAAAAAAACTAATGAAAATCCACAGAATTCTAGGTAAAACTCAACCAAAAATTCCCAAAAATTCCCAAAATTTGTACACCAAAATTCAGACTCCCCCCTCGGTCGCCGTGCTGGTCCGCCCCCTGGGTCTTCCTTCCTCCCCGTTGACCGCCCTTACTGCTTTGCTGCTTCCAGTGTAGCGGTCGCCGCGGACCCCCGCCCGTCCCGCCCCACCCCGCCCCACCCCGCCCGAGGCCCCTAGCGTGGGGATGGCCGCGCGTCGGACGGAGCAGCGATGCATCACCACGAGCAGATAGTAGGTGAGTCGAACGCTCGAGGAACGGTCGCCCACACAGGGGAGGGGGAGGGGCGGCCCGGGCCCGGGCCCCGGGACCAGCCCAGTACACTGAAGTAGACTGATAAGCCAAGAATAGACCAAACGCCTCGCCCCGCCCCATACCGCCCGCCACCCGGTCTTCATGTAGTGCTTATCAAAAGGCTATGTACACTACTCTGATCGCTGTCCTATCTGCCTCTCCCTCTCTCCCGTGGTACATTTTCCCTTTCTCTCTGTCTCTCTCCCTCTCTTCCCGTGTTATCCGCTGTCTCGTCCCAATCCCCACCGCTCTGGCCGTGCTGACCGGCCGGCGGGTTGGCGCGGGGTGTGGCGGGGCGGGGCGGGGCGGGGCGGGGCGGGCCGAGGGCGAGCCGGCGCGACTACACTTGGTAAAGGGCGTCAGTCGGGGCCGCGCTAGGCGCCAGGAGGCGCCACCCTGTGCACCGCCCTCCCGCCCCGCCCCGCCACGCCCCGTCTCGCTTTACCATCAGGGACGGGAAAAGACAGTCAGGTTCCTTTTTAATGCCCCGCCCGCAGGGTTCACTCACCCTCACTGCCTGACATGGCATAACCAGCGCCACCACACACGACCCATCACTACTTTCCCGCTCTCCCCTCCCCCCACTCCCTCTCTCTCTCTCTCTCTCTCTCTCTCTCTCTCTCTCTCTCTCTCTCTCTCTCTCTCTCTCTCTCTCTCTCTCTCTCTCTCTCTCTCTCTCTCTCTCTCTCTCTCCCTCTCTCTCTCTCTCTCTCTCTCTCTCTCTGTGCGTGCCACTCCATAAGCTCGCACGCTGCCTGCCTGCCCGTTGTGCCGGCTGTGCGTGCCTGTTAGCGTGCGTGCGTGCGTGCCTGTACCCCTCCGTTGTGGGTGCGAGAGAGACGGGAGAGGCGCTATTTTTAGCTAACCTGTTAGCCGGCCTGCATGATGAGGTGCCGGTGCGGCGCCGTGCTCCACTCTACCCCACCCCGCCCCGCTGCGCCCCGTGCGCTCTGCTGCAGCCACTGTGTGTGTGTGTGTGTGTGTGTGTGTGCGTGCGCGCGCGCGCTGCACTTCGAACTGGGTCAGGCTGGGGTCGGGTCGAGGGAGGCGTTTGCCCCGCTCTGAGCAGCAGCGGCGCCGCGGAGGGGCGGGGTGAGGTGGGGCGAGGCGGGGCGGGGCGAGGTGCCGAACGTCTAATGGATGCACCGCAGTGTTGAGGCGGGGCGGGGCGGGGTGGGGCGGGGTGGGGCGGGGCCTCCACTGTCGCGCATGGGGAAGCGATGGCGCTGCTTCTTAATCATGGATGTGACCAGCAGGCTGATTCCGCAAATCGGTCAATGGGAGGTAGACGCGGTCCTCTCTCTCCCACCCAATGGCAGTGCCTCATGAGTGCGACAAGGACAGAGAGAGGTATGGAAGTCCCATGCGGAATCAGTCTACAGCAGGCGCCAGACACGCTCGGACACTGCGTAGGCGGGGCGGGGCGGGGCGGGGCGGGGCGGGGCGGGGCGCCACATATCGCTGATACGCTATTTTTATTCTAGACCGGCGTGGCGCGGCGCGCCGCCGGCTGGAATAATGAACATGCAGTACAGTCGCCGACTCGTGTAAGCATGCAGCAGATCGCACCGGGCTCGCGGCATCAACATTCCTTATTTTCATTAAGTGACTCCAAACATCGTGACAAGCTTTCAATTTGGAATTGCAACAAAAGATGGGTTGGGGGAATACCGAGCGCGTTTAGCGCGGGCTGGTCGGTCGACAAGGTAAGGCCTCCGCGTCTGGTCTTAATCCCGAGAAAATTAAAAAGAGAATCTTATTTAAAAACTTCTGCGTCAGTTGACGTTCATTGTTTCTTTATTAAGTAATGAAATATTTTGTGACCTAAACTTAAACTGTTTTTGTTTTCAATAAAAATTATTTTTTAAAATATTATATTTGTGTCGAAAATGCCGCTAGTGCAATTCGTCGCTCATGTCGTCTCCGACCGATAAGCGTGCTGGCCGTGTAATCGCCCTATCCACCCCGCCCCGCCAGCCCCGCCAGCCCCGCCTGCCCCGCCCCGCCCCGCCCCGCTAGCCCCGCCAGCCCCGCCAGCCCCGCTAGCCCCGCTAGCCCCGCCAGCCCCGCTAGCCCCGCTAGCCCCGCTAGCCCCGCTAGCCCCGCTAGCCCCGCCAGCCCCGCTAGCCCCGCTAGCCCCGCCAGCCCCGCTAGCCCCGCCAGCCCCGCTAGCCCCGCTAGCCCCGCCAGCCCCGCTAGCCCCGCCAGCCCCGCTAGCCCCGCTAGCCCCGCTAGCCCCGCCAGCCCCGCCAGCCCCGCTAGCCCCGCTAGCCCCGCCAGCCCCGCCAGCCCCGCTAGCCCCGCCAGCCCCGCCAGCCCCGCTAGCCCCGCTAGCCCCGCCAGCCCCGCCAGCCCCGCTCTGCCCAGCGCCGGACAGCTACTTGCACCACAGGACGGATCGGATCGGGAGGGGATGGTCGGGTCGGTATGTGTTTCTCGCCCTAATCTCGAACCGATCACGTGATTGCTTATCGGCCTTTTGTGCTCATTTCAAGTGCTCCGCTATCGCGCGCGTCGCGTTTCGGGGGGCTTCGAAATATTTTCGGGGACGTGCCGTGCGGCGCGCTTTGAATGACAAACACCAAATTCGTCATCGGTATCGCAGAATCGCCTCGAAACGAATTATCGCGCGTCAATTTATTACACCCTTTGGCAATTTAATTTATTTTTTTCAAATTATATATTTTTTATGTTTTTTTTTTTTTTATTTACGAAAAGAGGGAGAGAATTGCTTGGAAAAAATCCACTTCGCCTGACAGTATAGTTTGCCAGTTTAAATGCAGAAATAAGTGAGTGCGCGGAGTTGACTGTACCCGCGGCATCCGGTTGGCGCTCCGCGCCGCGGGCAATTTTCCTTTAGAGACGTCATTGGACGGTGCGGCGCGGAGCGGAGTAGAGCAGTGCGGAGAGAGAGGAGAGGAGAGGAGAGGAGAGGAGAGGAGAGGAGAGGAGAGGAGAGGAGAGGAGAGGAGAGGAGGCAAATAATTGGCAGCGCGCAACGCGCCTTCCTCCACGCGCCGCCAGGGGCCACGGGCCACGGGCCACCAGGCCAATACGGGTATAACGCTGTGACTGTCTCGCAAATATTTTTTAAAATATTTTTTGACGGTTTTATTCAGTCTATTGGTACCGTGCGGCGGCGCTGCTCTGCCCTGCCCGGAGAAAAAAGATTTCCTGAAATAGCGCCTACATTGTTTTGCTGCAACAGCAACAAATATTGCTGTCTCAACTTCCTTGCAGCTGTCATAACTAAGTCCTTTCCTCTGCCATCTACAATAAAGTTGCAACATCAAACAGAAAGTTGTAGGCGCTATATTTGCAATGAGGTTTGCGGAGTCGGCTAATCTTTTTCTCCGTGTGTCGTTCTCCGCGTAGTCTTCTCTGCACTAAGAAAGGCGAATGACATCGTCGGGAGAAACGTACTAAAAACACAAAAATAGGAAAAACTGCAGAAAATTTTAGAAAAATTCGCAAAACAAAATTATTACGATAATTGCAAAAATTTCAATAAAAGTGCAAAAATATTTAAAATAAAATTCAGAAATATTTACGACGTTTATTCACCAAATTTACGAGTTGTTGCCCCCTCCTCCTGTCGAGGAGTGATGAACGAGACGTGTTCAGTTCAGGGTCGAGCGCTGCTCGGCCCCGCAGCCCTCTTGCAGCGGCAGATGGTCTACTGTTGTAATCAGTCGCAGTCAGCTGATAGATTTCGCTCGCTCGCATCGCGTCGCCGGCGGGCCGGGCCGGGCCGGGTCAGGGCGGGGCGGGCCGGCGGGCCGCGTGCCGAATTATGCAGTACTTGAGACCCCACAGCGCTCCACGCCTCACAAGTACTGCTGCCGACGTCTGCGCGGTTTGCACAATTATTTATTATATTCAGACGGCAGCTGTCACCGGTCGGTCGCCGCCGCCGCCACCGGTAATTTTCCATTCGAATATCAGCGAGACATTCAAGTTTTCGTCCCCCTTTAATGCAACACACCTCTTATTTTTTATCGGGCCGCGACATTGCGCGCGTGTGTTGCGCTCGCCGCCGCGTGTATTACGTAACCCAATGGTATTGAAATACACACCATTATACCGGAGCAGCGACGCGCCGGAATGACTGTATGAGTCTGTTAAAAGAAGACGCGAGCTACTGCCGAACGTACGTAATTTGCCTGACGCGTGAGTTGGAGGTGGAGGGGGAAAAAACTGAAAGTCGCGTACCGCGGCGTACACGCGCGCCTGCATGCACGCGCCAGCGCTGCGAGACCGCGAAATCACAGTTTACTTATTTTTTTCACGAAAGAAAAAAAACATTCGCTGTTGCAGACAAAAATTCGCTGGCTTAGCAACTAATTTTTGTTGTTGTTGTTTGTTTGTTTCAAATTCCTCGTCCTTCAGCTCAGCTGTGAGCGCTTCTTAGGCGCGGTTCGGCCCGGCTCGGCCGTCCGGTCAGGTCCGGCTCCAGGCCCCAGGTCAGGTGGCATAGACACAGTGTCTGCGTTTCTCGTCGCGGTCCGCCCCGCCCCGCCCCGCTCCGCCCCGCCCCGCCGTAGCTCGGCCCAGGCTCTCAGTAACGACTTTGTTTTTCGACTTGTTTCAGGAGCTGTGCCGGAACGCGCAGGTGAGTGGCAGAGCAAGAGTACAGTCAGGCTAAAAAAAATTAAAGGAAAAGGATAGAAAAAGTCGAAAACATTCCACGACGGGCCGGGCCTGGCGGTGTGGCAGCAGCAAGCAGCTGACTGACCTGCAATGCTTTGGCCCTGGTGGTGGGTGGATTAAAAATAGATAAATAATTTAGTTGAATCAATTAAAAAACAAAAACACACACGCACAAAAAAAAAGCGGCCACTGCAACATAAACTGGAAACACTTGTCTGTGAATGTTACAAAATTGTAGATCTGTGAATTCCCATTCGTCCGCTTAAACCAGTAAAGGTGGGAAGGTGGGGATTTTGCTTGGACTCTCGCCTCACGCTTGTGACGGATCAAGTGGACGTATTTGGAAATTCACTCGTCTAGTGTCGGCCGCGGCTGTAATCTCTGGCCGTGCACGTGCGCCTCTCAGCAGACGACAAGTTGCCGTTAGCGTTGTCACAATATATATTTTCCGGGGGAGGCCAGCTGGTACGGCGCGCGAGTCAGAATGGCACACGTGACAGGCCGCTCTGCACCCCGGACCTGCTTCTGCTGCCTCTACCGCTGATGCCACCTTATCGGCTGACGTGTCACCGCCGCTACCGCGATTTGACGTCAAGATATGAATAGGCACGCAAAAAAATAAAATTCAGTTCGGTGTTGATCGATACTTAACTGGACTGATTTAGCACCCGAGCTAAAAACTTGGCTGTAGGAACAAAAAAATAGCAAGACAGCTAAGTGGGATTAGTTGTTCAGATAGCAGTTAGCTGTACAGCTAAAAATTTGCTCAGGAAACGCAAGTGTGTACTTGAATGCAGTATTTCCTGCATACCTACATGTATTCAGGAAATAATGTGTACTTAGTCAAGTATGCAGGAAATAATGTGTACCTGGTCAGGTATGCAGGAAATCCTGTGTACTGGTTACAGCCCCTTTTTCCCAATTCTATTTTCCCAATAGAAATTTTTCCCAATTTTTATAATCCCAATTGTACTTTCCCAAAGTCAATATTCCCAAGTAATTTTATTCCCAAGTAATTAATTTCCCAATGTACCTTTTCTCCACTTTTTTTTCTTTCTCAAAAATGTTTTCATTCTTTCCAAAAATATCTACAGCGTGAAATTGTGGCCCACAGCCTTCAGAAAGTCGGCCAGTCTTCCTTCTTCTTTGTAGGTGTACTGACGGACGATGTTGTGGATGAGTAACCCCTGGGATTCCCAGGAGCTTTTTGGAATTTTCTGGCGCGCCAGTCATTTTCCAGGAGCACCCTGGGTTTCGCATATATTTTTCCCAGGAGCAGCCTGGGTTTGCGGACCCTTTCCCAGGCGCACCCTGGGAATTTTGTGCCGAGCGTCTCTTTCCCAGGCCACGCCTGGAAAATAATTTCCGTCTCCAGAGTTGATCCTGGGAAAACGTGCAAAACGGCAAACCCCGAAGCTCCGACGGTACTCGACGTCCTTGACGTCATCCAGGGTGGACCTCGATGGGTCTCATCATGACCACCAATCCGGCACGTGTTTTTCTAATGTTGGGGACCTGCTGAGGTCGGCCTCGAAAACCGTTTTGCGCTGCGGCCATCGGTTCGCGAGATAAGAGGACGTACCACGACGTACCGGGAGCTCCGCGCCAAGGATACGTTCACATTTCGGAGGCCAAAGTGACCCTGCCTGGCGCCTTTCTCGTTGGGTGTCCGGGACTTCTGACTTCAGAAATATGTTCCACAGGCTGTGGCGCTTCTGTAGACACCTCTCACACCCTTCTGTCACCTGACATTGGGGTTTGGCGGCGTCCTAAAACTGTTCATTCCTGTAAATATGTCGTGTTCAACAGGATCAGACTGTTAAGGACGCCGCCCCGCAACAGCGCAACAATGAGAACTGTGGCCTCCCCCGGCCCCAATGCTTTTGGGAAAATCGTTTTGGGAATTTACGATTGGGAACTTCATATTGGGATTACAGGATTTGGGAAATTAAATTTTGGGAGCTCATAAATTGGGAATTTAGTTTTGGAAAAAAGGGGCGTCAACGCTGTGTACTTGACCAGGTACACACGAAAACCTCCATACATTTATTGGGGAGATTTAGTGTGTACCTGGTCAAGTACACAGGATTTCCTGCATACCTGACCAGGTACACATTATTTCCTGCATACTTGACTAAGTACACATTATTTCCTGAATACATGTAGGTATGCAGGAAATACTGCATTCAAGTACACACTTGCGTTTCCTGAGTGCATTGGTGCTAAATAAATTGGCTGAATCTATTTAGGTACATGACTCTAGGTAAATGACTCTAGCGTTGTTATGAAACAACATCTGTTGTTCAGCAACAAATTAATTGTAACATTAAAATAAAATTGTTGTATTAAAACAAATTGATTGTTTCTGGCCAAAACAACTTGTGTTGTTATTCGACAACTCTGTTATCGACACTCTGTTATGTTTGTTTTTCAACAACTATTTTTATTATTACTTTCGTCCAAGAAAAATGTACTTCCCTCTTGATCAGAAACACGCCCCTCTCCTGCCCATTCACGTACACGCCGTCGTGTCGTTGACTCGCGCGTACTGGCGGGCGGCTGTCTCCACGCGGCCCATGCAGCGGCCCGGGCCGGCCCGGCCGCACGGGACTCCAATGTCACTCACGGTGTGTATTGCAGCGTCAGCTGCACGGTGGACACAAATCTCTCAATCTGAGCCCGAGAGCGCGCATCTCGATTTCATAGATGCGCTGCGTCTTTTTCTCTCTTACAAAAGGGCGGTATGGAAAAGGACCGCGCATCCAAAAATAGAGGTGCCGTCCCGGATTTTCCTTGTCCGCGTCCGCGGCTCCGCCCTTCCGGACCGGCTGTTTGTTCGCGGGGTGTTCAGCAGTGTAGGCCGCAGTGTACACTCCCAGACCAGAGGCCACAGGCCCGGTTACGGCACGAGACGAGGCAAGGCGAGGCGAGACAGTGTTCACCATCGCATTATGAGCGTCGTGCTGGTCTCCGCGCGGCTGTGATGCAACCGATTTATTTTTACTTTACTCGTTAAACTGACGTTTGTGGCTCCTTTTTTAAAATTTTTTATTCTGCTGTCAAAAATATTTGCACCTGTGACCCAGGTGCGGGCAAGCACCTCGGCAAGCACCGTGTGCGGGGCGGGTGAGCCGCGTGCCGTCGCTGCACCTGACGTTTCGTGATCTCTTTTTATCATCCCCCACTCATTGTTTTCGATCTTGTTCGAATAGTCATAGGGTGGGGCAGGGGGGGGGGGGGATGGAGGGGTGCGACCCCCCTCCCTTAGGGCCGGCGGCTGCATTGACAATCAGAGGGTCACTCGCCCCAACGCTAGGGCTAGGCCGGGCGGGGCGGAGTGTTCTCGAACCTTAGTTCCTCTGCGGCTGACCTCGCCTCGACGATGCGTTTTAAACCTCATTCGAGGAGCAAACGAAATGAGGGATACATAGTCTAACAACGGACCCGGCCGGCCCCGCCCCGGCCCGCGGCGCGGCTCGGCGGCTCGGCCGGGATGTCAGCTTCCGATGCGCCATTTACGTCGAAGACGGGAGACTGGTTAGCGAACAGCTCTAAGCTATACGCACTGGAGGTCGCTGCAAGGGCGATTCTCGCCCCGGCCCGCCCCGCCGTGCACTCGTGGTGACCTCGCCATCCCTTATCTTCGTTCCGGAGCCCCTCGACTAGCGTCTGCACCGCGGTCGCCTGCTCTGGCGGGGGGCGCCAGGAATAGCTCCAGCCGGGGCTGCCTCGTGTCCGGGCGAGCTCGTGCTGCCCTCCCTCCCTCTCCGCCTCCCCTCTCCCGGAGGCAGGCGGCTCTAGCCCGCCGCCACTACGACCCCCGGGCTCGCCCCCTGCCCCCCGCCCCGCCCCCCTCCACCACCTGCCCCGCTGCTCGGCGCGTGGGCGCGCTGCTCCCCCCCGCCCGCTCCCCTAACCTTCTCCGTGACAGCCGCCGGCGGGACTGCTGCTCTTCGCTGCCGTCTGATTCCGAAGATCGCTCTCGTTCCTCCGTCCTTGTCGCACTCATGGGGCCCTGCCACCCCCGACATAGGGCGCCGCCACAGGTGTGACAAGGACATAGCGGCACGTGAGCGATCTCCGGAATCAGTCGGCTGCTCTCCTCCGCACGGTCATGCACTCTGATACAGGGCGAAGCGGAAAGCGCCACCTCTCTGCTGCTTTCCTATCTCTCCTTTCCTCGCCTCTCCTCCTCCCTCCATCCCCCTTTCCTCTCTCCTCTTCTCTCCAGCCTCTCTGTGTGTGGGAGGGCTCAGGCAGGCCCAGGTGCGGTGGAGAGATTCGCGCTCCCGGCCGCCACCCGCCGCCCGCCGCCGGCGCTCTGCTGTAGAGAGGCGTGAGACGCGGGGGCAGTGGGGGGAGGGAAGGGAATAACGCGGTCCAAAAATAGACTCGCGCCGCCCCCCTCCACCTCTGGCCCCGCGAGTCTGTCCCGCTCGCACTCACTGTCCTGCCCGCCTCGTCTCTCCCGCTCGCACTCACTGTCCTGCCCGCCTCGTCTCTCCCCACTCCTCCTCTGCTGTTCTGGAACGTGACTTTGATTCGGCCGCGTGTTGGCCTGTGGACGCGCGACGGCGTGACGTCAGAGTGGCGTGGTGTGGCGTGCCTAGGGCGTGGCGCGCGGGCTGACAGACGGACGGACCGACACTCGATGTATTATGACAGCAGGTTTTCTCGGTGCGGTCTCTCACCTTTCAATAACAATAAGGTGGTTTTGGGCGGGGCGGGCCGGGTGGTGAGGTCAGTAGCCCAGGAGGCGAGGACCGGCCGCTGCGACCGGCCACCCCACTCGCTATAAGCACACTCACGCACACACACACACTCACGCGCCTCCGTGTAGACCCCCCGCCCCCCTCACCTCCGATCCCCCCTTCCAATGTTTTTATACGACCCCAACAAGCTTTATTTTATCCAGTTCTGGCCGCTCCGCCTCCCGCAAAGTAGCCGCAATGATCCGGATCTGGCTGTTGCTTGCACTCAATTGGCCGTCCTTTTAGTGAGAGAGAGAGAGAGAGAGAGAGAGAGAGGAGAGAGGGGGGGATAGAGAAGGGCGTGATAGCCGCGCAGCTGCCGCGCCTTTTCCAGAATGGCCTGTGGCTACAATGTCTGATGAAGTGACTTTAACTCGACAGGCGCTAAATCCCGTGGGAATATTGGTATGTCGGTGCATGCACGTTAGATCGCGTAACGATAGTGCGGTGCGGCTGGGCTATCGGGTGCGGGTGGCCCCGGCCCCGGCTCTGCCCTGCCCTGCCATGCCCGCCCCGGCACGTACCTCTGCTGCTGCTACCTCGGCTGCGACCTTGGCGACCTGCCTTCACGCCGCGCCGGCTCTGGGCTGCGGCCCGGGGCCCGCACCCGGACTGCAGAGCGACTCCGCTGCCGGCACCCGTCGACGCTCTCCTCGAGTGCGAGAGAGACAGCATTATCGCACCCCCCGGAAGTCTCCTGGAGAGCGAGAGAGACAGTGCGACGAAAGCCGGCAGCGGAATCGGTCAGTCTGCTGCAGGGACCCCCTGCCGGGCCGGCAGCCCCGCCGCACTCGGCTGTCGTGCGGGCCTGCCTACCCACCAAGGCGCCCTGCTCGTCCGTCGTCGTGTAGCTGCTGAAACTGCTGAAACGTTCGCTTATTGTTACGTAACATTCTATGCCAAGGACTTGGCTGCCTTAAGTATACAGATGGCTTTCTTCTTGTGTTGCGAAAATGAAAATAGAAATCCACGCTCTCCGCGTCATAGGCGACGAAGCGGCCAGAATATCGTTCGTTTGCAAGATGCTTTTGCAGTGTGTGGGCTTAAGTTTTGTATCCATCCAATGAGATGAAGCACGTCGATGCCATCCTCGTGTTTATCATCTCTGGGCTGGGAGGGGGGGGGGGGGCTGGCCCTGACCCATGAGCCGGGACGGGATAACGGGGACGTGAACAGACCGGGCGGGATCCGCCCCGCCCCGCCAGCCAGACAGACCCGTCGCCAAGCAGTCTGCCGCTTTCCTGCCTGCCTAGTCCCTACCGCGCCACGCCCGGAGCCCGCGGAGGTCCCGGTACCGGTTTGCTCGCGCCTCTCTACAGTTAGTTTTATCCTGCCTCCCTCTGCTCATACCCTGTCCGCAGTCTACTACCCTTTTTGTCATCTCCCCGCTACGGGTCGCAGTACCACGCGCAATACCCCTCACAGTACCCACCTCGCGCCCGACCCAGACACCAGCCCGGCCCGGTCTCACGCAGCCAGCCACGTGTGTCGCTACGCGCGCGCTGCCAGACGGCGAGAGAGAAAAAACGTATTCTGAGTCGGATAAGTTTAGAGACGCCATCGCAACGCCAAAACGGTATTTCTTGTTTCTTCTTCTTTTTATTTTAAAAAAACATTCTCTCCTCGCCCTCCTCCGCTACGGTTGCTGTTGCTACGGCACTAGAGAAGTTAGCAGGTACTTTGACGCGTGGGGAATTCTCGGGGGTGTAAATTTAGGTGATGGAAGGCGTCGCTCCCCCCCCCCTTCCCCCGCCCCGCGGAGGGCCAGCCGCGAGACGCGTTGGCTCGCCGTTCACCTGCGTCATTCGTCAAGCCCCCCCCTCCTCCTCCTCCTCCTCCCCGCCCCCGACACGAGTGGGGCCACCCCTAGGCCCCGGGCCCCGGGGGGCGGGCGCGGCCTGAACCTAGCCTAGACCGCCGTGCCGGCCGGTGTGTTGTGGGCGCGGCTGCGCGGCTGCGCGGCGAATGTCAAGGGTCCTAACGACGTCGTAGCCATCTCGCCCGCGACGCTCCCAGCAGCAGACTGACTCGGATGAGCGCGCTCTCCTAGCTCTCTCTCTCTCTCTCTCTCTCTCTCTCTCTCTCTCTCTCTCTCTCTCTCTCTCTCTCTCTCTCTCTCTCTCTCTCTCGTTACGGCGCACCGCGCGAGCGCGAAGGAGACAGAGCGAGCAGGAGAGAGCGCTCTTCTGAATCATAGTCAGCGGACCGCACGGCGGCAGCGTCGCGACACGCTGTATTTCTCTATCCACTCAGTATGCTGATGATACCAAGTGCTACATGTCCTGCGGTTTATTGTCGAGGGGTCCTGCATTTAAAAAAATCAGTGTACACCCTTAAACAAAATCAGTTAAAGTTCAGAAAAAAAATCAGAGGGAAAAAACAGGTGAAAAAATGAGAAATATCAGTTTAAAAAAAAAAACAAGGAAAATCACCTAAGTACAGAAACATTTTCTGCAGGTTGTAGTCGAGGAGGGGTGCTTCACTCAAAAATAAAATAGTGTACACCTTAACACAAAATCAGAAAAAAATATTTTTAAAAGATCTGAAAAATCAGGAAAAAAATCAAGGGAAAAAAGAATAAAAATCAAGGAAAACCACGAAAAAAAAAAAACAGGAAAATCGGTTTACGCCTGTATTTGTAGTGAAGGACCCCTCGGTTGTAATTCCGCGTGGCTTTTATACCTCCTAGATTGCGGCAAGTAGAATGTATGTGAGGAGGGAGTGGGGTGGGGGAGGGGGTTACGATACATAGTCAGGTTACTTCGTGGAGGGTTGTCATACGTCACGCGGCTGGAGCTGGAGCGGCTGGAGTGAACTCGTGCCGGGTAATGGAGAAGCTAATTGAGCTCCAGCCTGACTCAGCCGGCCGGCGACCAGCAGGCAGCAGGCTGACGTGACGTTCCGCTCCGGACACCAAACACCGCCGGGCCGGGCCGGGGCCGGGGTCTTCGAGCTAATACTGCTACCAGAACTACGAAACCAGTCGTTACCGTGTGGGACTGTAGCAAAGACATTGTGCGAGAGGGGAAGAGGAATTGCGCGTCAGACACGTCAGAGACGCTGCTCACGCTTATGCCTCCCGCCTGGTGCGGGCTTAACGTGGCGTGGCGTGGCCCGCCGGGCCAGACGCAAAATGCGGAACGCGAATGTGGCGTCGGCGGTTACAAGGATGGGCTGCGCGCTCAAAAAAGGACGGCCCGGCGATTATACCCTAGCGAGTCGTGTTGGAGCGCGGCGGCGGCAGAGGTTGGCAGGCCCGCCCCGCCCCGCCTCTTCTCTTTCGCACGATCGCAGTCGACACGTGTAGAGCGCGGATCACTTCCAATATGAAAAGGGGGGGATTCGCGTTCTCCTCCTCCTCCCCCCATTATCTTCTTCCAAGAGGCTTCAGAGTCTCTTGCTTCTTCTGTTGTTTTCATTCCTGAATATTTTATCTTGGTTGGGCTTCGAGTGCGCCGGTATAGGTCTGCGCGAAATTTTCACTCTCAAGAAGTCAAATCCTGGCGGTAGCATACAGACCTGAGTTTTAATTCGAGTACCCGACGGTACCCGAACTATGCGTCTGGAAACGGCATGTGCGAGCGAAATACTGCGGAGTCGATTTCGAGTTTCCCGCTTCCGCTTGCACCTCACCTGTCTCTTTAGAACGCAGTTCAGGTCCGGAACCCGACCCGAATGAAAACTCTGTTGCAGACCAGGCCTGCCCCGCCGCCTAGCTCGGCCAGTCCCGCAGGCTGAGCGCCCGGGTGGGTAGGCAGACCCGCAGGACGGCCGCGTCGCCGTGCTGCCTACCCACGGCCCGCCCCCCGCCCCTCGCCGCCGACCCATGGAGAATGGCTGGTGGAGAGGCATCACGGGCTCGAGCGGGCCGCACTCGCTGACCGAGGTGCGAGAGAGAGCGTTTCTTTCACGATTGCTTGTGACGGATGCGGATTGATTTAGAAGTTTAAAAACTTTAACTCGTACGTTGAGGGCACTAGGAACACAATCCGTGGAACCCGGAAGGAAAATCGCCTTATCTTGGGAGCTATGCCATCAAGTTGGTTTCAGACACTTGCTGTCTCTCTCTAGCTCCGGTCGTAGAGTGCGGTACATCACTTTTCTTCGTATTTCTAGCTCCTCCAGGACCATATTGACTATTTTGAGCTACATATCGTCCATCTATGGAACTTAAGGATTAGAAATATGCAATCCGCTCGTTTCTAAGTGAAAGGATACGCGCTCTCTGTGTCATCAAGTATAGAGGGTAGCGCCACCGACAGATGCCTCTCAAGTACTCTGTCCTTCTCCATGCGCCGACCCGCTCAGCTCCCATCACAGGCAGGTGCGGGGCGGGGCGGGGCGGGGCGGGGCGGGGCGGGGCGGGGCGGGGCGGGGCGGGGCGGGGCGGGGCGGGGCGGGGCGTGGCGGAGGGCGGTCACACTGGATGCAGCAACTAAACTTTTCCAGTTGTGGCCGGACTGGTCTGGGTCGACGTGGACGGGACGATCTGGCAGGGCCGAGCGGGAGTGGCAGGGCGAGGCCCTTGTGACGGGCTGGAAATAGAGCCACGGCCGGGCGGGGCGGGGCGGGGCACTAGGGCCTTATTACGTACCGCCCTTCCCTTGTCGCCTGGCCTGGCCGGGCCGGCCGGGCCCGCCCTGCCCGTGTAGAGTCGGCGACCCGCTCGCACATCACGCCACTAGGCCGGGGGCCAGGCGGCGGGCACCGAGCTCGCTAGACGTAAGAGGTCACTGTTGGACAGATAGAAAGAAAAGAAAAAAACATAGCAAATACCTGCTGTCTGTGTTGTATAAATTTGTTGCCAGATCCGGGCCGTAATACCCTTACACGCTAACTGGCAATGTACTTTTTCGTACATTTGAAATGTACGCATATAAACGTGCGGATTTATGTAAAAAATCGTGCAGAATTATGTAGAATAATGTACATGAATCTGTTTATTATTGTGCATTTTTTTCGACATGTAATAAATTCTGCAGATATATGCACAATATTTTACATACGATTTTGTACATAAATCCGCACGTTTATATGCGTACATTTCACATGTACGAAAAAGTACATTGCCAGTTAGTGTGTGGTAACCGTAGTAACCTTCCAGAAAATTTTGCAAACATGGAGGGGATATTAAAAAATACGGTGCTAGACCGTAGGCAAACCGTAACTGCCTATACAGTGTTTCTTACAGTGGTCCTCGTTCCACTGCCCCATTCACAACGTCATTTTTTTGCAATGGTTTCCCCCTCCTCCCAGACGTTTCACGGTAAAAACAATGTCTGATTTTTTTGGGGGAAAAGGGAAAACTTTGAGGAACTTCCGTAATTTGAGGAAGACCTCTCAGATTTTAAGGAAGACTCCTCAAAAAATAAGGAAAATCCCCACAAATTTTGAGATTTCCTCCAAATGAACGGAGTTCTCCTCAAAGTATACAAGGTCCTGAAAGTTTTCCCTTTTCCTCAAAAAATTAGACATCGATTTTACCGTGATTCTTAATTCACATATTTTTAGCAGTACTATAGTACTTATTGTCGCACTAAATCGAGGGACGTGAAGGTGCTTCCAGCCCAAGGAGGCGATCACTTCGAAAAATCATTGTACGGCCCCCAAAAACTCTTTTAAAAAATAAAACAATAAAGTAATCAAAATAAAATCTAGAAGAAATATACAGAAAAATCCGAAAAGTCGAGAAAAAGGTATTGGTAAAAGTTCAGAAATGTTGGTTAAAGGTCAAAATTTATTAAAAATGTGACAGAAATTTTCCTTAAAAAATCAAAAAAAAAGTTGCTCACATTTTGTTTTGAGTTATACCTCCCTCGTTCCAGCCCTTGCGATCGCTGGTACCCCGTCCCCCGCCCCGCCCCGCCCCGGGTGCCGTCGGGTATTTCGGTCCCTGCCCGACCCGAGCCGACGCACTGCGACGCGTGCGTCCCGACGCTGTCCTGTCCGACCCTGGGCTGGCGCCGCGACGCCGCCGCCGCCCTGCCCTCTATTACGCAGTTGGGTTTCCCGTCACTCCATTCATTTTACCCGCGCCGGTTGTCATGCGCCCCCCGCCGCCCCCCACCGCCCCGCCCCGCCCCGCCCGGTGATCGCGCGACCACCCTTTCCCTTCGAGCTTCGAGAACGTCTGGCCCGAGCGCCGCAGGACAAACGCCACGGCGTACTTTGCCATGGGAAAGGGAAGTTTCCTTCGTTGGCGCGCGCCCGGCCCCGGCCATCACATTGATCTTATTACTATTCTGAGCAGGCGATGCTGCTTGTATTTGAGCCGAGTATGAGCTTTCCCTTCGTGTACGCCGCCACGCCACTCCCCGGTGTGTTTGGTTAGGTCGGTGTGGGACGGGGCGGGGCAAAGTGGCGCCGCTAAAAATAGAGGTAGGCCGCTGGACTCAGCCCGGCGGCCTCGCCTTGCGCCCCCGGTATGCCCCTCCGCCACGCCCCGCCACCGACAGTCAGTCAGTTAAAAATAAGCAGGCCCCCTATCTCTCTCTCTCTCTTGCTCGCTCGCGCTTCTTCCATTTTCTCCCACTTGCTCCCTCACTCCCTCTCCCTCTCTCTCCGCACGGTGTGGGTGAAGGTCACGTGTGTCGAGCACCTCACCCCGCCCCGCCCCGCCCCGCTGTGACTTTGGCGGCGAGCATGACCCTCCTCGGGCTGGAGAGGTAGTCGCAGGTCGCAGGGCGGGGGGGGGGGGGATACGCGAGGCGTTCCACTCGCACTCAGCGTAGCCACTGGGTAGTTTGGGTAGGGACAACCTCATCAATGAGTGCCAAAACACACACACTCTTTCTCTCCCTCTCTCTCTCTCTCGCACGCACACGCACGCGCACACACACATAGACACACAGACACACAACACACGAGACTCGTGCGAGGCGTTGAGGCAGGCCTGGCCCCGTGCTTGCGTGCATGCGTGCGTCAGCGGATGACGCGTGATGACGCGTGGTGACGCGTGGTGACGACGTCTGTCCCCAACAGGGCTGACAGCGGCCCCGCAAGCACACACACACACACAAAAAAAGTATTAGCTGATAGGCTATGAAGGCTGAAATATTTAGCTGAATTAGCTATTTTTTAAATTATTTTTTTTTTGCTGCATTGGAAAACGTCCGATCTCCGCTAGTAATTTTTCAGCACTGTGAAAAAAGGTCGTAAGGGTGGTGGAAAAAAAAATCTTTTAAATGTCGTCAAGTTACGACTACAGGTTGTACAGTTACGAGCATTTTTTTGACGCTATGTGTTGACTTGGATTTATTAAACGAGCAAGAATTTGCTCTCGTAAATTTACGACTACGGTTATATATTTACGACTCTGATTCGTAATCGATGTTTATGAACAAAAAAAAAAACTTCTTAAACTCACGATTATTTTTTTTTCACAGTGCAGGCAAAACTTAGCACAGAGGGGTATTAGGTGATACATTAGCTGTTATTAGCTATTATAACGATTTTTTTTTAAATTTAGTTTTTGTAGGGCGGCACGACGGCCGCGCCTCGCACGGGCCTCGGCTCGGGCATCCCTCGAATGATAAGAGTGACAGAAATAAACTACTGTGTAGATTACCCGCGGGTGATTGGTGCCCCGCGCGCCCCGCCCCGCCCCGCCTCGAATGGATTCGCATTCAGTGCACTGCGAGCGCCCGGCCCGGCCCGGCCCGTGCGGAGTGATATCGGTGGGTGTTGTCGTGGTGTCATTGGGTATGACGGGGCGTGGACACGCCAGGCCCGCCAGGCACCACCGCGACACCGGGGCGTATTTGCATCGCGGTAAACAAGTCGGACTGAATGGAGGAGACGGCGCCAGGCGCGCCGCGGTCAAATAATAAAAACAAAGAAGAAAAAAGCGCTCATGTGAGATCAGGAAAAAGAATAGTCGACCGGTCCAACCCGAAGCGGAAGTTTATAAATAGTCCTGCCAGCTGGCACGCGCGAACTTTGTGACGTGATGTGATGACCGGGGAGAGACAGAAAGAGCGAGAGAGAGGGAGGGGGAGGGGGGTGGAGATTCAGTTGGAAGGTGTGGGAAAGGGACGGAGAGAGGGAGAAAAGAGGGGAGGGCCAGGCCGGACAGCGGAGGAGGTCACGGGGCCCGGGCCCGGGCCCGGGGCCTCAGGACGGGACCGGTCGGGTCGAACAGTGGACAGTGGACAGTCCGGTCGCCACGAAAATACGCGGGCGCGCCGCCCCGCCCAGCCCCGCCGCGCCTGGCCCGCCTGGCCTCACCACGCCGCCGGCCGCCGCGGGTTGGCGCTTCTTGTTTCGTTCGCGAAGCGGGTTGACGACATTCCCTGAGACTGAGGGCGGAGCGGGGGGAGCGGGTTTGTGTTGCGCACGCCGCCCCGCCCCACCCCACCGCACCTTACCCCACCCCGCCGGGCGCGGGGCAGAAGCAGGCCTTTTCCCTAGGGTTGTAGTAATGGCCAAACAAACCAAAAATGAAACAGAACTGAATGATAACGTCGGTTTGGAGAGTTGCTGGTGCGGGTGGCTGTGAGAGTGAGGTTGCCAACGTAGGTGTACAACCAGTTGGCGAGTTGATTCATTTTCGCGAGTCGGGCGCGAGTTTCCGCGAGCTGAACGCAATTTTTTCGCAAGTTGAGGCGAGTTTTTGCCAGTTGAACGCCAGTTGAATGCGAGTTTTCGCGAGCTGAACGCGAGTTGGACTCGGGCAAGTCTGCAAACAGTTGGCGAGTGAGGGACCCCTCGGGTTGCCTGTAACGGCGCGTGAGTTTTATATTTCGTGTACACGTCTTATGTGATGAAACCTTTGTATATTCGTAACATTGGTCCCTGATCGGTACCTGCAGCAGGGGGAAGGTTTTTTTTGGAGGGGCGTAGTCCTCACGGCGGCCGAGCGCCGCGCGCAGAGTGGGGTTCAGGTGATAGTTTCCCCGCGATAAAAATAGTACGGTACGGTGACCTTGTGCGGGGCTGAGCCGTAGCCGGGCGGGGCGTGGCGGGGCGGGGCGGGGCGGGGCGGGGGACAGGCGTGGCATGGCGAGGCGGTGAGGCCGGGTGAGGCGGCAGAAGCACGGGGAGCCCCCGCCCCGCTCCCTGCTGGCGCCCTACCCTACCCCACCCCGGCTAGTCTGATTGTCCTCGCCGGATCTATATAGGTGCGCGTGCTCTTTAAAACAAAATAAAATAAATTTAAAATAACACAATTTTTTTTTCATTTTTTCTAAGTACAAGGATCGCTGCCGCGTTCATCTTTTGTTTGCTGGCTTATGAGTCCAGTATGTGATCCGGACCGCTCCTCGCGAGTGGAGAGCAGCTTCGGGGCGTGGTGGGGCGGGGCGGGGCGGGGCGGGGCCGGGCGGGGCCAGCGCGGTAGGGAAGTCCCGCCCCGCCCCGCCCCGTTGGCGCGTTGACCCTCGACCGCTTTTAGCCGCATGGAGTTGAAGTGCGGTGCGGGCGAGGCGTGATAGGGCGGGGCAGGGGAGAGAGGCGGCAATGGGGAGTAGCGTACCGCGCCCCGCCCCACCCCGCCCCGCCTTGCCATGCGACGCCCCGCAACACCCGCCATGGCCCGTTATTTTCGGAGCAGCGGCCCGCGAGATTTAAATGACAAGTCAAACTTTGGGTTGTCGGGTGAGCGTGCGCGCGCCCTCGCGCGAGAGAGCGAGAGAGACAGTAGACAGACAGCGGGCGGACAAAGTCCGTGTTATTTCGCCGCGGTTGAGCAGGAGGGCCCTTGGCCGGGCCCCGGGGGATCGACTTTCGACGCGGCGGCGGCGTGGTGGGCGTCCGAGGGGCGGGGCGGGGCGGGGCGGGGCGGGGCGGGGCGGGGCGGGGCGGGGCGGGGCGGGGCGGGGTGGGGCGCGGTGCCTTGCGATGGCCTTGAATCACGTCAAACCATTTCGGTTTGTCACGAAGTAGCGTCAAGTTTGGCACCCTGACCCGCGAGTGCCACCGTGCCGCCCCGTGCGGTACAACCGTATGCCGTATGCGCCTTTGGTTCTTAGCGAGTGCGACGCCTTCTTAACCCCGCCCCGCCCTGTGCCCCGCGCCCCGCCCCGCCCGGGCCTCGCACGTGCAACCGTCTGAGCGCAAAAATGCCGCGCTACAATCCGACTGCACATTTAGTCGCCTTTTCTGTTACCTTTAGCAGATGAGACCTTATAACGCAATACCTAGCACATGGAGGATAAGAGTATGGAGACGAAACGGAGAGCGTCCCGGGGTCTGCGCGGGCAGATATGCGGTCCATTTTCTCCGGAACGCGTTGACTTTTCACAAATCTGAAAACGGCGTTGGAAAGAGGAAGGTCGAATGCATATGCATGGCCGCGCAAAGTTCCAGTAGCTCAAACACAGTGGATGAAAGCGAGCTGCACCTGCGCCTGCATACTAGGCAACACGTTGTCACATAGGCACAGGCGCAGGAGGTGCAGCCCGCTTTACTCCTCCGTGTCTTGGCTACTTGTTGGCTACTTTTCACGCCACACTATTTGCAATTCTCTTGGAGGGGACTGTGAGCGGCGCACCGGCGCAGCGCGGTCTGTCCTTGGACTCGGCCCACCACGTGTTCACCAACCTCTCTTACCTTTCCTCCCTCCAGCCCCTACTTCCACCCCCAGCGGCTTCACTATGGGGGTGTTGCACGCTTTGTGTTGGAGGCCGGGGGAAAACGAAGGTGGGGAGAGACAAGGGGATGGGGTGAGACTGGCTGGGAATTTCCCACACGCCCGACAGGTGTGGCTTATTCGGTTGCTCAGTTGTCATACTTTTCTCATGTTGATTGTATTTTTCTTTCTTTCTTTTCAGAAGTCGTGAGGTCGTACCGGAGTGTAGGGATCTCGCCGGTCTTCTCACATCTGCCCCAGAAAGGTGATTTAATCAAATTATTGTGACTAATCTTATGTTAACGTGCTTCATTTTCCTTAACCCTTCTCCCTTTTAACATGCGGTGTACTTATTATAATTTTATTCCTTTTGCATCAGAGATGACCCGCGAATCTCCCGTGGACAGTCCTTTAGTTGCAAGACGCAACGATCTTCACAACATGAATGAAAGCTTCCATCTCGACCCTGGACTTCACACTGAAGATATCCAGCAACAGATTTTGAAGGTGAGAGAATGGTCCCTGAAAACAAGCACTAGCAAGGCATCTCCGACTTCTCCTGGGGTAAATGTTTGCGGTTGTTTCTAGCTGAAGAAACACCAACAGCTGCAGCAGCAGATTCTGCTACAGCACTACCAGCAACAGCAGCAATGTCTCGCCGAGCAACATGAACAACAACTACGCCATCACCTTAAAGTAAGTCCCATTCATTCTCTTGTATTTACTTTAAATTTTCAACCTGGTTTTTGATATTTTGCCATTTGTTTTTCACCTCAAGCAATGGGAACAACAAAAGCAATTGGAGGAGCAAAGAGAGAGACGGGAAAAGGAGCGCCTGGAAGCGCTTCGCAAGAAAGACAAACATGAACAGAGTGCAGTGGCATCCTCAGGCGTAAAAGAAAAACTCCAGGTATCATTTTGATGATTTTCCATTCATACAGTAAAATTTATAGAATTTTGTTTATTTTTTAATTTACTTATTGTAATATATTTGAGAACGCTACAAATTAAATTACCATGTGGCACATTTTACTTTCTTGATAGGTATTCCTCCTCAACAAAAAGCAGCGTGAGGCTATGGCTAATGGGTCATCCCCTGGGCACCAAATTTCACCGTCTACATCAGCCACATCATTGGCTCAGCAAAGTCAACAGTCACCTAGTATTGGTGGCCAGCCCTTTCGAAATTGGTAAGTTACGCACTGTAAATTTAACATCTTTATGGGCAAGCTGTGTTCTAGCATCTTGATAATCCTCTTACTTGTGCTATTTTAGGAGTGTCTTGCAGCCTCCTGCCCCAAGTGAGACAGGAAACCTGAATGCTGGAGCTGGACCAAATGCAGTGCACCCGTACCGACTTAATCCATTAGTTGCTAAATATGAAGAAGATTTCCCTCTACGCAAAACAGGTGAGCTTTCTGGACTGTATTGCATCAAGTGTTAAAAGAATGCGATTTGAAACTGTTTTCTATAACTGTCAGGCATGCGAGAGTCGATTTTTTTAACAAACAAATGTTAAATTCTTTAATTATTTGTTTGCTTATGTGATGCTTAACTCAAGCGGTTTAATTTCTTAGATGTTACAATGTTGTTGATATTATTCTTTTCAAAATGTGTGTTTGTGAGCAACTAATTTTCTTAATGGCGGTGCAAGGTACAGAAATAAAAGAAGTCTGTGAACACTCAAGTAGTTCATACATTTATCTAATATTTCACTTTTGGGCATGTTTGTACTCAAAAGTGTAAATTGTCATTGATTTCCTTTTCTTACCCTTGAATTTTATATTGAGTTCTTTTCAGTGAGCCACTGAATTGTATACAGATAACCCAAATTAGTATGTTTCTGGTTTGCTTCAGAGCATTTTTTTCTTACTTCATTAATTTTGTTGCAGCTTCTCTCCGTCCCTAATCAAATCTAATCTAGAAGACAAAAATTAGTTGTTTTATTTTCTCTTAATAATTCTGCTAAAGTTTAACAACTTTGCATTGGTTTTCAGCAACTTGTACACCATGTGCGTAAATTGAAAATCTGTTTATGTGAGAAAATCTTAGAGTTCCCATTCTGCAATTTTGGACTTCACTACTGTTCACATCTGTCTTTTTAATGATTCCTCATTATTGTACCTTGCACCTCCTGCATTTTGTATTTTTGTATTTTTTATTTTTTATGAACTTTGCATCATTTAGTAGCTTGACGTACTAACACATTGTATTGCGCTCTTCCTTTCTCCCCACCCTTTTCCCATATTCTTCTATAACCCAACAATCCCAGCCTCTGAACCTAATCTTCTCAAGGTGCGCCTGAAGCAAAGAGTGATCGACCGCCGTGCAAACCCTCTGGCAGGGAGAAAAGATCGTCTCCAGAGGGTATTGAAGAGGAGGTCTCATCTTGCAAGTATGGAGGACAATTCAGATTTTCTGAGGCTTTCTGTCCCTCTTTATCTTTTAAATGATTTCATTACTCCCCTTGAGGCATAACTTTGAAAATGATGAGGCATATAAATCATTTGTGAGTCACAGGGGAGTCACAGTCTGGGGCTTCACAAAGGGCCTCTAAGTAGCACCTTGTATGGGCTGTAGGAGAGTGCCAAAAAACATTCCTGTGCCCCTTAAATTATTTTATGGAGAAAATTTCATGTAATCCAATCAAGCAGTTTTATTTTGTATCCAAAGTACTTATGATTGGTGTTTCTTGTTGCAGTGGATGTTAGTGGTAGTAATCCTGATTCTGGGCCTAATTCTCCTCCGGGCTCATGTAATCGTCAAGCTTCTCCCTCTGCTGGTCGAAATACACCTATACAAGAGGTAAGCCAGGTATTTCTTTTTTATGGTCCCAGCTCTTGTAAAATTTTCACAAATTTTGCATATTTCTCTAGGAAGGAGAAAATCTGACATATGGTCAGTTAAGTAACAGCAGTGAACAGGGCAGCATAAGTGATCTCTCTTTATACAGCAGTCCATCAATGCCCAATATTTCCCTTGGACGTCCACCAGCTCCATCTTCTTCAAGGGTCAGTTTGATATGTATTTATATCACTTCTGTCTTGATAGATTTTTTGATCTTATCTTAAAATATTTTATTATTAACATGTCAGGATGGAGGTAAACTTGCCCCTGTGTCTGAGGCTGAAGTGCGTGCAGCATTTACTGCTCGATTAGGCATGCCTCTGACTGGTCAAATCATGCCTGGAACTCTTCCTTTTTACCCAACCCTTCCGGGTTAGTATGGTATTAATCACAAAGTATAAATCACATTTTGTTAATTTTGAATTAAATCAACATCTTTACATTTTAAATACACTTTCCAGTTTTGGAAGCAGATTATTCTAATCCAACATCTCCAGGATACATCCATAAACAGATGCAGAGCCTGGAACAGGCTCATGGGCCTGTGACTGTGGGTGCAGGCGCCCCAGTTATACCCGCTTCATATCACCCTCCAATTACTGATTCCCAGGTTTGCATGGTTTTTAAGATTTGCCACAAAATTTATTTGGTTTGAAACGTATTCTGTCAATATTCCTTCTTATTTAGGTCGCACATGCACGTCTTAACAAACAGGGGCATCGCCCTCTAGGCCGCACACAATCTGCTCCCTTACCATTGGGTCACCCCATGCTTTCTGGAAGCGGGCTCACTGTTGTTCCTGGACAGCATGCTAGTTATGAAGAGTACCTGCTCCAGGAAAAGCAACAAACCCTACAACACAATCTTTTAAAACAGGTATGTTGTTTATGGGTAATTGCACTTTCTTTCTCATTTTGTTCACTTTACTAATGTTTAATGAAAATTATTGAATCACAGCAAATCCGTCAAACAGTGCTGACACGTGCTAACAGTCGTGGACTATCAACAAGTAGTAGTGGAGGGCAACTTGATGAGACTGATGAGAATGCTGAAGTCATTGACCTGACAGAAAGAAGGAGTGAAGATCATGAGCTAACTAAACAACAACGAGAATTTCTTCAGCAACAAAGAGATTTAAGAATGAGACATACATTACAGATTAGTGAAGGTACAATTTCTTGCCATTTCAATATTGTTGAATTTGTTGAATTTAACTTTGAGTACAGTTTTATTCCTATTTTCTAGGCTCTGCTTTTACTCCTCGCTCACATGTAGCGAGACCACTATCTCGAGCCCTTTCAAGTCCATTGGTTGCTTTAGGCACCACTGATGGGGCGGGGAGCATACCACTTGGGGTGTCTAGTGCAGGCAGTGCACCAAAAGTTTCCAGGTTTGTAAATGTAAGCTTAACAGTCATAACTTTATTGAGTTTCATCTCCTGATTTTTCACGTTTTTTTTCCTTTTTTTTTTATTTTTTTTTATTTTTTTTATTTTTTAAATAGTGGTGTTCATCGGCTTACAACAGGTCTGGCATATGATAATACAATGCTAAAACATGCTTGTACTTGTGGAGATAACTCATCTCATCCTGAACATAGTGGAAGACTTCACAGTGTATGGGCTCGATTGTTGGAGACTGGTTTAGTTCAGCGCTGTAATAGAGTAAGAGCAAGAAAAGCTTCTTTGGAGGAATTGAAAGTATGTCACAGTGAGGCTCATGCACTTTTATTTGGTAAGTTTTGACAAGGTTTATTACTAATTTTATTTTTGGGAGGTCTTCTGTAAATTTCATTTTATATCCATATTTTTTAAGGTACAAATCCATTGAATCGACAAAAACTTGATATGAACAAGCTTGCTCAGCTTCCTATCAAATGTTTTGTGCGCTTGCCCTGCGGAGGGGTAGGGGTTGACTCTGATACAACATGGAATGAACTTCACACAGCACCAGCTGCTCGCATGGCAGCTGGTTGTGTCATTGACCTTGCCTACAAGAGTAAGAATGTCATAACGGCTATGATTAAAAACTTTCCTCTCATGTTTACAAAAGACCTGCCTTTTATTATCTGTATGTACTTTTTTCTCAGCTGCAACTGGAGACATTAAAAATGGGTTTGCAGTTGTCAGACCTCCTGGCCACCATGCAGAACCCTCTCAAGCTATGGGTTTTTGCTTTTTCAATTCTGTAGCTGTTGCTGCCAAGTTAGTACAACAGAATTTAAGTGTTCAACGGATTCTCATAATAGATTGGGTAAGTTCATTATTCACATAAATATTTAGTTTAGGCCCTCAAAACTGTTTTAATTTGTTTGATAATGATAAAATTGCACCCTGTAATTAAACACTACTCAAAATTCAAATTCATGCACACTTTTGAACAGAATTTAGAGGTCTGACCCTTCAGATTTAATATGTCCTTGTTACTGTGTATCTTTCACCTCTCTAACTGCCTTTAAGTTCTGAAGTTCCCACCTTCAGTTTACTAACAATATTAAAAAATAAAAAATGTAATCAAGATTGTTATGACTTCGACAGGATGTTCATCATGGTAATGGAACCCAGCAAATGTTCTATGATGATCCAAGAATCCTCTATCTATCCATTCACCGTCATGATGATGGAAACTTCTTTCCAGGCACAGGAGGACCAACAGAGGTAATTATCTTTACTTAAATCTGTATTTTTTAAAAGAAAATTTAAAATCAAAGCAAAATTTTGAAATTAAAATATTTTATCCCTCTTGAACTGTCCAGTGTGGAGAGGGTAAGGGTCTGGGTTTCAATGTTAATGTAGCCTGGTCTGGAGGTGTGAATCCTCCTATGGGAGATGCAGAGTATCTGGCTGCATTCCGCACCATTGTGATGCCAATAGCAAAGGTAATTCAAGTCAATTTTTGCATTTTTATGTCCATTCTATGTGTATTTTTAATTTCTTCTTTTTTAAAAAAATATTATTAAGGAATATGCTCCAGAGCTGATACTAGTGTCAGCTGGTTTTGATGCAGCCATCGGCCATGCACCTCCACTTGGGGGCTACAAGGTTTCACCAGCTTGTTTTGGTTATATGACCCACCAATTACTACCTTTAGCAGATGGCAAGGTATAGATAAACTGAATTCAGAATTGATTAATTAGATTTTTCTCTTCTCATAACATTCACATTTATCTGTACAGGTTGTTTTGGCCCTTGAGGGCGGATATGATTTACCTGCAATCTGTGACTCTGCTCAAGAATGTGTTCGTGCTCTCTTGGGAGATGACACCATGCCTGTTCGAGAGGAAGAGTTACGGCGTGTACCATGTCAAAATGCAATTGATACTCTCCAAAAGACAATTGCTATCCAGCAACAACATTGGCCATGCCTAAAACGCCTTGCCCACACTGTCTCATGCTCAGCATTAGAAGCTTCACAAAAGGAAAGGGATGAAACAGAAACAGTTACAGCCATGGCAAGCTTATCAATGCAACATCAGGCCAACAATATGCAGTAAGTGTAGCACGTCATCACTTACTTTTTCCCTAATCTTAAATCTTAACTGTAATAAATATTTATGTTAACTTAAATGTTTGTGCTATAAATATCCTTTAATTACAGATCTCCTGAGCATTCCCGTGAGCCATCAGAGGAACCTATGGAACAAGATGAAGTTAAATAAGAACTGAAACAGTTATAAATTTTTTTGGATGTCATTTCACTTCTATTTGCACACTTCAGTTAAGTTTTGAGTTTTGTAGATTTCTCTGTGGCTTCTGATATTGTTGAAGAATAGTGTAGATTTTTTACTGTAAATCATTCCTGTAAAAAGAAGCTATGGTTTTATGTATAACCCTTTACGTGTTAGGAGGAGAAAGAAACCTTTCCTTGTGGAAAGTTGGGATCTCTATAATAACCTTTTTTTTTCTTCGGCTTGTATCCTATGGATTCTAAAGTCCTCTTAACTTTTGCTTCCATTGCTCAAAAAGGGACATTTGTGTAAGGTGACAACCATAAGCTGGTACTCTCACCAATAAAGTAACTTTGGAAATTTTACTTGTGATAGAATAATTGTGACATGAAGCTGTTTGATGCGGTTATTAATTATGGTGTAGAAAGCAAAGCAGCCATTTGTTGCATTTGTTCTTGTCCTCATTCTACATTATCATATTCCTACCGAATTTAAATGAAGGAAAGCATATGACTCCCTTAATGTTGTGATTTTTTTCTCTCCTTTTTTTTACAAGTGGCGTTAAAGAATATTTAGTTGAGTGCTGCTTTCTCTAATTTATGCTTGTCAAGCTAGAGGAGGTATCCTTTATGACACAATGTCTGCTTTTGTTGGATAAATTGTCAGTTCTGCCGTTTTGTCCTTGAGAGGCAATTGTGAGAAGAAACTGCTTCTATTTAAATTATATTAAGATGTCCTTTGTGAAATTTTAAAATAACTGTGCGTCCATTTGCTTTGGCTCTTTATTGAAGTTCTTACAGGCCTAGAACACTGTGGAGAATGTGATATTCTGCATTAGTTGGTATTTTGAGATGCAAAAAATTTTATGTTTATTTTAGGCTATAGTTAGAACTAAATGAACAAGGGAGATGTATAAAAGAAGCGTAATCCATGCGATTTGTTGCAATATGCTAATTTTGATCCTTCAGGGGAGAAGTTCTCCAACGTTTGAGTTTTTTGTTTTTATCTTTTGTATTTGCTCAAAGCTTACAAATTGTTTTCAGTTAACTGCTGTAGCATGCAAAAAAAGAAAAACTTTTTTTTTTAAGAAAAATGTAATCTATTGTTGCTGTGTTATAAAATCACTCGTCATTCCTATTTAGTTTAATTTCAAGCCCAGAGACGAACTCTTGGCGAGGATAAGTCAGTCCTGGAAAAGTGTGAATCTAATCAAGATTAAATTATAAGTTGATCTTGTACGTATCAAGCAAGGAGTCTTACACTGGACCAATCTCATGCAAGTGTGTTGGATATTCATGAGTAATCTGTTCATAATGATTTATGTCTTTCACTTGTAAGTTCCAACTATTAATGTATATTGTGTAAACTTTTAAAATGTGCCTATTGTTTTATTGTATGTATGTTTTCATGAATTTTAAAAGACATGTTAAATGCTGACCATTCGTAGTATTGTTAGAAATATTCTCTATCATATATCATGTAGTTATTATTATTCTGAAGTGCTGGCCACTCTTGTACTACTTAGTGAGTTTAACGAACTAACTTTAAATGTTTTTATTTCTTACTTTTTATTTCCTTTGTTGTCTATAGTTATTAGTTGACATCATAATTTCATTTTCAACCATGTTATAATTAGAATTTTTTTCATCTTGAAAAGTTATGTAACTTGCCCCTAAATTGCTCTCATGTTAACAGGCTTACACACACAAATACAGAAAACACCCGCGCGCACACACATACACGCTCTCAATCTTACACACACACTCACGCGCCCGCGCGCGCGCGCTTATACAAACAATCAAACAAACATTGACTCACTCACATACTCCCTCATTTGCCCTTCCTTTCTTTGATGCAACATAACATCTCATTCCCTTATAAGTCTTTTCATCCATTTTCACTATCAGCCTTACTAGAAAATTCATGTAGGATGTTCACTGTAACTTGAATTATTTCCATAAAGGTTTGGATTTTGAAAAGAAAAAAAAGTAGATTTAATGATGACCTATGGAAGATAATCTCATTTGTTTCTTTTACTCCATTACTTTCCAAAGTGTGTGTATGTGAAGAGGTTTCATAATTCAAAGCATCTTTGTTTTAAGAAAACCTAAATGCAATTTTTGTGATATGCATGTTAGTTTGTGAATGGCAAGAATGTAATTAAAGAGGCATTTATTTTTATGTAAAGCATTTTGTGTATTTGTTGCAATGTGCAAAAATGAAGTAAAGCTAGAAATATTTTAATGATTTTCTTTGTCATTGTACAATACTTTTTATTTTGGCGGGGATTGGGAAAATGAGGAGGCAAGGAGAGGTTTTCAGGAGATGAATTCAAGACAATTGTCAGAGATACTCTGAGCGCTTGTTAAGTTGAGCATGTCATGGCCTTGCAATGTTACGGAAAATAAAATAACTCAAATTTTGGATCAAGACGACGCGACAACTCAAGAGCTGTGGGAGTCGCATGAGCGCCGTCAACCTGACAAACAAAAATTAAACGACTTGTTTGGTACATTCTGAACCATGACATTCAAATACAAGCTCACAATTACGATTTTACATTACTATCAGATCTTCTACTCAACCCCCACAAACAACATAATAGTTTGTAAATTTAAAATTAGGCATGGTTTTCATTATTTCTATGAATCCTATCCTAGTACAGATACGAACGTGAATCGGAATATGCATGTCGACTAGGTAAAAAGGCGCAAAACTCCAAGCAAAGAAGGAACACCCATTAGAAAACTGTTGGACTATACTAGAGTCAAGTTTTAAAACTTTTTCTCAGCATAGAGAAAACAATAGAGCTCCCCTGCACAAACCCTGTCAATTTGGAGGAAATTTTTGTTTTGGACCAAAATCCCTAAAAATGCAAAAGCTATTGCCTTTGAAAATTTGACCAAAATTCGAGAGTCTCAGATCACGCCCAAATTCACAGGGTATATTCTTTACGCACCGTGAAACATGTTTCAGTGGCCGGAAGCACGATACCGGTCTTGGTTTAGGCGGTAAAGGAAGTCGTCTCCGCCGCGCCGGGCCCGTCCAGGCCGGTAGATACGGAATCCTTTTCGCATCGGCATAAAGCGTGCGAACCGACAGCGTAGTGGTTAGCATACCCGTCCCCCGTCCCAAACCAACTACGCTGTCGGGACGCTTTTGTCGTGTTCGAATCTCGGTCGATCATCGTTTTTTTTTCTTCGGTGATTTTCGGATGATTTTACCCTCGGGGGTTGGTCTGGGGGTGCACTAGAGTCGACCTGGACACGATACCGTTCTTGGTTTGGGAGAAATTCGCATTTTACGCAAGGAATAGTGAATTGTTCAATCGGCGCCTTATTGGTAGGCAACCCATTCGACGCCAGCCCGCGCCTGCATGTTTGAGAGAAAATCGTGCGAAACGAGCCGTATTCAACCCGGAGTTCAGAAGAGGCGAGGAGGTAACCTCCTCGAAATCGGCTCCTGGTAACAAGAGATTTTCGGAAGCTATGTGGTGCCTGCAGTGCTGCTGACAGCAGTAGTCTGTGGTCCAGTGGTTAGAGCCGCGGGCACGTGCTCAGAAGCTCTCGGGTTCGAACCCGAGGGACGCAGGCATTTTTCTTTTTTTTTTTTTTTGTTATTATTTTTAGAAACGGTCTTGGGAGAGAAGAAGAATACCTGTTTTCCTTCGAGTTGTATGATGCGTTAAATAGCTTACCCCCTCGATTGCATCTTTTGGGCCCTAAAAAAGTGACAGGGAAAAGAAAATTCTTCTGCGCCGCGCGGAGCTCGTCCAGGCCGGTAGATAGGGATTCCAATTCGCATCGCCGAGAGGTGTGCGAACCGACAGCCTAGTGGTTAGCACACCCGTCCCCCGTCCCAAACCAACTAGGCTGTCGGGACGCTTTTGTCGTGTTCGAATCTCGGTCGACCTAATAATTTTTTTTCGCCGGTTTTCGGATGATTTCACCCTGCGGGGTTGGTCTCTGGGTGCACTGGAGCCCCTCTGCACAAACCCCGTCAATTTGGAGGAAAAATATTTTTGGACCAAAATCCCTAAAAATGCAAAGGCTATAGCCTTTGGAAATTTGACCAAAAATCGAAAGTCTCAGATCACGCTGAAATTCACAGGGAATCCTCTGAAGGCACTGCGAAACATAAACCAGTAGCCAGAAGCACAATACCGTTCTTGCTTAGGGAGAAATTCGGAATCCTATTCGGAAAGGAAAACTCTTTTGGGAGAGAAGAAGAATACCTGTTTTCCTTCGAGTTGTATGATGCGTTAAATAGCTTACCCTCTCGATTGCATCTTTTGGGCCCTTTCCTGGAAAGTAGGCAAATTGCAAGACAAAACTCCTGTATGTAGGCAACCTGAAGTGCTTCGCTTTTTCAGGCGGACTCAAAACCGCCACTGCTCTGGAAAGTAGTCTTTCCTATCTAGCAAATCAAATAGTGTATTGTAACTTCATGAGAATTGCAGAATGCTGATGCCAGCCTAATGATAGGCACGGCAAAGCATGGTTTTGTAGAGTAACACGAATAGTTCGTGTTCGTGGTCTCATTCTGCTAACAATCGTCAGCTACGGCTCAGGTGAGGTGCTAGAGAGAACTTCAACATTCGTATTTCCGACCCCAACCAGGGGCGTAGACACGACGAGTTTTCAGGGCAAAAGGAGGGAAGGTATGAAAGTCGTGGCCTACCTACTAGGGGCCACTACTATTTACGTGATTATTTATATATATTCTCCTTATTTTAACGTTGGTAAATCAGCTAACTTTACAAGAATCAAAGTATTCAAAGTGCACTGTAAAAAATGAGAATCCTAGTACGGAACCGATGACGGAAACGTTCCGTACCATGATGGGTACGGACGAATCCTGCCAACCCGTGATCTAGTTTTTCTCCTACGGTACTGCGCAGAAACAACCATATACTACGACATCTGAACGGACGTTTCCGTTTTCATCAAGTACGGCAGTGTCCGGAAAAAAATTAGCCGGATATTTCCGTACATATTTTTCACAGTGTGCAATTCCAACCGAATTTGTAGGAGTAGACCATTTGGATGACGTCTCAGAAAAAGTTGTGCATATCTTACATTTCGCGAGCGAAGCTAGCGAAAAATTTGTGTATATATTAATGTGAATTTTACTTTAATTTAAGACATTTAAAAAAAACGTCAAAGGGTGTTAGTCGAAATAGTAAATCAAAAGCAGGTCAATTCATTAAAAAATGCTCCTAAGACAAATTTCAGCAAAACCTGATGTTGTTTTTTTTTTTTTTAAGGGGGGGGGGTAAGGTGAGATATGGCCTGATGTTAACAAAAACACTGCGATTTGCGTGACAAAAGTCAGAAGCTTATCAAAAAATGGTCCGTCTTTGCTACTGAAAAAAAATCCGCTCGCTCCGCTCGCGTTTGATTGAACGAATCGATATACAGGACTTTAAAATCACCGCGATCTCGACATCTATGTTGTTTTTGTTACCATTTACCTGTTATTGCTTTTGTAGAATGAAACTATGTAACATTCAACAAGAATTATCATTTTGAAAGCAAAAGTAATTCCCATTTTCCCTATTAAAAGTTAAAAATATGGCGCAAGCGGATTGGGCGGGGTTGAAAAGAAATAGGCCCCTGAGGGTTCACCCCGCCCGGGCCCTTCAGGTCCCAGTCCCAGTCCGCCCCTGCCGTCGCCGACCACAAAGGCTTCGGATTAAAGCAGTTTACGATATAGACCAAGATTGAGGAGCTCAGCCAAAAATCGACAAAAAAATCGTAGCGACATTGATATGCACTCCCCGGTTCCCGCCGCCGCCCTCCGTAGCTCTACATTCTGACCACCGTTTGAATAAGAACGCTGCACATACGGACACGCCTACACACACACACGCGCGCGCGCGCGCGCGCCCTACGCCCCGCGCCCTACGCCCCGCGCCCTACGCCCCGCGCCCTACGCCCCGCGCCCTACGCCCCGCGCCCTACGCCCCGCGCCCTACGCCCCGCGCCCTACGCCCCGCGCCCTACGCCCCGCGCCCAACACCAAACGCCCCACGTAAAAACGCCCTGCCTCAAACGTTTAAAGTGATCTGCTTCCACGTTAGCGTTATCGTCAACGTTTATTAAGTTTAGTCGACATTTGGATTAAAATTCTTGCGCGCATGGTTTCTCAGTCAAATTTGTTTCCAAAAATCTAAAAAAAAAAATTGCACTTAAAGAAGGTAAAATAAAAGAACGTATAAGCGACAGTTTTTTTTAAAAAATATTCATTCTATGATTTTTAATCAACAAATCAAGATTCATGACAGTTTTCATGCCGTTTTCTGACATTTCATCGCATTTCATTGACCATTACTAAATATGCAACTTTGTTTGGGACAAAAAAGCGTTTATAAGTTCTCGACAATACATTGGTGATCATTTTAAGCCTGTGACAGATATATCTTCACAATTTCATGTTTTTTGTCGCTGTTTTTTTGTTGATTTTTTTTTATTTTTTTCCAAGGTTTTAATCAATTTTATTGTTTTACCACCTCACTTTCATTGTACAACAATTGTTACATTCGTGCTCAGAACATATTGTGTTGTTTCCAAAAGTTTAACTGTACGATTGTTTTATGATTTTTGAAGGTTTTTCATCCCATCACTATTGAGATTGCTGCAGTGTGAAGCCATCTTGTGGAATTAAAATATTTAGCTTGATGGCTGTTTGCATCACCTCAGTGAGTCTACCAGGTAAGTTCTTTGGTGTCTTTTGAAGGAAAACTGGATGAGTAGGATGGAGAGAACAGTGAAAATAAATATACTACCAAGTAAAGATAGTTCTGCTAAATTTATTTCTTTAATTACACTGCTACAACTAAGGCGTAACTGTACGTACGTTACTTGTATTGATTTCCCCAGAAATCTTCTCTCCAACGAAACTGTGGGAAAAGTTCAACATAATTTTCACACTTTTAGAACTGCATCGTAAAATAGAAAAAATTTGAAAGGAATGATTAAATAATAGCGTACAGGGTGGCTCTCTTTCTCTTGCCTCGCTCTTTGCGAAAGTAAAGTATATGCCACCCATTCTACTTCAACTGAGCGAGGGCAAGAGGTGAGGTGGAGAGAGCACCCCTTCACGCTTCCCCCCTCACCCCGAGGGGAGGATCACTCATATAAAACTTGTACAATGATTTTTTTGATTTTTGATTTGTTTGATTTTTTTGATTTTTGATTTTGATTTTTCTTTTGATTTTTCACGAGATAAAAAAGAAATAATATGTTACTTTAAAAAAAAAATGTGTTTTTTCTTGTTTTGTTCCCATTTTTCTCAGTTTTGGGTTCATTTGTTCTCGATTTTTCGGATTTTTATGCAACTTTTTACTTGATTTTCTTTTGATTTTTTTGATTTTTTTTTTTCGATTTTTTAAATGATTTTTTGGGGGGCTGTACAATGATTTTTCGAAGTGACACGCCCCCCCCCCCCCTCCGCCTCACCCCTCGCCCTCGCTCAGTTAAACTAGAATTGGTGGCATACTTACGCAAAGAGCGGGGTATGTGAGCCACCCTGTATAAGCGTTACACCAGTTTTACTTCCATTCTTTCTTTGCAGGGAGTGTTCTGCAACAACCTTTTGATACATGATCTGCAGGTCTTCGACATCCTACATCTACATCAAGAACAGCCGTTCTGCAATGTTTCAAAAGATTTTTACCAGAAAAACTGTCACCCTGACACTCCTGTTAATGTTCTGTCCTTCACAGACGCAAGCTGTGAGTACCATGTGACTGTCCGCGAAGTATCTGTTTCAGGGTATCAGCCGTTCGGAGTGCAACAAAGGAGACAAGGCTGAATAGGATTACCTGGGAAAGCTCGGGAGCGGAAATGCAACTAGCCGGAGCTGTTTCTGGCTTCGGTCAGCGGGAAAGGGGCGAAGGGATATGCAATGCACTCGCATAATGTTTTGGTCACTCTATTCGAAAAGCGTAATAGCATGAGAGAAGGGTGCCCTGTCCCATAGGGGCAATGTAGAACAACTGACTAACGTTTCGACTGATCTTAGAAGGCAACTTCGTTGCCTAAAAACTGTAAAAGAAAAAGTTGCCCCCCAAAAAATGTGTAAAAAAAAAAGTCTACTGAAAAATGTCGACTACATAATATAGAGTATAAAAATAAAGTCGACTAAAAAAGGGTAAAAAAAAATTGTCGACTAAACAACTTTGTAAAAATAATTGTCAATTAAAAAAATTGTGTAAAAAATAAACGCCTAAATAAAATCGTGTTAGTGTAAAAGAAATTGTCGATCACTGTGGACTGCGTTCCTGTAAGTGGTTCATCACAGCCTCCGTAACAAGGAGATAATCCTCAGGAGGACAGCTCGCGGTCCACGCGTCCCGACCCGCGGGAACCTCGCGTACAGTGGATCCTCCGCGGGTCCTTTGCGGACTGCGAGCTACCCGCGAGAATAGAAGGATCCGCGGACCACGACCTTCCCCCATGGAGGAGATAACCCTGCGGCAGGACCCGTAAACGGAGAGCTTTCCCCGCGGACTCGCGGGTTACCCCCGCGAAACCGCGAACCTCCCCCCTGTAACGCCCCGCCGCACACCGCGCGAACCGCGAGAGGGCCCTTTCGGGGCGTTGGCTGCAACAACAGTGGCGGAGCGGAGCGTCCGCGCTTGAAACCTCCGTGAACCTGGCTAGAAGCCGGTCCCCAGCGCCTGATGGGTATGCAGTCCCGGATGGAGCGATGCGGGCGGGTTGCATAGTACAAAAAGTGCCCGGGGTCCGTCAGCCACCTGGTATATAGACATCTATTTTGCGTAAGGGTACCATAAACTGATTAGAGAATAATGAAATCCCTTGCATTGCAGAGAAACCACAAACTAACAGCTAAATACTACAACGTAAGAGAATGTGAGGATAAAGTGAGTCGAATTGTAATACGCAACGTTACATACCAGCTTGACTCAGACGGTAGCACACTTGTCAGCTGTTTTGTTGACTTTCTCGCTCCTGCTATGAACGACATTTCTAAGGTAAGTTGCATATTCATAGAGTATGTTCTCCTGAATTTTATTAATTATGCTTCCAACCTGCATCTTTAGTTTTTTCAGTCTTCCTTACTTTCCTGTGAGGTGAATAATCAAAAGTACGCGTTCTTCCTTTTGGAGAGTCATTAGGGAGCTCCCCGCAATAGTCTCGAACGGGCAACTTCCGGGTCGACTCTATGGTTCGAGTTCGAGGCTCAACTATACATATATATATATATATATATATATATATATATATATATATATATATATATATATATATATATATATGGGATTTTCAACCTGAACCGACCCGGAAGTAGCCCGTTCGAGACTATCGCGGGGAGCTCCCTAATGACCTTCCAGATGAGTCATATTCGAGGGTGAACAGGTGCAGGGATCAGCGCGAGGCTGCAGGTCACCACGCCTTTGCCCGCGCCAGCGCGGTCGCTCGGAGGGTTCGGGGAAAATAGGAAAGGAACCGTAGGAATCGTGGGCTAAAAGAATATCGGAGGATACAAATTTTAAGAGGAGCTTGAATGATAGCTGATACAGTACTGAAAAATAACAATGAAATAACTGATTATTGCATATGACGCTTGACTTGAGTACTTAATACATAGGGACATAGGAATGCAATATGTGTTTAAAATTCTAAAATAACCGCCACAACGTTGCACACTGATCCCTAGAAAACAATCAAAAGAGTTTCAGTTCTATTGGGAACGCTACATTCGAAATCACTTCTTTCTCAGTCGATTTGCCTACTCTGCAAGCTCAAGTGTGAGTCAGTATCACCCTTTTTACTGCAGTACCACTGTGTCTCAAACTTTCAAAAAGTATTTTCTGTCGTTGAATAGCAATCACGTTTCGGTTCAAAATCCAGGTTAAAACGAGCTACCATGTGATGGAGTTCTGATCGCAAACAACAACGTTCCTATAAATTTTCAAAACCATTAATTTACGATTATTTGTTGTTCCAAGCCCCATCACATGGTAGCTCGTTTTAACCGGGATTCTCAACCAAAGCTGATGCTGTTCTCTAAAACGTGATTGCTATTCAACGGCAGAAAAAAGTCTTTGAAAGTGTGAGACACAGTGGTACTGCAGTAAAAAGTGTACTGTCTCACAATTGATTTTGCGGTACCATGATGCGGTACCACTTGATTTTTACTGTACCATGAGAGTAGGCAACCCGAACGTTTAAGCCCCTCCTCGGTTGTAAGCTAGATGCGCCACTATCACCCGAACGCAATCAGTTTGGAGATTTGTCGCATAAAATTGCCTTTGCAGAGTAAACAAAACGTACCTGTTCGCGGGCACGTCGGAGCGTGCAACAGTGTTTAGAGGGATATCGACCGTGTTACGTGAGGCGTTGCATGCCACTGCCTTGATTTATTGGCAAAAAATTGTAGTTGTTCGCAAGCGCCTCCTACCGTAACGAAGTTCTGGTAGATATCGTGAAACAAGTTATGCGAGACATGGTCTGGAAAAATCATCTACGTGAAAAATATTTGGCGGGCATTTCATAATTTCTGATTTAATCGAGGCGTGCATGCTAGTCTTTCGCTATTCCCACTGACGGATAAATTGCACATTTTGCAGTTGGATGTAACTATTGACCGCTGTACGGGGGCCGTAAGCCATACGTCTTGCGAGTACTTCTCCCATTGGAACTGGCATTCAGGTATTTGCTCTATGACTGCATCAAAGGGAATGCCGTGGACGCCATTAGCTGATGCTTTTGATTCAAAATTCAGGTGCCCGGTACCCGCGGTAAGTATTTCTTCCCTTCTTCCCTTTGTTAAATATTCCTCCTCTTAGTCAAACACATCTTCTAGAACAATAAGATTATGAGTATAAGCAACCAAACACTTCACGGCGGCAGCAGTCTGGTCATTACAAAAACAACCACCGCGCGTTCGACTGCGGTGGTGGACGCGCGCAGGAGGGCCATTAGGGAGCTCCCCGCGAAAAAAAGCACTCTACTTAGGTATGGAATAATATTATTAGCCGTCTGTGTGGTTCCTTTCACATCAATATCCTTGAGCTGCGAAAAGAAAATTCAAAATCTTGTCTCAGACAAGTTCAGTCGCTTTTGTGAATTTACCTTTGTTTTGTTTAAGAATGACGGATGTCTCGTATAGGGTACTCCGCTAGAGCGCTCAGCGGAAGTGCGAAGAACAAAAACGGATACAGAGAGCGGCGGGTGGTGGGGGAGCCTCCCCGCCTCTTCACCGCTCCTTCGCTCCTCCGCACGCCCGCCCCCACCACCGCTCTCTGTATCCGTTTTTGTTCTTCTCACTTCCGCTGAGCGCTCCAGCGGAGTACCCTATTGTTATCTTTTTTTACACAGAGACGACGGACTATCACTAATGCGTCATTGGATTTACGGATCCTTGAGGCAATGCTAGGCGACGTAGGCAACGTCGAAAAGTACATTTGGAATACTGAAATTCAACTGTATGATGAGAATAAGGAGCTCACCGTCTGTTTGAAAGGAAGTGTTGAGCCGCAACGCATACGGATCAACAAACGCCCGAGCAAGAGACCGTGAAGACCAGGTATTTACTTATGTACGTCGCTTATCCATACTAATCAGTTGTCCATATCACCCAGTGAGCACAACACATCAGTAGTTGATTTTTGTGGGAGTGCAGGTCATGAAGGGAGACGAATTTTAGTGCTGGAGAGCACGCAGCACCAACTTGGTTTTGATAGTTGAAAAGAAGACTGGCGTTTCCCTTTGCAACCGAGCGCCTTCGGTGACGGCACATAAGGCGGACCCTTCGGCAACGCAACTCCTTCAACAGATAATAAAAGCCGTCACCAACGTGCAGAATGATAGAGTTTTCTGTTCTTCCGGGTATCATTGACACAGTTTGCAATACCATGCTGTTCTGTCGATGATGATTCAAGCGAGTACACGAAGCAAGGGAAGTAGGTGTGTACAAAGATTTCCGTCAGCTACACTGAAAATGGAGGAGTCGCTTTTGTCGATCTTGGAAGAGCGACTTGGCTCCGAGGTATCTTAACATGATACCATTGGTTTTTCTCTACATTTTGTCAGTTCTTAGATGTACGATACCCCCTCCCCCCCCCAAAAAAAAAATAAACAGTCATTTTTGAGCACAATACTCGTTCTCTCCACTTTGACTTTTCATTTAGAGGTGTGCAAAGAACGAGTAAAAATACCCTGATGGGTCTTTACGATTATGTTAGGATCCTATGGAGCTCAATGCAAGGAGTCTGCCACGGTCGAGGGGTGAAGTCCGCCTATGTGGGGAGACGTGACGCGCCCCGCTGATGGCAGAGCTGTCCGACGAAAAAAAAGTAAGGTTGTGCCTTTAATTAGTGACCACCACCACCAGTCAAGTCGACGATTTTTCATTGAAACTAAGTTGGCGTGGAAAATGGCCAATCAACATGAGAATCTGAATTCATTCAACATTTTCAATGCATCAGGCATGTTCATTTTTGTCATCTTAACATTTACGCCATTTCAAAGAACTCTTAATTGCGCTACCGTTTTTTTTAAGCGTCTTCATAAAATTAGAAATAGACGATATCGCCACACTCCCAATGTGCCTCACTTTCCAATACTCTTACCTGGCAGTGTATTACATTGGTCTCTTTTTACGCTAAAACATTATAACTTTGGCAGGCGAATAAAACAGCATTACAACACCAGCATGGCGTGATGGGCTGAACTAGCCAATCCACGCAACGCCTGAGAATAAAACAGGCTGGCTGGTTTGTGCCGTGCCTATTCAGGTGAGCCTGGCGGCCTGGCGGCACGCAACATCAACGCGAGCAGAGAGGGCCGTTGACGACCGTTCAGAAGTGGATCTAGTGCACAGCAACAGTCGCAAATTATAAAAGCGATATCACTAGACCCCGCACAAAACCGCAGTCCACAAGGCCTCTGTTCACAATCGTATATTAATTAATTACTTCGAGATTTTTGTATGCTGGTAAGTGGAAGCACCAATTTCTAAGAAGCTTTAAAAGTTGATACCAATGCAGGATGCTACCTTCTAAAGTCGGTGTGTAAATTTAGAAACATTGTTTCATTTGCGATTTGATATAAAAATGCATGACTATTTTTTTGGAAATTTGCAAACATGCTTCAAAAATAAGAATAAATCGTTTATCTTTTTTATGCACTACCGCAGCAATGTTCGAGAATTGTGGAAACTGTCAAGGATGAACCTCCTTGCGAGGGTTCCCCCACCCTCGGAGACGGTAACTAGAAAGTTTCGCGAGTATACCGGGTGTTTCAGCTAATACACGGCATTCGAATGGGTAGCCTACCCCTACCGCCCTCGGCGCAGCTGTTACCGCGCCAAAGCGATAGGAGCTATCGCACAACACACGAAATTTTCGTATATTTTGTCCTTTGTCGAGCTACCCTTTGGGAACACAAACTGAATTTTTTCCTATACATATACCTCCTTCTGATGATTTCTAATGATTTCAGCTCTGCGTCGAGCAGCAATTAGTGATGAAAAAATTCCCGGCGCCCCTCGCTGCTTTGTTGTTTTTCCAGGGATCTGCTGGAGATCCTATAGCGGTAAGTTGGGATCGCATGTGCATTGCACTTTGGGCCAGAATACCCAAATCCCTGGCCATATTAATTTTAGTCTGATTTTGAAGTTATTTTGTGTACTATGGTATTGTTGTGTTCTGAATCGATTTAGGGGGGGGGGGGGGTAATCATGACTTGCAGAGGGCGAAATTTATGATTTCTTGCACTATTTCTCAAAGATCATGGCAGCACCTCGTCCCTCCTTATGTCAATGAGGGAAAATCCCAAATAGCGTGATGAAGAAGGAAAAGAGGAAGTTTTAGGATGTGATCCCCAGTAATTATCGGACAAAGTGTATACGACATAGGATTACCAGAGTGGTGGATACCCTTAGGTGTAGTTCCCCTCGTCTTGAGGAGTTGTATTTTACTCCCGGGCGCGGGCGTGAAGCGGGCGGCGCGTTCCCAGTAGGCGGGGGAAGAGTGAGGTCACGATGTACTGAACCCCCTGTGGGGTCAACAACTTGGCATATTTAGTGTACAGGCTTGCGGTAATCAGTTCAATATTCAACCATATTCACCCATTTTCAGCAGTATTTTACTCAAATCTCACAATTTTTTACCCTTACCTAAAAAGATATTACTACCCAAATTTAAAGAAACTCAACTTGAATCATATTTCACCGATATTCATCAATATTCAAGTATTCAGTGTACACGAAATCCCAATGTTAATGCCTTTCGGGAGGAGTCTGACATAGAGCGATTGCGATAGATTTGTTTTAAGCGATCACCTTTTTTATCAGAAAATTTCTATGGTCAACTTAACCGGCTGTTGGGTATAATTCCGTACTTTACCGGTAACGTTACCGATGGTTGCAACACTAATTATTTTTTTTTTAATATGTAGGGCCCTTACATCGTCAATGTTGAACAAGTGAGCAGTTGCCCCGAGGAGCTCGTTGAACCGTTTCTTCCCATTAACTTCCGTCTTCTCAGAGATCGCCACAACCCCCACAACTTGTTTGTATCTGCCAACTTTACCACCAAATATCGATTGAGTGAAGAAACTGATGTAAGTGCCCGGTTATCTTCAACTGCTCAGCCACACTTAAAATCCAACAAGAAACATTGAAACTAGGAAAGGAAGTGCGGGGAACGGCTTACTACTCATCAAGTACTGTGAACAAGTAACGTCAAGATACGTCGGTTTCTTTAGACGGACAACCTGAGCTACCAAACTTGAGAGTCAAAGCAAAATAATAATTTCAAATTCGTGCTACGTCACGTATATCCCGACTAACACTGAGTCGATGGACTTTTCTATGGACAATTTTGAGGACGACCAGAGCTGGTAACAAATTTGCGTACGTGATGGACAATTTGTCCACAGTTTTTGTGTACAAGTGGACACAATTTTAATTTTTCCATAGTTTCCCAAGGAAAACGCTGAAGTCACGAATATGTTACTGTGACCCGCCCCTGACTGATTTTTCAGTCACGGGCAGGTTACAGTGACATATTCGTGACTTCGGCGTTTTCCTTGGGTTGTAACCCTTAAAATAAACCATTCCGCTGGACCCGCTAATCGCGATACTCTCGAAAAACAAATGCACCGGAAGTCATATAAAAACGGCTCCAGACGCTTTATAACGCCAAAATATTGAACAAATTTTATGAATAAATTCCCAGGAGAACTAATTTGTCACTTTCGAATAGATTCTAGTGCCCTAAGAAGGCTAAATTTCGTTCTGAAGTAGCCGATTTCCGGTGCATTTGTTTTTCGATAGGTACGAGCGGAATGGTCTATTGTCAGTAGACTGTCTGTAGAGTGCCTTCCTTGGCCCGCGTAGTCTTCATCCAATAATTATTATTAAGTAATAAATGAAATATTCGTTAAACATTGTATGAACCAGAATCAATTAATAGTTTTTCTTCTAAAACAATAAAGGTGGCCCCACACTCAGCAGTCCCCTTTGGGAATATGCCAGACTTTTTGACCCTCTGCAGTGCCTGGACGTTTATTTTGTCAATTTCTTTACGGCTCACACCCGGTCCTGTCTTACCAGCCAGCCAGGCCAGCCAGGCCGGCTAGGCCAGCCGGTTCAGCTACTGTTGGCGCGCTGAGTGTGGGGCCACCCTTACTATGTAAGGCAACGAGAGCTAAAATGCATGCCGTCGGAAATGAGCAGGTTCTAAAAACTTATCAAAACATAAGACACGAGCAAAACATTCAAAATATACACTCTTAAAAAAAAATCAGTACAGAATTCTGTAACATTGCTATGCAGACATTTTCACAACACGTGTTAAAGATATTTGTATCAGAAGCGATACAGAAAAAAATCCGTCACCATGTTTCAAAAAATTTGTATCACTTTATACAAAACAGGCTTTACGTTTGAAAATAGTTTTCCACTGCCCTTTCGTCTTTCCTTGTGCTCTCAACCAATACGACTCATTTATTTCAAATCATATTGATGTATATTACTTTACCTTACCCTCAGTTGAACCCAGGAGCCTTTAATTACGACTTTGCACCTTTAACCACGCGGCCACTGAGGCTACAGTTTTATGTAACCTATACAGTATCTTGTAAAGGTGGCCCCACAATGACGTCCCTGTTTGTAGCTACACAGTTGTAGCTACAACAGTGGCGGCTAGAGTCAGCTTAAACTGAACCGACTATTCGAAGTACCCGAAAAGCTCTAATATCAATTATACCGGCGCGGCTCCGCCCCTGCACCGCCCCGCCTCGAGGACACCCTCTTGGGGACAACCCTCATTGTTTCCCTGTAGAGACCGCGACATGCCACGCTCCAGCTCAGCGCAGCGCAGGCAGCACCGGAGGCACGCTGGTGCGAGCGGTTGCCTACCCCGCCAGGCGCTCTACAGCCGCCCTGCGCGCGCGGCGAGCTCCTGCAGACTGATTCCGCAAATGCGTTTTATCGCTGTCTCTCTCGCACTCAAGGGACTTCCTGTATAGGTGTGAGCGAGACAGAGCGACGAGACGCGTTTGCGGTTGGTGCTGCAGTAGTCCAAGTAGTCTGATTCCGCAAACGCGTCTCGTCGCTCTGTCTCGCTCACACCTATACAGGAAGTTCCTTGAGTGCGAGAGAGACAGCGACAAAACGCATTTGCGGAATCAGACGACTGCAGCACCAACCCCGCCCGGGCCTTCCCCACCGACCTGAACACGCGTAAACGGGGACGCAGGCACCCCCAGCGCGCCACCAAAGGGGCGGGGCGGGGAGAGGAGGGTTGGTGGGGTCGCTAAGCCCCACCACGCCACGTCACGTCCTGCCCAGCCTAGATTCCTGGTGACTTTCTTCTCCACGCCCTTGCCGCGGGGAAGGGAGGGGGGGGGGCGTCGGTGGGAAAGGCGCCCGGGCGGGGTTGGTGCTGCAGGAGCTCGCCGCGCGCGCAGGGCTGCTGTAGAGCGCCTGGCGGGGTAGGCAACCGCTCGCACTAGCGTGCCTCCGGTGCTGCCTGCGCTGCGCTGAGCTGGAGCGTGGCACGTCGCCGTCTCCACACGGAAACAATCAGGGTTGTCCCCGCGAGGGTGTCCTCGAGGCGAGGCGGTGCAGGGGCGGAGCCGCGCCGGTGTAATTGATATTAGAGCTTTTCGGGTACTTTGAATAGTCGGTTCAGTTAAAGCTAACTCTAGCCGCCACTGTTGTAGCTACAACTGTGTAGCTATACAAACAGGGACGTCCACAACGGCTGGAATCCGACCGTCCGTCAGTCAGTCAGTCACTCGTTTTAGCTTCTCTCGTCCATTCTTTTAGATGATTATCAACTGAAGTGGTTCCTTCTATATGAAAAGTCCGGATTTGAAAAGTTCAGAAGGATAAAAGTCAGTCAAACAAGTGTAAAGAAGTGACTGACGGGTGAAATATGACTGACTGACGGCGGATTCCGGCCATTGTGGGGCCATCTTAACTGACACAGAATTTTGTAACATCTTTGACTGATTATACAGAATCTTGTAGCTATTTTGCACTTTTTTTGTATAACATAACTCCGTTACAGAAATTTTTATGGAAATTGATACACAAATTTGTAGTTCTTTTAGGCGACGGAGTTGCCTTATTCTAAAATTGCTTTGAAACGCCTGTCGATTGTTTTATATGGCCCCCTACGGGAGGAAAAAATCCGCTCCAAGGATTTTTATAATATTACCAACAGTTATAGTATGTAAACTTGTATACTCACTCCGAAAGTTTAATAGAAATTTAAACTACAGATTTTCTGTAAATTTGAATTGAAATTTCAGTTGCTATGGTAATGTTCGACTTGTCAGCTGAAATCACCAGGAGAAGGGGATAGTTTTTCGTGGTGAGGGTAGGCGGAATCGAGCCAACACGGAGCGAAAGAGAAACCTCTAAAGTCTGCATTCAAACAAAGCTCTGCTTCAGTGAAACGCTCAAGAAAGAGATGACACTACTGAAGTTCGCACGTGACCATCATACCGCCCTTTCGAAACCTACTTCATTTTTACCGAAAAAACAGTCGACTGCGGCGCACTTCTGCCAACCTAAGCTGATAATTTTTTTTTTTTTTTTAGAGTTTATAATAGGAAATTTGGACGTGATACAAGTCTTAAGTGGTATCATCTGCTTTCATTATCAATTCTGAATTGAGATTTTTTTTTTTCTCATTTAATACCAAGGAGACAAATGCTATATTTTTTGTTTTCTTTCAGAACTTGGTGATTGTACCCTTCATCGTGGAGCTCTTTCATCAGAAAAACAAAGTACGTCTTTCGTGCTTAGCACGACTTTGCTTTCTCAGTTTATCAAATCAATAAACAATTGCACTAAACCTCGTCTCTCCTTACGACCTGCACTCCCACAATAATAGACTGATGTGTTCAGTGGGTGATATGGACAGCTGAACTGTCCTCGTTTGCCACGATTCTGTGCTATGATTTTAATAAATGTTCGTAACGAGTCATGAGTATTCTGTTCTTTGAAAGAACCGACACCTAAAGGCTCAAATTTTTAGTTCGCCTTTCTTCTCCTCTCTCCCTTTTCTACTTTTGATGTCTATTCTCAACCATACTAATAAGCTGTCCATATATCACCCTGTGAACACATCAGTCTATCTTTGTGAGAGTGCAAGTGCAAGTCATAAAGGAAGACAGGGGTGGTTTTAGGTCCGACCAAAAAAAGAAGAGGGGGCGGAAGGGGGTGGGGTGGAGGCGAAGCACTTCAGGTTGCCGACATGCAGGGGTGTTGTCGGGCAATTTGCCTGCTTTCCAGGCGGATATCTAGAGATCGATGGAGGGGGAAGGGGGCATACTCCCGGTGCCCCCGACCCCCTAAAACCGCTCCTGAAGGGAGATGAGTGTTAGCGGAATTGTTTATTGATTTGATAAACTGAGAAAGCTAAGGAGAGACCTACTTTGTTACTCTTATATAGAGCTGCACAATGAGGGGTTCGATCGGCAAGTCCTGAAAAAAAGAAAAAAAAAAGGATGTCTCCTTGGTACGAAATGAGAAAAAAAATTCTAACGCTAACGTGTTAAACGGCCCCCTCGGTTTTAAAACTTGCCACAGAATGAGAAAGAACTTCAGTCGGAACTATTAGTGAGAATCACATCATGAATTTTAGCCAGCAAACGGAAGTCACAAAAAATGTTGCCCAGCGGTCCAGCTGTCAACAACACCGCCTGGTGGACGAGCTCTAAATGCAGCCACCACCCAAAAATAAGTGAGTGCTAGTTTTACATTTATCATACACTTACCATGACCATGATGTGCATTTTGCCACACAAAAAAAGGGCCCGACGGGCTAGGTATCAACGACGCCTCGTTTTACAATTGAAAATAAAAGGAATATGAACAGTATTACGATTTCGTAAAAACTTTTTAGAGAGGAATTCAGATTTTCCTTGGATTGGCGAGAAAAATAAATAACAGCACTCAGTGAAAACATGGGCTTGGAGTGAAGAAATATAAGGTTGTTATTGTTACCGCCCCGGCGGCTCGACTCGGCCTGCCGGCTCGGCTTGTCATTGTCATAGAAACACATGATGCGAATTCATTTTATGCAAAAACGTGCAAACAGCTTGACATCAGACATATCTCAAAAAACTTCTAATTTTTCGTATTATTTGTCATTGTAATTTTGTACGAATCGGCTCGGCACGATTGGCCGCGGCCATAAGGGGCCATCGTCAAGAATAAAAATAAAAAACTCACGGGCGTGAGCAATAGGCACCACTAACGGGGGCCTAAAAATCAACCAGATAGCTCATTGTAGCTTTCTACCAAGTCTACCAACAAGCATTTTGTTGTTGTTGTAACGAATGCTCTTTCCGCTCTTACCTGGACGGAAGGAAGTAATAGAACGACAAAAAGATCACTGTTGAGACGGTTAGGGTGGCAACAATAATTTTATTTCATTTTTTAAAAAGTGAACTTCCTAACAACTTGCTTGGTAGGGTAACTGTACCATTCATGGATCAATTTTTAGAAAATCGCCATTTTGAAGGTGTTAAAAGCGTGATGAGCATAATTTTTTTTCACCATCGTGAAGTTTGAAGTTTATGGAAGGGTATCCCGAAGAGATCAAATTTGTAACTCTAATACTTTAGAAATTATAGGGAAATCCCCTGACCTCTGATTTTGATCCATGTTTGGAGGGGGGTACCCAAATATGGATCACCAAGCTAGAGCATTGTGAATCATGTGAGTGACATGTTCATGACATACAGATGCGGGAACTTTTTTTACATCACTCTAAAAACACCCATTCCTATTTTAGAGGGGGGTGATCCATGTTGGGACTCTGACCCAAATGTGGATCAAAACTTTAACTCTCTCTAGAATGCTCCAGTGGTAGTGAATAAGATAAACAATGGAAACTGGACAAGAATCATTCATTATATTTTCTTAAAAAGTCAAGTTCAAGTTCAAACTTTTATAAATCTAGACTAGAAGTCTTTGGAGTATAACGTAAAATATTAATTATCACATAACTTAAAATATTAATTATCACAACTAATTGAATGTTGATAGTTATTAAGATAAATTTAATACTGTGCAATTTGTACAGCAAGTCAAAAATATAGTTTAAAATAAATAAGAACAAACTGATCTGAACTTATCACAAAACTTGACTAACAAGCATAGCATACGTAAAATTTCTAAAAAATTCATTTGTTTTTAAAAGCTGTTAGGGGAACACAGTCTTCGCATGTGAAATTGGCATCATAAGCTGTTAAAAGCACACAACTCATGTGGAACCATGTTTTGCAAATCTTGCATTGTATCCACTGTTCACCATTGAAGTCATTCTGAAAGCTTTGCCGACAAACTCCACATTTCTCGTTGTCTTCATTTTCACTATTTTCACCATCACTACTAGAAAGTCTCTCCTCTTCACTTGGGCTGTCACATTCAGATAGATCTAGTTCTTGTTTTTTTCAGTCTCAGTTCATGCCGCTTCATAAATCCTCTGTACCAGCGTTGGCTGGGCCTCTCACTCTTTCCCTTGAATGGAGATCGATCAGCTTTGTCAGCAACCTGCACTGCTAAGTCCAAAATGTCTTCTTTAGATGCACCATGTCCCATTTCCACCATGACAATGACAGCATTTTTTATCTCAGACTCATGTTCCTGTAGCTTTGGCTTTCTTCCGGGGACATTCGACTTACTTGCACCATTGAAGTGGCGATTGAGAGTCACATACGGTACACCATACGTTTTTGCTGCATTGCGGATGCTGTGACCACAATGTCTTATGGCATTCAACGCCAACTCTAAATCACGTTTAGCAAACGTACGATAGCCCATGACTTTGCACCTCTGTAACAAAAGAAATTGTAAGATTGATATACAACAAACCCACTTTTTTTATGACATCGTTCATCAAAAATAACAAAAAATAAACTATTTTGAAAACATGAGGAAGTTCTGAATCAGAGGAAACGCACTCATGCCAAATATTCGAGAGAAAAATCAAATTAAAGTGACAGAAAAACGCAGCAGACGTATAGGTTACTGCCGCCAGCTGTGAGCGAATTCCATGTTTTCACCCCCACCCGCATTTTCAAAATACGAAACGTCAAGGTTCAAACTCTTCAGATTTTGAAAGGGCATACCTTAAAGCATTTCCAAACCAAGTTTCAAGTCATTCCATGCATTAGTTTTCTCGCAATGAGTAAATAATTGGACATACCTCTCTCGCCCGGTCTGTTCGGATGGTCTGACGAGCTCCACCTTGCAGACTGTTTTTCGTTGCCAGCCAGCGGAGGAAAGGGGGGGCGGTCGGAGTACATTCACATTCACTTTCAGTTGCAAATATAGTCTTCTACGCGGGGAACTTTAAAACTTGGAATTTGGTCAACCCATTCGGCCGTGAGAGCCTCCCAAACAGAAATGATCCACATTTGGGGCCTGATCCATGTTAGGTACAGTTACCCTATGCTTGGTTGCCCATCTCGGCTTTTAAATATCGCGCTGGGACGGCGGGATTCACGAATGCCGCGGATTCACGAACGCCGGACACGGTATGAGAGATCGCTCGGGGCGCTAAGATAATATTTTTAATATATTGGAATATGTTATAGAATATTTTATTATGTTTTAATGCCTCAATTGATCTTTTCGAGTGAGCAGTGTTCTTTCCCTTTTCATTGTTGAATCATTTCTGTGGTTTCACATGAGTGCCATGAAGTGGCCTGGCTGGCATATCGGTGACTTCTCAGAGGCATACTGTCTTTTTTGAGACTTTCTTGGTTGCGGAGCTTCGTTTTGTTAAGTTTTCGGATTGCTATTGATGTATTTTGAGATTGACTTTGCCTCGATGGCACATCTAAACACGAGCACACCGAGCCCGGTCATTTTGTCTGCTCACTCGCGTGGCTCTCGCGGCCACCACGATGATCGCAGCGATTTGCGCGTTCACTGTGAAAAATAGTCGTAAGGGTTAAGGGAAAATTTTCCATGATAAAAGTCGTAAAATTACAATTTGAAATTGTAAACTTACAAGCACTCCCTATTGGAATTGACTGACGAGCAAATGGGCAGTCGTAAATTTACGACATATTTTGTAAATCAATATTACAATAAATGTCGTAAATTTACGAGGATATTTTTCACAGTGTTTGCACCCTGGTAAAGGTTCGTTGTGCGCCCCTTCGCGCACCACCAGAGTGGATGCTGTGCGCCTCCTGGTTGAGGAGAGACAGGGGTGCAAACTTATGGGTTGAAATTTACACGATTTTGTGTTTTTTGTTTCCTGGAAAGTGTCAAACGCATCGAATCACTTCAAAATTGGTGTGGAGGTGCCTGAGGGGCGCACGCATCGTACCGTGCCAGCGGCGACCCACCAGTGGCCCTCCATCCCCTGCGCTGGAGGTTATTGGGAAGTTAGGGGTTGCAACCCCCACGAAAACGTCTTTCCTGACCGGTTTGCAGTTTGTTACTCCGGGAGTCGATCCAGACGGCTGTAATCAATTGTGCAACGTGATTTTTGTCCACTTTTAGGACCTTTTTGGTGATTTTATTGAAACAACAAGATTTAGGGTGTCAGTGTTCCGGGGCTGGACACCCCTTGGAGGGTGCGACGAAGGGGAACACCTTAGTCGTGTCCAGGGGACCTCCTGCCGAGGGGGGGTCACTTCGAAAAATCATTGTACAGCCCCCAAAAAATCATTTAAAACATCAAAAATAAAAAAATAAAAAAAATAAAAATTAAATTAAGTAGAAAGTTGCATAAAAATCCGAAAAATCGAGAACAAAATGAAACCCAAAACTGAGAAAAATGGGAATAAAACAATAAAAAACCCAATTTTTTAAAAAAGTAACATATTATTTCTTTTTTATCTCGTGAAAAATCAAAAGAAAAATCAAAATCAAAAATAAAAAAAAAATAAAAAATATCAAAAATCAAAAAAAAATATTATTGAACAAGTTTTATAAGAGTGATCCCCCTCTCGCCTCCCGCTACCGCGCCCAACTCTGGAAAAAAATCCGAAAAAATCACCTCTACTTAGGGGTGTTTTGTTTTTGTGGCTCCGGAACTGTTTGTCTTACGGAGGTGGCTCCGGTTTCAATCGAAAGATGAGGCCAAAACGAGTCGACCCTCCAAGTTTCGAACCTCTGCGACATCTGGAAAGGCACTTTTGCCCCGGCGAAAGTGTCAAAAATTGACAGTGTTTTACGCGAGGGGTGGAAAAAAATCAAGGGGGTGGATTTGACTCTTGCGACTCTAGGGATGTTTGAACAACACTTTGGACCATCTCTCCTCCAAATTTCAAGTTTCTAGCTCAATTCTGACAAAATTTATGAGTGGAGGATGTTCGGGATGTTTGAGAAATATTAGATTAATTCTGACACACCGAGCAGTGTACAAGTATATTATTGGCCGAGATAAAGAGTATACGGATTGCATACCCCACATTGTTTGCTTTGGACAATACAGCTACGGTTATGTTTTGTGTTCCAGGCCAGACTAGTGTTTGCATCTTGGAGTTCGAGGGGTGGATGGAAGGAAAATGCCTTCATAATGAAATTCCAGAAGTTCTGTCAAACATTGAGGTTTTTCGTTCCAGAAGTTTTAAATACGCTCACAGAGCATCTTCATAGAGGCAACAACAATATTCCTGCTGGCAACTGCCCATTCGAACCGGTACGTACAAATTGACATTGCATGAATGAAATTTGCCATCTCACACGACAATATTGAGAGGGCTACGAACCGGACGACCCATTAGGTGAAACCCCGCAGATCAGGAGCAGGTACAAAGCACGGTGGTACAAAGTCATTGTAGTTGCAACTGAGGCTAGAAGGAAAGATTGCCCCACAAAAATAAACTCTACAACATCGCCTTACCTTGAACAACAAGAATTCTAGAGAACACACAAAATGTGCGTTGTCACATGGAGTCGATTGATAAGTTAAGTGCAAACATATTCACGCTCACAAACTGCAAAACAAATTACTATCTTTACTTTATAAACAACAAGAGTGCTTTTGCGATAAGTGTAGAAGCAGCTGCTTATACGAATTGAAGCCAAAAGTATACTCCAAAACGTAGTATTTTTTAACTTTTTAGTCGTGTTTATGCGTAGTCAGGGACTCTAACTAGTATGATTTTCTAAACAGTAAAATATCCTTTCTATACGAATGTACATGCTACTATAGTTTCAACTACTATCACGAACTGCAGCCAACATTATAAATGTAAAACCAGTAAAATTGCCGTCATTGTATGGTTTCAACCACATAAAAGGATATGAGTTAGTGTTTGCAGAAAAACATTATCCAGTTCAGAGTTTTAGATAGCAGTTCACAGCTACAGTTTGGGTAGTGCAGTTTAAACTACAGTCTAAATCGAGATCCTTCCACCCGGGACAGACGCACCTGTTATTGAATACAGCTATGATGGAGATAAGTCTACACTGCAAACCGAAGTGTGTACTTAGTACATACATACAGGGTGAGTGTCTTCGTACCTGCCAGACTTCGGAAGCGGATAGGGGACACCAAAACGAGTATTTTGATATAGGACACTTGGGGTCGGAAATCAAAATTACGCCCGCAAGAGGGAAATTAAATTTCGGAACCGAGCGCCGGCAGGTAGGCAACCCACCCGGCTGGCAGCCTAGGAGCGGCGTGGCGTGGCGTAGCTCAGCTTCTCCACGAGACTGCGGTCCTCCATGGCGTTGCCACGGGCCTCCACCGCACAGTGGTTCCGGAATGCAAAAAGCTGGCATTAATTCGGAAGGTTTATTTTTTCCGGAAGCAACGTTACTTCGCGTTAAGGGTTGGACTTTAAAAAGTGCTTCGGGTGATTGAATGCGACAAATACACTGTCAAAAGTAATTTTAAATGCGAAAAACCGATATTTTGTAGTTTAAAAATGAGTCAAATTATTTTAAATCACTGAGCTTTGGTTCATTTTGTACTTTGTCATGATTAGACTTTAAAAATGACTAGAAAAAAAAATGTATGGTGCTTTCCTTTGTCTGAAGACTTTGTTGACTAGATGAAAACATGATAATTTGATTTTAATGTTTGGAAAAAAAGGAGTCCGAGGTCGGAATTTTTTTTTCTTAAATGTTAAAACTAAAGAAGGGGAATATATGAGTTTACGAAGACAGCATTACCCACCCGATTGAGAACTCTGCGAGCCGAGTCGCCATTGTCGCGGCTGCTCGACCCCTCGGCGCGGCGCGCAGGGGAGGAGGACCAGCGGGGCAGGGGACTTGTTGATTCTACACATGCACAGTAGTTCAAAAAATAAAATTTCGAACGACACGTTAGAATAAAAATGTAAAAGCGGAGTCCGAATGCCCATTGCACAACGAGCCTACAGTTGAAAAATCAAGCTGATCGGACAATCTTTACTGAGAGACTAACTTCTAAATCGTTTGAGCTAGAGATCTAAAATTTGGGATGTGACCCGCTGAACTAGTGACCCTGAGATAAAAGAAATTCAGTAACATGACCCATAAGGCTAGAATTTTTAAAGTAAATTTCTATATAAACCATCTTCTACCGAAGAATTTAGTAAAACAAAGACATTAATTAACTTCGTGCCTACCAGGATTTCCTGAAATCGTATTTTTTGGATATGGATTCCTGAAAGCAAACTGCACAACGCGCAAAAACAATTTCAATGAGAATCTGCTCAAAAAAGACCCCTCTTTTTTTTTTTTAGGAAAACAGTCAGGTTCTCGGAATCCACGGCACCTTCGAACTGTTCGTACCAACCGTCAAGATAAGCAATGAAATTTGGTACGAATATCAACGCTTCCGATTAATATTTTTTTATGCCACCAGTCTAGTGCGGTGAAATCTGCCCGGGGCCCAACCACTCATCATATCATTGATGACACTCTGGGCCCTCATTTCCTGTTTGAATTTTCAAATTTCCTTGAAAAATAAATGCTACACGAGCGTTCAAAGCCGAAGACGCAGTTTTGACTGAAATTAGAGTACGTGTCCGGAGTATGGATCTTTGACTGAACCATTTAATAAAAAGGTATTCGAGACCGCCAAGTAGGTAGGCAATCCACACTACGCAGGCAAAGTAAACACTTTAGCAACCCTAAAACATGACATGTAGGACTTCGCACCTTTGTTTTTTCAGCGTCGCTGTTATCTGCAGTTGGCATTGCCAAGCAAGCTCGTAACGAGAAGCGAGTTAAAAGAAAAAGCAAGGCTCTACTACTCTAGACAGTGATATACCTGGCGACGCGTTTATTAACCATCATCTGTGTTTATCTCCTGGCTAATATACACAGCACTTTTTGCTCCAGGATTCGTACACAATAAATAACGTATCGACCCTAACACTTCAACCAAAAATCTCAACTCTATTTTACGGGAAATGGAGAGTCGACGCTCTTGCCATCGACACTATCACAAAGCAGTCTGCTGGTTGCATGAGAGTTCTTGCCCATATCATTCCAAAACCACAACCAGCAAAGGGATAGCCAGCTAGTCCGTCTCTTGACGAAGCAGAGGATGGCGAGTTGCATCAGCAAAATCCTATTTGTGAAGGAACTTTCAAAAATTTGAAAATAAAAAATCTTACACAATGCACATCTTTTTAATTGTTTCCCCAAATTACTTATGACATCAACGTCAGAGGGATCTATCCTCGGCACCACCAGCCCGAGCTAAATCAGAGAGCAGAGGGCAAACAGAGATACTGTGTGGTGCTAACTGCGAACTCACAGTGATACAGCAACAGCGGGTCGCTAGTCACGCGGGGATTGTCCGCTCACATCCATGCGGCTTTGCCTAAGATGCAGGTGTCCTAAGTTCGCAAAGAACTTCTGCCGATATAAACCAAGTTGACGTGAAGTGTTTGTGTCTATATACCCTATAGCCGCATGCAAGATGACTGACTCACTCATCGCATTGTTCTCGGGACGTACGTTTGTACGTTTGTATAGTTACATTTTACATGTACGAAAAAGTACATTGCCAGTTAGAGTGTAGGGCCCGTGTCAGCCTCCGGGTCCAGCACGCTCCTGCCCCAACCAGACCGGCTCAACCGACTCCATTAAGACTTGCTCCAATCGGACTCATAGCCAGGCCGACCAAGCTGCCGAAAGCCAGCCCCGAACACCAACGGCCATCAGGCAGGGGAGGACAGCGCGCGGCTCGTGCCAGAAATAAAGTCTGAGAAAAAGACGAGAGAAGAGAGAGCGAGCGACAGAGAGGGAGTGAGGCAGGGCGGAAAGGGAGTGTAGATGAGATGAGGGACAAGAAAATAGATTTATTTATTGACTCTAATTGAACAGAAATAACAATATTTTCAGATGGAAAAACAAAATCCAATGTCAACGTGATCCAGTGTAAGCGAGAGAAGTCTCACGTTCAGAGCTTGGATATGAAAATCAATAGCATTGTGTAATAGGCACATTTTCTCCCTCGAGTTCCTCGCCAATTTATAGCAATTTCTGTTTTGAGAGTGAGTATTGTAAAATGCCTTTAAGCGTTTACGAACGAAGCCCGTGAAAACCGGATTGCTGCCCGCGTGAAAAGTGGACGTTCACTGGGAGCGCCTCGTTACCTCAACCAAAATTACCTCTACTAAATTTATGTAATATTTTTAGTGAAGGGGAAAAATCAAAGTGATGTTTCTGGTGCAGTTTTATGCAAGGAATGCGGATATGAGACGGCTAGAATTTTATCTAGTGAGAAACTTGAGATATTTAAGGAAATAATAGGGCCATTTTTTATAGTTATTTTGGGGGATTTAAACTTTTAGCACACACTTAAACTCAAAAGGGGCAAAATCCCAGTGATGTTTCTGGCACTTTTTTTTTTACAAGGAATCCGAATATGAGACGGCCAGAATTTTATCTGGTGAGGAACTTGAGATATTTAGCGAAATAGGGTCATTTTTGGTTATTCGGGGGGATTTAAATTTTTAGCACACCCTTTAACTCAAAAGGGGCAAAATCCCAGGTATGGTTCTGGTGCAGCTTTTTGCGAGGAATCCGAATATTAGCCCGCCAGAATTTTATCTGGTGAGGAACTTCGGATTTTCCGTGAAATGGGGCCATTAACGTGTAATTTGACCCTTTTTTTTTGACGTTTTTGGCCCTTTGTGACCTTGAATGATGCCTGCGTTTTTTTTTTCGTGAAAGATACATCTTAAAACATCCAAATCTACCATTTCCAATTATAAAATATTTTTTTTCTCGTTTTTGCCTATTTCGTTACACTGTGCGGCTCAGGGCTCAGCAGCTCAGCACGCATACGCCGGCAGCGGCAGCACAGCTCAACAGCGCAGCGCTTGAGTGCCGTGCGGTCAAGGCACTCTGGTACACCATAGTCTCTCCCTCTCCTATATTTATGAGTGTTCGATTTTTGATTTTACATTTTTTCTCTTCCTTTTCTTCCTTCTTCTCCCCTTTCTTCCTTTCTTTTTTCTCATTTCTCCCTTCTCTTACTCTTCCCTTCCTACCTCTTTTGTAACATTTCCTTTTAATACCCCGCAACCCCGGCACCCCCTAGTCTCTCCTATTTATGAGTGTTTTATGCCTCTTTTCTCTCTTCCTTTTCCTTCTCCTTTTTCTCCCTTTCCTTCCTTTCCCTTTTCTCCCTTTCTTTTTTCTCCTTTCTATCCTTTCTCCCTTTCCTTTCTCTCCCTTTCCTCTATTGTACCTTTTATAGATTTGTACCGATTCGGCTGCATCGGTTGAACCATAGTTCCGGCGCCACTGTTACATTGGTCTCTTTTCATGCTAAAACATTTTAACTTTGGCAGGCGATTAAAACAGCATTACAACACCAGCATGGCGTGATGGGCTGAACTAGCCAATCCACGCAACGCCTGAGAATGAAACAGGCAGGCTGGTCTGTGCCGTGCCTATACAGGTGAGCCTGGCGGCACGTAACATTAACGCGAGCAGAGAGGGCCGTTGACGACCTTTCAGAAATGGATCTAGTGCGCAGCAACAATCGCAAATTATAAGAGCGATATCACTAGACCCCGCACAAAACCGCAGTCCACAAGGCCTCTGTTCACAATCGTATATTAATTAATTACTTCGAGATTTTTGTATGCTGGTAAGTGGATGCACTAATTTCTAAGAAGCTTTAAAAGTTGATACCAATGCAGGATGCTACCTTCTAAAGTCGGTGTGTAAATTTAGAAACATTGTTTCATTTGCGATTTGATATAAAAATGCACGACTATTTTTTTTGGAAATTTGCAAACATGCTTCAAAAATAAGAAATCGTTTATCTTTTTTATGCACTACCGTAGCAATGAATTAGAATTGTGGAAACTGTCAAGGATGAACCTCCTTGCGAGGGTTCCCCCACCCTCGGAGACGGTAACCAGAAAGTTTCGCGAGTATACCGGGTGTTTCAGCAAATACAAGGCATTCGAATGGGTAGCCTACCGCCCCCGGCGGAGCTGCTACCGCGCCAAAACGATGGGAGCTATCGCACAACACACGAAATTTTCGTATATTTTGTCCTTATTTGTCGAGCTACCCTTTGGGAACACAAACTGAATTTTTTCCTATACCTCCTTCTGATGATTTCTAATGATTTCAGCTCTGCGTCGAGCAGCAATTAGTGATGAAAAAATTCCCGGCGCCCCTCGCTGCTTTGTTGTTTTTCCAGGGATCTGCTGGAGGTCCTATAGCGGTAAGTTGGGATCGCATGTGCATTGCACTTTGGGCCAGAATACCCAAATCCCTGGCCATATTAACTTTTGTCTGATTTTTAAGTTATTTTGTGTACTATGATATTTTTGTGTTCTGAATCGATGGGGTAATCATGACTTGCAGAGGGCGAAATTTATGATTTCTTGCACTATTTCTCAAAGATCATGGCAGCACCTCGTCCCTCCTTATGTCAATGAGGGAAAACCCCAAATAGCGCGATGATGAAGGAAAAGAGGAAGTTTTAGGATGTGATCCCCAGTAATTATCGGACAAAGTGTACACGACATAGGATTACCAGAGTGGTGGATACCCTTCGGCGTAGTTCCCCTCGTCTTGAGTTGTATTTCACAAACGGGCGCGGGCGTGACGCGGCCGGCGCGTTCCCAGCACTAGGCGGGGGAAGAGTCCAGGGGTCAACAACTTGGCATCAGTGTACAGGCTTGCGGTAATCAGTTCAATATTCAACCATATTCACCCATTTTCAGCAGTATTTTACACAAATCTCACAATTTTTTACATTTACCTAAAAAGATATTACAGAAATTTAAACAAACTCAACTTGAATCATTTCACCGATATTCATCAATATTCAACCATATTAAAGTATTCAGTGTGCACGAAATTCCAAAGTTAATGACCCCTCGGTAGGAGTCTGACAGAGCAATTGCGATAGATTTGTTTTAAGCGATCACCTTTGGTAACAGAAAATTTATATGGTCAACTTAACCGGCTGTTGGGTATAATTCCGTACTTTACCGGTAACGTTACCGATGGTTGCAACACTAATTATTATTTTTTACTTGTTTTTTACCACCCACCTAGCTCTACTTGGTGGTAGGAGAACGAGTATTGTTCTCAGTGCAGTGTAACACCAAACATGTTGCCATTTGTATCTCAGACCACAGAATACCCACAGTCATAACAGTTATACCATTTGAAACTGGAAATGCTGGTGTTGTTACCAACTATGAACTTTTTTTTTGAGTTCCATAGTATTTTTTTGAGAACACTTAACAAATCTCGTCGATGTTTCATTCTAAGTCCCTAACCCTCACTAGTAAATGAACATTTAAATCGCATAAAATAAAACAGCTGTAAACTTGGAAGTAATGCTATTGTAATCTAGAAATACTGTCGTGAATCTTACCAATCTATCTTTCACACTTTTAATAGTATATTTTAGAGAACTCTTAACAAAATTCTGAGGAGTTTTCATTCTAAGTCCTGCGGTCGGCTCTCGCTCAGTGGGCTCGGGCGGCTCGGGCCCCTCCTCGGGTCTCGGGTCCGCTGCCGCGCTCTAACAATCAAACTCGCGCGAGGGGCCCAACCAGGCGCGGATTCAGGGGGAGGGGTAGACTGGTCCAGCAAAACACCTTTTTCAGATATCAAACGCGTTCGTGGTCTCAAATCGATGGTTTTGGTTAGTAACCCACAGATCCGAAGTCGTTTTACTCTGCGATAAACCATGGCCGTGCCCCAAGGGGCCTAAGTGGGGCCTAAATGAGTCGAAATTCAAAGTATGAAAAATTTGTATTGAAGTTGGCCTTATGGGTAAACACGTCATTTTGCGGCCCCCTGGGCGAAAATTTCGTCCGTTTTGCCGTATCTGTCGTAGTTTTTGAGATATAGACAAATTTTTGTCAATTTTGGAGCTTTTTTGAAAACCTTTCGAAAAACTCCTCCTGAAGTCCTAGTTTTGGGTCAAAAGTATCAAATTAGGGCTTGTTTATATCAGAAAGACGAACTCTGTCAGAAAAAAATTTGCGCGGGGCAGGAGCACTTGAGTAGCGCCTTGCAAAGTTGCTCGAAATTGCTTAAAAATGGCTAAAATTTGAAAAATCAAAATTCCACAGGGACGTCCCACCGCCCCGCGCAAAATTTTATCTGATAGAGATCGTCTTTCTGATGAAAACAAGCCCTGATTCGACACTTTTGACCCAAAACTAGGACTTCAGGAGGAGTTTTTCGAAAGGTTTTCAAAAAAGCTCCAAAATTGACAAAAATTTGTCTATATCTCAAAAACTACGACAGATACGGCAAAATGGACGAAATTTTCGCCCAGGGGGCCGCAAAATGACGTGTTTACCCATAAGGCCAACTTCAATACAAATTTTTCATACTTTGAATTTCGACTCATTTAGGCCCCACTTAGGCCCCTTGGGGCACGGCCATGGTTTATCGCAGAGTTAAAACGACTTCGGATCTGTGGGTTACTAACCAAAACCATCGATTTGAGACCACGAACGCGTTTGATATCTGAAAAAGGTGTTTTGCTGGACCAGTCTAGGGGGGGGGGGGGGGGGCGATAGGGGCGCAAATAGTTACAATAAATTGTTTCAGGTATCATCATCCAGTTTCACACTGTATAACTACCATGTCTGTGCTTATTCTTTGATCTGAGACATAAAGGATCACATTTTAAAACGTGAAAAGCTTACACTGGTCATATATCAACGATTATGTCAGAAAACCAGAAAGTCTCTTCCTATTAGGAGGAGGGTCGTAAAGAACGAGTTCCCTATTTTCCACAAAAGTAATTTTGTGTTTCCTTCTCCCTTGTTTTTAATATGTAGGGCCCTTACATCGTCAATATTGAACAAATGAGCAGTTGCCCCGAGGAGCTCGTTGAACCGTTTCTTCCTATTGACTTCCGTCTTCTCAGAGATCGCCACAACCCCCACAACTTGCTTGTATCTGCCAACTTTACCACCAAATATCGATTGAGTGACGAAACTGATGTAAGTGCCCGGTTATCTTCACTGCCCAGCCACTCTTAAAATCCAACAAGAAACATTGAAACTAGGAAAGGAAGTGGAGAACGGCTTACTACCTTAGCTACCAAACTTGAGAGTCAAAGCAAAATAATAATTTCAAATTCGTGCTATGTCACGTATATCCCGACTAACACTAAGTCCATAGACTTTTCTATGGACAATTTTGAGGACGACTAGAGCTGGTAACAAATTTGCGTACATAATGGACAATTTGTCCACAGTTATTGGCAGATTTTGTGTACAAGTGGACACAATTTTGATTTTTCCATAGTTTCCCAAGGAAACCGCCGAAATCACGAATATGTTACTGTGACCCGCCCCTGACTGATTTTTCAGTCACGGGCAAGTTACAGTGACATATTCGTGACTTTGGCGTTTTCCTTGGGTTGTAATCCTTAAAATTGTCTGTAGACTGTCTGTAGAGCGCCTTCTTTGGCCCGCGTAGTCTTCATCCAATAATTATTAATTAATCAATGAAATATTCGTTTAACATTGTATGGACCAGAATCAATTATATAGTTTTTCTTCTAAAACAATTACTATGTAAGGCAACGAGAGCTAAAATGCATGCCGTCGGAAATGAGCATATTCTAAAAACTTATCAAAACAGAGGACACGAGCAAAACATTCAAAATATACACTCTAAAAAAAATCAGTACAGAATTCTGTAACATTGTTATGCTGACATTTTCACAACACGTGTTACAGATATTATTTGTATCAGAAGCGATACAGAAAAAAATCTGTTACCATGTTTCAAAAAATTGTATAACTTTATACAAAACAGGTTTTACGTTTGAAAATAGTTTTCCACTGCCCTTTCTTCTTTCCTTGTGCTCTCAACGTATACGACTCATTTATTTCAAATCATATTGATGCATATTACTTTACCTTACCGTGAGTTGAACCCGGGAGCCTTTTGTTCCAACTATGCACCTTTAACCACGCGGCCACCGAGGCTACCTGCATGCAGTGGTGCTGTATCGCGGTGTCATGTCTCCGGGGTATCCGGGACCTTTCCCCTATCACCTCAACCAAGTTACAGAATTCTGTATCAAAAGATACAGAAATTTGCGCTGAATGTTACAGTTTTATGTAACCTATACAGTATCTTGTAACTGATACAGAATTTTGTAACATCTTTGACTGGTTATACAGAATCTTGTAGCTATTTTGCACTTTTTTGTTTAACATAACTCCGTTACAGAGTACAGAGCTACCGCGCCCAACTCTTGAAAAAAATCCGAAAAAAATCACCTCTACTTAGGGGTGTTTTGCTCCGGAACTGTTTGTCCTACGGAGGTGGCTCCGGTTTCAATCGAAAGAGAAGGCCAAAACGAGTCGACCCTGCAAGTTCCGAACCTCTGCGACATCTGGAGAGGCACTTTTGCTCTGGCGCAAGTGTCAAAAAATGACAATGTTTTACGCGAGGGGTGGAAAAAAATCAAGGGGGTGGATTTGACTCTTGCGACTTTAGGGATGTTTGAACAACACGTTGGACCATCTCTCCTGCAAATTTCAAGTTTCTAGCTCAATTCTGACAAAATTTCTGAGTGGAGAATGTTCGGAATGTTCGAGAAATATTAAATCTTTAGTAATTCTTACGCATCGAGCAGTGTATAGGTATATTATTGACCGAGATAAGGAGTATACGGATTGTTTGCTTTGGACAATACAGCCACGGTAATGTTTTGTGTTCCAGGCCAGAGTAGTGTTTGCATCTTGGAGTTCGAGGGGTGGATGGAAGGAAAATGCCTTCATAATGAAATTCCAGAAGTTATGTCAATCCTTGAGGTATTTCATTCCAGAAGTTTTAATTACGATCACAGAGCATCTTCTTAAAGGCAACAACAATATTCCTGCTGGCACCTGCCCATTCGAACCGGTACGTACAAATTGACATTGCATGAATGAAATTTGCGATCTCACACGACAATATTAAGAGGGCCGACGAACCTGTACCGGTGGCGTCATCAGTACGCCTGCGTCGTCGCCGGTGAAAGCACGAGTTGGACAGAGGTTCTAATGCCACCCCTATCTGTAACTTCTTTTTCTTTTATTTTTTTCTTCTTTTTTGAGTTGGTAGCTTTGCTACGCGGTGAATTTTTTTCTTATAAAAAAGAAACATCTTTTATAATGCCTCGGGCAACTGCAAATAGGCAAAACTACGTACTGATAAAAAGAAATAAAAAAGAAGAAAAAACAGGGTGGTATTAGAACCTCTGTCCAACTCGTGCTTTCACCGGCGACGACATCAATGTCGAGTGCGGATTTGTTTTGATTTATTTTTTACCTACTTAATACTTTTTATCCACTGTCCTTGTGCCTCGGGCAACTGAAAGATACAAAGCTACTTCGAAAAAAAAAATATTGTGATCGGTATTCGAACCTGTGCCCACCCACTACTCCTAACGGTGCCGATGTGGATACCAAAGTCGCCACACGGCTGGGCTGTCCCAGCAAGGAGAGCCGGCGTACTGATGACGCCACCGGTACAGGTTCGACGGCGACTACGGCTCTTCGCAGCGTCACCCCTAGTGGAAAGCCGACTTGTACCATGGCGTCGTAGCCGTGCCGGCATAGTGGTGTCCCGGTAGCCGCAAAACCCGGGTTCAAGTCTTGCTGTAAAATATAAATTTTTCCGAGGACAGCAGCTTGGCGTGGAATTCAAACCCCCCATTTCAACGGAGCTCCCTCGTGGAATCGCCGACGGTCTATTGGTCTTAGTACCACGAAAGCCGCGGGGTGTCATGAGACTCGGCACTTGGGGCCTGGGTTCAATTCCCAGGTAGGTTCTTCACTGGCAGCGAAAGCGAGTTGTCAGGAATTTCCGTCCCATGCCACGGGGGGTGGTCCCTCGTGGGGAAGTAAGGCCTATGAATCTGGCTCCTTAGTAAACAGCTTTTCCATGACCTGTGCGGGAGCGGGTCAGTACAGGTCTAACCAACCGTACGCTTACTCTTCCGCAAAAACTTCTATTTCTGCTCTTCTCCCCCTCTATCGTCCTGCCTTGCCTCTACCTCCCACTGACCGGTCATGCGGTCCGGTGGTGCCCAGTCGTTGGTCTGAAATGCTACCTACGGCTTCAAGGCGCTGTTTAAATAGGGTAGTACGGCGGGCCTGACAGGCCGCCAGCCTTAAGCGGGGACTCTCTTCGCGGAGAGGACTTCTCGTGCCCGCGGGGTGGCGGTCGCCTGGAACACACCGGATCCCATCAGAACTCCGAAGTTAAGCAGGCGGGGCTCGCAGGTTGCGAGTTAGGTAGGGGCCTACCAATTTTTCAATTTTTTCAAAATAGCTCTTTTTTAAAAAAAATTAAAAATGATTTTGAGTTGTGCTCCGACCATGATACCTATTCCTTCTCCACTTCACCCGAGTAAACAAGGTCAGAAAAAAGCAAGGCACTTTTTTGGATTTTGAGGAAATCATCAGGTCGGACAATCGAGCTGCAATCGCACAGGATAGCAGGCGACTCTTACGGTTCGTTGGGGTCGGACAAAACGAGGTCGGACAAAAAAAATAACTATCACACCCTGAGTGCCAGGTCGGACAAAAAGAAACGTGTGACGGTGGCAGGCGCAGAATTCCCGAGGCTGGACAAAAAGAAGGTCGGACAACCCATGTGCTCCGAAGGGCAGGGGCCCACCAAAGGGCTGGAGAAAACATTCTCGGGGTTTTTCAAATACCTAGTATTCTGCTATTTCATTAGATGCAAATATGTTAGAGGTAAAACACTCCCTTTTTTAGATGCATATCCATTGGAGGTCAAATTACGGTTATTTTTGTAGAGGTGTATTCGTTAGATGCATCCACCCGTATGGTTTTCGATGGAGTATTTTTGTGGTATTTTTGACGTTTGGAAACGTAAAAAATATGAGAAACATACAACATACTTACGCCAAAAGTACGTCAAAGAAACGGCAAAAGAACGTGAAATCGGTTTGCCATAGTTTTGGCGTCAGTTTGTGGTATTTTTGCCATGAAAACCGACACTTTTTATGGCAAAAATACGTCAAAAATACCACAAAACTATATCTTGTCCGCAAAAAATGAGACGCACGAGAGGCGGTGTCGACCCAGCGACCTCGAGGTCCAGAAACCAGCACCTGAAGCCGCTCGGCCAAAGCGGTTTCATATTAGGTAATGTTTGGGTGCCTCCTGTTATGCAGCTAGACTGTGCCGCTGACATCCAAGTGTTAAAACATCGATTAAGTAAGGGATACAATGGCTGGCAGATGATGCTACAAGGTACGGCATCTGTATGTAACCCATACAATACTTTTTACTATTATCTACCATTCTGGGCGTACCATTCCTCTAAAGAAGACTCTGCAGTAATGACAATCTCGCTGTCATCATAAGTGCGGCACAAGACGAAGCGCCTGAACGTTCCCTGATATGAAACCGCTTTGGCCGAGCGGCTTCAGGTGCTGGTTTCTGGACCTCGAGGTCGCTGGGTCGACACCGCCTCGCATGCGTCTCATTTTTTACGGACAAGATATAGATTTGTGGTATTTTTGACGTATTTTTGCCATAAAAAGTGTCGGTTTTCATGGCAAAAATACCACAAACTGACGCCAAAACTATGGCAAACCGATTTCACGCAGTGTTGTCAGAAAAGTAGGCAAAAAGTCGCCCAAACACAGCGGAGTAAAGCGGGCTGCATCTGCGCCTGCCTACTAGGCAACACCTTGGCACAAGAGCGTTCATGTTGCCTAGTAGGCAGGCGCGGATGCAGCCCGCTTTACTCCGCCGTGTTTGGGCGACTTTTTGCCTACTTTTCTGGCAACACTGATTTCACGTTCTTTTGCCGTTTCTTTGACGTACTTTTGGCGTAAGTATGTTGTATGTTTCTCATATTTTTTACGTTTCCAAACGTCAAAAATACCACAAAAATACTCCATCGAAAACCATACGGGCACTGATTTTTCTTAGAAGCAAAAACTCTGGTTGGTCTTAGAAAGATTTTTACTTATTGCTGTATTCGAGTAATTTGCCTAGAGGTAAATTCCCAACTCTGTGTTTTATTACTCCTAACCGTAGAGGTAAATCTTGTAGAGGTATTTTCGCAGCAATATTATTAGAGGTATATTGCCGTAGAGGTAAATTTACCTCTAATCAAAATTAGAGGTGTTTCTACTAGAGGTACTAGAGGCGACCCCCCTGAGATAAAACAAATTCAATAACATGAACCATAAAGCTACAATTTTTTAAGAAAATTTCTTCATAAACCGTCATCTACCGAAGTATTTAGTGAAATAAAAACATTAACGAACTTCGTGACTACCAGGATTTCCTGAAATCGTATTTCTTCATGTTCTATACGATTTTGATGAGACTTGGCAGAGAGGTAGAACTCAATCTCCTGAGTTCACTGCTGAAATGCCAGCCCAAAGTTAGCGGCCAATTTTGAGAAATTTCGATCTAAAATCTGTTTCTATGGTAATACTCGACTTGTCACGGGAAAGCAGCGTGGAAAGGGGATATCCGAGCCAAGTCGCCATTGTTGTGGGTGCTCGACCCCTCGGCGCGGCGCGCAGGGGAGGAGGACCGTGGCCGGGGACTTGTTGGTTCAAAAAATGCAAAGTAGTTCAAAAAATAAAATTTGGAAGGACAGGTTAGAATAAAAATGAAAAAACAGAGTCCGAAAGTAGTGTTTTCGATCGGGCGGGTAAGCCTCTCTTCGCTTGCCCGACGCTCAGAGCGTAAGAGTGAGACAGCACGATGCAGTCAACAGCTATCTCTCTCGCACACGTCTCACTCGATGACCACGACTCTGACTTGCCGACCACGCCAAGTAGCACTAGGCGTCACCTGTCCCCGCAACCTCACCTCTCGCCCAGCCGAGCGGGGCTCTGCATCCGAAGAGCGTGCGGAAGCGCGGCGGAGGGCCGGTGATTCGGAGACTGTCCGGCTCACCCGACGTACCCGACTAGCAGTCCGTCGGGTCGGGTCGGGTCGGGTATGGACAACAGCCGGCGTCGGGCAAGCGAAGAGAGGCTAACCCGCCCGATCGAAAACACTATCCGAAAGACCATTGCACAACGAGCCTACAATTCAAAAATCAAGCTGATCGGACAATTTTTACTGAGAGACTAACTTCTAAATCGTTTGAGCTAGAAATCTAAAATTTGGCATGTGACCCGCTGTACTAGTGACTCAGAGATAAAGCAAATTAAATAACATGACCCATAAGGCTAGAAATTTTTAATAAAATTTCTACATAAACTATCATCCACCAAAGTATTTTGGGAAACAAAAACATCAACGAACTTCGTGCCAACCAGGATTTCCTGAAATCGTATTTTTTGGATATGGATTCCTGAATGCAAACTACACACCGCGCAAAAACAATTCCAATGAGAATCTGCTCAAAAACGACCCCTCTTTTTTGAGTTTAACAGTCAGGTTCTCGGAATTCACGGCACCTTCGTACTGTTCGTACCAACCACGTCAAGATAAGCGACGAAATTTGGTCCGAATATCAACGCTCCCGATTAATATTTTTTTATGCCACCAGTCTAGTGCGGTGAAATCTGCCCGGGGCCCACCCACTCATCATATCATTGGTGACACTCTGGGCTCTCATTTCCTGTTTGAATTTTCAAATTTCCTTGAAAAATGAATGCTCCACGAGCGTTCAAAGCCGAAGACGCAGTTTTGACTGAAATTAGAGTACGTGTCCGGAGTATGGAACTTTGACTATACCATTTAATAAAAAGGTATTCGAGACCGCCAAGTAGGTAGGCAATCCACACTACGCAGGCAAAGTAAACACTTTAGCAACCCTAAAACATGACATGTAGGACTTCGCACCTTTGTTTTTTCAGCGTCGCTGTTATCTGCAGTTGGCATTGCCAAGCAAGCTCGTAACGAGATGCGAGTTAAAAGAAAAAGCAAGGCTTTACTACTCTAGACAGTGATATACCTGGCGACGCGTTTATTAACCATCATCTGTGTTTATCTCCTGGCTAATATACAGAACACTTTTTGCTCCAGGATTCGTACACAATAAATAACGTATCGACCCTAACACTTCAACCAAAAATCTCAACTCTATTTTACGGGAAATGGAGAATCGACGCTATTGCCATCGACACCATCACAAAGCAGTCTGCTGGTTGCATTAGAGCTCTTGCCCAAATCATTCCAAAACCACAACCAGCAAAGGGATAGCCAGCTAGTCCATCTCCTGACGAAGCAGAGGATATGGCGAGTTGCATTAGCAAAATCCTATTCGTGAAGGAACTTTTAAAAAATTGAAAATAAAAAATCTTACACAATGCACATCTTTTTAATTGGTTCCCCAAATTACTTATGACATCAACGTCAGAGGGATCTATTCTCGGAACCACCAGCCCGAGCTAAATCAGAGAGCAGAGGGCAAACAGAGATACTGTGTGGTGCTAACTGCGAACTCACAGTGATACAGCAACAGCGGGTCGCTAGTCACGCGGGGATGGTCCGCTCTCATACAGGCAGCTTGGCCTAAGATGCAGGTGTCCTAAGTTCGCAAAGAACTTCTGCCGATATAAACCAAGTTGACGTGAAGTGTTTGTGTAATCTTCCTTAAAAGGAAAAATTTGCCCACTAAAAACAACAACTATCATATACTTTCTTTTACTTCAAAGCCATTCATCGAGTCATAAAAAATTTATCACAATCAACAAAATTAATAACAATGATTTCATATGATACACCATTACATATTTCATTTCTTGGTTTCTTATGGACACCTACTAAGTAGTGCACCCATAGCAAATAAAACAGAATCTCTAAATATATTTTTATATTAACTTTATGCAGAGACCTCTCCAAGATTCTGAAATCAGAAAATATTTCCATAACTGCAGCAGTAAAATTACACTTACATTCTTCCAAACTCAAACACAGTTCTAAATATTCAAAAGACTTATCTCTCTTCATTGGTTATAAAACAGATTTGAGATCCATTCTCTTATTTATACAAAACTTACTTAACAGCCCATGCCACATTATGTACAATAAAGCCCCCTTTTTACAATAAATTAATATTCCTGTTAACTTAAGACATGGCACATTGAATCTCGAGATTTGGGAGGATTGCAAGGGAGATGAATGTTAAAATTTGCTCTCGGAACAACTTTCTTCACAGTACAGGGAAGTCACCGCATTAATCTTAGCGAACAGAAAAAGAAAAAAAAAACACAAAAAAGAAAAAGAGAAACACAGATGTTCACAAAACCTTTGAAAATACATCAGAGTTTCTTTGAGAAGACTGAACATAACATATCAAAAACGACATCTCTCTTTTCAACACTTAAGTCATGGAAATGGAATCTTCACAAGGTAAAAAAAAATGTAAAACAAGGTAAAAATTAAAAAAAAAAAAAAAAATCTATTGAAATTTAAAATGTAACGAGTACGCAGAATTGTACAGCTATTTGGTCTCTCTGTGGCACCATGAATTCACAAGATTAAAGGAATGAGAATCATCAGAGCTTAGGTATGATGAGACAGTATTAGTTGAAGTTAGTCACAAATTCATAATTAGATGATTCGTTTTAAGATATTAAGCGTCCCTGATGCAGAGATCTGTACAAGATTTATATAATTTGAGGATAACCTTGACAAAAAATGGTAACAAAGTTCTTAATCTATACTCAAGAAAAAAATTGATATAGTACAACTATACACATTTTGAGGCAAACATTGACAATTTACATTACTTCTTTTTATATGGGCATGGGAAGTGATTATTCACAATATTTACAAAGAAATATGTGCATGGACAGTTTGTACAATCAATATACAGCAATTGGATGAGCTCCTGGACTAGGACAAATGTTTTCAAAAGCCATGAAAATAAGGAGATCAGTGGCAAAATTTTGAAAGACTTCCTTACAACTGAACAACCACACATTTGATAACTGAATAGCACATGTGCCCATCTCGTACAAATGCCAAATTATCACAGAATCCAAATTGTCACACTATATAAACTTACGCGATCTTTATTGATTAGTGGCTTAACGTGACGAATTATAAGGAACCTCGCCCACAACCATCTCACTTTTTTTGTCTTCCGACGTAGATTGATCACCATCTTGGTATCTAGGATTCTCTACTAAAATAATAACAGCACGTAATTTTTCCCACACTATGGACAAAATTCTGATGAAATTGTTTACTGAACATGCGCACAGCAAGGCTGAGGCACGGTCCGCCGACTTGGCACAAGGGGGAAGCGTGGACTAGGAATTGGACTAGGGTGAAGGGCAGGGCGCGGCAGGGTGCTGCTGCTAGCTGCGCAGCACGCAGTGGGCGCCGCCCTGAGCGTTCACCTCGCTCACCACCCGCACCCAGTGGTCGAGGCGCGCGGCGCACGTGAGGGCGAGCTGGCCCAGCTTGCGTCTCGCCATGAACACGAACTCGCCGGGGCCGTGCTTGGCGCCGCAGTGTAGAGGCATGCGCAGCGTGGCCGCCTCGTTCACCCACACGGCCTCGTCCTCTTCCTCGTCCTCGGCGACCACTTCGTTGTCCCGGGCGGCGTCCTCGTCGTCCTCGCCGGCGCTCGGTCCTAGTCGGCCCCCGCCGCCGGCCCCGTGCGTCGGCTCCAGTTCGGCCAGGCGGCGCAGCACGCGCGTCAGCTTCACCTGCACGCGGGACTCCTCAAGTTCCTCGTCATTCTCCACGGACCGGATGTAGCCGCGGGCCACTGCAATCGGAAACAGAAACGGATAATATGTAGACAGTGGCGCTCATCGTGTTTGAGCACGGTAGGGCAAAGACTCTCAACTCTCACCCGTTTTCGAAGCAAACCTCCCGTTTAATTAACTTTCTTCCAAAATACCAGAGCAGAAAAAAAAACTCTTTTCTTTCTCCTTTCTTTTCCCCCTTCCTTTTCCCTCTGAGTGTGCACTTCCTCCACGGAAATTTGTTCTAATTCAAATTGGAAGAACTTTCAAAAAGAGTGAAAAATTGTTCCACCGCGCGTGGACGTGTCTTTTCATCTACGAAAAGTTCTTCCGCTCGTACTTCTCGGGGTAGGCCAAAGGTGGTACGGGGATCAAATCTGTCGAATTGTGCGATAGGATCGCAGTCAGCAAAAGCGTCGGTTCCCATCAGAACACCGAAGCAGTTGGCTGGCACAGGGGGTTAAAGCCATGTGCCCGGCGGGAACCGCAACCTCCTTCGGGAGGTTTACTGTCGCAAAAATTTTGCATGTTTTCACGCTATCTTTCTATTGCACAGAAAAATAAAATTATCGATTAAATCTTTGATGTATTGTTTGTGACCCTTTTTATTAGTGTGAGTCCGTATTTAATGTGCTCCTCACGACGAAGACGTATGGGACAACTATTGCAAAATGTGAAATGTGCTCCACACGACGTAGATGAGATTTCTACACATTTGCAAAGTTAATCTAATTTCTATTAGATTAGATTTGCGTTGATGTAATGTAAAACCTGCTCCACGCGTGGAAGAACTTTCGGTGGTTGAAAAGACACGTCCACGCACTGTGGATTATTTTTTAGGCCCCCCATAGGGGGGCCTTCTTCATTTCGCCAGAAAGTTTTTTTATTTTTCTCAATGATGGATTCTCATGAGCACAGCCAATTCTACCGAAGACATTCTAATAAAATTATCATGAAAAATAAATCAAAAAATTAGAAAATTTTGAAGCTAGGTCTGATCCCCAAGTGTCTTACCAGATCTGAATAATTTTCATTCCAACGCGCAGAATGTGTAGCTAGGCAACAATACCCGGCAGGCCTAGTCGAGCCGCCGGGGCGGTAACAATCACCACCGTATATTTCTGCATCCTAAGCCCATGTTTTTCTCATCTATACAAGGAAAATATACAAGGAAAATATGAATTCCTTTCTAAAAAGTTTTTACCAAAAACGTAATATTGTTCATTATTCCTTCCTTCCTTTCATTTTGTGGGTACCAATGCACATTTTAAGGTAAGTGTACGGCAAATGTAAAACTGGCACCCACTTTTTGTATGATTGGTGGCTGCATTTAGTGCTCGTCCAGGCTGTGCTGTTGACGGCTGGACCGCTGGTCAACATTTTTTGGGACTTATGTTTGGCGGATAAAATTCGTGATGTGATTCTCACAAATTGTTTTGACTTAAGTTCTTTCTCATTCTGTGGCTAGTTTTAAAACCTAGGGGGCCGTTTAACGCGTAAGCGTTAGAATTTTTCAGTCTGTTAGAAAGTTCTTCCAATTTACATTTAAAAAAATTCCGTGGAGATAGTGGGCCGCACCCTCCCCTCTCTCTTTCCTTTCCCTTTTTAGGCCCCCGTTAGGGGTGCCTATTGCTCACGCCCGTGAGTTTCTTATTTTTATTTCTTGACGATGGCCCCTTATGGCCGCAGCCGATCCTGCCCAAGCGATTCGTACAAAATTTCAATGAAAAATACTACGAAAAATTAGAATTTTTTAAAGTTAGGTCTGATGTCAAGCTGTCTATACGTTTTTGCGTAAAATTAATTTGCATCCTCTATTTCCATTGTTATTACGAGCCGAGCACCCTGTGCCGAGCCGGGTCGCTATTGTTGGGGAGGCTCGAGGCCTCGGCGCGCAGAGGAGGACCGTGGCTGGGGGGGCGGGGGACCTGTTGATTCAACTCATGCACAGTAGTTCACATACAAAAAATTAAAAGAACACGTTGGAGTAAAAATGTCACGTGAGCGTTCGAATGTTCAGTGCCTAATGAGCCTACAGTTCAAAAATCAAGCTGATCGGACATGCCGTTACTGAAAAGCTAATTTCTTGTTCGTTTGACCTACAAGCAATTTTGTAGCTCAATATCTACATAGACAGACCACGAAAGTATCTTATGAAACCAAAACATTCATAATTTCCAAAAATCGTATTTTTATTTTGTTATTGTAAATTTTGTTCGCATTCCGGTTTTTATATGCTGACTGCTTGCGGCAGCGATGTTGCTAGCTGACCCACCGGGTGACATTTTGTGTGGCAAATGTGAGGCGGATTAAATTCACCATTTAGTTTTTAGAGAGCGTTACTGTGACTGAATATTATTTAAGTCTTTCTCATTCTCAAGTAAGTGTTAAAACCTAGGGGGCCGTTTAACGCGTTAGCGTTAGAATTTTTCTTTCTCCCTTCCTCTTACCACCCGTTTATTTTTACGGTATGGCCATTGCCCTACCGTGAACATTTGATGAGCGCCACTGTATGTAGAAGACGTCGACAGGACAGTGCAATGATTCAGTAATTTTTAGTTCTGCACCGTGTATCACTGGAGCTTCCACACACACTAACTGGCAATGTACTTTCTCGTACATAGAAAATGTAACTATATAAACATGCAGAATCATGTAAAAAAAAAATCGTGCTGAGTTCTGTAAAACATTGTTCAAAAATCGGTTCAACTTTGTGCATTTTTTCTGCATGTAATAATTTATGCAGATCTATGCACAATATTCTACATAATTCGGCACAATTTTGGGTCATAGGTCTGTACGTTTGTATAGTTACATTTTACATGTACGAAAAGGTACATTGCCAGTTAGAGTGTGGGGCCCGTGTCAGCCTCCGGGTCCAGCACGCTTCTGCCCCAACCAGACCGGCTCAACCGACTCCATTAAGACTTGCTCCAATCGGACTGAGCCAGGCCGACCAAGCTGCCGAAAGCCAGCCCCGAACACCAACGGCCATCAGGCAGGGCAGGACAGCGCGCGGCTCGTGCCAGAAATAAAGTCTGAGAAAAAGACGAGAGAAGAGAGAGCGAGCGACAGAGAGGGAGTGAGGCATGGCGGAAAGGGAGTGTAGATGAGATGAGGGGCGAGAAGTGAGATTTGTTATTTATTGACTGTAATTTAACAGAAATAACAATATTTTCAGATGGAAAAACAAAATCCAATATCAACGTGATCCAGTGTAAGCGAGAGAAGTCTCACGTTCAGAGCTTGGATATGAAAATCAATAGCATTGTGTAATAGGCACATTCTCCCCCTCGAGTTCCTCGCCAATTTATAGCAATTTCTGTTTTGAGTGTGAGTACTGTAAGATGCCTTTAAGCGTTTACGAACGAAGCCCGCGAAAACCGGATTGCCACCCGCGTGAAAAAGTGTATAGAATAAGTTTTTCATCCGGCCGATGACAAACCAATTACAAACTGATGTCAAAATTCTATGCAACGTTGCGAAGAATTTTTCCTATTTCAATTACGAATAATTTGTTCGCATTGCAAAGAGCTTCTTTGCTAGCTACTCAAACCCTTACAAACTATTTGTTCGCATTGCAAATAAATAGTTCGTAAGCTTCGAATTAGTTCGAAATACAATGCTTCAAAATTCTTGGCGCAGACTTGCAAAGAAAATAGGCAGCAATTTGAACCAATTCTTTGCAACCACTTAACAGAGCGGGGCTCAGCGGATCAGCGCAGCCATCGGCTCGCAATTTCAAAGAGACTCTTTCAAATATACACGATGATTCGCTCTTTATTCAAAATGGCGCTCTGCTCGTAAGGCAGGAAGCCCTGCGCCGCGCGCTCCGCCGCATTAGCATTCGAGGGCCCAAACAATGCAGGCCAGGCACAGAACGGCAGGTGTGCAGACGAGGCTAGGCCGGCCTTCAACTTAAACTTCAGCGTTATAGCATATGGCTGAGAGTGAAACGCCAAGGAACACATCGCGGAAACATCGCCAAAACGGGGAGAGGGGGGGGGGCGAGGGGGGAAGAGGCCAAGTTTAAGCGTTCATAAATTTTATTTTCATAAAATACAACGCTACTGTGGGCTGAGAGAGAGAGAGAGAAAGAGAGAGAGAGAGAGAGAAAGAAAGAAAGAAAGAAAGAAAGAAAGAAAGAAAGAAAGAAAGAAAGAAAGGGCTACGCTACGTCTGCTCTATTGACGGTAAAGAACGTTAGTTTTATGGTTTGATTGGAGGGCGGTGCCAGCCTCTGGGGCGATATGGCCTAAGTCCAAATAGAAAGCGTCCGCTCGGCCGCTGATATTGCTGCAGCTGGCCAGCGCGAGGCTACATAGTGACTCCAGAACCGACCCGCGCTGCCCCGACCCGACCGGTTGCACCAGTCGTATTTATGCCCCTAGCGAACTGTCAGCCAGCAAGCCGAGGCGGCGGAGTGGCCTGACTGGCCTGGCCGGAGACCTCAACGTGTGCGCCAAACGGGGACACGGCAAGGGACAGACACAACACCACATTACCCCATGCCGCCACCCCAGCGCGGGCGACCCCATCACAAGGGACGTGCCCGTCCTAACTTCACCTCAGAAGATAGGCGCGGCCCGGTCCCATGTCACAGTCACAGATATGCAAAGCGGTGAATGCGGTCCGCCACTCAACGAAGCCCACCTTACCCCACCGCACTTCTCTCCTTCTAATTTGTAAAATCAAGTGCATAAAAAAAAAAAATTGCGGTAGTAAGATGTGTGTAACCGTCTGCTATACTAACCGAGGTCGCTGGTGCAGTAGGCGCGTGCCATCTCGTCCGAAGTACAGGGCCGGCACTCTGTAAACAGAGACAGAAATGTTCCAGACATATCCGGCTTCACAAAATTTAAAAAAAAAATGAAAAAAAAATTCCTCTTATCTTCACGGCGATACGCACCTTGCGAGTCGTCGAACTTGGCGTCGCGCGGCAGGGGCTCCAGGTCGTACTCGAGCCCGAACTCCTCGCGCGGCTCGGTGACGCCGGGCGCGCCCAGCTCGCTGGCCTCCACGTACAGGGCGGCCTGGCCGTGGCGCGAGTAGAAGCAGCGGACGGGCACCTTGGCGTCCTCAGCGCCGGAGCCGCCGGAGCCGCCGGAGCCCCGCGAGCTCCCCGGGTACAGCGGGGCCAGCGAGCGCGGGCCCTCGAGGAACAGGCGCGCGCCGCTGCCGCGCGTCCGCACGCAGCCGCGGAACTCCCTGCCCTGCGCGGCCACGCGCAGCAGCACGCGCAGCGCGCCCCGCGGCCAGCGCCAGGACAGCGCGCCCGCCGAGCAGCGCAGGTACACCGGCGTCACCCCGCGGCCCGCCGTCCACACGCCGCTGCAACAGAACACACACACGTCAGCATCTTATTCGCACATCCAGTCACGTTTCTGCAGCGATTTTAGTCCGGGAACATCGCTGCAGTCCTGCAAATGCATCAAATTGTTGACCCACCCGAAAGTGTACTTCAGATGTATCTCACCGTGTGAAGGATAGTTTTGTTTTTTTACGACAGCCCATGATTTACAAGATATTTTGAAGATAACGATTAACCAAAATATATTGGGAATTTACGACGGCCCACTCTTGCTGTAAATTGAATTTCATGTCAATACGTAGTGCTTATAATTGTGATTTTACAAATCCACTTCGAGGAAAAAGTTTTCCAGTAAACCTACAACTATTTCCGTTTGTCTTTATGTTACACAGGAGGGAGTGAGTGTCATGAACGGTAGACAAATCTATGAGTGTACTTCCAAGTACACACTTGTGCCGGTCGTTTCAGACAATGAGCAATTTTTAAACTAGGTAGAATAAAATTGACTCCGCGGCCAAGCCGACGTTTTTACGATCTATCGGTATCTTCACGGTAAAAACGATGTCTGATTTTTGAGGAAAAGGAGAAAACTTTATTGAGAACCTTGGATACTTTGAGGAAAACTCCTGAGATTTTGAGGAAGTCTCCCGCGCAGTCTCCTCAAAATTTGTGGAGATTTCCCTTATTCTTTGAGGAGCCTTCCTCAAAATCTGAGGGGTTTCCCTCAAATTACGAAAGTTCCTCAAAGTTTTCCCTTTTTCCTCAAAAAATGAGACATTGTTTTTACCGTGTTTTCAAGGAAGCATATTGCTTTTTTAAAAAAATTATTCTTTTTATTTTTTAAATTAGATCCAACCGATTTCACCTCAGAAATAGTTTTGAAACTCTCCCTGTGTGATATAAATGGTAAATCAGAGAGAGTAAATTGGTGATTTTGGTAATTGACAGGACTCATGTCAGTCGCCAGTCCCCGGCGCGGCGTCCACCGCATCACATGGTGGCCCGCGGGGGTGAGCCGAGCCGGGCCGAGCTGCTCCAGCTCATTACCATGGCCGCCTGATCGCATTCACAAAATCCATGCATAATCTGTGGGCCGAGCCGCGCCTGGCGGGACGACAACCTCCGGTGATTTATATCGGTGCAGTGCATCGCGGGACAAACACACCAAGAGAGAGAGAGAGAGAGAGAGAGAGAGAGAGAGAGAGAGAGAGAGAGAGAGAGAGAGAGAGAGAGAGAGAGAGAGAGAGAGAGAGAGAGAGAAGGGGGGGAGGGTCGGTAAAAACAAACCTTTAAAAGATTTAATTTCCCGTTAAACTTTAATCCACTCAAAAGTGTTTACTAAGAAATTTGCGTAGTAACTAATAGGCATTTTGTGCTGTCATAAATTATCACGAAAATTTTTAGAATTACTGAACGTTTTTCCCAGTATTACAAAAGGTTTTTCCAGTACGAAGACGGTAAAATTAGATTCTAGAAAAACGTTAAGTAATACCTGAAGTAATATACTGTGAGTTCTTTTAGTAATACTACAGAATTTCTTGATAAGCTATGACAGCACAAAACGCATAGTATGTACTAAGCAAATTTTCTATTTAAAAAGTTCTGAGTGTCGAGAGTGTTCAAGAGTTCAAGTGTTCAAGCGTTAGAAACATTATCAGACTCTTTAAAAAAATCCCAGTGTTTTTCAAACGCGGCATCGAGTGTTGGACCAGAATGCTAGCACCACAATCTGCCACGGTAAAAACAGTGTCTGATTTTTTGAGGGAAATGAGAAAACTTTAAGGATTTCACTTGAATTGAGTAAAACTTCTTTCAGAAAGTCTCCTCAAAAACTGAGGGACATTTCCTCAAATTGAGCTCCTTAAACTTTTCCTTTTTTTTCCTAAAAAAATAAAAATTATAAAACATTGTTCTTACTGTCTGGTGAACGAAAGCATTGGACACTTTTGTAACCTATGAATACACTTGGGCTTTTCAACTTGAGTAGTATAGGAAATTTTGTCAGCCGCTCATGGCCGCGGGTGCCGGGGCCGTGCCGGGGGTCGGGCGAGGCAGGGCGAGGCGTCGGCGCTGAGCGGTGCGGCGTCGCGCACGGCTCTAGCAGAGATACCCATCGCTTGCATGGATGGCATGTGCCCGGCCCGGCGCGCACATGGGCCTCCTCGCTTTAATCGCGCACATAAAGAAACGCGCTGTCGTCATGACAACCAAATGTAAGGGGAAGGAGTTAGGAGGGAGAGAGGGTTAGGACGGCGGGAGGGGAATCACAGCATACGACGCGCAAGGGACGTGGCGAAGGTGCAGTGTCGCCAACCTGCTGCCAGCACCGCTATGCGCAAGAAAACTGCCGCTGCTGATATGGTGCTGCGGCGGGGCTGCGGGGACTGGTTCCGGCGGCGTGTTCCACTTTATCTCGATGGTGATGCATGAATGTGCCAGCACTCCAGTTCCCTTGCTCGGGACAACAATTAAAACACACGCACGACGCGCCCGCGCCAAAGTGCGGTGACCGCGGAAGATACAGCAGTGTAGAAACAACAACGTGACCGCGGTCTAAGGACGCCGTACGCCGCGTACCAGGGCAGGGCCGCGGCCGGGGTGGGGCGGCGTCTGTTGTTGAACACGGTGCGGTGTCCAGTCGGCCAGGCCGGGCCTGGGCCGACTTGCTGCACGTGCCGGAGGGGAGTAACCCCCCCCCCTCTCTCTCTCTCTCTCCCTCTCTCTTCCCCCCCCCCCTTCCCTCTCTCTCCCTCTCATTCCCTCTCTCTCTCTCTCTCGCTCTGGACCCGCACCGCCGTGCGGCCGGAGGAGAGTGCAGTGCTCGGACTACCCCGCCTCATCCACGCCACGGTAACAAAGGCAAGCATTGTGTTTCGCGTTTTGCGTAGCCATACATACATATAAGACGCGCGAGCCTTTTCAGGCTCCGGCGTCTATAAGGCCGTGCCTGGTGCGGCTTTATACATGAAGGGCCGCCGCGGAGGTGGGTAGAGGAGTGGAGGGGCTGCGGGCGCGGCGGGAGGCCCCGTCACCAATGCAGCGCGGCGTCCAAATGCACGCGCCGCGCCCATCTCATCTCCCACGTGATACTCCCCATCCACCAGTTGATTCAGTCAACATGACGGACCAACAACGCTTAACACCACGACGGCACGCGAGAGACCCCTCCGACCACCTGCATGCCGCGGCACGGCGCGCCGCGCCCATGGGTGTGGACCGAGGGAGAAATAAGTCGCGAAAATGGTGAACGCTTCATACGATAATGGACCGGAAATACAATAGGTCGGAAATGGCTGTTAATGCTGAAAATAGGGAGAAAATTTGTGAAAATGCGCGAAAATGACTGGAAATGCATGATAATGGAACGGAAATGGCCGAAAATGCCTTCAGCAAAAAATAGGGCAATGCATGAAAATGTGTGAAAATACGCGAAAATGAATGACAATTTATGATAATGCATGGAAATGGCTGAAAACGGTGGAAATGCGAGAAACTGCGTGAAAATGTGTGGAAATGCGTGTAAATGTGCGGAAATGCTTGAAAATTAGAAAACTAAGAAGGATGAAAATGAATGAAAATGGCTGGAAATAGTTGGAAATGATAATGCGGTGTACATACTTTTCTCCAAAGTTATTTCCCCCTCGGAATGGACTGTTATTTTTAAATCATTTATCCGTAGGGTATATTCGATGGCATTCCTCGCTTTCCAGCGCAATGTGTAAGGCACGCGTGCACGAGGGAGGGGGGAGCGCCCGCTGCGCTTTGCTCCCGGCCGCGCCCCGCCCCGCCCCGCGCGCTGCCCGATGTGCTCCGATTGTAAACGCTGCACTTGTGCTGAGCGCGCGACTCCGGGAAAAAGGAGCCTCCACAGCAGGGCGCGAGTGAGGGGAAAGGGGGGGGGAGGGGAGGGCAGCCACTGGAAGCCACCTGCACGAGCCAAGCGATGCTGGAGCAGCCGAGAGCAGAGCGGACTAGCGGACGCAGTCGCATGAGACATTTGCGAGCCAGCCGCGGCGCCAGTGCCAGCGCCCGCCCAGCGACTGGAGAGCTTTGCTCGCAGCCCGAGACAATTCAAAACACGAAAAAAGAACGTATTATGTGTATCTTTTTAATTCCAAACCAGACGGGAAATAATGCGAAAACAAAAACAAAACTGAGGAAAAACTTTTTTGAGCCTGCTGGAGACTTTGAGAGAAATGATGCGTTTACTGGGGAAAACTCGTGGACCCTGAACAGAGAGATGGAAACCTCGGTTGGATGCCATTTATTTTAGTCTAGTTCAAAATGTTATACCATTTGCTCATTTGCTAAAAAGTTGACCGCAGTGACGCCGCGCTCGGTGCGAGTAGTAGGCACCGAGTTGCGCCGCCGGCGGGTCTGCAAATAATGAAAATAACTTCATCATTCCACAGCAGTCCGCCAGACGGCACACGGCACGCGGCTCGTCACGCACCCTACACTGTATTTGCATAGCTGGAGCTTGCGGCCTGTAGCGAGGCTAGGCCGCGGGGCTGGAGCGTGCGGCGCGCTGCAGTAGCAGGCCGGCCCCGGCCCCGCCTCGCTAACCGATCCGTTTCGACTGCCACGAGGGGCCTGGCCTAACTACGTAAGAAGCACCGCGTGCCGCACGATTGGGGCGCTCAGCTCCACTGCCGAGGACTTTAGCGGTAAAAGAGGGCTCGCACCCAGGTGAACACTAAAGCTCTCTCAGACTCACAGCTTCGCCAAATTAAGAAGGGTTACTAACTCGAAATAAAACACCAGCAACCAATTAAAACTTAGACCACATTCAGAACCTGGTGGTTCCATTAACCATTCAATGTAGGAATTCGAACACTGTCAAATCCTTACAAATTAACGATCACAAAAATAATTCGCGATGTGCTTCGATTCCATCAATCGTGATGCACTCGGGGTTGTGGGTTCGAATCCCGCGTACCCCTCTGAGGTAAGGCCTCTGAAACTGGAATAAGGAAGTCTAACGCCCTTGACACCGCTCGTACCTCTTAGGTCTTAGGGTAGGCGAATGGTGGTACGGGGATCAAATCTGTGTGAGGCCCTCTGCTGACGCTACGCGACAGTCAAACGAACGTCTCTCTCTCTCTCTGCTTCTACCCTTTCCCCCTTTCACATTCCAGGCGGGTGACGGGCCGCAGCTCGCCGCGCCTCGAGAAGAGTCTCAGCCCCACCTTGTCAAGCTCCGCCTTGCCCTGCCCTACCCCCCCCCCCACTCCTTTTTCTTTCCCCGCCCTGCCCCACCCAGTCCAGAACGCCGGACTGACCAGTGTCAAGCGACTGGACTCCAGTGAGGAGCCGGACCGGCCTGGCCCTGCTCCAGCCTTATACAGCCGCTCGGCACACATGGCCCTCCGATACGCCCCCCGTCCCTCGTCCCCTGCCCCTCCCGGTCAGCTTACGCCTCGTTGACTGTGCAAGGCCCCGGGGGCTACCCCTCCTCCTCTCCGCCAACTCTTCCCCCTCCCAACATCCCCTTCATAACGCACGGCACACGTTCTTATCGAGAGTCCCATCGCGTCAGGTTGCCCCCTCCTCTTGTGCTCTACTACATAAAACCACAAGTCCTCCGCGATAACCTTCTCCTTCTCTTATTTTCTTTCCCCTTTCGGTTACATTTTTCCGTCGCCTGCTTGTTTATTTTACTTCTGTAGGGTGGGCCTCCGCACCCTTACCCCTTTTTTTATTCGGAAGGGCAGACCCGCAACACCAAGCTTTCTATTTATTAAAAATTTGCTATTATTGGTGGTAGAGAAAAAGTAAAAGTTGCCATGAGTTGCTAAAAGTTTAAGGAACATGGAGCATATTTTACTTTTTGTCTACTACCAATAATACCAGCAAATTTATGACAAAAAGAAAGTTTGCTGTTGCGGGTCAGCCTATCCGAAAACATGGGCCAGGGCGCGTGGGCCACCCTGTATCTTCACTTGTTTTTTCTTTTCTCTATTTTGGCTGTTGCAGAAAGATAAATACCATAAATCGCCCGGTGAAGAGAGACTTATGGGCTCATGCTATCACACACATACACATACACACACGCGCGCGCACTGCACTCGTGTGTTGGCAAGGAGACTCGCCTGGTGTTGTCGGAAAGCGATATTATATCGATGTGAGACATGTAGAGGCAAAAGAGAGAAGTGGCAGCCATGCCGCGTCAAGGTGGAGGTATTCCTGCGCGGGAAGATAACGGGCAGAAAAATGACAAATAATGCATTCCCTAAATAAACCGCGAAGAACGGAGTGGACAGAGCGGGAAAGAGAATACGACATACATAGGAGAATGAGCGGCAGAGGGCCAGCCTCTGAGGGGAACACCTGCGCTCGGCTGTACCTGCGGGGCCGGCAGATGATGACTGACAGGGAGCACACCCCTTCCCCCCCCACCCACCCCCCCAGCAAACTCCACCCTCCGCACTATTCCTATCCTCCTTCAAAGTTATTCACAGCCTTCGCAGAACAGTTGTACGGCACCGCAGCAAACACCACCCGCGGTGGCTCCCGCTGACCCGCCGACCCAAGCGCGCGCCCCACCCCGCACCCAGCCCCGCGCCCCGCTCCGCCCCGCCCCACACCACGCCACACCACGCCCCGCCACGCCCCGCCCCGCCCCGCCCCGCCCCGCCCCGCCCCGCCCCGCCCCACACTGCCGAGACGCGCGGTTTTCTCATTTTCTCACAGTGGACTATGGCGACGTCGCGAGCCATCGTTCGCACACTCGCCTCGGTTTGCGGTTCTGCTTTCCCTTCCTTCAATCCCTCCTACCTCGTTTTTCTCTCTGTCTCCCTCTCCCTTACTTTCTCTTCCTCTCCGCCTGTCACTCCCTCGTGAACGTTTGACACCTCGGCATCGCGGCAGGGCTCGGCCGACAACGCCACAGATAACCACCCCCTCCACCTCGTCGCGTCGGTCGGTTCGACCGGAAGTCACATCACTATTTGCTTTCGACGGCTCAGTTTCTTTTATTTTGTTTTGCGGCGAGGCGTTTGTACTGCGATTACCGAGTAATCTTAAACACACACAACACACACGCACGAGCACACAATCTCCAAATCCACGAACACCGCGGTTGAGTGGGATGGCGGCAACCAGCTAGGAAGGAAGAGGTACGGGTAAATAATCCGAGGGGCAGCCAACTCTCGTACTCTTGTACATCTGTGCTTTTCTTGTAATTTTGTGTCCCCCCACACCCTCCGCAGCGCGCGAGCGGCCCCGCCCCATAATGCCCCTGCCCCTGACACCACCTAGATTCTAGTTTCTTCCTGCGCTGTGTTTGTCATCACACTGTGAAAAATATCCCCGTAAATTTACGACATATTTTGTAAATCAAAATTACAAAAAATGTCGTAAATTTACGACAGCCCATTCTTGCTCGTCGGTAAATTCCAAGTCGATAGGGAGTGCTTGTAAATTTACGATTTCAAATTGTAATTTTACGTCATTTATCTTGGAAAGTTTTCCCGTAACCCTTACGAGTATTTTTCACAGTGCGCGCGCGCGCGCACACACACACACACACACACACACACACACACACACACACACACAGTACAAGGGCCGTAAGCAGCAGCAATGAATCACATCCTGTGCGGGTCAGTCTCCCGCCTTCCTTTCAGCGGTGCACCACCGTGCGCAAACGCACGCACGCATGCGCGCACACACCTACACACACACACTCTAACAGTCTATGGACATTTCCAACCAACAGACTTTTTTGTCTCCAGATTCAGTGATAATTTAATTGTGACAAAAAGTGTTGTCTATAATTGTTGTTGACGCAACTAAGAACAAATTTGTTTCTAGAGTTCATACCAATATTTTTTTTTGACATAAAAGTGAACTGTTTGGCAGCAATTTTGAAGAAACTCTACAGACATTTCTAAACGTTACCAACTAAGGACAAATTAAAATTGTGTCCAATTGTACACAAAATATGTCCATAACTTTAGACAAATTGTACATATTAAGGGTGTTTCAGTTCATTTGAACCTAAACTAGGGTTGGAAGAGCATGCATATAGGCGATCATTTTTGAAGTGTACACTAGTGAGCGCAAACGTCAAACAACGCGGATGATTAGGTTTTTATAAAATCGGTCCGCCGCCAGGAAGGTAAGCAGCGCATCATGGGCGCGTGCAGAACGGGTTGCCGGCACCACGGCAGACTGAGTTACGAATCATCAGCTCAGCTCAGCCCAGCCGTGTCAGGACGCCAGGCCGGACCCAGCCGCCTGCACAGTAAATGGCCACTAACAATTTTGTAACTAGCATAGATGTGCTGATTGCAGGGTGTCGTCGGGAAGCGGCGCGAGAGGCGGCGAGAGAGGCAGCGCGGGACGACCCAGCCCAACAATAATCGAGGTATGTCACAGCACTCAACCGCGTTATGCCTGGACTAACCGCCCGTGCGAACAGAAGGTTGGGGCCCGACTGTTCTTACGCTCGGAGTACACGCAAGTAGTGCGGTCCGAAGGCCGACACGAAGACCGTAGGTCTTTTGAGACCAGGTTCATAAGTGAAGTGAAGTATGGCGTCCGAGTCTCTGAGACGGGGGCGGGGAGAAGAGTAGCTGTAGGAGGGAACCGGTCCTGTCCTCCGGGTCCATTCGGAGGCGGCAGAAAAACGAATCTTCGCCGGCGAGGCGGATAGAGGAGGCACAGCAATCACAGAATCCGCCCCACCCCACCCCGCCCCACCTGCTGTGGAGTTTGAGCAGAACTACATACTCCGTGGCGACATTCCGCGTGACGGGTAGGCGTAGCTGGGCTGTGCCAGCCGCGGACAAGCAGCATTGCGACGCGATTACTCCGTGCAAAAACTTAAAGGAGGAACGTAGAGCACCGGGAGAGGGCTTGTACACTCTAAATGGGAAAGGACAATATTGTATCCAGCCAAGTTGTGCCCTTGTGCACATCTAGAGAAGATATAAATTTGTTTCCAATCTAGGGACAAAATAGGCTAAATTGTCCCTAGATTGGAAACAAATTTATATCTTCTCTAGATGTGCACAAGGGCACAACTTGGCTGGATACAATATTGTCCTTTCCCATTTAGAGTGTACGCTGTGGGAGAGGAAAAAGGTAGGGGATTCTACATTTGAGTAGAAAACTTTTTGGAAATAAACTAAATGGCCTCTACGTGACTTGTAGCCCGTCCCCTGACTGGGGTGCACAACCCCGGTAGATATAGGCCCCATGCCTCCCCCGGCGGGGGGCATTAGTCGGCTTGCGAGGCTGGAGGGACACCTATGGGCCGATCGACAACCCTGCCGCTTACTGATGCCGGTCCCGGCGGAGGGGGAGGAGGTAGGGGGAGGGGGAAGCATTATGCGGCTAAATCGGAAGCCCAGGAAGTGAAAAGACGGTCAACTTTCATCGTAACACAAAACTCTTCGCCCCGCCCGCTGCCACCACATGGTACAAGGCCTGAGGGAGGCAAAAACAGGGGAAAGATGTGAGGGAATAAGGATCTTGAAAAAGAAAGGAGACGAGAGGAGAAAAAAATATACTGGTAGGAAGCCCGGGTTAAGAAAAGAAAATGATCTGGATCAGGAGCCGGCCAGGCACCTTATCGCGTCCAGAGTTAGGGGAGGCTATATCTGCTATCGTCGTCGTAGCTCAGCGTAGCCCTGTCCGTCCAGCCCTCCCCCACCCCACACCGCCACGTCTCGCCCCGCTCCGCCAAAGTAGACGACCAGGTTGAGCTGCTCCACGCGAGAGGTCCCCTTCGACACGACACCTGAGGGGGCGCAGGGCGCACCGTAGAGAGCAGGCAGCTCATCGGCCTCCCCTCCAACACACAAACACATTCGCTCTGCATCCCCCCGCCACCTGTATGGAAACAGAGGCTGTACGCTTGCACAGTGAAAAATAGTCGTAAGTTTACGGTAAAATTTTCCACGAAGTGCAGTGGTAAAATTACAATTGCAAAACGTAAAATTACAAGCACTATATATCGGCTAGAAATTCATTCACGAGCAAAAATGGTCCGTCGTAAACTTACAATATATTTCGTAAATCACGATTTACAAAATTTATCGTAAATCTACAAAGATATTTTTCACAGTGTATGTACCTTGCGTGTCCATCTATTTCCTCGAGAGATGACGAGAGCACCTCTCTCTCTTTCTTTCTCTCTCTCTCTCTCCCCCTCTCCCTTTCGCTAGTTGAAGTCACTACCCTCGAGCGAAGCACTATTAAAAGCTTGCGGGGAGGATTTGGCTGAAGCTCAAAAAGGAATTGGTTTGCAATTGCGGAAGAATTTGTACGCAATACAAAACCAAAGTCATTTGAACACTGTAAAATGCTTGCAAACTATACAAAAATAAGTCTTTTGAACACTGTAAAATGCTTGCAAACTAAAGTCTAAAGAAGATTTGTCTCGGAATTAATTGCGGTCCACAAGAAACCAGCGGCCAGGGGGAAATCTTCATATTTTATTTGAGTACAATCTCGGTGATTCGCAGTGCCCGGCGGCCCGAAAATACCGAAAAGTTTGGTCCCCGAGGGCCTGATCTTAAGAAACAAATGTTGGTGAGGGTTAAGGGGTAATTTCCCCCTCCCCCTCTCCATTTCCCCCAGTCATTACGCCCTCCACCGCCGCCGTAAGTGGGCGACAGGGATAGTGTTACGAGATCGGTCCCGGGCGGCACGTCACTTGGGGACGCCCCCTTCCCCGGGGGCCGCACGGGGCTGACGCGAGGCTCCAGCGCACGAAAAGGGATGATGGCTACAGGCTTGTGCACCAGGCGGCCCGGCGCGGCCCGGCCACCGCCACCAATGTGCACCAGACAGAAAATGACTCCCCTTTGTCTGTGCAGCCTACGTGCGCTATGGGCTCGGACAGGGTGCCCCTGCTGGCACTGGCCTGCCTGGCTCCACGACGACCGGCGACGACCGCACACTGCTCAAAATCAAGCTGCAAAATTGCACTGTAAAAACAAATGCAACGTATGCGTCAGACATGCAAGGGTGACGTCTGGAGAGGTCGCATGATAAGATGTAACCGTAGTTTTGGTCACGATCATGATGCGACCTTCCATGACCTTGACGCTGGCGCGTCGAATTTCATAGTGTGACGGAAATTTAGGTCGCATTACGAAGTGTGACGAAAACTGGTCACACAGTTGACCTGACGCACGTCACATTGCTTTATCTGATGTGGGAAAGTAATTCTAGGTAAGAACGGCCGCGCGAGGGGGGAGTCACTTCGAAAAGTCATTGTACGGCCCCCCCAAAAATCACTTTAAAAATTTGAAAAAAAAAATCAAGAGAAAAGGATATAGAAAAATCCGTCCAATCGAGAAAAGATTAACAATAAGCCGAAATGAAATAGAAAAATATTGAGAAATTGGGGTAAAAGATCAAAATAATAATTGAAAAGAACACATTTTTTCTTTGAAAAATCAAAAGGGAAAAAATAATAAAAAAATAAAAAGTCAAAAAATCATTGAACACATTTTTTATGAGTGATCCCCCGTCGCGGCCGCGGGGAGAAAGGGTGGATGAGGGACTGGGGACAAGGGGTCGGGGGGGTGGGGGTAGGGGGGCACGGAGAGGGGGCGAGGGGGGGGGGCACTAGGAGTGGAGGGGAGAAGGGTCGCGGGGCAACGACACCAGGACCAGGACACTGGGTAGAGTTTCCATACGCCCGAGACTTGACCAGTGAACCGGAGAAGTGCGAGACACTGGGGCCCGCCCCGCCCTCCTCCGCCCCGCCCTCCTCCGCCCCGCCCTCCTCCGCCCCGCCCTCCTCCGCCCCGCCCCACTCCTCCCCGCCCCACTCCGCCCCGCACCGCCTCTTCTCGAGCCCGTGCCCGTCCCGTGCAGCCCCGAGCCACACCGCGCTTACACAGTACAGCAGAGTGCAGAGAAATAAATTTCAAAATCTTCCTTACGGTTCGTGTTGAGCACAACTCGTACCTATACGGAAGCGTTTCGGGAGGAGCAGGGAGCAGGTGAGCTCGAGCAGGGCAAGCCACAGCACAGGGCCGCGCGGGGCCCGGCAGGGATGGGAAGGGCACCATGAGTGCGACAAGCACGAAGGGCGCGAGAGCGATCCTCGAAATCAGACGGCAGTGTAAAGCAGGGCAGGGCAGGGGCAGGATAGGGCCCATGGAGATGGCAATCGGGTCGCATACGTACAAACACACCCCCCCCCCCCCCGGCCTCACCCCGTGGAGTGGCCCCCTTGCCCCTTTTCATGGACCACGTATATTCCCCTTATCTCTGGACACAAGGCGATTCAATGGATGTCATGCCGGGGGCGGATGGCTTGTGGTGCCCGGTGGCTCCAGCGGACACCCCGCCCTCCTGCTGGGAGGACAAGCTAGCTGAGGGAGCGAGGTAAAACCGTGCCCATTTCTCCTCCATCATGGGTTTGCCCTTGCAGCACGGGGCGTTAGAGCTGCACCGTTTGGTGGGGCGGCACGGCCCGGACAGGCGGGAGCAGAGTTGCCAGAAAAGTTAGAGGCAAAAATCCGCCCAACTCAGCTGTGTGCAGGTGGCGGTATCTCCGCCTGCCTACTAGGCAACTCTCCTGCACCCGTGCACAGATGTTGTCTAGTGGGCAGGCGGAGATGCAGGCCCGTTACGCACAGGTGCATTGGGCAGTTTTTTGCCTAACTTTCTGGAAACACTGGGCGGGAGCGGTGACAGTCGCCGGAAATTCCGCAAACCTAAAGAGGAACAGAGATCCTTGTCGCAGCCTGACACCAGGCCTGATGCACTCTCCTCCTCCTCCTGCCCATCTCTACCTACGCCGTTTGGAACCCATAAAATGCCAGACCCCGCCCCGCCCCGCCCCGCCCCACCCCTGCACACTCGCCCACCACATGACCCATTATCACACCAGCTAAACTGTAATCTGGGGGGAAACGAAAGCAATCGACAGACTAAACGTCAGGTCGTCTCGTCGTTCTGGGCCCTCCACCAAAAAACATTCCCCCCCCCCCAAAAAAAAAAAACCCCACTACCAAACCTCACACTGAAAACACGAAAGTCCCATTTCTCGCCCGTATTGAGCGTAGCAGTTCTTCATCGCTCGCAATAGAAGAGAGATTCGCTTAAACGATTCAAAACGGATAGATTACCCCAAATTACAGCCAAAACCCCGCAAAACCCATACAAAAAAATAATCGTCCACTCTCCAGACACGCACACAACGCAACCCAGTGCAGTCTCAAGCAAGATTTAAAAAGCCGACGATCGCAGCAAACAAGACCGCAGCCCTTCTTCACGCCAAATCGTCGATCGCGTCCATCTTCCTGCTGCAAACGATGCATGATTTCTCACCTGCCTAACGCGGCCGACGTCCTCCCCCTCTCCTCTCTTGATTCTTTTTTTCCAACATCCTTTTTAATTTCAGCTGACCGGGCTGACCCGGCCCAGCACCGCGGCGGGCGGGCCGAGCCGAGCCGAGCCGAGCCGAGCCGAGCCGAGCCGAGCCGAGCCGAGCCGAGCCACCCCGAGCACTACAAAGGATTCGGAAGGGCCAAGCAGGATCGTCAAAAAAGATTTTTATTAAGTGGATGGAGCGATCACAGTCACGCGATTCAGAGATGGTAGGGGTGGGGATGGAGACGGGAGTAGGGGTGGAAGGTGGGCTCAGGCCTCGGCTCAGAGCCGGGGCTGTACCAGACAGCCCTACTTCGCGAGAACGCTCATCAACAAAAGCAAAGGGGCTCGGCCGCGGGCGGGAGCTGAGCTGGTCATTGTGGGGAGGGAGAGAGGGAGAGGGGAGGGAGAGAGAGAGAACGGGAGAAGAGAGAGAGAGAACCAATGGTCACTTAGCGAGGGCCCAGGATAGCACGAGACGAGACGGGGGCCGGCCGTGCAAGCCAACAGCGAGTAATAAAAATGAAAACGACCATTCGGCCCGCGCGGTGCGCCACAGCAACCCGAATTATTAGCGCTCAAGGGATCAATTTTACGAGCGACTCTCAAACGGGCGTTTCGGGGCTTTGAGGTGGTATTCGCGAGCAAAAGGTCCTGGCAAAAGAGGTTTCTCCAGAGGTGATGTGCAGAAGGGCCCCCACTTCTGTAAAAGACTTCTCAAGAAGCACTCGTAACCGAATACACCGGAAGGACTTCTGCAAAAGATTGCCGGTGTGGAGACAGGTTTTCATGTACGGGCTATGGCAGGACAATTGCCGGACTTATCGTTCTTCCAGGTGGCCACCTAAGAGGCTTCAGAGGTTCCTCATCCTTTTGGAGGTCGCTCCAGGGTCGCTCCAGAGATTCCTCCAGAGGCTGGTCCAGAGGCTCCTGGAGAGAGATCCTCCAGAGGTTCCTCCAGAGGCTACTCCAGAGGTTCCGCCGGAGGCTTCTCCAGAGAGCACGGCCCGCGCGGCTCGACCAGGCCAGGCCCGCACGTGTGACTTATGGCTGGACGTAACAGGACACCTCACCTCGGCTGTAACGCTGGACCGGACCGGCAAACGGCCAAGACGCAGCATCACGCCCGAGCATCTCAAATGAGTAACAGCCCGCAGCAGCGCGTCACCTGAGTAAGAGAGAGAGAGAGAGAGAGAGAGAGAGAGAGAGAGAGAGAGAGAGAGAGAGAGAGATGGAAGGGGGAGGGGGGCGGCGAATGAGGCGAGAGAGATGTCGCGACAAAAACCAGTCTAAATTTCAAGCTGGTTCAACAACGCAGCAATCCCAAACTACAAGGTGAGAGGGAGAGGGAGGGAGGGAGGGGGGGGGGGGGTGAAGGAGGGAGAAAGCGAGAGAGACGTTGTTGACGTGTCACCGTCGGACGTCTCGGCAACAGCCGCCTTATTACGAAGAGCACTCTCCTTGCCTTGTCTCACCGATATGGCACATCTCATGAGTGCAAGAGAGAGAGAGAGAGAGAGTGAGAGAGAGCGACCGCGTGAGGAAGAGGAGACACAGAGAGACAGAGGGCTCCTCCCTTGCCTTCTCTTCTCCTACCGCTCAAATATAACGCACATGTGCGTCTTTTGCGCGCCAAATGGTCCGAGGCGCCTGACATGTGTTCCTTCCTCTGCTGGTGACCGCCCCTACCCGCTCTGTCCCGCCAGAGGCACGTGGGGCGGCCAGGACCGCAGACCACCGCCTGCCCTTCTTCTCAGAAACAAACTAGAAATGACACATCAACGCCCCCATCCCGGTCAAAAGAGAAATACACAGAAAACGGTGGAGACAGGAGACAAACTCATGTAACGACATTGCAGTGCGCGCGCGCGCGCTCCAAGCCCCGCGCCCCGCCAGACACACTCGCCACCTGCTGCCGCCCCCCGCGGAGTAGAGCGCAGGCGATCCGGAAGGACGGGACAAACACCGAGACCAGCAATCGAGTAACTCAACTCTACCGAAGAGAGGGCGAATATAAATGAAACGCTGTCCCCCGCCCCGCCCCACCCCGCCCCGCCCCACCTTGCGTCTGGGTCCTGGCGGGGTCCTGGCTGGTGTCAGGTTACCTGGAGTCGAAGCAGGCCGGTGCGCGGCCCGCTACAAGACATGTTTATACGCCTGACTGACCCCGGGTGAGCGGCGGCGAGGGCCCAGGCGGAGGCATAGCAGACGGTGGTGGCGCGCCCCACCCCACCCCGCTCCAGATACACCCTTATCAGTTCCACTAACGCCCCCCAGCAGCAGCAGCAGCAGCAGCACCATGAACATCTCCCTGGGGTCACTATGCTCACTGCCGCAACGTACCAACACGCCACTCTTGGAGGATACACACCTGCAACACACGAAAAAAACGCCAGCGTTACAAGAAGGTTCTGGTCGAGGGGTAAATAACTCCGAATTTTGATGTACACCACTGATTCAAAATTCACACTAATTCAAACTAATTCACGCGAATTCAAAACTAATTCACGCAACTTCAAAACTAATTCACACGAATTCAAAACGAATTCAAAACAAATTCAAGCGAATTCAAAACGAATTCAAAACAAATTCACAATAATTTCAAAAAACTTCGAAATAAATTCAAAAAATTCAAAGCTAATTCAAAACGAATTCAATTTAATTCAGACAAATTCAATTCAAATTCACGAAATTTGTACACCGAATTCAGAGTTGTTTACCCCTCGGTTCTGGTTCGCGATTATCTGTTGGTCAAACACTCGGCCAAACAGAGACAAGCTGCGCTATACATATCACATTTGTATTAGTACTGGCGCGTCACTTGTGAAACAAGTTCGGCGTTGCGGGGAGGTACGAGGCGGCGCGAGGCGCGACGAGGCACGTACCCACGTCCTCCCGTGCAACACGGCCCCTGACGCGGCAGCAGGGTATGGGGCACGGGTGCGTTGTCAGCCCGGCGTCAGGCCCCGGGAGCACCGCGGCGGGGCGGGGTGGGGTGGGGTGGGGTGGGGCGTGGCGGGGTGGGCGGGGCGGGGCGTGGCAGACGTCACGCCGCTACCCGACACGGGACGTGCCGATAACGCGCCAGCAGCAGCGGTTGGAGAGGGGAGGAGTCCACATCCGCTTTGCAGAGAGTTTGCTCGCCAGTCAGAAATCAGGCCCTCTGCGGGCTGGTGTGGTAGGATGTTGTTCTATGATCACATAAGTAACAGAATACGAGACATGGACGAGATCCCTTCGCGGACTGGAGGCAAACCGAGACAACCGCACAGTGCTGCCAGAAAAGAAGGCAAAACCCGCTCAACACACAGCGGTGCGGAGCGGGCGGTATTCGCGCCTGCCTACTAGACAACATCTACAGAAGTGTGCAGAAGCATGGTCTAGTAGGTATGAGTGAGAATTTGAGGGAAATTTTATTACTCTGTGGAGGGTGAGAAATTTTTCCTCGCTCTATTTGACATAGCATTGTTTCCTAGCCCGAATACCAGCCAGGATTCATATAAGTGAGCCTAAAAAATCCTTACTCACTCGAAAAGAGTGAGGTTTAAAATTCTCATTCCAATGAAGCATGAATTGAAAAATTATCCTATCCCATTTTGGGTCAGAAGTTGGATCCGAGGGTTTGCAGTGTTGCTACGCGAACGGAGCTCTTGCATGATGTAGCGGGATGGAAGCCAGGTGGTAATCGACCCGTCCCCACGGGCACTATTGGCACGACGCTCTGCCAATAAACACACACGACAGGCCCGGCCCGAGCCCACGACCAGGCCAGCAATGCTCATGTGCTGGCGGTGGTCACTGCGGTAGGTCATCCAGCGAAAACCCCTCGCGGGCTTACAGTGGTGCGAGAGAGACGGGGAGAGCTCCGACATGGCCGGGCGGACGAGCAGGGCCGAGCCGAGCCAAGGGTCCCAGGTCGGAACGCACTCGCTCTGATTGCGTATCGGGCCCAGCCGGTCCAGTAGTCCGGCCGCACAGACCATGAGCGGCCATGAGCTTCGCGGAGCGCGGTGCTCGCTCATGAATTGTGGATGGGCGAGGCCCTTTCCGTCCCTGCCCTCCCCTGCCCCTTCACGGTTGCCGAGAACTCGCCAAAGACCCAACGCCTTTTACAGCGCACGTGTGTATTTACCGCGGTTAACGACTTCGTCTTCGACTTCGTCCGTTAAACACACGGGGAGCGGAGTGGTTATTGGGCCAGCCCTCTGGGGCCAAGCGGCGTTACAGCCGCTTATTCTCTTCCCTCCCCTCTCCTCCCCGCATCTCTCTTTTTGGCGCGAGATCGCTGCTCCGTATTCTCGAATGCACGTGCACCCAGATAACTGGCCGCCTTCCCTGCGTCATTTGGCCAGGCAACAGGCAAGTCTCTCTCTCTCTCTCTCTCTCTCTCTCTCTCTCTCTCTCTCTCTCTCTCTCTCTCTCTCTCTCTCTCTCTCTCTAAAATAAAATTGCCACTTGATTAATGACTCCGGACAACCAAAACCGGCCGAAGTACTGCCACTAATACAAAACTTAATAACTAACACTCAATGGAGGTATCCGCATACATCCGAATTCTCGCTCTCCAAAGTAAAACTAGCGATTGATCACTTCCGTGGCACACCTGCTGAGCTGAACACTTGTACGAATGAAACTGTGAGTTGAACAATTACTATGGTGCTCAGCAGCTGCAAATTTCGATAAACAGCATACACTGTAAAAAATTTCTATGGTAGATTTCCTATAAATGTATCTGACGCTTTTCACATATACATGTATGGGAATTTTCCTATACACGCGTGTCGTAATTTTACCATACACGATAGTATTCTTACCATACATGTATAGGAAATTTCCTATACACGTGTGTAGGGTATATACGATATATGTGTGGTGGTCCCACCATAAATGTATAGGAATTTTCCTATACATTTGCATCCATTTCAAAACAGAAAATAGAAATTTCTTTCTTTCCTGTACTGCTCTCAGCTTCCTTTCATTTCACTTTGCTTGTCAAATTTTATTGTTACATGTAATTCAGCATTGAACTTACGAAGAATTACCTTACCTGAAGAAGAGTTGAACCCGGACTTCTTTGCTGCGAACACGTCACGTTGACCACTGGACCACTGGGACGAGATGGGAGACGCGCCCCAGCGTGTCCAGGTCATCCCGAGGTCGCGCGCCCCTCCCGCCAGGCCAGTCCCGGATCGGGGATGGCCCGGTGAGGAGGAGTGAGCGGCCCGGGAGGCGTGGCCAACTGTTTACAGTTCGTGGAATTTTCGACCAGATGTTTTGCTTTTGGATGCATTTACCTTCCTGCCTTTCGTGAACTTTTTACCACTGGCATGCGATATTGCTCCACTCTGAATATCTAAGAATAATAATTGGAACTGGCTTTGGACTGCTCATAACTACATCACATCAGATACAATGTATAACCAAATGAAACACAATTTGATACTGATTGTACCAAATGTGTTTAATTAGATATGAACACAGAAGTCCGGTGATCTTTAATACCATAGTCCTCGGACATTGAGAGTGTGCTCCCTCAATGTACGACCGAGCAGTGAATTGTAAGCGCAATCAAATTTAATGCGGCGACCCATTTTTTTTTAAAGAACTATCAGTGTATAGCAAATTTTCCATATCGTCAAGTGATTTTCCTATACATGCATAGCAGCGTGTGCCCTCCACACATGTATGGCAAATTTCCTTGACATTTGTAGTGGTTTTCCTATATAGTTTGGGGTTTTCCCATACGCGCTTTGAGGTATGGTAGATTTCCTATACATTTATGAGATTTTTCAGGAACCATACCATGTATAGGAAATATCCCATACAAGCGTATAGTAAAAATCCCAACATTTTTTACAGTGTAGAGTAGCACAGAGTCGCGCCACTACGAGTGCGGAGGGCGCGACTGCGAGCTTGGCCACGACGATGGTGGGGGAGGAACTTGAACGCAGCGCAGCCTCCGCCGCGACAGATAACCGCATCGCCCCGCCGGCGCCGCCCAGACGGAAATGTTTTCACCGAACATGACGTAGCCGCTCGCGCGTAGCCGCCGGGGCGGCATGCCAGTGCGTCGCACAGCCCAAGAGTGCGAGCGAGTGAGATCAGAGCGATCGAGACGGGGGAAAGAAAACGAAATATAATTTAGGAAGGAGGGGGAGGGGGGAGGTCCCCCACGGAGCGCTCCTTGTGTCCGGCCCGTATCACCATCTCATCGGACCAATTGACCGCCACGCCACGCCACACCACAGCCCCTTGGGCGCGGGGCCCTCTGTGCTCTGTGTCCGTGGAGAATCGCGCTCTCTCTCTCACACACACACACACACAGGGGCGCGGGCGCGCGCACACGGGGTCGAGCTAAGACTGCTTTAGCACACAATACTCTCACACACGCACACACATGTAAAGCCTTTGTGTGAGCCACACGGTTACGGCCCCGAGGCCCGCGCGAGGCTCTGCTTGTCGTCCTCAGCGAGTCTCGTTCGAATCTCATATGTGTGACTATTGTCCAGGGCGCGGGCTGCGGGCTCGCCCTGTCACGTCCCGTCCCGTCACAGCACATCACGTCCCAACGAGGTGCCTGCGGCCTGCGGCCTGCGGCCTCCGGCCCGGTGCGACGGCCTCGCGTCCGCTCCTCATCAACGCCGTCACCACGCACCTCTCCGCGCCGCCGCCGCGCCCAGCCCGGCCTCGGCTCGTGCCACCTTCAACCTTATCACCACCGTGATCGTCAACAGCAGCAGCATCACCACAGCGACTCCAGCCGTCAGGACAAACACCATTAGGACGGCACACAAATCTCAAAGGTCTGCGGCCGAGCAGAGCGATCCAGCCGAACCCGACTCTCTCTCTCAGACACACATACACACACACACACACACACACACACACACACACACACACACACACATATACATACATACCGTGAATACTCACGAATACACTCGAATACACAAGCGACTCACCCCAGCGCTGAACAACGATGTTTTTCATCTTGTCGGTCACTATGTACTTTGACTTTACGTTTGCGTGACCCCCTAACCAGGCTTAAAAAAAAAAAAAAAAAAAAAAAAAAATCAATTTCAGCAAAGGGTGTAAAGGTGGTTACAACTTATCTTGGCACACGCCTTACACTCCACTCCAGAAGTGTTTCCCTGCCGGAGCCGAACTGCAGCCCGGTAGCGCACCATGTGGCCCGGGATCGGCCGGCCCGGCCGGCCAGGGAGGCGAGGCGGCCTATTGTGTGCTCCGGGCTGGGTCGCTGCGATTCGGGTCATTCACCCTCTCTAGTAGATGCCGATTTTAACCTCTAAAAACTTCTAAAGTAGGTCGTTACGGAATGTGAGACCGCCTTAGCCACATCGGTGGTTACGAAACAAGAAAAATGATACTAGACACGACTTTTTAAAGTGATTTTGAAGGACATTCAAATTTTTACAGGACGATTTTTTAAAAGACTTCAGGACTTCAGGACTTCAGGATTTCTTCAGCTTCAGACGCCACGCGCAAATTTTAAAAGCGAAGAGGAGATCAAAATGTTTATTTTAATAAGCAATTAAATTGTGCTGCTTAAACCCTTGCAGTCCATTTTCAGAGCTGCTTATTACAAAAACGGTGGCATTTGCAATAATTTTGTTTTCGTAGTAACTGTTCAGAATTTAGCGGACAATATTTAATATTCTATGAGTGACGCCTCTATACATACCCGTTCAAGAGATAAATACATTTAAAGTCAGCGTTTTTGTCCGGTAGCTCAGGAAGCTTTAGCTGGTGTCCGTTTTATTAATCACTTTTGTAGATAAATAAGTTCAGAACGGAAAGTCCGATTTAAATGTTTCAAAGTACGTCTTAGCTTTATTTTTGGCAATTTAGCGAGCTGAAAATGACGTGTACTCAAAATATTCACCGAAATGGGACTTTCAGGGACTTGGAAGACTGAACACACCGTTTTATTGGGGGCCATTAGTCTCGCCTCCTCGTCCGAGCTCGTCAATAGACACCCTCCCCCGGCCGCCCCCCGCAACCCTCGCGCAGAGACCCTCCAGTGGTTCCTGAGCGGACTGTATTTTCTTTGTTTTCCGAGGCGAATTCCTCGCCGAGCGTGTGCCAAGATAAGTTGTAACCACCTTTAGTTTGTGAGGGTTTTATTTTTTTTCAGCAAGTACCTTAAGGACCGTTTCGTTTAACGCGCATTTTCCATTTCGGTAGAAAAAAAAATTACACGTGACGCCGACAAAGGCAGTATTCGATCTCGAGGTATTAAAAAGTACCCGTCGCGCACGCGCAGTGAGTTCTCGATGTCGGAGCAACCCCCCTCCCCCTCTCTCCCATTTCCCTCCCCCCCTTCCTTTCCCCACCCTCCGGCACAGGCAATCGGAAAGACTTTTACGTTATTCTTCTGCCCCTATAATTTTTTGAGCCAGCGCGCGCGCCATCCTCCGGTACAAGCGAAGGATAAAAGCAGAAAAAGAAGAGGAAAGGAGAAGACAGGAGGAAAAAGAGAAGAGATTTCGTCGCTGTCGGTGCGGGTTCGGTTTTAGTCGGGTCGTGTGCTGCCGGTCGGGTGCTGCATAATGTATAACCATAACCATTAGAAGCGCGGGTGAAGGCGGGGGGAGGGGGGGGGGTGCGGTTGGGTCCAACGGGCAGGCGAGGCAAGCCTCTCTTGCCTTCAGGAGTGTCTCCAAAAATGACCCCCAAAAAGTACTGGTAACGCTTCTTGCCACGAGGCGCTGCCTGTAATTAGGAGGACGCGCTAGTGCCACCCACAGGCTACGGGATTATGCCCGCTAGGTGTAAGAGTGTCACTCACTTGCGGGCAAGTGGATTTCTTCATACACCTGCAGGTGTGCGACAAACAATTCAACAAATTTGGAAACGAGCACTTTAAGTTCACTTAAACGCTACAACTATCACTACAAGGTGTAAGCGATAACTTTGACAAAAATTCTAGGGTAGGTACAGAGGGTCGATGGGGAAGTATTCGAGAGAGGATACCCATGTCTGGAAATAAACCGGACTAGATCCAACAGTTTTTAGTTCTGCATGGTTTTGCATGCTGGAGTCAATAGAGACACTACAGGTGCTGGAGACACGCAGTAGCCACTGGAGGTGCTGGAGCCGCTGGAGACACAGTAGGAGCTGAGTTATAGAGGTGCTTGAGACACAGTAGCCACTGGAGGTGCTGGAGCCAATAGAGCATCTAGAGGTGCTGGAGACACAGTAGCCACTGAAGGTGCTGGACTCAATAGAGCCTCTAGAGGTGCTGGAGACACAGTAGCCACAGGAGGTGCTGGAGCCGCTGGAGACACAGCAGGAGCTGAGTTACTAGAGCCACTGGAGGTGCTAGAGCCAACAGAGCCTCTAGAGGTGCTGGAGACACACAAGCGACTGGAGGTGCTCGAGCCACTGGGCTTGTGGAGCCGTTAGGGCCGTTAGTGCCAGCCACATACAGAAGTAAAGTAACTTTTGCAGCTAAAGTTACAGCAGAAGCCACTCGAACGGCGACGAGTGCGTGAGCAGTGTGTGCTGCCCAGCTCTCAGCTGGGTGGAGCTGGAGCGTCACTCACGTCGAAATTGCCAAGGCGGAAAAGCGTCCAAATGGTCCAAATCCCGGCCACCGCACGCTTGGCCGCGCGCGCGCTCAGCCTTCGGAGAAACCGGTCCGGCTCCGCTCCGCCCCTGCGACTCATCTACAGCAGGCCACGGCCGGGCCGGGCCTGCATCGGGAGAAAACGGGTCCCGGGCCAAGCCGGGCAATGACAGGGGGGCAGGGCGGGGCGGGGCGGGGTGACCGACAACAGAGCCATGGAGAACGGGGAGAGAAAGAGTTATCACGCATCGCGCTGACTGGGATCAAATGTTGCCACAGAAGCAGGCAAAACGCACTTCACACAAAGCTTTGTAGAGCGGTCGGTATTCACCCCTGCCTACTTGTACTTTCCAGCTGCACATGTTTGCATAAATGTTGCCTGGTACGCAGGCAGGCCGTTAATACCAACCGCTCAATACAGCTGTGAGTTCGGAGGGTTTTGCGCCCCCTTTTCTGGTGTCCCAAATCAAGTTGCGACAAACTCTTGTATTTCTACACTTAGCTTGTACAGTACTTCTTTCATTTTTGTGCATTCATTCGGCATTTCTTGTGTGCATTTTAGAGCATGTATGTGTATTCTGAAGTATTTCGCTGCCTTTCTCAAAGATTTTTGAGTATTGGTGGAGGAGGTTTTCTTTTTTCGGAGTTAGCCGCCCCTTGTTGCATGTGCGAATACGGGAATCTACATGTGTGCCTCGTTCACACACTGGGGTTTCCAGAGCTGTAGCAGCTCTCAGGTGCCTGAATTACCAGTGCCGGGCCGGGCGGTATCGGGTAGGCTTGCGGAGCGCCACGGCACGGCACGGCACGGCACGCGAGGCCTCGCCCGCAGAGCTCGCAAGTGCCGTGTCGCCTTGCCGCGTGTCGCACGTCTCAGAAGGATGGCGTCCCTTATACGGGCGTGGCCGTAAACGTCCGACCGATACAATCAAAGCGAGCAGGACAGTAATACCGGGACGGCTGGGGCGGGGCGCGGTGGGGCGGCCAAAGCCACACATTTCATCTCCCTGGACCAGGTATGTACCTCAGCCTGCGAGCAGCGATATCGCCGTGGAGAAGGGGGAGAAAGGGCGACGCACGCCGGTATACCGGACACACACACACACACACACACACACACATTTTCCTTACACGTAAGGAGGGGATGCGAAGGGCGGCGAAGACAAAAGGAGACAGAGCCAGAGAGAGAGAGAGAGAGAGAGAGAGAGAGAGAGAGAGAGAGAGAGAGAGAGAGAGAGAGAGACAGGCACGCACGCGCAGAAAACGACAGGCCGAGGACAACGGGCGATAAATCGTCGCATCTCGATAGCGTTATGAGTCGCGCCCATATAAAACGTACTGAACATGAGCGCCCGTCGCGCACCGCCTCACGACAGATTTGAGATGCCCTTCGCAGCTCCATACTCCGCGTAGGTGTGTGAATCCATTCGCACACTTGACCAGGTGAAAGTGTGAATTTTCCAAAACTCGCAGTACGCAATGTAGGGTAACAGTGGGCGGACTGATATTGATATTGATATTATTTTACACCAAAGTGAGCGCGTGATTTCAGCGCGCGGCGACGCCGATAGCGAAGGTGTCGAGTAAGCTGCGTTGTATCCTTTCCCGATTTTTCTTTGCCGGCGGACGCCACGCCACACCCTTCCCGTTTTGCATCGTGCAGCGTTCACTCTTCGCAGAACAGAACAACGGAGCGGCGCGGGGGAGGGGAAGGTGGAGGAGGTGAACTTGCAAAGAAAGCAAACCGTGCATGTGCGGGCGCGACGCGTCCGGCCAGACTGCCGACAGCGCAGCGACAGCGCGGTCCGCAGGCTGCCGGTACGCCCCTCACACACACTCACTCTCACTCACGCGCACACACACAAGCACTCATGTCTCTCTCTCTCTCTCTCTCTCTCTCTCTCTCTCTCTCTCTCTCTCTCTCTCTCTCTCTCTCTCTCTCTCGTCCGGCGAAACCAACACCATTTAACGAGCAAAAGCGCGCACTTTCAAAACCTTGCTAACGTAAGTTACAAAGAAAAACGCAAAACGCAAGCTTTCAAATCATACGCGAAGGCTGTGTCCGTATCACAAACAACGTCGTTTGCAACGGTCCGCGCAAGCGTATCTGAACTTTTCCCGCCATCGAAAACAACTTATAGTTTGTAAGTTGGCCGAGCGCGGTGCGGTGACTGGAGGTTCGGTCACAGCAAACACGGCCTCCCGTCCATCAACCAGTACACTATCATTAAAAAGTTTGGGGCAGACCATTTATCACTGATTACGGATAGATGGATGGATGGGATGGGCGGCTGTGGACCGTAGCGCACCACACCGGTTCGAGGAGAGGAGGAGGAACATGTGCTCCTACACGCCCGCCCCACTCCGTCGCACCCTGCCCGCCCCCACCCAACCCCCGCCCCCGCCCGCGCAGAGACTTTAGTTGCGGTCCAGAGCACTGCTGCCACCTGCGTTCAGCTCGCCACGCCCGCCAAGGGGAAGCGAGAACAGGGTGTGGTTTGAGCGATGGCCCCTTCTCCCCCTCCACCACCACACACGCCTACAGGTGATTTATAAAAATAATAATAAAAAAATAATTTAATATTTTCTTTAAAATAAAATAAAAATAAAAATAAATTAACAAAAAAAAAGTTGGGGAAAAGCAAGAAAGACACAGAAAAACATTTCCGGAGCGTTGAGCTGGTTGGTGGGCCTTAGCAGGTCACACTGCGGCTCATTATAAATAAAAGGAGAAAACCGACGAAAATTGGGCCGAAATTTCCACTACGTTGAGAGGAGACGAGGACATCGATCACCGAGCCGCCCTGCGGCCAGCGGTCATGCTATAGTCAGCCTGCCGAGACCGGGCTAGGCATGGCCCGGCCGGGATCAAAGCCAAAACGCGTCCACAAACTGAGAAGAAAGAGCCACTTTTTCAAAGTGATGACAGCTAACCCTACACACGGCCAGGACCTGGACTGGGCCGCACGGCGCCCGGCTCGCCAGGAGGGTCATCATATAGTTTCTACGACGTCTCGGGCACACGAAAAGTTAAGAGTCGACCCGCGGAAGTTGCCCGTTCGAGACTATCGCGGGGAGCTCTCTAATGACACATCTGGGGAGACGGATCCTCAGTGCTAGGGGGTTCAGAGGCGAATCAAGAGCGCAACGTGAGTCGGCACCTTTTGCCGTTTGCGGATAGGGCGTGATGGAGAGGGGCAAAGTGAGGCGTGGCCGGGCGAGGCGGCCACAAGAGGCGACCAAACGAAAAAGATCGACGCCAGATCCATTATGGTCAGAGCAGAGAAAAACAAGACAAATAGGCGTTTAGAAGGCGATGAGCCAGCCGGCGCCTGCGATAACGCAGCGTGACATGCCTTGACCACGCCGTCCTCAGACGGAGAGGGGGAAACTTTCAAAAAGTTACAGGCGCTTCCCCGCACATAAAAAAGCAGAAAATAAAAAGATAAAAAGTGTAAGTGAATTACACGCGGTGTTTAGGAGGGCTTACGAAGTGACAGGAAGGCAGGAAGAATGAAATGGTGCTTTCGTAAAAAGTGCGCGGGTGAGCGAGCGAGCGAGATAAGCGAGAGAATGAGTTGCGGATGAGCAGGATGGAATCCAACTGAACTCTGGCGCTCTGGCAGGGAGAGACACAAGTTTCCCTCGCGCACTGGCCCGGCCCGGCCCGTCCCGGCGCAACGGGTTTCAGGTTTGATTGAAACGTGAGCAGGGAAGGCGTGCTGGCGACGCGCTTTTGCGGCAACATCGCGGCGGCAGGGGGCTCAGGGCTCGCGCCGTGGCTGGTGACGAGATGGGATAGCCGAGCTCCGCGCACAGGCGGGGGGGGAATCACGACATGCGGGATACACCGTGCGGGGCCAGCAAATTAGCAGCAACCGCCGCCACAATAACTCATTGCAGGTCCTCCAACAGTGAGGTGTGCGTGGAACTTGTGACAATGTGTGTGCACCGGGCGAAACACTCAAGAAACGAGCATTGGTGAAGTGAAAAACAAGGTGAAGAACAACAGACCGGAAACAGTTGCATTTTATCACCGAAATGTGCCCAAAACACATAAATAAATTGTAAGTCGAATCGTTTTGATATTGTTTACATTTTATTTAAGTTTTCATGAACGTTGGGGTTGTGAAAAGCAACTGTTTCCGGTCTGTTGTTCTTCGCCTTGTTCTTCACTTCTCTAATGCTGAAAGGGTCTATATTAGACAATAATCCTACACAATACAAAACTATACACTTGACAAATTTCGTGAAAATCAGACAATACGCGACAGAGTGTGTGCGTGCGCGTGCTCGCTGCTCTGTTCCAGGCAGGCTGACGTTGCACAGGCCCCCGGCGGCAGAGAGCCCGCAGCAGCGCGCTGGCGTCGAGCCACAACATATCTGGCCGTGCATTTCGTCCATTTCACTGCGGGTGCAGAACAGGGTCTGGCTGTCTGCCTCACGCGCAGCCCGGCGCAGCCCCACCCCACACGGTAAAAAGTAACACGTCTGGGTTTTCAAGCATGGATTTCTGGAGAAACCAAAGACGCTGCAACGTCCAGGGTGGCTCACTTAACCCGCTCTCTGTGCGCAAGAATGCAACCCCTTCAGCTGAGCGAGCTGGGGAGCGCCCTGAGGGGTCCTTCCCTTCGATTTTCGGTGTACATGACTGAAGATTAAAAATAAGTCAATCACTAAAAAGGACTTGAATTGGCTGAAAATGACTGGAACTATTAACTGACTAAAGATGACTAAAATGACTGCAAATGACAAGACACGACTGAAAGTGACTACGAGTGACTAAAACTGACGTGAGCCACCCTGTATATCGATTTGTATTCACCGCAAAAGAAAGTCAGAGCTACTTGAAGCCCGAAGTTTTTCTCCACCTCGCTTCGCCCAGCCCGGCGACCGTCTTGGCTCCGAGACGGGGCCTGGCCTGGCCGGGCCGGGCTGGCCTACAACATGCACTCTGGTATCGCCGCCAACGCCCATACGACGCCGTCGCGACCCACGGCGTGGCGGGGCGTGGCGGGGCGTGGTGTTCCGTGGCTGGGCGGAGCGGGCGAGGGCCGAGAGCGGACAGCATGGCGGACGCACGCCGCCCCGCCCCGGCCGGGCCGGACACAAGAACAATACACACACAGGGCGGGAGCAGGCCGGATGATACAGCGTGCTCCAGAGACTTCTCCGCAGGAAGAAGGCGCGCTGAGAAAGGCGCGGGAAATTCAAATGTGCGAGTGTCGTCACCTGTGTAGGTGAGCGAAATGTCTATCGCACACAAAAATCTCCAAATCCGAGAGTGCATCTCGATTTCATATAGCGCTGCAGCCAAGCCATATTTTCTCTCTCATGGGGATGTAAAAGGACAGCGCATCCAGCACCGAAGTGTGCGCTTCTCGATTTCGAGATTTTCCTTTACCGTGTGCAGATTGCCGATTACGACGCGGAGTCGTAAATCTACGGCCGCAGTCTTAATTTTACGAAAGTAAATCCTTAAGCGCTGGAGGAAAAACTAAGTCAACACGTGATGTCAAAACATATTCGTAACTATACAACTCGAAGTCGTAACTTAACGAAACGACGTGTGTCATGGAATTTTTTTCGGTGAACCTCACGAATTTTAAAAACAATAATGCTCGCAGGTGAGCGAATATTTGTTCGCAAGTTTCCGAAAGGCCCCGAAAAAACGTGCTTTTCAAAGTGTCAGAGTGGACATTCGACCATCTCCAAGTGTGTACAGAGAACCACATAGGAGAGATCCTCGCGTACATCTACGAGTGTTGTGTCTTACATTTGGGTGATGAGCGACACGAGCCCAGGTCCGGCCCGGCCCGGCTGGCTCACACTCCAGTTCCACTTCCAGCACGCCCAGCAGCCGCGGCCGCAGCCAGCACCAGAGGCCGTAAAGTACCAGCGGACTGGATTGCGGCGCGTCGCAGCCAAATGCACAAATATTCGAGTGGCCGACGGAGCGTAGCGGGGCGTAGTTGGGCGTGGCGAAGCGTGGCGGGGGCGAGGCGGGGCGGGGCGGGGAGCAGGGCGTGGGCGACACACACGGCACACCGCGCTCTCGGCACTCACAACCGGGCACGGTCATAAAATAAAAAGAGCCAGACCGACAGAGAGCGAGGGAGAGGAAAAGACATATCGCATCGGGAAGGTGAGCAATAAGAGAGAGAGAAATTTGGCATAATTTGATGTAAATATTGACGACTTTTACAATAGGTCCATTAGACCAGCTAGCGTACAAGCTGGGTTTCAAAATGACGAGTAAAACTGATATTTTCAAAAACTAAGACAAATTATTAATTTAAAGTGAAACAACAAAACAAACTTCCGAAGTTAAGCTCAGACAGACAGTTCTTCGATGATATTGTCTTTCTAATAGATTTCTTGATGAATGAGATGCAGTTCGGCAATGCTCGCGTGTAAGTTTTCATCCATGATAGTGGCTTCTTTGACATACATTTCATCAAACTTGTCAGCCACGAAAAGCACACCTTACAAAGGCATTTGCTTTGTAGCTTAAAGCAATTGCTTTGAAGCTTACAAAGCGTTTGCAAATGTTTTGTATTACAAATCTGCCAACAACCCTGTGACATTCAAGTTCTGCATTGCAATCTGGAAATGGAAGCGCCGAGCAAGGGAAACGCACTCTTAGCTGAGAACGACACGTGACCCTCGTACGCCTACCTTGTTTTTATTATTATTATTATTATTATTATTATTATTATTATTATTATTATTATTATTATTATTATTATTGTTCAAAACTCCACGTACTTAACTAAAGGTATGAGAGAGAAAACGGGGGAGGAAAAGAGCACTGCGTGCTGGAGTGACCTACACATCACCATGGCACGGGGCGCGGCCGACCAGCATGCAAATCAGACCTTGGCATCGGCACATGGAGGGGGGGGGGAGGTAAGGGGGGCACCACATCCACTCCTCGGAAACCATATTCAACACAACACGGTAGGGCGCCGGCCAGACGGGAACTCCTTTTTATATGAGAATAAAAACGAGGATGAAATTCGGCAAGTTTTACGGCCGGCGAGGTGTCAGGCGGAGGTGTCCGGAGGGGAAGCCCCGCACCGTGGCGGGAGCTGGAGAGGATGGGCGTGGCGTTGGCGTGGGCTGCGCGCCGGCCGAGGTCCGATCGGTTCGTTTTCAAACTCTACTTCCGGCGGGAGCGCGGCGTGCGGCGCGGCTCAGCCAGCCGCAGCAGCTGCAGCTGCTTCAGGGCTCAGCCGGCCTATGCCTGTCCCGCTTGATCAACCAGAAGTCAGAGCAGCAATTGAATGCGCGCCAGCAGCGGGGCCTCGCACTGGGCGTGGAGTGGTCCCGGCATGTGTGTGTAGGCTCCTCGGTGCACCGTGTGGGCACCGCGAAATGCAGCCGGTCGGAGGGATGAGGGGTACGAAGCCCGACGAGGCTCGCCCGAGGGGGGAGTCACTTTGAAAAATCATTGTACGTCCCAAAAAAAAATCACTTAAAAAATAAAAAAAAATAAAAATAAAATCAAGAGAAAAGGATACAGGAAAATCCGGCAAATCGAGAAATAATTAACAATAAACTCGCCTCACGTCTCAGGGTGACAGTCTCGTACCTCACGTCAATCCTCTCATTGCCGAATTTCTGGACCAAATCCCTGGCTCGTTTCAACGTCAAATTTTTTGGCGGGTAGGCCGCGTGGTTGCCGTCGGCAACGCGCCACGTCACCGAGTCTCCGTACCTGGAAGCCAGCAGCCGGCCGGCCTGGCCTGGCACCAGCAGCGCGACCGGCCCGAGCCCAGCCCGAGCCCAGCCCGCCAGTAGAACAAAATGAGTCGAGTAAACAATGCGAACGGCGTGCTAACAGACCGGACCCGAGGCGAGGTGCTAACCGGCTGGAATGACCAAAATTTACTCATTTGAATGCTGCTGCCACCGGGCGGCGGCCGGGCGGGCGCGAGCACAGTGCATGCCCATCACAAAGTCCAGCAGCCCTGGCCAGGCAAGCCTTGCCCGCACAGCCCGACTCCTCCTGGCACGAGTTCAATGTCAGTCACCGGGGTGTGGTGTGGCGGGGAGTGGCCGGGCGCGCGCGTGCGACCCCCAGGCCCCAGGATGCCCCGCACACGACCTGTCCTCCGACCCTCTACTACTCGCGAGGCGAGGCGAGCCGAGGCGAGGCGATGGGCATTCCTGCCAGCAGAATCTCGCCGCAGCGAAGCGAGCTCAGCAGCGCATCGCACTCTGGCCCCGCCTGGCCCGGCCCCGCCCCGCACTGCAAATGACTATCATCGGACGCGCTTTACGGCAACGAGCTCCGCGCGACGCGACGGAAGCTGCGGTGCGTCCACCGCTCTTCACTCCCTCTCTCTCCCTCCCCCCCCCTCTCTCTCTCCCTCTCTCCGTTGCGTGGTGGCATCAGTTTGTGCGCGAACTAAAAGTGCTGATTATGACCGTGCTGGGCAATCACTCTAAAGAGTGACACTCGCCATGCGGGGTGCTCTCTCTCTCTTTCTTTCTCTCTCGCTCTCGCTCTCTCTCGCACACGAGGCGCAAGCATGCACAGGCTGCCAGCAGCCGCCGCGCCGCGCCCTAGACTTGTCGTACAATTAGTTTAATGAACGGCCGTCTACAATGAGAGTGCGCGCCCGCTGCATGATGTCCGTACGGGTGCGAGTGCGAGAGAGAGAGAGAGACGGACTGTGTGCGTGTCCACGGCACGCGAGGACTGTAGAGTGGGGACCTCGCCGGGGAGGCGGATAAGGCCAGTGGCTGGAGATGAGACGGCGAGTGATGGCTGCGTTTTTGTATCCAAAGTCATTACGGCTGCTGCAGGGAAGGGGCGGGGGCAGTGTGTGGGGCGTGGGGCGTATCACCGACCCCACCCCGGCCCGGCCGAGTCTCTCTCAGCCCGCCAGGCCGCCAGGCAGGCACGATGATGGCTCGAATAATAGCCGGTGTGGGGCGGTGGGGCAGGCACATCACGCCCCGCCACGCCCCGCCACGCCCCGCCCCGGCGCGCGCTGCGCACGGGAGTGCTGGGCTGGGGCGCACAAGCCTGCCCGCCCGCCTGCCTCTCTCTCTCTCTCTCTCTCTCTCTCTCTCTGCCTCTCTCTCTCTCTCTGCCTCTCTCTCTCTCTCTGCCTCTCTCTCTCTCTCTCTCTCTCTCTCTCTCTCTCTCTCTCTCTCTCTCTCTCTCTCTCTCTCTCTCTCTCTCTCTCTCCCTCTCTCTCTCTGCCCCTCTCTCTCTCCCTCCATCTCTCTTGAAGATTGTCTCCCCGCGGACGGACGGGCGGCGGCAGGCGGAGCGTGGGCCCCGCACGGCGCGGCGCGCACCGGAGGTCCGAAAGGTGTTAAAAGGCAGCATCAACTATCTGTCGACCTGGGCTGGCCCCTGGCCTGGGCCTACCGGTGCCGCACCCCGCCCCGCCCCGCCCCGCCCCACGCGCTGACGCTTGTAACCTCTTCATTTTCACTTACGTGCGAAGAGGTGCAACTGGTCCCGCGATAGGCCTCTCTGTTGCTGGCGCGCGCCGAAGCGCCTACGGCCTACGGGTCCGCGCGGATCGCCTGAAAGTGGCCCGGCGCCGCTGCATACAGTCGGCCGTGTTGTGGCTCTAATTGCCTGTCGTGGCCCCGCATGTGCCGCGGCCCGGCCCCGCCCCGCCCGGGCCCTCGCACGCACCTGCGAATGCAGCTTGTAATTACACTCGATCCGGACAAGGGCCCTCCGCGCCGCGCCACGCCGCGCCACGCCGCGTCACCCTGCATTCCTGTGTCCGGCATAGGGGCGTGACCGGGCGTGGCGCGGAGGGGGGGGGGGCGAGGTGGGAAGGCAAAGGAATGCCCCGCGCCTCCCCCGCCCGCCGCCCGAGGAGGCAGAAGCAGGCGTCGGTCGTCTCTCTCGGTGGCCGACTGTTCCGTGAGCGCTGTTCGAAAACGCTCTTTAGGGACGACCCCGCTCTATGGAGGGTGGCGGAGCGTCGCGTCCATCCGGAGGCCGGAGGCCGACGGGGGAAAACAAAGTCGTCGTAAAGCTTTGTCCGTATGGGGTGTAGGGCGGGCGGGCCGCACAGGTAGCCGGGGCCGGGGCTCAGGAGACAGGGGGCGCCACCACCGGGCCCGAGGGACCGTCCACAAAGCCAGCCCGCCACGCACCACCACGCCCCGCCAGTCTCTGCCAGACCCTGGCCTAGGCGGCCGTTAGTCCGAGGGATGGTAAGGTTCCCCCTACCCCCGCCCCCGCCGGCCTGCTCCGCCGGCCCTCCTGCGCCCCTGTCCCCGCCCAGCTCAGCCGGGCTGCAGGGTGATTCCGCACAGTCTCTCTGTCCTTGTCCCACTCATGGCGCACGGCCGTGAGGAGCGAGAGAGAGGACACCACTGAACGCTGTTCGGAATCACCCCGCTGGGCCCCGCCCCGCCCGGGCCCCCACGTACCCGCCCCGAGCCCGGGGCTGGGCCTGGGCCTGGGCACTGCCTGGGCCTGCAAATGACGGGCAATAAAATATGGCTCCAGGATACAGGGGGGAGGGGAGGGTGGCCGCCGCACAGCCGGGGCAGAGGAGGTGCGATCTCCGGCAGCTCCGTCGTCGCGAGAGATGTGTTGGAGATCGTCGCTCTAACGGGATCGGGAGAGGCTTACTATTGTGCGCGAGAGAAAGACAGAGAGACCGCGCTATCGGAATGGCGCCGCCTGCTTGGCACATACATAGAGAGAGCAACCCTTGACCGCGGGGGGAGGGGAGGGGAGGGGAGGGTGCCAGACGGCCGGGGTCACAGGGCCAAGGGGCGTCGCGCCGCCTTCTCCTTCCAGACACCGTTAGAGAGCGCTGGAATCAGGTCGATCCAGGCCGCCGCGCCGTCGCAGGCGGGACTTGACATTATGCGCCGTGCACACGTGCATACCCGTACTATCTCTCTCTCTCCCTCTCTCTCTCTCTCTCTCTCTCACACACACACACACACACAAGTGCGAACCGGGTGTTTCTTTGAATGCGTAACACTGTTGCGGGATTGCATACTCAGCAGCGCTGCAGGGGCCATGGCGCCTTACCAGCGAATGGGGTAGGCAAACCCGCAACACTGTTTCGCATTCAAAGAAACAGCCGGTACGCGCTAGAAGCCAAGTTCTTAAGTTACACCTCTCGTACGTTTATACTGCTCGACAGTTGCGCTCCACCCCTCCCTGCAGTTTTGCTTTCGAGGTGAAACACACTCGCGCCCGACGCAGTTGAAGCGTTTCCCCGGGAAATTAAAAAGCGTGACACGTCACGCCCCGAGTGGAGCGTAGCGCAGCGCAGCGTCCAAACGACAGCAACAAGTAGTCCCCTGGCAGCGAGGGTGCGCTGTGGTGCCCGTGGGGGCCGAGCCCATAAAACATAGCACTTGCACGTGCAGCGCTGGGAGGAAACAATACGGCCCGGACCCCCAGCCACAGCCAGGGCCTGGCGGGCCTGGCGAGCCCCCAAGGGGGTGGGGGTGGCGGGGACACCGGTATGGGCCAGACTCGGGGCCGGGGGCTCGGGCCCCTACCGGCAGCAGCCATCAAGGTCCACGACCGATAATCCGCTTTGCTTCGAGTCGTTGTTGTAACGCCAGGGTGGCAGCGCAGGGTAGCAAACATGATACATCGAGAGTGTGAGTGTGTCCTCGGCTCGGCACTTGGCACGTCACGTACCTGCCGGTCCAGTCGCACTGCTCGCCCATGACGCCGGCGCAGGCCCCGCGCAGCACGGCGGCCGCGATCACCACGGCCACCAGCAGGGAGGGCAGCGGGGGCGCGCTGGGCGCGCGACGACGGCGACGGGCCGGTGGCGGCGGCGGCGGCGGCGACTCGGCGACGCTCCCTGCTGACATCCTCCACCTCATCGTCGACGTCGTCAAGCGGGGGCGGCGGCGGTGGGGGCGCGGTCAGCGTCACAGAATGCAGGAGGAGTAATCCAATGGCGGCGAAGCATGGAGGTGCAGGGCAGAAACGCGACAACGCTCATGGCGACATGCGCTCACTGTCACACACACGCGCGCGCGCGCACACACACATGCGCAAACACTCGCGAACACACACACACACTCGCGCACGCTCACGGCGGTAAAAGCACTTCACCACTGCTTGTCCATGCTTTACGTAACCGGATCCGTTTCCGCCGTCCGACGGGTTCTAGAGATAGGAGCGCGGAGCGCAGAGAGGCGCGACAGAGCAACGTGCGTCTGCTCTGCTCAGCAGCCGGGGCTCGACTGGCGAGCGCGGGCGGGCGGCGGGCAGGGGGCGGGGGGCGGCGGGGCGGCGGGGCGCGCGGCGAGCCAGAGAGAGAGAGAAGGAGGGACAGAGAGTGAGAGAGAGGAGCGGGCTGCCGTCTGATTTCGAAGATCGCTCTCGTGCCTCCGTCCTTGTCGCACCTATGGCGGGGCCCTATAAGTGCGACAGGGACGGAGGTGCGAGAGCGATCTTCGGAATCAGACGGCTGGGCGGGCGGGCGCGCCCGGGCCCGGCGGCAGAGCTAGCGACCCGGCTGGAGGGGGAAGGGCGGGGGCCACTTGTTGCGGGCCGGGCCCCAGTCCCCCGCCTCCCCCTCCCCTCCTCCCTCCCCCTCATCCTGCTGCCGCTGCACTTGCTGGAGGCGGTGCGGTGCGAGAGCTGCGAGAGCCCCAGAGGACTGGTTCCGAACAATGATTTGGAGAGTCGTCTCTCTCTTGCTCCCTGGAGCCGGGCACCATGAGTGCGACAGAGAGAAAGACTGTGCAGACTCACCCTCCAGAGATGCAAGAGTGGGCTTGACCTGGCTCGGGGAGGGCGGGGTAGGGGTAGGGACTGTTTAGGGCCGAGGCGGGCGGGTAGGGGCAGGGACAGCCGGGAGAGAGCAGGGGAGACGAGAGGAGACCGTGCAATAAAAACGACGTATGTATTTGCGCCGCCCGACAACTCACACTTGCGCCCTTTTTAGACAGTCCATATAGGACTGGCTCCACCCCTAAGGTAGTAGCAAATCCAGCTAGCAATCAAGCCTTTACTTCTGTTGGTCTCGAAAACCTGCAGATGCAACACCCGGGCCCGTGGCTCGCATCAGCGCGGCGTGGCGGACCCTCCTTATCACAGACGAGGCTGAGGCCGAGGCCCTCTGCACTGCGGCTGTCCGCCCGGCCTGGTGGCCCCGCCTCCTCTTCTGGCCTCGTCTGCTGTTATTTCGGAGCGTAATACGTACGCGTTTGGCCCGGCCCGGACCCGCCCGCTCATAAATCTTGTGCGCGCACATGTGAAACGCGCGTCTTCTGGCGCCAAAACTTTTCGGTCACTAGAGCGGGCCCCGCGCGACTCGGCCTGTCACCCCGTGTACTGTGACAAAGGCAGTCTCGACTGTTTACACCTTCGACGAGGCCAAGTGACAATGGCCCTCTCCACCTCCACCTCCACGGAGGCGCGGCTCACAGGTAGCGGGGCCACGAAGCACCTTCATTTATTTTGACGTTTTCCCTCTGTTGGCCGGACGAGTTTTTGTATCTCTGCAGGTGCCCCCTTCCTCTCTGCCTACTTTTGGACGGGGTAAGGTGGTGAAATGAAGCAATTGTGTATTTCGGCGACAGGTATGCTGGTGCGGGCGGGTCACGGGAGGACGGGGTTCTTCCTCCCTCTCCTCGGAACGTGGGAACTGGCTTTTTTCAACTTCCCCCAGAACCAAATTAATTGTTCGAATGATTTCAAGAAGCAACTTTAGCCGAAGAATAGCTGTGACAGACGAACGATGAGCCCGCTTCAGAGGTGCACAGAGAAACTTTATGCACTTTTTGTGCACAGCTATGCAACACGCATAGCTTACACTCTCAGACTTGAAGTAGACTATTTTCACTATGGAGTGGAATATCCCTAGGTTTTCGATGAATATTTGTCTTCTAAGTAAACTATTTTGTTGACAGAGATCATTTTCTAGTGAGAAAGAAGTCGGAGTTATATAGAAAATGTCATCTAAATGGACAAAAATGTAAGAATTAAAAATGTAAGAATTAAAAATGTAAGAATTAATATAAAAAGTATGCAAGATTACGACGCCGTAATCTTGCATACTTTTTTTTATTAATTCTTACATAATTGTGCAAACATTTTGCGTCAGTACGTAATAATTTTGTACGCAAGTTCTACGTAAGTACATGTGCAATGCACGGAGATACACTGGTAAAACTAAGACGTAACCTCACGCCCCTTTTCAAGCGTACTGAGATTACGCTTGGAAGCAAGCGTAACAACACTGTAAAAATATATGTGGGAAAAATCCCACAAATGTGCGTGAAGTTAACTACATAAACATGAGTGGGATTTTCCCTAAACAACTGTTTGGGAATGTACGGGAAAATCCCATTCGGAACAGGTGTAAGTTTTCTCTTTGATGCAATTGTTAAATAACCCGACTAGGAGTGTTATTGCCAGACACCGAGAGTCTCATTAAGTTCATGAGAGTTCGGAATTGAATCAGAAACCAAGTGAGAGGACTTCGAGATTCTCCGCGCCTAATCTGACAGGAATATACGGTGGAGGTCATCTAACTGCCGTCTCTGATCAGCCTCGCGGAAGAAATTCCATTGGGATCCCCTGACGTAAGACGTGCCTTTACACTGCTTTACACATGAAGGCATTTTACCATAAGGTACAGGAATTTTCCTACACCTGCTGCAATATTCCAATGAACACGCAAAAAAATTATTCGCGTCTGCGGGAAAAAAAAATATGCAGGTGTACTAGCTGTATGTATAGGCGCAGCTAATTTTTAAGCTGCCGTTCTTATTTTTTTTTAGCTACACTGCTTTTTATTTTTTTGCTAGGGGTGGCTGGCTTCGTTCCCACGTGACTCCCTATCCGGTTCCCACTGGCCGGCTGCGGACTCTATTTGTTTTGATCTCACCCCCACCACGCCACGCTCTGCCACGCCCCACGCTATTCCAGCGCAGCGGACAAGACTTAAGGTTATGAGGGTGATGGGTAAGAAGTCGCGCTTCCCCGCCGGCCGCCTTCAAGGCCGCCTCCTCAGCAGCATTTACAACTAATTCCAAAACCCAAACAAAAATAGCTCGAGATAGCTCGATGGCCCTATCATGAGCGGCTCTCTTTTGACCACCCAGACGCTCCCAGCCCACCGACACCCGTACCGACGCGCGGACCAGATGAGTTTATCCTCTCGACTCCCAAACCAAAATACATGCGTCCGCGCCCCCTTACGATTTATGCCCTTTTCGCATGGGGGGAAAATGGGATCCCTCTCTTTTTCTTTTCTGCGTCTTGCTGTTCGTCGTAGTCGTGCGACTGAGCCTCAGCATGTGTGGTTTTATGTCCTTGGCAAGTTGTGACGTCACATTTAACATAGTGGGCTTACACAAAATACATAAGGAACAATCTGTAAAGCATGACAACGTACTTATGATTTTTAAAGACATTATCCGTCACGATGAATTTACTGTACTTTATATACTTCCCATTGCGGTGCATGGTGCATGACACCTCAGCCGCGCCTTTCTGCTCACCGCAGCCGGGCGCCGGTCGGTATCTGCGTGAGCGCTCTGGAAAATAGTCGTAGGCTCTAGGGAAAATTTTCTGTAATGGAATTTTCTACAATGGAAGTCTTTAAAATTTCACTAACACTGCAATAACGTGCTTTATCCTCTCGACATGCATCATTCCCCTGTTTACAGTGAGAGTGCCCCCGCCCTGACCCCCCAACGAAAAGCCCAGCCCGTCACCCGCGAAGCACTCGCGCTTACTGACCGCATATACCCCGTACCTCGGCGCAACTCGTTCACTTTCCCGCGCTACGAGCGGGGCAGGTAGACGCGGTGCAAGTGTCCTGCGCCCCTCCCTACCGCCCGAAAAGTATTGGCATCATAAGGCGTTTCACCTGTGAACACTCAAGATTTATGAGCAGACGGGCCGGGCAGACGCAACGCTTCGAAATAAAAGCAGATGAGGTCAGAGAGAGGGCGGGGGCAGCCACTGCCGAAGGTTTTCGGAAATTACAGGGTCAACAGAACAGGGACGGGTCGCCAGCTGTGCAGTCCGGCCGATGCGATAGCAACCCGTACGAAAACGGACTCTGCATCTCAAGCTTTTCGTACCCAAGAGAAATATGTGAAGAGCTAGTATACTTTAAAATATCAGAGGTTTTCTCGAGGGGGCCACTCCGGCAATCCGGTGTTCCTCACCCCGACAATCCGGTGTTCCTCACCCCGACAATCCGACAGCAGCCCGCTACTGCAATCTTTAACAAAGTACCATCAATGTCATGCTTTTTTTCCCCCACATGCAGGAGCAAGATATAGCATTTTGCCTATTTAAAGGCGTTCGATGCTAACGAATCCCAAACTCTACGCTAGCAATTCGGCGATCTCGGCAATCCGGTGTTCCTCCAAATGAGGAGTAGAGGCCCGGAGGCCCCCTCGGGTTTTCTCGTTAAGAAAATATTTTGGGAAAAGACGACTGAAAATGTACACTTCAGCATCCCTTTAAGACGGGTTGAGCACCCTAGGAGAGGTAGGACATCGCACCTTTGCTTCTCCAGGAAAGGACTATAGCGCTCCGCCCCTCCACTCTGGAGTCCTATATATTGGAGCCGCGCCGTGTGTGTCGCCACCGCAAGCCCGCTCCGCTGGCTCCGCTCTCCCCATGTCGTCTCTATTAGACGTAGGCTCGTGTAGGTGGTTGTGCAACGGCAGCGCCGGCCTGGTCCGGCACCACCGCAGATGTGCATGTGTCGTCAACTGTGTGTCTATCTGTGCCGAGCCATCTGCACTCACGCGGCCAGGCCTGGCTGGCTGCAGGCCATGAGCGGCCTGCTTGAGGACGGGGTGGGGTGGGGCGGGGCGGGGCGGGGCGGGGCGGAGCTTTCGCTACCGCCTGCTTCCGGCAGGGTGCGCAGAGGCACGCCCGGCGCCCGCCCGGTTACCCGGGGCGGGGCGGCGCGGCCCGCGCGGATCCCGGATAGGAATAGCGCGGGTGAGTGTGAACCAGAGCCCGGCACCGGGCGGGCAAAGCAGCTTCTGCGGCGCCCAGCTCGCTTCGTCGGTTTTGCCCGCCCATGCCCGCCCGCTCTGGCGTCTGCCCGCCCAGGCCCGCCCGGCTGGGAACGGTCTTTCACGCGCTGCCCAGCGGGACCATCTGGGCAAAAGTGCCCAGCTCCCATGGCGTGGCGCTGCGTGGCCGGCGACCGTGCGGAGCGGAGCGGTGCGGGCGGTGCGGCGCGCATTGCGCGTTGCATACCTCCAGGCGCAGTTCTGAAAATTGCCTACCTAACGGGGGATTCGCGTTTGCAGTAAAGGGGAGGCGGAGGTAGCGTTGCCTTGCAATTTTGTCATAATCTCAGACCCTTGCGTGCAATCTCCGAACCCCACCCCCTCCGGTGCTCCCTTTAGTCCAGGACAACCGGGCTCATTTAGTATTAATTCGTCATTCGCCCAAACGAATGCATACTACACGTTGCAAGAGTGAAAGCAAATTAATCAGCTGAGAAATTGAGCAATTTTTATTGCCACATAGACTGTCTCTCCCTCTCCCATGACCTTTGATGGTGTTTGTCGAAATAATGATTTTGATATGGAATGTTATGAATGACGTGACACACACACACACACATCATCTGCATTCCCCTCCTTCTCCTTCCGCCTCTTTTTCCTCGGCTGCCCTCCTTGGTCGCCCTCCATGCTAACGCCAGCCAAGACAAAATCTACAGCCAGCCGTCCACCACCCAGGCCGCACCTGATGTCCAACGCGCCCAGCTGGGCAGAAATGCCCAGCTCCCGTCTGCTCGGTGTGGCTCGGCTCTGGTCCGGAGACAATGCATTGGCGAACGCACAGGCTGTGGCGTGGCGTGGTCGTCTGGCCAGCGCTCCACACTCCACTCGTTATTGGGCAGCCCTGCCCGCCCGGTGCCGGGCTCTGGTGTGAACGCGGAACTAACTGCGCGCGTCGAGCCGCCAACGCATGGGCTGGACCAAATGAAGCTTTTCATCGCACGTCGGTTTCTTCACAGGCCAAACTAAGTTCTCCGTTGAAAAACGAAAACAAGTGCGCAACACTTGTTGGCGTGCATCTCCCTGTTTATCACGTGCAAATATGGCCAACTGGGGAGTCTTTTGAGACCAGGTTCATAAGTGAAGTGAAGTGAACTGCATACTACAGGTGTCTGGCAGTTGCACTTTTGTTTTCACTGGAAAAACTAATGTGGTATTCGACACATGCAAGTGTGAGGCCTGGAGAATGCCGCAGGTCGCGTGATGAGCAGGGGTGACCGGTGACCGTAGTGTTGGTCAAAATGGCGTCAAAATTTGACGTCAAAATGGCGTCGCATTTCGTGCTTTGTAATTACGAAGAAATTCCGCTTTGTATTACAGCGGCTTCGTCATACGAGGCACGAGGCAATACTTCGCAGACTTTTACTAGTGTGGCAAGTATTCGCTAGTAGCTCGCGATTAATTTTTTTTTCATGTACAATGAGTATCCAGTTGGGGGACCCCCCGGCCTAAGCGATCTGAATCTGTACCTGCAAGCGAAGAGCATTGCGCGCACTTGTGCCTGGTCGCTGCAAAGTAAAAGGCACACGCCGTCGGGGCTCCGAGAAGCCTGCTTCCTTCACACCTCGAAGTATATATGTCCATATCGTCTACACTTTTTAGACAGTCCCTTGTGGCTGGCTTTATTTCTGGTTAAACAAGCGACAGAGAGGGCCCGGCGGCGGGCACATAGTCATGGGAACGGGAACCGAAACGCATCGCCGCTGTGGCCTCTGCTCTGCCTGCTTCCAAGCTGAAGAGTCCGCGAGGAGCGGCCGGGCGCGGCGGCGGGCGGAAGGCGTCTGGATGCGCCCCGCGTGCCGCGGCTACACGCCCCCACCCCGCCACGCCCCGCCACGCCCCGCCACGCCCCTCTCGGCTGCGCGGGACCGCGAGGAGGTGTTCCTTCACACGCTGTGAGCTCGGCCTCCCCACGCTCCGCCACGCCCGATGGAAGTGCGGCATGCTGATGACGCGTCGGGACAAAGGCGACGAGTCACAATCACAATTACGACAAAACGCAAAGCACGAGGCGCAGTGATGAATGCAATGTGGCCGGGGCCTGACAGACGAGCAGACATACACAGAGACATACCACCGCTCTATCTATGGGAACATGATTCCCAGGGTATTTGGAAACCAGGAGATGCCCTGGAAATGATTTCCAGGGCATCCCCTCACTGGAAAAACTAATGTGACATGAGTCACATCAATTGATGTGACCAGTTCATGTCACATTTCCAAACGTTACCAAATTCTCGGTCACGTTTGGTAATGTGACATCCGGTGCCACGTGTTATGTCTGCCTATAGTAATAACATGGGGGATGTCACATTACAAACGTTACCGAAAATATGGTAACATTACGTGATGTTACCTAAACTGGTCACATGTGCACATGTGACATATGTCACATTAGTTTTTCCAGTGCTGAGAATCCCAGGGTGAACATTGGGTTTCTCAGGGGATCCCCTGGAATTCGATCCCTTGGAAATCATTTCCAGGACATCTCCAGGTTTCCAACTACCCTGAGCATCCAAGGGATTGGTTTTACCGTGCCTCCCCTCTGCTGTGACCTGATGAGATCCCCGGAACTCCCGCGCAAAGCGTGTATGTGGACAAGGCCTCCGCCCCCCCCCCTCCCGAAAAAAAGATGAGAGAGAGAGAGAGGAAACGGGCGCTTCAGCTTCAGGTCCAGCAGTCTTGACCGTCGTGCCGCCCTGGGAGAGGCCTGCACGGCCTCACAGCGCCCCTCTCTCGCCTCCCCCGCATCGCGTGAGCCTCCGAGCCCCGCCACAGGGCTGGCCACCTGTTACTGTCGCCCAGGGCCTCCCCCGCCCTACCTGGTCACGCATGGCCGGACACAGACTTCAGTCGGCGCAACCGAGCCGGCCTGCTCCAGCTCCAGCATCCTGCGACGGCATTCCCTGCAGCCCATCGCTGTCACACCGCGTGCGAATCACGCCGAGGACGGACATGCCCCGCCCCGCCCCGCGCCCCGCCCGCCCCAAGTTGGGGAACGGTCAGGCAGCTGCGGGACGACCTACCTATGGGGTTATTCGTAATTCCGGACAATCTTGATTTTTGAGACTAGTTGGTTCAAAAATAATTCTGGGAGGTTTGGAAAGGGGTTCTACGACCTAAGCAAAAGTGGAAGGGGAGTGGGGGAGGGGGGAGGATTTTTTTCTGAAATAAGTTCTGATTTATTATTACAACCAGCACAAGTGCTGACACGTACTAGTAACCAAAATCTTTTAGTCATATACACATAATTACAGTGACTTGAATTACACTGTAAATTGACGGGAATCCCTTCCCCATCGGACAGATTTCCAGCGAGGTGTCACATGTAAGAAATCGTTCATGGCCCTGCTTGCCGAGTTTTCCTCGTCTTCACTTTCACGCTTGCCGGCTGGAGCACACCAGGTTACACTTCTGGAGCGGGCAGGAGAAGAATGAGGCTTGTACGCACGGCATCGATGGCTTATTTGTTTTAAATCATTCCTCAATAAAAATAATAAAAGCAGAAAAAGTTGCGTGTCCTGGCGAAGTCTTGCGCGGTAGTCGTCCACGTCACCAATCAGCGGGAGCCGAGTGGTCCGCTCGGGTCCGCTCCATAAAGCCACGTCCTGCTTGTCCATGTTGCCGTGCTGTCCATGTTTGGCAGGTCTTCATACACTCGCTCGGCGCCAATACCGAGCGAAGCGGCACTGCGGGGTGGTAGTCAGCGACGGTGGTCATTTTGTGGTCAGAGAACAGGCCGCCCGGCCCGCCTGGCCCCGCCGCGCACGCGCGTTGGCGTTTTTACTGAATCCGCCCGGCCCGGCCCCACCGCTACCGCATCCTGCGACTGACCACGAACCACTGCGCGTTTCGTCACCCGGGTCGCACGTACTAAAAGGGGTATGCTGAGTTAACTAATAGATTCTATGACCCTCCCGTTTACTGTTACGCAAACAACGTACTTTCAAGGCTCACAAAAGGTTTGCTGTAGTGGAGAACTGTAGATGTGCAAGCTACACATCGGCTATGAGAGTTAATCCACCCTTAGTTAAGGGTTTTAAGAACTGACCTAACTATGTAGACCGCTCAAGATGCTAAGACGCGTCTAAACATTTTGCTACTCTACCCCACGGGTAAAGCTAGTTCTGTATGGACTGTTGTCTAAAAAGAGTGACACAATGCTGTAGTTCATCAGCCCCTGCAGAGCTCAACATCCAACTCCTAATCAACTCTCACCCCCCCCCCTCTCTCTCTCTCTCTCTCTCGTCTCTTTCTCTCATGCGACCACCAAGGGAGTGGAATAGCATGCTTGGGCTCGCAGCAGCTTGGGCATTTCCAAGTAAGGCGGCGGACCAGTGTTTTAAAGCTGCCTCAGCGAGCGCGCGCGCGACCACATACAGACACACGCGTGCGCGCTCGCACACAAACACTCACACACACATTCGCACACGGCGCGCTCATGTCAATTGTTTTCCGCTACAATGGCGAGTAATGAGCCCTCCCATTGTGCCCATTATCCGTTATTGGCTGAGCGCCACACATTTGCTCTCAGCCCGGCCTGACCGGCCTGACACCTCGCGCCATCTTTGTGACGCAAGTGCAGCTTTCTCGCTGGCTGGTAGGTACTGATCCTACCGACTTATTTCGAGAGATCTTTTTGCAAATATTTTAACACGACTCGCTTTCGTTTGCACCGCGTTCACTGAATACTCGGAAATGGAAATGATGCATGTCGATCACGAGAGGATGACGCTCATTTTTCGAAAAAAAAAGAAAAAAGAAAGAAATATATTTCTAGAAGATCCTTATATTTTACTTTGAACGACTCCGTCATCGGATTCCTCTAAAAATTTCCGTTTCGCCCGTTTTCAGTGTCACTATATAGTCTCCTATAGTTTGCTGGCGTTAGAAACTATAGCATAACCATTCTTCTAGGTGTCTTCTTTACTTTTGGACTCGGAACCCGATGATATGTATGCTTTGTCGAACGGGAATTTTACGAGAAATCCGAAGGTGTCGTCGTGAATTATGTTCAGGATCAGGAGCCTGTTTAGATAATGCTTCACAAAACCTGCAAAACAACGTGCAACATTCTCTCGAGATCGACACATTATCAGCCGAGTGGAGCGAAGCTTTGGTTGCGGAGCGATCAGACGAGCACTCACTGTAAATACCAGAGCGAGGATTCTCGCCCTCAGGAGAGCGCGAAATTTTCTCTCACTCTATGAGAGCGAGGTTTCGTTTTCTCGTTCAATTAGAGCAATAATATCAAAAATCTCGCCCTATTTGAGCGAGGATTGGACAACCTCGCTCTTTTTGAGTGAGAATTATTTTCCTTTCTCTCACTTAATTTGAGTGATGTTGTAAGTTCTTTCTCAATAAGAGCGAGGTTCCTAAACTCTCACTTAAACGAGGCAAGAGAAAGAATCTCGCTCCTTTTTGATGAGACATCTCACTCTTGCATTTGCAGTGTAGTCTGTTTGTCTCTGTGTGCGAAACGACAGAGGGCTTCTCATGAACGGCTTTACCTATTCGCACGTATATGCAGCGTGCTTACCTACTTATCTGTGTACTATGCAAAAGACGTTGACTTAAACACTGAAACTCGACAGGAACAGGCACGCGCCCGAGGGGTCAACAACTTGGCATATTCAGTGTACAGGCTTGCGGTAATCAGTTCAATATTCAACCATATCCCCCATTTTCAGCAGTATTTCAAACAAATCTAACAATATTTTAGCCTCACTTACTAATATTGCACCAAAATTTAGACAAACTTAACTCGAATTTACGAATATTTCACCGATATTCATCAATATTCAACCATATTCAAGTATTCGGTGTACACGAAATTCTAAAGTTAATGACCCCTCGCACGCGCCACAGCAAAGAGCTGGTTTAAACAGAGAGAGCGAAGAAGAAATAGTCTACTCTTTTGCACTCGTGAGCAGGACAGAGGGAGAGGGAGAAAGAGAAAGAGGGGCACAGAGGAGGCGTCGTGCCTCGACGCGGAGGACCTGTGTTCCCAGTCTTATCTTGCTGATGGAGGACACACTCTCCAGGCACGGGCCTGCAGGACACCTCAGGACGCCTCGTCCATCTTCCAGAGTGGTTTGCGACCATGACCCCACACTCCAAAATTCAGAGATCGTGACATTTTTCAAGTTTTATGCTCGTTCACCTCCATTGTGTCTGTCCGACTGTCGCCTCTCGAATATCGTTATTAAAGTAGTTAGAGTGGCTTCGGCTGAAGTCAAGTGATGTACTCGGGCTACCCAGTATTTACGCAAAAGAGCTCCTCAAATAATTAAAAGCAAAAAAGAAATCATGATAAGAAAGGAAATGTGAATGGTATTTCGCACCTCAGCACAATACAAACGTCTAAATGATTTTTAAAAGGTATTTTACAGTACACTGTTTGAAATTTTGTCGTAAATTAACATAAAAAAAGTTGCTAATTCTATAGTGACTTCATTCATTCTGGAACGATTTGGTTGTAACTTAAAGATTAAAAAATTATTCCTCTACGACATTGTCATAAAAATTTAACGGACAAGGAGTTGAGAAATGCCCATTCTGATATGCAATTAGGATTGCTGAGATAAGTTTACATCTAGCCATGTGGTGGACTCGCCTCCCGCGGAGCCTCCTGGCGCCGGAGAGGCAAGTTTTTTTAGCAGATGATACCTTTACTTTCTTTACTATAGAACAGTACAAGACACTAAGGTGTCAGCTAGCTTGTACTCTCGAGTCCAGAAACCAATTGCAACTATACAATAATATAGGGTGGCGCTGGTAGGGGGGGCCCCATGGCTGCCTGACGCGCAGTCTGCGCGGAACAATGACACCTTCTCCCCGCGCGCAGCTCCTCCTCGCCAGCGACCGCTTCGGTCCGCCACCCCGCCGGCGAACCCCTCCCACCCCTTTCCCTCCCAACCCCGCAGGCACGCGGCGCGGCGCTGCTGGCGTCGTTCGTCGTTTACATCATGTGCGTTCCACACACAAATTGTCGCACCCCATATCAATTTCTCTTGCGGTGCGGTATCATCTGCTATCAATACCAATCTTGATTGATATTTTTTTTTTTCTTTTTTTTTCGAAATTGCAGTGTAAACACCTAAATAACCTTCAAATGCCCAAATCTCCGCAACCCTCAGCGACAGCGCTCAGATTTTTCAGAGGGAAGTGTCCTTTGATGGCTACTAACTTTGGTATAAATGAAAAACTCGAAAGGAGTCTATGGAAATCGTCGAATAGATCTAGTTTGGGATGACTCCCCTTCCACTGGCCGACCGGTCCAGGACCTGGAGCATCGTTCATCGTTCCAGCGGTAGGTGCGAAAGTTGGGAAGGTATTGGGTGGTCTGGTTACAGAACGGTAGTGGGTCGTGTGAGCGCGGGTCGGCCGGGCTTGGCGCGGGGCACCGTGATGGAGGAGCTCCTTATTCCCGCGGGGCGTGGCGGCGGGTGGGGCACTGAGTGCACGATCTGACCCTTTCTCGCCCCCGACCCAGTGGGGCCCAGTGGGGCCTAGCCTGCGCCACGGGCAACGGAGTGCCTCGGTCAGGTCCGCGCCGCGCTCAGCCGCGCTCAGCCGCGCTCTGCTCAGCGTGACGTAATCGACAGAGTCCTCTTCCCCCTCCCCCTTCCACTCCACCTGTGCATAGTCCTGCCACCCATCTGGTTGGCCGAGTCGCGGGGCTGCCGCCGCTGGGCTGGCGTGGCGTGGAGTAGAGCACGACCCGCACACACACACACTCTGCCCCGTGACCAGTGCCGCCCTTTAGCCAGATTTGATATCATAACTCGCAAAAATTAAACGACTTTAATAGGCATCGATTTCAAGATTCTCAAACCGTGTCTTTATCGCGAGCAATCATGCAGTACTGGAAATGTTAGCGCCTCCGAATTATTTCGTGAATTCCCTGCGAATTTACGAAGGGAAAAACGCACTGTTGGGAGAACATTGTGAAGAATATACCAAGGTCGTCGCACTGCCGATTAAGTGGGACTGGTCGATTTGCGAATTTTTAATGTATGCTCCCGATACAATAGTTTCTCTGGCATATCGATTGTCATGAGAACCCTCTTGCATGCCTTAGTGTACTCTCGCGTAAAGCCGCGCGAAATTTGCTTTCCAACCATTGCAAACAATGAACTTCGACAATTTTTTTTTCCGCATAGGAGGAAGATAGGCCCAGAGAACCCGGCCAGCTACAGCCTTATATAACCGAGCAAGTCTGCAGGTCGGGCGGAGCAGGCGAGCGCAGAGCAAAGTAAGCAAAGCCGGCCCTGAGCCGAGCGCAGTCGCGCAGCGCCTAGATCTGATCCAGATCCAGATCCACATTAAGAGGCCGGCATCGCGCAGCGCGCACTGCAGCGCAGCAGCCGCGCTCCGGTCCGGTCCACGCTCTGCCAATGAGATGAGGGCGCGCGATCTGAGAGAAGAGTCGGCGAGCCGAGCTATGCAATCGCAGCTTCAGCGCGGCTCCAGGGTGGCTCCAGGGTGTCTCCAGCGCGGCTGTGTGGCTCCATTTAGCCGTGGGCCGTGGGCACCATGTGGGCACCGCGAGGGGGGAGTCACTTCGAAAAATCATTTTAAGGCCCTCTAAAAATCATAAAATTTTTTTTTAAAAAATCAAAATAAAATCAAGAGAAAAGGATACAGAAAAATCCGCCAAAACGAGAAAAAAATTAACAAAAAAACGAAATGAAGTAGAAAAAAATTTTGAAATAGGAGTCAAAGATCAAAATTTGTCAAAAAATGACAAATTTTCTTCGAAAAATAGAAAGAGAAAAATTAAATAAAATCAAAAAAGTCAAAAGTCAAAAAAATCATTGTATACACATTTTGTATGAGTGATCCCCCCCTTGGGGCACCGCACCGCGCTCGCCGGCGATGTGAGCCTTGCTCGCTGCTAGCACCTCCTCCGAACCCGAACCCCGAACTCCCTCCTCCTTACTGGCTTGACTTGTGCGAGCCTCGCCAAAACGCGAGCCTTCGCCGGTTTGGCGAGGCTCGCGCAGCACTTCGGGTAGCCTCCGCGAGACGAGCCAGGCGCGAGTCGGGGGAAAATCGGCCGCGAGCCAATGCGAGCGTCGATTTCGGCTCGCATGCAGCACTGCATGCACAGCTCTGCCTCTCTTCCCTCCGCCCTCCGCCCGTCCCCCTGTCCCTCCCTTTGCTTTGCTTTGTGATGACAGGCGCAGTTTCACGGAAGGTTTGGTGTGCTGCGGTCCCGCTGGGGGGCTTGTATCCGGTAGAGAGAGTCCTCTCGTCCCCGCGGCGGGGCCGCGCCGCGCCCGTCCCGCCGGGGGGAGGGGGGGACCGGCCGAGGTGGCAGGCCGGCACGGCGAGGCGCGGAGGTGGCCTGCGGTGGTGTCAGGCAGCCCATAACCCTCATAACGACGACAGAGGTTTGTGCTTCATCCCCCCCCCCCCCGCCCAAACTCACACACACATACACATGATCCCTCTGAAACCCTGGCGGACACTTCCCACGGTATTCGACCGACCGACGACACTTGACTTGAGAGAAGCAGGCCACAAATGACTCGCCACACCACAAAAGCGGTCTCACCTCACGTCCCGCACCATTGAAATGAATATCGTTTCGGTTGTTTCACGACATACCGGACAGTTGCGTGCGTGGCCTATCCTCTGGCTGCCGGCGCTTTGGCGTGAAGAGCAGCGGCTGGGCGGTGGAAAGGAACGCCGCGCCGCCCGCCCGGCCCGGGCCCGACCGCCAACTGCAGACCGCTCGGGACGGGGTCGCAGAAAGGGGGAGGTGGCGTTGCGGAGCGTGGCGCACCTCACCAGTCGAATGACAACACGGCGGTGTGTGTTAAGAACACGGTTTGTTGATAACCATGGCGGCTCCGCGGGGCCTCGTAAGCCCTCGAATGCGCGGTTTCGCGCCGCGGGGTCGCGGGGGATGCGCGATGGAAGCCACAGGGTCGCCGGGGATGCACGAAGGACGCCGCGGGGCCGCAGGGTCGCGGGGGATGCGCGATGGAAGCCACAGGGTCGCCGGGGATGCACGAAGGACGCCGCGAACTCGCGGGGGATGCGCGAAGGAGGAAGCCGCGGGGTCGGGGTCGCGGGGGATATTCGCGGTGGCCAGAAGCCACACTGACGCGCCCCTAACCCCTGAGCACTGAGCAGAAGGGCAGCCGAATGGAGGGGACAGCCCGCACCGGCCACCGCGGCGGCGCACTGGCGGCGGAGCGCCTGCAGACCAGGGGGTAGGCAACCCATTAGACTGTCATGTAAGACGTGAAACACCCGGTATTGTAAATGTCGCTAACTTGACTTCTTCAACTTCAACTTGGTTAGTGGTTATTTGACTACAGGCAAAGGTGTGCGACTAAAACGGTATTCCGCTAGAGGGGAACGGGAACCTAGAGGAAGATCATGACCGCCGGTTCTGTTTCCTCCCGAAATCTGATAGGTCAACGCTGATGTCACTTTTGCCGTCAGCCAATGAGCGCACAGAAGGAAACGGAAGCACCGGATTTTCTTCACAAGATTCCGGTTTTAGTTTAGCGGAATACCCTATTATACTAGATTTGCAGGTGAGCTGGTGGTCATTACTACTTGTGAGCGATATTCAGTTTCCACATGTGTACGAGTGGGCATTCACTCACCGACGAATGTGAATAATTTGCCGCAGACCTGGGTACGTGAGTGAAAAATTCACTCACCAACAAACGAGTGACTCTTGAACTTGGACTTGAACTTTTGGAGCCAACCACCGCCACAGGAAGCGTGGTGGTGACTATGTAAGATTTCTCATTCCTCGTCGATAGGACACTTGGTGCCATAAGACATTAGTTTGGAGATTTCAAGAAAAGGAAAGTAAACGCAAAGAAGGCATGTCGCGATTCATCAGAAATTATTGTTCGTGTAATAAAAACGTATGTCACGCTTCGACAGCCGACACTGGCAACGATGCACCGCCGCCACCGCCCTTCCCCGCGCGCGGCGCGACGCAACGCAAGCGGCTCGGGACGTGTCGTGTCGTCACGTTTACTCTCCTTATCGGGAACCTTTAGGACAAGCGACGGGGAGAGGCTAGCGGTACGGGGCGGGGTGGGGCGGGCGGGACGGGGCTGCGCGTGGACAATAAGAATTTCGTAGAGCGCGCGCAGGCACCGCGCCGCGCATTGCAGTGTAATGCGTTTCAGTTTCAGTACGGTACGACGGGCTGTGTTGGCCTACAAAGCCCACGCCGCCACGCCGTTGCTGCACAGCACATGATTTGTGCACGACGCGGTTCTTGGAGACAAAAAGTGAAGCAGAGAATCGAGCGGTGACAAGTAGGTGCGGGTCTGGAGGCCCCGGCTCTGCGCGCCCACGACGCGCCGCCGGGCCGTGGGCCGTGCTGCGGTGAGCTCGGCCAGGCCACAGGCCACGCCAAGCCATCGCGTCACCACGTCCGGGCGTGTGGTTTTAGGCCCGCCGGCCGGACACAAAGAGCAGACAGAAATGGACGACATCTCAGTGTCGTGTATGCAAAAGAGGCGAAAGGTTAAGCTGTTTTTATTGATATTGTCATGTGTGGTGTTTATCTCACCGACCTAGCGGCGGGCGCGAGGTTTTCTCAACGTGACCCGCCTGGTGTTCCCGCGCGGCCGAGCTCGTTTAGGCGCGTCTCGCGCGTGCCGCTGCCTCCTCGTGCCGCAGTGTGCCCCGGCCCCGGCCCCGGCCCCGGCCCCGGCGCGCGCTGCCGTCCGCGTCGGGGCCCGGGCCCGAGGCCGCCGCAGCACCTCCGGGCCTGTGGGTGCCGGCCCGGGCCTCGGCGTGATGTCCGGGTCCACGTGGGTCTTGTGGCGGCGCAGCACCGTGTAGTTACGGCGCGCGTCACAGCGCAGGAGTCGCGAGCCGACGGCGCGCTTGAGCAGCGGGGCCAGCTCTCGCCGCAGGCAGGACGCCGTCAGCGCCGGGAAGGCCGGCCCCAGCACGACCAGGATCTCGTCGAGGCGCGCGCCCCGCGGCCGCTTCTCCTGCAGCGAGCGGACGGCCGTGACCACGGCGGCCACGGTGAGCGTGGGCCGGCCGCGGCAGCCGCCCGGGAAGCCGTCGGCGGGCCTGTGCGGCCGCGCGAGCTCCTCCGACGACGCCCTCTCCAGCTCCAGGTCGCGGCCCGGCGCCGGTCGCTCGTTGCGGTCCATGGCGCCGCGACCGCGGGCCGCCCTGGGCCCTGGGCCCTGGGATGGTGGGGTGGGGGGTGAGCGACAGAGAGGCCCGTGTCAGTGGCAGTTGTTGTGGCAACCGGGTGGTTATTCAGCCACCGGCTAATCCCTGAGCTCTGCAGGACTCTCGCGTCGGCGAGCACCTGGGCGGAGGCTACGTGAGCATGGACAAGAAGCGCACTGCTGCGTCGGCGACGGATCCGGCCATCGTGGAGTACCTCAATGACAGGAGGACACGCGACGTTGTCCGGTTCCTCATCGCCCACCTGGCAGTCAGCAAGCCAAGTACGTCCGAGCTATGCGTCGAAGTCTCATCGCATTCCCTTTCTGGCTTCATACTGCGCTTGAAATCCATATGTGTGAATGTCACCACGCACATTTGTTGTAGGTGCGAGGATTTCCATTTGCAAATAACAGTTTGTATTTTGAAAAAAAAAAAAAAAAAAAAAAAAAAAAAAAAACTCACCTCAAGAGTATGTTTGCTAATAGAAATTCACGACACCTTTTTAGTGTGATATTAAAAGACTTAAGGTGCCCCCACAATGAACTCATCGCGAGGTGACGTTAGGAAATTTTGGGTACCAGGAATTTAATTCCTTCTTCCCACTGCGCCTGCGCTTGTGCTCTCCGGGTAGGCCGATACCTTCACACGAGTGCCTGGCGGGTTGGCCTATCCAGTTTGTCACAGGCGCTCCGCCTCGGTAAAAGCCATTGTGGGTGCGCTTTCAGGTTTCAAGTCTACATTTTTTTTTTTTTTTTTTTTTTTTTTTACATTTGATGTGGCAATTTGCAGGTGATCGAGTAGCGTTCCTAGCAGACCTCCTGAAGAGGGCGGTGCAGATTCGCGATGAGAGGGTGGCCCACATCGACGACTCTCTCAGCATCTTCCAGATGAAACACCTGGAGGCCCTGTTCAACGCCATGGACCCTTTCCGAAAGCAGACGATTACCGTCGTCCAATACCACAACGGCATGGGCACCCTGGGCCTCGTGGACTACAACAGGGATCCCGCCGTGGACGGCGACGGCAACGTCTCCAGGGACACGTTCATAAGGGAGGCGTAAGTACGAGACCTGCCTACTCCGACCCAGAGATACCATGCAGACGAGCGCAACGAACGACGCGACGCGCTACCTATCCGTGGTCTTCGAACACCAAGCGCCCGCCGGGTAGGCAACCCATTCGACACTCGCGACAGTCGGGCCATCAGCAGGCCCAACAGCAGGCGGCGGCCGCATTCGCTCGACTCCTTAACTATTTCTAAGACGACTGCATTCCGCTTTCAACTTACAACCCGTCCCGTTAAAAACCTCCCACGTCACACACCTCTAATTTCCCGACGAACGGAGCGCCCCCATTGAGCACACCGACATCATCCCCGCCTTCACCGCATCGTGCCGCGCACCGCCTTGCAACAACCCTCCTTCGAGGGACCCGCGGGGGGCGGGAGGGGGGGGGGCGGAGGGGCGCATGTGGTGCCGTGGTGCCCTGACGGTGGTGCATTGTTGGGGTCGCCGGGCGAGCAGGACCGGGGCCGGGGCCAAGCCTAGGGCGCCAGTCAGAGCGAGGACGCCGGCAGACGCGCACGCACCCACGGCCCGTAGCACTCCGGGAGCGCGCGCACCTCGCCTGCAGCCACCACCAGCACCCCGTCCAGCACCGCACCTCAAGCTCGACACCCGCCGCCAGACACCATGAGGGAGTGCATCTCGGTCCACGTGGGGCAGGCGGGCGTGCAGACCGGCAACGCGTGCTGGGAGCTGTACTGCCTCGAGCACGGCATCCAGCCCGATGGCCAGATGCCCTCCGACAAGACGGTGGGCGGCGGCGACGACTCGTTCAACACCTTCTTCAGCGAGACGGGCGCGGGCAAGCACGTGCCCCGCGCCGTGTTCGTCGACCTCGAGCCCACCGTGGTGGACGAGGTGCGCACGGGCACCTACCGCCAGCTGTTCCACCCGGAGCAGCTCATCACGGGCAAGGAGGACGCGGCCAACAACTACGCCCGCGGCCACTACACCATCGGCAAGGAGATCGTGGACCTGGTGCTCGACCGCATCCGCAAGCTGGCCGACCAGTGCACGGGCCTGCAGGGCTTCCTGCTCTTCCACTCGTTCGGCGGCGGCACCGGCTCCGGCTTCACCTCCCTGCTCATGGAGAGGCTCTCCGTCGACTATGGCAAAAAGTCCAAGCTCGAGTTCGCCGTGTACCCTGCGCCGCAGATCTCCACCGCAGTGGTGAGTCCACTTTCCTTTCCTTTTCAATTTGTTCCGCAGATGTATTAATGTCGTACACACGTAGGTGTGTGAATTTTCATTCGCACACTTGAATCCACAACTTTGTGAAATTCGGAAGAAAATTCGCATCTCAACGTGTGTGCGGCATTCACATACTGGATTCCGATGCCCCGCCTTCCCTTCCCTCTCACTTAGCCACTGCTCTCCCTCTCCCTCTCTCTCTCCTCTCTATTTTTTTTTCTCTCTCTCTCCCTCCCCCTCCCTTCAAGACGAATTGTGATTTCTCTACTCGCTTTCAGGTTGAGCCCTACAACTCAATCCTGACGACGCACACTACCCTGGAACACTCGGATTGTGCCTTCATGGTGGACAACGAGGCCATCTACGACGTGTGCCGGCGGAACCTCGACATCGAGCGCCCTACCTACACCAACTTGAACCGCCTCATCGGCCAGATCGTGTCCTCCATCACGGCCTCCCTGCGCTTCGACGGCGCGCTCAACGTGGACCTCACCGAGTTCCAGACCAACCTCGTGCCCTACCCGCGCATTCACTTCCCGCTCGCCACCTATGCGCCCGTCATCTCCGCCGAGAAGGCCTACCACGAACAGCTGAGCGTGGCCGAGATCTCCAACGCCTGCTTCGAGCCCGCCAACCAGATGGTCAAGTGTGACCCCCGGCACGGCAAGTACATGGCCTGCTGCATGCTGTTCCGCGGCGACGTCGTCCCTAAGGACGTGAACGCCGCCATCGCCACCATCAAGTCCAAGCGCACCATCCAGTTCGTCGACTGGTGTCCGACCGGCTTCAAGGTTGGTAGCATATTAAACATAAAGAAATAACATGCCGTCGTTATCGACTTGGAATCATTCGCAGACGACTACAATGCATTTTTCTTACCCGTTTCAGGTGGGAATTAATTACCAGCCTCCCACGGTGGTCCCCGGCGGCGACCTGGCCAAAGTGCAGCGCGCCGTGTGTATGCTGTCCAACACGACGGCCATCGTCGAGGCGTGGGCCCGACTTAACCACAAGTTTGACCTGATGTACGCCAAGCGAGCTTTCGTGCACTGGTACGTCGGCGAGGGCATGGAGGAAGGGGAGTTCTCCGAGGCGCGCGAGGACTTGGCTGCCCTGGAGAAGGACTACGAGGAGGTCGGCATGGACTCGACGGAGGGGGAGGGTGAGGGCGGGGAGGAGTACTAGACCAACACTCTTCTGGAAGGTTTGTGTCGCAGTCACACTGTTGAGGGCGCCTGGACATGGGTCTCAACCCTTGCACTTGATTTCCGTGGCAGGGTCGCCGAGCTGGTTTTTAGCTTTACAACCTCAATCGCTCAATTTTATTGGTTTTTATTCCTCTGTAATTTTTGTCTAAATTTTTGGGTCTTTCATGTTATGAGTGTCACTTACAACAAACCTTCAGAGGTGCTCTTTCTTCACAATACCTCTTTAAAATTTAACAACCTTGTCTTTTTGTTGGGTGGAAGTCTAATGTTTGTTAGCATCTTGATGTACATCTTGTCATGTCCAATAAAATAATGACAATAAAGTTTTGTTTGTAAACGTGGATATTTTTTTTTTTTTTTTTTTTTTTTTTTTTCAAAACACGACATCTTATTTTATAATTAGTTGCCATTTGTGGTCTGCATGGTATCTCTAATTTACTAGAATCTGTCTTACATTTATCGAGCAAAAATTGATAACTGACAATACTACGTGCTTTGTATGTAACTTAGGAGTGGCAGTTTACAGAACCTGCTTCAGAAGGTACTACAGCCATAAATGGAACCAGACAGCAAAACTAAGTAAGATAAGAAGACTGAAGAGAGTACTTTTAAAGCTTTGTGGCAGTAATAGAATGTCCTGCTCAAACGATATTGAATTGCACAATCTTCAATAAATCTTGTCAGATAAAGTGACTGAGTTTTTTAAAATTGAAAAATCAAAAGAAAGCTGTATTTTGTTTTGCAACAGAATAACATGTAAGCATTACATAACTAATGTCTGTTCATAATCTAAAACATTGTCATTAGTTAGCAATTTAATACGCCACCATATTCGCTCGACTGAACAAATTAAAGCTTCTTGTTTTAAACACTACATAGGTACATTTGACATGGCAATATTTACAATTCTTATTTATTGACCTATCAAATCAAATCAGATGCTTTGGATTTTCTTGGAATAATGCGCAAGGTCCAGCTAAATTAATTCCGGACTCTCCTTTTTTATCATAACGCACAGTTCAACTGGTTGAAAATATTAGCACTCCATTATCTCTACACCTAAATTCACTCTAGACACGCACATGGAACTTGGAGCCAAACTGAGTTTCTTTTCCCAATGACGTCAAAAGCATCATCATATACTAAAATCACAGAGTTCTCTTCATAAAATAATACCAAAGTCAAACAATGCTGCTAGCATAATTGTTTCTTGGTTGAACGTCTTTAATAATGTAATACTGATAATTAATAAAAGTGCTCTGAACAGAGGGCTCATATGCCTCCACATCACACACAAGATAAAATACGTCAATTTAAGCCATCACTTAAAAAATGTTAGCTATTCTTGAACTGGTACTAATGCTACCAAAATGACTACTTCAACAATCAGAAATAAACTTTCTCTATCACTCACACATACACACACACACTCATGCTCATACACTCGCATTCCGTCCTGAGTAACAAGGAAAATAAATTACGTGGCAGTCTGAGCCGTTGTAGCTCGCACCACCGTGCAGTCTTTGCTGGGGCCAGCTGGGGCCGGGGGAGGGGGGTAGGTGGGCTGGGGGCTGTATCGCTCTCGGTGTTAACGTCATAGCTGGATGCTGATTGAGCTCGGCGGGGGCGTCGGCTTCTGGTACTCTGTGGGTCAGAAAAATGGGTAGGACATTAGCACACTGATACCTGAGACGTCCCCACGCTACAAGGGTGTCAGATGGGTTGCCTAACAACCCGGCGCAGGCCAGGACCACACTTACTCTTGAGTAGCTCGTCCAGGCCGTCCTCGTTGTAATACACGTGGAAGTCCTGGGGCTGCACGCCCTCAAACACGGCCACCACGGACGGCTTCAGGTTGTAGAAGAAGAGCGTCTGGCCCCGACGGGAGAAGTCCTGCGTCAGGGACTCGATGACCTTGGCGGCCGTGAAGTCGGCACCGTAGATATGCGAGCAGTCGATGACGACGGGGATGTTCTGCTTGATGGAGTACTTGGTGACGATGTTGCGCACGTAGTCTACAGACGGAAAGATGAGGCAGCGGTCCGGAGTCAGCAGCATGTAGTCGACGCCGCCCTGGCTCTTGAGGATAATCATGGAGATCTTGGGGCGGGCCGCGTGGTACAGGATGAAGACCAAGTTGGTGCCGATGCCGATGACGATGCCCACCTCGAGAGCGAGCATGAGGCACGCGACGAACGTGACGGCGCCGGGGATCAAGTCGCTCTCTGCGGAGGGAAGAAAGAGATGAAACTGCAGGCTTGCTCAGGAAACCCAAGTGGACGACTGTCACACACTTAAGGTGTGTGAGTGCCGAGGGGGGGATCACTCATATAAAACTTGTACAATGATTTTTTTGATTTTTGATTTTGATTTTTCTTTTGATTTTTCCCGAGATAAAAAAGAAATAATATGTTACTTTATTTAAAAAAATGTGTTTTTTCTTGTTTTGTTCCCATTTTTCTCAGTTTTGGGTTTATTTGTTCTCGATTTTTCGGATTTTTATGCAACTTTCTACTTGATTTAATTTTGATTTTTTTGATTTTTTTAAATTTTTTAAATGATTTTTTGGGGGCTGTACAATGATTTTTCGAAGTGACCCCCCCTCGGTGAGTGCCCATCATTCGGATTGCCACTGCTCTACTCACTCTTGGACCGCCAGATGGGGGCGACCACGCGCACCTCCACCATGAAGACGACGGCGGCGATGATGACAGCCGCCAGGGCCGTCTTCGGTATGTAGGCGAAGTAGGGCGTGAAGAAGAGCAGGGCGAGGATGACGAGCACGCCGGTGTAGAGCCCGCCCAGCGGCGTGCGCACGCCGGACGAGTTGTTGACGGCTGAGCGGGAGAGCGAGCCGCTGCCGGGGAACGCCTGCACCATGGAGCAGGCCATGTTGCACACGCCCAGCGCCAGCATCTCCTGGGTCGCGTCCACCGTCTTGCCGTTGGCTGCAACACAGACCCAGGCCTCCACGTCACGGCGGGAACGTCACGGGGTTGTTGGACGCACGGCGTTCGCGCTCGGCCGGTGCGGATGAATCCGGATGAATCGGACAACAGCAGGACCCGATGGGGCAGGGCCGGGCCCGGGCCACTGGCACGGGCGTTAGTCCAAGCACTACGTCCCATGCCAAAGCCCATGAAGGGGAACGGAGAGAAAAGCTAATGAGAGGAAGAGAGAAAGGGCGCGTTCGATGTTGCGTAAGTTATTGGTGAGCGGCGGGCGGGGCCGGGCGGGGTGGGTTGGGGCGGGGTGGGGTGGGGCGGGGCCGCAGAGGGCCGGCGGTCTAGTTGGGCGCCCTAGGATGCTGCTCTTCAGCTATTGACAGCGACCTTGGGGACCGTCGGCGGCGCGCAAAAGGATGACGAAGAGGAGGTTCCACTGATAGGCCTTGCGCATGAGACAGGGGGGGGGGGGGAGGGGGGGGTTCGCAGATGCCTCATCTCCTCCCATGAGGGTCCGCGGGTCCGCGGCGGCGGCGACACTGCTGGAGAGTTCTCGAGCTCGAGCAGAGGGAGAGAGAGGGATGGAGGGAGAGAGGGAGAGATGGAGAGAGAGGGCAGTAGTTGCGGTCCCTTCCTGATTCGTTGGACCCGGCTTCCATCGCCTCTGCCCTGCCGCCCTACCCCTTGCACCGGCCCTACGGAAACATAGTCTGCCTGGGCGGCCGGGCGGGTGGGCCAACTGGTTGCGGAGCAGAAACACCAGCGGTGACACGGGACTTCCCCATGGCGCTTCCAAAGGTAAAGAAAAGAATTTCTCTGCTGCGCTGTTTACGCGTCTAGTAGTGACGCTATTAGGGGGCCTATTTGGCATGGACCGGGGCTATTTAAAAATCACAACTTTTCCTTTTACCTGCTGCTTACAGTCAGTCAGTGCCACTACACGGCATAAGCGTACGAATATATCGTTGATTAGCGAAGGAGTAATTTTTTTTTTTTACCACACCTGTTGGTGAGCCAATACATTTTCATGTACTTGTGTGAATGGTAAATGGTTCTAAAGTCTCTGAATGGGCTTTCAGTATGCCTACAAGTGAGTAAAAAGTTTGTCCCACACCAACAACGAGTGCGTCAAAATATTCCATCTCCTTCAAGCGAGCGAGATTCGATTCGAGCGCGTGCGGTTGTTGAAGACTCACCGAAGGCTTTGCAGATGGCGATGTTCTCGAGCAGGGCGACGAGCGGCAATACGATCACGCCGGAGCCCAGCTCGCTGACCATGTCGACGAGGCCGAGCGTCTCGTTACCGCGGACGACAGAGAAGGGCGGCGGCTGGAAGGTGGGCAGGCCGGGCGGGATGTGGCCGATGAGCTTGAAGGGCGCCTCCCCGCCGTCCCGGGTGAAGTGGAAGCCCAGCACGCCCGTCACCACCACCAGGATGGCGTTGCGGGAGGTGCCGATGAGCCACAGGCTGCGGTTGACCAGGCGCTGCACCCGGGACTGCTTCTCCGAGTCGCTGGGGCCCAGCTCCACGTTGGCCACCATCTGCGGGAGGAGGATCGAGCTGAGGTCAGCGCGGCTCAGGGGCCAGGGCGCCGCCAGGGCGCGCTCAGGGGGATCCATAAACATCGTGCACCGGAGATCCAAGAGTACGAGATGTCATTCACTTACAGGTGGGTTCAGGTTGTCACACACCCTGCAGGTGTGTGACAAATCATTAATTTACTTGCCGGTGAACGAATGCTCATTCGGTCACTTCTAGATACGGAAATGGTTGAGGCATTCAAGTATGCGAATGGGTATTCGCTGGACTCTAAGAGTGTGAATAAATTGAATCAGCTGCGAGTGAGGGACTTTCGTACAAGTGGATTTTCAGTGCGGGTCACAGAGCTACGTTCTGCTGGCGCCAATCGCAACCGAATCACGGTGGCCACAAATCTGCCTTCTCACCCTCATGAGGAGCAGCACAATGATGCAGATGACGCCGAGCACGGGGTCCCACAGCCGCGTGTTCTGGATGTCCTCAAACACGCTCGTCCAGATGGACACGAAGGTGGAGCCGCTGGCCTTGATGCCGAGGATGTCCTTGACCTGCGTGGAGACGATGATGATGGCGACGGCCGACGTGAAGCCCGACGACACGGGGCCCGACACGAAGTCGATGATGAAGCCTGGAACACGCAGGGGACGGGTCACGGGTCAGGCCGCGGTGAGGAAGTATGGACGCGGCGCCGCGCCGGGTGGCAAGGTGGTAACAATTCGAGTTTTCATTGTATGCAAATGATAACTTTCCCGATGTTTTAAAAAATCTTTTTTGAGTTTTTTAAAACATATTTTTCAACTTTCTTGTCATTTTTTCCTGTTATCTTTTCTAAGTGGTGTGGTATTTTGAATTCAGAGCTGTTAAGCTCCCTCCGGCGACGCGCTTTAGCTCGGCTCATGCCAGCCTCGCGGTCCACGTGAGCTCACCTAGCCCCAGGATGCCCATGAGCAGCTGCACCAGGCCGGTGAGGAAGCACAGCAGCACCGCGAACTCGTGGCCGCGGCCGTGCACGCTCTGGTACACGAGCAGCGCCGTGATGGCCGTGGGTCCCATGGGCACGTCCTTGCAGCTGCCCAGGAAGATGTAGAGCAGGCAGCCGAGGAAGGAGCCGTACAGGCCGTACTGTGTGGGGGAAGGCAAGCCGGGCCGGTCAGGTAAAGAGTAAACCAGTATGTCGGACACCAAGACAAGGGACGTCCATGAAAATAATGGTTATAATAATGGAGCAATAATATCATGGTGACTTGTCCAGGTTTCCAAGCAGCAAGGAAACTCTCGCAAAGAAAATACATGGTATCAACTTGGTTAATTAAAGACTCCCTGGAAATATGGACGTCACTTTGAACAGGGATTGGGGTTTCGAGTGCCTGGTTTTAAAGTTCCACGCACGGGTTTCTGGAAGGGTAACTTCCCAGACCAAACTTTGAAAATAAATTCCTTGCGAATGAGGCCATATACCAAACAAAAAACAATTTTAAAAATGTAGGGTTAAAAATTTGAAGCCAAGAGATCTCGTTACCCAAAGTTTCCATGAGAGTGCCGGCAAGTGCAAGTGCCCAGGACCACTTTCCTTTGCCATGACTTTCCAGGTTACACGATTTATGCGGAATATTAAGAACAGAATGCAGTTTTTTTTTTTAATCAAAGTTAAGTGATATGTATTCAATGCTAGGTTATTGATTTCAGTTATCAGTATTGAATTATTTCTACAATACTAAATGTAAAATTTTGACATGTATCGAATATTAGGCTCCAATACGCAATTTGAATATTTGACTCCAATGGGCAATATAAAATATTGAACTGCAATACTTAATATTGGATATTGGTTCAAATATTCCAATACAAAATATGTCTCTTTGGGGAAATTTTAATATTAAAAATATTGATTTTTTTCTCTCTCCAATATTTTTGAAAATCTCGCAGCTCTACCCGGTAGAGCAGGGAAACGAGCGAGCGCAGAGGCTCGTATGCGTCCGAAAACGACAGGTGCGAGTGAGACGTTGGAACTAGAACGTAGAGTAGCCCCCTCTCACTCTCGCCTCTCGTTCTCGGACGCGTACGAGCCCCTGCTCTGCTACCCGGCCTGCGCCGCCATACTGACCTGTGCGGGCAGCCCGGCGACGTTCGAGTAGGCGAGCGACTGGGGGATGACGGTGAGCCCGACGGTGATGCCGGCCACGAGGTCGCCGAGGAAGTCGCCGCGGTTGTAGCGCGGCAGCCAGTCCAGGATGGGCAGCCGGCGGTACAGCATCTTGCGCGTGCAGGCGCGCCGCACCCGCTGCTTCACCCAGGGCACCACCGCGCGCAGCTTCTCCGTGGGGCCGCGCTCCACCTCCTCCTCCACTGCGGAGCACAGGCACGCGTCAATATAACACACATCCCTGTAAATCTGAGAGTCGTGTGTTTTGACTGAAATTGAGCTACGTATTTTACGTCAACCAAAAAGGAGCGGGGAAATTCAATAGAGTGATGAGCTCAACTGCTGGCTCACTTGCAGGTGAGTGGATGTCTATTCATACTCTTGGAGATTTGAGAATGGCGGGTATTCAAGTGAATAAAGATTCACGAACCCAACTCACGAACTCTATGATTAAAATTTTTCGCACATCTGAAAATGAGCTACGACTGTACAGTTGGATTCCCAGTGCTCGTGCGGAATTGAACTTGAGTATGACTACCACTCCTTCGTCTTTTCCTCCCGTTGAACTGCTGCGCAATTTCGACTGGTAAAAGCCTACACCGCGGTCTAAAATATAAACTGAAGACTCAGTCTACATGCTTCACTTTGCGTCGTTGAGGACCCAAATATGGAGAAAGAAAGAGGGAGGCAGGTAGAAGGAGGAAGAGGGGGAGAGAACAGAGGTGAGGCGGAGTGCGGACGGTCCGCAGGGGTGCATAGGCCGGCCCGCAGCGCACGGACGCGTGGCAGACAGAGGACTGGCCTACCTCGCAGGCGCTCCCCAGGCAGGGGTCCTTAACCTAACAAATATAAGGGCATAACAAAGAAAGTTGCTAGTACATTGAATCATTTTTATAACTTGGGACGAATTTGGCCATGGATGTTGTACTTTACAGAAATAGCTCTGGGCAGACCGCCCACCCAATATAGCTAATTTGGCGGTCTTATCACTCCATAATAAAATAATGGACCAGAAAATATTTGTTTTCAAAATGTAACTTCCCACAAAGGTGGCTCATTGTTAAATGTTTGATTCTATAATTTAAGAATTGCTCATAAATGGCTGACCTCTGTTCTGCTCCTCCGCACTCCGCCACCTTTGTCTGCCCTGCTGACACTGGCTTGTACTCACGTATGAAGTCGGTGCTCCCGATGTACACGGCCGGCGCTCGCGTCGAGTACTTCCGCTGGGGCTTGACGATGGGGGTGGTGGTGGGCGTGGCGGACGGGCTCGGGGTCGGTGTCGGGGGGACGTTCTCGCCGCCCATCCCCACCTCCAGCTTGTCCGTGCTGCCGCCTGGCGTCATTCCTGTGGAGAGAGAGACATCGAGCTTGACTTTGCTGAAGGAAAAAGGCAACTATAGCGACAAAAAAAGCTCTTATCGAGGAGGTTTCAAATCCCTTTTGTTTTTTCCTTTCTCAGTTGACATGTTTGTTTGCTGTACTGCCAATGTGTGAGAGCAGCGCCCAGCGCAGAGCTGTGCAAATCTCCGCCCGGCCCGACGACAGGCCCGACCCGACAGCCCCGCCGCCCCGCTGCGGCGCACACATACAGGTACTCGGTTGCGCGCCGCTATCTCGGCATGCGGATGATACCGAGTAAAAACCGGATAGCGCGTGGCTCGCGACGTGTACCCGAGCCGAGCCACAGCGGGGCGGGGCGGGACCCGAGCCGAGCAGAGCAAACGGAGCTCGGGCAGAGCCGCGCCATGAGGCGACCACCTAATGCCCCCTTACTCAAATAAACGGGCCATCGTCCACGCAAATACCGCGAATTGTGTCGCCTCCCTCGTCTGTCTTAATCCTCCCCTCCTGCTCTGCACCTCGAACAGAAAAATATGCAATATAACTCGCCCACAAGGAGCATTGCCTGCCCGGCAGATTTCTCCAACTACTGAAGCACGGTGCTTGCATTCTCGGGCCAAGTGGGCGCAGTCGCTCTAATCGCGGTAACTGCGACGTCAAAATGACCGCGAGTCCTGCCTGGTAATGTCAGGCGAGTCGCGGGCCGGACCGGTCGGCCACGTGCCGGCCACGCGGTCAGCACGCGTACAGCCGGCTCGGGGCGCGCAGCGCGCCCGAAGTGCGAGGCGGGGCCGGGCGCCACCGCCGCTTGAGTAGAGTCCAGTCGCCTCCGGGGGTCGCTGTCCGAGCCAATAGGACCACCTCCTCCTGCTCTACTTGATCCGCCTCATCCTGCTCCTCCTGATCCCCCTCCAGCTCCCACTGATCCGCCCCATCCTCCTGCTCCACTTGATCCGCCTCATCCTGCTCCTTCTGATCCCCCTCCAGCTCCTCCTGATCCGCCCCATCCTTCTGCTCCACTTGATCCGCCTCATCCTGCTCCTCCTGATCCCCCTCCAGCTCCTCCTGATCCGCCCCATCCTCCTGCTCCACTTGATCCACCTCATCCTGCTCGCATCCTTCTTTTTTTCCCCTCTCCCCTTCTCCTCCTCGCCCACCGACCGCAACGTCACCGCCGCCGCGCCCCGCTGGCTGGACGGTATGACAACAACATTGGGAGGCGCAACGGAGCGATCGCTCTTATATATATGGATCCGCTCCGCTCCTGCGGCCGACACCGACGCCGCCAGTGGCAGTGCCAAGCGGTGCAAGGTGCAACCCAAACAGCTCCGCCCCGCCCCGCCCCGCCCCGCCCAGCGCGGGCAGAGAGAGACCCACCGCGCCGCGCCACACCGACCCGGTCCGTGACGTCACGGCCAGGACTAGGGAAGACCAAGCACGTCTGACGTATAGAGAGGCAGTCGCATGAGGAGTGCGTGCGCGCGTAATATATGCGAGCGTTCGCGAAGTGGTCGCGGGAAAATTAGGTCAGCCACTCGTGTCGCAAAATTATACGTCAAGTTAAATTATAATCGCGAGGTGGTGGTAAGAGCCTCGTAGCAGGAGACTGCAACGGTAGGGGAGGGTATGTAACGGACCACTGTGAAAAATATTCGTAAGGGTTACGGGAAAATTTTCCATGATAAATGTCGTAAAGTTACAAATTCCAGTTGTGTTGTTACGATAATTTTTTCACACGATGTGTCGACCTAGTTTTCCTTGACGAGTAAGAATTTTCTGTCGTAAATTTACGACTGCGCTAGTAAATTTACAACTCTGTGTCGTTATCACAAATTACGGAAAAAAGTCGTAAATTTACGATTATTTTTTTCACAGTGACGGGGGAGGGGGGGGGGTAAGGTGATATGGAGATCACCTTAGAGGGAGGTAAGTGGTGGTCACTTATCATCCCTGCAGCGCTGCGGGGTGCAGCGCACGGACCAGTCACCACAGGGTCCGGCCGGCTCGGCTCATGTCACGGGGGGGAGGGGGAGGGGGGGGGCTCGTGGCGCCGCTGCAAGGGCGAGGTTGTGTCCGAGGCCGCGGGGAGGCCGTGGACCACGGGGGTCGACAGCACCGCTCTGGCTCGCATCAACGCCGGAATAGGACGAGACGGCCTTGCGTCGCTGTCGTAGCGACAGTGTTATCGCACGAAAGAACAACTTTGGCAACGCCACATTTTCGAGCCATAGTAAATGTACTAGGAGGGTGCCGAATAGCGGGAGTCAAGAAAAGCGCTCTCGATGACATCTCAACATTAATTTTATTTTTAACATCTGAAAACAAAAAAGGAATATTTTCTAGTGCACCCGTCACTTGTGCGCAAATCAATGACATAACGGATCGGTGCCAAGATTTGTTTTTGTCTTCAACAGTCGCGTTTTGCGCGGGGATGTACCGGCAAAGGAGTGGAAGGGTAACGGCAATAAACAAGTATAAGTCATCGCGAAGGAAGGCGCCGGGGCGTAAAGCGTGTCCGTGACGGGGCACTCATTGGCCCGGGCGGGGTGGGGACGTGCTGGGCGGGCGCGCCTGCAGGCCCCTCAGGGGCCCGGGCGGGGCGGGGCGGGGCGGGGCGGGGCGGGGCGGCCCCCCCCCCCCCAGGCTCCTGGCGCCACGCGGTATCCATAGCGGCACGCGCCGCAGAGATGCGTTCGCTGAACTCATCTGGCGCTGCAGTTCACCCCGCCCCGCCCCGCCCCGCCCCGCCCCGCCCCGCCCCACCCCGCCCGCGGGACCGTGACACTGATTTGATGTCCAAGATAACGCCCGCCTCGCCTCTCACAGACTTGAGCCAAAGGTTGCCGGTCCAATTTCCACACGATTTTCTCTCTTCGTTAAGACGGATGATAAAATTGCGGCAACCAGACGAAAGAAAAAAGAAAGATCACGTCATGTCATGTCATCTACGCACAACGGGAATCAGATGCGACTGAGGCGGTTTTGGTCGGAATCCGTCTCATCGAGTCGCGTTCGCATCTCATAAGCTTCCGGAGGGAGATGACACAGGAGACCGCCCCGCCCCGCCCCGCCCCGCCCCGCCCCGCCCCGCCCCGCCCCGCAGCGCCGTGTTCTGCTCTCTGCTCTGCCCGTGCGGCAGGGCCAGCCGGCAGTAGGGATGGTCGATATACAGTATCGATATTTTGCACTATTGATACCTGTCACCCGATAATTCAACAAGCAAGCAGCTCCTTCAGTAAAGGATAGGGATCGATATTCTGCAGTATCGGTAGTTTTTCTATATCGATGTATTTCGTTTAACTGGCCATCTCTAGCCGGCAGCCAGCCGACGCCTCGCGCCTCGCCGCGCCTCGCTCCCCGCCGGCGAAAGCAGTCAAGTCGTCCACGACAGTGACCGACACATCGTGCGCGGGGTGGGGTGGTGGAGGCCGCGGGGACACCCCAGGACCGCGCAAGCCCACGACTAGCCGACATCGCCAAAGTTGAGGATTATTTTTAGTTTCTTTTAATTCATACACCAACGGCGTTGCCAAACCTTTACCTATGGGTGCCAACTCGCTCGTCCAATGGCAAGGTCTTACTCGGCCCGCCCCTCTCTGTCCCTGCAAGTGACGTTGTACCCTACCCACGTGCGCAAAGCAGCATCGGTTGAACCGACGATTTTTTTTTAATAGGCTGCAGCCCCAGCATTGAGAACGAAAACGGACACCGCATTCTGTTGCCCATGACTGATATTTCTTTTCTACACAAAAGTACGTAGCATCTGTCGTTAGGGTAAGAGTACCAAACACGAATGATGAATCACCCCTATATAAAATTTCGGACTTGTACGTCGAAAATAAATACGGAAGCACTGTGGTTATCGAGAAGAAAAAGATCCAAGCAGGAAGAAAAAAGAAAAACTGTTTTTGAAGTTTTTGGTTTATTTATGGTGCACTTGTCCTACCAGGAACATATTGATTTAATATTCAAGGTGTCGGGACAAAGCGTTCCCGCTTCATCCCCCGAGCTTCTGCGAGTGCGAGTACCAGGGCACGGAGAGGTACTTGTGAGTACCTGGCAGTGAGCGGTCCGTTTTTTGTCTCAACTGGAGTGGCAATTTGCTCGCCGGGTGAGAGAGAGAGAGAGAGAGAGAGAGAGAGAGAGAGAGAGAGAGAAGGAGAGAGAGAGAGAGAGAGAGAGAGAGAGAGAGAGAGAGAGAGAGAGAGAGAGAGAGAGAGAATAAAGAACAGAGTCGCGGCTCGGCCCGGCGGCCCGGCTCGCGCAGTCCAGAAGCTCGACGGCCGTCTAATCGCCACACCACACCGTAGTAAAAGTCGGCTGGTCTGTCTGCGCGATGTCGCGAAAAGTGTTGGAGCGGCGCGGCGGCATGGGCGCGAAGGAAAAAAAAGAAAAAAAAGGAAAAAGTATATTCGCGGTTCACAGCTCTCGAAAGACATGTGTATGCTACATTACCGGGTGAAGAGAAAAGAAAAACAGGAAGGCTTCAAATTAGGAAGAACGACTCGAAACTCGGCCACAGTACGGTAGGCCGAGCGCCACGCGGCGCTGCAAAGGCCTTGCCTACCCTCCGGGCGGCCGCGGGCGCTGGGAGTGGGGTGCGCTGGAGCGAGGCGCGACCCAGGCTCAGGCCCGGCGGCCCCGAAGGGAGCTCATTGACACGAAGGAAACCAGGAGATCCCCTGGGGATCCCCTGGGGGAAATCCAGGGATCACCCTGGAGAGCTTAGGGTTTAACCGAAGTCCTATACAGATACGCGCTGAAATAAGGCAGGCAGCTCGAGGGGTCCGGGTCCACCACTCTGGTTATCTTGTGTACAGTTTGTCCGATAATTACTGGTAATCACATCCCAAAATTTCCTCTTTACGTTGTTTTACATCCTGTTTCGAGCTTTCCCTCACGAACATATATGCAAAAATTTTGAACTAATTTTGAAGTTTTTTTTTTCGGAAAATTTAATGAAAACTGTTAGTCATCACCGGTGATCGGTAATCGTGGGTACGCTCCTGAAGCGAGTGATCATGGACCCCTCGAGACAGCTGCTGTTCCGTCCCTCCCGCAAGGGAAACCCCTCCACAAGCAGCTAGCTACTCGTTCTTCAAGTGATACAGAACGATAAAAGCAGGACGACGAGTCACAAGCAACGGGACGCAAAATGAAGGAGAGTCCATCTCTCAGTTCCTCGTTGGGTGAGAACAGGCAGAGCCTCCAGGTGAAGGGTCCTGCAGCTGCACGGACAAGGGGTGAACTTACTTGATGTCCTCTAACGAAGTGCGGGAACTGGCGGTGCAGACAGGTGAGAAGTAGCGTCCGCGTCCACGATGCTGTTCGGAGCAGAGTTTGCTGCGCGGCGGAGGTTCAAACGCTAGTGACACTTGTCCTGCTCAGAGCTGCTCAGAGCGACCCGCGCGAGCGGACCCGGTATCGAGTAGTGGCTCCAATATTTACACCCAGCGACGAGGTTAGGTTGGTTTGCCGGCCCGGCCCGGCTCGGCCCGGCGGCCGCGCGCGGCGGCGGCGGCGATCGCGCCCTCTGGTGGAAGTCGCCCGAACAGTCGCACTCACACATTCCCTCTCACTCCTACCAGTACAGTACACGTACACACGGACGGAGTGGCGCTCCAAGCGGGCGGGGCGCGAACTAGCAGTGGGTGTCACAGTGCCACCGGCCAGGCAAAGACATGCGAATATTGTCGCTCATTCGCCGGCTCATCTTTCGCAAACTGCATCGCACGCCTGGCACCCCCCCCCCTCTCTTTCCCTCCCTCCCTCCCTTATTTCTCCCCTATTCCTCTCACACTCGTGATGACACGATTCCCCAACGGTAACCAAGCAGTGGCCACGGCCAAACGGCTACTTTTCAAACTTAAGTGTCACACAAGTCAGGGCCGGTTTTAAGTCCGGATGACGGGAGGGGCGATGTGCTGTGGGTTGCCTACCCACAGGGGTTTTGCACCTCATATTGCCTACATTTCAGGCTGTCTTTAGGACGCGACGGGGGGAGGGGGGGGCAATCACCCCCACTGACCCCCCCCCCTCCCCCCTAAAACCGCCACTGACACAAGTACTATACAGTAAAAACTGTCAAACTTATCGTGTGTCCAATATTTGTACGAGTAAGGAAGGACACCCAGTGTCTGAAAAATATGTTGTCCAACACAAACAACTGTCGGACTCTCACTCATTCTAGGACCATTCGTCTTCCGTTTTTTCACAGTAGTACTGAACTACACTTGAGTTAGCAGGGTACCCTATATCTCCTGCAGCATGAAGCCAGGGGATCACGCAAAGGAAACTGAAACCATCCCTTGATGTAAATTTATAGTATTCACACCCGTGGGGTCCTGCGTGACACTCTCCACTCGGGAGTACGTGGAACATGTCCCCGGGCCCCGGGCCGCGGGCTGGGCGTCAACACTAGCGCGCCGACGAAGCGACGCCTTCCGTCCCGGATAACAAACCGAGTGACGAACGGTAACCGAGTTGTTGTGCTGTCGATGCTTCATGGATGTCATGCGGCCCCGCAGCCCAGGCCTGCCCGGCCCGGCACAAGGTCCCTTGCTGTCAATGAGTGGTCTCCCCGCGGGGTGGGGGGGTGGCACCGTGTAGGGGTGAGGAGCTCTGACGTCACGTGACACGCGTCCGACAAGCTCTAACGCTGAAAAGAGGACACAACGCGCGATGCTTTTGTTTTTTTTTTAAATCGCATAGCATCCTCCTCATAAAGGTCTCAAAGTCCATGACGCCCATGAGGACCGAGGTCCACGCCGCCCCGCCCGGCCGGGAGGCATCAGCAGCAAGAACGATGAGAAATTTTGTGATACCATCGTTGACTCGTCGACACAACAACAACAGCAGCAGCAACAGGGTCGTAACAGAGCGGGTTCCGCCCGCTTGCGTGCGGTTTTCAAACAGAAGTTCAATTTTTTTCCTGGATGTTTCTTTTATAATTTTTTTTTAAATTACTGAGTTAATCTGGAGAAAGAGAGAGAGAGAGAAGTGGTCCTGTACTCTGCGGTATGGTCGCATTGACGTCACGCACGGACCAGGCGGCGGGGAAGTCCTTCTTTTGTTGACGCCGGCCGGTCAGAGACTGCTCCAGCCGCTGGAGCTGGAAAGGTGCGCAGCGTGGCGGAGCGTGGCGGAGGCTTAAGGCGTAGAGGCGCATCACTGGGACGACGACGCACCGCTTTCCTTCTTCCAGATTATCTTCCTCTCTTTTTCTCCTATTCCACCTCCCAACCCACGTCACCTCGTGGATGACGCACTGGGGATGGAGGATGGATGTGGCCGCCGCGCCGCCGGGCCGGAGAGAGGAATTGGAGCGGTGATTCCTTGCCCTTTACTGATTTCCATGGACTTTGTACATTAATCTCGAACGTGAAAAATAACCTCTCCGTCTGATAAGGTTTGTGGAGGGCTTAGTAGGACTTAAATGTTTATTGGTCGTTGTCGCCGCCGGTGTTGTGTGGACGTTGCCACCTGCTGTTCATCGCCCATCCAGTCAGCCACCAGGTGTATTTCCTCTCTCTAAGAACTGCAGGAAAATGAATGAATGAATGAATGAATGAATGAATGAATGAATGAAGAGAGGACCAGCTCAAAAAAGACGCGTACACACAAATACGATGCGAAATGCATCGAAACACCTTGTAGATGTTGTTCATTGAAATATATCGGATTACTTGGACCACGAAAACAACGAAATATACAAAAATTCCCACAAAGAGATGAAAAATACCAAGGAAAATATCGAAAATAATAGAGAAAAATCCAAGAAAACTATAGAAAAATACGAGTATGCAAGCAAAGTGAACACAGAAACACACATCATGTTGGCGACGCCTTGAATACAAATTCATACAAACGTTTGCTAACATACCGCAAGAATGCTCGCGCGACCCGGTTTCCTCAGGCACGAGGGCGCATCCGCCAAACCCCGTCGAAATAAAGATAAAGATAAAAGGTTGGGGTGGGGCGTTACGCGGAACGGATTGCATTCTATGCGCTATCTAAGCCTTCCGCGGCCTTCCCTACCGTCCCATCATTCACCATTCACCCGACCTCGGGTCAGATTAGAAAAGGTATGTCTCGATTCTGTGTCATATGAGTCATTATCTCTATCGGAACGAGTAGCGGCATGCAGAGGCGAGGCGCTTCAAAGTAAAACGGTGCGGATGCCTAGCGGGCTTGGCCGCGCGGCACACGAGACGACGCGACACTCGGTGCTGCTCAGCTTGCCGCCCATACTACGCACCGGGGCTTATCTTAATTATTGTTTTGCACCGCGTGGCGGACACACTGGCGGTGGATAGAATGAGTGGCAGGACATACTCTAAATCGAAGTGCAATGACGACTTTTAGTGATACAGAAAGTATTTCATGAGTTTCTGATGACCATTGCAACAAACAGCAGTACACTGTGAAAAATATACTCGTAAATTTACGACATTTTTTGTAATTTTGATTTACAAAATATGTCGTAAATTTACGACAGCCCATTCTTGCTCGTTGGTCGATTCCAAGTCGATATGGAGTGCTTGTAAATTTATAATTTCAAATCGTAATTTAACGACTTTTATCATGGAAAATTTTCCCGTAACCCTTACGAGTATTTTTCACAGTGTAAAGCATTCATTGCAATAAGTGTGTTAATGCTGCAAACTTGGCCTCTCGAAAGTGTGAATTGTCGACGGATATTCACACGTTTGAGTGGCCAAGTGTACGAATTAATCTCCGCAAACCAACAAGAGTACCACATTCGCACGCTTGAATTTCCAAGCTACCTGGAAAGTCCTCTCAACTCCACGCAGATTTAGTGCGCCATATTCAAGCAAGCGTCTCAACAACCCCGACAAATTAACTTGTGTATTATTTTACTGCTATACACTGAGAACCTCAGACAGGTCTTACGCAACGAAGCTTCCGCTTTTCATCAACCGTTTGGAGAAACGCCAGTAAGCGAATATGAACCGATTTCACCGCTATATGCCAAAACAGGGGTGATAAAAAAGTGTGATGTCACCTATCTGGGCTTACCTTGTGTTCTACAACCCATGTCGTTGGAATTAGCTTTCTCTCGAAGGCCTTCTTCTGACAAACGTTTCTGATTGTCCGCAGGGGAGAAATAGCTCAATAACCCTGCCAAGGCCGCGAACCCGGCCCCGTCACTCAAGGTGCGGCCATCGACGCGTCCTCTGGTGTGGGCCGAGTGCTCGACGAGCAACACCCTTGTGAGTGCCACGATCATGCACCTGCTGTAGAGCACACGGTGCAGTGCATAGCCACCTTTCTTATATAGCAAACTTAGTTCTTAATCAGAAATTCAGCTGATCAAATACAATTAACGTCAACTTCACTAAATTATTTTATGAAATCAGTTCAAATTTAGTTCAAACCAGCTAGAAATGTCGTTCGTATTGAATTTGGTTGCACTTCTTGAGAGGTGCGTTCACTGTTAAAAGCTTACAGTTATTTTCACTGTAAGCTACAGTGAACCCTGCAGCACTGCAGCTTACGGTGAAAATCACCGTAAGTTACGGTGATTATCGCCGTAGGCTTCAGAGAATATCAGTGAAAATTACAGTGCTGCAAGGTAGATCACCGCAGCTTACAGTGAAATTAATTAACTGTAGCTTACGGTAAAAGTCATTGTAAGCTAGAATGCTGCAGGGTTCATTGTAGCTTACAGTGAAAATCACTGTAAAATTTTAAGACTGTATGTTATGCGTAAGGTCATGTGTAACCGTGCGTGTAACGAACACAGCGCACACTCTGCGACACTACTTGACTGACCCCGCAATGCAAAACGATTTATGCCCAGAGGCGACGTTTAAGGTTGACGTTGAAGCCCTGCTATGTGGCGCCGTCCTTCACTCGGCCACCACGGCTGGGCTGCGGTGGCCGTGGCCGGACACCTACGCCTGCACTGTGCACGATAAGGCGTGCGTCCCCGCGTGGGGTGGCGGGGCGGGGCGGGGCGGGGCGGGGCGGGGCGGGGTGGGTCGTGGTGGGGCGGGGCAGGGCGCGCGGCCGTTCTGTCCACATGTGCAGCCGTGACCTTGCCACCTACACGTAGCAAGGGGATGACAGGCAGGCGAGGCGCAGCAGATCCGGCTGATGGAGGTGCAACTCCAGCGCTTCGTTACATCAACCTGAACAACGATTGGACAATTACGCAAGCGGTGTACAAACTGGCCGCGGGGGATCGAGCAGTGTGTATCCTTTTTCTTTGTTTTGCTTTTCCTTTTTGAATAAGCTAGGTGCTTGCCAAATGATCATCTTCTTGAGGCCGATTGATTCGATACGTCGATGGGTCGGTAGGAGCGCGGTGCGAGGTGAAGAGCGTGGCAGATAACAGCCCCGCCCTGCCCCGCCCCGCGCCGGCCGCTACTCCTCGTGTTTTGCCGTGCGACCCCGCGCCCGCACCGGCGCCCAGGCGGCGCCGCGGGGTCTGGGAGTTCTCGCCGATATAGTCATGCGGCCGCCGAGCCACCGCTGCGGCCCCGTCAGTCCATCCCGCCGAAGCATAATCCAAATGATAGTTCTAAAGAGAAACATTTCCAATCAACATCGGAAATGAAAGCAGATGATACGTATCAATCATGTTGAAAGATATTATATTGTGTTACATTATCTATGATATCATTCATGTTTTATGTAGTGCGTGGTCGATGTATACTGAATGTGTCTTAGCATCGTGTGGCGACATGGCCACAGCTTTCTGCATCTTAGTGGTACAACAACCAGTCGGTGGCCACGGCATGGCTGAGAGGGGGAGGAGGGGGAGGGGAGAAGTGGAGTGACAAAGAAGGGGATACGGTACGGAGCAGCCGGCCGCCGGCGGAGAGAGAGACGGAGAGAGGCAAAACAATGGCGATTTATATAGATATAGAGCTCAGCAGAAAAGGGAGACGGCCGAACGAAAAGCTCCTGGACGCCAGTCTGCCCCCCCTCCCCCTCACTTTAAGACCGTACAAGCAGATGAAACATGTATAATAGTATTTGTTTCTTCAGGATTAAAGTATCATCTGCTAAAAAGAGGATGAAAACTATAAGGGCCTCAAGCGTCGGTGATAAGGGACACAAAAGTAATAATCGGTGCCGGCGTCTGATGCCTCACAGCAATATCTTCTTTAAGGTGGAGAAAAGTGAGCGACCAGGTCCTGTCCGAAACCGGCAGCCAGACAGCGGACGGACGTAAACGGAAGTCTGTGTCGGGCGCGGCGCAGCTCGACCGCCAGACTGCTTCTTGATTTTGCTTAACGAATTGAGAGGGGACAGGACAGGCGTCCGGGCCCGGGGCCGGGTACCGGCTGGGCTGGGGCTGGGCTTGACCGACATGGATGGCGTTATGTCCTCGAATGTGCCGAACGTGAAGTGCACGGACACCGAACCGCAGAGAACTAGTTGATACAACCAAACACTGGAAAAACGAATGTGACACATTTGTCACACATGCAAGTGTGACGCCCGGACAGTTTGCATGATTTGGTGTTGTAACCGTAGTATAAGCCAAGTCTGTGACGAGACCTCCACTGTGTAATATCACATACCCTGGAGCTAACGCTGCATTTCATGGAGTGACGTAAATTTGGGTCGCATTTCGTTTGACCAAAAATGGGAACACCAACATATTAGACGCATGTCACAATAGTTCTTCAAGTGAATCCGGGGCGTAGTAAGCAAAAATAAAATCCTCAAATCGACCTTTTGTTTTTGGTACACTCGTTCTGTTTCACCTGGTTTTATCTATAGATTTGGCTGACCAAACAATTATTTCATCAAATCAGTTCAAATGAACTTCATCGGTTTAGAATTTCATCATCCACTGAAAAACAGGGGATTCTGGATATGGAGGAAAAGCCGTCGGCGAATGCAAAAGAATGCAAAAGAAGGCCCAGCGCAGGACCACGCCCTGGTATCCTTTATGACCCTCCTTCTGCGGATTACGCTGTGACGTGCGGAAAGGGAGATAAAGGAAGCAAGTCAAGCGGCATCATCGAGCGAGCGAAGAAGAATTAACGATTAACCGATCTGTTTCCGGTAATCGGTTTGGTACAAGGTACAAGGTGCACATTTTGACAATCCGATTAAAATCTGGTTCGACTGAGAAAAATGACGCTTCTTGCTCTTCGCATAGGTTAACGCGAGGGGGAAGGCACATTGCAAAATCTTGTACAGACTACTCGGTATTACACGGTATTACAGCTGTATTACGCAGAACATTTGATCAATAAAGAGCATATTTTTGTGTTTTTCGGTATTACATTACGGGTATTACCACGTAATACATGGATCAGGTGTACAGTGTATTACGGAAGTGAATTCCCCCTCGGGTTAACGGCAATGGCCAATAATGACAATAACGCGGGAGTGGAATATTCCTTTCCCTCCCTCCCTACCACGACTCTTCCCTCCCCTTCTCCCTTTTCTCCTACTTCCTCCTCTCAAACCAGCACACAATTCGGCCCGATGTCGCACACTGAGCCGGGGCTGGGGCTGGGGCTGGGCCGCAGCGGGCGCAAACAGTTATTCGCAAAGGGAGCAGTACAGCACGCCTCACTAGGTCACGCCTCGCCTCACTGCCATCGCTATCTTCCTTTTCTCGTCCTGGGCGCTGTGCGACGCCACCGCACGCCACTGCTTGTACTCGCTTGCCTCGCCCGGCCCCGCCCCCCGGCCCACGCTAGGACCCGCGTCGAGTATTTCGCTCAATTCGGTTTTACGATGGCAAACCGGATGGTCGGTCGCGGCTCGCCGCGCCGGCCAGCTTGCTGCCTGTCCTGACGCCTGTCTACACTGAAATTAGGGGGAGTCTTAAAGGTGCGCGCCTTCACGCGTATGCTAAACGATCCAGAGTATATTCGAGACACATTTGCCGTACACTGTGAAAAATTGTCGTAGATTTACGGGAAAATTTACCACGAATTTGAGTTGTAAAATTACGATCACTTATCGTAAAATTACAAAGCTGTACCTATCGATTTGAAATTCAATTACAAGCAAGAATGGGCTGTCGTAAATTTACAACATTTTTCGTAAGTCGTAATTTGCAAAATGAATCGTAAATCTACGAACATATTTTTCACAGTGTAAGAAGTACACATGTAGTACTACACTGGTCAATGCAGTTGGCATCCTAATTAGACCGCCCAAGACCAACACGCAGTCTGAGGTGCCCCCTCAGAGCGCTCCTTTAGTGGCGTCTAGGATGGCTTTTAGGCAAGTAATCGATACTCTGTAAAAGTATTATCAAATTCCCTCGAGAATACCCGTAGCCTGTCAGTATGTCTGTCACACTCTAAACTTTCTACAAATAATTTTTTCTTAGAATACAAAGAAATCTGTGCAACCGTAATATACAATAAAATTTCTTGTATTACAAAAAGTTTGTCTTTGTACTACAAGGTATTTCCTTTGTATTAGAAATATTTTTCTTTGTATTACACAGAAAATTTTTCTTTGTGTTGGCTTTGTATTACGATTGAACAGAATTCTTTGTCATACAAGGAATTTTCTTTGTAAGAAGTTAAGAGTGCACACTCGTCGGCTCGACGCGCCGCAACACAGAAGGTAGACGGCACCGGGGACACTGGTAAAACTCAGGCGTAACCGTACGCCCCTTGTCAAGCGGACTGAGATCACGCTTGAAATCAACACTGTGAAAAATACTCGTAAGGGTTACGGGAAAATTTTCCCTGATAAAAGTCGTAAAATTACAATTTGAAATTGTAAATTTACAAACAGTCCCTATCGACTTGGAATTGACCGACGAGGAAGAATGGGCAGTCGTAAATTTACGACATATTTTGTAAATCAAAATTACAAAAAATATCATAAATTTACGAGGATATTTTTCACAGTGAAGAGTAACACGCCGATCCGCTCCTATTCGTCTTCTCTAAATGTATGGGAGAATTTCTTTCGTTGGCTCCACTTCAAGTGTAACCTCTTCAAACGTATAACTGCACGCTTATTCATTCAAGCGTAGTTACGCCTTAGTTTTACCTTTGGAGGGCTTTTCACATCAACGATTGTTTTTATGGCATCACTGTCCTGCAAATAAGACCCGCACTGAAAATTGAAATCAATTTGGCTGCAGAGCAGACCGTGCCCTTTCGCGGGGTGGGGAAGCTGACATGCTGTACGATATTTATTCGCCGCACCACATCATCATATATCAATGTCAATACCAATATTTCGCCGGGGATAAACAGTCGCATCTCACGGACTGTCGACCCACTCGGCCCTCCTAGGAACTCTCAGGAACGAAAGAGAAGTCACGAGTGAATTGTTCTGCGGAAGCTTGACCCGTCAACTTTTAATAGTGCCGCCGAAACATTCGCATAGTTTGCGGTTTTGCGTGTTCTACCGGAATTTTCAACATTGATCCCCAACTGCAATAACATTTAAGACGTAAACTGCGGAGTAATAATTTTACCCTTCTGCAAATGTTTGAGTCAGGTGTCTCATCGAAAAAGAGAGTTTTTTAAATCTTGTCTCATTTAAGCAATAATTCAGGAACCTCGCCCTAAACGAGAAAGAATCTGAAACATCACTCAAATTAAGTTAGATTGAGGATATGAATGCTCACTCAAAATGGGCGAGGTTTTCTACTCACCACTCAAATAGAGAGATGCTCTTGAAATTATGTCTCTAATCGAGTGAGAAAAAGTCTCGCTCTCCCAAGGGCGAGAATCATCCTCGCTCTGGTATTTACAGCGCCTATAGCACCCTCCGAAACCACTACGACGCTATTGCTCAAACAGTACATACTCGACAAGGTTTTTACTGTTTTGGGAAAGACCAAAATTTTTTCTGAGCGTCCTCATGGCTATTCCGAGGATGAGGAAAATCTCTATAGTGATTCAAATTGATATTAAAAAAAAACATTCGTGGACCTCGAGTCTGCCGGCTGGATGGCCCGCGTCCAAAGGCTGGAGCCGGTTTTTGGGACAGGAAAGTGCTACTTCTTTGCGATTGCAGCACCCGCCCCTACAGGGGAGTCCCCTACCGGCGCTAGACGCTAGGCCCCACGTTTCCCGCGTGTATTAGAGCATCACGGCGTCGTCGCTGGTGACTCAGTGCAGAGGCGCCGTGCGGTCCACCGTCCACCCCGCAGCAGGGTATGATTCCGAACAGCGTTTCATATAGTGCCCCCTCTCTTGCTCCTGGTGGATATGCTGCACAGGCGCGTAACTAGAAAAGTGCGAGTGAGACAGCGCCACGCTGCCTTGCATGAGAGCTAGAGAGAAGGAGGGGGGCGATCGCCCCCCCATCTTCTCTCTCGCTCTCATGCAAGGCAGCATGGCGCTGTCTCACTCGCACTTTTCTAGTTACGCGCCTGATGCTGCACAAGAGCGACAAGGACAGAGAGACGAAACTACTGTGCGCCGGAATCACCCTGCACCCCGCGCCGCCGGGCTCGTACCTTCCCATGACGTCACGCGGCGCGCCGCCCCGCTGCACGCACACGCGTAAAATGATCGTGAACAGAGGATGGAAAAACAGAGAAGAGATGGACGGGGTTTTCTCTTTCATGATATGATGTTGTTCGCACGAAGCGCGGACGTGCCTCAAGCGCGGTGGTCAAGACGCAGTTTTTGATTGGGGGACGCGCGAGGCGCTCGTGGGACAACACGACGTCGCGTCACAGGCAATATATCTGAACAGAAAGGCATCGAATCAAATCAATCGAAGTCCAGGAGGAACCCGCTATGAATGAAAGAGTGGCGGCAGATATGCGTCTGCCTCAGCCGCAGCCCGCGAATCACATCGCACCGCCCGCCCACGGGCAAGGAAGCTCGGAGCCCGCGCGGCCAGGCTAGGCCAGGCGACATCTCACACTCACACTCACCTCCCCCCCCCTCCGCCCCTCGCTATACAGTACGAGCTGTAGGAATGCAAAAATGAATCGCAAAACTGTGACAAGAGTATACAAAGCGCGTGCGAATTGAAGCATCTGCTGAATGGAATATGATTGTGCCTGCGCCCGCTTGCGCCGCGCACATTAGCGCGCGCGCACACACACACACGTAAACACACACACACACACACACACAAACGCGCGCAGTGGCCAGCAGCCGAGGCGGTCAGAGCGCGCAGAATCGGAACGTCCCGGTTCTTGCGTCAGCACTCACAATTAGATCCAATTACTGTGGCCAACCGGGTACCCGCTTACTCACACAGAGGAGCGCGCACACACTCACAGGGTTGCGGTTGACAAGGAAAGTGCTTTGGCTCCATTCTTTGGGCATCGTTATGAGCATAGTCATGACGGGGGAAAAAAAAACGCGAATGAAATTTTTTTGATGGAGCGGAATGAAAACAAGTCGTATTGTGGGCGAATGGCGAATGTTTGCTGAACATAAGTTGGCCAGAGGTCGTGCAGTGGTCATAGCCTGGCACAAAATGTACAGCCGCCACGTCCTGGGAAAGGGTTATATTAAATCGAGTTTACAGAAGAAATAAATCAAGTATTATATTGGAAGGAATTTTTTTTTTTTTTTTAATTATTGGGTAGACGCACGTATGCGGCATGCCCGACGCTGAGCATAGAGACTTCCCGGAGTTCCCAGATTAAAGTAGCGTAATTTTAAAGTCACAAGTAAAGTTTTTTTAACTCGTTTTTTCCCCATGTTTGGCAAGTTTAGCCGGGTCGGTTTCCCATCCCATCAAGGTGATTACACTGATAATCCAAGTGTTCAACCCTTCAACACTTTAAAGTGTTCAAATACCATGAAAACATATAAATGTGTTCAACAGAATTATTGTACTTTTACAAGTGTTCAACTCAGAAGTTGTGCACTTAAAAGTGTTCAACTCAGAAGTTGTGCACTTAAAAGTGTTCAACTCCCCAGTCACACACTTCCCTAGCTTGGACGCACTGTATCGGGAAAGTGTGCAACTGGGGAGTTGAACACTTACAAGTGCACAACTTCTGAGTTGAACACTATTAAGTGCACAACAACTCTGTTGAACACTTTTATTTGTTTGAATGATATTTGAACACTTAAAAGTGTTGAAGGGTTGAACACTTGGTTTATCAGTGTATTTCAGCTCAAAGGTCCACCCTACAGAGAAAATGTAGGCTGAGCTATTTTTATTTTGAAATATATTTGGAGCTCGCTCAGCAATTAGATGACCACCTTATGCACAACAAGCATTGCACCTCCAGAGACATTGGCGAGCAACCCCAGTTTTCAACAGTGGCCGCTTTGAGTGGGCACTAAGGCTGGGAGCCGGGGCCGGGGAGAGGCTGGTGGCGGTTCAGAGCAATTGGGGCTTGTCTACGCCTATGACTTCTTCTTATTGGCTCTAGAAAAGCGGTCGCACGAGCAAACACGCCCCGTCAGGAGCGGGTAACGGTGAGTTGTAGATCCGGCGGGGTGGGCAGGGGCTGGGAGACACTTCCCAGTGAAGTTCACCTCACTCATTGAATAATCAGGCAAAAGTATTCGCGCCGAGAGGTCGCCGCTGCTGCATATTGCGGAGGCAACAGGTACCGCGCAGCGAATAAGGGGGAGGGAAACGCTGCCACAAACAGCACTTCGGTGCACTTAAATTTAATAGTTAAATATATATCTTAAATTTAATAACATTTTTACGTGTCCTTAAAAAAAACAGTTTATGGTATTTAAGACGTTTTCTTTATTTTGTAAACCAGGTTTTAAAAATTCGCAATTTTAATGAAAGGTCATGAAAACTTATTAAAAGGTTTTTAAATTTAAAAGGTTTCCTTTGTTTTGACACAGTTGTTTTAAAGAGTCACGGTCATTTTAGTTCAATATGTTGTTGAGTGAACAGCATCGAATTTAGGTAGGCGTACTCTGATAATGGAAGAGTGTACATTGAAATGCTCACTGATAAATCAGTGTACATTGGAATGCTTGCTGATTAATCAGTGTACATCAGATCCAGGGGTCCCTCACTCGCCAACTCTTTGTACACTTGCCCGAGCCGAACTTGTGTTCAGCTCGCGAAAACTCGCTTCAATTCGCGTTCAACTCGCAAAAGCTCGCGTCAACTCACGAAAAACTTGCGCTTAACTCGCGAAAACTCGCACGCAACTCGCGAAAATGAATCAAGTCGCCAACTCGTTGCACACCTACTGAAGTGGGGGACCCCTCGGGTACAACGGTGTTAACCGTTGTTAAAACTGTGAGTCGCAGTGCACCATGTCCTTGGTCCTTCTCCCCTTCCTGCCAGCACAGTGAGTGGTGCGAACTCGGGTGCGAACCAGTTGGCCGCCGCGCCGGAGGAAAGTACGTCATGGAGCGCATAGTATAGGCAACGCAGCGCCTCGACTGCAGCCGCGTTGGGCGGGCTGCCTACGCGACGATCGCAGGCGCGCTGGGCTGGGCGGGGGAGGTCTCGGTCGAGGTGAGCTGAGCGACTTGCTAGCGGGGAGGAGCAGGACAGCAAGGTATAGCAGAGTCGCAGAGCAGCGAAGCAGAGGGCAGCAGAGGGGCAAGCGGGCAGCAGAGCAGCAGAGAAGTGCAGCAGCAGAATCGTTTCCGGACCTTCTGGAAAAACCAAACCTCCAGTTTTACCGTGTGTTATATCCATGGGGGTATATATATATATATATATATATATATATATATAATATATATATATATATATATATATATATATATATATATATATATATATATATATATATATATATATATATATATATAGCGAATTTTTAATATTTAGTGATTGAGACGCCGTGAAATTTTAGACACTCCACCCACAACCTGCTCCACAAGCAGGATTGAATCGGTTTGTAATAGACAAAAGACTCACGGCGCGAAGGCGCTGGCGTGCAAACGGCAGGGGTAGTGTCTGTCAAGACAAGCACGACAGTGGTTCGAAGCGCTCCCAGCCAGCGCGCTGGCTGGGAGCCAGAACCGGATACTTGGCGTCGGCACGTCGGGAAGACCAAATGATAGTCGCAGAAAAACCGGTTACTACCGGACCGGATAGGACCGGACTGGACCCGCGCCCCGCCTGCTCGAGTCATTAAGATTATTTACCCGGCTGTGCTTGGCGGGGCTCGGCTCCTCTGCCCCGCCCGTGTACAGTCAGTCGGGTACGGCGGCCGGGTATCCAATTCAGACGAAGCAGCACTTCGGCAGCATTCGATTGAATTCGGGTGATGGGGTCAATGCAGGGTAAGGCCTAGCGATGTGCGGGTCCCGCCGGGTCGGGTGGGGAGGCCTTCGGCTGCCTGGGCCGCACAGCCCAGCCCAGCGCTACCCGGCCCGGGCCCCAGCCGCCCCAGCCCAACCCGCGGGAGAAGGAGGGCCAACGCTCCAATCAGTGGCAAAGCTCAGCGTAGCGGTCACCAACGCCCCCACCGCACTATTAAAACAAATAAGGTAGGACACCCGAGACGACTTTTGCAATCATGTGCATCTGCACACAAGCGGTGCAATTTTTGAAATCAAAAAGAAGAGGGAGAAAAGGGCCTATCCAAGGAAAAACCGAGGGGGCCACCACTACAATTTAGGGTGTACACAGGATTACGTGATTACATGGATTACACGTGAATTTTAAGGGATTACACATGAATTTTAATAAAATTATGGCTCTAAAACCATTAAATTTGGACAATAAGGTAAAATTTAGTGATAATGGTTTACAATTTGGTGAAGTATTACACGGAATACATAAGGATTACATAGGGATTACACCCTCACCCGTACACAGGATTACGCGAGTGGTGGCCCCCTCGGGAAAAACACGTGATTGCGGCGCTTAAATTCGAGGCAATCGGCCTAAAAAAAGCTAACAAGAGAGGGGAAAAAAGGAAGATTAACAATTATTTAAGAATTTAAGCTGTGTAATGCACCAAAATCATGCAACTTTGTGTATGCACATTTTGGTTGAGTCGCGAACCCCTCGCAGTACAAAACATACATTTCTCTCCTCGGTATCAAACACGATTAAGTGGTGTGAGAGACTTCAAAAGTGCACATGTTTTCCATAGATTAAAATCTGATTTGTATGGGCGAATCGTCCATATTTTCGGATACTTCATTACATTTTTTGCTTCACAAAATTTCCCGTCGGATAAATCCACCTGAGACGTTTCTGTTAACGGTGAGCAAACAACCAGCAAGAAAAGAACTTTAAAAAAATGCAACTAGTTTATGGTAATCTGAAAAAACCGAAAGCTACGATGCAGCAGGGTTCAATGTAGCTTGCAGTAAAATTCATCAGATGGTTAAATTAGAGTCCCCCTCCTCCCGCGCGCAGAATGCGGCTCGGCTCAGCCAACCTATTCGGCTTGAAGCCGTCTCGCTTCACTTTTCTGCAGGCTATAAAGTGTGACTAATCCCCGAACTGAGCGCAACATGAGCCAGGGCTACCTGTCCCTCCCACGCAGCCCATCACCCGAGCGTCGGCCAAAACAAAAAAGTCGATGTACACGGGGAAAAATACTAGCAAAGATGCTCTCGAATATTACTCGTGGCAGTCGGCTTGAGAAAACTGGCGAGGGAAAAAAAACAGCAAGAATTCTCGCCAACACTCACGAATACTCGGAAATACTCGTGTAACCGCACAGTAAAAACTATATCTGACGACTTAACAGGGGAGAGCTTTCAGGAACTCCCTTAAATTAGGAAAGCTCCCCAGATTTTGTAGAAGTCTAGCTCCTGCGAAAATTTTCCTTGTTTCATGGGGAAAATTCCTTCCTATAAGTTTTCCCTTTTTCCTCAAAAAATCACACATGGTTTTTAACGTGTCGTTTTTACACTCGCTAGGAGAAGGGCGGACCACTTGCAATCACCCGCTCCAACCAGGCAAGTAGTAACGTCATCTTAATCGGTACATAAAACATACACCAACAAATGTGCGTAATTTGCTTTTACGTTCTGTACCGAACCTTTTTTTTAAATTAGTAAACCTAGCCCCTAGCCAAGCCGATTCCTAGGCTTTGGCAACCTGCAAAAAAACTCGCGCGCACCTCCGCGCACACCTCTGTAAGGCTGAAGCCGATGGGTTAAGGCCATGCCCGAGGCCATGGTGCTGGGAGTACCATGTAGTTAGTTCTGGCCAGTTCTGGCCTACCTTTCTGCTTTAAAAAAATTAAAAAATAAAATCTTTAGGGCGGCTTTTTTTTTTTTAAGAATTCCCAAAGGATGCGAGGTTAACAGGGAGCTAAACTGAAATATCTGTAACCATGCATGAAAACTGAGAAGTTTTGAGAACAGAAAAAAAGAGAGAAAACACTTTGAATTGGGTTACTAAAGGGAAAACGTTTGAAAAGTTGGAATTTTGTGCTTTTTGTACTGTCTCCCTTAAGTTAGTTAATGTGCAACAAATTTGGTAGCAAAAAGGTTGGCGTAGTTTTGTTTTTCTTCTTTTTTAATGGAATCAGAGAGTACCAATGTAAAATATGGTTTTATCAAATCTATCATTTTTCCTGTCTGGTTTAATTTTGGAAAATTTTGTTTATTCCAAAATTGTCAAAAGAAACATGGCTAAAATAGGTCTTATGCAGAAGTTGCGGTGGCGACGGCCATCTTGGTTGCCAGCAATATTTAAGCATTTATTTATTATTATTAATTTTTTTGAAGCATACCGGGTGTCCCAGAGAACACACGGCAGTGTTGCGGGATTGCATACTCGCCAGAGCTGCAGGAGCTATGGCGCCTTACGGCCGGAGTGGGTAGGCAGACCCGCAACACTGCCGTGTGTTCTCTGGGACACCCGGTATGTTCTATTGCCACCAATTCTTTTTGACGGGCTTATTGACCTATTGAGACTTACTTTATTATTTTGCCTTGGAATAAAATGAAAGAGAGGTAGAATTCAGAAAACGCCGATAAGGAGAGCACCCTTCCAATCATGGTACCCTAAATTTTCAAACAGACATCTTTCAAACTTCTGCAAAACTTCTTCTAAGCAAGAAAAACAAAACACAGTTGTGACCAAAAAAAGTGGCCTATACCAAACATTTTGGCCATTTTGAATTTGCAGGATTATCTTTAGAGGGCTTAAAATGACTTGAAACAAATTGGGGTACAACACATCGACTTCTACCCCAAAACCAAATTCATGATTCAAAATCTCAGTTTTTCCCCCTTCTTCGTTTAGCCTTCCGTTAAAGACTAGTAGTATCCTACCAGGCCAGCAGCGCTAGCGCCAACCATTGGCCGCGGTCCCAACGACAAAACAGATAAACAAGAGAAACGAGTCCCTGTGCGGATGACCTGTTTAGCGGATGTAATGTCCCCCGACCCTGATGGGTACACAGGGCCGCAGCGCAGCGCCGCGGCGCGGCTGGGCGGCGGCGTCAGCAGACAGCGGTGACGTGCGGCGGGAGGCCCCGGCCCGGCGCCGAGCCGAGCAGCTACGTGACGACGTCGGCGTCGCGGCGCCCGGCCCGCTCAGCGTCGGGCCCGGCGGTGCATGGCGCCCGACAGGTAGGCCGCCCATCCGGCACCATGCGGGCCGGGCTGGCCGGGCCGGGCGGCGGCGGAGGCCCGGCCTCGCCCTCGCCTCAGGAGCCGAAGACCCCCATGTAGCAGACGGTGCCGGAGCGCGGCTTGGGCTGCAGCCCCAGGAACAAGCCGCGCGGTGGTCCCCGGGCCTGGCCGAACCCCCGCACAGCATCGCGCGCCCACCCCATGTCGGGCGGCGGCAGGTGCGGTAGCTCCGGAGGCTTGGGGGCGCCCGCCTCGCCCTGAAGGGCAACAATAGACCCTCTCGATAGCAGCAAGGGCTAGGAAGTGATATGCGCCCAGCCAAGCCCAGCAAGATTAGAACTCCTCTCGTTGCGCAATAATATACAACAACATATTTGGTTTGAATCTGATGTTTATAAGCGTGCTACTTTAACAGAAGTGGAGGCATTTTCAATTTTACCCTCACCATCCTAACCACCTAACTCGCCTAGAGATCGAAAAGGCTATGTCCGTTTCCGTTTAAAATCGTTCTTTATCTCGAATTAAGGGACTGTTCGCCGTCCGTTAGTGAGTCACCCGAAAGGTAGACTATGTGCGCCAGTATAAGCCTTGGCCAGAAGCCATTATGCCATTATGCCATCATATACCATTTTAAGCGCACCGCCCCCCTTTTTTTACAACTCTTTTGCCAGCCAGACCTTTCCCGATGTGATCGTCCCAGAGTTGTTCATGTTCCTAAAATACGCCAAGGCTTGCTTCGGGACGGCCAAGGCCAAGCCATTGAAGCCGAAAACCAAAGTACTACTAAATGCACGGGCAATAACGAGTCCTGGGTTTCCCAGGGGAATTTGCGCATTCCCTGGGGGTATCATCTTTCCCAGGCTATATCCTGGGTTTTCCAGGAAAAACTCCTGAGAAAAATTACTTTTTTCCAGGACTATCACTGGGACTCCAACTCTCCTGGGAATCCCAGGACTCGTTTCTACAGTGTGGGCAACTGGTCAGGATTTTGGCTCTGAGCATGTCAAGCCTCTCTCCTCTCTCGACTCACCGCCAGCGTTCGGAGGGAAGGCAGCTCCCCGGTGGATGGGACGGGCGCGGCGAACGGCTTGTCCATGGGGCGGCCCGAGGTGGCTGCCTGCAGCAGGGCCTCGAGCAGGAACCGCAGGCTCGCAGCGCGCCCCTGCTCGCGCAGCCGGCACGCCCACGCCAGCGCGTGCTGCTGCTCTGTGGAGAGGACACACATATGAGCGTACACCTGATGCAGCAGGGCCTCGAGCAGGAGCCGCAGGCTCGCAGCGAGCCCCTGCTCGCGCAGCCGGCACGCCCACGCCAGCGCGTGCTGCTGCTCTGTGGAGAGGACACACATATGAGCGTACACCTGATGCAGCAGGGCCTCGAGCAGGAGCCGCAGGCTCGAAGCGCGCCCCTGCTCGCGCAGCCGGCACGCCCACGCCAGCGCGTGCTGCTGCTCTGTGGAGAGGACACACATATGAGCGTACACCTGATGCAGCAGGGCCTCGAGCAGGAGCCGCAGGCTCGAAGCGCACCCCTGCTCGCGCAGCCGGCACGCCCACGCCAGCGCGTGCTGCTGCTCTGTGGAGAGGACACACATATGAGCGTACACCTGATGCAGCAGGGCCTCGAGCAGGAGCCGCAGGCTCGAAGCGCGCCCCTGCTCGCGCAGCCGGCACGCCCACGCCAGCGCGTGCTGCTGCTCTGTGGAGAGGACACACATATGAGCGTACACCTGATGCAGCAGGGCCTCGAGCAGGAGCCGCAGGCTCGCAGCGAGCCCCTGCTCGCGCAGCCGGCACGCCCACGCCAGCGCGTGCTGCTGCTCTGTGGAGAGGACACACATATGAGCGTACACCTGATGCAGCAGGGCCTCGAGCAGGAGCCGCAGGCTCGAAGCGCGCCCCTGCTCGCGCAGCCGGCACGCCCACGCCAGCGCGTGCTGCTGCTCTGTGGAGAGGACACACATATGAGCGTACACCTGATGCAGCAGGGCCTCGAGCAGGAGCCGCAGGCTCGCAGCGCGCCCCTGCTCGCGCAGCCGGCACGCCCACGCCAGCGCGTGCTGCTGCTCTGTGGAGAGGACACACATATGAGCGTACACCTGATGCAGCAGGGCCTCGAGCAGGAGCCGCAGGCTCGCAGCGCGCCCCTGCTCGCGCAGCCGGCACGCCCACGCCAGCGCGTGCTGCTGCTCTGTGGAGAGAACACACATATGAGCGTACCGGCATTCGGCAATTTTAATTTTTTTCAATTTTATGGTGCTTGCCATCCCCCAGCATGTCGGGCCATGCCTGGCCATAGTTATAAGGGAATAGAAAGACCAAGCGAAGACGGACAGGGGCAGCGGAAGTGCTTCGCGACGTTCGCGACTTATGGAGGGAGGGGGAGGGGGGGGGGGGCAAAACTCGTACCATGTTCTGTGGGATGCCTACCGACAAGGTGCCCGCGTCGATGGGTTCGGCCCTTAGGCCTCTCTGACCGAGCATTTCGTTGAGTGTTTCAATGCAGAGACGTGTTTTAAGGCTAAAATTGAATCTTTTAATGTTACACACGGCAATTACAAAAAATATTACAGAAAACGGTACAACAGTACACAGGGCGCCCTTCTATCATATGCGAGCACTACGCCCTCCGTGTTAGGCTGAAAAACCGGGGAGGGGGGGCATTCCCCCTTCCGTGCCCCCCGCCTCCGCGGTCAAGACGGAAGACAAAGATGAGAAAGACTACAATCTATAACTTCAGAGAACGGATGAAGAAGAACAGCAAACATAACTGGTCGTGCAGTTTCCTCCTCTACCTGTGCAGGATAGTGGATCTTGGTCGATCTTGTACCCCCGTCCCTGGACCGGGGGATACAAATACCCAGGTCGATCCTGTACGCCCGTCCCTGTACCGGGAGGTACAAATACCCGGGTCGATCCTGTACCCCCGCCTCTCCCTGTACCGGTATAATGCTCTCCTCTCAACTCACCAGATTGTGAGAGCCTGGACGCCAAGAAGTGGATGAGCAGGTCATTCAAGGCGTCGTTATCGGCTCTGCCTGGCATGTTGGTTTGAGTTAGATACGACGAGAACTACATTCGGGGATGAAATCAAAAATGCGGGATGGAAAGGCCGCCTGCTTCCTCAAAGAGCGCCATTAGATATGGCTGCCTGTGCCTGCCTGCAGCAACAACCCCACAACGATCCCGGGAAGAGGTGCCAACTCCTGTCTGATAAGTCGTAATTCGATGACGTGAGTAGTTTTTCTTTCTAGTCGTTGCACACTTAAATGCATGATTCTGCTTAAACTGAAAATTATTCAATCATCTTTTTACGTAAATATTCATGCAGCAAAACTCAGTTGGTTACGTGACTCCCGCCCCGTGGGTTGGCTGTTCAAGCGTTCCGACTGTCAATTGCTTACATACTGTAGTTGTTTGTTGTGGATGGTGGACGCGAAGAGAAAATATCCCGCGCTTGATGTAATTTTTAACTGACTTTTGTATTGCGTGTCTGTGTAGAAGTTTAGCATCTCACAAGAAAATGAGGGCTGTTCTGCACTGTATTGAAGTTGAAAACTTCAAATCCTACAGAGGAAAACAGACGATTGGACCATTAAAGCCGTTCACCGCTGTCATCGGCCCCAATGGTTCAGGTCGGTAAAGCTGCGTACGTTAACTGAAATTAAAACATTTACACTTTTAGTTTTCTTTTCATTGGTGAAGTTTTTTTTCGATATTTTCCTTCTTCATTCGTGTGGGATGTTTTGTTCGCATGAAACTGACTACAAATTAAATCGTACGCTGGATTCTTTTTGACAAGTAGGGTTAGGTTTACCGCTAGATTATGTGGACTTTACTTATCTTTATTTGTTAATGTTTTCAGGAAAATCAAATTTCATGGACGCAATCTCATTTGTTATGGGAGAAAAAACTTCAAGTCTTCGAGTTAAGCGTCTCAGTGATCTTATTCACGGGGCATCAGTTGGAAATCCCATTGCTAGCAGGTACTGTTGGTTTGTGAGTGATGGATCATTTAACACCACTTAGCTTTATTGTACGTAATACTTAATCCTGCAGGGCTTCAGTCACAGCTATTTTCCGAATGGAAGATGGTTCTGAACGACACTTCACAAGAACCGTCCAAGGTTCTTCATCAGAACATCGTTTTAATCGTGAGGTAATCATCCTTTTTTGATGGCATCATAAACCACTTCACACTAGCGTCACTAACTCAGATAATTATTTCCAGCCTGTATCAAGTAATGTGTATCTCCAGGAGCTTGAAAAATTGGGCATAAATGCCAAAGCAAAAAATTTTCTGGTCTTTCAAGGTGCAGTTGAGTCTATTGCAATGAAGAACCCTAAAGAAAGAACAATTTTGTTTGAAGAGATAAGTGGGTATGTTCAGTTATTAATCAGATTTCTATCAACTGCTGCTCACATTTTTTCAAAGATGGGTGTGATCAGTACTTTTTGAATTGTTTTAGCTCTGGTAATCTAAAGGATGAGTATGAAAAGCTTAAAGCAGAGATGTTAAAGGCAGAAGAAGAAACTCAGTTTACATATCAAAAGAAAAAAGGTATTGCTGCTGAAAGGAAAGAGGCCAAGCTTGAAAAAGAAGAAGCTGAAAAATATCAGCGCTTGAAAGATGATCTGGTGCGTAACCACCTGAGATCAAAACTTGTCCTTAACCTATTTGTTTGATTATATTTGAGTTTTCTTTTATGTTCCAGGCTGACAAACAAGTCGAGTTGCAGCTTTTCCGCCTTTTTCATAACCAAAAAGAAATTGAGAGACTTGAAGACGAATATCGTCGGAAGCAGTCCGAGATTGAAAAAATTGAAAAGAAAAAGGAAAAGGCAGAAGAAGTTTTAAAAGAGAAAAAGAAAGAAAGTGGCAAGGCATCAAGAGAGCTTGCCAAGATTGAACAAGACATTAGAGAACATGTAAGAAATTAAAATATTTATTTCCCATAGTGTCTTCACAACTGCAGTATAGATCCATTTATGAGAGCTTTCCAAATACTGACCATGAATTCTCATTCGATATTAGGAGGTAGAAATTAATCGTAAGCGGCCAACATTTATCAAAGCAAAGGAAAGGGTGGCACACGTCAAAAAGAAGCTTGAAAGCGCTCACAAGTCCCTTTCCCAGGCTCAAAAAGCCCATGATGCCCATGAAGAAGATATTCGTGTTCTTCAACAAGAACTGGAGGCAGTTGAAGCTAAGCGTCTTGAGTATGAAGAACAAATTGCTGGAGAGAGCCAAAGCCAGGGGCGTGATGTCCACTTGGAAGAAAACCAGGTGCATATTACAACGGAAAAGCATGCCTGTGTTATGCATATTCTCAATATATTATGCTTGCCTTTTAACAATTTTTTCTGTAGGTTCAAGAGTATAACAGACTGAAGGAGGAAGCTGGGAAGCGATCAGCCATGTGTTTACAACAATTAGATTCCGTGAATAGAGAACAAAAATCTGATCAAGATCGCCTTGATAATGAAGGACGGAAACGTTCTGAAATTGAAAACAAAATGAGACAAAAGGGGCATGAAAAGGACGAAGCTCTGAAGAGAAGTCAGAAACTCTCTGAGCATATTCGGTATTACTGTTTTTCATGACCACATGTATTTTGTATTTTGAACGTAACCTTCCTTGAAAACATTGTGTTTGTTTTAGGGTGAGTGAAAAGGCATTGGAGGAACAACTGTCTTTGAGAACAGCTTTGACATCGGATGTCGGTTCGAGCAAAGAGCAGGTTCAGTCAATCCAAAAGGAACTAGAGCAAATCACTGAACAACTAGGAGATGCACGCGTGGACAAGCATGAAGATAGTCGCCGAAAAAAGAAACAAGAAATTGTGGAGAACTTCAAACGCTTGTTTCCTGGAGTGGTAAATATTACATATAATTTGTGCATGTACACCAGCTTGAACTTTTCAATTGATCAACAATCCTTCTTCCTTTTATTTTTCCTTAAAAATATAGTTTGACCGCATGATCAATATGTGTGAACCTATACACAAAAAATTCAACATGGCCATCACTAAAGTTCTTGGGAAATACATGGAGGCCATTGTTGTGGACACTGAGAAAACCGCTCGTCAGTGTATTCAATATTTAAAGGAACAGATGCTTGAACCTGAAACCTTTCTCCCTCTTGACTATATTCAGGTTTGTTGTTGGATGACAACTAATGTCTGATAAACAAGAATTTGACCTAAATTGTTTGAGTATGAATATGAATTGATTTTATCTTTACCTGCTCCTACAGGCTAAACCTTTGAAAGAACGTTTGAGAAACATCAAAGAACCTAAAAATGTCCGTCTATTATTTGATGTTTTGCATTATCAGCCTCTTGAAATCAAGCGAGCTGTTCTGTTTGCTACAAACAATGCTCTTGTGTGTGATACCCCAGAAGATGCTATGAAAGTGGCTTATGAAATAGAACCTCATCATCGATATGATGTATGTTTGTGTCCTCTCTTTTATCTCATTATTATTCTCTTATCATATCCATGGGATTTTTAACTACCTTTTCTAAGTTCCTTTCTTTATCCCTTGTTTATTGTTTTAGGCTGTAGCCCTTGATGGTACATTTTATCAGAAATCTGGAATTATTTCTGGAGGCTCCTTGGATTTGGCAAGGAAAGCTAAACGATGGGATGAAAAACAGATGTCGCAATTGAAATCTCGAAAAGTAAAATCCCTGACCTTTTTTTAAATAATTATTTTTATGCTTGAATACGAGCAACTGTTGTATTACTCAAATGTAACCAATATTACAGGAAGAACTCACTGAGAAACTCCGCGAATCCATGAAAAAGTCCAGGCAGGAATCTGAATTAAACACAATTGACTCTCAGATTAAAGGACTGGAAACACGACTTAAGTTTTCAAAAGGAGATCGAGAGAAAACTGTAAGTAATGTCAATTGCAATGCAAACAATTTGGAATGAAGAAGTTTTGATTTTGAACTATGATGGGCTTTGTTTACTTATTTAAATGATTCCTTTTACTTAGCTGAAACAAATTGATGATCTTGACCGAGAACTTCAGGCCTTGAAAACACAGCTGGAAGAATATGGGGTGAGTTGCTGCATCTGAAGGAGTTTCATTAGGTTCAGTGTACTGTTAAGAATGACCTTCTTTTTTAATATTCAGCCAAGAATTGATGAAATTGAACACTCCATGGAAGTTCGAGACAGGAAGCTGGATCAGTTAAAGGAGAAATTAAACTCTGTTGAAGACGATGTGTTTGCCGACTTCTGTGCATCAATTGGTGTAGCAAACATCAGACAGTATGAAGAGCGAGAATTAAGGTTTGATATAATTTCCTCACAATATTTTTTAATCCAGCTTAATTACTGAAAACCCACATTGTATGTAAATCTGTAATTTTAATAAATATTTACCAGAACTCAACAAGAAAGAGCCAAACGCCGGATGGAATTTGAGGATCAAAAAAATCGCATTCAAAATCAACTTGACTTTGAGAAAACACGTGACACTAAAGGTAACACATTTCCATTATTTTCTTGGGAGGATTGTTTTAAACACACTGTTAATCTTTCAAACTGAATCTCACTTTTAGATAATGTACTCCGATGGGAGAGAGCTGTTCAAGATGATGAAGATGCTTTGGAATCAGCGAAACAAGCTGAGCAAAAGCAGCTTCAAGAAATTGATAAAGACATGAGAGAACTAGACCGTTTAAAAGCCGAACGATTGAACAAAAAAAGTGAAGCTGATGCCTTTGATGAACTAATTGGGAAAGTAAGTTTTGATTTATTGTGAGTTTGCTAGGCTTTGTATTGCAGTTGCTGATGACATTGGCTCATTTCAGGCAAGAAGAGAGGTGGGAGCAATAGCCAAAGACATACAAGCAGCTCAAAAGCAAGTGACAAGTCTCGAATCTAAAGTGGAGCAGCGGAAGGCAGAGCGTCATTCACTTTTAAAGCAGTGCAAGGTTTGCAAAATATTTTAATCAACAAGTTCAACTGGTTCAACTCTCTCCATCATACACACCATGTATTTCAATTTATGAAATTTTTTCTCTTAGATGGAAGACATTGTAATACCTATGCTGAGAGGGAACATGGAAGATATTGCGGCTGAAGGTGGAGATACATTTGAAGATACAAGTAGTGCTGCAAGTTCATTGAACACCACTCAACAAATGTATGATCGAGAAAGCAGGTAAAGTATTTGAGAAAGTGTACTTAATTTTAAAGTACTTTGGCAATATCTATCAAATTTCTGCTTGAATCAAATGTTTGTTATACTGTATTATGTATTATTTTATCTGTGTTTTTTTTTTTCCCCCACCCTAAGAATTCAGTTAGATTATCGCCAACTAAATGATGATTACAAAGACCTTGAAGAAGCTGATGAAATAAAAAAACGTGGGGACAAATTACAAAGGGCCATTAACAGTCTCATGGACACCATCCAAAGAATCCAGGCACCTAATATGAAGGTAAGAGTTTCATTCCCATGCTATTTTTAAATTACATTTCACCCTTTTCCCTTTCCTTTCATTTTTTCTTATCTTTTCCTTACTTTAGGCTATGCAAAAACTTGATTTGGCTAGAGAAAAACTCCAAGAAACAAATGAGGAATTTGACACAGCTCGGAAAAAGGCTAAAAAGACCAAGCAGAGTTTCGAAAAAGTTAAGAAAGATCGTCATGATCGGTTTATGGATTGCTTTGAACATGTTTCTAATGAAATTGATGGTATATATAAGGTATGAAGGAGAGGCTTTTAAAATGTACTATAGGAAAGGTTTTTCATATACAGTACATCCCGCTTAAACCGTTGCGGTCGACTTTCCGAAAATCGCAACGGTTTATGCGGGAAACGGTTTAAGTTGGTGTTTTTACTAGGGAGTTAGTTGACTCGGGAATTTCGCTTAGCAACGGTTTACGCGGGAAAACGGTTTAAGCGGACCACGGTTTAAGCGGGATGTACTGTACTATGTCCTTTTCGCCATAACCTTGATACCTGTTACAGTCTTTGGCTAAAAACCAATCAGCTCAAGCTTTCCTTGGACCTGAGAACCCCGAAGAACCGTATTTAGATGGAATTAACTACAACTGTGTTGCCCCTGGTAAACGTTTCCAGCCAATGAGTAATTTGTCTGGTGGTGAAAAAACAGTTGCTGCTCTTGCACTCTTATTTGCCATCCACAGGTGAGGAGTGATAAATTTTTTTCTGTATAAATCTATGTCTGTAAATATATGAGAATATGCCAATGTTAATCTCTTTTCCTAGGGAAGTCTCTCTCTCTCTCTCTGCATATTGTATTTAATCAAATATAGGCCACAATGAATTCCTGTTAAAGCCATGCGCCATGTCTGGTCTTGCTTTAGAGCCTTAATCCTCTTTCAGTGGTTTAGAGTGGAAAGCCCGGTTAAGCACAGTAAACCTTCTATTCTGAGGCATTAGAGGCTTAAAGCCTCAACGCCAAATTAGGCATGCCTCTCATTGGGGCTTCATTGTAGCCTGTATTCAAGAAAAAATGTATGTGTGATGTACAATATCAATTTTCCTTTCTTATTTCATAGCTATCAACCAGCACCATTTTTTGTGCTGGATGAGATTGATGCAGCACTTGACAACACCAATATAGGGAAAGTAGCCAGCTACATTAGAGAGAAAACATCTTCTTTGCAAACAATTGTCATTTCTCTTAAGGAAGAGTTCTATAGTCATGCTGATGCCCTTATTGGTATTTGCCCTGATGTAAGGAATTTTATATTCAATTTTAAAACATATATCTGTGTCTGGTGTTCAGATGTTTTTTAACATGACTTTTTCTATCTTTTCAGGCTGGTGAATGTCTTGTCAGCAAAGTTTTAACATTTGACTTGACGCAGTTTCAATCACATCTTGATGAGAGTGAACGCTGACAAAACGATGTGCCCTCAACCGTTGTTGAAGGGCCTAGGAGAAAGATTGCTTTGCGATCTTCTAAAAAGAAATCAGCTTAATGATTTTGTGTGTCAAGTCTTATTTCAACAAAAAGTCATTCTGCCATTCATTTGTCTGCTGATTTAAGCTTTTCCCAGATTTGTTGGGAGAAAGATTTGTAGAGACTTATGAGGTCACTTTGTATGGTTCCTCTAAGTCCGTCCCATAATACGCCTTTTGGGATATGTGAAAAAAGTTTGTATGTTCTTTTTATATCTTCTTCTGTAATCATGGTTGCCTGGATGTCCTACATTCTTATTGTTTTTGTTTTTTTTCTTTTCTTTTTTGGATCTCTCTTTTAATTACAAAGTTCATAATTCCTGCTTCATTTGATGATTTAATGATCCTTCTTTCTTTCTTTCTCTCAATTGTGTTTTGTTTGAATGAACAATTTTGTTTTATTTTATTTGGTGAATTCATCATGTACCTAAAATAAACCATCTCATTAGGTTCATCAGATTGTTTCTATCCTGTAATGTACATATGTCCTTTATACTATGGCACAAGTCAGTGTTTGTATAGAAGTGAAGAATACCACAAAATTTGTCATAATATTTTAATATTCCTAGCTGTGAATTTGTAAAGTGATTCTATACTTAGTGTTTTGTAGTATTATCTTGTTTTTCCATTATGTAATAAATTACTATCAATGGTGTACTTGAGTGAAATTTTCTTTTGCTTTTCATCATCCCCTCAGTAAGAGAGCGCAGATAGTTCATTTGAAGTGCACTTAAGCAATTGTAGGACTTGTAAGTGCCCTTGTATTTTCGACAAAAGGGGCATATTTCTTTTCGAGGTCAGTGGATTATGTTTTTTACCTAAGTAAGGAATGTAGCTACATCACAAGTTTGCTTAAAAATTCGCCACATAAGCAAAGGTTTTAATGCTACTAGCAGAGTTCTTGTTCTTCGAATGTGTACGAGACAGGTTGTCGATTGAAGCGGGATCTAGTCCAAATCCCGATGTCATAGATCTAGATCTTCTGCGATTGCTGAGGCACGTACGATTTAGCCGACTCCATCATTCCATTTGAATTTTCAAACGAGTGTCTCGGATTCATCATGAGGAGTTGACTTCCCGTCCAACTTCAAAGGGGACTTTATCATGTATTCTTCGCCCACGCAAAAGTTGTTCAATATTTCGTCGTTAGTATGTTGTTTTCACCTTTTCAATCCTCTCACCTCTCACGGTAGTTGTTATTGTTGTATATTCCGGGAAAACTCTCGCTTGAAATTCCTCAAACCAAACCGACTCATTGACGGGAGTTGGCTATCCTGACACTGCTACCTCCACCTCCGTTGATTTGAACGTCGGATGTTTCACTGCGCGCAACGGACTTCGGAATTCGTTGGTGAAATCTCGCACTCTCTGATGCACAAATTTTGTTGGTAGAAAAATGGGGGTCGTGCTTCATTTAGTTGAGCTTAAAAACTTTAAAACTTATGAAGGGAAAGTGACAGTTGGCCCTCTGAAATCTTTTATGTCAGTTATAGGACCTAATGGCACAGGTAAGTTCTCCTCATCTCATCTAAGAAGGGGGGTTCTTTTTCCGCTCCTCTCGGCATTGATGTAACGGAATGGATTCTATTCTCTTTTAGGAAAATCTAATTTGCTTGATGCCATACTATTTGCTCTTGGAGTCAAATTAACTGATTTGCGGGTGAAGAAACCGCGTGAGCTTATTCATGGAGCATCAACTGGAAAACCTGTTTCAAAGGAGTAAGTCGTTTTGTCTTCTCCCTTCGGGTCAACATGGGTTATTCTAGATATATGGTTATCTCAGTTTTCTTTGTACTTTTCAAAATGATAATGTTTGTACTAATGCTTTGGTTGTTTTACCTCTATCTCTTAGGGCATATGTGACTGCTGTTTTCAAGCATGAGGATGGGACATTTTCCAAATTTAAACGTTTGTCTTCAAGTTCAACTCAAAAGTACTTTTATAATGGAGAGGTACGTCATGTGAGAGATTATTCAAATAACGGTAAACCCGTTGAAGAATGAACCCAGGCTTCCTCAAAGTCCATCCAACATCCTTTGCCTGGTTTGAGTATTCTCTGGAAAAATTTGATGCAAACCTCAGTTTTATGCCTTACAGGAAATTTCTTCAACTGAGTACTTAGGTAAACTTAAAAACTTGAAAATCAATGTTAAGGGCAATAACTTCTTTGTATATCAAGGTAGAGTTGAAGAAATTGTCATGATGAGTGGGAAGGAAAGAACAGCTCTGTTTGAAGAGATTAGTGGGTAAATATCATTCATTACACTTAATCTAATATCTTGTTTTTGACGTCACAGTCAAAGTGCCTTTTCTTTTATTTCTTTCCAGTTCAAATCAATACAAAAGGGAGTATGACACATGTAAAGCTGAAATGATTCAGGTGACCGGTGAGACATACTCCACTGTTCTGAAGCAGCGAACTGTTAGAAATGAGTATAAAGATGCAAAACTCATGCAGAGGGAGGCTGAAACTTTCGAGCAGCTAAAAAAGGACCTTGTCAGTTACTTCTTGTTTTTAAAGCATGTGATAAGCCCTACTTTGAATGTCAATCTAAACGCTTTGACTAATTTCTAGATTAAGGAGACCACTTTGTTCTTACTTTTTAAACTATATCACAATGAGAAAAGTTGTAAGGAACTCAAAGAAAAGAAGTCTCAGAAAGAAAGTCAGCTTAAGTCAGAAAAATTGGCCAAGGAGGAGCAAGAATCAAAATTAAAAGCAGACAGGAAATCCCTAAGGCGGGGAGAGCGTGAATTATCTTCATTTGAAGATAAAGTTCAAGCAAAGGTACAAGCACAATTAATATACTTTAATTTTATTGAAAATTCAATTCATGAATTTCTATTTGTTCAGGAAAAGGAAATAAAAGAGAAGAACCTAAAGACTCTTAAAGATAAGGAACAGCTCTCTCACATGCGCCAAAAAATTTCTTCAGCTCAGCATTCTTTACAAGAAGCCCAAGAAGCTAAAATAAAACATGCAAACAACTTAAAAATCCTAGAAAGAGAGTTGGCTATAGTTGAGGCAGAACAAATGGATTATGAGAAAGAAATTTTTGAAGAGAGCATGAGTCAAGGCAAAGATTTGGATCTAGATGAATCTCAAGTAAAAGTTTTCCCCCTCTCAAAAAAATATATTTTGGAAATAATATATTTGTATATACTGTACATTAATTTTTTAGTTTTAATTACAATTATCATGTTTTCAGGCTGGTGAATATAATGAGCTTAAAAGACAAGTTATCAATTTATCAGCCTCCTTTCAGCAAAAATTGGAGACATTATTTAGAGAGATGAGAGCAGATCAAGATCAGATCGACTGTTGCAAGGGGAAGGTCTTAGAACTTCAAACTGAATTAAACCGTAAGGAAAAGGAAAAAGAAGAAGCAGTGAAACGTTCAGAAAAGATTTCTACCTGTATCGCGTAAGTCAGCTGTGTAAATATGTCGTGAAATATTAAACATGATTGTAACGGAAACTTCTACCTTTCAGTTCCACTGAGAAGGAACTTGAGTCTTTGAATGAACAGTTAAGGTCTGCTTCAGAAATTGCTTTGCTCCAAAGTCAAATGGATATGCTTCAAGAGGAATTAAACCAAGTCAATTCTGAGCTGGAAGATGCAAAATCATTCAGAAATGAACATATTAATCTCACTAGAAGGCAAGAAGCTATCAAGACATTGAAAGACCTGTCGTCTGGAGTGGTAAGTACTCCTAACTGATACTTTTACTTGATTATTTTTTCTACAACATGGTATTAATAATTTATGCTATGATTATCTTAGTATGATAGACTGATAAATTTGTGTGAGCCAATTCATCAAAAGTACAAAGTAGCACTTACCAAAGTCATGGGGAAATGGGTTGATGCTATTATTGTGGACACAGAGAGTACTGCCCTTTTGTGTATTAAACATCTCAAAACCCATAAGATGAATTCAGAAGTGTTTTTGCCCCTTGATTACCTTGAGGTAAGTCTGGTTTACAATTTAAAAAATACCATGAATAAGAATGTGCTTTTAGCTCACTGAGAAACTGTCCCGCTTCCTCAAGTATTCTCTGTGTCTAAATCTATCAAAGAGCCTTTGTATAATTCAGGTGAAACCACTTGAGGAACGTTTAAGGGAGATTAAAAGTGCTCACTTAGTCTATGATGTACTAAGGTTCAACCCTTTGGTCAAAAATGCAGTTTTGTTTGCCACCAAGAGCACAATGGTTGCTGAAACAGCTGATGATGCCATGCAAATTGCAAACACAAGATATGAAAGGAAACAAGTGAATGTAGGTTATTTTCAGGAACTTTTTTCTGTATTACAATTTACTTTTAGTTTGAGAGCTAGGTGAGTTTTGTTCTAGGTTGTAGCATTGGACGGCACATATTTTCAAAAGAGTGGTTTGATATCAGGTGGTCACAATGACCTTTTGTTCAAAGCAAAGCAATGGGATGAAAAGTTCTTAACTCAGCTAAAAGAAAAGAAGGTACATATTTATATGGTTCCTAATTTTTTTAACTAGGCTAAACAAATGCACTTTGTTTCACTGTTTATTTATCATCCAGGAAAAACTTACTGAGAGCCTCAAAAGCATTGCTAAACAAATAAAATTAAAATCTGTTTCAAGTGTTTCTTGTGAAATTAAGGGATGCAGTACAAGGCTAGAACTCATGAGGAGAGACCTTGAGAAATTGGTTTGTTTTCTGTTCATCACTGAACACAGTTTTCTATTTGTAACATAAAATATTTATTATGATCAGCTGTATTATGTTTTGCAGAACTCTAATATTGCTGTCCTTGACTCAGGCATAGAAGATCGTCGGATTAAGCTACAAAATTTGGAGGTATGTGTCAAACAAAATAAGAAGATTTGCCTTTTTGCTCATTTAACACATAACCATGCCATTGCTCATCGCCATTACTATCTTTTCCCTTTTTTTTTAAACAAATTAGTTGCAAATTAAAGAAATTGAGGGAAAAGTCCAATTTTGTGACATCGAATATAAAAGAATAGATCGGAAAATTCAGTCTATTGAAGATGAAGTTTTTGCTGAATTTTGCAAGAGAATACATGTTCCAAACATAAGGACTTATGAGGAAGGGGGATTAAAGTATTTATTTTTATTGGTGTTATAATCATTTTTCACTCATTTATTTGCATCTATGTTTTGAATTTTATTAGCTGCATCAATCACTTGCAGGTCTTACAAAGAAAGACTTACCACTCGTATGGAGTTCGAGGAGCGCAAGACTCAAATCATAAATGAAATTGAATACCAGAAGACAATCAATACTGAGGAAAACATATCTAGATGGAAGAATGAGGTTGAGAGTCGTATCTTAGCCCTGGGTAATGCAGAGGCAGCCATAGAGGAACATGATCAAGTTGTAGCAGCTCACCAAATAGAATTAGAAGAATATAAGAATCAATTTGCTGAGAAGAAAAGGGAAATTGCTGTTTTGTCTCAAAGAAAAGATGAAGTAAGGGCTTTTATCATTGCGCAATGTTTGCAAGGAAGATTACTGGTGTTTGTTACCAATTAGTTGTATTTTTATCATTTTATTTTTATCTTACAAGCTGGAAATTGAATTGAAGTCGAGATCTGAGGCCATACATACAATAGAGAAGGAGATTATAAGTTTAGAATCTGATCTCTCAAGACTCATCAATGCTCGTCGTTTTCACATCACTGATTGTAGAGTAAGTTTTTAGAGTGAATCTTCTTAAATTTCTGACATAAAAAGAAGTTGATTTAAGTCTAATATATCTGATGGTGTTTTAGTCAGAGGGCATTGTTTTACCACTTTTGTATGGAGACTTGGAATCTCTTCCTGCTACTGCTTCATCAGAGACTCCGGGCTCTCGCAGCACAGAGTATGTAGTACCGTAATGGTCTGAATATAAGCCTCCTTTTTTTTTTTTTTTTTTTTTTTTTTTGAAATTTAGCCTAAAAACAAGGGGGGCTTATATGAGAGGCCTTTTTTGTATGGGTTTATATGGACCTTTTACTTCCAAATGAGGCTCTAAAAGTAGGGGGAGGCTTATATGCGGGGGAGGCTTATATTCAGACCAGTACGGTAGTTTCCTTATGCTGATTTGTTATCAGAAAGTGCCATACTTCACCTTTAATATCTTTATAGTGTGGACAGTATTGTTATTGACTATGACAAACTTCCCGACGAACTAAAAAATATTGACAAGGACGCAGTTAAAGCAACTGAAGATAACATGTGCAATAATATTTTAAAACTAGCTAAAAAAAAGGATTTAATGAACATGACCAATATGAGGGTAATAATTCCTGTGACATCCATGCTTAAGTGTTCTTCCTTTCTCTAAAATCTGTCTCAAAACCTTCTTTCCTCTCTGTATTATTGAAGGCAGAGGATCTAGTAGATGAGACAAATCAAAGACTGAGGGAAACTACAATTGAATGCAAGGAATTCCGTGAAAGAGCAAGACAAATTAAAGAAAATTTTGAGAGGATAAAGAATCAAAGGTACAAGAAGTTTATGGATGTCTTTGACTTTGTGTCAGAAAAAATAGATACTATATATAAGGTAAAACTAAAAACCTTAAATATTTTGGTTGATTATTGTTAATTAATTCCTCCTTTAATCTCCAGGAAATGGCGCAATCTGGCTCAGCTATGGCAATTTTGTCTGCCGAAAATCCTGAGGAACCATATTTGAGCGGATTGCAATATAACTGCATTGCACCAGGGAAGGCTTGTAAGCCAATGGAAACTCTGTCTGGTGGGGAGAAAACTATTGCTTCTCTGGCTTTTCTCTTAGCCCTTCATCAGTAAGTCTGGTTGCAGTACCTCAATCTATTGGTGAGCCCTGTTATTGATTCATGCTTATTCAATGAATTTGTCTTTCAGGTATGGTGCTTCTCCATGCCTTATATTGGATGAAGTTGATGCCGCTCTTGATAATGTCAACATTAGACACATAGTGAATTTTTTGAGAAATCACAAAGAGGATTTCCAGACTATCGCTGTTTCCCTGAGACCAGAATTCTATGGTACAGTGGATGGATTAGTTGGTGTCACTCACGATGTAAGTCAAAACAATCCCTATTGCCATTCAATACAAAGTTAGTTGTGTTGTTATGGGTTATTTGGATTATATTTTCAGGGAAGTGACACTCCAAAAAGTCAAGTCTATCTGCTTGATCTTGAAGTTTATCCAGAAAACGATGGCAGTGAAGAGTGAAGGCAGTGAGGAGGAAATAAAGCATCCCTTCCATTTTTTTAAATTAAGACCTAATCACAATTCTATTAGGTGCCAATGTCAAAGAAAATTTTTTAGTTGCTATTACAGAATTTAGTTTCGACCTAATCACAATTGTATTAGGTGCCAATGTCAAAGAAATTATTTTAGTTGCTACTACAGAATTTGGTTCTGTAGAAAATTAATCAAGCTGTGATAGCCCTTCTTGTTTTATTTGTGTTTCTTTTTCTTTTTTTTTTTTTTTTTTTTTTTTTTTTTTTCACTGTTTATCCTGTGATTTTAAAACGTTGTTTTTTCTTTCTAATACCTTGTTAACCTTTGATGAAATTGTTAATTTGATAATTGTCATTTTGTTTAATAAATAATAATATAGAAATAACAATTAACATGTCAGAAGCCAAAACAGCCATTACAAAATTATAAAATTTAGCGAAGTATCTACATGAAATGTAAAAACACAAGACAGTTATATATTTGTTTTAAATGACTGCAACAATTATGCAGTGCACAAAATGCAACAATAATAAAACTCAATAGGTCATACAAAATATATTTGCTTGTTAGTGTGTCATTTTTAGAGGCATTCATTCTAAATAGTAATCAAAATGTAAAACTCAAGTTAACAATTAACAATACAGGAGAGAACTCTTCCATATTCATAATTGGACTAGTCATTAATAACATTAAACTAAAGGAAGAGCTTCATAACAATGGGCAGTGAAAATTCATTAATTTACAAAAACTACTCTGATGGGCAATCAACAATAATACTAAAATACTTCTTTAAAACATCTTTGTGAAAAAATAGTTAAAAGGATGTGTAAGTATCAACTGTCAGTAAAGCAATACTGCAAAAAGGCATTTCTCTGATGATGGATTAAAACACATGTTAATGACAAACTGGAAACTGAATGATTCTCTTTCAGTTATTCTTCCTGTTTCTGGACATCTTATTAGTTTTGTCAATGTACTTAGGAGGAGGTGGTCCTCGAACGGAAATGTGACGGCTAAACAGGCTAGAATAAATGCGTGAAAGGTGGTTAGTATTATCATTGAAAATAAAACCACAAATAAACTAAATCAAAGAAAACTTACTAACGATATGTCTCCGACCTTATGTAGTCAATTACGTGGGATATTCCAACCTGGAGCTGGTCAGCTATTGGCGCCACCCATGGATTGTAATCCATTTTCAAGACAGATTTGTTGCTCACCAGATCCAGCTGGCCTGCATTTAAGATGATATGAGTTCCTTTTTTCTAAAGTGTGATTAAACTGAAGATGCAGTTATCAGAACAAGAAACAAACCTATTTCTGGAGGGAGAACAGTAAGTCTATTTCCTTGGATATGCAATTCTCGTAAGCGGGTCAAATCTCCAATTTCTTTGGGTAGTTCAATGAGGTCATTGTCCCTGAGAACCAACTGGAATAAGCGGTGTTAATATTTACCAAAGCTTGTAGATATGAGTAAAAGGAGGTAACTTTTCTAAACAATTATAGAAAAACTTACAATTTGGAGGTTTTTCAACTGCCCGATTTCGGGGGGAATGAACTCAAAATCATTATCACCCAGATACAAAGCTCGCAGTGTATCTGAAATTAGAATTCATGAATATATATTAACTGAAAATATAGCTCAGAGTACACATAAACAATATAGGGTTTCAAATATATACCAAGAATAAAGAAATTTGCTGGAAAACTTTCTTCATTGAGATTGTTATACGATAAATCAAGAACCTCAAGGACAGGAAATGCTCCGAAACCCCTTGGCAGAGAGTTCAAGCGATTCATTCTGGATGATAGAAGAAAGATAAAATACTTCAAGAAGCTACAAGGCAGATCAAGACAAATATAAATCAAATGTTACAGACCCAAGATTGAGGATTCGTAGTTTAGGCATGGAGGACAGTGATACTGGTAGCTCCTCAATATGATTATTAAAGAGAGTCAGAATTTCCAAATTCACAAGATTGGCCAAACCGGGAGGAATATCTGACAATAAACATTTTAAAATAATGGAGTATTAGTGAAGTTAATTTCAATAAGTTCTAGTTGACTAAAGGCACATGATACTCACCAACAATTTTGTTGTGACTCAAAGTTAATCTTGTAATATTTGTCATGTTGACTGAAACATTTGGGAGAAAACAGGTTAAACATTGAAAGCTTTGTCCGTGAGTAAATTTCATAAACTGACCAAATTTAAAGATAGGTACTCATGACAGTATCTATACAAAAATTTATACCAAAACATGTCTTGTCTATAAATTATTTTAAAATGTTTACAGTACGAATGAGGTTATGATCCATCTTCATGTTAGACTTAATTTTCAATTATTTTTACATTCATCTCTTTTTCTTAATGCAGATCAACTCAACGTGGGTATGAGGTACATCAATCTATTGAACACACAAGTTGTCAAGAGCATAAACTAAAAACAGATGGCCCGCCCACGACAGGGCTTTGACAGCTCTGCCTTCAAGCTCCTTCCCAGACCTCCACTTGCCAAATTTGGGCATAGCTTCCGTTCCGAGAATACTTACGTAGCCCAGGCATCTCCTCAAACGAAGAGATTCCCTTCTCCATTAGATCCAGTTCGGGATTACCGGAGGAACGAGCCTCGTCCAGGACTTTCTTCGCCTTCGACATCTTGGGGCTGGGTATGCAAGACACTGGGGCTTGATTCATCGCGCACAAAATACCAGACGGCGCGCGCAGATAGGAGTGGGATGGGCGACGGGCAGAGCCTTGTCGTTTCGATCCTCTCTCAACATGGAGACAGCGTAGGGGGCGCAGGAAAAGAGAAGGCGGGGAAAGCCCGAAAGCCCCCGCCGCGATTTAAAATACCTCGGGTAGAGAGGTGCCACAGAAATCATGGTAAGTTAGAGGAGAAATTATTTGTCGCTAATGGCATAACATTCCGTGTCAGAGAGAACGAGAGGACAGAGCCTAACCGAGGAGGAGCGAAAACAGAAAGAATTGCTGTCATGTGACTTTACCTTTCATACCTTCAAACACCCAAATTGTCATGATTGTCACACAAAGCGCATGTCTCTTGCAGTATCATCTGCTTTCAATTCCAATCTTGATTGAAAATTCTTTTACTTTGGAATGGCCTATTGAAATCATACAAGCAAAGCACACTGCAGATTCCCGACTGCAAACAGAACGATGGATCAAACGATCGGATTAGTGGTAATGTTTTCAAACCAAATTTCAACAAACACTTCGCGAAGAATCACGCCCAAATTCATGAAGCCCGGCTTTTCCTTGGTAGGGGTCGCGGCAGGAGTGACGGCCACGGCGATGCGCGTCCGTGCCCCTCCACATCCCTCCTCTCCCTCTCCCACGATCCCTCTTTCTCTCCCTCGCTCTAGCGCTCGAGCGCCTGCTGTCGGGAGCATAGGCAGCCTAACCTACGGGGCCTGTTATACTCCGGTCCGGCCTGGGCCTGGAGTCGAGTCGCCTGGAGCAGGGTTGCCAAAAACTAAAGGGGAAAAAACGCCCAATAAGGGATGGTGGGATTTTTTTTGTTTTTGCTCTAGATCCGAAACCGTCAGACTTAAAATGACCGGAGCTGGACCAAATCGTTCATTGGAGCGTTGTCTTTGCTACACCGAAGCCCTCAAATATCTTGTCACTAAGTATTTTTCAGCAGAAAGGTTTTCCTAAAATTTGCACCTAAATTTGCACCCACCCGTACCGGGGCACATTGGGATTGGGCAGTTTGGGACACCATAAGACAACATAGAATGGGGCACATTGGGACATTTGACACAATTTGACGCGTTTTTCCGTGAAATGTGCAGAATGCACACCGCCTTGCGTTCTGGAAGTCGATAGAAGTCATTGTTCCAAATGAGACGGTTTTGGGAAATTTTTGAAATGTCCCATTAGCCAATTAATCAAAAGTGCAACAACAGTACTGCTAAACACCCTGAAGTTTGTTCCCAGTTTAGCACGCACAATAAGTGTTCAGCTCAGAAGTTGTGTAATCGCAAGTGTTCAATGCTCTGTAATTCTACCTGTAACTTGACAATTACACACTTGCAAGTTTCGAAAAAGGTAAGCGTTGTCCGGCGCAGTTGAATACTTAGATGTGCCTCACACCTACAAGCGAGGGGGGGGATCACTCATATAAAACTTGCACAATTATTTTTTTGATTTTTGATTTTTGATTTTTTTGATTTTTTATTTTGATTTTTCACGTGATAAAAAAGAAATAATATGATACTTTTAAAAAAAAGTGTTTTTTTCTTGTTTTGTTCCCATTTTTCTCAGTTTTGGGTTAATTTGTTCTCGATTTTTCGGATTTTTATGCAACTTTCTACTTGATTTTATTTTGATTTTTTTGATGATTTTTTAAATGATTTTTTGGGGGCTGTTCAATGATTTTTCGAAGTGCCCCCCCCCCCCCCCTCCCCTCGCCTACAAGTGCAAGGCCGTCAAGTTGAACAGTCAGTTTGCACGTGATAAACAGAGAGTTGCACTCTTGTCCTGCGGTGGACTCGCCGCCTGGGCCGGGCTAGGCTGCCATGCCGTCTAATTCCGAAGATCGCACTCGCGCCTTCTTCCTTTCCGCGCTCATGAGGCCCTGCCGCCGTCCGCATCATAGGGCACAGCCGAGGAGCGACAAGGACGGGGGGTACGAGAGCGATCTTCTGAATCAGACGGCTGTAGCACCGCTGCTGCGCGCTGCTGCTCTGTGTCTTCCCCTCGGTCTTCCCCGCCCCGTCTTCCCGTCCTCGCTCTCGCTGCACGCGCAGCGGCGCAGCGCCCGCCCGCCAGGCCCTCCCCCGCAGACCCCGCAGACCCCGCGCCCCCGCGCCCGCCCCGCCACATGATGTGGGCCGAGTCCGAAGTGGCTCGCAAACGCAGTGGGAGGGACGAGGATGGCGGGACACGAGCGTCCACAATGCGGACGCCAACCTCGCGGCACGTGGAGAGCGCTGGCGCATGGCGCGCGGGGGAGGGGAGGGGGGAGCGGCGCGGTAGCGGGACGCCCATTGGCCGTCGGAGGCGGGAAGGGGGGGAGCAGGCGCGGGAGGGGAGGGGAGGGGAAGGGGTCCGCTCCCCCACTTCCCTTTCACTACTAGCTCGGCTGGCTGGGCTGGGCCCCGTGAATATTGCAACGAGCGTCTCTCTCTGTCTCTCCCCCTTGCGGACGCAAGCTCGTCAGTCCCTTGCTCCCTTGCTCTTGCCCCCCCCCCCCCCCACTCACCCCACGCGGAGCGGCCTCGGCGCGCCTCCCGCCTCTTCTCTCTGCTCGCGGTGAGTCAGTCGAGTTCGCACCGCGGCCGCTCGAGGGTCGGTCTTGTACGCGGCCAGCTCGCCCCGTGCCGTCCCGCCCCGCCGCGTACGTGCCTCACATCGCGAGCCTCTGACAGCTGGAGCTGATAAGAGCCTGACCGCGGGACCGGTGATCCAATAAGAGTGACAGTTGGGCTCGGTGCCGTCTATCAGGACCAGGGCTCCTGCTGTCAGCACCGGCCACCGCCGCTCAAAGCTTTTTCGCTAGCGTTTGGTAAGTTTTCTCATTTCTTCGGACGCGCGATGTGCAGCTGGTGCTTACGAGCATAGCAGATTGGGGCATAGAGCAGATTAAACGAGCGAGCGCAGAGGCTCGTATGCGTCTGAAAACAACGGATGGGAGTGAGAGGTTCGAACTAGAACATAGCTGGGCTGAGTAACTCATGTGCGTACCGGGCGGGTAGAGAGAACGGGAACCGGACTCCTCCGAAAATGACAGGTGTGAGCAAAATAGAGCTATATAGCCCGGCTCAGCAATCTCACTCCCACTTCTTGTCGTTTTCTGACGCATATCCAGGTCCTTTTACCCGCCTGAATGAAAACGCAGGTGCGTACGGCAATGTTGCGATGAAAATACGCAAAATTTCCCACGAGTACACCTATGTGCTGCAGAAGAGTATCTCCGCCCACCTATCAGTCAAACTCTTCACACATGCCTCTAGATCCGCCGCTGCCCTACTGCAAGTGTGCTCGTGCTCTCAGCTCTCAGTCTCATTCGCGCCTTCCCGGTGCGCGGTGCGGCGGGTGCGCCTCACCCGCGGGCAGAGAGCAGTTTTTTGACTGCGAGGCCCGCCCCGCCCCGCACGTTTGGCCCAGAGCAGATCGCAGACGGTCGCGTGCAGTCGGCGCGTGTCGTGTTATCTGTCGTCAACTCGCTACGCTATCGCTCGGCGCGGGTGGGAGGCACGGTGGCGGAGCGGAGCGGGGCGGGGCGGGCGGGGCGGGCGGGGCGGGCGGGGCGGGCGGGGCGGGCGGGGCGGGCGGGGCGGGCGGGGCGGGCGGGGCGGGCGGGGCGGGCGGGGCGGGCGGGGTGGAGCGGGCCCGACTCGACCAGACGCGCTGGACCGACTAAGTTTGGAGTGCTCGTCAGCCCGGCGGGCACGGCCGCATGATATTCCTTAATGGACATGAACAGGCGAGACCCCACGTATAGCATAAACTAATCCAGATAAGGGTTTGGGCACAATAGGGGAAAGCGTCAATTAATTTAACTCTATCGTTAAATCGGTAGTGTTTTGAGACACCTTGCACTTGGGCGCAGCCGCAGTTGCCAGCATGCAAACGCAGGTGCGGGCGGGTTTGCCTACCCAATCTCCTCGTAAAGGTGCCCCCACAATCAACTCATCGGGAGGTGACGGAACGAAATTTTGGGTACCGGGAATTCCTGCTTCCCCCTGCGCTTGTGCTCTCCGGGTAGGCCGCCACCTTCACACGAGTGCTTGGCGGGTTGGCCTATCCAGTTTGTCACAGGCGTTCCGCCTCGGTAACGTCCATTGTGGGGGCGCCATAAGGCGCCATAGTTAGGCAAACCTATCCGACCTGCGTCTTTTCTGAAACGCCCGGTTACACACTGTAGCAGTCCTGTAAATATCCTGGACGCTCATTAGATGCAAATGTGATGCAAATGGGCGAGTAGGAATGGAAAGACCGAAAATTAAACCGCGAAAAGTCCATTTTATCAATTTTACTAGCGTTTACGACTACAGTTGTTTTACCAGAGTAGAAGGGGTCGCGAATCTCTCTTACGGTGAATAGAACACGTGCATTCATCCCATCACTTATTCACATATCCATCCGCGCATGGGGCATGGGATGGGCCCTAGACACACACTCACACTTGCTTTGCGGCGCGGCGGCCAGTAGGCCCTTCACCGTGTCTCCCGCTGTCCGCTGTGCGCCGCGTGCGTGTATCCCACGTGTTAGAGGGGCGCTGGGTTTGATGACCCCCAACCCCCCCTCCCCCCCCCCAGGCTAAAGTTACCATGAGCATTACCATGGCCACGGCCTGCCATGGCCACTGCCCATGGGTAAAATGGCCATGGTATTATGCTCATGGGCAGACCATGACCAGGCCATGGGCAGGGCATGGCCATGGCCAGAATAGCCCATAGACTGGCCATGGCCAGAATAGCCCATAGACAGGCCATGGCCATGGTCATAGCCGGTGCCATGGCCACGTGTACCAAAGGCAAGTATGAGGTCACTTATTAAGTTTCCTTCTAAGTCCGAGATGAGATTAGAGTATGTTCCAGGGGTGTAAAAATCGAGACAAGACCGATGCCGCTGTTAGTTTTTGCCTAACTAAAGCCGTTTCTGAGTTATGGGGCACACAAAATTTCACTTTTCGAGAAAAGTAAATTAGTTTGATTTCTTAAGCGGAGGAGGCTACATACAAAGTTTCGCCAGAAAATTCCTATAAATGCAGGTTTTATAGGCATTTAAATTATCATACGGCTCATGGCCTCACCATGGCCACATGGCCATGACCACACTATGGCTATCTTTACCATGGCCATCATCTGCCCATGGTGATGCTACGACCATGGCCATGGTCTGGCCATGGGCTCGGACCATGGCCACTGTCTGCCCATTGTGTGGCTATGGCCATGGCCATGGGCCACGGATGGCCATGGACCGTTTTACCATGGCCAGTAGGATGTCCATGGTAATCGAGCAAGTGGCCATGGTAAATTCTTGGCCGCGACTATGGCCACCATGGTAACTTTAGCCCGGGCCTCTGCTCTCTTCTCCTCTGACAGCGCAGATTTCCATCACATTAACGCCGCTCTCCTAGTACTAACCTGGCTCTCAGCTATGTGGAGGTGGACGTGCGGGGCGTGTGGTGTTTGAGCAGGTGAGGTACTTACATATCTGACTGCCATTCATTATCACGCCACCGCACGCCGCTTCCCAGAGAGGTCCGCCGCAGTTTTATTTATTTATTCATTTATTTTTTTATTTATTTATTTATTTATTTATTTATTTAGTTATTTATTTATTTATTATTTTATTATTTTATTTATTCGTTAGGGAAACAACAGGCAGCTTGCTTTACCAAAATCGACAGGAACTAACCCAACAATGAATTTTTTTGTCAGTGTAATGGGGACGAGCCACGTAGTAGTAGTCATGGCTTATGGCGCCGTGCTTGATCTTGTTGGCTGTTGCCGTCAAGAATACTGCATTCGTGTTTTAAATTTTTTGTCACTGCAACATCATCTCAATGTGCCCCATCATTCTCCTTTCAGGGGGAATGAACTTTCAGGACGAGCGGGAACGCTCGACGCGCTGGGCGAGGAAACGGGACCACTGTCTCAGAAACAGTGATAGACCAAGACCTGAACCTGCCTTGTGGTCAGTGATGGGCGGGGGATATGCTCGATATGCTTTTCCGTAATACTCTGGAAATCCAAGTGTGCGAATATCGCACACTTGTACATCGAAGATTCATTCGTACACTTGACCACTCCAACGTGTGAATATCCTAGGAAACTTCACTCGTTCGAGTGGCCAAGTGTACGAATGAATCCTCGCACGCCTACAAGTGTGCGACATTTGGGTTTCCAGTGTACTCTCTACTCCTATCACACATGTATCACAACTACGGTAATGCTCGCTATGTCATACCGAAATGCAACAGAAAATGCTGTGAAACTTGACGATTACGAGTATAATACCATTCACCGTAATGCTTATACCGAGGAGTTTGTACCAGGTGTCTTAATGCGAATACCACCTCGACCAGTGACTGACGTCGCTCAAGTCGCACGTTTGTTTGTCTCTATCGATCTCGCGCACGTGTGTGCGGTGGGGGGAGGCGGTTCAGGACAGTCGTAGGAGTCCATAGAGATCCCATAATATTTGTACCCCGGGGTACAAATATCATGGGGTCCCTATGGACTCCTAAGACTGTCCTGAACCTACTGAGGGGCCATAATATTTGTACCCCCCCCCCTCCTAGGTCACGTAGTATATGGATGATCCCTTATCGCCCACACGGGTCGCGCCTCTTCTTTACTCTTATCACTCCGTTATTTTTCCTGCGCATTGTCAGCTCATCCCAAAGTGGAGTGAGATCGAGACCAGCGCTGCGCTCTGCCCCACCCCCCGCCTGGCCCGGACCGGACCGGCTCGTTCCGGTCGGCACTCGGTCCTCACATTGCAGCCTTCAGCTTCAACTTGGGTTGTAAAGGCGCTAGTTGACAGAGAACCGTAGCTTTAGGCTCAGCTCAGTTAGTGTGTGCCGGTAGTGCCAGTAAACCTACACGTAATACACCGTTTCCCCGATAGAGTTATTGTTGCAACTATAACTATATGGGGGCAGAGAACCGTCTGCCCTGCCCAGCCCTCCTGCCCCGGCCCGCCGGCCCGCCGGCCCGCCTCACCCCACCCCGCCCCACCACGGGGGCAAGGGCACCCTCGCGCACTACATGCCCTTATCCTCGCCGCGATCATTATTTTACCTGGATGTCCCTAACGGGGCTTGGAGGTGCTAACGGGCTCGGTAGCACCGGCTCAAATTGGCCGTGTTCCCGCTCCGCCACGCCACGCCCGAGGTGGAGCCCTACCCGTGGCTGACCTCATTTCGGCGTTGCGCTGGGGAGCCGTCTCCGTCCCACCCGCACCTGTGGCTGCGAGAGTCCGAGGCGACGGGGCGGGGCGGGGCGGGGCGGGGCGGGGCGGGGCGGGGCGGGGCGGGGCGGGGCGGGGCGAGGCGGGGCGGGGCGGGGCGGGGCGGGGCGGGGCGGGGCGGGGCGGGGCGGGGCGGGGCGGGGCGGGGCGGGGCGGGGCGGCACAGACGGTGCTCTGGCTCTGCTCCGACTACCCCTATCGGTGGAGCGCCGCGCCGCCCCTCACCGATCGCTCTGGGGATCTTGGGGTGGTGCACCGTGGGGGCGCCAGGCGTGCAGCAGCCGGCAATAAATTGCAGCTCATTTCGTCCCTCTCCGCCCGCTACTTCGGCAGGGCTGCGGGCTATCGTGTATGGGCACCGGGCGCCAGTGTTGCAAAAAAAAAAAGTAGGCAAATTTCCCTCGAATACATCAGTGTGTGGCAGACGGGTATCTCCGCCTGCCTACTAGCCAAACTCTCCACACATGAGTCTACCAGTTGCCTAGTAGGCAGGCGGAGATACCCGTCTGCCAAACACTGGATTGTTCGAGGGAAATTTGCCTACTTTTCCTAGTAGGCAGGCGGAGATACCCGTCTGCCAAACACTGGATTGTTCGAGGGAAATTTGCCTACTTTTTTGGCAACACTGCCGGGCGCCCCGCAGGAGTCCGCGGCGTTATGTCGGGCCAGCAGCTGCAAGCGAGGGAGAAACAACTTGACCCGAGAGAAGCAGGCCACAAATGACCCCAAACACACTGGGTTAGGCCTGTGGGATTGTTAAAATTCATTGGGGCGCTGTGCACTCCCCCGCGTCACGTGGTTCCGATGGTTCGGGACCGCCTCGCCTCACAGTGGCCATGGCCACGTGGATTTTAATCGGTGGTGGAAGACGAAGACAAAACAGTGCATGGGCCAGTGGAGTTGCGCGAACGGAACATGTGCCTGACCACCGACTATTCGGCCTCACCTTCGCAAAAATGCAGGCACATCGTGCCTGACTCCATTGTGTTCGGACTGCTTATTTCATACTCTTTTCCAGGAATAACGGTGGTTGGGGGAGAGGGAAAAGGGGTGAGGGGGGGGGGGGAGCGTGCGGTCGTAAAAATTGTCCGGCCTTTCCTCGCCTCGCGTCATGCTCCGCTGGGCTGCGCACGCGGCGGCCTGCTGGCCCTTATGTCCCTCAGGCAGGGCTTGGCCTACTGGGCGGGCGGGGCGGGGCGGGGTCAACGAGAATGGCCCACCAAAGGACGCAAGAGGCATACTGTACCCCCCGGGGAGGGGGAGGGGGACAGTACCGAAAGCGAGAGTCGCTCCCTCGCGCGCGCCTCCTCCCCGCTAGCGCCACCACCCCGCCCCAGGCGGCCGCCCCCCACTCCAGGATGCACGTGTCCGACTGGGCCGCAGCGCGCTGCGCTCGTTTGAAGGTCAAGGCCGCGGGCGGGTTGGAGCGGGCGCGGGCGCGGGCGGGGCGGGGCGGGGCGGGGCGGGGCGGGGCGGGGCGGGGCGGGGCGGGGCGGGGCGGGGCGGGGCGGGGCGGGGCGGGGCGGGGCGGGGCGGGCAGCAGCGCGTAGCGCCCCGCGCCGGGCCGCCGCTGTGCTCTGTTGTGTTTCCTCCTCCCGGCCCGAGGGGCGCGGCGGCCGCCCTGCGGACTTACCCCTGCGCTTATTACAGTAAGGGAAGTCCAACGGAAAGTTTTGCGCTGTGAGTTCTGTGAGCAGAGCGGAGAGGGAGAGGAGAGGGAGAGGAGAGGGAGGGGAAGGGAGGGGAAGGGAGGGGAGAGGGGAGGGGAGAGGGGAGGGGAGGGGGGGAGAGGAGAGGAGAGGAGAGGAGAGGAGAGGAGAGGAGAGGAGAGGAGAGGAGAGGAGAGGAGAGGAGAGGAGAGGAGCGGTTCAGCACCCAGCAGCCCGCCGGGGATGCCGCTCCCTGTGTTTACCCCTAGAGAGGCCACGCGCTCCGCCTGGCTCCGCGCGCTCCTCGTGGCGGCAGCGGCAGCAGCAGCGGAGTTCATCGCTCGCATGCGTGGGGCGCGGGGCGAGGCGGGAGGAGGCGTGGCGTGGCGTGGTGTTGCATCATCGCAAGCCTCGCCAGCCGCAGCCCGAGCGCCGCGCCGCCACGCTGCTGCGGGGCCTGACAGGCGCACTCGGCCCGCGGCCCGCGGAGGAGCATCTCACAGGTGGCATTAGCATCTCGCAGCACTGGAGGGAGGCGGGGTGGGGGTAGGTGGTGTTCCGCGGGACTGGTCCTCCTGGTGCCCGCACCGCCGCGCACCACGCCCGTAAGTGTGACATAACTTGGCCCTTGGCCACGTGCAGCTCCTCTCCGCCACCTCGAGGCCATTGCCGGGGCCGGGGGGTGGGGGGGAGGGCAGGGGCCAGGGTCCGGGGACCTAGGGGACCAGCAGGCTGATATTCCGAAGATTGCTCTTGTACCTCCGTCCTCGTCGCACTCATGGCAGTGCCGAATGTTGGGGGTGACAAGGACCGGTGAGAGTGCGACAAGGACGGAGGCGCGAAAGCGATCTTCGGAATCAGCCTGCTGGCGTCGCGTCACCCCGTGTCCCCCAGCGCCCCTGCCCAGCTCAGCTCAGCTGACGCGCTGACGCCCTAATGCTATAACAACCCCGCCCCGCCCCGACACACCCTTTGCCTCTGAGCGCCGCCCGCCGCCGCCCCGGCCGGCTCTCTGATAAAGAGTTAATGGTTGTTCCCAGCGATTGGGGCCCCGAGCCCCGGGGGGCGGGGGGAGCCCAGCTCAGCTCATCCACGTGGCAGCGCTTGGCGCGCGTGCGGCGGGCCGGGGAGGGGCGGCGGGGCGGGGCGGGCGGGGCGGGGCGGGGTGGGGGTTGCGGCTCGGAGGCTTTGGCGCCCCCATGCCCCATGCGCCCATGTTCGCGTGACCAACGATGACACCTTCGACGCGCCGCCTGTTTGCCTACGGCCTCGGCGGAGCTCGGCACGTGCGAGAATGAGAATACGGTCGTCACCGCGGTGATGTAGAGTGTGTCACTGTGTTGGATGCACAACTTGTTATCTTGGACAACAGAATGGGTCCAAACATCCATGACGTTGCCTCAATTAACATACTGCTCCCCCGACCGAATCTCTGTTGCTGTAACAGACGCTTATAGCTCCCACAACTGTTTTTCAGTTCTTGCAAAAAAAAACAACAATCTGATATGTGAATATTAACGTTCGCGTTTGTCGTACGTACAAGCCAAATCCTTTACTTCGTTCGGCCAACTGCTTCCCAAATATTAGAGTTGGCGAAAATAAAAAGGAGCCGGCGCGCCGCGGCCGCGCGTGTGGCCTACTATCTCGTGACCCACGTCACTGCACTGCACCAACCACTGCGACCCGCGGCCCAAGTCTGACTCTGCCATTTCCCACTCCTGATTAGGTTTCGTCTTCACTTGTTGTTTCGGTCCGGGGCTGAGTGGCGCCCGAGCCTCTGCATGTGTGCGCGTGCAGCGCGCGCCAGCTGCGATGAGGTAATGCAACCCGTTGCTATGCAGGAGCGGCGCGCGGCTGCGCGGCTCGCGGCTCGGTGCGCTCGTACCTCGGACGTGTACCTGTGCCCCGCACCGCACCGCCCGGCCCCGCCCCGCCCCGCCCCGCCCCGCCCCGCCCCGCCCCGCCCCGCCAGTGTGGTTCCTGATTCATGACTGTTTCTCCGCCTCCCCTCCCTACCCCCTCTCTCTTTTCCGCTCCACAAACACTTTGCGGCTCTCCGCTGCCGCCGCCGGGGCCTCTGGCCGGGCGCGGCGCGATGAACCCCTTCCTCCTCGCCTCTCGCCGCTCCACGTGTCCACGTGCTGGCCTCCGCTGTCCCCGTTTCGTTTTGTTTAGGCCCGCGATCGGCCCCGGGCCGGTTGCTCTGCCGCCTGGCCGCTCTGGCCCACCCTGCAGCCTTTAGCGGGGACTCTGGCGCGGCTTCCCAGCGGGCGCCTAGGCGCACAGCACGTGCGGGGGCCGGCGTGAAATGAGCGAAGGCAGGGGCCGGGGCCGCCGGTTCGAGCTGCATGCCCAGTGCCCAGCTCAAGCACGCTCAGCCAATGTCAAAATTTGGCACTCTTTTTTGACCGTTGTTTTTTATTTTATTGTTGACGTGTGGCCATATAAGGATTAAAAAAAAAAACGCCCTAGTTGCTTAAAATAAAAACCACTTGCTGCCTTGTCTGAAGATGGTATGTTAAAGCAACACATTATAACGCGTCTAATGTATCACAGTTAAAAAACTATAACCGCTATAATTCGCAACTACGAAAAAAAAAGAATACTCAGACGTACCTGAAAATACCTGAAAAATACAGAGGCGTTCTTCAAAATACCACAAAAATGCATATACTGGAAAATCAAATGTGACGTGCGTCACGTCAATAATGGTGTGATCAGTTGTGGTTCACACCACGTAATCCTATCTTAATTTACGTCACACCATAAAATGCGACGCCAGCATAGGGTCAGGGTACGGTATTGCACAAAGGAGATCGCATCACAACCGGGACCAAAACTACGGTCACACCATATCATCCAGGCGTCACACTCGCATGTGTGACGCATGTCACATTAGTTACTGTAGAAATACGCACAAAAATATGGAAGAGAAGTGCACAGAAATACAAGAAATATTCGCTAACTGTCCACAAAAATACATCAGATATAACCGTTCCTCGATCATTCAGACATGATGTCTAATGTTGGATAAAACGGAGTCTTTCCCCCGCGGGTCTTCACTGAGGAAACTGACATGCAGAGCGGGACACTGCTTTGGTTGCTGCGGGGTTCCTCCAGGATCATCCGGGTTGGTCCGGGACTCTCCCGTGCCGGCTGCGCGGCTGCGTGCTGCTCGCACCGCGGCGACCACCGGGCACTCCTCGGCACTCGGGTGTCTGTTGGGCGGAGGGCGGTGCGTTGGCGCAAGGGATCGCAGTTCCCCCCACTCCACACGCTTTGCGATTCTCCTATCTCCGTATCGTCCCACCTCGCAGCCTGCACGGCACGTGTGTGCACTCTGAGGCGCCGGTCGGGATTCCAGGAAATGCTCTCTATGTCCGACACCCTGTACGCCCGCGTCCTCGCGTGGGCGCGCCAAGCGCCACACGCCTTCCTGCAGATACTCTGCTGCCCCGTTCTTCTCAACGCCGCTCCTCTCCGCGCTCTCAAGTTTTTACGACCAAATTTGCGTAGTAACTACTAAGCGTTTTGTGCTGTCATAAGTTATGAAGAAATTCTTTAGTATTACTGAACTTTTTCCTAGTAATACTAAAAGTTTTTCGTAGTACTTGATTTCACCGTAAATATAATACCAGAAAAACGTTTTGTAATACTAGGAGAAATGTTTAGTAATACTAAAGAATTTCTTCATAACTTATGAGTTACTAAGCAAATTTGGTCGTAAAAACTTTAGAGTGGGGTATGATCTGCTCTCTTCTTTCATCTCCTTGAATCCGCAGTTCTTTTTTTTTTCCTTCTCCGCTCTGCTCTGCATTATCGATAAAACAAAAGCACAGCCGTACGCCCTTTTTCAAGCGCACTGAGGTTATATGCTCGACATTAAGCGTAATAACATGCCTATGCGCTGATACTCTCCCTATCTAAATGAACGGTAAATTTTCTTTCCCACGCTTCGTTTTCAGTTACGCCTTATTTTTACCAGTGATGTCATTGTGTGGGGGCGGGCGCGGCTAGCCCTAACCACATTCGCGATCAACATCCGCTAAGCCAGTCGGCGCCAGTGTTTCGGCGAACGCCCCTGCTGTCTGCTCCGTACAGTAAACCCGAATACGTAGGGAAAAATTACCATACGGATACACCGATGTGAGGCAGACGGGTACCTCCACCCACCTGCCTACTCGGCAGAAAGAATTCTCCAGTTGGAGAGTTTGCCCAGAGAAGGTGCGCATCTGCCTCAATTGTGTGCAGGTGGCAGTATATCCGCCTGCCTATTAGGCAACCCCTCTGCACCCGTGTCTAGACGTTGCCTAGTTATCAGGCTGAGATACAGTCCCGTTACGCACAGGTGTATTGCGCGGTTTTTGTCTAACTTTCTGACATAACACAACCCAGCCCAGAAGCCTTGCCGAGCCTGAGCACGTGTGGCTGGTGGCTGTTTGTGGCTGCGGCACAACCTTTTTCTCGCGATGCACTTTTTATTGGTCTGTCGACACCTCACTCGGTTTCGGCGGCGCCGCCAGCAGCCATGCACTAGGCTGACGTGCTCAACCCGATGACATCGACACGCCACGTGCTGTGCAAAATAAACTGGATATCCGGCCGAATGCTCACTCTCGTTCACGTTCTTTGAAAGACCGGTGGTCATTGCTGTGGACAGCTGAGACTGGCCCTTTGGCGAGAACCTCACCGGGTGTTTGCACGTGTAAGTGTCTGGGCCGGGCCCCGCCGGGCTCGTCGTGTTGGTGCAACATCATCAAGTAGAGTGCTGTGGCGGCCCGTCGACCCCGCCACGCCCCGCCACGCCCCGCCCCGCCACGCCCCGCCACGCCCCGCCCCGCCACGCCCCGCCACGAGCGTCCGCGGGCGTTGGCCGCGTGTCTCAATCTTCCATCCTGGAAAATCGCGCTAAAACCCAAGTGTTTTACTTCCCATCCTCTAAGCCAATGAAGCTGATAATGAGGCATTCTCGGGCAAGTTCCATTGCTCGAATGAAAACTACTCTTGTCTTAGGCAGGCACGCCGGTCTAAGTCGAAAGGCTACTGTTTAATTAAATTTAATTCCTCGCCCCTTCCTTTCATTCCCACTATAGTTTACCTTTCTTTCGTTTGGTAGGTCCGCATTCCAGCGATGCCATGTCGGTAGAATGCTGGGTGGAATGCGGACCTCCCGACTTCCCCCAAGGTGCACGATTTTCGCTTAGTCCGTGTTGCTGGCGTTCACGATGTGGATACGCACTCTGGTGTGGAAGTCAGGTCGTCTAGAAGTCTGCGCAGACTCCACTCGGCACACGCCGTCGTGCCCCCTACCGCCCTCCCCTCCCCTCTCCCCCCTCCCCTCTCCCCCCTCGCTTACCCTGCCGCGCCACCACCCTGTCCAGTCAGTCCAGACGTGGGCGTGTTGAGGTAGTGGGTTTGGGTCGCAAACACTGCAGGTGGATTCAGAATATCGTTCTGTAATGTCCTCTCTCTCGCTCCTTATGGGCCTGCCTCTTGAGTGCGACAAGGACAGAGAGACGAAGTGGCCGTGTGGGTGGAATCGCCCTGCTGTGCAGCCTGGTGGGGGCTCGGGCCGCTCGGGCACGGGGGCAAACAGCACGCGGCGGCGGGCGCGGGCGAGGGAGGTGTGGTCAAGGGGAAAGGGGCGGCATGGGGGAGCGAGCACCTGCTGCCCCACCTGTCAACGAGTTTTGACCCCCTCCAAAAGTCACCCGCACATCTCCTCACCAGTGCCTCCAAAAGGGCTGGCTGTTGCGGGCTCTGCCGCTCTGGCTGCGATGCCGAGGAGCCCGCAACAGCCCGCAAGGTTTTTACTGTCAGCCCGCAAGAGCCCGCAGGAGTTTTGAAGTGCGAAATTTGAAGGAAACTTTCAATTGAATTGCATTATTGTTTTGACAGATGTGAAGAATAGTTCAGTTTCTTGAGATCTGGAAAGATAATGATTCAAATCAATTGAAAATTTCACCCAAATTTCGCACTTAGGAAATCTTGCGGGCTCTTGCGGGCTGACAGTAAACGCCTTGCGGGCTCTTGCGGGCTCCTCGGCATCGCAGCCAGAGCGGCAGAGCCCGCAACAGCCAGCCCTTTTGGAGGCACTGCTCCTCACGCAAGCAAACGAGCAAACTGCGTCAGCAGTCTAGATGGAATGTCTACCAGTTGTAACTCTTACAAAGATTGTTGCTCAAAAATGTTGACTTTGGTTTTGGGACCCTCTCATTGCGCCAGAGACGTCTGCGATCAAAAACTAAAAGTTTGAAATTTCAACTCTGCTGTATTAACTAAAATTGCAGGCAGAACGCAACCAAACAATGATGGATCGCATTTTTAGCGAAAGTTCTCATGAACTTGATGATCTGAATCATGAAATGTGATGACAGAAGAGCTTCAGACTCCACATGGGTCCACATGGTTCCCGAATCCACATGGGATCCAAAACCCCTCCATGGGATCCTACACCCATGTGTGTTCTCAAAAATTCCACATGGGAAGTCAGCAATACACATATGGAAAAATTTCCACCTGGGTTTTCTTAGAATTCCCGCATACAAAACCTCAAAAACCTACATGGTTTTCTGTCTGGATTTTTCATTTGGGTACTGTTCTGAATCAGACCGATCAGACTGTGCAGGCTGGGCTGCTGGGGTGCGGGTGGGAGTCGGGTGACCAGTGACCAGGGCGTGGGAACAGTGGGATCCCGCATCGCGCCGCCCCGCGCCGCCCCGCGCGCTCTCGCCCGATAAGCACTGCACATCGGCTCTGCTCGGCTCGGCTCGGCTTGGCTTTGTCAGGTGCACCGCCTACGAGGGCCGGGGCCGGGTCGGGCTGAGCCGGGCGTAGAGAGACTCGGAGTCTCTCTAGCAGGGCGGCGCGAGACTGTCCCGACCGGTATCGGTCAATGAAGGGCTCCCGAGAGGCTCTCCGAGAAAAATGATGTGGACGCTACGACTCGAAGTTCGCGCTGTGGGGATGACTTGGTCTATTTAGTGGCATGTCTAGACGCTCGTATTCGATGAAACTGAATGTATGGCTGTCATCAAGTGGGTAGACTGGTCAGTAGTTGATTGTCATAGGCAAAAGTTTTTTCTTTCTTCGTTTGTGAGCGCTTCTTGTCCTTGGCATGAACCAGCAGGAGGTTTGAGGGATGAGGAAGGGCATAAAAACAGAAGCCTGAAGCTCTTATTGACAAAACGCCCAGCGAGTAAGCAGATCGTGATACTCTCTCCCGCTTTTAGAAGCCCCCAATGATGCCCCGGGAGTAGCATTTGGTGGGATCTTTTTACTTGTCACTCGCAGCCCACCGAACAACACAGTCAGCGACACGACAGCGAGAATGTCTTCAAACAACTTTGTGAAAATTCAGCATGGAAGCTGCCGAGGCATCTTCAAAAACAAGACATCGTTTTTCCTCCGTAGAGGCGAGAAAACGCGGTTGTGAAATTATAGGTCTCCGCGGAGGGGGCGGGGAGGGGGCCATACGGCCATAGGGGCAGAAGGGCAGCAGAGCAGGCGTCATCACCACGTCACAGTCGCACGGGGTGCTGGGCGGGGCGCGGGGCGGGCAGTTCTGCCCGGGGCGATAACGCCTTGCCCCGCCCCGCCCCGCCCCGCCCCGCCCCGCCCCGCCCCGCCCCGCCCCGCCCCGCCCCGCCCCGCCCCGCCCCGCCCCGCCCCGCCCCGCCCCGCCCCGCCCCGCCCCGCCCCGCCCCGCCCCGCCCCGCCCCGCCCCGCCCCGCCCCGCCCCGCCCCACCCCGCCCCGCCCCGCCCCGCCCCGCCTCGCCCCGCCCCGCCCTGCCCCGCGCCGCGCCGTGCACGCGCCGAGCCGCGCTGCGCCGCCAGCGCTCGGTGACGTGTTCGTCTTCTTGGCTGAGTGCTTGCCGCACCATCACACTGGGCTGTATGACCGGGCCGGGCCGGGCCGGGCGCGGCGAGCGCTGCGGATGTCGTTATAACTGTAGCGCGGAGTAGCGTCGTTATGCCGCGGCGTTGCACCACCACGACCTCATGAGTGGAGTGTGGTGTGCACCTGGATTTCTGCTGCTGATGCTGCTGCTGACGTTTCACGGGCTCTCGTTCCGCGGGCGCAGCCTTTTGCGATAAGAACCTTGTTGTGAACAAATGTTTTTGCTCTGCAATTATTGTGAGCGCACTGCCATTTGTTTTACCAGTGTGAAGCACCCGGTATGTTTCTCTTTTATCGTTACCTATAGCGGGAACGTTCTGCCACAATGTCTCATCTCTCTCTCTTTCTCCCACCCCCCCTCTCTCTCTTTCTCGTTCTCTCTCCTCCCCTCCCCACCTCTTCTCGATGGAGCTGTTTTGTCCGCCCGGAAATTTCGTAACTCCTTTACGAAGAGGAGGCAGATGGTCGGGGAGAGCATAGAGAGGCGGAAAGGAGAGGGGGACAGAGAGAGGCCGATGATATAGAGGAAGATGGAGGGAGGGGCCTCTTTCTCGGCACATTGCGCGTGGCCGGGGGCCGGGCCCCGCTGGCAGGGCACAGCAGGATGTCCAAAGAGTAAAGAATTAGTCTTATTCTCTCTCTGAAGAGCGGGGCAGCGATCAGCGGTCATAGTATACTACTACACAAAGTATAGTGTACATAGTATGCGTAGTATACTACTACTACTACTACTACTACTACTACTACACAAAATACGTCCTGTTAGCCCCCTCCCCCCTCTCCCTCTCCCGGCATGCGACACCGACAAGTTGACAGAGAACGAGGGGCAGGCTGGATCGGATCAGTGTTCAGAAAGTTCGGTGAAAATCCTTACGAATACATCTCAGTGAAGCGGCCTCTTGGGTAAACCTGCTCTGTCCTGTCAGTGGCGGCTGGCCTACGACTCTTGAACCTTTATTGGCGGGTGACAGCAGGTCCACCTACACTCCGCACTCAGTCTGAGGCTCCTGCCATGCACTTTGCTGTTCGTTTTCTTTTATAGTGTCGATGACGAAATCCTTGTGGGCGCGTGGTCCCGGGGCGCGTCACTCGTGACATGTCGTCCACGTGACGTCGTCAAGGTTGGGTGTCCGTGGAGGCCTGGTCGAGGGGTACCTCACTACTTGGATGGGTGTACACTGATTGGAGATCTCGTTCATGATTGGAGTCAAAATCTCCGCCACAATATACAAAAACTTTAAATTTCCTCAAAAATTTTAACAACATTCGAAGATTTTGTGAAATTTTACATAGTATTGTGGATTTTGGACGTCAAACTAAGTGATTGCAGAGTGTTTGGAAAATGATTGGAGTTAAGGGTGTACACTGATTGGAGCCAGTGAGGTACCCCTCGGGCCTGGTCCTGCATCCACGCTCTTGCGATTCGGCCAAGAGAGACAATCTTGCCATGAAATATAGCCTAAAACTTTGATCGTGGGTTGCGCACACACTAAACTGTTATGTACAATTTTATGCATAACTAGAACATGCATCACTTGTGTAGAATAAATCTTACGTACTTATGCACAAGTTTTCCATAATTATGTAAAAATTCGTACATAGTGCCGTAATAAATTTTACGTAAGCTATGCATGTGCATAGATCTACGTAAGCTATGTACAAAAAAGTACATAATATTTCTATGTGCACCATTCCCAACGTCCGCTCACAACCTGCGAGTACGTTCGTTGGATAAGTATCCGATATAACACTTTCATTTGAACCCCGCATCCATAGCCTCCCCTACTCCTCGCATCCAGACGCTGTGTATGCGAGGCAACTTGTGCAGCCTCTCTCTCTCTCTCTCTCTCTCTCTCTCTCTCTCTCTCTCTCTCTCTCTCTCTCTCTCTCTCTCTCTCTCTCTCTCTCTCTCTCTCTCTCTCTCTCTCTCTCTCTGCGCAACACTGGGCTGGGGGCTGAGATAGTAAGTCAGGGAGATACAGGAGGTCTGTTTGCTCGCCCATAGGCGTCCGGCGGCTCTTCTTACGCATGACCCTCCCCTGATGAGGTTGCCGTCGACGTGCCTCCGCTCCGCACGTCGGGCGGGACGCGAGAGTCTCGTGCCATGTCGTGCGGCCGGTACAAGCGCCCCTCCCCTCCCCGCAGTTACAAGGCCGCCCAGCGGGGCCTTACGACGCGACCAGGCCCGGGCCAGCAGCGGCACGTGGCGGCGCCCCCACCCCTCATCACCCCCTGCGCCCACCCTTCCCCCACCCGCAACCCCCGCCCCACCCACAACCCCCGCCCCTGCAGGGCCCGGCGCTACTGCCCCTCTCCTCCCCCGCCCCCGCTTCCCTCTGGCTTTGCACGGCCTACCTGCACACCGCGCGCGACTTACCTTTGGTTTCTCACCCTCCTCCATGGCTCTGCTAAAGGTGCGAAGAATGTCCAAATTCGCGAGGGAAAACGGGAAATCTTTGAGGAACTCCCCGGAACTCCCTGACTTAGAGAAAAACTTCCCAGCATATTTTCAGGATGTCTCCTGCGTCACAAAAGGGGGGGGAAATTCTCAGTCTTTTGAGTGGGCTTCCTCGAAATCCGCAATTATGCGGAAGCTCGGGCATTGCTATTAACTTGCATGCTTCTCCAGCTGGGTGTAGGCAGCCGCCGGGAGAATGGAAGCGCGTGGGTGTGAGTCCTTTGCCCAGCGCCGGGAGGAATCTTCTTCTTTGCTGAACGCCAATGAAGCCAGTGCGGCAGACTTCTGGCCATGATCGCCACGATGTTGGCGCTGGTGTTGGTGCAGGTACTGGTGATCACTGTGAACTGGTTGACGTATGTCGCTGAAATATTGGCGTCCTCTGAAGGACGCCAAATCTTGGCGTTTCAGGACGCCAGTACTTGGAGTTCTGAGAAGAAGAACGCTAACATTTGGAGTTCGAAGACGCCAATATTTGGCGTTCGAGAAGAAGAACGCCAACCAGCTTACAATCACTGGTGTTTGTGCTGGTGCGAGCCTGGTCGGGTGGCCCGGAGCGGCCTTACGGCTGGACTGCACACATGGGCACATGGCTACTCGGGAGATTTCACGGAATAAATATAATTTTACTTTCGTCAATAGACGTAAATTGTGAATAAAACACATTATTGAACAAAACTCCGAACGAGTGTGGCTAAACTTAAACTATTTTTTTCTGTAAATTGTCGCCGAGTACAGATTTATACAACCCCTCGGTCGGGTCGGGTACGGTTGGCCCGAGCAGGCGTTGCCCATACGCGTCGCGCCCGCCCGCCAGTCTGTTGTGCTGATGCGAGCCGCAGGCCTCGAGCGGCGCTGGCGCTGAGTAGAGCTGCTGAGGCGTGCTGAGCCGTGCTGAGCCGCGCTGAGCCGTGCTGAGCGTGGCTCTGTGTGTTGTGCGCCGAATAGTGTCGGCCACGTGTCGGCGGCGCGGGGCAGCACAGCGAAAGCGCGGCTGCGCGCGGCTCATTCTCATCATGGCCCTCTTCTCCTCCTCCTTCCTCCTCCGTCTCCTTCTCCTCCTCCTGCTCCTCGGCTTTCCGGCAGCTTGGCCGAGCCCGCGGCCGCGGCCGCGCAAGCAGGAACATAACACGACGCCCCACCGCCCCACCCGCCAGTGACGCAAAGAGGTACGAGCCCCACGTGGCGCTGGGCGGGGCGGGGCGGGGCGGAGCGGAGCTGGCCGGGCGTAAACTGGCGGATTGTCACCCCGCCAAGTAGGCGCTTTGTGTGTATAACGGAGAGACTGGTGCCTGCGGACTCGTGATGTACAGCACTGGGCGCATGGCATGGAGGACTTCCACCCTAATGAAGAAAAGTAGGAAGACAGGCCAGGAACATAACAAATCGGCAATTGTTTTGAACAGCTCGTCTGCTCTCCACTAATCACAGCTGAGAACAATTGCCATTTGGTTGTGTTCCTGGCCTGTCTTCCTACTTTTCTTCTTAGGGTGAAGCTAGAATATATAGTTCATCGCAACTTAGGAACAATTCACCTTGTCTGGTGCGAAAAGTTCGAAAGCTTGTGAACCTGTTGCTTACAAAACGAACAGCACGGACCATTTACAGGTTTCCAATTGCGAAACTTTTAATCTCCTCACAACGTATGTTTGCAAGTTTCTCCAGTGCGCGGTCCTTCAGTCCGCGTCTTGATAACTCAAGCTTGAGACATTTCGTGTTTCTGCCCCGAGCGCGTCCCTGCCCCGTACAGGGGGTAGCCCAGCCCTCCGCTACGTTTGAGCCCCACCTCGCCTCGCCTCGCCACGCCACTGCTCGCCCTGCCCTGCCCTGCCCCGTGTGCCCGCAGGGGCCATGCCCTCTGAGCGGCGCTGCTCCACGCCGAGCCACGCCACTCCTAGCGCTGCGCCGCGCGTGGCTAGGCCGGCCCGGCCCGCCCCGGCCCGGGGCCCAGCGCTAGGCGAGCCATCACACTGCAAATAACCTTAAAGAAATTAAATTAATTTTATTTTTAAAAAAAAGGCTACTTCGTTGCCTAAAAATGAGTTTTATTGTTGTCAAAAGACTAAATTTTGACTGCTGTTTGTGTCCTCCGACGTCTTGTTGGCATACAGCGAGACGGTAGCGGCAATAGAAAGGAGTGTTTTTTCGATTACTAATAGAAATTCGATGATCCGCCGCGTGTCAGAGCAAACAAGGACGTGCGTTCGTGTCAGTTTGCCGCGGCGCTGCCACGGGGCTGCAGGCAGGCGGATCGCATTGCGCGGGACGGGGCGACGCGGGACGGGCACCCCGCATCGTGCTGGGGGACGTAGCGCGGGTACACAAGGGCGGGAGGGAGGCAAATACCTCGGCCGTGCGGCACGGCGCTCTCAGGAACTCCGGGTAAAGCGCGGGGCGGGGTGTACTGTCAGAAAAAGGAGAAAGGTACGCACAAGTCCTCGCGCTTGCTCTATGTGTACTTCGACTAGTATGGTCTTTTGGGGGGTACCAAGTACTGTGACATTTTACATGAAGCCTTCCTTGGCCTGCACTAATAAAGTACGAAAAGTATCGTACGCGATCTGTACAAAATTGATGTGTGAGAACTGTCAGAAAAATGATACCATGTCTACCTGGTATCATTTTTCTCACAGTTCTCAAAAGTTTCGAAATACAAGCTCATAGCCTCGTCCCATCCCTTACGGCCACGTCGCGACTTCGTGCCCGCGAGCCGCGCCCAGGTAGGGCGGCCGCGGTGCCCAGGAGAGAGGTGGGAACAGCAGGAAGGGTGAGATTATAGACTCTTGACGGGTATAGGCGAGTATATGGCCAGAACTGAAACTGGGTTGTCAGAAGTACAGTATAGGCAAACATCGCCAGCACAGTACACCCGCGGTCCGCGGTGTGAGGCGGGCGATAACAACGCCTGCCTGCCTGGTGGGTATTTTTTTTCCGAGCGGAGAGTTTGCCTCGCATGCAGGCGTTAATAAGTATTGGTCTTCCTGCGCCTCTCAGCATTGCATCGTGCTGCCTTGCCTACCTATCTATTGCAACAGTGGGCCTCGGCCTGGCTCCGATCCGCCAAGCCGCACACTTACGCTGTAGGACAAAATATCTTTCTCGATTCACGATTTATTTTGTGAAGCACGACGATGTACGAAATATGTTGCGAAATTAGAACCGACCCATTCTCGCTCGAAATTGAATTTAATGGCGATACTTAGTGCTCATAATTTTTTAATTTGTAATTGTTAATTTTTCTACCTCAACCGAACCTCGTGCTCAATTTTCTTGTAACTCTACAACTATTTTCCTCAGAGTAACATTCATCCACTTATTGCCTTTACTGTCGCATTCGTGACAGTGCACCCCGATTAGCGTGCGGGATTACGGCACGATGTAGGAGGGTGGCTGGGTGGGCGTGGCCACCCGGAGGTGATCTAGATCAGGGCTTGGCTCACCCGGGCTCGTCAGCAGCCTGCCCTACACCATATGTGCGCACCGACCCTCTGTCGAGAACTTTTGCGGTCAGTGAATATTTTACACCGCCTCGCCCTGCCTCTCTCCGTCTGCCTCGAAGCCCTCGCTGGCTGGACCCCTTCCAGCGATTAAATTAGTCGAAATGCGATCGGCACCGCGATCGCAGAGCGCGTCTCGCCCTACAGGATGGCTAAACTTCCGGTTTTTCCTCTCCCTTTTTGTCCTAACTCTTACTTTCCGGATGGAGCGGGCACTGCAAACACCCGCACCCCACCCCCTCCGTACCCTCCTGCCCTCTTACGTCACACCGCCTCCTCCCTCTGGGCGCGCGCCGGCCCGCGCCGCCGGAGTCCCGCCGGGGGGGCGGGGGGGGGGGGGCGGAGGGGCGCAGGGGGGACCTCCGGTCGAACCAGCCGCGTGGGCTCCAATGAGGACCCTGGGGGCGCTAGGGGCACCAGAGGGGTTGCAGGGGGTGGAACGCGGAAGTGAAAGTGGCCGAAGGGGTTGTGGCGGGGGGTGAGGGGGATGTTCAAGGCCACCCAGTGAAACCCTCATCGCTGTCTCCCCCCACCCCCACCCCATCCCTCCTGGGCGCACGCGGGCTGTGTGCTGAGCGTGTATCACCATGGCGGGCTGCACCACGCGGCCAGCCTTAGTCTAACCCCCCTCCCCCCCCTCCCCCCGCACGGCACCATCAAGCAGAGTCACTGTTCGTTACTCCTAGAGCAGCGCTCCACTGCTTTTCTGCAAGAGACAATAAAGAGCATTCACCTATTGCCGCGCGTTGCCCCGTGAGGTGCGCCGTCCGACACCAAACTTCCCTTTTCTCTCCTCTCCTTAATCCTCCTCGATTGAAATGGGGACCACCCAGGATCACAGCCCGACCCTGAGAGGGGGAAGAGAAGTCTGATACGAACCCCCACCCCACCCCTCCCTCCTCTCTCTCTTTCTGGGTTGCCTCGGGGGCGCACACACAGGACAAAACGGAAACGTAGCTTTTCTCTGCGTCAGATTTCAGCCAGAACCGCGGACAGCTACTGCTGCTGGCCCTTCCCCTCTTCTTGAAGCTTCCCAAGCATGGTTTCTGATCCCCCCCCCTTCTTTTTTCTGCTGGCACGGAGGCAGGCTCCTGTGTACCGCACCGCACTACTCTCACCCTTTCTCCCCAACCCCCATATCCCCGCCCTCGCCACCCCAGTGGTGTGAGGCGGGCACGTGGGCGCAACCCCTGAGCCCCCTACCCCTTTTCCCCTCCCGCTCCAACTAACCCTGCCCAGCATCCCCGTCGGGGTCGTAAATGTTGGCTGCGGCGGGGGTCGCGGAGCGTGGGGGAGGGGAGGGGGGGCGGGCGGCAGCAGGGGGCGCGTGTTGGCCATTCTGGTGTGGGTGAATGGGGGCCAAGGTTCCCGACGAAGACCGCCACCGCCTCGTTGCATCCCCCCACCCCAAACCAAGCCCCCCCCCCCCCTCCACGCACCGCCATACCCACCTACCCGTTTCTCACCCCCTTCTGGAGAAGCCGCGTGTGCCTCATGTTAGTCTTGTCATCTTGCGCTCCCCGAAAGTACTCTGCCCTGCCCGCCCAAGCGAACCACGTCCAAGCCCAGCTAGCCCCCCAACCCCATTGTTATGAGAAATCGCCGCGTAGGGGGACTAGACGGGACCGGGCACGGTCGGCACGGTATGGTGGCCCGGCCCGGGCTGCTGGAATGAGCGTGTAATCTCTCATGTCCGACCTGTCATCGGTCTTGTCCCCCCTACCCCCCCCTCCTGCCCCTTCTAGTCGTCCTTTTGCCTCCACAGCGTCGCTAGCAACCCCCCCCCCTCCCCCGAGAGTCTACCATTTGCGAATGAAAGAGTCGCAAATCGTCGCGTGCCCCCCTCCCCCCCCCCCTGATCCCGTCCCCGCTGGCAGTGGCGCTCATCGTCTTTGAGTACGGTAGGGCAAAGGGTCTCAACTCCCACCCGGTTTGAACGCAAACCACCCGTTTATTTCACTTTCCCCCCAAAACACATAGCAAAAAATTATTTTCTTCCTTCTTTCTTTCCCTCCAAGGGGCCCACAACTCCGAAAAATTTTGTACACCTGATTTCCGGATTTCAAAGATTTCACATGATTTCAGGTGATTTCAACTGATTTCTAAGATTTCAAGTGAATTCACTGATTTCGCGAGATTTCACATGATTTCAAGTGATTTCCATTGATTTCACACGATTTCCATTGATTTCAGTTAAATGTCTACCGAATTCATATGATTTCCATTGATTTCGTGAGATTTCCAACGGATTCAAGTATTTTTGGGACGACCTCAGAAAATACACGCACAGCTAATCCAAATTATTCTCTCAATTACATGATTAAATAGGATTTTTACTAAATTATTGTGAATTATTTCGATTTATTCCAAATTATTGGAAATTAACTTGCAACTGCGCAAAATAATCACAATTATTTCAATTATTTTTTAAAAAAAATTCAGAAGCAAATTTTGCTCTGCAATTGAAAGGGTGGCGTGAAAACATGGAAAATTTTTGCGGCAGTAAACCTCCCGAAGGAGGTTGCGGTTCCCGCCAGGCACAGGGCTTTTACCCCCTGTGGCAGCCAACTGCTTCGGTGTTCCATGGGAACCGGCGCTTTGCTGACTGCGATCCTATCGCGCAATTCGACAGATTTGATCCCCGTACCACCATTGGCCTACCCCTAGAGGTACGAGCGGTGTCAAGGGCGTTAGACTTCCTGATCCCAGTTTCAGAGGCCTTACCTCAGAGGGGTACGCGGGATTCGAACCCACAACCCCGAGTGCCGACACGTAGCCAGAACAGGAAGCGACCCAACGCCCAGAGCCACCGAGCCAACGGCGGTGAGACGTGTTTAACTTCTATTTGACCTGCCATCCAGCTGCGGCCAAAGGGAATGTCAAGCGCGAAAAACACTTTCCCGAGTGGGAGTCGAACTTCGGACCACTCAGTTCGGTGTTGCGCGCTCTACCAACTGAGCCACGACGACACGATGACTGTACAGTGCGACGGGTTCGAGTTGTATTTGCCCTGTCCTCCTGGCTGGAGGCTGCAGGATACGCGGCAAATACGGCTCGAACCCGTCGCACTGTACAGCCATCGTGGCGTCGTGGCTCAGTTGGTAGAGCGCGCAACACCGAACCGAGTGGTCCGAAGTTCGACTCCCACTCGGGAAAGTGTTTTTCGCGCTTGACATTCCCTTTGGCCGCAGCTGGATGGCAGGTCAAATAGAAGTTAAACACGTCTCACCGCCGTTGGCTCGGTGGCTCTGGGCGTTGGGTCGCTTCCTGTTCTGGCTACGTGTCGGCACTCGGGGTTGTGGGTTCGAATCCCGCGTACCCCTCTGAGGTAAGGCCTCTGAAACTGGGATCAGGAAGTCTAACGCCCTTGACACCGCTCGTACCTCTAGGGGTAGGCCAATGGTGGTACGGGGATCAAATCTGTCGAATTGCGCGATAGGATCGCAGTCAGCAAAGCGCCGGTTCCCATGGAACACCGAAGCAGTTGGCTGCCACAGGGGGTAAAAGCCCTGTGCCTGGCGGGAACCGCAACCTCCTTCGGGAGGTTTACTGCCGCAAAAATTTTCCATGTTTTCACGCCACCCTTTCAATTGCAGAGCAAAATTTGCTTCTGAATTTTTTTAAAAAATAATTGAAATAATTGTGATTATTTTGCGCAGTTGCAAGTTAATTTCCAATAATTTGGAATAAATCGAAATAATTCACAATAATTTAGTAAAAATCCTTTTTAATCATGTAATTGAGAGAGTAATTTGGATCAGCTGTGCGTGTATTTTCTTGGGAATCCCCGTATTTTTTGCACGATTTTGAGAATTTCACTTCAAATCTGCCGTAACAAGGAGGTATTTCAAAGAATCTTGGTCGTCTAGCACTTTCACTATGTTTTATTGCTCCAGTTAATAAATTAATATTCCCTCACAAACCAGATTTGTGGAAGTGGATTTGCGTAGGACTATTATTTATACCTCCAATGGCAAAAATGTAAACAAAAAGAAATTGTTTATACATTGAGTACTTTTATTGAAATGGCACTAAGCTTTAAGAATAAATAGGAATCTCAATCTGTTATGAAAGTATCTAAAAATCTTAAAATATCTCGAATTCGCCGAACAGCTGTTAGTGCACATCGCCCCCCTCCTCTCCCCACACCGATTGGAGTGAGTTTCCCGAGACGCTTTTTAAATGTGATTTCATGTGAATTCAATGTGATTTCATGTGAATTTGAATTTAATGTGATTTCACGTGAATTCAAAGTGATTTCAACAGATTTCAAGCGATTTCAACGGAATTCGTGTGAATTCAAGACAATTCAACTGATTTCAAAGATTTCACTGATTTCAATGAGATTTCAATGAGATTTCAATGAGATTTCAATATGATTTCCAAAGATTTCGGTGGCCATGTACACCTGAATTCCAGAGTTGTGGGCCCCTCGTTTCCCTCCTTTCTTTCCCTTTCTCTTTTCTTTCCCTTTTCCTTCCCTTTCTCTTCCTCCCTTCCTCTTACCACCCGATTATAATCCGTACCTCCCACCCGTTTATTTTTACGGTAGGGCAATTGCCCTACCGTGAACATACGATGAGCGCCACTGCCCGCTGGGTCTAAATGGCGGGCTGCTTTACTCGGGCGGATCAAGGGAAGACTGATAAGGGGGAGGGGGCACATCAGGTTGTTCATTTGGAGGGATCCTATCGCCCAATTGGCCAACGTTCCACCCCCCCCCCCCCCACCCCCCACCCCCAATGCGTGCCTACTGCTGCAGTGCACCTATGGATGGAAGCGGATTTTTGACGAGATTCAATACGTATTGGAGTTAAATCCATAAGCCCGATTCGGACTTAAAACAAGAACCATCCCAAAGAAGGATAATTTGATAACATATCCAGCATACTCAGGAACATTTTGGTACTTGAGCCAGTCTTGGATTCAAAGTTGAATGCGCATTGCGCATGATCCAAAAGCACTCCTTTGTGGGTGTGGGTCACCGAGTGTGACGAACATCTCTAACTTTGATTGTCTCATTTTTCATACGCCTGTGAGACAAACTTCTGTCAGTGAGAGAGTGATCCGTGAGCTCTCAAGCAGCAGCCATTTGTATGGGCAGTCGTCCCCGTCCAGCCACCTATATGATGCGAAGTGTAAGTGCCGTCCGTCCAGGTGATTTCCAGTGTGTGCGAAAGATGGGGGAGGGGGGGGGAGGGGGGGGGGCTTATGTGCTCGAGGTGAGAGGATGTCAGCCGCAGAGTGGAGGGGGGCGCTGCGGGGCGAGCGTGATGGTGCCTAGCATGCCTCCTAGTTACCTCGAACACACGTGGGGCGTGCGGGGCCCGGGCCGGGCGGGGCCGGAGCTAACACTACGGCCTGCCGACTGATTCAGAAGATCGCTCTCATCACTCCGTCCTTGTTGCACCTGAAGCGGTGCTCCATGAGTGCGACAAGGACTGCGGTACGAAAGCGATCTTCGGAATCGCTCGGCTGGGCAAGTCCGGCGGGCTCTTGTCCCTGACGCGTGCCGCCCGCGCGTGGCCCTGACTCACAGCTAGCAGCACATTCACCGCAGCGCCGGGCTCAGAGGTGTAAGGTGTAAGGGGGCACTCGGGGGCTTCCCCCGGAGGCGGCCGGAGAGCATCTCATGGCCAGGCTACAGGCTACTAAACGGGCATCGAGAGGGGGAAGAAGAGAGGGGGGCGTTAGGGGAAGGTTTGGCCCCTGCCCCTGCAACCCCCTATACCCTACCTACACAAACCCAACCCCCCGTTCCTCGTATGCATAATAGATACTCATTTGCATTTGGGCTCCGGCCGGCCGCGGTTTTCGGTGTTTCGAGTTTTGGTCGCGCCGTCGTCGTCGTGTGCGGCAGGTGCAAGAGTAGGTGTTCGTTGAGCAGCATGTCTCCGGATCAGAGACTGGGTGACACACGGACATTATTCGCGCAGCAGGGTCGCATTATGTGCATGGCATGGGGTTGATTAAAATCGAAACTCGATCTCGAGACCGCGCCATGCACGCGGCAGCGACCGCCTCGCAGCGCCTCCCCTTGGCATTTACTCCCTTATCAGTGACGAGGACTTATGGCCCACAGGAGCGGCGGGACGGGGCTGGGAGCGGGGTACACTGTAAAAATTTGTTGTAAAAAAAAAGGAAAAAAATACAGGTTTCGCTGTTAAATCAGTGAACAGATTTTTCCTGTAGTTTGATGAAACATTTTGTGAATTAACAAGAAAAATCGCGAAACAACAGATAAAATTTGTAAACTTACGGATTTCTTTTGTAAAGTTACGGAATATTTTTGTAAAGTTACAGAGTTTTTTCTTTTGTAAATGAAAATGAATAAAAAGTAAATTCACTGTCAGGTCGCTTAACAAAATTCACAGATATTACCTGTTAATTTACGACATGTTTTTTTTACTGTGTAGAGAGAGGGGAGGGCGGCGAGGTGGATCGGGACGCGAGACAGGGCAGCGCGGGGCGAGCGAAACACGTGGCCAGCAGGATACGACGACCCTGCCGACTGATAATAGAACATCGCTCTATCATCGTACCTCGCCGTCCTTGTCGCACCCATGGCGGTGTGCCCTATGATTGCGGGTATGGCAGTTGGCAGTGCCACGTGAGTGTGACAAAGAGCGATGGCGATCCTCGGAATCAGCCGGTGGCGGTCGGTTCAAGACGAGGGGCGATGCGATGCCCGTCGGCAGAGCATGGGGCCCCTGCAGGCTGCGGGCCTGGAGTTTGCCGAGGCCGAGTAGAGCCCTGCCGACTGATTCAGAAGATCGCTCTCGTACTCCTGTCCTTCTCGCACTCATGAGGCTATGACATTCCCAACATGGGACACCGCCATGAGTGCGACAAAGGACTAGGGGAAGAGAGCTATCTTCGGATTCGGAATCGCTCGGCAGCGCAGCGAAGCTGCAGGTGAACCAGCCCGGGGGCAGATCTCGTGTCCACAAGCGCCGGACTTCCGGGGAACCTACTGAAAAGTTCCAACGTTTTGCGTAGTTTCACTGCGAGATTATTTCTTTTTCCTCCATGCACGTCAAGAGCTGGCTGAGATAGGCTGAAATATGTATCTTTATGTAAATTATCCGAAGTGAGGAGGGTACTAGTCCGAAGCGGGGGCACCTGACTGAATGCAACACCGAAATAAGCGCGGTGCAGCTTTTGCAGCGCGTGGCGTGGGGCGGCGCGGCCGGCGCGGCGGCTGCACGTGGCGAGGCTTGGCCCCGCGATGGCCTAAGGGGCCTATACGTTTGGGCAGTGTGACGACGGGGAGAGGGGACCGCACTGCCCGCGGGTCCGCGGTTCTCCTGCTGTCTGTCAGAGACCAGTCGGTTAGAGGCGAGGCGAGGCCCGAGGTCCGAGGCCGGTCACTGTGCGTTGGAGCTGCGGTCCTAGTCTGGCCTCCACCGCCGGCCCGATGGGCGATGGGCTCCCACTCCCCCCTCACCTCACCTCCCCGCGGTGCCTCTCCTATCGGCCCGTGTGGTTGCCCGCGCTTCCGGAGCCCAGTATGGCGGTAAATTCAATTCGACGAGCTGGGCGGGGCGATGGTGGCGGCTGCACCCAATTCGTGCAATCTGGGGCGCCACACTGCCTCTCTCTCCCTCTCTCTCTCTCTCTCTCTCTCTCTCTCTCTCCCCCCCCCTGTCTCTCGCTGTCTCGCACTCTGTCTCTGCAAGCAGTAGAACCCGCTGGAGCTGGGGCTGGAGGTACTTCTGCACTGTGACGCTCTGGTGACTCGCCCCGCCCCGCCCGGGGGTACCTGGCGCCCGCGGAGGACTTCGCATGCCACCACACTGCAAAAACACTTCCGTCGGTACAAATGAACAAGAGAACAAAGTCGCTGGCCGGGACGCCCCTTTGTTTATTCACGCCATTCAACTGGTGCTTCCTCTCTCTCCCTCTCATCGCCCTTTACCCGTCCCGTCTCACTGTTGTCTGCCTCTCTTTCTCTCTCACGCAGAAGATTGTCTGCTGCTATTAATAATTTGGTCTACAAGTCTGCATGACACTCCGATGGATTCCTCCTCAAGCCTCTTGACGGATTCAGGGGCGGTCTGGCCGCATGCGAGCGAGCATGCGCGGCGTTGTACTATTAAAAGTTTTATGCTGCGGGGGGGAGAGAGCGAGCACCGCGGGCCAAGGGGCGCGGCCCGCCGGCCCGCCCCAGCGCGGAGAGAGTATTTCTGTTCATCTTTATATTCCCGATTTCTTTTTTTCGCTTCCCTTTAATATGTTGTCGAGATTTTTCCTGCTGCGGTGTAAAAAAAAAGGAATTTCATTTAAAGGATGCAAAATACAAGGGTCTACCACTTCCGCAATCCTCGTACACCCCTCTAGATGATTATTGATAATCAAATAATCATAATCATGTATACATGATAAAACCGTCCAAATACGGACAAATTTTGACAAATATGGAGAAATATTATCAAATTTGACCAAAAGTTGCGTGATTATACTGGCCAATAATCAGTAAATATGTTAAAGACGAACTCAAATAATCATTCATAATCACCATAATCGTGACTGATTATAATCCTCGTACGCGATTTTTCAGACCCTTGGCAAAATACCCATAATAGATTTACATGGGCTGTGCTGGATGGTTGTATATAGTTGCCTTCCTGGACGTACTGCGGCGCCACACGTATAGCGAAAGGGAAATCTTGACGGTATTAGAAATAGGTAGTCGGGTCGCAAGCGGGAGCTAATGTCGCCCTCGTTTCAAAAGATATGTGCTCAAAAAAACGTCGAGAAATGTCTGAAATATGGCCATCTAACTTTATCGTCTTTAGTTTCATCCAGGGCTGCTTGGGAACCTCCACGCGTAGTTCTTACCGTGCCACCCTGCGGCTCAGTGGCTCTGCGGCTTGCGGCGTATACTCAGCGGTCTCCTCAAAAAGATGACCATCGCAAAACACGAAGCTCTTTTTTTCTTTTCTTTCTCTCTCCCTCCTATTTGTTTGCCTGTGCAGTTCGACGATGCTGCCGCTCGCGCGGGCGTCAGCAGGAGTCTGGTCTGCCGGCCCCCGGCCCGCCCTGCCCGCTGCAGTGTGCGTCACGGGGCTGCCCCGCACCGCCAGGCAGGCCTGGGCACCAAAAGAAGTGTTCGCCGTATACGTGTTCAGACACCGGTGAAAACGTGGCAGCAAAAATAGCCGTGTGGTGAGACCCGGGCGGTGGGGCCGTCTGTCCGGGTCAAGTGCATAAGAGCAGCTGCTGACTGCAACGGCTGGCCCAGGCCCGGGCACGAGTAATACGAAAATAGGAGAGGGCAAGCGTGGGAGAGGGAGAGAAAGAGAGAGAGAGAATTGATCTGATTTGATTTGATTAGAGAAAGAGAGAGAGAGAGAGCTGGGCCGCCAACATTTTATTCTACTAGACGGGCCTGACCAGAGGTGTGAGGTTCCATGAAGGCCCGCAAGGTGAGGTGAGCCGTGAGCCCGCGGCCCGGGCGGGCGGGCGGGTCTAGTGACACTAGAGCCCCACCAAGTCACCCCGCGCGGACACGGAGACGGCGCTCTAACGAGAACACTGCAAGAAGAAAACAAACTGTCTTTTGACAGTTATCATCTGGATAATAAATTTTGAACGTGACAAACCTGTGCTTTATCCAAGACAAACAGCACTGAAAATCTACGTGTCATAATTTTAGCCCCTATAAGAGTGAGAATTTGAGGGCAATTTAATTACTCTCTGGATAGTAAGAATTTGTTCCTCGCTCTTTATGAGAAAGAATTTTGAGATCTCGCCCTAAAAAAAAAGTGATTTCAATCTTTTCAAGTTCTCTACTTAGGTGACGACATTTTATTGTCAATTAATTATTTGCTGTTTGGCAAATCACTTGTCAGATTCAAATGACAACTTCGTTTATGAACTTTTTGTCCAACTGACAGATTTTTCAAAAAATCGATATTTTACACACACAATTTGTCGCAAAATATTCTGTCAAATGAAAAAAAATAATAATTACAGTTTTGGCCTCGTCTCCTGTTGCAGGTGCTGCTCCACGTCCCCGCGGCCCCGGTCCGTCGGGATGGTGACGGCGCCCGCTGACGTCACCATGTCGCAGACGTCCGTCCTGCAACAGGGCGGCTCGCACCAGGGCGCCGGGGCGTACCGCGCCGGGGCGTTCCGTGGGGCGCTCCTCGCACGTGCCAGCAGTGAGTAGTACAGACACGGCGTGCTGCACCAGGGCGCCGGGGCGTACCGCGCTGGGGCGTTCCGCGGGGCGCTCCTCGCACGTGCCGGCAGTGAGTAGTACAGACACAGCGTGCCCCCGCAGCTGTGCGGTACAGTAGGTGGCGGAGCCAGGGCAAGTGGGGAGCCGGGGTGGTGGGGTCAGGTGGAGTAGGGCGGGGTGGAGCAGCGGGTACGCCGCAAGAGGAATCGATTCGTAATGCAAAACCATTGATGGGCCGGCCCAGCCTAGCCCGGCTCAGCCCTGCCCCATCCTCCTCCCGACTTGATTTGGCGGCGCAATGGGCCGCACGTGGCCCGGCCCGTCTCGCGGCTTGGTGGGGCGTGGCGGGGCGTGGCGTGGCGGGACGTGGCAGACCGGGGTTATTTGTGTCGGAAGGATATCACTCATTCAGCTGGTACGACCGGCCATCCCAATCCCACACGCCGAGCCATGCAGACGCTCGGCGGGGCAGTGATGGGCAGCACGCGGCGACTCCGGTGTCTTTGGGTTTCAAGCAGCTTTGTTTGCTCACACTTGAGCTCTCATGTTTGATTCCCGTGCGCCACTGTAAAGTAAAACTACAGGAAATCCTGTTAGTTTTTATGCCAGCCTTTACCATAGTTTATTTTACTGGATTCACTGTACTTTCTGACAGAATTCACCGCACTACCAATCTGGAAGTACGGTGAATCTTGTCAGGAATTGAAGTGAATCCAGTAAAATAAACGACGGTAAAGGCTGGCATAAAAATTAACAAGATTTTCCTGCAGTTTTGGGGGGGGGGAGTTGCGGCTGCCTGAAAACCAAGAGGTGTCTTGGCTTTGTTAGCATCGCTACCGTCGGTCAGGTGGAGCAGAGCATAAGAGTGCATATCCCTTCGGATACAGTATATCCGCCTAACGTCGTGGTGCTGCTCTCGTCGGCGCCTGGCGTGTAGGCTCCGGTCGCACAGCCGTGCGCGGCGGGAGTGCCTACCACGCGGGCGCTCCCACCCCGGCGTTTGCTGGGTGGTGCCCGCCACGCCCCGTCACGCCACGCCACGCCACGCCCCGCCACGCCACGCCTCGCCTCGCCCCGCCACGCCACACCGCGGTGCCACCTGACACCCGAACGGAGAGCGCCGCGGTACCGCCGGTACAGTAGCGTCACGGGCCGCTATCCTTCTGATGCAGCAGAGGCGGCGGCAAAGAGAGCGAAGAGGGAGAGCCTCCAGGTGGTGTTCGCGCGAGAAGGACAAGCAGCAGTCCGAGGACACCATGCTCTGTCGAGTCCTGCAGTGTATCACGTGTCATACAGCCCGTCACGCTGCAAGGCGCTGATGTAGTAGAAGTAGCAGCGGCATTATCACTTTTCGCCGCCTCCCGCGGCCGAAACGCTGTGTATCTTTTGTGTCACACACTTGTGCGCCGCAAACCCCACGGCGAGGGGGGGATCACTCATATAAAACTTGTACAATGATTTTTTTTTAATTTTTGATTTTTTTTAGTTTTTTTTTTATTTTCGATTTTAATTTTTCTTCTGATTTTTCCCGAGATAAAAAAGAAATAATATGTTACTTTTTTAATAAATTGTGTTTTTTCTTGTTTTGTTCCCATTTTTCTCAGTTTTGGGTTCATTTGTTCTCGATTTTTCGGATTTTTATGCAACTTTCTACTTGATTTTTTTTTATTGTTTGAATGATTTTTTGGGGGCTGTACAATGATTTTTCGAAGTGACCTCCCCCCCTCCCCCCCCCCTCGCCCCACGGTACGCTTAGTACGTTCTTCGTAGTGTGTACTTCAAATAAGCGTGCACTAACAAGAGTGCGTCGGCTATACACGTTAGACACTACGTCTAGGTGTCCAGTGTCCAGGCAGCAGCTAAGCAGGAAAACTGTGCCGTCTGTCACTTGAGACTGTCTGATCCTACCCTGCCCACGGCACGACCTGCACCCGCTGCCCCAGTCGCGCTCTCCCGTGCCGCGCCTCTCCACTACCTGCTCCATGGAACATGCTCCCGCAGGAATATTTTTCATCGTAGAACAAATGGCTTTTGGCAGTTCCTACTGCTGATTGATGGTCCCTCCTGTCGTGTATAGCGGAGCGTGCGTGTGCGGCGGGAGGCGCCGCATCGGCGGGGTAGGACAGGGTGGGGTGGGGCGGGTTGCGGTGGGGCGGGGTGGGGTGGGGTGGGGCGGGGCGGGGTGGGGTGGGGTGGGGTGGGGTGGGGCCGGGTGGGGGTGGGGGTGGGGCGGGGCGGGGGCGGGGCGGGGCGGGGGCGGGGCGGGGCGGGGCGGGGCGGGGCGGGGCGGGGCGGGGCGGGGCGGGGCGGGGCGGGGCGGGGCGGGGCGGGGCGGGGCGGGGTGGGGCGGGGCCGAGTTGGGCGGGCATGAGTAGGCGTCAGGCCAGCGCGGCGGCAGGGGTGGATAGGACGGCGATGACGGGCCTGCAGGCTGATTCCGAAGATCGCTCTCGCGCCTCCATCCTTGTCGCACTCATGGGGCCTTGCCACCCCCAACATTGGGTACTGCCATGAGTGCGACGAGGACGGAGGCACGAGAGCGATCTTCAGAATCAGACGGCCGGCAGGCGGGTGCGGTGCTGCTCGGCCCGTCGCGGCTCACCCAGAAAGTTAGGCGCATTTCATCATTCTATAGTGAGAAAAACTTGGAGTCAATATGTTCTGGAATCAAGAACACAAATTTTTGGTCGGGTGGCGCGGGTCAGCCTGGCGCGTACGGCCCTGGCGGTGGACGGGAGGAGGACGTGTTCGGCATGTCGTGGGGAGCCGCGCGGCTGTGCGTGTGTGTGTGTGTGCGCGCGTGGGGAAAGGGGGGGGGGGGGCTGCACGTGGATGGCACGCAGAAAGGGAGGGGGTGAGCATTGGCGGCAGGGAGGCGTCTTGTGTTGCCGTTTTGCTGAATTCGCACCCGTGCGCCCTTTCTGTTTGTCCCTGCCTCCCTGCCATACAAACAGACAGAGAGACAGACAAACAAACAAACAAACTTAACGACAAACATAAAACGTTTTATGTTTTGCTTCTTGATCATCGCAAAATGGAAATTTGTTTGTTTTTGAGAAAGCTCTCACTCCGCTGCTTTTATTGTTGAGTGCGTCGTCGTCTTTTGGCCGGGGTATCAATTAGTTTAACCCCCGCGTCAAAGTCAAAGAGCGGAAACAAAGGGCAATTTTTTCCGCCTGTCCGACGGTAGGCCTTGTCCTGCTCCGCGCCCCGCGCGCCTCGCCGTCGTGCTGTTCTGATGAAATGCCCCTCGCCTCGCCACCCCCGCCCCCCAGTCCCCCTCCCCCTCCCCGCTCCGCTGTCCTCAGCCCCGCGCGCCAACGCCACCGGGGTCTATGACCAGCTAGCCAGGTCGGCAACGACGAGCAACGGTTCTGGTGGTCGGCGAAGGTGCAGTCAGGCGCCGCAGGGCTGGGCGGACCGCTGGGCCGCGGCCGCGCGGGGCGAGGTGAAGGAAAAGCTGCACCGCCAGTGAGACTCAGGCCGTCCCGACAGCAGCTTGCAGCTGCAGCACGAGTGCCCTGAGCGAGACGTCTCCTGGACACATACACCATCACGCACTGCGTCTGCGCTTGGCGTGCCGACTCTGCGGGAGAATAACTCCCCGCTTTTTGTCGTCGAACGTTTTTTTTGCGAGCCCTTTTCTGGTAAGGATGTCATGGAGCGCCCACCAGCTCAGTCGTGAGTCGTTGTCGTCGTCGTCCTCGTGGTCGTCCTCCTCCTCCTCCTCCTCCTCTTCCTCCCCCTCCTCCTCACGGCCAAAGTGCGGGCAGCATTCGGCTGGCTGACACGTGCGTCCGACGCGGGGCGGGGCGCGACGGGGCCGCGATCAGCCTAAGGGCCAAGCTAGTGCCCCGCCCCGCCCCATCACGCCCCACCACGCCCCACCACGCCCCACCACGCCGCTACGCGCCTCTTCCTCTGAGGACCCACAGGGAACCGGCTCCGATTGCCTCGCCCGAGCCCCGAGCGCCGAGCGCCAAACGGTCGAGCCGAGCGACGGAGCCGAGAGCCAAAGCAGGGATCGGAGCCGGTAGCAACGACTTGTCTTCACTGAGAGAACCTAGACACGAATAATTACTCATCGCTGGTCACCGACCGGAGCACACTGAGAAAATTTTTTGGCATCGAACTTTAAATTCTGGGAATGAAGCTTTCGGTTACAGCTACTGAATTTGCCAATGCCCATAATTACTCTGACAGATTGAACTACAGTTTTATAGATTTGATGACGGCAACCAAAAGTTTTCCTCAGTGCGGCGACGCGTGGCTCCAGTCCCGGGCACCGTTCACCGTTCGGCTTTTGGATCGGCCGATGGGCGCTCGGGCGAGGCGGGGGACCGCGGGAGCCTTCTCCTTGTGGGTCTGAAGCCTCTTCTACCACGCCCCACCACGCCCCACCACGCCCCACCCCGCCCCACCACGCCCGCTGATCTAAGTCGGTGCGTCGAGCTAGCGAGCGAGCTATCTGCGGGCTCTGCAGCACGGAGCCCCGCAGGGCCCGCAGGACGGAGCGCGGTGCTGGCGGTGCTTCGCCTCGCCACTCTCCGCCACGCCTCGGCCAGGCCACGCGCAGAGCGGGGAAAGTAGGCAGCGATAGGGAAGGGGAAGGAGGGGGGGGGGGAGGCGCTGCGCGGGGAGGAGAGGGGGAGAGCGGGGCGTCCCAGCTGAGCAGTGACCGGGCGAGCCTGCCGAGCCGAGCGCTCCACGTGGCCGCGCCCCCCCCCCTCCTTCCTCCCCGCCGGGCCGTTGTTTGGCTCTGCGGTCGACACGTGTTTGTGACGTCACTGGCAGCGCGCATGGGCCCTGTGGGCAGCAGGGGCCTGGGCCTGTAGGCTGATTCCGCAAACGCGTGTCGTCTCTCTGTCTCGCTCACACCTATACAGGAAGTTCCGTAAGTGCGAGAGAGACAGAGCGACAAAATGCATTTGCGGAATCAGCCTGCTGTGCATGCAGCACCGCGACGCGACGCCCCGTCCTGGCGGCCTGCTCCTGCTGCTCCTGCTACCTCATGGGGACGGCCAGCTGGCTGATTCCGGTGACCGCTCAGTGTGGCATGTCTCTCTCGCACTCACGGTGCGTTCCGTAAGGAGCGAGGGAGGTGCGAGAGAGACAGACCGACGAGAGCGATGAGCGGAATCAGCCTGCAAGAGGGCGGCGCCGGGGCGGGGCGGTGCGGGGCCGCGGGTGATGCGATGCGGGCGTTTAGCCGGGACGGGACGGGACGCAGGGGCGGGCGACAGCAGTTTATTTTGAGGATCGCGGAACGCGACACTTTTGCTCGCATGCGCGCTCACACTTGCACGCACGAGGACTCTCTCTCTCTCTCTCTCTCTCTCTCTCTCTCTCTCTCTCTCTCTCTCTCTCTCTCTCTCTCTCTCCCTCCCTCCCTCCCTCCCTCCCTCCCTCCCTCCCTCCCTCCCTCCCTCCCTCCCTCCCTCCCTCCCTCCCTCCCTCCCTCCCTCCCTCCCTCCCTCCCTAACTATCTATCTATCTCACACAAACACACAATTACACTCGCGAGCGCGCGCAGCGGCCGGGACCTACTCGTTACTCGTTCACACGAGCACCGCGCACCATGGGATAGCATGAATGAAATGCGACTGTCCCAAATGCAACCTTTTGTTTTCGTATGTACATAGTTTTCGTATGCACTTACTCGCGTCTAGGAGAGGCCACCGGCCCTCTGACCCTGCTCGTCAGAAACTGACAATGGAAGTGACGACACCTGCACTCGGGAATGCAAAAGCGACCAAACGGTAGAAAGCCACACACGCGGCGGATTTAAGAGCTGTGCCTTTCGTCAGGGGAACTGTTCATGATGTCAAACTGAGATTGTAAACCCTCAGAACGCTTCCTGTCACAACGACTGGCGTTTTTGCGTGCTGCGCACCACGTGGACACACTATCTCCGTCCGTCCCATGTCTCTCTATCTATATATCTATCTCTCACACACCTACGCACACTCACACACACACTCACACGCACGAGGACTGAGCTGGCATGCGACCCCCTCATGCATCAGGGCCGCTCTGCTGTGCGGGGCGGGCACGCGGGGTTGGCGCCGCTCGAGACGGCGGTAGGCAGCCCGTCCGCACGGCTGTGTGCGTGTTGCCTACCCCCACGGGGCTCCCACCGCCCACCGGCCCGAGTCCGCCCTCCGCCTTGCACAGCTGGGAGTGGGTCACCGCAGCGCACCGCCTTCTCTTTGCTGCTGGGGAAAGGCGTTGACCGCGGGGAGGGTGAGTCGGGCGGGAGCGAGCAGGACGAGGAGGACTGCTTGTGAATTTCTGTCCACACTGAGCCTGTATTGTTATGTATTGTTTGCGCGGCGCGGATCGTGATTATTATTCCTGTTTTTATCCATGTATTTCGGAGTATTCACTTGCTTTTTTTTGGCGCATTTTCGTGTGTACACGTATTTGTTTTTGGCCTCCTTCCCCTCGTCCCCCCTCCCCCCTCATCTCATCCCCTCGCTCGGATAAAGACGGGGAGCGACCCACCGGCTTACTGCTGCTGCAATCCCGTGGCGTATAGAGCTTGCACCATGGCCATCAAGTAGGCCGCACTGGTTGGTTGTGCAGCTTGAGCCGGACAGAGTGTGGCCAGTTCCCTACCATCCCCCGCCCACCACCGCCCGTGGAGGGAAATATTCTAAACGCTTAGGAGAGGTGCGTCATTCCCACGGGAATGATATGGGAATGGCGCAGGACATATAGTCGCCCGACGTCCAAACGATTCGTACGTTTGCTAAGAAAACCGACGGAGCGTCTCTCTCTCTGTGGTTCTATGTGCGTGAGTGAGTGTGTGTGTGTGGGGGGGGGAGGGGGGGGGCAGGAAAATAGTAGCGCCGGCCGCGCCACGCCACGCCCCGCCCTCCTGCCACTCCCGCGAGCCTCGCACCGCGGCCGCAAGCAGCGAGAACGGGGAGAGGAGAGGTGGCAGCTAGCCTAGGCGGCTCGCCCCGCCCCGCCCCGCCCTGCCTGCCTGCGTTCCTCTCGCGGTCAATGGCCCCCCGTGCCGCGAACCGCGTGCGAACCGCCTTCCCCCGATCAGACCCCCCCCCTCCCCCCCCTCCCCCGCCACTCTCCTCTCTACTGGTCTGCGGCTTCGAGGCCCCACGGCCCACGCACTGCTTCTCTGAAGGCTACCTCCCTCATCTTTCCTCCCCACCCCCCCTTCCCTGTTCCGACAGCTGAACTGCACTCACTCGGCTGTGTGCACCTTTACGCTTATCGACCTCCCCCCCCCCTCCTCCTCCCCCAATATCTCCTGACCCTTTCTCCTTCGATGGAGGCCCGTCGTTGTTGTTGTCCCACGATAAAGCACGAGCAAAAGTCGACCGATAACCCCGGGCGACCACAATCCAGCTCCCTACCCCCCACCCCCCTCCCCCGGGGTGTTTGTACTCTAGGGGCGGGGCGGGGCGGGGAGGGCGGCTGCTCGCGGGGCATCCCTTTCGAAAAGTAGGGCGCGAGCGCGCGTGCTGCAGGCTGACGGCTATGCCGGGTGTCCCAGCCCAGACAGGACAGTCAGTCTGGTTGCCTGAGCGCAGGCCGCAGGGGCCATATGGGCGAGAGGGGAGGTGTGGCGGTGCCGGAAGGCAGACCTCCCCCGCTCCCGCTCCCCTCTGTAACATATGTCATCATGTTTTCATGTGTAATGTTTTTCTTCAATATCTATCTTAGCGATGATTGTATTCAAATTCCAAGGTCTCCATCGTTGCCGGTGGAAAATTCGGAAACGGACGAGTACACATATGATAGAGTTCCGAGGGTGTATATCGTTTGTCCGACTCGATTTTGTCCGAACTGACCGAAATTCGCGCAAGTATCGCGAAGAGAAAAATTTTGTCCGAACTCGTTTTGTCCGAACGGCCCTATCCCCGAATCGAGGATTTTTTGTCCGAAAGCGTTTTGTCCGAATCCGGACCGGTACTCCGCGTAGCGGGTTGCCTATCCCCAAGGGGCACCACAGATGCACTTGAAGTGTAGCAGCACTCACAGAGACGGTGTGAGGGCGAGTGCGTTGGGTTGCCTATCCACCAGGGGCCCCACGAGATGCACTTACAATGCAGCCGCACTCACAAGGAGGGTGTGAGGGCGGGCGAGGCGGGTTGCCTAGCTACAAGGGGCCCCACGACTACTACACGAGTGCGTACCCCCTCGGTTAGAGTGGACAGCAGAACCTACACTGTAAAAATCTTACAAACACGCCCTTCGTAACTTACAAAGAATTCCGCACCCATGTATTACAAACACGGTTTTGTTTGTAATACAAACAAATCTGTTTGTATTACAAACATCTGTGTTCGTATTACAAACAAATCTCGTGTTTGTAATTACAAACAAATTATTTTTTTTCTTTGTACGTACAAACACAAGATTTGTTTGCAATACGAACACATATGTTCGTAATACAAACAGAGTTTTTTGTATTACAAACAAAACCGTGTTTGTAATACATGGGTGCGGAATTCTTTGTAAGTTACGAAGGGCGTGTTTGTAAGACTTTTATAGTGTAAAGACATCCCCATAAGCGTGATTCTTGAGACGACAAAGACACTACGAACTGCTGCGACGGAGACGCTTTTGTAATGTAGCGTAGCGTTTCGCTTCCCCCTATCTCTGAGTAACGGCGCAGACATTATAGACTGGCCGGAGCCGGAACACAGACACTTTTCCAGCGTAGCGTTGCGCTTGCACGCGCTATGAATGCTGCTGCATAGCAAATGCATCTCGTGGGGCCCCTTGTAGCTAGGCAACCCGCCTCGCCCGCCCTAACACCCTCCCTGTGAGTGCGGCTGCATAGCAAATGCATCTCGTGGGGCCCCTGGTGGATAGGCAACCCACCGCACTCGCCCTCACACCCTCCCTGTGAGTGCGGCTGCATTGCAAGTGCATCTGTAGTGCCCCTGGGGGATAGGCAACCCGCTAGGCGGAGTACCGGTCCGGATTCGGACAAAACGCTTTCGGACAAAAAATCCTCGATTCGGGGATAGGGCGGTTCGGACAAAACGAGTTCGGACAAAATTATGCGTTATGCGGGATCTAGGCGATTCGGACAAAATCGAGTCGGACAAACGATGACCTCCGAGTTCCGAGGACGCGTAACAAAGATACAGCAATCTCGAAAAATTTCTGCGCCTCTTACCATGTGTTATTTTGCAACAACAACAACCCTATCATATGTGTGCTCGGTTGAATCGAAAATTTCCGCCTGAAACGATGGTGTGCTTAAAAATGTGTGATTGCAGCCAAGAGGGAAACGACTCAAGGTTTCGGTGTCAGCTGGATTGCCCAATAGCTCGGATTGCCTAAATCACCCTAAACTTGCCCCAAATCCCCGGATTTTCGGATTACCGCCAGCAATCTGACCAAATCCTTGTCAGCCGGATTACCCAAATCGTTTCCCCCTCGATTGCAGCGAACACCAACGGTAATATTTTCAGAAAGAACGAAAAGAAAAAGAAACATTTGTCCGGCTGCATTTCCGTGTCCGCTCTTTCGGCCGCGAGAGGGAGGGCGTTGTGTTTGTGTTTGCTGAAAGGTGCGCCCCCGCTCGGGGTTGGCCGTGCCGGGTCATCCACCCCGCGCTGGCCACCGACACGCCTACGCTTGCCCTGCCGCCCTGCCGCCCTGCCCGTGTCCGGGGCCGGCCCCGCGCCCCACAGCCCCACGGGCGCCTCCAACGGGGATGCGATGGAACAACCCCTGGTAGCCGATATATTTTCAGCGTGACGATCTTGCCACAACAAGTTTAGTTGTTAGAACCCCGCATAAAATACACTAGCTATGTTTTCGACTTCGTGTCTTTTAAATTTATACTTGTACAAAGAAGTTACACCAGCAACTTTTCAGGACAAGTCTGTGCGCTCAATCTGCACGTTTTGTGCTTAAATAGGCCAATTTATGAAATCAAGCCAGTTTTTCTTTCTTTCTTTTTCTCCTGAAAATTCATGCGAAAGCAAGTAAAGAATGCCGAATTCTGAACTTTTTGCTTTAAAACACTCAAATGGCCGTGCAGTTAGGCGGGAGAACCCTCTTCTCTCCCCCTGCCCTGCTCCGATGCAATTTTTGAGGTTATTTGCGGAGCAGAGCGGCGGGGAGAAAGGGAACGCTGATGACTTGTGACTTTTGTGCGGCCGCTGCCCCTAAGGGCGGCGAGGGAGCGAGGTGGGAGGGGGGAGGGGGCGCCTGTTTGCTGTGGTGAGAGGAGAGACAATTCGAAGGAGATGGAAAGAGAGGAACTTGTAGGTGAAGTGTCGGTTGGCTGGGCCGTGCGCAGCGGGGCTCGGGCCTTACCAACTGCCCCCCCCCCCCACCTCTCAGGCGCAGCTCCCCAGCGGTCGTTGTCCTCTGCAAAGCCGCGGGCCGCACGCGGCGGACTCTCACCTGCGCTGCGCGGAGCCGCGACCAGCCGACCAGCCTAGCGCGCTCGGCCGGCCTAGGCGGCTTTAAGGAAAACTGCGCACCTCTCCCAGTCCCTGAGCCAGTACTGACAACATTCACTGGGAACCTTGGTGTTTGAATGCCGCGGCACTCTTTTGTAAGTCCGTATAGATGTTCTCTCATGGTCCGTTTCAGCGTAACTGGCTCGCTTGAATGAAGCATACAGTTACGCTTGAAATGAAGCGTATGAAAGAAATTCTCGCATACATTTAGATACAACCATAAAGCAGTATTCTCGGCTTTTTTTTTTCAAGCCGATTTTCTAAGTTTAGTTTTTCTTTCTTAATTCGTAGAAATTTTTATTGGTTCAAGAAAATTGGCTTCCATCAATCAAAAATAGCGAAAGGGCTACATTTGGCTGCAATCGAGAACTCATTTTTCTGAGTGTAGAACAAATAGGAGCGGATAGGCCTGTTACGCTTAATTTCAAGCGTAATCTCAGCACACTTGAAAAAGGGCGTACGATTTCGCCTCAGTTTTACAAGTAAAGTGAGTAAAGTATTTACACAAATTTAGCTTAGCTTTTTAAGTTTTCTTACTTCCAAGCCTGCCGCAGGGTTTCTTGTGCCGTTTTCTGCCTTTCAGGCACATACATTCTTTTTGGCAAAGAGCTCTTCCCTCTTGAAACTTCTCTGCAAACAGTTTTGTTTTCTTTAACTTCCGCCCGACCGTTTCTCAAACATTTTCTCTGACGACGGCTCGCGCTCTCGCTTTCTGAGGTCACCGCCCGACCCCGCCCTGCCCGCGGCACAGCCCAGCAGCAAAGCATATTTACCTACGGCCGCTGCCTGGCCCGGCCCGGCACTACGAGCGGAAATGATTCGAACCCTACCGATCCGCGATCCGTTTGCCGCACAAGTGGAGCCACTTTGGCTCTTTTCAGCGCGTCCCAGCGCGGCCGGGCCCTCCCGGCTCAGTAGGCGGGGGCATGGGCATTGGCAGAGCTCTACTCACTGTCAAAAGCTTTTGCGCGACCGTAATTGTGCGTGTGTGTCCGTCTCTCTCGCTCACCAGCGGCGGCATAGGGAGCGCGCGGCGGTGCGAGAGAGGCCGAAAGAGAGGGCGGGGCGGCTCCGTCCCGTGGGCGGGTGGGTGGGGGTGGGTGGGTGGGGGTGGGTGCCGGCGGTGGCGTAACCGTGCCACGTGTCGCAGCCCGAGGGCCGGAGGGCCCCGCGGGAGGGGAGGCGGAGGGAGGGAGAGGGGTGCGCACTGACATAGGAGAGAGCCGTGTCAGAGAGAGAGAGCGAGAGGCGTGGACCGGGGAGGAGAGGAGCGGAGGAGGCGGAAGGAAAGGGCGCGCCCTGAAAAAGGTCCTCCGCGCGCACCGCTCAGCTATCAGGGGGAAAAAAGGGCTGCGCACTCGCAATGACAACGGGAGCGCCCTCTACTTTCTTACCGACCGACCGAGCCTTCCCCTCCCCCCTCCTCTCTCTCTCTCTCTCTCTCTCTCTCTCTCTCTTGAACTCGGAAAAATTCGTTAGTTTGCTTATGAACTACATCGCAATAGAGTGCGCTTGAAAATTGTTCTGAACCTTTAGAAAAAAAAAAAAAAACACTTTGTTAATATTGAGGTGATTATATTCCCTAGCGGCTGCAGTCGGCTTTGCTTAGAGGATGATTTTAAAATTCTTCCTGGGCTGCTACCTCTCGGTGGATTGTGTTATTCTGCGTCAGCATTTTGCAGTGCCATGCCTTTCTTGCGGTTCGAGTTCCGGCTGACGGCAGTCCAATGCACAGGGGTCTTACCTAGTGTCAGGGTGGTTTCGTAGCTCAGTTTGCATACTTTGTAGGCATTCTCCAAGGGCTGGTTTCTGCTTCCCATCCCCTAATCGCGAACGATCGCTCGCCCTTCTGAAGAAAGTTGGTTGTATTTCATTTCTAGCACCCCGGGCTCGGGCGGGGGTTGGTGCGAGGCGACGTGCTGTTGTACAGGAACTCACCCAGCTCCTCTCCCTCGGGATAGGGCGGCGCGAGGATGCAGGGTGGGGTGGGGTGGGACGGGGCGGGGTGCGGCGGGTGGGCGGGAATTCGCTCCACGTGTCGCCTTGCAATGCTCCGCCACTCCCCCTAAGGATCCACGCGCCCTGCTCCGCCCCACCCCGCCTCGCCCCGGCTCGACCCACTGACACAGCGCCCTTACTGAGCCCGCACCCCGCCCCGCCACGGGCGCCCACCCACCCACCCCCTGCCTGCACTGCCGGCCCGGCCCAAGGTTGTGAACCCTCGTGGTGGGGGTTGGGTGGGGTGGGGTGGGGTGGGGCGCCTCGAGCTCCTCGTGGCAGGTCACTCACCCCGCCTGCAGGGGCGGCTCCGGGAGGGGGAGGAGAGGGGCCCATGTCAAAGGGGTCGTGCCCGTGCCGCGACTCAACGAAACTGGCAGGCTCCGCCCCACCGCACCCCGCCGCGCCCCGCCCTGCCCGGCCCTGCCCTGCCCTGCCCTGCCCTGCCCTGCCCTGCCCTGCCCTGCCCTGCCCTGCCCTGCCCTGCCCTGCCCTGCCCTGCCCTGCCCTGCCCTGCCCTGCCCTGCCCTGCCCTGCCCTGCCCTGCCCTGCCCTGCCCTGCCCTGCCCTGCCCTGCCCTGCCCTGCCCTGCCCTGCCCTGCCCTGCCCTGCCCTGCCCTGCCCTGCCCTGCCCTGCCCTGCCCTGCCCTGCCGTGCCCTGCCCTGCCCAGCCCTGCCCTGCCCGCGGGCAGCACGGCCGGAAACCAAGGCACGCGTGGCACGCAGCTATCGGCGCATGGGGGACACTTGTTCGTTTTCGGACATGCGAGCCTATGGCGGCCAAAGACGAAAATAGAGTTGATGAGAGTTCCAGTGATTCATTTAATTTTTTACGTCAAGTGATGGATGTTTGAGTGTAGACTAGTTACTTTTACTTTCATTTGAATGTATCATCGGCCAAAATAAGATGGTTAATAATTCTCCAACGCAACGCGGCACCTCAGCAAGAGTGGCCTATTAGACAGGCGCTGGGCGCGCAGCCGCGGCTGTGCTTACACGCCCGCTGAGCACGGGCTCTCCGTCACACCCCGCCGCGCCGCTATGAGAGGCTGTGCGCCCTGTGACCCCCTACACGCACACACCCCTACCCCCTAGCCTCTATCTGCTCTCAGCAGCGCACGCCACGGAGCACACAGCTGCTGGGAAGAAAAATGTGCGAAGAGGCGAGAGTGTGAAAGCTGAGAGCGAGGCAGAGAGGGAGGGGGAAGCGGGCGCAGCCTGGGCGCCTGGGTGCGCCTGAGGGGTGGGCGGGGAGGGGAGGGCAGGCATTGTGGGTCAGCCCCGTGGCGCGAGGCGAGGCCCTAATCCTACCCCCTACCCCTACCCCTCCACGCAGCACCCCCGGGCTGGCCCTGCTCGCACTTCCTGGTTCCGTTCCCCCTCCAGCCCATCGTCGCACGTGCCCACTCGCCCGCTCTTTCTCCCCACCCACCCCTCTCGAACCATCACCTTCCCATGCGCTCTCTGTCTGTCCGTCCGTCTGTCTGTCTGTCTGTCTGTCTGTCTGTCTGTCTGTCTGTCTGTCTGTCTGTCTGTCTGTCTGTCTGTCTGTCTGTCTGTCTGTCTGTCTCTCTCTCTCTCTCTCTCTCTCTCCCTCTCTCTCCCTCCCTCTCGCCTCCGAGCTGTGGTGCCACCTGCCCCCTTCCCCCGTCAGCCACCACCACTTTGCGAGCCTCATTGACCGGGTGGAAGCGCGTGTGAGCCACCGTCACCAGCTCACCTTCCTGTTCCTCTACCCCGTGCCGGGGCGGGGCCGGGGATGGCTGATGACCCCTGATGCCCCTCTCCGGCGCGCGGCCAAGGACCTGGCCTGCCCTGCCATCCCCTTTATTGGTAGGGTAAAGCAGTGGTGTGACATGTGTAGAGCGGTGGGCTGTGGGCTGCAGCCCGTCTGTGTGGAAGTTCTCCTGCACAAGAGCCGAGCCGTGTGGGTGTGCGTGTGCAGGCCGATAAGAGGACCCTGCTGTGTTAGCTGCAGCCAGCCGGTATATGAATATTGCGAACGAGCCGAACATTTAAAACCGTCGTCGATCTGCTGCAGCCGAGTCTACATCGGTTGTCCGACCTTTTTTTGTCCGACCTTGGGATTTTTACGGCCGCCACCGTCACACGTTTCTTTTTGTCCGACCTCATTTTGTCCGACCTGGCAGTCGGGGTGTCATAGTTATTTTTCTGTCCGACCTCGTTTTCTCCTTCCCCAACGAACCGTTAAAGTAGCCTGCTATATCCTCTGCGATGCAGCTCGATTGTCCGACCTGATACTTTCCCCCAAATCTGAAAAAGTGCCTGGATTTTTTCCGACCTTGTTTACACGGGTAAAATGGAGAAGGAATATGTATCATGGTCGGAGCATGCACCGAAAAAATGGTACAACTCAATTTCAATTTTTTTTTAAAGGTATTTTTTAAAAAAATTGAAAAATTGGTAGGCCCCTACCTAACTCGCAACCTGCGAGCCCCGCCTGCTTAACTTCGGAGTTCTGATGGGATCCGGTGTGTTCCAGGCGACCGCCACCCCACGGGCACGAGAAGTCCTCTCCACTTCGGGGAGAGTCCCCGCTTAAGGCTGGCGGCCTGTCAGGCCCGCCGTACTACCCTATTTAAACAGCGCCTTGAAGCCGTAGGTAGCATTTCGGACCAACGACTGGGCACCACCGGACCGCATGACCGGTCAGTGGGAGGTAGAGGCAAGGCAGGACGATAGAGGGGGAGAAAAGCAGAAAGAGAAGTTTTTGCGGAAGAGTAAGCGTACGGTTGGTTAGACCTGTACTGACCCGCTCCCGCACAGGTCATGGAAAAGCTGTTTACTAAGGAGCCAGATTCATAGGCCTTACTTCCCCACGAGGGACCACCCCCCGTGGCATGGGACGGAACTTCCTGACAACTCGCTTTCGCTGCCAGTGAAGAACCTACCTGGGAATTGAACCCAGGCCCCAAGTGCCGAGTCTCATGACACCCCGCGGCTTTCGTGGTACTAAGACCACTAGACCGTCGGCGATTCCACGAGGGAGCTCCGTTGAAATGGGGGGTTTGAATTCCACTCCAGGCTGCTGTCCTCGGAAAAATTTATATTTTTAGCAAGATTCGAACCTGGGTTCCGCGGCTCGCGGAACAACACTGAGCCGGCACGGCTACGACGCCACGGTACACGACTCCTGCCTTCTAGGGGTGACGCTGCGAAGAGCCATAGTCGCCGACGAACCTGTACCGGTGGCGTCATCAGTTCACCTGCTCTCCATACAGCAACAGCCCGGCCGCGTGGCTGAATTGGTATGCACATCGGCACCGTTTGTATCTCTGGGCGGGCAGAGGTTCGAATAACGATCATGTATTTCTTTTTTTCGAAGTAGCTTTGTCTCTTTTTTGTTGCAAAACCACACTCCATATTGAAAGAATGGTTCGAATACCGGTCACAATTTCTTTCAATATGGAGTGTGGATTTGTTTTGACTTAATTTATAAAATCTACTTATTCTTTTTATCCACTGTACTCGCGTCCCTTCGGGCAACTGCAAAGAGACAAAGCTTCTTAAAGATAAAGGGGAAAAAAAGAAAGAAATTGTGACCGGTATTCGAACCTCTGCCTCCCCAGTGCTATTAACGGTCCCGATGAGCATACCAATGTCGCCACGCGGCCGGGCATGGCTCGCCCGCCCAGCCCGCCCCGAGGGGGGGATCACTTCGAAAAATCATTGTACAGCCCCAAAAAAATCATTTAAAAAAATCAAAAAAATCAAAAAAATCAAAATAAAATCAATCACAAAGTTGCATAAAAATCCGAAAAATCGAGAACAAAAGACCCAAAAACTGAGAAAAATTGAAACAAATTAAGAAAACAACACATTTTTTTGGTTGTAAAAGTAACAGATAGCTTCTTTAATCTCTTGAAAAATCAAAAGAAAAATCAAAATCAAAAATCAAAAAAATCAAAAAAATCAACAATCAAAAAAATCATTGTACAAATTTTGTTTAAGTGAGTTCCCCCTCGGCCCGCCCCGTCTGCGCCGCTCGTCCGCTGTGCGGCCGTGTCAGATGGGCGGCCAGACTGCCGGGCGCGCCGCTCCTGCACCGCCCGGTCAGCGAGAGAGTCGGCAGAGGCCAGCCGAACTCGGGCCTGTGAGTGCGTGCACCGGAATCGCTCTGCTGCTGCAGCTGCGGCTGTGCTGCGCCCGGTGAGGGGAGCACCGCGGCCCGCTTGGCCTCGGCCGGGTCTGGACAGTTTGCGTGGAGAATGCGGCGGGGCGGGGCGGGGCGGGGCGGGGCGGGGCGGGGCGGGGGCGGGGCGGGGCGGGGCGGGGCGGGGCGGGGCGGGGCGGGGCGGGGGCGGGGCGGGGCGGGGCGGGGCGGGGCGGGGCGGGGCGGGGCGGAGCGGGGCGGGGCGGGGCAGGGCAGGGCGGGGCGGGGCGGGGCGGGGCGGGGCGGGGCCTGGAATTCACCAGACCAACCAGGCCCGACCCGGGCGGTCTGGACGGGGCCCGCGCCGAGACGGCCGTGTGTCACGTGGTGTGGGCGGGGCGGGGCGGCCCCGGGGCGGGGGTGTGACGCCGCAGGAATGAGACTTGCCTCGCCTCGCCCCTTTGCTCCGTCCAAACGCCCCCGCACTACACACATGCCGACCCCCTCTGACGTTCGAAACCCCCTGGCTTCCAGACACTGTTCAGTACACGATGCCCCACGCAAGCTCTCAGCTCATCACCCCTCGACGCGGGGCGGGGGCGTCTGCCGCGATAGCTCCGTCAAGTGTGCACGCAGAGGCCGCCCGCAGGAGGGGGGGGGGGAGGGTGCCCCACTGGGAAAATTATCCTCGTAAATTTACGAAATATTTTGTAAATCAAAATTACAAAAAAATGTCGTAAATTTACGACAGCCCATTCTTGCTCTTCGGTCAATTCCAAGTCAATAGGGAGTGCTTGTAAATTTACAATTTCAAATTGTAATTTTACGACTTTTGTCATTGAAAATTTTCCCGTAACCCTTACGAGTATTTTTCACAGTGCCGTTGCCTCTCGGTTTCAGTCGGATATGTCGGCTCCACGTGGCGAACGCTCCCTCCACAAACCTGAGGCAGCCCCTCCCCCCTCCCTACGGCCCACTTCGAGAAAGGGGTAGTGTTTTATTGCGGGCGGGTGCTCCGAGCAGTACTCATGGCTGCGGGCGGCAGAGGGCGCCATCTGTCGCGGTCATGGTCTTCAAACTACTCGCCGCTTTGGCGCCGCACCCACCGAGCGCGTAACTTTTGATTTTGGATCCATATTCCTCCCCGCGTCATGGGGACTCAACTACCGTCGTATCCGGATCCGGCTTCCACACACTGTCATACTATTTGTTGCGTTTGCCTGACCCCGTCTTGTTTTCCTCTCGTGTTGCAGCTAACAAGGGCCTGGACAGGACGGAGGCGGTGGGTTCCATGGCGCAGGGGCAGCAGCCGCTGCAGCAGCAGCATCAGTATCAGCTGGTGCAGCGTCAGAGGAGGAGGCTGCAGCCGCACAAGGTGAGCTGGACGGGACAGAAGACAATATGAAGAGGACTAGTGCATTAGCTTATGTGGCTGTAGCTGCCGCCGCTTATTTTCAGCTGATATAGTTAAGATATAGTATCTCACGCAGAGCTGCCCAGAAGAACAGGCAAGAGCAGAGGGGGCGAATTTCCAAAATGTGGCAGATAAAAACCAACCCTCTGTGTATCCGTATCCGTGTGTCTCCGAGCTGCGCTTAACTCCATGTGTCCTGTCTCTCCCACAGGAGAAGTGGCCGTGGCGACCGTCCGCCCCCGCTCCCCGCGAGGACGCCCGAGTGCCCTCGCCCCACGAGCCACCCAAGACCGCACTGGTGCAGGTAAGCTCTATAGCCTTCATTCAAATCATTCAAAGTGAGAGTGGGTAAACCGACGTAGAATCAATGCAGTTTCGATCATTCGTTTCTGACTGAGTGAATATGCGCCAGTGTCACATTTCGTTTTGCCGGTGCCTGTACCTCAGCCTCGCTCTGCCCGCAGGACGACCGGCTGCAGCAGCTGTCGGAGCTGACGGCCGAGCTGGTGCGCCAGAACCAGGACCTGCGGCGGCGGCTGGCGGTGCTGCGCGCGCAGACGTACTACGCGGCGCTCGTCAGCTCCTTGCAGCGGCGGGCCGCGGACCTGTCGCCTCCGCCGTCGCCGCCCGCCTCGCCCGGGGCGTGGTCGCCGCCGCCGCCGCCGCGGCCGCCGTCCTCGCTGCCCTCGTCCCCGGCGCCGTCCTCGCCGTGGTCCTCCCCGCCGTGCAGCCCGAGCGGCAGCAGCGACGGTGACGCCGACCTCGGCTCCTCCTCGTCGTGCTGGGCGCCCTTCAGCCCTTAGCCGCGTCCTCCAGCAAGCCGAACCGAAAGTTAGCTGTTCATTTTCTTCCTCCTCTCTCACCTCACGGGGAAGTCGCGTGTTATCCGTGACAAAAAGATCTGCCCATCACGAGCTCGCATTTAGCTTGCCTCTCTTTATGCGTGGCCATGGAGTGTTTTTTCTTCTTTCTTTTTTTTTATTTCACACCTTGCTCAGCACGATGGCAAGAGGAGCTGGTTTACACGGACTGCAGGAGAAGATTTAAAGATCTCGAGTAGTGTTTGTCAGCAAACTGCTCCAGTTGGAGTGCAGCCTTCTTTTTAATATTTTTAAAATTATAAATTAAGGGTGTGCTTGCGTAGTTTTCGGCTGTTTACGTATCTAAATGCCCTCTCAAAATTATGACATTTTAAAAAAAAAATCTTAGAGCAACTCTGCATTTCAAAGTAGATTAGCGATTTGTGGATAGCCCATATACAATGTATAATTCTATTCCGTAAATATCTGTCGGTCTATGCACGATACGTATGCCGCAAAGTTCCTCAGCCTCCACTTGAAGGCACTGATTCATTCGACAAAATACGAGCAATGATACCTACTCTGTTTTACTCTATCTCTCCTTGATACTGAGAATATGTCTCTTGTGCACACCGGAAAAGCTTTGTCGGATAAAGTAGCTCGCGTACGGCGACTATCATCTTGCATACAGACGTCTGCCGAACACCAGATACCATTTGCTTAGAAAATCAATGTATCGTGGCTCCAGATCTAAGCCTGGACTGCTACTTTAGTATTTCAGACTGAGATTTTCTGGCCTAAAATTCTAATCAATCATGGGTCATTTGATCTCTTGAATAGCTCCTTTTTACGTATGTTTCCTACTTCAACTTCCTTTTATCATTTTTTTCCGAAGGTACCCAGTGCCCGAAGAATAGGCTAAGGAATACAAAATTTATTTTTAGAACAATGCCTTTTACTCCCGGTGGAATAATCAAAAATGTAGGCGTATTAAGAACAGTTTTGTGAGTTGACGGTGATATGTTTGTTCTCTGTCCTGTTAGAAGAAATGTGCAGATGCCCTAATCTGTCATTGTGATATTACTAAACTTAGGACCGATTGAGCGGTAGTAATGTAGAAAACCACTTTAATTATAAACTGTTGAAACTTTTCAGTCGAAACCCAACCAAAGCGGGTATCCGATGAAACCTAAACATAAGACGAACGTTTTTTCTTCTTTTTTGGTAGACTGTTCTGTTATTTTAACTCATTCTTGTCGTACATCTGTAATCTTCATGACAGTGCTCTGAGTAAGTCCCCCTTTATAACTGTGTCAGTTTATATAAATAGCACATGTTACTAGCAAAGGTGTCGCCGTAAACTGATACTCATGGCTAGTGGTTTGAACGTCTTGTTCCTGCTCAGACACCTAGCATTGAGGTGTTTCGAATTAGTCCACGTGAATTGAGCGTGGTAGGTGGCAAGCGGTGCAGCTGCGAGCTCACCAACTTGCTTAATGTGGCTGTTAAAGCGATAACTAACATATAATATCAAACTTGTTATGTCAAGTAAAAATCAGCATAAAATGTAAGCAATGAAGAAATACGCGTTTGACGTGTAATTTTTTTAAAAGTGAAATAAGTATCCCATGAAAAGTCTAAATTGTGCATTTATTTGAATGTTGTCTAGTGTAGTAAGCTTCTTTTAATACATCTTTCTAGCCTTAACTGAGAAAATTCCTGTCGTCGGTCTGACAAGATTACTAACCGACGTCTTACTCGACATGGGCGCGTATTCTCGGCAAACTAAGAGATATTTGTTGCTTGTCGAAAAGGAACTGCTCTCTACGCTTTAAAATTACCACTGCAGTATTTGTAGCTTAAACGATTATGTCACTGTAAAATCGTTGTTTGCTTTTCAGTGTCACTTGATTGGAAATCATAGACCAGTATTTTGGATCCCAAATAAAAGCCTCCACGATTGAACTCCCCTGTATGTGGATGCCACTGTCATCTAGTCTCAGGGGGCAATTTCCTTTTTAAAAGTGGTCTAAATACAGCACACAGTATTTCTTACCATAAAATATTTAACGTTACTACATCTGTTTTTTTTTTCCTCTGTAGCGAATTCAAAAATTTGAGCAATAACGATGAACATATAAAATCAGTTACAGCATAACTGAACAATACGCTAATGCAATGTCGGTGATATTTAGAAAAAGAAAATCAGTAGTACAATCCCTTAATGGCAAGCCATGTGCGAATCTTGCCGACGGAAAACGGGTAAAAGTCAATTTTTTATGTTAAAGAGGTGAGGTTCTTGTGTGATGTCATGTGTAATGTAGGTAGCGAAATTTTGTTGTGCAGATCTAGCTTGAGGGGATTTGTACTCTTCATAATGTAAAATGTTGATTATATTTATTATGCACATTATTGTATTATATAGCTGTTGACTTAGAAAATATAAAAAGCTGTTTTTATTACGTTTATTTAGACATATCAGTTATATATGTATTGAAGAATAATTTAGCCAGACGTGGCCTGCACAATTCTTTGTGAAAATGTTATCTCTTCGATCGAGGGCGACAAAGGGTTCTTCCATTTCAATCTAAAATGAATTCACGAAAATTCGAGTCTGATATGTAAACGCGCAGAGCCATTTGCGCTTATCTACTATTTGCGTTGTTGTTGCTACCGAGCCGATAAGTTGTGTACACTCATAAGGTGTCTCAATTCTTTATCGAGCCGCTTCCAGTAAAATTTCTTAATCTAAATTTTAGACACATTTTAAAATCTCCCTGACGTGGAGGTTTACATCCAGCAATAAACGTAGAAAATGTATATTACCTTTCAAGAATTCTAAATAGTATTAATGTTCTGTAGTAAACATCTTTCTATATTCTAAATACTCCTCATCTTGATTAGACAACATCAAGAAATTGTTTGGCAATGATGATTGTGGAAATTGGACCCGAAATAAGGAAGATCTATCACATGATAAACAAAGTTGATGTTACTTCAAGGCTTGTCGTTCATTACAAAATAATGTTGAGATGAATAAAATAACTGATTTGTTGAACTGGCTTTTCGTTCAATGTCCGCATCGACATGCATTCACTCCATTCCGACTCGCCGGCAGCGCAGCACCGGGCCTGACGGGCGTTTCTGAGAACTCGTAACAGATTTCTGCGGGTGTGCCTATACCGAAGGCACCTTACGGCTGGAACAGGATAGGCAAACCCGCATACTGCTCTTGCAGTGGCGTATTAACACTGGAAAAACAAAGGCACTAAACAACACCTTTCCTGGGGCACTAAAGTCAAGGGCACGGTTTAGTGCCTTTCCTGGGGCACTAAAGTTTAGTGCCTTTCCAAAGGCACTAAACTTGTACGGAACTCATATGAAGCTAGCCAGCTAAAGGTGTGAAAGGTCTCATTTAGTGCCTTTCCACAGCCACTAAACTTTATTAGTGCCTTTTAAAGGTAGGTATTCGCACCTTTGTTTTTCCTGTGAAGGTCCGACCGACAGGGGTGCCCTTCAGACTGCCTACTTACAGGGGTTTTGTATAGCACAATTTGCCTACCTTTCAGGCGGCTGTCTAGAGGCCACAGGGGAGGCAATCGCCCCCCCCCCTACCCCCCTTAATACGCGCCTGTGCTCTTGTTCTCTTCGAAACACCCGGTACCCGCTTTGAAAGTAAACACAGCTGATTGTGACAGGAGAGACGGGAACCGAGCCCGGCAGCGGCAGCAGGCAGACGAGCGGACGGACGGACAGACAGAGGGTTAGGCAGACGGACGGACACTTCATGCAGAGCGCTGCCCCGTCCGCCACGGTCCTGCCCGCCTCCTCGGCGTAGAGTGGGAGCGGCGTGGAGCAGCAGCGGCGCGGCGCGGCTGTCAGTGCAGCGGTGACTGCCCCTCCGCGAGCACGGCCGCGCCCCACCGCCACGCGTTACTCCACGCGCGAGTCAGCTGCACGCTCTGGGACGCGGAGCCGCGGAGCCGCGAGCCGAGCCATCCGCGACGTGACTTTGGACGGGAAAGGACCAGGGCAGAGACGAGCCACGCGGCCGCCCGGTGCCCGGTGCCCGGTCCGCTCCGCTCCGCCGTGTTGCTGCCGACGAGCCGCTATCAGCTGATTCCACCCGGAGCCGGTCCGCGCCAGTCGGGCAGCGGCGTGGCGAGGCGGGGCGGGCGGGGCGGGCGGGGCGGGGCGGGGCGCGCCGGGCTGGGGCAGCCGGAAGTGGCGGACCGGCGGCCAGCAGTACGTTCGCGGGGCCCGATGCCACCACATGGAGTTGGTTTCCGCGGCCGCACGCAGCACCACGCCGCCGTCCGCCAGCGCCTCTGACGAGTCGCCGAGGAGGCCGCCGCAGTCGCCGACGGCATGCGGGGAAGACCAAGACAGTAGCAGCAGCAGCAGCAGCAGCAGTGCGATCTAGCGGAGCCCGCCGGCCATGGACTGCCTCAAGAGGAAGAAGCAGGCGAGGTAGGCCCTGTTGCTTCTACCTCACCTGCCGCGAGGCTTCAAACCCTCCCGTGCGTGGCTGTGCGTGCGTGCGTGCGTGTGTGTGTGTGTGTGTGAGCGAGCGAGCGCGTACAACAGAGAGGAAGAAGCCATAACGGGTCAGAGTTGCCCCGCATTAAGGCGCCGCTTGCAGGGCCGCCGTGCCCGTGGTGCTGACTGATGACCGCCCCCGTCACGTCACGCGCGGCGCGTGCTCGCGCTCGACATGCTGCAGGCCACGGCGCTGGCCGCTCCACAGCCCGTGTCTCCTCAGGCACCGCGATGACTCGGCCCCGGCACGTCTATCATCGCGTCGCCCCGCCGCGGCGGCGGTCCGTCGCAGGTCTTCGTTCGCATCGGAGAATTGATTACCTCCGTCGCTGTTGCTGGCGGTGCCACGTTTCCGCCCCGCCGCCCTGCCCTGCCCTGCCCCGCCGCGGAAAACTTTCCCAGGAGGCACATTGTTCCGTGTGTCGCGATGTCGCCGGCGGCCGGCGGCCTGAGCTGAGCCCCGCGGGGCCCTGGGCCGGCCCAGCTCGGCGGGGCGCGGGGCGGGGCGGGGCGGGGCGGGGCGCGGGGCGGGGCAGGGCGCGGGGCGGGGCGGGGGTCGTTATCGCGCGCTGCACGCAGATCACGGCCTTCCCCGGAGGCGGTCCAGTCCGGAGTCCGGCTGGTGAATGTGTCTGCTGGCCCGGAGCAGCGGGCCTACGCAGAGCTCAAGGTTTTTTGTATTAAAAGTATTCCAAGTGTGACGAGCGCATTTTTATTTTATTTTTTTATGAGGCAGCATTTACGGGCGAAGCGAAGACCCGTGACACGCTAGCCGGCAATTTAAGCTACAGAAGCCCTGAATGTTGACAACTTTCGATACATCGCCTCTCGTCTCCGTGCCCCTTGTTACGTGCCTGCCAGCAGAAGGATTGACAGCAGAGCTGTTTGTCGTGTTCAGTGCAATGACAGCGCCGGCCGTGCTGTCCATAGGCCCCTCTCCTGGCCGCTACTGGTCCGGCTCGCTGGAGCCTGGCTGGACAGACTGGCTGTGCACTGCGCTCGCGGCTCGCGGCCCGGCACCGGCATTGTCACTGGTTCTGCGGGTTGTGCTGCCGGCCCAGACCAAGACCCCAGCCCCGGCCCCGCCCCCCCGGCCCAACCCGGCCGCTGAGTCATGGACTTTGATTTTGAGCCGAGTTGTCGGAGCGCGCCCAGCCCGGCCCGGCCCGGCAGCAGTGTTGCCAGAGAAGTAGACAAAATATTCCCACCATCAAGCCTACCTGCTGTGTGCGAGGTAGCAGACGAGTATCTCCGCCTGCCTCGTAGGCAAACTGTACTCACACGAGACAACCTCTTGCCTATATAGTACGCAGGCGGAGATGCAGTTATTCAGCCTCACACCGGTATGTCGTTTATTTGAGGGGAAATTTGCCTACTTATCTGGCAACACTGGCCGGCAGCTCGCCCCGCCCCGTCACCCCGCCGTGCCGCCCTTCTCTCCCGTCACCGCCGACCCGCTCCGTCGCGTCAAGAAGTTTCACTCCCTCATCCCTCCCGCCCCCGGCCCGGCCCGGCCCACGCCAACCCCGCCCGGCGGCCCGGCGCAGTGCTGAGCTTGCCCTTCTCCTGTTTGCCACCCTCTAACCGTCCTCGCTATCTGGTATCGTCACACACACACACACACACACACACACACACACACACACACACACACACAACCACACGGACAACGGTCGCGGCCTTGACACACCTCTCCCTCCCTTTTCCGCACATACAGGCATAAAAACATAATACGTAATAAGTACGTGCGTGCGTTCGTACGTATACACATCACATCACATCACATCACATCACATCACATCACATACATACATACATACATACATACATATACATACATACGTACTTACATACATACATACACTCACACACATCATACACACAACGAGCGGACTCTACAGCGTAGTCCAGCTGCAACTCCACTGTGCCCACAAACCTTCCAACCGAATCTAGTTGAACTGAATCCATCGGAATTGAAATTGTGTACAAGTCAGTCCCTCAGGCGGAGGCGGTGGTCACTGCCTTAGCAAACTGGCTTCGTGAGAACGAGTTAGCGGACAATGAAGCAAAACTAGTGAGAAAGATAAGGGAGGAATTGAAATGTTCAAGTTGGACGGTGTGCACTTAGGGACGGGTGCTGCCCGTCCCGGGCCGCTGACCCGGCCCAGCCTGGCCCGGCGCGAAGCGCAGCTCTGCAACTTTCTCCTCCAAGCCTCTGCCCCCTACCCTGAAGCCGCCCCTGCACTGGAGCAGACAACACAACTCGCCTTGTAAGCGAAAGGGTAGCGCATGCACATATTTTTACGGTTTTGCTGGTCAATTTAATTTTTTTCGGGGGGTAGGGGGGGATCTGTTAATATCTCGAATCTTAACAAGTTTTGGAGTTATCTGCTCTTCAAGTTTTAAGGTAAAATTAGATACGGAAGGAGAAATTTCCCCGAGAATCTGCTTTCAGGAGTAACATTTTGGTGTAGGACCAACGCGTCCTATGTGAAGCACAGTGAGTCTTAAAAGTTTTGGCGTGAGGAACTGAGTGTCCGACACAATCATGTGTCGGAGAGTCCTGTGTCCTGTGCCTGTGTTTCTGCGTGTGAGACACACTTCGACACACCAAGATGTGTGGAGGACACACTTTCCCCTACACTAAAACGTGCGGGTCCTGCACCGTCAAGAAGTGTAGGACTGTCTCACACGAGGGGGGGATCACTCATACAAAATGTGTACAATGATTTTTTAGAATTTTGATTCTTTTGAATTTTTTCTTCTGATTTTTCAATGAAAATATGTCTGTTATTTGGTAAATTTTGATCTTTTACCCCAATTGCTCAATTTTTTCTACTTCATTTGGGTTTATTGTTAATTTTTTCTCGATTTACCGGATTTTTCTGTATCCTTTTCTCTTGATTTTTTAAAGTGATTTTTTTGAGGGCCGTACAATGATTTTTCGAAGTGACTCCCCCCTAGGTCACACACTGTTTCCAGAGTGTAACAGTCTCACACTTGCTTGAACAATGGATATATGTCATGGCCAGCAGACCCCTCACTGAAGCTATCAAAGAAGTCCTCGATTAGTTTTGCTCCTCACAGCCCCTCCCCCTCCCTCTCACCATCGTCGCGCCGGACAGAAATTGAAAGTGAGAATGACGCCGCCTTACCTCACTGTGCGCGCACGGCTCGGCGCTAGCAGCGCTAGTAACGTGTGCGCGGGAGAGGCTTTTGAGTCGCTCTCCCCTCCCCAGTATCGCTGATGGCATTCCACTCTCACTGTTAAAAATTCTGTAGCATCTCACGGTGATGGCTGCGGAACGCACTGTTGTATTTCTTTTTTTCTTTTCGGATTGGTTCGTACCTCCAAAATATACGGAAAAATCCATTGTTGAAAACTTCAGGTGCTTTCGTACCTGTGAAGGAAGAGAAGGTTCCGTAAACAATATTTATTAAATGTTGCCGAGTGGGAAAGAAAATACAGAAAGGGCTTTTGCTAAAGGGCTGGTCCGTACTTTGGAAGTACGGAAATATCCGTAGATTGATTGCTACTGTCTTCCCGCTTACCTGAAAAACGATTCTAGCCCACCAAATTATTGGCGAGCAGAAACGTCAACAATGCTCTTCAATCAATTTTCGCAATACGTCGCCTCGAGAGCCATAAGATAAGCATTACTCTTCTATATTTTTTTTAGGGGGTGGGGGGTGGGGAATCCACTGATTTTTAAATGACTCAATGAGTCGATACCTCCAATCATACAAACTATCGAATTACTAAGGTCGAAGTTCTGCCGCCGTTTCGTGGTCTCGAAACTGTCGTGCTTTATCGCTTCCCGCACTGTACTTATCTATTTGCGCCACACACACACACACACACACACACACACACACACACACACACACACACACACACACACACTTGCGTCTGTCTCGGTGTCTCGTACTCTCGCCTGCGTGACTGCGACACTGTGGTGGTGGGGTTGGCAGCACCATTCGCTCCTTTTACAGACCGGCACACTTAACGCTCAAGAGGGCACACCTGTCAAATGCAAAGGTTTGAGGAAAAATTCCATCATGACAGACAGGCCCGTCCTTTGCGCCAAACGACGGCGCCGAACAGAGTTGCCCGTGAAGCAAAGGGCGTGCCTCGTGCCTGCTCGGCCTGCAGAGTCCTGACCCGTGGAGATTACCCTTGGACTGTCAACTTCTAGGGCTGTAGTGCTACGTGGGCTTCACGAAAAACTAGAAGTGGAGCTATCGTGGTCTCTATCTGCTTGTAACCGGCTGTGGCCGCCGTTTTCTATCCAGCCCCAAAGGTAGAAGTGCCTCTTGAAATTAATTTGTCCCGGTCTGTCGAGGAGCGAGTGGCGACCGCCAGCCCCGCCAGCCTTGACAGCCCCGCCAGCCCCGCCAGCCCCGCCAGCCCCGCCAGCCCCGCCACACTGTCTGTACGACGAGACATGCGCAAGCGTCTGCACCTGCACGCCTTACGCACGATGGGCCCGGGCGGGGCGGGGCGGGGCGGGCCGCCCTTATCTGACACAATTAAAGAAAAGTAAACGGTAGCTCACAGAGTGGGGCATTCCGTCGTTTCAACGAAAAATACTATCCACCCGCAGACATGCGAGACTTAAACTCATACGCTAGATGGTTTTTGAGCAAACGTTTTCTCAAAGTTACGATTCGCACAAATTTTTGTAAAAATGTATATGAATTTGTGAACATATGTTTGCATTAAAAAATGCACTTCTTCGCACTAATTTGTGCGAAAAATGCGTATGCGCAACTCTCTTCGGTACAAATGCAGTTAGTGTGCACGCGCTTGTCCTGGCAACTTTCCGCAATGACGTCTTTTTTATCATCTCAGAGCCGTACGAAATCTCAGATAAAATGGAGTACTTTTATGAAGTATTACAATATCTGTATGCGTTTAAGAGGAGTGTATAACTTCACATAAGGCTACAGAAAACTTCTCAATGTTAAGTTATCAAGCCGGTTTATCCCCCAATACACGTCGTGCGTCGTGCCGCGGCAAGTTCAACCTAATCGCAGCGTCGGCAGCCTATAAGCCAGCGCGGCGCAGCGCAGGAGCAACGCAGCCGTGCGGCGCGGCGCCTCGACACAACAGGTCGCTGCCAGGGGGAGGGGGAGGGGGTGCAGCACTTGGTCTCCTTTAAATAAAGCAACGCCCCTCCCACCACTGCCAAGTAAACAAGCATGGGGACGGAGCGACCCGCTCTCCTGTCCTGTTCTCGCCTCCCCCGGTGGCGGGGCGGGGCGGGGCGGGGGAAGGGAGGGGTGGGAGAGGCAGCGAGGGATCAAATAAATAACACATTCAAGCAGCAGCGTCATTACACACACCCCTCACGGTTCGGTTCGCAACCGGCCGCACCGCCGCGCCCCGGCCAACCAGGCCGCGCTCCTCCCTCGCTTTGCAAATTAAGCGTCCCGTCGCCGAGACCAGGGAAAAAAAAAGATATGAAAAGAAGGCAATAACTTTATTTCGCCTGTTGCACATATGTACTGAAAAAAGTAGAGTTGCAAATCTAGGAAATTTTTTCTAGACAAACCCTGCTTACTTGGCAACATTCGGACACGACTGTGTGGTAGGTTTCCTAGTATGCAGGGTTCGTCTGGGAAAAGTTTCCTAGATTTGCAACTCTAGGGAAAACTACTGCGACATGTGTCACGTGTAGACGTGTGACCAGTGCAGGTCACAGCACGTAATGTGACCATAGTTTCGGTCACGTTTGCAATGTGACACCCTTAATAATGTGATTCTCATAGAGGCATAACATGATCGCTCTGGGTGTCACACGACAAACGTGACCAAGAATATGGCCACATTACGTCAATTGACGTGACTCATGTCACATTAGTTTTTCCAGTATGACCATGGAGTATTGCTACTCCATGATATGACGTTATTTTATGTAGACCCCTCGTGCTTGTCTGATGCGCAGGCCGGCGCCCGACCAGGATGGCCTGGAAACGGAGAAGGAGTACGCCGAGCGCTGGCTGTCCATCCGGATCATCTACTTCACTATCTTCCTCATGTCTCTGGGCTTCAGCATCGTCATCACCGGCGTCTGGCCGTATCTGCAGAAGGTAAGGCATTACGTAAAGCGTCGCATGAGTTTTATCACGCACCTGCGAGTTTTTTTCAATATATTGTATGAGAGGTACTCGTTTCAAGCACGGGACGACGGTGACTTGCACTTGAAATCCAATTTTACGAATGTCGCTCACGTTTATCCTCAATGCCCTTGGATACACCCCAAAGCCATAGGCAGCCTATGAGTGTGTGACTGAGTTGTCGCTCGTATACCCATCCGCAAGTGTCAGAGAGAACTGACTTCACCCAAAAAAACCGTGTACTTGAATAAACCAAATAATACGATTCGGCTCTCGATCATATCCCCATGCAGCCTTTTTGAACCAAGAACGTGCGTTTGATTTAAGCGCCAAGGGGTACGATTTGAGAGAAAATCTGGTCGCTGAGCGAAGCGAAGCTATCCCCTGCATTGGGACCAGGGATGTAGTCGGTCGTGAGTCCGTCTGTCTGTCTGTCTGTCTGTCTGTCTGTCTGTCTGTCTGTGCATCCTCACCTCTTCTCCTCTGACACACCAACAGGTTTCGTTAAAAGATATAGTTTTCCGTGATCTACTAATTACGGCGCAACTTAATCTGACCATGGTTTTCTGATCGATTGAGTTTGAAATTTTGGAACGAATTATTTGAATTGGAAGTTTCAATATTAGTATGTTGGCTGCAGCTGCCGTCTTTGGCTGGCGCCATCTAGCGGCAGGGCGCGGAACTACATCAACCGCCAGCCGCCCAGCCCAGCCGAATCCCACTTCAGTTTTTTACAGCATTCAAACAAATGATTAAATGATCATTAATAGTCTTTTCACGTAATATGCAGTCTGAAGTCGCTTTTAAGGATGCGGACGTCGCTGCACGAAGTATCAAGTGTCGTCATTGTGTAGAAGTGTGGGTTCGAGTGATTTGTTGTTTGTTTACGTCTGTGGGTTGGGGAGGAGTGAGATGGGTAGTGCCTCAAAATACTTTTTATTGCGTTGGATTTGTGAAATGAACGTCACGGACTACTGAAATGATAGCCAGTATCGATGAAACTTTGTTGTGTTCTTCCTAGGTGAGTGAGTGACATAACCAAATAACATAGACAATGTTGTTTACACTGAAGCTGTGAAACTGTTCGGTGAACATTAGAGTATGGTCTGAGTATTGAAATTAGGTAATCCCATGGCCTGACAAGTGTGAGTTACTAACAGCAGTATGATTTCCTTATCTTTCGTTTAATTCCATTTTGAATCCTTGCTTGATTCCCCAGCGTATTGATTTGTTATTGAGTCACCACAAGTTAACCCCAGCTCAACGATTTCTTTAGTGCGGTGTGGATGTTTAATTGTATTAGTGGAAGTGTGCCCATTTTTGACGTACAACAATAGGCATTTGTAATAAAAAAGAATAATAAGTTTGTTAATCGTAAACTGAATATTTGGTGTCTCATCATTCTACTAAAGATAATATATAAAAGTGTGGTTTAAACCTAACAAGAAACAAGAAAAGAGTTTTGGGTATTACTTTGGTGAATTTTGTATCATTTTGTTCTTAACCTACTCCGTATTTCCCAATGATACGATTTCTGATCAAGCTACATTATGTGTTAACCAAAACTTACTCATTGATCCGTTATGCCTATGAATTCAGATTGAAGAAAGGTCACTCCACAAAGTTATTGATAGAGAAAAAAATTGTTTTGAAAACATGGTTATTTTAATGAGATTTGACTCTTACAAATATTAGGGGCGATACTGTTGATAGGATTTAGGTGAGAGACCGAACTTGTAATATATTAGTTATGCCAGGAGTGTTAACGTTAAAACAGCCTTTCTAAAACATTGAAGTGCATACTTATTATTACTATGTAGCCATATAACCATTGAAATGGCACAATTGTTTTGATTCTATCCTTAATAGTTGACATTCATTTCAAAATAAATACGCCTCATCATTTAAAGGTCCCGAGTATCTTTGTGAATGTCTTGCTTGTATTTTAAAGTTACTGGCCTCTGTTACAATATTACTTGCAATGTCTTTTTAAATCATACACTGCAAAACCAACAGTCAACTTTGTACACTGATCCTAATGTGCACTTCAAAGTATGCATTAGGAAGTGCATGCCTGCCATGGTATGCACTTGGAAGTACATGGCTGCTATGGCATAGTGCTATAGTAAGTAAACATTTCCAACTGCATGGCAAGGCATGCACTTTCTAATGCGTGCCTTGAAGTACATATTAGGAACAGTGTACTAAGTTGACTGTTAGGTTTGCAGCGTATTTTAAGTGACCCATCGCTGGCTAACTATGGATTGATGTGAGTTGGTTTGAGGGCTAACTTAATTCAGAAGGATAAGGAATGAGAGGTAGTGGGGGGGGGAGAGAGGTGGGGACTGTCAGCATGTGATGCAGGTGCTTTCTTTCTAAACATGTAAATGATACTTAGCCCCTGATCTCGGATGGGTCGCAGGCAGGGTAAAATAGAGGGGGTGAGAGGGGGGGGGGCACCACTCCGAATTGCGGCGCTACCTGGCCAGCGCGACAGCGCCTATCTGCAGGGCCGGGGCCGGCCAGTAAATGCAGTTGCTTGAACAGCGGCGCGCGTCGCGAAGGGGATTCCACCAAGACTGCAACGGTCTGGGGAGGGGGCGGGGAGTTCTGCCCGAATTACGGCGCAGTGCGCAATAGGTTGCCTACCCGCCTCGGCGCAGTAAAAAAAAAATCCGCTATCTCCTGTAGGGCAACACCAGCACCAAATTTCCCTCGCTTTATTTATATTTCACAATAAAAAATATAATAATTTGTATGGACAGGTGGTTTAGGTTAGGTTGGATTGGTGTCCAGATGTTCCCGCACAGGACAACCGCATTTTGGAGGCGATCCCATCGGGTTGTATTGGACTTCTGACTTCAGGAGGACTCTCCGAGGGGGTGCTTATCATACCTGTGCTATAGTGGTGCTGCGCCTAGAATGTCTTTCAGTGGGTTCGGGGACCAGTACTGTAAACTGTTAGCATCAAAAGACGCCAAATTTCTGGTGTTCACGAGACGCCAAAAAATGGCATCGTTTGATGTCAAATTTTAGCGTTTTTCGCCAATTACTGTGTTTTTCATGAATGCCAAAAATTTGGCGTCTTTCGACACCTATACCACTTCACACCGAACCGGCAAGGGTAATTGTGGCTTGCCCCCCCTCCTCCTACAAAGATGTTTCCTGCCTCCTACTTCCATGTCCCTTCCTCTGCTCTCTATTCCCCCCCCCCTTTCCTCCGTAATTGACTGACTGACTTGAAGGTTGCCTACCAAAACGGCGGTTGGGTTGAAACCGTCCCCCATTTTTCCATTTACACTTCGCTCAGCAACTACGTGCCTGCCGCACGTACTCCTAGTTTAATTTGAGCTCCAATATTCAAGTACTCAAGCACTTAGTTCCCGGGACTTGATTTCTTGATTTAAGTATATTGAGTATGATACAAGAATACGCTTTTCTGGGCGTTCCTTGCAAATGGGTGACATTCGTTCTTTTGGATCTGCATACTTACGTGTCTGTGCGTTGTGTGTTTGCAGCTCGACCCCAGCGCCAGCAAGGAGTACATGGGCTACATCGTGGCCGCCAACCCGTTGGCGCAGATGCTGTTCTCGCCGCTGGTCGGCTGGTGGGGGAACAGGTCGGGCTCCATCCGGCAGCCCCTGCTCGCCACCCTGGCCGTGTTCACGGCCGCCTCGGCGGGCTTCTCCGCCCTGGAGGTGCTGCCACTGCACGCTCGCAAGCACACCATGCTGGCATCTAGGTTCCTGGTCGGGGCGAGCGCTGGTCAGTCTAAGACACGTGATTCGCGTCCGGCATCGAGAAGCGAACTCGAGCGAACACTACACTCTTAAGTTTTCACTACCAAATTGGCTTAGTAACTACTAAGCTTTTGTGCTGTTATAAGTTATCAAGTAATTTTTTGGTATTACTAAACTTATTCCTAGTAATACAAAATGTTTTTTTTTTCTAGTATTTTAATTACGGTGAAATTAAGTACTACGGAAAAATTTAGTATTACGAGGAAAAAGTTTAGTAATACTAAAGAATTTCTTAAATTATGACAGCAAAAAACGTTTAGTAGTTACTAAGCAAATTTGGTAGTAAAAACTTAAGAGTGTACACCAAGAAAACGGCACTCGTGATTTCACAAGACGGTTCCGTTATTTCAAAGAAAATTGTGTACACGATTCAATGCAAATTCCGTTAATAAAACTAACCTCGACTTGAAATTAATGCAATTTGCTTAACTAGTGTGAAAAACTCACTTTGAATCAACGAAACATTTTTAAGGGAATGCCCGTGGAATGAAAGCTACACTTACCTGGGAGTACATCCAAAACCTGCTTCATTCAGGAGATCAAATTTTGAAACCGATAGAATTTAACAGCTTTATTAATTTGATCAAGTAATTATTCCGTCATCGTCGTCATCGCTTCAACTATATCAGCGGATGTACACTGGCGGTCCAAAGTGTGCGAAGGTCGCTTAGCGGCACCGGCTGGAGAATGAATGTCGCGCCACTTTCTTATAATGCCTGATCGCACTTGAAAGCCAAAGTCATTCATAGTCATTCGAAAAAGAATTCATACGCCCATGCCTGATTTGTATCCTTCACTTATACAAGGTATACTGTTAACAAATTCTCTTTCCTGCAAGTGAACGACATTTGTAAACATGGATTCCCTGTGTACTATAACCTTGTTGGATGGAGGACATGATTTTTATTTCCTTCCATCCTGATTTAATTGCATTTCCATGAGAGTAGTGGTTCATGGTTCTTTGTACGACGAGACTCATGATGGTGAATTCCCGGTTCGCAGCGAACATCGCGGCCTGCCGTTCGTACTTGTCGGCCGCTACCAGACTCAAGGAGCGCACGGCCGCCGTCTCCATGGTGTCGCTCGCGCAGGTGCTAGGCTTCATCGTCGGCCCTGGTGAGTAACAGTGCAAAGCAATTTCATTGTTAATTCATCCGTAATATTCCGAAGAATTCTCAATGCGTGACTTTGCTTCAATCAACAAACCAATCATTCGTGATGATTTGCACATGAAAGATTCGTAATTGAGAACTCGTGAGTAAATCGTAGCCTTTCGGATGATCCGTGAATATTAACTGTTGTCGGCAAATGGCAAAGGACCTCTTATTATGTGAAATAGTAGCAAGTTTTCCCCTGCCATTGTTTTAAGTAAAGTCCTATTACAAATCAAAAGTATTTTAAGTGTGTTTATTTTTATTTTGATGCGGCGGTAGGGCCAAGAGTTGTTTGGCGATCCGTTCAACACATACAGAGCTGGAAAACAATGACGTGGACATTAGATTTATAGATGATTCATTGCAGCGAATAAATAAATAAAATTACGAATAATTCGCGTTTAGGTAGTCTTACGAATTATCTGTACAAGAATTTTGCTAGTATCATTCGTGAATGAAAGGAAGTTTTATTTTCAAGTGGTTGGATATTTGAGACGAACCCGTGTCTTCAAGTTTCTAGCAGAGCTCTGCAAAATCACCAAATCTGATGATTCTCGCTGTTATATGACTGAAAATTTGAAGGCAATTTTTAGTGAGGTTAGAAAATTCCGGAAAATTCTTGCTCCGACGAAACATGGAGAGGTGTTCTCTCTCATTTCGGGCGAGACTTTGGATTCGAGGGTTTGCAATGCAATGAGCATAGCTCACTTCAAGGGTGCGGTCTCTGCTGAGCGAGGTGCTCTGATATGGTAGGTCATGCGTCAATTTTGCAGAGTTCTTGCTTTCAACCGCCCCTGTGCGATCTAGCGCCTGGGAGATAGGCCGCGGTGGTACACGCGTGAGTGGATTCCGCTCCAGTGTCTACCTCCCAGGCGCTAGACCCGCCAGGGACTCGGCCAGCGTTTCAGATTCCCCTCACCACCTTGTGACGCAGACGCGCGCGCTCCGCACGAAGGTCCTTTACCTCCGCACTCCTTCCCCTTTAACCGAGTGGTGGACGTATTCCCGGCGCAACAGCGTAGAGAGTGCCGACCGTGCGCGGTGTGTGTGTAGGAGAGAGAGAGACGATGCATGTGTGTGTGAGTGAGAAGAGGCAGACAGTGGCGCCCCCTCGCGGGCCGTGCCTCAACCTCATGCGAGCTGCATCAGCCGCAGTCACAATGCATGGACGGGCCTCGGCGGGCACCAGGAGGTGAGCACGGCGAGGAGGTGGCCGAGGTGAGCGGCCAGAGCTGCACCGGGGGGCCCGTCCCGCAGCGCGCAGCCAGCTGACACGACGGCAAGGCCCCCGGCCCGGCCCTTGCCCCGGACCCGCCCCGTCAACCCGGCGGCCTTGGATGCAGGTCCCGCCGGTCCTGCCCCGCGCGCCCCGCGCGCCCCGCGCGCCCCGCGCCTCGCTGCACCCCGCGTCCCTCCCCTCCCCGCTCCCCGCGCCACCGCGCCGCGCGCTGCAGGTCCTTGCCCTCGCCCCCACCGCCGCCGCTCGGACCAGATTACCTGTGCAGGAGAAGGGGAAGAGGGGGGGGGGGGGGCAGTGAGGCTCTCGGTCCTCAATGCAGGACGGTCCCTCTTGGGTCTCCGTCGCCGGGGGGGTGGGTCGGGGATCGGTGAACGAACCGGGAGTGCATCGCAGAGAGGCGAGCTCGTGCTGGTTCGTTCGGTTGAGGAGATAGGTGGGGGGAGGGGGGCAGCCGATGCATTCTATGCCAGGGCTACCCTTCCTCCTGTCGCCCTGACACGCTTCGCTCACTCCGCTGCAGGCGAACGGCCAGACAGACAGACAGCTCGCGACAAACGTCACGGCACGACTCACGTGAGCCGACCGGCCGGCCCGCGCTTGCCCTGCCCTGCCCTGCCCTGCGCGGCAGCGGCGACCTCCTCGGCCTCCTCGGGCCCTTGTCCTACGCTGCGCATGGCCATGATGACCTTGAGGAACTATAGGGAATAAATTCTCAAACCAGAGTAGCGGTCGATGTTAATTTATCTTTGTCCTTTGACAAACTCGCTCAAGTGGTGTAATTTTTTTTTTCTCCAGAAAAGCCCTTTTTATTCCAAGATGTGATGCGGAGGCGTCGAGGCAGCGTGCGCTTCCAACTAATTAGGAGTTGCTGGCCAGGACTGAGCGCCCGTCAGAGGCCGAGGGCCGAGGTCGACGACCCCCAGCTCCAGCTCACGGCCAGGTGGCCTCTGCCCTCTGACCTCAGGCCTGCAGGCGGCCGTGACGGCGCTCGGGGAGCAGGGCGTGTCGCTGGGCGGCGGGCTGCGCCTCGACATGTACACCGCGGCGTCCTGGATCAACGTGCTCTTTGGCGTCGTCAACATCGTCATGTTCCTGCCCGTGTTCTTCAAAGAGAAGCGCATCGCGGCGCGCGAGGCCATGCTCAAGCAGGGCGTCGAGTCGGAGGAGGCCACCTGGCGGCAGGTCAAGCCCGCCTACTTCTCCGTGTGGACGCTCATCGTCGCCTTCTTCGTGCTCAGCTTCAACTTTGTGCTCCTCGAGACGTGAGTACTGTACTACAGCCGTGCTGCGAGGCGCCGGGCTGCCACAGGGCGCCTCGCGCCGGGAGGGTAGGCCACCCAACGGGCTCTGACGCGCCGTGTGTCACAGACTCGGCACGCCGCTCACCATGGACCAGTTCGCGTGGACCAAGAAGGAGGCGCTCAAGTACATGGGCATCCTGATGGCTATTGGCGCCGTCATCGCCTGTGCCACGTTCATCGCCATCGGTCCGCTGTGTAAAAGGTCAGTATCGGTGTAGGCAAATAATAGCATAATCGATTGCAAACTTAAAGCACCTTAAGCCTATCCACCACATCACTTCTCGATGAAAATTTTAAATTAATGTCTCTCGCTTACCCGCAGATTTGAGGAGCGACGAGTCCTGATCTGGGGAGGCTTCTTCCTGATGGTGCTCGGCCGGGCGCTGTATTTGCCCTGGGGGTCCGAGCCGCCGCTCCTAGCATCGGGTAAGTCCAGGACCCGACCTGCCGTTTCAGTGCGGGTGCGGGGACAGCACTGCAGTGCGAAGTAACTCCAGAGATGAGTTCACTGCAACTCAGCTGGCGACACATCACCTAATTTTGGCGTGACAGTTCTTTTTTATATCGCCATCTTAAAGCAAGGCAGGTTTGTATCACCCAAAAAGGGGTGATACTTCCTCTTTTCGGGCGATACGAACATGTTTCGCCTCTTTTGGGGTGATACAAAGCCTCTCGGAAGGTGAGACGTAGCACCTTTTGATCTATAGTGTTCAAGTCAGTGCTGCCAGGGAAGTAGGCAAATTTTCCTCGAACAGACACATGCAAAGTAGGCGGATACCCCCGGCCTGGCTACCATGCGCACGAACTCTCCAAACAAAAGACTACATTTTCCCTAGTAGGCAGACGGAGACACACTCACACGAGTCCATCGAGGGAAATTTGCCTACTTTTTTTGGCCTGGGCAGCCGAGTGCAGTGCGAGCACCTGCGCCATATTCCGCCAATAGCGCACGAGCCCTGCTGTGACGCGTGTGGGCGCGGCGGCCCGGGTAGAGATTGCCCGCCGGTGCTGGGGTGGAGTGTCCCTGCCCGCTGCCACGGTTCCCTTTCCGTTCTTCATTATATTGCACTTGGCTCTCGCCTGCGCCGCGAAAACGCTTGTCGAGGCGCCGAGGTGGCGTGGCGGGGCGGGGCGCGGGGCGCGGAGACGCTGTGGTCGCACTTTACAGGGCTCTTTGTTCTTCTCGAAATAAAACTCGGAAGGCCCTTATTATCGGGACAGCAGCAGCAGGCCACGGCGGGGCGGGGCGGGGCGGGGCGGGGCGGGGCGGGGCGGGGCGGGGCGGGGCGGGGCGGGGGCGCGAGGGGAGAGGGACTTCCCGCCCATCCCCGGCGAAGAAAGCGCCGGTCCAGGTCGGTAATTGCGAAATGATTGCTTTGTCTTGTTGCCGGCCCTGCGCGGCGCTGCGCGACCCTCTGCAGAGAACACGACGGTCACCACGGATGACGGCCAGAGCGAGCAGGTGGGCTGCCCGTCCTACCAGGAGTGGTGCGCCACCACGGCCTCCATGACGGTGGTGCAGTTCCTCCTGGGCTTTGTGGTGACGGCCATCGGCTACCCCATCGGCATCACGCTCATTCAGACGCTCTACTCCAAGATTCTCGGGCCGCGGCCGCAGGTGAGTCGCGGCTGGACTGGAAAGTACACGGATGACACTCACTTGTAGGTGAAATCCGTTTTTCTCGTGCAGTGGAAAAACTAATGTAACATGTATAACATGTAGACATAGACATGTGACCAGTGTAGTTCACATCACGTAATGTGACCATAGTTTTCGTCACGTTTGTAATGTGACATCCTTAATCCTGACTGTAATTCTCATAGGCATCACACAGGCTCCGGATGTCACAAGACAAACGTGACCAAAAATATGGTCATATTACGTAATGTGACATAAAGTGGTCATATCAATTGAAGTGACTCATGTCACAGAAGGTTTTCCAGTGTACTTGGGTGACAAACCATTCCCTTTCTTGTAAGTGGGTAAACGCCTTTTAACGCACCTGCCTGCAAGCCATAACTACACTGTAATTTGGGGGTGTTCCAAGTGTATACGCCTTAAGGCGTTTGCTACTGGATCCAGAGCGACATTTGACGCCTACTTTTAGGACACCTTTTGGCGTCTAGATTCTAGACACCTTTGCCTATACCACTCCCACATCATAGCACACGCTGAAAGGGTGTACAGGATGTGAGCACCTTTCAGGATGTTACGTATTATGGGCACCAGGTGCATGCCCTGTGTACACCTCTGGCCACTGGTCCATGCTGTGATGTGCGAGTGGTATGGGCAAAGGTGTCTAGAATCTATACGCCAAAAGGTGTCCGAAAAGTAGACGCCAAATGTCGCTCTGGATCCTGTAGCAAACGCCTTAAGGCGTATACATTTGGAACACCCCCAAATTACAGTGTAGAGGTGCACTCATGAGCATCACTAACCTTCTAAAGTATGAATGATTTGTCGTATAATAAATCGCATATATACACGTCTGTGAGAAAAATTTCTCACCCACAACCGAGTGTCGTCCTTACTCTTCAGACCTGCACTGTGCGTTGCCCGAGGTGTTTGCATGGCGCCGGGAGGCTAGGCCACCCAACTGACTCGCGTGTCTGTCTGCAGGGCGTGTGGATGGGGCTGGTGACGGGCTCGGGCTGCCTGTCGCGCTGCCTGGGCCCCGTGTTCGTCACGTACGTGTACACGCACCTCGGCACCGTCTGGACGTTCGGCATCACCGCCGTCCTCATGGCCGTCTCCATGGTGTGGCTGCTGCTCTTCCAGGGCCGGCTCGTCGTGCCGGAGGAGATCGAGGAGCGCCTGCGGCAGCAGGAGAACGGCACGGGCAAGAGGCCGCCCGGAGCCGACCCGGAGCGCCCGGAGCCGGAGGACTCCGACGAGGACGTGGCCCATGTCATCGTCAACCCGGAGGCCGTCCAGCTGCAAGAGATGAAGACTGAGAAGGGTTGAGGTTGAGGCCCCTCCCAGCCCAGCAGCTGCCCGCCCCGACCAGCCAGAAGCGCCCCGGCGGCCGGCCCGGCCGGACTGGTCTCTCCCAGCCCAGCGCAAAGAGGGGTTGCGGCCGACTGAAAACGACTCTTCTAATATTTTCAAGACTGAGATTATTTGATCATCCTGTTCACCCGACAAATCGCTATACCCAGCCAAAAGGAATGCTTTGACCGATCGTCTGATACGTGGATCTCGCATTCGTGTTGTTCCGCCTTGCCAAAGTATTGATTGTGTGCGTCAATAAGCAGACGAGCGTTGTTGCAAGCGTTCCACTAATGCTCAGACATTTCGTTGATGCGTGGATCTCGCAACAGATGTCAGATTCCAAGATATATTTTTATACTGTAATGTAACGTATTGGTGATATTGCCAGATCAGCCACCAAATTGTGTATGAATCAGGAATACTTTACTCTACATGCGCGGGTCGTTTGAGCGCCTCACTTCTTGCCGCTGCCTCCGTCACTCCTGCATTTACAAATGCAGTTAAAAATCGGAAGGCCCCGTGCAGTCACGTGCTGATAACGGGCTGATAGTAGTGGGGCACAGCGTAGCGGCCCGAGGTCAACCCCAGCGAGGCAGGGCGGGGCGGGGTGGGGCGGGGCGGGGCGGGGCTGGACTATCGGACAGCGGGACCAAAGGCAACGGCGCGGCGGTGCCCGCGGCGGCGTCAGGACAAGAGCACCGCAGTGCCTACGAGAGTCGTGATGAGTGAAGTGCTGCGCGCCTCGGTGGTGTCGTGTACGTGTGTGCGTACGTGTGTGTGTGTGTGTGTGTGTGTGTGTGAGAGTATGTGTGTGAGAGAGTACGTCCTGACTGGTTTGAAAGACGAATGATGAGTAGTACCCGTTCAACGACCCCAACTCTCCTCCTTCCCGCGCGGGGCTCAGCGATGAATTAAAAGTAGCAGAAGCGAGTTGTAGAAACGCCCTCACACTCCGCACGCCGAGTTGATTGTGCCCCCCCCCCCCTCTTCCTTTCTGTTCCAATCCATCATGCCTGGAGCATGAGAGGGGCGTGACGGTGTTGAGGCTCGTAGGGGTAAGGGGGAGGGGGGGGGGCGAGGACGCAGAGACATGTAGGGCAGGGCACGAGGTGGTGGATGGTGGCAGGGCGGGGGCAGGGCGGGAGCAGGGCGGGAGCAGTACGGGATCGGGGCGGGAGCAGCAGAATGATTCCGCAAAGCGGTCAGTAGTGTCCCCTCAGGTGTCCTCTCTCCTGCTCCTTATGGCGTCGCCTTGCGGAATCAGGGAGGGAGGAGGGCTGGAGTGGATGGAGTAAGCGAGCAGGGCGGGAGTAGGGCGGGAGCAGGGTTAAAGCAGGATATAGAAGCAGGGTGGGAGCAGGATATAGAAGCAGGGCGGGAGTAGGGCGGGAGGAGGATGGAAGCAGGTTAGGAGCAGGGCGGGAGCAGGGCGGGAGGAGGGCAGGAGCAGGGTTGGAGTAGGATAGAAGCAGGGCGGGAGAAGGGTGCACGTTAGAAACGAGTCCTGGGATTCCCAGGAGAGTTGGAATCCCAGTGGATGTCCTGGAAAAAAGCAGCTTTTCCCAGGAGTTTTTCCTGGAAAACCCAGGACAACCCCTGGAAAAGATGATACCTCCTGGGAATGTGCAAATTCCCCTAGGAAACCCAGGACTCGTTTTCGTCGTGTGGGAGCAGGATAGGAGCAGGGCGGGAGCAGGGCAGGAGCAGGGTTGGAGTAGGATAGAAGCAGGGCGGGAGAAGGGTAGGAGGGTGGGAGCAGGATAGGAGCAGGGCCGGAGCAGGGCGGGAGAAGGGTGGGAGCAGGGCGGGAGCAGGGTGGGAGAAAGGTGTTAGTAGGGTGCGCGCAGGGCGGCGGCAGCTGGCCGATGCAATGGGCAGGCGCTGGCGTTCCGCCGTAGTGACGGACGTTTCCCACCTTGACGCGACACAAGCCTGCGCCTGCGCTCCACTCGCATCGCTTTGCCTTCTACACGTACATTACGCAGAAACCGCTGCTCTCACCGCACGGAGGAGGGATGGGGGGCTGGGCTGGAAGGGACGACAAATGCGGTAAGAGGATCATTTATTTTGGCTTGACACTTAAGCTGTGGTAGGCCGCGGCAAGGTGCCATATCGGTCTACTGCGCCGCCCCCGCGTTGCCCCCACGTCGCCCCGGCGTCGCCCCCGCGCCGCCCCCACGCTGCCCCCGCACCGCCCCCGCACCGCCCCCGCGTCGCCCCCACGCCGCCCCCGCGCCGCCGGGCGCATCACCTGTCCGACCCGGACTAACAGGGCGTGGGCGTGGGAGGATTCTGTATACTCGTGTACCTGGAAATGAAATTACGACGGAGTTGATCAAGTAATAATTAATGTGATGTGTTTTATTAAGCGTTTTCTGTTGTTTTATTTTATATCTGTTCTTCCAACTTTGTACATTATAAGCCTAAGGTCGCTCAATAAAGTTTTATTCTATTTATAAAAAAAAATAGTTGTACGCTAATCTAGCCCGCAGCACAAAGGCGGATAAGTAGATGGAGTGCTGGTTGTCAATGGTCTTCCTATCTTTTAAAAATTCTTGCAACATTCATATACGTCCATACGATCGTCTCTGAACTGTTAGCTTCTTGCGATGCTCGCTCCTGCTGCTGTATGCAGCAGCAGCAGCTGCCTTTAGATCTACGTCGGAAAGTTTTCACAGCAAGCGCAGCATTGCAGGCCGACAAGAATCGAGCGCTCAGCAGCAGCAGCGGCTGCGGCCGGCCGCCTTGGCCAAACACAGATTACGGTGAGGCGACGGGTGAACGGCGAGCAGAAATAATCTCTTCTTTACTACCCTGCGCTCGGGCAGGCGCGGCGCGGGCCAGGCCGGCCGCCAGTGGCAGCAGCACCGCGGACGCGGACCGCTCGTGCTGTGTGGAGGCAGGAGGCAGCGCGGGCTCAGCGCAGGATAAGAAACTGCAGCGGTGCACAATCACTATTAAAAGTAGATGATGCTCCTCTCCTCGCCTCGCGTGTGGCCGGCGGGCCGCGGGCCGCAGTAGGGATCGGTCAGGTGACGACTCGGGTGCGAGGGGGGTGTCACTTCGAAAAATCATTGTACAACCCCCCAAAAATCATTTAAATTTTTTTTTTTTAAATCAAAAAAATCAAAATAAAATCAAGTAGAAAGTTGCATAAAAATCCGAAAAATCGAGAACAAATGAACCCAAAACTGAGAAAAATAGGAACAAAAGAAGAAGAAAACAACACAATTTTTAAAACAGTAACATATTATTTCTTTTTTATCTCGGGAAAAATCAAAAGAAAAATCAAAATCAAAAATCAAAAAAAATCAAAAATCAAAAAAATTATTGTACAAGTTTTATATGAGTGATCCCCCCCTCGCTCGGGTGCGCCCGAGCCATTTCTGTATCCCTCCCTATCCCAATAGCCTCAGATTATCGGGGCGTTAGAAGGGCTTGCGTGACACGGATAGCGAGAAAAAAACACCACTTGTCGGTCTTGACGTGCACGGTCGGTTTTATGAGATCGTCTATGAAATTGCGATGAGCAGCAAAGGGAGAAGGAGGGACTTTTTCCTTTGCGGTTGAGAACGCTCTCTCAAACTTACAATTACTGTTTTGACACTCAACCAAGTATCCTCACATAATTTCCGAGGGCGACAGACGCGTCCTGGAAGAAAGCAGCCACCGCCCCGTCGGTGTCGCGCTCTCTCCAAAGACGTTGCGGTGCCGTCGTGGTGACGCGGAGGTGGAGCTCGAGGAGGAAGAGGAGGGGGAGGCTGTCCAGACGCGCGATGCCTGGACAGGATTTTGACAGTGCTCACCGCCCGTGCTTACCGCCGCGTCGGCCCCCGCTCCCGCTCCGTCCCCGTCAGTACACACAGGCGTGTCCCTTTTTTCCCAACGCTCGTTGTACGCGCCGCCTCCTTAAGTCATCCTCTGGCCCAGCTGAAGCTGAACCATCGACACCGTTGCGTCCGTCAAAAAGACCGCGGCCGACATCTCTTTTCCGCAGGCGAGATATTTGAGGCCCGTCTGCTTGTCGAACTTTTTCTTGAAAAAAAAATAAAAATATATTAGTTCAATAGAGGTATGGTTCGTACGATAGACTTAAATACACACAATTCGTCAAAGTTTTGAATTTTCAAGCTTAGGTCTCGAACTTAAGATAAAGTCACAACATATTTCAAAAAGGGACAATCGACCAACCCTAGCTGGGCGGGCGTCCTGGCGGCTTGAAGAACATGCCGTTGAACTGGTGGACTTCGTGTTAAGGCTAAGGCGCATCGTGACAGAGGGGCGTCCTCCTCTCGTGAGCGCATGGAAGACTGATGCCCGGCGGCGCGGCTGACGGCCAGGCTGCCAGGCGTCTGCCGTGCACCGAGACCAAACGCAAAAGTCTTCGGTGATGCACGGCTCAAAACAAACAGCCGACCTGTCGTCCACGTCCTGGAATGCCCCCTGGCGTTGCCCCCCTCCAAGGGGCTGGCACGCGGCACGCGGCACGCGGCACGCGGCTCCACGCCGTCCGACGCAGTCCCTCTGCCCGGAGTCCGGAGCTTCTCTGCCTCCCTCCCCGCCCCGCCTGCCTCTATTTTCCCGGAGGAAGCGGGCGACCGCAGCGGCGCGGAGCAGCGTGGCCCAAGCGGACTGGCACTATTGTCATTTTGACTGACAAACAACACATAAAGTACTCCAAACCAGGGGCGCCGGAAGTGTTTTTAGCTTGGGGGTGCGCAAATGTGTAACATGAGGGAAAGAGGGTGAATTTTTCGGAACTTTATACTTTTACTGTCACATTACTTTGGATGTGATGTCGCATTCCTTTAAACGTGAGTCACCTACATCACGGTGTAAATTTTACTGTCACATTCAAATCAATTTGAAAAAAAAATATCCAAAAGAATATGTGAAGAAAACAGCAGTATTCTTAAGCAATTTTTAAGTAATAAAATTTGGCCGTTTCTTAAATCAAATCTTAGAATGAAAAAAAAAATCTCGATCCCACTCAATCTTAGCAACGTTTTGTGTTCCCGAGTACCTATTCATAGTTTGCCAGCAAACCGGAACTGTTCGAATAGCCGTGGAGGCAACAAAACTGCAAACTAGTGAAAGGTTTTGAGGCAGACACGGTAGGTAACCGGTTACGTCGCATCTAAAATCGCCAAATCGAGTCAACGCAAGTCACTACTAGCAAAATTGTCGGGGGTGCTGCGCACCCCCAACACTACTTTTGGGGGTGCGCAGCGCACCCCCTGACCCCCACTTCCGGCGCCCCTGCTCCAAACGTGTTTTTTTTTTCCGGCAAATTTGTCTGCTACGGTAACGTTAAAAATCACCAATAAAGTTCATTTTTTTTGTTTGGAAATGTGGGCCGTGAAGTTCTTTTGCTAAAGGGCTTAAACCTTGTGCGCGCCCATATCACCGACTGCTCCTGTGCGTGAAAAATCTGTGGTGGTCGCAGCGGCTGAAATAATTCTGTTTGGCGGCTGTGGCGGCTGCGCTGGCCTGCTGGCACTGCTGCGGTGATCCGATCCGACGGCACACGGCAGTGCGGGGCGGGGCGGGGCGGGGTAATGAACTGTGCGGCTCACAGCAGCAGCGGTACATCTCGTGCGTACCCGCTCCCGCCACACCCCGCCCCGCTCCGCCACAACAAGTAGTGCAAAGAGTCTGGCAGGTCAGGGCAGTACGCACCGACCTGTCCTGCCGGGCCGGGCCGGGCCGGGGCCGCGCCGCCCTGTAGGCCTGCAGGACCAGCCCCGCGGTACGGCCTGTTTGCCCCTGCCCCTCTGCAGAGGCCGGCTGCGCGTGACCCACTCCACCGCGGCGCTGACCCCGGCCCGGCCCGGGGCCGTCCTGGCCCAGGGCGGCAGGAGCAACAGGAGCGACAGAAGTAGCAGGAGCAGCAGGAGCAACAGGAGCAGCAGGAGCAACAGAAGCAGCAGGAGCAGCGCGAGCAGCACCAGCAGCAGGAGCAGCAAGAGCGGCAGGAGCAGCAGGGACAGCAGGAGTGGCAGGGGCAGCAGGAGCAGAAGGAGCAGCAGGAGCAGCAGGAGCGGCCGGAGCAGCAGGAGCGGCCGGAGCAGCAGGAGCAGCGCGATCAGCACCAGCAGCAGGGACAGCAGGAGTGGTAGGGGCAGCAAGAGTGGTAGGGGCAGCAGGAGCAGAAGGAGCATAAGGAGCATAAGGAGCAGCAGGAGCAGCAGGAGCAGCAGGAGCAGCGCAAGCAGCAGCAGGAGCAGCTGGAGCAACAGGAGAGCCAGGGCACCAGGTGGGAGGGTTCGTCCGGACTGGGCTTGCACTCCCGAGGCGCTGCAGTCATCCGGTCGTCCATCACATGGAGCATACCGTGTCGCACTTGACCTTCAGAGCGATGTACGGTGAGCCATGCCCACGTCGGCCCGTGCCGTTGTAGTCAGAGTCGGTCCCTACCTTCTCTCTCTCTCCCCCCGCGGCCTGCCCCGCCTCTACTGATTGCAGTCCTAAATTGATCACACTCTCTTGCCTCGAGCTTGGATGGACGCGGCGGCGCAGGCGCGGCGGCGAGCAAAACCGGGGAGAAAGAGGAATGCACTCCCCTCCGCACTTATGGCCTCCGCGGACCACTCTGTAGTTACTGACCGCTCCGACCCGTCCCCCCTCCCGTCCCCCTCATTCGTGCTCTAGTTTTTCTCGTTTCGATAAGCATCGCTCTTTCCCCCTTTCTCCCTTCCCCATCCTCCCCCACCTCCCCCACCCCCCACCCTCCTCTCTCTGATCTGATCAAAAGACGCGTCGTCGATCGGATCATCATCTCGATGCTGTTTGGGGAGGACGAAGGTAAGTAGAACGGGTGCGTACTGGAAGAGTTGAGGGTTCGGGTGTGGGAGACCCAAGTCACTTCGAAAAATCATTGTACAGCCCCCAAAAAATCAATTAAAAAATTTAAAAAAAATCAAAAAAATCAAAATTAAATCAAGGAGAAAGTTGCATAAAATCCGAAAAATCGAGAACAAATGAACCCAAAACTGAGAAAAATGAGAACAAAACAAGAAAAAACACTATTTTTTAAAAAATTTACATACTACTTCTTTTTTATCTCGGGAAAAATCAAAAGAAAAATCAAAATCAAAAATCAAAACAATCAAAAAAATCAAAAATCAAAAAAATCATTGTACAAGTTTTATATGAGTGATCCCCACCTCGGGGAGACCAGACACCATAACTTATGGGAGGACGTCAGGAAGCTTTTCCACACACCTTCGATCTTGTACCCCCAGGGGGTTTGTACCCCCCCCCCCCCCCCCTCCTCGCTCCCCCAAACCCAAACACAGGGGGACAAATGCCCCAGGTTGTTTGTACGGGGGGTACAGAGGTACAAATACGCCCCTACAAATTTTCAGGACTGCTTATTGCAGTGTGTACTCCGCTGATTGGGTGGAGCGGTGCTGCGCTTGCTGCGCCTCGCGGAGCGGGCCGCGCTCACTTTTATTTGCCTGGCTGTCCTGTCCTGCATCTGTCTGTCCGCCCAGCGCGTCCCTCGGAACGGTCCTGCGCCGCGCCGAGGCCGCGCGCCCGGCGTGTGTCGCCTGTCGTCGTACCGTAAGACTTTACGTCCCTCTCCAGCCCGTCACCAAAGAGACGCCACCCGGCCCCGGCTCCGACCCCCGGGCCCCGGGCCGTTAAGGGAAGGGGAAAAAAAAGTAATCACAGAGTAATCAAATAAAAAGCGAGAAGAAATGGTAATTGCGTGCTCGCGCGGACGTCTCGCGGTACTAAAAGCGCATTCCGCCTGCAGGCGGCGCAGTTGAGCAGGCAGCCCGTGAGCCTACGTGTCTACAGATGGAACGGAACAGACCTGCCACTGCCGAAGAGTTCTCAAACGGGCGGGTAAGGCTGCTCAAAAACGAATCCAAAACCGCAGCGGGTGAGAGCTAGAGGGAGATACGGTTTACTGGCACCTACGGTTTCGGACGCGTCCCGAGTAGCCTTACCTATCCGTCTGAGAACTCTGCATTGCCGCCACCGCCACCGGGCGTGGGCTGCACCCTGCCGCCCTGGTGACCCATCATGGCGCTCCGGGGACCTGGTCTGGCGTGCGAGTAAAAAGCGAACCCCTAGCAGGCCTCTCGTATAGCAGGAAAATTAGCCATCAGTCTGCGGAATCATGCCTGCCCCGAGGGCAGCACGCGTCCTAGGCAATTTAGGCAGCGCCCGCGCACCCGACTCGAGTGCAGGCGTCAGAACAACCACCGCCTCAATGGACAGGCAGGTTTTTTTTTTTTTTCTGGAGTTTTAGAATTCTGGCATTTCTTAAGACCGAACGCGCCTTGCGGGACTTGGCCTCGCCGCGCCAATTTTGTCTTATTTGGACGGATGAGTTGCACTTTTTTTTTCCCGGGGAAAGTAGTGTGTGCGTGTGTGCCGGCGCGCTGCTCGCGGGCGCTGCGACGGGGAATATGACATGTAGTGGCGATGGGCGGCAGCCGGCAGCCGCGGAATAATGTCAGCACGCTCGATGTAGGTCATCACATCACTCATTTCCCTTCATCCAGACAAAAATTGAAAATAAAAATTTGCAAAATAATTGTGGTGTGGCTACGGTTGTGTGGCCTCCATCACGGGGCTCTTGTCGGCACGCGGGTGCGCACTCGTGACGACACGCCGTGGTGCCGCGCCGCGCCCGCCGCTCCTCGACCCGCTGCCCGCCGGACCGCGCTCGGGCTCGGGGTGTTTTACAGCCGAGCAGAGGAAAGGAGAGAGAGGGAGAGAGGGCTTATTGGTGTTAAGTGTTTCCGGTTCTGTCCCTGCTCATGTGCCATACCCGCCCCGGCGCGGCGGTGAGGCGCGAGGGGGTCACTCCGCTAACGAGCGACCCGGCCCGGCCCGGCACCGGCGAAGTGGCACGGCGTGTTGCTGCCCTGCCCCGCGCAGGGAGCGAGAGTTACGGCCAACGCTCCGCTCAATCTGGATCTTTTTGATGAAAACCCTTCGTTAACCCCAAAAGCGGGCTGCTGCAGCTCATATAAGCGGCTGTTGAAGCGGTTCTAGTCTGCAGGGCAGGCACAAAGCAATGGCATCGCGCGGCGCACCGCGCGCAGCATGGGGGGAAAGATGAAGGAGCGAGGCGAGAGAGGGAGCGAAAGAGAGGGAGCTATCGTGAGGGAGAGAGAAGAAGTGACTGCCACCTGTTGACGTTGACACTTCATGCATGCGGGACGGGGGCAAGCTCGACGACGCTTCTGACTCTGCATCATCGACCGAGTGAATCCAAGCGTGCAACCCTTTTCCCTTCTCCCTCTCTGTCCGCCGCCGGTCTCTTTCTGTCATACAGTGTCACCTTCTAACCCTTCTCTCCCTCCCTCCCTCCCTCCCTCCCTCTCTCTCTCCCTCTCTCTCTCTCTCTCTCTCTCTCTCTCTCTCTCTCTCTCTCTCTCTCTCTCTCTCTCTCTCTCTCTCTCTCTCTCTCTCTCTCTCCCTCCCCGTCATCACTCTCTCCCGCAGGGCCCGTCCAGCGACCCTCTCATTCACGCCACTTCATTCATGCGCGTACCGTGCGGGCCGGGCCGGGCACTTACCCATTCATTAACAGTCTTTGCAAGATGGAGTCGTGGCGATAGACTTTAAGGTCCTGGCCGGATGCGCATGCGCGCACGAGGAGGCTTGAGGCTGCTGTCACGCACGGCTCGGGTCGGGTGGGGCGGGGCGGGGCAGGGCTCTCCCGAGGTGTTGGAGGTGGAGGACAGAGCCATGGGCGCGCTGCGGAGCGGAGCACCCACACCCATGACCCTCCCACTCCCATACCCTCGTCCAGTCGGAGTCCCTCGTCGTGTAGCGACCTGCCGATCCCATTCGCCCGTTAGACTCCATGGTCCAGGCAGTGGTGCCGTTGTAAATTTTTTATAGGCCATACGGTCCTTGTCGACCTGGTTGGTGGTGTGAGGGTTGCCTAACTCCCAGGCGTTGTAAAACTTGGAAATTTTGATACATCTTTATTTTTCTAGAACCACTTCTAGAAACTGTATTTGGCACCTTCCCTATCAGGCTGGTTGTTTACACATCTACTGAAAATGATTCAAACGATACAAAGGGCGCGTCTTGGCCTGTGCCATGAGCTTACGGGTAGAGTAGAGGCCGAAGCAGAAATTAAAGGAGCGGGGGCAGGAGCGGGATCTGGGGCTGGGGTTGGGGGCAGTCTCAAACGCATCTGGGTGCGTATGGCCTGGAAAATTTTAAAGGCCATACGGTGCCTTCCAAAACGCTTATAGGCCATACGCCGTATGGCCCCGTATGGCCTCAACGGCACCACTGGTCCAGGGTCCCTGCGAGGACCCGGCGAGTATGCAATCCCGGTGGTACTTCTACACCCAGATGCCCTCGGATGGTAACTGGATATAACCACTATAAACCCACTCTCCTTTCCCTCGATGCGCGCCTGTACTGGGAGTTTTGCTGCGAGAGCGCACAGAGCCGCGCACCGGCAATCTACACACAATCGCACAATAAGGAGTGAGCGTCCATCACACTGCAGCAGCCCTTTTCAATTTTTCTGTTTGCATTGCTCGTCGCAGCTCACGCATCAACCCTCTCCAACCGCAAGAAACGCGCACACTGCTAAAACCTTACAAAAAAAGGTTGCAAAGAAATTGGAAGCTTCGCGTTGCGAAGCCTTTGTTCGCGTTACAAACAAAATAGTTCACTACCCTTCGCAAGCTTACGAACTTTTCCCGCCGTACAAAATAACTGGTTTGTAAGTTAAGAAATACTTCGCAATTGCGAAACAGCCAAACACTTCGCATCTTACAAACTACTTCGTTTGTTATTGCGAACTTTTTTCTTCGCAAGGTTTCAACAGTGCAGGGTAAACCGTTCTCAAACCATACCGCGATAGTGTTTTGTCTGACGATGAGCACATGCTGCAACCATGCAGAAGAATACGAGCGTAAGTCTGTTTTGCGTTTGTTGCTCCAGGCGCCGTGCCGAGCTGGGACAGGGCAGCGGAGTGCATGCTGCTTATCAAGGTAGAAGGTGTTGAAAACTCATTTCGCCGAAAGGGCTGAACTCGGAGGGGCCGGGACCAGGAGCGCTGTGGGGATACTCCGAACGCCATCTTGGTAGTGTCCTCTCTCTTTCTCTTCAGAGGCGAGCCGATGCGTCGTGCGAAAGCGACAAGGACAGGAAGACGAAACCACTGTGCTGGCCTGCGGCACCTCCTATATGTGCAAGGGAGAGGGGAGATCGTGGGTCGTGGGTCGCGCGAAATAGGAAGAGAGGCGGAAGGCGAGGAGAACGGTGACTGCTCCGCTCCTCCTGCCGCCGTCCCTGCACGCCTTGCACCTGACCATCAGGCCCGCCAGGGGCCACGGCCCGGCGGCGTCGCGCACGCCGCGAGCGTGCATAATCCTCTAGCGCCCCGTGACGCCGCCGGCCAAGCCCAGCCCCACCCCACCCCTTCCCGCACCACGCCAAAATTATGGCTTTCGCTGCAGAGACGCTCCGCCGTCGCCGCGCGCGACTTGCAATTGCAGGCAGATGGCGCCGGCGCCGGTCGGACCGCGCAGACTCGCCTGGTCCGCGCTGCCCCGCCGGTGCACGCCCTCCTCGCTCTGTCTCTCTCACCCTCAAGGAGTCTGCCGAGGGTGCGAGAGCGCTCCAGCCCTCTCGCACTCAAGGAGTGCGCTTACGAGTTGGTGTGCGTGCACCGCGGAATCGCTCTGCTGGGCCTAAGGGCCCCCGCCAACCTGAGGGTAGGCCTCCCCACCCAGCATGTAGCCGATGGCCTAATCAGCAGGCGCTGTCTCCACGGTCTTCAAAAATTATTAGAACACACTAGCTGTCTCTTCTTTCAATTATCCCACAAAATTAGCTTTTCTAAAAGCACTACACCCTGCAGATCAAAGACAGACATTGATCGAATACTGCGTGGATCTCGGTGTCTAAAATTAACACACACACACCCTTTTGGTGCCCGAATCGTACATCATTATCCCTCAATGACTCTTATTTTATCTCCGTCTGTCTGTCTGTCTGTCTGTCTGTCTGTCTGTCTGTCTGTCTGTCTGTCTGTCTGTCTGTCTGTCTGTCTGTCTGTCTGTCTGTCTGTCTGTCTGTCTGTCTGTCTGTCTGTCTGTCTGTCTGTCTGTCTGTCTGTCTGTCTGTCTGTCTGTCTGTCTGTCTGTCTGTCTGTCTGTCTGTCTGTCTGTCTGTCTGTCTGTCTGTCTGTCTGTCTGTCTCTCGCCCCATCATCGCACGGGTGAAGTGTGTGTCGAGGCAGCGGTCTTTGATGATCATGCAGGTGAGTGCCTCGTTAGAGAGCCGGCTCCAACCCCCCCCCCCCCCTGCCTCGCTCCACCACCACACGGCTCCTCGCAGGCAGGCCGTGCCCTATCGCACATATTTGCAACAATCTTCTAAAAGCCCTAGCCGTCCCGTCCCGGCCCCGGCCCGGCCGCGAGCCTCTAGCAGCAAGGTGCGGCAGACGAGACGCGCGTGGGCCGTGGGGCCGCAGGGGAAGGAGAGAGTCCGGACGGCGGGGGCGGGGGCGGCGCGGGGGGGGGGGGGGGGGCGGGGCGTAGAGGCGGCGCGGCGCACGTGTGCAGGTTCAAATAGCAGCCTCGTTGATAAAACCAAACGGCAGCAAACTGGCGGCCGCATGCCCGTTCGGTGTCGGTCCCGGTCCATTGTATCGAGTCCAGAAGCTGGGCGCGTGCGTTCGGCCCCTCCCACCTCCTCCTCCTCTTGGCGCTCTGCCCCGGCCAGGCTCAACCGGGAGTCGACGTGGACGTCCAAGGGGGAATGAGGGTCTTCGAAAATGGACGTTCATGGACACGCGGGAGGGGGTGCTCAACTTAGGGTCAAAAAACACGTACTTATAATACTTAACGGATGGCCCCTCAGGTAAACGCACATTAAAAATGAGTAACGCTTGTAGCTAAAAGTTATCCAACCTCTCTTGACGACCCTTGGCCTGCGCCCCTTTCCAATCTGATAAGCGCGCCATTTCATTCATTCAGTCATGGTAATCAATTTTACCAACCCGACATAGACATGTACAATGTACTCCCCACGTCCTACGCCTCGCATCGCACCAGCAGCTCTATCCTCCTGTCTCCCTCTGCACCGTCTGACACGCCTGAGTATATTGATATTTGAATCTAAATTTCACTGTAAATTTAGCTCGGCTAACCCGCACCCTTCCGTTCAGTCCCCTTCCCGCTGATGGAAAAACCCGGCCCCGTGGCGCCCCGGCCCGGCTGGCCGGACCCATCGGCCCCCTTTTCCAGCATTCCACCCACGCACACCTGCGCTGCAGGTGGATAAGGCTGGATGGTTGACATCGGAGAACGCAGATAGCGGCTCAGGCCGGACCTGGAGCGAGACACTGTGAAAAATATCTTTGTAGATTTACGATAAATTTTGTTAATCGCGATTTACGAAATATGTTGTAAATTTACGACGGACCGTTTTCGCTCGAGAATGAATTTCAAGCTGATATGTAGTGCTTGTGATTTTACGATTTGCAATTGTAATTTTACAACTGCACTTCGTGGAAAATTTTCCCGTAAACTTACGACTATTTTTCACAGTGGACCTGGCCCAGAAGGCGGGGCGGGGCGGGGCGCGGGGCGCGCGGGGCGCGGGGCGCGCGGGGCGCGTGGGGCGGGGCGGGGCGGAGCAGGGCGGGGCAGGGCGGGGCAGGGTGGTACTGGGCTGGGCGGGGCAGGGCAGGGCGAGAAAGGCCTCTCGCCTCTCTCTGCTGTTTCATCAGGCTCGGCTGCAGCTGGCCGCGGAGTGTGCAACAATGTCGCCCTCCAACGCCCCCGTAGGAACAGAGCCGGGCCGTCCTGACACCTCGGCGCGCAGTGCACTTACGACCTGTAAGGCTATTTCCACGCTCGGAGTAATTAAACGAGGCGAGCGATAGCGGCGGCGCCCTAACTCCGCGCTGGTGCGGGCGCGGTCACCGCGGGCCGACCCCGCCTCGCTGCGCCTCTGCGCGAGCGCTCTGCGCTGTGCTTGAACAGAGTATAGTCTCTCATTTTGATTTTTCGCGAACTGTGACTTTGGCCGAAACCGAATGAACAAAATTTCTGAAAATGACATAATACGACTGAAAATTTGCAGTAATATTATTCTCAAACCGATTGAAACGGCTGTAAAGATGACTGCAAGAGATGCAAAAGAACAAAAAGCAATGAAGAACCTCTGAAAATGATTCCAAATTCTTGAAAACAATTTTAAAAATTCATAGAGAAATTATCGAAACTGAGTGGTTGCAAAGAAGTGTGAAAGAAGTTGTGGAAAATGAATGGAAGCACTGGTAAAACAAATGTTTAGTTTTAATACATCAGTGGTGTTTAGTTTCATGTGTAAACATTGCACACTTCAAGGTGTCGACCACTAAACGTCATTTGGTGTGCAATGTTTCGACACTTCCGAAACGTTCAATACACTGCACATCATTCAGTGTGCAAATACTTGATGTCTGTTGTCTGTTATGTCTTCCCAAACGCTGGTGCATGTGTCCAAGTGTGCAAAGCAGCACATTTGTTTTACCAGTGAGATGATCATTAATCATTGACCGAAAGATGAGCGAAAAATGACGAAATCATGTAAAATTTATTGAATTATCGAATTTGTGAATAAATCACTGAAAATGATCAAGAGCTAACTGCAACGTCAGGAAATAACAGATAATTTGACCTTGAGTACAATTCATTATGATGAACCCTCGGATTAAAAACAAAAGGATGGCCCGGGCCGTCACTTTCGTCACATTGCACTGTGGGTTTGAAGTTTGAAGTACTGTGGGATGTCCTTAATGCATTCATATTTTTCCTTTCAAATTAATCCGAGATGAGCCGGATTTCGAAAACCTGGAGATTCAAAATGCACAAATATCGCGCTTTCTTGTAGGCTAGTAAATATTTTTCGCATATTTGTAGATGTGATAATGCCTCTATACGAACATTTGCAGATCAGAGAGATTTCTGAGAGTAGAATATTTCCAAGCGGAGATGGCCCAAAGTGAGCAGAAAGATAAGAGGTTTGGTGATGGAAGTTTCGGAAAAGGCAAACGGAGAGAGGGCATAGCGAACCGAGCAGCGAACACCACGATCATACAAACGTTTTGCTCCAGCCCTGACTGAGGTGCATCATCCTGCTGCGGTGGCACTCGCGAGTGATGCCCGTGCGCGTCACTCTCTTCGTACCCACAGTCCATCACCTTAAAAAATGCGTGCAGCGTTCTGGTGGCCGCCCGCTTGGCGCTGCCATTCAAAAGCGTTCTCGTCGGCGCGGGAAAGGGATCACTGTTGTTGGCGGAAGACGCCGCTCAAGGCAGAGAGGAGGGAGGGTGAGGCGGTGAGGTGCGGCGCGAGGCACGGCGGGTAGTTCATCACAAAACGGCCGACAAACGGGCTGGAAACGAACCGCGACGTCAGGAATGTGATAATAGTTTTCATACGCCATTAACGAGAAGGGCCGGGACAGGGCCGCGGGCCGCGCCTGGTTTCACCCACACCCACCGCGTCGCGTATCATGCGGCCCGCGGCCTTCCCTTCCCTTATTCTTTTCCCTTCCTTTCCCTTATTCTTTTCCCTTCCCTTATTCTTTTCCCTTCCCTTATTCTTTTCCCTTCCCTTATTCTTTTCCCTTCCCTTATTCTTTTCCCTTCCCTTATTCTTTTCCCTTCCCTTATTCTTTTCCCTTCCCTTATTCTTTTCCCTTCCCTTCCCTTATTCTTTTCCCTTCCCTTCCCTTATTCTTTTCCCTTCCCTTCCCTTATTCCCTTCCCTTCCCTTCCCTTCCCTTCCCTTCCCTTCCCTTCCCTTCCCTTCCCTTCCCTTCCCTTCCCTTCCCTTCCCCCGCCGCACTGTGGTCGTGCCGCGCGGGTTGACCCAGCCCCGACCGCGGACAACTCCCCCCCCCCCCATTTCCTCCCCCGCACCGCGCGCCCCGCTGCTTCAGATTTACCCCATCTGCCGTGAGCAATTTCGACTCATCTTCATTCATATGCTATTATGTACGGAAGGTCAAGATCTTGTATTTTGTTGAATAATTTGCGTAATTTGTCCTCACTGTCTGCACTACCCCGTGCCCGGGAGTGCCGACACCCAAAATACATAAATTATTGGTTTTAATGACAGGGAACGAAAAATGTGGGGACGAATTGTCTTGAGGACGATTTTCATCAGGACATTCAAGCCTGTTCCCGTTTGAATCGATTGAGGGGTGTGAAAATGGTATCAATTATCTTCGACCGTCCAAGGTTCGTTCAGCAGAAGTCCTTCAATGATAGAGTACAGCCGGAGTGCATGTAGTACAGCCAGAGTACTCGGAGTAAACAGCCGCACTATCCAGAGCACAGTTGGAGTAGGCGGAATGTAGTTGGAACCTGGAGTACACCCAAAGCCCTGAATACAGTCGGAGTGCAGTGCACAGTGCACCCAGAGTACTGTCAGCCCCGCATACAGGAGCACACGAGTCGTCACCTCGCTGCTCCAGACGCATCTCTACAAAACCAATCTCTACGGTTTTTTTACACTGCGCCCTTCCTCATGCGGTTCACAGTGTGGCCGGGGGGAGACCCTCTCCCCCTTTTCCCCCCACTACTATCCTTCGGCCTTTCCCCTCTTTCTCCCCCCCCCCCCCCCCTCTCTCTCTCTATCTCCGGTCCGTCTCTCCCTCAGTCAGCCAGCCGAGCCGACCAAGAACACACCGGCACCTCCTCTCGAGCGTCGGTCCGGTGCGGTGCGGGCTGCACAGCACCACGCTGCTGCACAGGTCGCGGTCTGGTCGCGAGCAGCAGCTCCGCACACGAGCAGAGCGAGCCGTGCGCAGACAGTCGCGTACCGCCGCCCGGCCCCGCCCGGCCCCCCTATACGCCCCGCCGCGCGTACATTGCGCTCCCCAGCCCCGCCGCACCCCGCCGCGCCCCGCCGTCTTTCGTTCGGACCCGCTTCGGCTGGCGTTCGGCCGCGCGGGGACGAGTGAGTGACAGCGGAGCCCGCAGCCCGCAGCACAGCACCACCGCAGTCCAGTCCAGTCCCCGACATGGAGTTGTTGCGGCTGGCGGTCGTCGCCGTCCTGGCCATCGCGGTCTGCGTCCACGGACGCCCCCACGCCGAGAAGGCCCCCGTCTGCGGCTACGAGGTAGGTTGTTCCGAGGGGGTATACACTCGTGTAATAGTCGGTCCACTCTATCCGTAATAAATGCGTAATAGTATGTGTAATAGAAGCGTAATAAGAGCGTAATATCCAAAATTCCCCTTTTCCCCCTTAATTTTGTGTCATTTTGGGCTGTTTTGCCTGTTTAGGCCAAATTTTGTACAATTTCGGAGCGTAATTCAGCGTAATAGGCGTAGTAGTCGGGTCTCAGATTTTATGAGTGAATACCCCCTCGGGTTGTTCCCTCACCATCCCCCGTCACGTCCCGCGCCTCGCCCGCACCAAGTGAAGTCAAGTGGACCTGCATGGGCTGGAGGAGGAGCGAGGAGCGATGAGATTAGCTTGATTGTTGTGGTGTGGCCGGGGCCCGGGGTCGGCCGGTCTGCCCTGCCCTGTTCTTGCCCTGCCCTGCCTTAGCCCCTGTTCCTGCCCTGCCCTGCCTTCGCCCCTGTTCCTGCCCTGCCCTGCCCTGCCTTCGCCCCTGTTCCTGCCCTGCCCTGCCTTCGCCCCTGTTCCTGCCCTGCCCTGCCTTCGCCCCTGTTCCTGCCCTGCCCTGCCTTCGCCCCTGTTCCTGCCTCTCTAGCCGGCCGGTGCCGGTGGCCGGTAAGCTAGTGTGACTGGTTGCGGGTCAGGTTATTGAACGAGTCGCGCGCAGCTTTGTGGTGGAGCCATTTGTCATAGGCGCCCAAACGGTATCCCGGCTTTGCGCAGGAGTTGCTGTCTCAGTCGGACAGTCGAATAATAAAAACAACGCAGCCTCTTTTATTCTGCAGTGGATAAATAAAATGATAACAACATAGCCGACAAAATCATTTTCAGAACATTCAGGCGGTTCGTGCTGCAAGTCGTTGACGCCATGCTTTTCTTCTCATTTCCACGTAAATAGAAAAGTATTTGCTTCGGAACATGCACACACACTTCCGGCTAGAGCTATTAGTTGAAGCAGCTTCATCCTAAGCGCTACCCAAGGGACAGAAAAAGATCATTGTGATGTCAAATGATGTCTAAATAAAGTCAAAATTTCGTTCGTCACCTTGACCTCATTTTGGACGGTCAAAAAAGTGGAATTTTGACGTGAAAATTATGTCACATGATGTCAACTTGATGTTATCTCAGACTAATACAGAAAACGTGAGGCGCAGTGCTGTATCGAAAAAGCAATTGATCATTCCATCTGCGGTTCAAACCCGAGACGAAGAGCTCAAAAATTTCGTGACGAGTCGTCCTTGGTGTGCACCTCGTGCGCCTGACAGGTGGCGTAAACAAGTGCTATGTAGTAGGACTACCCATGTGCATTAAGTCCATCCTCTCCATTTCAACCTTTTCGTCATAATGATATCTTGTGACATCAAAATTATCTGTCATTTGACCTCACGTCACGTGAAATCGAAATGACAACTTTCTGTCCTCTAGGCCCCCTCACTCCCGTGGCACCAAAAACTACATGATGACCGAGGCAATGATAAAGACTACCGACGACGCTTACCCGAACGAGACTAATGCTCGCGCCTCATTGCCGCTGGAATATAAAGAACCGCGAGGAGGATAGACGCCCGCCTTGACGCCCGCGTTGTCGGAAGTCCGACGGACGCGGCCCCTCACCTGCCCGACCCGGCCTCCGCCCCGCCCCCGCCCAGCCCAACCGCGAATACGAGCATTGTTCGCTTGTCTCGCCGTGCCTCGTGCCTCGCACGACGCTGCACAACAATTGGGTCTGAGCTGCCTTATTCCCCTTCGTTTGTCTGTTTAGTCAGAAAGCATCCGAACGGCTCCTCCGGACCAGGTGCATGGCGCGTGATAAACGATTTAATAATAATAATGGTCTCAACTAACTTACATGAAAGAAACAGGTGTTTGGACCACGTTCTAACGCGCGGCGCTCCGCGTGACCCGGCGAAACTGGCGACACGTCGATGTGTTCTTCCAGATTGTGCCGGCTGGATATAGGTTCGGGCGAGGGGCCCGTCACTCGGATCAGCACTGCACACACGATCACATACCATTAGGGTTTGCCAACAACAGTTCTCGCTAATTTTTTGGAAGAAACTTTGAAATGTAAGTAATTTCTTGCACATTGACAACCGAAAATAGAGTGAGAGACAACGAAAAGAGGAATTTTTTTGAGATGTGATTACCAGTGATTATCGGACAAAGAAGTGTAACCATGATTATCAGAGTGGTCGACCCTTCGATATTGGGGCAGGGATGTGACACGAGCTCCTACGCACGCCGACTAGAGTGGGCATAGAAACACTAGAGCACCGCTCGTCTTCAGGAAGGGTTTCCATGTTCTTCGGCAGTACGCATTAGCCGACGTCTTTTATCGCTCATCTCGTTCGTAGTATTGTTTCTTGACCCCCCAAAATGGCGTTGGCGAGGCGAGGCGAGCCCGGCGAGCCGCTCTCCCCCGCAGCGCGGACGTGCAGACCGGCTTCCCTGACAGGTCAGATGTCACAGCAGGGAGGCAAGTGCTCGCGTCAGATAGTGGCGGCCGGACCCGGCCCGGCCCGCAGCCCGGGGCCTCTGGCCGCCGGCGCGAGTCGCGTCTCCACAGCCATATCGCACGACTTATCGCCGGGTCTGTTTGTGTCCACGGCCATTCCACATCTCCCTCTCCCCCCTCCTTATGCTCGTGATTCTCGTCGGGTAATATACTTTGCCTTCGGATTGGAAAAACTCACCCTCCTCGCACCACCACCACCAGGCCCGCGCGATTAGAATTCAAAAGTAGACGGTGGAGTCGGACCTTATCCAGGACGTTGCCCCCCGTGTACCCTTAACTCTGGCCGGGCCTTACACGCCTCACCCAATATATATCACATTTTACGTATTGCGGGCTGCATCGACGCCTGCCTAGGCAGCAGCCCTCCTGCACGAGTGTCAACTTAGTCAACTAACCGGTTAGGTCAACTAAGTTGAAGTGTGTGCTAAAAATTCAGATCCCCCAAAATAAAAAATGGCCCTATTTCGCTAAATATCTGAAATTTTAGAACACACTTAAACTCAAAAGTGGCAAAATCCCAGTTTTGTTTGAGGTGCATTTTTTTTTGCAAGGAATCCGAATATGAGCAGGCCGCCAAAATTTTATCTGGTGAGGAACTTGAGATATTTAGCGAAATAGGGCAATTTTCGGTTATTTTGGGGGATATAAATTTTCAGCACACACTTAAACTTGAAAGGGGAAAAATCCCAGTGATGTTTCTGGCACAGTTTTTTGAAAGGAATCCGAATGTGAGACGGCCAGAATTTTATCTGGTGAGGAACTTGTGATATTTAGCGAAATAGGGCCATTTTCGGTTATTTTGGGGGATTGAAATTTTTAGCACACACTTAAACTCAAAAGGAGCAAAATCCCAGGTATGGTTCTGGTGTAGTTTTTAGAAAGGATTCCGAATATGAGTCCGCCAGAATTTTATTTGGTGAGGAACTTCGGATTTTCCGTGAAATGGGGCCATTTACGTGTAATTTGACCTTTTGTTTTGACGGTTTTGGCCGATTGTGACCTCGAATGATGCCTGAGAATTTTTGCTCGTGAAAGTTACATCTTAAATCAACGAAATCTACCATTTCCACTCAAAAAATATTTTTTTCGCGTTTCTGCCCATTTCGTTACACTGTGATCCGCCCTGGTCGCATTCTAGTGCGCCGCCGCGCCGCCCAGGTGAGACTGAGAGGGCAGAGGGCGCGACAAAGCCCTCTTCTGAACTTCTGAATCAGATGAGAGCTGCTCGAGGGGGTATTCACTTTTGTAATACCCTGTACACCTGACTGGTAATACACGGTATTACGCGGAATGTAATACCCAAAAATTTCAAAATATGCCCTGCAGTTGCCAAATTTTCTATGTAATACCGGTGTACTACCGCGTAATACAGAGTAGTAACTTACGGAGTATTCTGTACAAGTTTTCTAGAAGTAAATACCCCCTCGGAGCTGCTCCCCTTGAGACCTTGAGACTCGACCTAGATCCGCCCTCTAGCTTTTGTGATGAGTGTGAGTGTGTTCCAAGTGAGTGTCCTGGCTCCACCAGCTATGCTACAACCTCTTTTCCGCTCGAGCAGCCCAAACAGGTCCAGGTTTCGGCCCGCGTCTGCTGATCCACCTTATTGCCGCGAGCCGTAAAACTGATTGGGAGCGGAACTATAGCACTGTGGACTTGGCAGGCGGGCGGGTGGGCGGGCGGGCGGGCTGTGCCTATTTAGGCCATTTTGAACGACCCTGCCCTACCCAGGTCCCTGCCCTGCCCTGCCCTCTGCTGCTAATGCCCCCGGCGGCGGCGTGTATAGTAGTGTGGACTTCTTGGAGCTGCCACGCCGTGCCACACAGCTGGCTCGCGGTGCCGGTTTGGCTGCGAGTTAGAGATATCGCGCTGCTGGGATTCGGCACCGGCACCGGGACGCTGGCAGGTCGGGATGTAGACGGGATTCGAGAGCGGTGGCAGCAGCGGCAGCCTCGACAGAGTTGAGACTGCTGTTCGGATTATAAATCACACCCGAGGGGTGAACTTATATGGCTGGAGTGTACACACGAGTACGTGAACACATCGGTACGACTGAGCTTCAGGGCTAGATTTAATCGGACTTTGGTCATCGAGTAAATTGTGAATAAATGACATTCTTGAACAAAACTATTAACAAGCATGGCGAAAATTTAAGGACTTTGTCTTGAAATTGTCGCCGAGTACAGATGAGTACAACCTTATGGTACATATAGGTACAAGAGTGATAAACCTCTCGATCACGCCCCCTGGTGACTTATCCTGCCCGGAAGTCAGAGCAGTGGGTTGGGGTGGTACAGGTCTACCCCGGAAAATTAACCATTCGGACCAGAATTTCTTCTATGCAAAAAGAACACATTTGGGGAGGAAGAGGGGAAGGGCGCTTAGGGTTCGTAAAGTCGTATAAGGTGCTGATAAATTCGAAATAACACCTGATGTGCACCGTGAATACGCAACAGTGTACTTAGTACGCTCTTCGTAGAGTGTACTTCAAAGCACACACTAGATAGTGCGTGCCTGCCATGGAACACACTTGGAAGTGTAAACCATAGTACACACTTCTTGGTATGTGCGTTGTGTGCCATAGCACAGCGCTGTGGTAATTACACACTTTCAAGTGCTTACTTGGCAGCACGGGGCGGCCAACTCATGTAATTCTTTGTACACTTGCCTTGTATTTCTAGTATTTCTAATTTGTTTTTTGGAATTTTTCTCGTATTTTTGTTGAGTATTTCTATTATTTTTGTGTATTGTAGAGTATTTCCTTGTATTTTTAGTGTATTTTTAGAAATACACAGGTATTTTTGTGTACACGTTTTTTTCGAGTTAGCCGCCCCTCGCTTGGCAGGCATACACCTCGTGCTGGGTCGTGCTCTGAAGTACACACTACGAAGCAGGATGCATCAAGTACATTGTTGGGTTCACAGTGTAGGCGACCTGGTACCGTACCATTACTGAGTACCCCAAATGAACAGTGTACGCCCCTGTGCAGTAGTGGTGAGCGTGGTGGCTGCGGTGCTGTGGGTCGGGCCGCGCAACGGGTATCACTGCCGCGTCCCGGCTCAGGGCCGGCCCCGGCCTGGCCACCATGTGCCCTACCTCTGCCTGCCGCTGCGCCGCCGCTGACGAGCGCTCTAGCGCCTCCGTCCTTGTCGCACCTGTGGCGGTGCCCTGTGTAGGGGATGGCAGGGCCCCATGAGTGCGACAAGGACGGAGGCGCAAGAGCGATCTTCGGAATCAGCCGGCAGAGATGACTTGTTGCGGTATGCGCTCAGCGCTGCCGGGCCGGGCCAGGCACGGCCGCGGGGTCGCTCAAGGCTCCAAACCAGATTGCCACCACGATGCGGGCATGGCAGGCCAGGGGCAGGGCAGGGCACGGCACGGCAGGGGAGGGGCTGGGCGCGCCGCGATGCAGTAGTGGGCACGCAGATGTGAACTCCACGGCCCGAGGGTGCGGGAGCGGAGGAGGGAGCAGCAGCAGCAGCTCACTCAGCAGTCTATAGTTTTCCCACGGACTTTGACTTCCCTCTCGCCCTGATGCGCCTTTCCCTTTTGCTACAATTCCAGCGCGCGCTGTGCTCTGTGCGTCTCAATCGCCGCCCCGCCCTACCTGTCGTCGTGTGAGGCGCCGCGCGGCCCGAGCTTTATTGCCACCGCCCCGCCCCGCCACACCGCGCCCCAGCCGCTCTCATTTCGGTCCAGGCAGGGCGGGTCGGGTCCCGGATGTGCTGGTTGCTTTGCTGTGGCCGCCCGCGCAGAACAATAGCGCGTCTCGTCCTGACGCACTGATGTGGGCCGAGCAGGAGATGGAGTGCCTCAGGTTGGAGTGAGAGGTGAGGGTATCCTCCCGTCAGACATTGATAGAGTCGTGCCGCGGCCGATGCGCTGCTTTCGACCAGCAGCGGCTAAATGACAGCCAGTGTTGACAGAGAGTTAGGCGAAAACTGGCCACATACACCTGTGCGTAACGGGGCTGTATCTCCGCCTGCCTAATAGGCAACATCTGTGCACGAGTGCAGGGGAGTTGCCTAGTACCAGTGGCGCTCATCGTATGTTCAATAATAAATGGGTGGGAGGTAAGGAATATAAACGGGTGGTAAGATGAAAGGAGGTAGAGAAAGAGAGAGGGAAAAGGGAGGAGGGAAAGAAAGGAGAAAGAAAAAGCGGTTTTTCTTTTTCCTTTTTTGAGGGGGTGGGGGGGTGGAAGTAAAATAAACGGGTGGTTTGCGTCCAAAACGCGTGAGAGTTCAGCAGACCCTTTGGCCTGGGCTGAACACTTGTACAGGACATGTGAATCTGGGAGTTGCACACTTGCTAGTGTTTGGCAGTTGCACACTTGGTTTCACGGCGTGGCCATGCCCCCCGGCCGGCCCCGGCCGGGCCCGGTCCAGACGGGACGCGGCCACAGTTGGCAGGACCGAGTGTGCCCAGTGTAGCGGTTTTGCCGACACGTCGCGTCGAAATTCGCGGAGAAACACGCTCGACTCGACCGACTTTCTCGCTTCCGAAACGTTAATTAGAACAATTGCTGGGGACGTTTCGCCGTGTCGCTCCGCCCGGCCCGGCCCGGAGCCGCGGTCAGTGCGGCTTCTCCGCTGCCGTAGCGGTGGCGGCGGCGGCTTCATGGTTCCTCCTCTGACGTCTGTCCGTCTCCCTGGGACCTCAAAAGTAAGATGCCAGCGCAGCGCGCCTGTTGGGCCACGGCCTGCTGGCGGCCTGCAGCCTGCAGCCTGCAGCCTGCGGGGAGCAGGGTATTATACTGCTGCACTACGTGCGCTCAAAACTCCACAGCCACGCTGCAGTTAGAGTGAGTATGGGGTGCACGCTTAACAAGGAGCATCGGGATGCTCAACTCGAACCTCAGCCTGCATTCCAATGCTTATTCCGCTAATTTTAGGGTGAATTGTCTTTCCCATCAGACAAGCGCACAAATTAGCAGCGTGAGCATTGGGATGCACGCACGTCCAGAGAGAGCGTCACGTTGCTCACTCCTACTTCAGCGCGCATCCCATGCTCATAACGTGCAATGCTCACTGCTGAGTTTTCAGGATCTCTCGTGTATCGGCACACTGGCCCGGGTCTTCCCTTTGGCCTTTTCCCGCGGGGAACCTTTTCGCATGACAGCAGGATGGGGCGGATCAAACAGCACCTGAATAACTCTATCATAATCAGCATGAAATAATGAGGTTCCGGTTCTCTTATTGCCGCTGCTGCCAGTCCATCTTGCCCCCCTCCCCCCCCCCCCCTCTCACCCTCCTGCCCGACCCTTCTTCCCTTCCGGGTAATTGCGCCCAGTTTCGGCCCCCGTTGGTCGGGCTGGACGCTGCGAGACCGCATTCGCGTTGCATCCGCTCTGGTGGCTTTGCCCGGGCCGGGCAGGGCCGGCGGCTGCCGCGCCGCGCCGCGCACCCCGCCGCCTGTCACATCTCATTTTCTTACCTTGTTGCAGTCGTGTCCCAAGCCCAAGCCCGGCGTGCTCAACATCCACCTGGTGCCCCACACTCACGACGACGTCGGCTGGCTCAAGACCGTCGACCAGTACTACTATGGAAGTAAGAGCGAGCGCATGTTTGTGATTTTTAACCCCCCCCCCTCCCCTCGGCAGTTCACTTTGAGAAACATGTTCGTAAATTTTACGTTTTTATTCATACTTGACGATTACGACTCGGACTCGTGAAATCTAAGACCACAGTCGCGTCAATTAACGAGAGCAAATTCTTGACCGTAACACATGATGTCAAAACATAGCCTTAACTATACGTTCAACTCGAAGTATCGTAACTTTACGACATGTGTCATGGAAATTTTTTCCGTAACCCTCCTCATGTCTATTTTTCACAGCGTTTCCTTCCCTGTCCTGCCGTTTTGTCCAAGGGTCTACCACTTCCCTAATCCTCGTACACTCCTCTAGATGATCATTGACAATAACATAATCATGTAAAATTTCAAAATATTGACAAATTTTGACAAATATATGGAGAAATATTACTAAATTTGACCAAAAGTTGCGTGATTATTCACCAATAATCAGTAAATATGTTAAAGATTAACTGAAACATCCGTTGATAATCACCACAATCGTGACTGATTATAATCCTCGTACGCGATTTTTCAAAGTGGTGGACCCTTGGTTTTGTCCAGTCCATATGCCATGCCGGTGCGGCACTAAACAGTCGCGACTCCACCCCGCCTGATCCGGCCCACTTGGCTCGGGCTGCGGCGCGGCGCCCGCGGCCTGGAGGCCCTACCGATTGGGCCTCTACCGCAGCCCCGCCCCGCCCCGCCCCGCCCCGCCCCGCCCCGCCCCGCCCCGCCCCGCCCCGCCCCGCCCCGCCCCGCCCCGCCCCGCCCCGCCCCGCCCCGCCCCGCCCCGCCCCGCCCGCGCCACCGCTGCGGTTCGCACCTCACAAGTTACATGCAGCGCGCCGCAAGTGAATTAGTGGAGATTGAAAAGCGGCGCGCTGCACTGTTAAAATCTTTCAAACGTCGACATTCTCCCGATGACAGCGCAACAATTCTTTGTAATAGGGTGATTCCATACGAAATGGTAGGTGAGTTGACATCGTAGTCACCGATTTGAACCACAAATTGAGGGCATGTTTCCTACCACTAAAAACGTTTTGAGCCAAAATTTTAGCCTCCTAGGTCGAACGGTTCCAGAGATATGGGCAAAATGGGTTTTCCGACATTTTGATGAATTTTGACTTTGGGCAAAATTTTAATAGGGGAAGGGTTGGTCCCAGAGGCTTCCAAATTTGCACAGGTCATCTTTAGAGGGTTGAGTTCAAGAAGAAAAAAACTAGATTTTAAATATTTTTTTTTTTTTTACTATTTTTTTATTTGGAAACTTCTCATTTAGATTAAAAATCTCAAACATGGTATCGAGATTTTTTCCCAAATTTTTTTTTCTTAGATTGCCCTTTTCTACTTAGGAATACATACCAAAGAACTTTTGGGGCACTCTAATCGTTTGGGAGTTAAAGGCTATGTCGTGTTATTTTATTTTCATTATTATAGCCGCTTTTAGGGACCCAAAAAAAGTTATTTTGGCGACCATCTAGAAATGATCAGGACCTCGAAAAAGGCGTTTCTGCATGGTCGCCAAAATAACTTTTTTTGGGTTCAGCACTTGTGAAATTTCTGATCCCACCTGCCCCACAACACATCTGAGAACGCGCTAGGTGGAGGCACTTGACTACTCTACCAACCAAGTGCTGAGCTGAGTGGCGCTACTATCACGCTCGTGACGGAGACGGCCCTGGCGGGGCGCCGGGGGCGGGGGCCGGGCCCCGGCCAATAAAGCTGAGGGCTGGAATGTTTTTCCGGCTCGTCGTTGACTTATCTGCCTCGCCCGACACGCAGGTAGATCCATGACCCAGAAGGCCGGCGTGCAGTACATCATCGACTCGGTGGTGAACGAGCTCCTGCACGACCCCAGCAAGCGCTTCATCTACGTGGAGACCGCATTCTTCTGGAAATGGTGGAAGAACCAGCACGACACCCGGCGCCACCAAGTCAAGAAGCTGGTCGACAGCGGCCGCCTCGAGTTTATCGGCGGCGCCTGGTCCATGAACGACGAGGCCGTCACCAACTACATGTCCATCATCGACCAGTTCTCCTGGGGCCTTAGGTATACGACCGCCGCGCCGCCGGCATTGCTCTGGTCTGGCGACATCAACGCACGACGTCTTTCTGTCGCGCGGTCCAGGTTGGTCCAGGTTCGTGGTACGTCTACTCTGCTCTGATTTGACGCAGGAAGCTGAACGAGACCTTCGGCCAGTGCGCCCGTCCACGCGTCGGCTGGCAGATCGACCCCTTCGGTCACTCCCGCGAGCAGGCGTCGCTCTTCGCCCAGATGGGCTACGACGGCCTCTTCTTCGGCCGCCTCGACTACCAGGACAAGCTGCAGCGCCTCGGCTCCAAGAGCGGCGAGATGATCTGGAAGGGCAGCGCCAACTTGGGTGAGTGAGCGAGTGAGCGGATGTCTCTTTGAATGTGTAACAGAGTTGCAGGATGGCGTACTCTCCAGAATTTCAGGGGCTATGGCGCCTTAAGGGCGAATGGGGTAGGCAAACCCGCAACACTGTTACGCATTCAAAGAAACACCCGGTACGCCAACCGCGCTGCAAAATACCAACAACACTGGAAAAAACTGATGTGACATGCGTCAAGCCAATTGGCGTGACTAGTTTTGGTCACACCGCGTCATACAGCCGAAATTTACGTCACAACATGAAATGCGACACAACTCTAGATATTACGATATTACACCTCATCACAGTCGTGACCAGAACTACGGTCTCTTCACGTCATGAGACCTCTCTAGGCATCAGTCTTGCATAAGTGACGCATGTCCGGCAGGTTTTTTCAGTGCATGTGCGTAGTATGCGCCTCCCTGTGTGTATTTGGTGGAAGCACTTGCCAATGTGTGTGGCACACACGTCGAAGTGCGTACTTGTCATGGCACACACCACCTAAGCGTGTGCTTGCTACAGCGCAGTGCTTTGCCAAGTACCCAGTCATTTTCAGGCTACTGTCATCCGGCGGATACACTCTTCCGGATGCGTGCCTTGCCGTGTGTCGCCATGTGCAGTGGCAAGAACACACTTGGAATCGTGTTCTAAGCACACTGTTGTTGCGCTCGCCGACTAGAGGCGTCCGATATTTTATATCCACCGGATATTTGAAGAAATATAAGCTGCAGCTGACATGTTCCGTCCCCTCCACGACTGCCGGCGTGCTTGGTGCATGCAGGCAAACAGGCCGAGCTGTTCACTGGCGTCCTCTACAACACGTACAGTCCGCCGCCCGGCTTCTGCTTCGACGTGCTGTGTGCCGACGAGCCTATCATCGACGACAAGCATAGCCCTGACTACAACTTGGATACCAAGGCGAGTAGCCCAGGGGAGGAAGAGGGGAGAGAGTGTTTGCCGTGACAGGACAGGCCCCGCTATCTGGCCGGCGGCCGGCGTGTGTAACGTGTTACTTTTGTCCTGAAGTGTCAGTCGCTGGACTTTAAACTAGATTTTCTGCTCTACGGAATGCACCCCTTTTGTATCGTACCGTTTGGAATCATTTGGATCGAAGACACATTTTTCTCTACTGTCTGGCTGCGAGGTTTCCTTTCCCCCAGGCAGGCGGCAGCTTCATCGTCTCCGCGGAATCATAGCGGAATACCGTATTAATCTCCTGCGAACGGCTGCATTCCGATTGTCTTTCCTGCGCCACATCCCGTGTGTGTGTGTCTGGTTCTGTGTGCGTGTGTGTGCGTGTGTGATGCGTGCATGTGTGTGAGTGCGCGCGCTACCTTCTCCTGACTAGCGGTTTGATCCGAGCAGGCGGCGGACTTCCTCAGTTTCGCCAAGGCGCAGGCCCAGTTCTACTCCACCGACAACGTGATCCTCACCATGGGAGGCGACTTCACCTACCAGGCGGCGCACTTTTGGTACCTGAACATGGACAAGCTCATCAGGTACAGTGGCGCATCGTGGCGCGACCCCCTCCCGCTGTACATATACTCTTGTGCCACTCACTGTGTGCTTTGTGTTGGGCCGCCCCGACCCCCTCACTCACCCTCATGCACGACTTGGTGGCAGCGGTGGCCGTGCCTGCGGCGCTCTGGCGCCCGATGGGTTGCCTACCTCCCGGCGCGTCTCAGCCAGGGCGTCGTAACGTAACGAAACGGAATTAGAAACGCCTAAAAACGAAAATTAAAATCCAATTTTCCAAGCGTGTTTAAAGCGTTTTGGGCTTTCTAAAAGCGTTTTACGTGAGAAAACGTAGAAAAAATTTCAAAAACGCTTCAAAAACGCTTGGAAAATTGGAATTTAATTTTCGTTTTTAGGCGTTTTGAATTCCGTTTCGTTACGCTACGGCGCCCTAGTCTCAGCTCACCTCCTTGCACGGCACCCACTCACTCACTCCTCGTGCCCGTCTGGTCTGTGACAGGCGTCAGATTTCATAGCCCTGGCCAGGGCCCAGAGGGCTAACTACTCCACTAACAACGTCATCATGACCATGGGAGAGGACTTTCAATACCAAGCGGCTCATATGTGGTATCTCAACCTGGACAAGCTGATTCGGTAAGCCGAGGCGAGAGCGTGTCGGCTGTAGTGTTTGTGCGGCATGCGTTTGTTTTGGGGGCGAGGGTGAAATGTCGCTGCTCTCCGCAAGCTTCATGTCCGACCTCTTGTCTGAGCCTAGGAAGAGAGTGTTTATGTACATCTTCTGTCACAAGGGAGATCTCGGCACCTCGTCTCAATCAAAGCAAAATGGTGGATGGCGCGTTGTAACGATAGTTTGCACCGACAGGTTCAAGATTTCTTGGCTTACTGTAGAGAACAAGCCTCCCTGTACAGCTCCGACAATATTATCCTCACAATGGGAGACGACTTCAATTACCAGGCTGCCGGCATGTGGTTCTCTAACATGGACAAGCTCATTCGGTAAGATTAAGATGGCATCGAGTAGTTTGCCCCGTCCCTCGAAGATAACGACTTTCGATGTGTGCCTACTTTATTGACACTTGCATACCATTGTAAATAAATCCCCACACAATGCTGGCTAAGCTCAGACGTGCAGGTGGAGAGGCAGCTCACGCGTGCCTCAATCAGCTCATACTGCTTCACGCTTCGCATCATGCATGAATGAACAACCCTTGTAAATATATTGCACGTGTTATTCCCCACAGCTTTTATGCTTAAAAAGGCTCAAGGCTCAACCGTAATCCTTGACGTTCAGTATGCTACTTTATCCCCATCGAGTAAGAGACTCCAAGCCGACCCTTTTGGTTTGCTTAGGTACATCAACAACCACAAGACCGAGGAGAAGGTGAACGTCTTCTACTCCACCCCATCCTGCTACCTCAAAGCGGTCCACGACTCCAACAACACCTGGTCTACCAAGGATGACGATTTCTTCCCCTACGCCAGCGACCCTCACTCATACTGGACCGGCTACTACACTTCTAGGCCCACCATCAAGTACTTCGAACGTCAGGGCAACAACTTCCTGCAGGTAAACAAGTACCTTAAAGTACCAGTTCTGTTGTTCATGCGTCGTGTCGCGTGCGTTAACTGCTCCACGGCCGCTTGCGTGCTCTTGTTGTAGGTGTGTAAGAACTTGTACGCGTTAGCCGACCTGGGCCCCGAGGACATGGCTGACCTGGACGCCATGCGGGAGGCCATGGGCGTGATGCAGCACCACGACGCCATCACCGGCACGGAGAAGCAGCACGTGGCCGCCGACTACAGCCGTCTGCTCTCTCGGGGCTTCGAGGAGTGCGGCATCGCCACCAAGGCAGCCCTTAAGTACGGCTTTGCACTGGAAAACCTTTATTCTGTCGGACAGTCTGACACCTTTTGGTGGAGGACCAGAGTGTGTCTCGCATGTAGAAATGGTGAGCCACAGTATTGCCAAAAAAAGTAGGCAAATTTCCCTCGAATACACCTGTGTGTGACAGACGGGTATCTCCGCTTGCCTACTGAGCAATAGAGTCCTATAGAGGACAATATAGGACTCTTCTGAGCAACTGGTAGACTCATGCTTGAGAGTTTGCCTAGTAGGCAGGCGGAGATACCCGTCTGCCACACACAGGTGTATTCGAGGGAAATTTGCCTACTTTTTTGGCAACACTATCGAGCCATCCGACACCAGTCAGTGTCAAGCGCTCACTGTCTCACACCTAACAACTCGTGTTGTTGGACACGTCGCTCCGACACCACAAGGTTTGAGACTGTCTGACAGCAGCATTTCCGAAGTGAAAATGTGACCTGTTCGCGTTGCGCCACAGCGTGCCATAGACTAACAAATGTTCTTTTTTTTCCCCAGCAAACTTATCCGCAAGAACACCGTGCCCGCCTACGACATTGGCTCCTCCAGCTCCGAGTCTGACTCGGACTCTGACGCCGATCGCTCCGAGGCCGTGGTGCTGGTGGGCGCGGACGCGCGCAAGGCGGTGGCCGCCCGCGTGGCTGACGACGACCTGATTCCCTTCCAGAGCTGCCTGCTTCTCAACCAGAGCATGTGCGACGTGTCCGAGAAGAACGACAAGTTCGTGGTGACCATCTTCAACCCCCAGAGCCACAAGACGTCCCAGTTCGTCCGCATCCCCGTGCCCAACCCGTCCGGCTACAGCGTGCGCTGCCCCATGGGGCACGAGGAGGCCTCGCAGGTGGTGCCCATCCCCGAGGCCGTGCTGCGCATGCCCGGCCGCGTCATGAGCGCCGCCCGCTACGAGCTCGTCTTCAAGGCGGACAACCTGCCGCCCATGGGCTTCCGCTCGTTCTACGTGAGCCACGACGGCAAGAAGGAGCACCACCACGAGCCCGCGGCCGCCGAGGGCGAGGACGCGCTCAGCGTGTCCAACGAGCACGTGCGCGTGGAGCTGGACCCTGCCACCGGGCTGGTGCGCCACATGCGCGCTGGCGGCGCCAACGTGTCCCTCGAGCAGAGCTTCCTGTACTACCAGGGCATGATCGGAAACAACGAGGAGTTCCGCAACCGCTCCTCGGGCGCGTACATCTTCCGGCCCAATGGCACCGCCCTGCCCGTGGCCGACAAGGCTACCGTCAAGGTGTACAAGGGCGAGCTCGTGCAGGAGGTGCACCAGATCTACAATGACTGGGTGAGCCAGGTGATCCGCACCTACGCCAACGAGAAGCACGTGGAGTTCGAATGGATGGTGGGTCCCATTCCCGTCGACGACATGATCGGCAAGGAGGTCATCAGCCGCTTCGTCGCCAAGGAGCTTGACACGCAGGGCGTGTTCTACACCGACTCTAACGGCCGCGAGGTGCTGAAGCGCCTGCGCAACAAGCGGCCCTCGTGGAAGCTGATGCTGGCCGAGCCTGTCGCGGGCAACTACTATCCGATCACCTCCAAGATCAGTATCCGTGACCCCGCCAAGAAATTGTCCGTCGCCGTGCTCGTGGACCGCGCTCAGGGAGGCAGTAGTTTAAGTGATGGCGAGATCGAACTCATGGTGAGTGGATAAATAATATGGGCGGGATGCGGGCTCGCCTCACTCTTTAAATCTAAGGTGCCATGCAAGAAGATGGAAGTCACATTCGGGCGCGCCACGCCACGGGCCACGGGGCCTAAATGTCAAGTGCCGCGAGTTTAGCCGTGTTTTGTCGTACAGACTCTAGACGACGATCAATCGATTTTTCTTGTTAAAATCAATCATCTTACACCTGAATCCCCAAACTTTTTTTTTTTTTTTTTTTTTTTTTTTTTTTTTGTGCCCAGCCTTACCTTACGACCGATTGGGCTCTTGTGGTCCCACACCAACAGGCTAATAATTTTGAGCATTTCGCGCATTTTCAATATGTCCAGCGATGTGTTTAATTGACGGCTGGTCTTTTATTTTGTTCAGGTTCACCGCCGTCTTCTGCACGACGACGCGTTTGGCGTGGACGAGGCCCTGAATGAGGAGGCGTTCGGCAAGGGCCTGGTGGCCCGTGGTACGCACTACGTGCTGGGAGGAGCCGACGGCGAGGCTGTAGGCCGTCGCAGCCTGGCTGGGCAGGAGCGCATGCTGGCTTTCAAGAAGCTGGTGCAGCCCTGGACCTTCTTCACGCCCCTGGACAAGGATATGAGCTTCGACAAGTGGCAGAAGACCTACAACATGGAGGTATAGCGAAAAGGAAAGTTCGAGTCAGGAGATTGGAGGAGGGTATTCACACATTTTTGGATTTGACAGTTCTCAGGCCTGAAGAAGTCTTTGCCTCACAACGTCCACATTCTAACCCTGGAGCCATGGAAGGGCAAGTCTCTCCTCCTGCGCCTCGAGCACTTTGTTGAGAAGGGGGAAGACCATGAGCTGTCCAAGGCTGCCACAGTCAATGTTGAAGTAAGTTAGGCAACTGAACTGAAATGACAGGTACTTAACTTTTTTTTTTTTCCCTCGACAATGCTGATTATTTTACAAAATATTTTTTCAGAATATGTTGAGTCCCTTCAAGATTTTAAGACTAAGGGAAACCACCCTGGGAGCTAATCACTGGTTGAAGGATTCGGAGAGATTGAAGTGGACAACAGAATCCAATGCTGTAGATGAAATGGAGGAGGCATTGCATGTGCAGGAAGAGACTGATTTCAATGTCCAGCTCAAGCCAATGCAAATTCGCACATTTGTGATTGATATCAATAATTGAAGAGGAAATTGAAACCTGCTATTCTAGTCTTCACACACTTTTTTGACTTAACTGTATTTCTAATTTATTGTAATTGATGTGGAAGACTGAGCTGCAATTTGCAGATTAAAATATCTATAGGCAATGCTGTCACTTAAGTTTGTGTCAAAGAGATTAATACTTTGACTCACTCTTGATTGATAGGTCTTTCTTAAAGTGATAAATAGATATTATAGTGAATCAAAGGGCGTTTTTTTTTTCCTCAACACAAACTACGATCTATTTTCAGATTGTTAATTTTAATAACTCCATACAATTAAAGAGTGGAGAACAATACAAAATTAAAAGCTACGCAGTCAGGAGAAGTATTATATCATAAATATTTTGAATTCAGTCAAATTGAATGAAGAGTGCCAGCACTCAGAAATGCAAGAGAAAAATAGGCATTACAAATATAACATGGAATAAAATGTACAGAAAAACAAGAAATCCTGAAGTATAACAATGATAATCATCACATTAGAGATTCAAAGAGAAGTAATACATGAATTATACTGAATACAGCAGTTGATGTGATACGTCAAGCCTCAATAGCTACTGCCTTTTTCTTTCTAAACCAATTTTTACCCTTCTTCATATTTTTTAGACGAGTAATCAGACTAGTTTCTTGTGATGTAGAGGGCTGACAGGTGTCATCACTTTTCAATGAAGATTTGCTCTTTAACCAACTGTCAGAATTTTCCAAACTGTTACCAGGAAAATGAGTTGTAGGGTCCGACATTCGCACAATGGTGGTTTGCTCTTGGTCAGTCACAATAGGTTCCACAGAAGGTTCAATTTTCTCTGATTGTATTTCGGTTATGGTACACCTGAAAAATCAGCAGTGGTTAGCATCTTCACTGTCCAGCAAATATTGGAAAAGAAAAAATAAAACAAAATAATAATAAAAAAATATATACATAGCTGCTCTTACCTAGTTTCTATTTCACTCGTAGTTGTGTTAGTCAGGGAGTTGAAGTTTTGGCCCACAGGTGAATCAATGGCAGCCCTAATAGACTTGTTGATTCTTTGCCAGAAATTATTAAATAGTAAAGACCGCTGATAATCCAGACAAAATAGATAACTTATTTCTAGTGGAAGAGTGCAGTGTTCATACATGCAGGGTATAATGCGCTTTTTCTGCTGTTCTACAATGAAAACAAAGATTAAAAGCAGCTTCACATAGAAAAGTAAATTTACATCCGGAAAACAACAAAACAATCAACTTACGGATACTAAGTGACTGGGCAAAGTCCAAGAAAAACATGTTGGCTTCACTTTTCAGAAGATTAGGAGAGAGAATGACGATCATGCATGAACAGCGTTCTGCAATCAACTTAGTGATAGCTTTAAACTCAAAGCCAATTCCTGGAAGTAGGTCTCTATCTTTCACAACAAGCTGAAAACATATGAGTTATTTCAGAGAAAGGTAGAATTTAAAATTTTCAATAATAAAATATCAAATGAGGGTGATACCTTCAGATTATATTCACACTCCAGCTTATCAATCATCATTCTAGCGTAATTTATATCTTCATCGGCATACAGTAAAAATGCATCATATGTCAGAAGAGGGAGTCCATCCCGACAGCGGTCCACATCCTCTAAAAATGCCAATATTTCAATTTCATTTTGGTTTAAATTAAAGGAAGGACAGAAAAAAGAATTTTATGAGTCACTTTCTATACTCTTGAGCCCCCCCCCCCTCCCCCCCACATATAAAAGCTTTATAAATTTGAGAGAATAGGAAAGAGGAAAAGGGGAATAGGGATGCCCCGAAATAATTAACACAAACAAGACTTACTTTGAGTCAAACAGCCATGCTCAAAAGGCTGAATGGTTTCTGTTACTATTGGCAACATTTGAAGAGATGTTGTGTAATGAACTGCATCCTCCACTAGAGAAAAAAAGAAAAATCTGTAGCCAGTCTGGCTAAGCTGAATGTAAAGAAGAAAATAAAATACATACACATCAGAGGTTCTATATCATCGTACACATCCCAGCGATCAATCTGACCAAATATATCAAGCAGGTCCCTCAGTGATGGCCTTTTTTCCCCTTTTGACATCTTTTCTTCATCCCATAGTTTTAACACATCAGAAAAGGGATTTTTTGATTGAGCGAGAGATGATGTCCTAATTCCAGTGAAATGGGCAAGGCCACGCCAATCTCTGAAAATAAAAAGTGATCTAATTGTTCAATGTGATACCTGAAGACCTACTTAGGACAACTTCTTTCTGAAAATTTAAAAATATGTGTGAAACTTGAGTCTTTCCAGACTTTGTTCAAAATTATTAATAATTAATAAATTTTTTTATACCACAAAATTCTACTGTATGTATTTAAACTCCAGACTTATCAATCGTCTGTAGCATCTCTACAGGGCCACTGGCTCTTGGACTTAGATTGTTATAATGAATAAGTAAATAAATTTAAAACTTAATAAATTAATTAATAAAAAACAAACCAAAAAATCATTACTTTAGTGAAAAATAAAATAGAGTATTAAAATAGTTGTACCTTGGGATGTTTCCCTCATCTGTGGGGAGAACTCGACATTCATTGAGGGATTCTTCAAGAAGTCGACAAGATCTATCCCGCAAAGCGGTTATGGGAATCTCTTTCAGATCAATTTCTGCTTGTACTGACATCTGCCGTAAATAAAAATGTGTTCGAGAAATTGACACCAACTTTAAAGTTAACCCAAACACAGGTAGGACTCACTGACGGGAACAAACCTTGAGATTGGTTAGAACTGTATTGTCATGGAAGGTAGGTCTGGCAATGTTAGTTTTACGGTATGAAGAGCTTTCACTCTATCGACATTGTGTCCGATATTACAATCAAAATCCTGCAGAATAACCACAAGTAACCACTTGTTGCAGCCTCCTCCTGTAACAACAACAACAACTACTACAATAACAATAGACAGACGACGACGACAAATGTCTGTGACGTCATAACTTTCACTTTTTGACCGCAGTAAGACCACCAGACAACTGGAAAACTTCAAACTCGATTTAGAGTATTTTCAAGGGGTTTCATCGATGATTGCTCTCAGAAAACTAAGTAGAATAACAAATAGAAGTCATTCCGTACCTATCCACTCACATAAATTAACTTACGTAACCTTTCTAATTCGATTATCTCTCTACGTCGCAATACCACTTTTCCACGTTCCAGAATGTACCTCGAGTGCTGCCCTTGTACAGTTCTGTCTGCTGACTGGTAAAAGTTTTGAACCGCTGTGAACCATGGCAAGCGAAATTTTGACGAAATCCTGCTGGGCCACATTGGGTCAGGTAAATTGTTCAAAAGAGCCAGAAAAAGTGAATATTTTCATCCCATAACATTTTGTTGTCTGTTAGTTTTTACATGGCCAAGTCTTCCTTAAGATTCTGACGGGCTTTGATGTTTAGTTTGAATCGCTTAAGGATGACATACACTAAAATCTCATGGCCAATTTATTCCAAAACTTCCATCCTTTTACATCTTTTGCAGTGCTTTATATTATATTCACATTTTCCTCTTTGTCCTCCAACTGTTTTGCTGTCATTATGTGTTGCATAACGTCATTTCTTGAGGCTTATCTTTTTCAATCTTGTTTTCAATATGTTTCAGATTCGACGTCTTCATACCTCAGCTCCTTCTGGCCAACGCTTGAAGAAGTTCCTCATCTACCGATGGAACCCAGACAAGCCAGAAGAGAAACCCTCAATGCAGGAATACAGTGTTGATTTAGACCAGTAAGGACTGATTGGACTTGGTTATCCAGATGTATAATTTTCTCTACTTTCATGTATCTTACTTTTCTATTGCTATTATATCAAGTTCCCTTCACCAACTTTTGCTGCAAGTTGTAGATATATCTGTTTATCTTACGCCACTACTTCTAGGAGTGGTCCCATGGTACTTGATGCCCTCATCAAAATTAAAAATGAGATCGATCCAACACTCACCTTCAGGAGATCATGCCGTGAAGGTATTTGCGGTTCATGTGCTATGAATATTCAGGGTGTCAACACGCTTGCCTGCATCAGGTATACTGCCTGGTTGTTTATTATTTTAATTTAATTTAATTTGATTGACTGATTTCTAAGTCTCCCAAATTTTTTCAGCAACATTGACAAGAATCTCAACAAACCCATGAAGATTTACCCTCTTCCACACATGTATGTTGTAAAGGACTTGGTTCCTGACATGAATAACTTTTACAACCAGTACCGCTCTATTCAGCCCTGGTTGCAGAGGAAGAATGAACCTGCAAGTGGTACTGCACAGTACCTCCAGAGTATTGAAGATCGAAAGAAGCTGGTAGGTGCATTCAATAATTGCATAGAGGGCTATGTGAAATTAATTAATTAAAATTTGTAGCCCACACTCAGCCTCTGTCTTTTTATTAACAGGATGGCCTTTATGAGTGCATTCTCTGCGCGTGCTGCAGTACTTCATGTCCATCTTACTGGTGGAATGGTGATAAATACCTGGGACCTGCTGTTTTGATGCAGGTTGGTTTTAGTGCCTTTTAAGATTTTACAGGTTTTTCAGAATTTTGATTGATGGGCTCTTTACTTGGTTTGATATAGGCGTACCGATGGATTATTGACTCCCGAGATGAACACACTGAGGCACGACTTGACAAATTAAGGGATCCGTTCTCTGTTTACCGTTGCCACACTATCATGAACTGTACACGTACTTGTCCTAAGGTATTGAATGCTTGTACATTTTCTCTCAATTTTTTTTCAAAAATGTAAAAAACTGAAAGGAAACAAAAATTACATAAAACTTATTTTGATTTTCAGGGTCTCAACCCAGGAAAAGCAATTTCTGAAATCAAGAAATTGCTTTCAGGCATTGCCAAGAAAGACAAGCCTGGCCTAGACACTGCAGCCTTACACAACTAGATCAATTTATCGGCACAAACTTTGTTTGTAGCTGATTCAGTATTATGGCACAAAAATTTTAGAATATTAGTTTCCATCTCATATTTGCCTTGTGTGGAAATATTTTTTTTCTCTTTGCTGTCTCAGTCAAATATTGATCTGTCAAATCATTAAATTACCTGTCTTTTGTGGAATTTGTTTGGAACAGGTATCAATAAATACTGTAACTATTTATTGATATATGCTGTTAGGATCTGTTTGGAGGTTTATCCAGCAGAAAGAGCTCATTCACCTGTGATTGATGTACAGTTATATAATGTATTTATTTCAGCAATAGCTTGCTGTAATCTATGGAGTTCCTCTATTTATTGATCAGTCATGAAAGAAAACAAGACATCTATAGACCAGTGCTTTAATTTTTCTGCCTTAACTAGTGTTAAAAAATCCTAGAGGTCAAATGGTATGGATATGGAGACCTCTCTACCTTAGGTTTTTTGCAAAGATTGTATTCCGTAAAAGAAAAGTTGTTTCATCAAATACTGTAATGTGAGTCGAGGAGTAGGAACCTTATTCATCCTCACAATTTTGAACATTAAATACCAAGTTTTTAAAACAAAAGCAAATAATGGACTGTTATGTTTTGAAAGCCATCTGTTCAAGCCAAGCCTATTTGAACTGTCCACCATGACCTCTTCAGACCAGGGCAGCACTTCTGCTGACAGTACGTGTGACATTATTAATTTTCAAATCGGAATGGAAAAGCAGCACTAATGGCGAATTTTTTGGAAGCCTCTGATTGCCTCACTTTTATCAAGAAAATTCCCACCTCTTGCCTCATGAGACTAAATCCACCTTTGCCACGGCTGCGCTCGGTTGGAGTCCGTCCCTCCCCTCACGTTTCTTCCTCCTCCTCCTCCCGAGACGTCGCTGGCGCTGCTGTCCCGGTTGGCGTCCGGACCGGTCGGTCAGCCACCCGGCGACCGGAGCGGAGCGACTAGTTGAGGAGGATCAGCCGTCTGATTCCGAAGATCGCTCTCGCGCCTCGGTCCTCGTCGCACTCATGGGGCCCTACCATTCCTAGGAAGGAGTACCGCCATAGGTGCGAGATCGATTTTCTGAATCAGACCAGCTTGCTCCATCTGTGACGGCCCGCTCGCTCGCTGTACCCCCCCCCCCCTGCCACAATTTCTTCCCTCCTGCGGGCAGACAACTACTTAACCGATCTGCCTGAAGGGTTTTTGGTGCTGGCGCTACCGCGGCCGCGGCGGCCGGCAAGCTCTACGAGATCAACTTGGTCTGGAGCCGCTATATATGTGGACGCGATCGTGCTTGAGCGAGTCCGCGACCCGCGAGACTGTCAATGGCCGCGTGGCCGCTGTTAGGCGCGCGGGTCGCGCCGGGCGCCGGGCGCGAACCGCGTTCCACTCCCCGTTCCGCGACAGTGTACCGCTGGCATGGCCGGCATGGCCTGCCCTGGCGCTCCTCTCCTCTCCTCGCCAGCCCGCTGTTTACTGCGCTGCCCCGCCGCTGCCCCGCACCTCTAGCGCGCCGCCTCTGTTTCTCTTCGCTCGCGCTGTCAGTGGGGCCCGGCCGGGCCCAGGGCGGAATAGTTCGTGAGGCAGCCTGCTGGGCAGGGCCCCTCTGCTTGTCCCCCCCTTGCCCCTTATTCAGCCTGCTGAGGTGGCCCGGGGGCCTGGCGTCGGCTTCACCTTATCACCGCAGGTCGTGCCGATAAGGACGAATCCCACAAAATCGGCTCTGAGAAGGAATGCATCGCGACGAAGCGGAGGGGGTAGTGTGCGAGTGAGTGGTGCATGCCCCTCCGCGCGTGCGGGTACGCGCTTCTTTAGGCCCGCTGCAAGTGCACCAGCGTTCGCACAGAGCTCTGCGTTTCAGCTCCGGAAAGTCGGTCGGGATTGGACGCATTAAGAGGAGAGGTGAGGAGGCTGACCGTACCTGTGCGGTGCGCGGCCTCTCTTCAGCTGCTTCAGCCGGCCTCCGCAAGGGGAGGGTAGGAAGGAGGTGGGAGTGGGGCCGCCGGGGTAACCAGGCAACCCGCACAGCGGGCGTGTGTACCTGTCCGAGCTGAGGCGGCCACCCAGGCGGCTGCTCTGATGTTTACGTGGATGAAAATGACTCTGGTGTTGGCGATTTGCGCTCGTGCTGCATGAAGGAGGGACTCGCAGTGCGGTTCCCGGCGTTGCAGTCCAAGCAAGGTACTCGTTTGTCGTCTGGTAGTAGAATACGGGTTAAGCGGTGATTATTTATCTCCAGTGAGTTGTTTGGTTACGTGCCCAATGTTTACATTGACTTATCGGCGTTGCTTAAGGTTTTTGTAGCTGTGAAGTTACTGAATCATGAAAGAAAATAATTATTTAAGTAAGTTTCACGAGATGTATATAACTTCAACGTTAGTATGTCGGTCCGAAGTACCCGCGACCCTGTTTTGTTAGAATATTTATGACATTTTGATTATAGCACTTATGCCTCAAAGAATTTAATGTCCATAATAATACACAATACTTAAGATTCATTTTTTTTTTGTGAAACTTGAAATTATCAAACTGATACAGTTTTACGGGTTATTGTTTGCTGGAAAATATGGAAGTACATAGTGCTGCTGAGCCATTCAACAGGTGTGCCTTCATCTGTGTTTTGACCGTACTGACTGACATGCTCTCAACACATCCTTTATAAGTTCTTGTGAGAAGGATGTTACCTTTGAGAGCTGTTTACTATAATTTTGACTTAAATTTGGGGGAAGTTTTTAACATCAATGTTCAAGATGATTTGGCAACTATCATACATTTTTGGATAATGCACCTGTCAATTTTATATCAAGTGTCTTCTTTTTCTAATAGGCTTTCGCAAACTTGCGTTAGATTCACATTTTATCAAAAACATTTGGCTGTGAATCAGTAGCGACATAAGAATGCATGAACTCTTCACACAAGTACTCAGCAAAAAAGATTTGTCTAAGGTACTGTAATTTTGTCATCATAAAATCACCTAATCTTCCTATCTCATGTTCTGCTTGTTTTAATATTAACTTTCTAAGCACATTTTTCTGTTTAAAGGCAGGGGACTTATTTTCTGTGGCTGATGCGGAAATTGTTAATGACCTCACTGAAGTTGTTACTACTATAGCTGAGATTGCAAGTCTTCCTGACTACGTCAACAATGATAACGATCAAAGTGTTGTTGAAATTTGCATTACAAGAGTCACTTCTGCTATCAGGTGCGTAGATAACAGGTTTAATGAGTACTTTTCTTTATTTGCTATGTGTGCTATTCCACAAATGGTTTCCATTAAAAATTTCTTGCTGTCAGGGAAACGAACTCCATTGAGCAGCATTCAGAGGCTCTTGTATCTCTGTTGGAGTCCTGCCTTAACCACAACTTGAAACCATCTGCAAGAGATGAAGATCCCCCACATGCCAAAATTTCTTCAGATATTATTTCATGCATTTTTCTGGTGAGATTGATCTGAAATTTAAAACGTGATATAATAACCCTGTGTACTATTTTGTTCAACATCTTCTGCTTATATTTATGTTATCAAACAGAACTACAACAAAAAGGAAGTCATGCGCCGTGCCCTTCCTGTGGCAGTTAAATTTCTGCATAAAGGTAACAAGGAACTCTCAAGAAACATGTCATCATATTTGTCACTTGCAGCCATTGAAAATGCAGATTTATTGTCAAAACATATCCAGTTGATAATTGATTCAATCATATCAGGTAATGTTGTGACCCCAGCCTGAATCAATTCTGAAGTTTCTTTTAAAGAAATGATCTCTCTATCTAAAGTGACTTGTTTTTTTGTAGGAAATTTTTCTTTATGTAGAGTTCTACCACAAGTATATGAGGTGACAAAGGAACCTGTGCATGAGCATGCAATGGCTTTAGTATCACTCCTTCCATTGTGTGAAAATCAGGAAAAGCTGGCATTACTCTCTCTATTTGCTATGATCGCAAAGAACAAACCTGCTCTTTTAGAACCTAGCTTACCTCAGCTATGTGAATATCTGAGTCAAGCTTCTACCGCATCTGATACTATGAAAGTTTTTGTGAACATGGCTGAAAAGAGACCTCAGCTTCTAGTTGATCACTTGTCAGAAATTAAGAAAGTTGTGGAATGTCATCCCAATACCCTATGCCTTGCTGCCCAAGTTATATCATCAGTTGGAAAATTGAGCAAAGACAGGGCTCAAGAGGCCCTTAATTTTGTCTTAGAGCATTTGCCTAAGGCAGATCGTGGCTCGCAGCACACACTTTTGCATGAAGCTACACGGCTTTGTAGCTCTTATCCTGTATTATTCACAGACAAAATGTTGCAAGGAGTCCGTCAATGTGGCCAAAGCCGTAATGCTCCCCATGTAAATTTAACTTCAGGAGGTGTTACAATTGTGAAAGTTGGAGGCAGTGGCAATGGCCCTGCTAGCTCTGAAACTGGATTAGTTGATGGGATTGGGGGTCGGAAAAGCACATCCAGCAATCGCCAGTCTAATTCTGAAGCTAGTGGTGCTCTGAACAGACAAGAAGCCAATCGACTTGTTGTAAGTCGGCCACGACTGGGAGGTGACAGCCGAAGTACAGGTCGTTTGCACATTACTGGAGCTCATAGGAGTATGACAAGACTTAATATATGTAAGATTTCTGATGATCAGTGTGTGTTCTTTTTAATGTTTTATTAATTCTACTAATGTGTGGTAAACAAAATTTCAGCTGGTGGGGGAAGTGGAGGAGGAAGTGGAGGGGGCGGAGGTGGTAACAGTAACCGATTGGGTTCTGTTGGAGGGCTACACAAGAGCATGACCAGACTCAGTTCTACACAACAAATCAATTTATTGCCAAACAATAGCTCAGCACATTCTCCTACTGTACCAGGGCCCTTAGCTCAAACATCTATCAGCTCAAATAATCGTTCTGTAACTGCCATCAATAACAACCAACGGAATAGCCAGTATGGGATATCAAGTGGTGGAGTTACTGTCACAACAACTCAAGATTCTGCTGCTTCTGCGCGTTCTAGCATGTATGTTAACTTTCAGAGTAGTAGCCCAACTTGATTTTAAAAAGTCTTTTTAAATTGAGCTTTATCACTATTTTCCAGAGGTGGCAGCGGTTCTGTTTTGAGAGATGACCGTGAACTGGTTGCAATATCAACCTCTTTTCCCCTTAATGGTCCCCCTGTAACGGTGCACACTACTCGGGATCCAGGTAAGTTACCATCAAACTTCCAATTTGAACTTATTTATTTATTTTTAAATTTCCGGAGCACTGTTATTCTCTCTTTTAGCTGGTAATGTTGTGGGGTCAAGACTTCAGCATACTCACATACATTCATCATCTCAACAGTCCCAATTATTAAGCTCAATATCATCTCAGTCTGTCCTCTCTTCACACACATCAAAATTATCATCAAGTCAAATAGCAAACCACCATATTATGGGTAAGTTTCACTATTGATCACTAACATTATTATATATATTAATGAGTGCAGTCTTATCTATTGTGTATTCTGTTTCCTCTCCAGTCAACTCTCATCAAAATCAACAGCAATTACAGCCCATACTCCCCGCACATCAGCCATCATACATGGTCACACAGGCCCAGCAACCACTCACCCAGCAGCAACAATCCCATCACCAACATCAGCCCCCATCTGCCCCAACATTGTCCTCTCCAGCTCCACCCTATGCATCAAGTAACCAAGTTGCTCAAGTTCAACCTAACTCTTCTGTATCAAACCAAAATCAGGCTCCAGCATATTCAAGTGTTGTAACCCCTCGTAGACAAAACACCAGTGTCACAATTATATCAAGTAATGCATCTTCAAACAATGCATCGATGGCTGCTGCGTCTCAGGTTAGATACTTGACACCACAGTAATGAAGTTTTAATTCTTTGCATAGAGAAGGATTACAGTTCTGCTTTATTTGTTAACAAGCTTTTTTATTTTCTCTTCTGTAGAGAATTAGTGTATTTGAACCATATCCAATGAGAGACACTGTGCAACATTTTTGTGAAAAGCACTTGGATAAAATAAAAGCTTATATGGAAAATGTATCTGTCCGTATTCCACCACCAGCAAAGTGCACTATTGAAGGTGGGTAATTTTATATCATGTAAAACAATTTCTGCTGAGATGATCCTTTGTTTTCAATAAAAAGTCATCTTTTTTTTTTTTTTCTCTTTTCTTTTTCCAGAGAGAAGAGCTAAAAAAGTAGCAAAACTGCATTTTGCCTGTCAAGGCAGAGGAGAACATTGCCTCTACAATAGAACTTTTTTCACTATGAAAACAAGAAACCCCCGCATTTGGATTCATTTGATGTTTCTATCGCTACAGGTACTTATTCTGTTCCTATTTTATCCTTCTGCTTTTAGCAGTACTTCAAATTTACCTCTATACCTTACTTTGTTTCCAATTTCGTGTTTTGAATTATATTTTTAGGCTAGATCACAGTCTGCTCTAAGCTCAAGAGATTCCTCTGTCAGCAGCTTAAAAAATTGCTGGGACATATTAAAGTGTGAAAATAAAACATTCCTGACTGTGGTTACATCAGCTTTTCCATGCTCTAAAGTAAGCTTGTTGAAATAATGAAATCATGCAATTTTCCAATGAGAGTTTCTATTGCATTTTCGATACTAAAAGGCTGTACATGAAGTCTTATATATTTGAATCTTCTTTGTCAGGATCAAGAGACTCTTCTGAATGAGCTCCGGCACTCAGGCTTTTTTGATGTCCTGGAGTGCGTCCGTGCGGCGGGTGGGGGAAATAGCATATCTGATGGTCCTCTCTGGGGGTGTTTTCTTTGCAATCACCCTGAACGAGCTGTTGGATTTTTGCAAGATTCTCAGCCTGTTATTGAGGGGCAGCTGAAGGAAAAGAAAGGCCGCTGGCGTTTATTCAGACGGTGGCGAACTCGTTATTTTACTTTGTCTCCAGCGCATCTGTCTTGCAAAGGATCGGTAAGATTCAAGTTTGAACCATTAATTTGGCACATCCATTTGTGTGTGTGTGTAGACTTGTGAAATTCGTGGTTACATCTGTTACAGAAGGATGACAAGGATGTAACACCTATTGAGGTCAACCAGATTCGCAGTGTTAAGGTGAGCCGTGGAGCACGTAACATTCCTAAAGCATTTGAAATATTTACTGGAGACCAGTCCCTCATTTTGAAACCTAAGGATGGTAAAAATGCTGAAGAATGGGTACAATGTCTTTCTGTGGCATTAGCTCAGTCTCATGCTCGAGATTCTCCGTCTAACAAAACACATTCCTTACCAGCAACTTTGCGCACACCTATTTAAAAGGGTTTTGTGCTTAGTTTTGTTGAACTGATTTCATCCAGCTAAAGCATTTACCGTATTTATTTAAGTATAAGCCGCCTCTGTGTATAAGCTGCACCCCAGTTTTTGAGTACCCAAAAATAGAAAAATGGTCTTTCCTAGAATATGCCGCATCCAAAATGGAAATGTCTCACTACTCTGTTTGAATGGTGCCACACAGACAGTGCTCAGTGTCGCTTTCAATTGGTCGCAGTTGAAAGTTGACATGCACGCGGCTATGTACTGGTGCCCTACCCTGAACTGCCAAAACCGCAAATTTTCATGTTTGATTACTTGTATGAGCTGCAGTGGCCTTTTCAAGAATTTGAAATGGTCACAAAGGTCGTGCTTATACTCTTACGTACATGGCACCCTCTTCCATTAATCACCAAGTGATGGACCAGTGTTTGCCCATCCTCTGTGTGTTTAAGTCAGAAATTTGGAACCTTATAAATTTGAAAACAGACTGAAGATGAAATATCATTCCTGTTTCTATTTTACTTAATAAGAGATTTTTTTATCAAACATCTATTTTTATGGACTAATAATATTTTATCATTTCTCATATTTATTACAAATCTGTACAGACTTATTATTGTTATTAATATTTTTGTTATTAATTTAAAATGAAAGTATGTAGGGAAAGTAATGAATTTGCTCATTGCCCTCTTCTACTTTTATTGGTGTCTGCTCACACATTCCAGAATTATTGTCGGTCAAGCTGATCATCTGATTTGCTATTAAAAATATATATTTTCAGCATTGCTGCTTTGCCATTTCTTTTTTCTCTCCTTTCAACAATATACCTTCAAGTGACAGCAATTGTTGGACAAACCCAGCATTTGGTTTGGATGCTGGCCTTTTTTCTTTCACAAGTGCACTTGCTTCATTAAATTTCAGCCCTTTGAAAGTCATCAGATAAGCAATTACAACAGTAGGAGCCCGAGATACTCCTGCATTACAGTGTACAAGTACACAACCTCCTTTGTTGATGATATCATCCATGAGAGGCAATACTTCATTCAGCATCCTATTTATCTGTTCATCTGGTACGTCAAGGGCAGGAATGAAACTGTATGATAAAGCTGGTAATTGAGGTAGAGGAGGAACTGTTACACCTAGACTAATGACATGGGTAATTCTACAATCTGTCATTACTTTAAAATCTTGTGTCACATCTTGGGAGCCAAGGTACAATGAAGACTTGATTATTTCAGCCACCTGAAGGTCTGGTTTAGTGTCAATAACAAACCCAGGGCAAGACTGGTTGCCAACTGGAATTTCTTTGAGTAAAATTTCTCCATTCAAGATTTCTTCCCTTAATGTTTTTCCTTCCACTGTTGTTACCCTTGTGCTTGTGTGATTGAGCATTTCACGCTGCTTCTTCAACTCTGAAAGAAAACTCATGTTGTGGCGGCTTTGTTTCCTTCACATTTCAGACAGAGCTCTCTCTGATGAAGCATGTGTAACAGTTTTAGGTATTCAGCACTTCTCTCTTTTGGTTTTCTGTCAACAGACAAATCTTCTTCATTGTACAGTACTTTCATTAAATACAAGCCACATGCAGGTGCAATTTTACTCATGATCCACTCTGTAGGTTGTAACTGAGAGTCTAGCATTTTTTGCAAGCCATGATAAGGAAACTGTCCTTGACCAACTGCTATTAAAGCTGCCACCATACGTCGAACCTGTTGTTTCAAATTATTGAGGTGTTATTGTCCAATTAAAACTGAGCAGTAAGTCATTCCTATCACAACAACTATATTAATAATAAACATAAGTCACCTGGTTATAGTTAAATGAGCGCCCCTCAACAACAAAATCCCAATAATCAAAATTACATGAAAAAGGCTCATACAAAGCACACCTCAATGGGGCACCTTGGGATATTGAAAAGGAAATAATTCTTCGTATCGGAGTCCTGACAAGTACTTGTCGAGTTGGCTTCCCAGTAAAAGAGATGAAGTTATGTGTTCCAATAAGAAGTGAAAGTCCCTTTTGAACTGCCTCTATGTCAAAACCAGGTTTCCTGTCCAGGGGGGAAACTTATACAATACAAATATAGTCTTTATGATTAGTTTAAATCTAAGCCCACTATACCTGAGAAAATAACACCGAGTTACTTCTGAAATTGGTGCGTGCTGACCTAGATTAATAATGTCACTTTTCGGTACAGCTATTCTGTAAAGATAAGTACGCAATTTCGCAAATTTACGAGCATTGAAGTCAGCTGAAACTTGACAAATATCAGACACCCTGCAAAATGTAAAATTGAACAAATAACTAATATGGTTAATAATATGGAATCAGAAACTATTATTACTTTCTGATAACTCTAGAAAACATTTATAATTGGCAAAATGAATTTGTTTTCAAGAAATACCTGAGACCAATGCCTTTTTTGAAATAAAATTTGTTCAATGCGTTAACTATAACAAACCCATCAAAATTATAACTTGCTTGAAGATCAAAATGGGCAGTATTCTGTAGAGCATGTACACCTCTATCAGTCCTGAAAGAAGTATTCAAGAACAACACTTTTCACATATTACTTCTCCTCACTCCATTTGCAGAAAATTACCTGCTAGAAATGTGAACTTCTGAAGCTAATGAAATGTTTCTGAGAGACCGCAAAGGAAGTTCCAGCGCTCCAACAACAGAGGTGAGATCAACATCTTTGGATTGTTTCGAACAACTTCTGCAACAAAATCATCATCTCCATGTCCAGTTTAAAAGCAATTAAATGGAATATAAACATAACCATGCCGGCACATCGGTAACCCTACAGAAAATGGTTTCCTAGGTACGAAAATCTTATGAGATATCTCTTCTTCATGGAAAGGGAATAGTTTCATAAAGAGGCGGTTAATCAAAAAATATTTTTGTTAAGGTCTTTACGAAGGTATTAAAATAACTGTTCAAATTTAAGAAAACGTCTGCTATTCTATTCTTGTGCCTCTTATTTCATTTTCATTCCCCACCTGAATTTCTCATAGCCTGCTAAACCTGCTTTCTGCTTGTTTCTACTGCATATTTTGAAAATCACCTTTACCCGTCCTTGTTGCACTCTTGCAGAAGAGTTCAGCAAGAGAGTGATAGAAAACAAACAGCACTGACGCTGATAACAGCAGCAGAAGCAGAACAGAATAGAAGCTGGGGACTATGGAATGACAAATGGCAAATCATGCGGGATGCGGCTCAGTTAAAATAATAAAAAAAAGTTAGGATTTTTTAACAAAAGTGTTCCACACATTTCGAACGTTTGGCATGGGAAACTCTCCGGAAAGATGCTGAAAGATTTACGACGTAGACAGCAGAAGCTTTCGTTCCCTCCCTCTTGCCCCATCCCTGCCCCCCCTTCCCCCTGCCCCCTGAACTCAGACTCAGAACGCTCAGAACTCAGCCCCTCTCCAATTTAGTGAGAGTGAGTTCATATGCCTTCGAACAGACCGCTGCTCCGCTGCTGGAGTATGCCGTACTAGTTGTAAAAGCGTCATTATACTTAGATAAGTTTTAGTCTTGAGCTGTCCTAATCTTTGTGTATTGTCATCGTTTTGCTCGAATGAGCCGCGTTGGTTTGGTTTGAAAAACAGCCATATGGCTTCAAGCTGATACAGTAAATGTTGTGATTAAGGTAAGCAGGGAACATAACCTTAGTTGTGTTGGTGTGTCAACAAGTTGTTGTGCGCATAACGGAGCAAGTTTCGTACATTGTTATCTAAGTTTCTTGTTTTCCCAGTCATTTTTGATTTTTTAACATGTGATTTTTATTTTTTGTCGTCGGTATGTCATATCTGAGTATTTCTACTTTTCTCTTGATGGTTAATTCGCCAGGTTCTAGCAGGATGGACAACAATGAAAACAAAACGCGATTTAAACTAAGGTGTGTCCTCCTTGAGTTGTTGAAAAGTGATTATCAAGTAACTGATGACACAATTCTGGAGAAATTAATTTCACTCCTCTCAGTAAAAGATGAAGGTTAGTATATGTTGTCATTCTAATCTGATGATGTCTGTTGTGTATTGTTATAAGAGCATTCTCCCGAGCAGAACATTTTTACTATGCCTGCAGGATATAAAATAATTGATGTTCCACTGTGTACCGCTTGGGCACGATCTGTTGTCTCATCATGGCACGATGGAAAATCATCTGCAGTTGTTGTTAGCTTTGCTCTTCGTCTCTTGGCTATTATTGTTGAGAATGAGAATAATTTCCGTGACATGCAGAAATCAGATGGCCTCGTAGAGCCTGGCTCAGAGTGCATTGTTAATACCAACCATGGTGGTGTTTTTCTACTATTACTGCGGGAGGTTTGCTTAACTACAACAAAAAGTGTTTCAGATTTTTCAGTGAAGTGTGCTCTTATCAAATTACTGTCATCTCTTTTAAAACACTCTTGTGGACGTCAGTGGATAATGAGCTCCGGTAAATATTGTAGACTTGCTGAGGTCCTTCACATACAAGTATAAAACTTACTTTAAACATTTATTTTATTCAATAAAAATTTCAGGATTATGGAAAGAAGTACATGAAATGTGTTTAAGTGATTCAAGTGTGTATGTTGTTCGTGAAGCTAGAAAATTTTTATCAGATCTGTTAAATGGCATGTCTCAAAGTCAAGATTTGGAGCTCGAATCAGTGCTGGTGAACATTCTAGAACCGTTTCTATCAATACCAACTTTTTCTGACCCTGCTCTATCTACAGTAGGTGGCCAATATCTATATCCTTGTTTTTCATACCTTTTTTATTTATTGGTGGCATGTAATATATTTTTTTCCTTTCCCGAAATGTAGCCAAGAGTGATTGCAAGTCTTCACCTTGTGTCAGAAGTCTTAGACAATGCTCTGCTGACCTCAGATCCACAAACAAATATAATTTCTTCTCCAGTCTTCAATATCATCTCCAAGCCTTCCTTTGCTTTGCTATCTAGGTCACTTGAAGCACTTAAAGTCACCAAAAGTGAAGAGATGGAAGAGCTCCTCTCAAAAATAGCTGCTGCTTTTTACATATTAACTACAGTCAAAGATGGGTATGTGTCTGTGATTAAGTTTACCTTGATTTTGGAGCTTAAACATTTTGCCACTGTATTCAGTTTTATTTCCTTTTTCTTTTCCACAGGAAGAAACATGAACCCCATGAAATAAAGGCAGTATGCATTCAAATTCTTGGTGTGTTCAATGTTCTGATAAACAAAGGCAGTGTTGAAAATGTGCTGAAGCTCTGTGTTCTCTGTCACAATTACTGGACTTATGTTGCTAAAATCCAAAGAGCCAATGAGGAGGAATGCCCACCAGCCAAAGGAGATGAAAAGCACTATCGATTTGAAGACCAACTTCTTTGCCTTCAGGTATTTTTTCTTAGTAGTTATGAAAAAAATTTGTATTTATGCTCAGTGGCTCTATAAAATTTTGGTAAACTTTTTCTTTCATAGAGGTTACTCTTAATTTCACCTTGTAGATATTGAATCATTTTGTTTTGTAAACAACAATACAAAAAATGTCTTCTCTTCATTTTCATTGAGATATTTTCATTCCAGCTCTGGTCTCAATATAGATATGGTTTCATGCAAGGATGACAGCTGTTCAAGAGTCAGCACACAACATTTAATTTAATCTTTTGATTGCAGCTCGCACCAATATTTTCTCTCATAGTAACAGCACCGAGTGAAAATGACAAAGAACTTTACCTTTACAAACTTTCATACAAAATATGTTTTGAGTCTCAGCGATTAGTATTTTCCTTCCGTAACATGGTTCTGACTCTTCAGCGCCTACATCACTGGTTAGCAATGAGCGCAAGATCCGTTATGTGTCTTGCCAAAAGACTGACGAGGGTGAGATTTTGCAGGGTTGTCCTTCTTTCAGAACAGTTTAGTATTTGTCTCAGCTTTCACAGTTTGAGTATGCTAATTTTGTCTTCTTTTTGTTGGCTTTTATTTAAAAAGAAAAAGAAAAAGATAAAAATGGGGAAGAAACACAACTTTAAAAGGATTTGAGTTTTGATAGTTTGCTATTATTAACTCTGTATTTTGGGATGAATAATGGATCATCCTGTGTTTTTAAATGTGTTGTGTGGTGTTTGTGTTCATAAGTGTGCTCAGAAGTGTTTTATTAGGAAACATTGCAGAATTTCTAGCTGCTTCTAATTGTGGAGCTTCTCTTTAAAGTGCTTGTATTTTAACAGGAGATGATTTTTGTACTGTTTCCAAAGTGTTCTGTCTGCTACACTCAGAGTGAACAATGTGGTGCACTTTTTCCTTTTGATACCTTCTCTCTGAATTATTTTATCCAATGCACAATGTGTCTGTTTGGGCTGTTTTTGTCTATGTTCACCCTCCAGCATTGGATTTAAGCCTTCATTTAACTTCTTTCCTAAATTTGCCGCCATCAAGAAGTGATTTCATTCATTAATTGGGGAAAAAAAAAGAAGACAGTATTCAGTTTGTTATTTGTAAAAGAAGTTTTTTTTTCCCCATGCCTTTTTTCATTAAATTATTTTTGTGCTCGCAGCAAGTTTTTTCTCATATTTAATTTTTCTTTCTTCAAGCCATGCTTATTTTAGTTTCGTGAAACTAATGCTGCACTTCTTGTAATTTCTGTAACACCTCCCATTTCTTAACTTTCTAAACTCTTGTGCAGATTCTCCCGATGTGTGTGGGTATTGCTCAGTTGGGTTCTGAGGAATATGACTTTATAGCTGATATGACTGAGGCTTTCATAAACAAGTTGACTTCTGTCATTCACCATGCCGTGCACCGCTCGGCATATTTATTTCGAGCTGCTATTACTGAAAGAGGTTTTGATGAACGACTTGCTTTGCTTGGTGTTTCTTCTATTTTGTCTCTAAAAAATACATTGACGAGGGTAAGATCACCATTCTGTGTACTTTGTTATAAGTTTGTGCCTGCCTTTGGTGAAATAGTGGTTGTTCCTGGATTGAGGTTTCCGAAAATGGCACGGACATCCATTAGTGGGTTAAAGTCTTCTGTGATGCTTCATGAAATTAACACTGTATTTTTGCATCGTAATTTTACAGACATTTAGGCACTTCTAATTATTGTACCTGATCATCTTCATCCTCCATCCTACAACATAATAAAAATTGGGATGCATTTTGCTTTCTAAGGTTGCTTTGGTGTGTCATGTTAGTTCTCTGTTTTTGGTTTGCCAATTATTTCCAGATGTGGTCAACCCTCAGAATTCCTATCTGTCGCCTTTATTAAACTGGGGAAAGAAGCTTGTATTTGTAACTATGGTCAATGCTGTGTTTGCTATTTATCAATTTTCCCTATTCGTACTTTGCTTTTTGCAGTTAACCCCCCTTTGTGTGGGATGTACGATTGGTGATTCCACTCCTGAATCCTATTTTCAAATCCAAGTTTCTCAACGACTAGCGTTAGATGTAATGCGATCCATTTATGCATATCGAGATGCTCTTATTAAGACACAAAATAGTGCTCTCATGGATAGGTCTGCTCTGCAGTCCGTTGTCACTCTCTCTTCTCTCAGTATAAGAGGAGTGCATCCTGAAGTAGATCGGGTAAGAAGGATTTTGTATCATATCAGTTGCTGTAATTTAACATGGTGACAGCATATCTCCTCTTGCAAATTTTTTAAAAACTTATTACAGTAGTTTACTATATTGCATTATTAAAGTTATATACTTAACAAGTTTTGATGACTTGCTTACACTGTAATTCAACATGCTTTCTGTTGTATTTGTTTTCTTCTTTGCTGCTTTGCATGCCACTCCATTAGTAGAATACGTACTGGCTGTGTGAATTCATGCAAAGTCCGTGCCATTATTTCAAATGCTTCTTTAAGGAAGGGGCTCTTGATACATGGTTGCAGTGGTAGCTTCATAAACCTTAATCATGAAACTTAAAATTTTGTCAAACTAAAGCACTGGAGTAACTTTTATCTGGTTCATTCCATTTTATTTTCGTGTCAAGCTTTTTTTTTTACTTTGCCTTTTTCTGCATGGGGCTCTTTTTTTGTTGTCATCTTTAATCTATGCTTCACAATCCTTATGCTTGAAAGCTTCTTTAAAATTTAAAGGGGCTTAGAGGTAAGTTTTCGTATTTGTCAGTATCCATATGTGATCTATGCATGTAGGTACCGTTCCGGCCCGAGTCTAAGATCCCCTCTTTTAACGGAAAATTTGATTCTGAAGTGGGGTTCGTCTTACATTTGGAGCTTCAGCCAAGGAGAGTCCTCAAACCAATTTTTTCGTGAGTTCCTTGCCCATCGCGGTGCCTGGTGTCAGCCCTATCACCCTTGCATTCCTAGCCTCTTACAGTTTATTCTTAAACTCTCATACCAGCTCCACCAACCCCTCTAAAGTGTTTTTGTACTCAAAAGCCTTTTTCCCACAACTTTTTTCCCCTAAATTTGGGCTCCTTAAATTGAGGTGGGCTGGTCTTAGATTCGGAGGAGTCTCAGAATCGGGCCGGTACGGTACTATCATATAGTTGAACTGTGCTGTCTGCTTATCTTTGTGTATTTTCTTTTAAATTATCTCCCTCTCTTGGTTCTTATATGTATCTTAATTCTTGCCTGCCTTACTTTCTTGCAGGATAGAGCTGTGTTGGTTTTCCAATCCTTCATATATGTGTTAAAACACTTTGTGCTTTGTGCTGAATCTGAAGACAAACAAGTTGGATGGGGAGGAGAATTCCGTCAATCACATCATTCAACCCTCCTTGTTGCTATTTTGGATGGTCTTGCCAATTTAGTGCGTTCTCATCGCATTACCTGGAGGGAAAGTGTAGAATCTCTGTGTTTATTAACTCTTGCTCAAGAGCTTTTAAATAGCCCAACATTTTCAAGTAAGGTTGGGGTAAGTTGTATAAGCTAAATATTATATGTACCTTCAACAAAAAACAATTTTAAATATTGAATCTTCACAATGGTTTCGTTTTGCAGCTTGTTGTTCAAGCATTACAACTAATAAAGCTTTGCATCGAAAACTTCATGCCTCCAAATCTTGCTTTGTTGACAAACTCTTTGAGTGGCACAAGCCTTGATCATTTGGGGCCCTTAATTTACAAACGTCTCCATGATCCTCATTGGGAAGTGCGGGATAGTTCATTGGAGGTCTTGCTCACATTAGCTACCATATCCCACACAAGTAAGGTCACATGACATAGAATAACATATCCACCCATACAAATTTCTTGCTCATGTTTCTTTTCCTTCCTTTCCAATACATAGAATATCCACTATTTCAAGAGTTAATTCTTGATAATAAGCTGACTGAGGTTGTAGTTCATCTGGCTTTAAATGATGCTGAGAACTATGTTTGTGCTTCAGCCACAAAGTGCCTTACAGCGATGGTTTGTGTTGATCGATTTTGGAATGAGGAGCTTACCGACAAGGATTTAGTGGTAAGGACAACATAAGGATTTTGTAGTGTGAATTAATTTGTCAATTTAAATGGTTACTTGATGTTGGTTCCCTTTTCAATATTACAGAATAAAATGATAGGGATACTTAACGGAGAAAGTGAAGGTGTTTTACGGAGAGAGGCATCTTTATTGATGAGCGAGATATTCAAATATCGGAAAGTTCCGTAAGTTTTTTAATTCTTATTTTTCTTGTCTTTTATATCAAAGCTTAGTGAAGTTTTCACATAATTTTCCTTCTCTTTTTTTTTTCTTTTCTTGTTTTAATTTTAAATCTTATTTTTAGATCTGATGTTCTCCACAAAATGTGTGTAACCATGGCCAATGTGGTTTTGGCAGATCTCCACTGGGAGGTCAAGGTAAATGCTTTAACCTTCTGGAAACTAATGATAGAGCGCCAAATGAATGATCAAGGAATGATTGATGGTGTGTTTCCTCAAGTCACCTTCTCAAAGGAACACAGGAAGATAATTAATCTGACACCAGCTGTAATTCAGGACCGCCTTCGCCGGGTCCTGACAGAACTCTCTCTGAATGGGTGTTTACATGTAAGTGAAAGTCATCCAACTGCATTTCTCCTCTCATTTGCGTCTCAACACAACCATTATTGGAGCACTTTATGGTTTTGTATAGGTGCTGCTGGAAGCTATTTGTAAAGATGAAGATTTAGAAGTTGTCAAGAGAGCATCAGAAATCATATCATTTTTGTCAGTTGTTCTCGAAAGACATGGTCTATTAGACCTGAAGAATAATTTAAGCTCAACTCCCACATCATCAGAGGCTTCATCAGCCCTTGGTTCAAACGCTGTGCTCTCCCCCTCTAATCAGTCAGACTCTCTGTCTGAGTCTACTAGTTCTGTTATGAGTTCCTATTATGAAGTAGAAATGCCTGTCCACGTCCAAGTTGAAAACAGTGAGCTGAACACTAATCATCACAATACATTGAACAGTAGCGATAATTCAAGGTCACCTGGAAAATCTATTCTGGATTTAGATCCTCAAGTCATGGGTTTTGATGTTTTAAATGATGATGTTTTGGATTTGCCCAGCATCTCACAAGCAGACTTACAAGATAAAGTTATTGACTCAATTCTTAATGATAGAGATATTAATTTGTTAGCTAAAGTTTACTTGGGAACAGGAGCTGAGGTAACAGGTCGTCAAGGTCCCGAGACAAAAATTTCTAAACCAGTGAGGCCTTTGGTTGTTTTAAGTCCGGAGGAGTTTTTGTGTCAGCTTTCAATACTGCAAGTAGATAAAATTGTAAGTGAAAGAAGCCGCTGGGTCAAGGACACTGGTGGCAACCTTGACACTCTTCTTGATGACATGTTAATCACTCGGAACCTCAAGCTTGAAGAGGATGACTTTAATGCTATGGACTGTTATTAAACCTGTAAGATTTTGGCCTAGAGTTAATTTGTGTGGAACCTGTGGGCCCCCTTTGTGCAGGGTTTTAAATAACAATGCTTTCCTGATAAAATTAAATTGTCAGATGTACTTTGTTGAGTTTTGGTTTTCCATACATAAGAGTGCCTTATCTGTCGTTATAAGTTACGGATTTTTTTCTATATTGTATGAAATATGAAGAAAAATGAAAATATTTGTAAAATTATAGATAATAAATTTTTTATGTTATATGGTAAGTTGTTTTTATAACTACAACCGGCAGTGGGCGTGGGCATGAACCCATCAAGACAGAGATGTCTTTATTGCACTTCATCTTAGCAAATGTGTCAAGAATATTATTTTTGTGGATGAAAACCCATATTACAAAATACGACATTTTTAAAAAGTACACAGTGTATCAATTGAAGTACATACAAATAACCTGTACAAGAAATAAATTTACAAAAAGTATACTAAACTAATAGTCATCATTTAGGGCGAATCAACAAATGTAAAGCATAAGCATTCTTCTTTTCAACTTTGAGTGATGGAATGAGGCAACCTGGAAGTCTTACCGTTGACTCATATATACATTACTTCTTGGTCCTTCCCTTTAAATTTACTATAGGAACAATCGATGTTGAACGAAAGCGCATATGCATTTGCGACGAGCTTCTTCGACCTCTTTGCTGTGCAAGCAAAGTCCATCCGACGGTCACTGAGGGCTGGCGTCGCCGTCCGCTGCTCTCGGTTCGTGACGGTGAGCGCACCCGCACCGGAGCCATGTGGAAAATGCGTCCACCCACACACTGCACAACACATTGCAGTCCACCCGCCGGGGGCGCGAGGGCGGGCGTCTCGTCTCGTCTCGTCGCAGCGCAGCCCGGCCCAGCCCAGCCCGTTGCGTCGCCGCGCCGGCTATACACTTAACATCCACTACATCCATGAGATCTGGCACAGTACTGAGGCGCCTGCCATGGGCATTGCCATGGGCATTGCCATGGGCACCCCCGCCGTGGCCTCTGACAGCCCCGCGCCACTCCGCGCCGCCACGCTGGACGCCGTCTAGTCCCGCAGCCCGTCGCCGCGCCGCTCGCCACCTGCTGCAGCACCTGCTGCAGCACCTGCTGGCCTGCAGGGCCTGCATCTGCAGGCAGCTCAGGTGCGCGGCGTGGGCGACTCCGCACCTGCTCACATGCTCAACATGGGCAGGTGTCGTCCTTCTGCTGGATGGGACTGCGGTCCATGCGCCACCTGGAGCAGCAGAGGTACATGTGTCATGATTTGAGAGCAAAGAGCTTATCTGCACTGCAAACGTGCTTAAGGGTGTGCACTGGGAAAGCTAATGTGACATGTATCACATGTGTAGATGTGTGACCAGTGTAGGTCACATCACGTAATTTCGACCATATTTTTGGTCACGTTTGTAATATGACGTCCTTAATGTAATTCTTATATAGGCATAACATATAAAAGATGGCTCCGGATGTCACACCAAGAATATGGTCCGAGGGGGAAACGACTTTCAATTTTCGTGTCAGCCGGATTACGGATTACACCGGATTACCTCGGATTACCTCTGGAATGTCCTCCGGATAACGGTGCTTTTTCCCTCGGATTACCGCAGATTACCGTAAAATTTCCCCGGATTACACCGGATCACTTCGAATTTCCCCGGATTACACCCTGCCGGATTATCTAACGGCTGTCAGCCGGATTGCCGGATTATCTCAGTCGTTTCCCCCTCGATATGGTCACATCACGTAATGTGACATAAACTGGTCATATCAATTGACGTGACTCGTGTCCGCTCGAGTCTTGTTAGTTTTTCCAGTGTGTGAGCAGGGAGACGTGACGTACGCGGAGCGCGGGGCTGTTCGCTATGCGGTCTCCAGGAGGCTGCTGGGCGGGTGGTGGCGCGGGCCCGGCCCTAGAGGGTGGTGGTGGTGATGGTGCTGGTGGTGGTGGCCGAGCCGCTGGGCGAGCTCGTGCATCACGTCGCGGAAGATGACCGAGTCCACGTTCTCGCCCAGCATGTACAGCAGGAACCAGTCGCCCATCTTGGACCGGCGCACGATGGCGTCAATGTCGTCCCTGTTGATGAGCGGGTACCGCAGCCGCAGGAGGTACACCTGCGGAGGAACCAGCGGGCCAGAGGGGTGTCACGTCATGTCGCGAGTAGCAGTGTTAAACCAAGTGTTAGCCAAATAAATAAATCAAACAGCACTTGGTATGAAGGATAGGGGGATACTCTACTGACCCGTATCCGGGGGCTGAGGATGATGAGCGCGCGGTACAGCACGGTGAGCAGGCTGAGCGCGCCCAGGATCATGAACCAGAACCAGAGGAACACGTAGATCTTCTCGTTGACCACGTTGAGCGGCAGGATGCAGACCGCGTCGTGCCTCTCCACCTCCCCGGACGGCCCGAACTTGTGGAAGGTGCACTTGGTCATGCGGGGGAACACGTAGACCAGCGGGTCGATGCGCGTCTCCTCGTCGCTCTCCATGAACTCGAGCACCTCGATGCCGAACCGGAGGAAGGCGCCGTCAAAGAACTTGTCCATGAGGAACATCTGACCTGCGGACAGAGACAGGCCGGGCCAGGCGGGGTTGGAGCTGAGCGGAGATATACAAAGTCAAACAGAATGGACGGGATTTTTAAAATATATATATATTTCTTTTTTGGCTGTGTTGCATAGCAAAGACTAGCCGGGCAGGAAGAAGAATGGCGCGAAAAACACACCGCCCATCACTGTGACTCGGAAGCGATTAAGCCCGACCAGTCGGGGTGCGTGTCCGAGGCAGCGTCGGCTCTCAGAGAGAGAGAGAGAGAGAGAGAGAGAGAGAGAGAGAGAGAGAGAGAGAGAGAGAGAGAGAGAGAGAGAGCTGTCGCACTCTGGCGCTGCGAGAGAGACCAATAAGCAGAGAAAGCCGCAGCCTCGCTTCCTTCATACGCGGCCTGCGATCGCGCATGACGTGGACGGCGAGGCGAGGCGAGGCGCGAAGCGAGTCTCAGGGCTCAAGCGGACAGAGGGCGCCTACCAACCGCTCCTCCCTTTGCGCTGGGCTGGGCCCGGTCGGGTCGGGTCGGGTCGGGTCCTGAGGCCCGCAGCTGGCGACTTCGAATCCACGAATCAAAACAAAACTGTGATCCTGTCCCGTAGCCCCGCCTGCCCGGCCCGGTCCGCCACGGCGCTGCGATTCGCGAGTCTATAACTTGGCCGCGTGACAGATACAAAGCGGCAACACATGTCGGTCCGGTGGGGGGCGCCGCGCCGCCGCGGAGCGTCCGTAAATGAGGAGACAATGCCAACGCCCTCTCCCGGCCCGCAGGGTCAACTCGGCGCGCCGGTGTGCGAGTGGGAGAGCGAGAGAGAGAGTAGAGGAACCCGTGGCTTCTGGGGTCGCTGACGGCGCTAGGATGCGGCCCCGCACGTCCCCCGCCTCCATGTGGCCCAGCTCTGTGCTCGGGACACACTCTCATTTCCTTACGGATGTGCTATCTACATAATATGGAGAATTTTGTTCAATCGTAATATGGATCACAAATCATCTGTAATACGGATAAAATCATCTGCAAAATGGAGAATTTCATCCATATTACAAACATGCCTTTATCCATAGAGTATGGACCAAATTCACCGTAACTTACGGATCAAGCAAAGTTTGTAATATGGATGAATTTATCCATATTACGGATGTTTTTATCCGTATTGCGGATGATTTGTGATCCGTATTACGATTGCACAAAATTCTCCGTATTATGGAGAAAGCACATCCGTAAGGAAATGAGAGTGCAGACGCGTGGTCGACAACTCGCGTACGCACACATGGAAAGAAAGGCATACTCCCTTCTTATCGACTGTATTTCGAGGGTAATCCGGATGAAAACCTGCTGCACACTCCCTGTGTTCTCACATTATAAAGGCTGAACTTCGGGTGCACTCCGGCTTTACTCCAAACAGATATGCACGCATTGTATTTGTAATAAATAGTCACATTTCTCGCCTGAATCGAGCGCATAGTCTTTCTATATTGTCCACGTAGACTGCTGTCAGCAACAACGACTCAAAACGAGTCAAATCTGGTATTTCGATGTCGCTCTATTGGAGAGATGGTCTCGGACGCACACATCACCGTAAATATCGTCGAAATGAGTATAATAAAGCGACTTCGATTCGCACCTCTGCCTCCCCCAGAAGGATGAAAATTTGGTACACAGATCTATCTCTCCGAAGAGTCAGCAGACATTTGCCTTCTCCAGGTATTCAGCAATCTCCGGCAATACTCCTGTGAGCCTAAAACATAAGATATATTGACTCCCCAGACTTCGAAGCGGACCGCCGCAGAGGGGGAGATGTAAAGCCTTCCAACGCGGTACGGCCCGGGCCAGCGTGGTGGGAGGTTTCTGCAACAGGTAGGCACCCCACCCCTGGATCTGCCCTGCTCGGCCGGCCCCCGCCCCCGCCCCCGTCCCCGTCCGCCCCGCACCCGTACCGGGGCGGGGAAGCCAGCTGGAGCAGTCGAGCTCGGCCCCTGTGGAGTCGAGGGTAGGCCAGCCCGCAGCGCACGCCTGTGACGCGGGTCTGCCTACCTCACTCTGGAGCCGGGGGCTCCTCGAGCGCGAGCTCGCGAGTCCCCCTCCACGTCGCCGCCGCCGTCCTCGTCGCCGTCCTCGTCCTCATCCCCGTCCCCATCCCCGTCCTCATCCCCATCCCCGTCCCCATCCCCGTCCACATCCCCGTCCCCATCCCCGTCCTCATCCCCGTCCCCATCCCCGACCTCATCCCCGTCCTCATCCCCGTCCTCATCCCCATCCCCGTCCCCGTCCCCATCCCCGTCCCCATCCCCGTCCCCATCCCCGTCCCGATCCCCGTCCCCATCCCCGTCCTCATCTCCGTCCCCATCCCCGTCTTAGTCCTTGTCCCCAGGGAGAGACGACCCCACCAAACAGCGGTCCAGATTGGCGTCAGGATTCAGGAGGCAGAGGGTGGTGTCCGCCGGGCGGCAGGTGCTTGTCTACCCGTGTCTGCATCTCACTGGGACTCTCTGTCTCTCTTGCACTTCATCCTAAGCCCTCACCACTCACTTTCTCGCACTCGCGGACGCCATGCTGCCCCCAGCGGCTGGCGAACAATTAATTTGCCGCGCCGTTTGGGTTTTGGGACACACGGTATCTTCTTTCCCATTCTCTCTGTCTCGCTGTCTCTCTCTCTCTCTCCCTCTCTTTCTCTCTCTCTATCTCTCTCGTGTGTGAGCGTGTGTGTAGTGTGTGCGAGATGTCAGGCGTGCCCGGTGCCCGTGAGGGATGAAGTATAACAAAATGTGGTGCGGACTTAACGTCTCGTGAAGCTTTTGATCTCGGAGACACAATATGGCCGTCAAATCGTCCTGTTTTACAGCATTTTCAGCGAAACTAGAAACTGGCCCGTCGACTGAACATGCACGATGTAAAACACACTCGCAGGCTTGTGCTTGTAAGCAGACATTTACAGGTGTATCTTTGTAGATTCGATTGCTGCTAACAACAATAATATATGCAAGACCCACACTGCTTCTAAGTGTGTGCTGAGCAAGCACACTCGTAACCTTATCTAGTAAAACAAAGATTACTTCTACTCTCAAAGAGGGACTTCAGCGAGAGCTTAATAACCTCACTCAACGTGAAATTCCTCATCAAACAAGCCTGCGCGTGAGAGGGTCTGACTAGAAACAAAGTTAGGTCGTTCGAACATTTTGAGTCATTAGCTCACACCTAGCACGAACCTACCAGTAAACAGTTATTCAAGGAACGCGACGTTGCATTCGTTTGAATGTGAATTGTGTCTGTCACGTTCTTTGGAATATTGTGAAACATTCGTTTGAATGTAAATCGAGACTCCAAGCTTGCCCGATTCACCTTAAAACTAATGTGACACAATATTCCAGCAAACGTGACACGATTCATATCCAGAAAAATGTGACGTCACATTCCTTTATTAAGAAAAACTGTGTGTGTGCCTCAAAATTAAGGCGCTGTGAGCAGTCGACTTGACAAGACAAGCACACCTCTGCAAGTGGGTGCTTAGAAGCAGGTACCGGCAGGTACCTAAGACCTCAGTTTGTATTTCGGGCTCAACATTTGAGTAGGAAGTGTGATCTTCCAGGTGTCCCCTCCTGTCACTTCTAGATAGCCAAAAGTAGACAAAATTGTTCGACAAATTGTTCGACAAAACCTATGTAAACAGGCAACCTGAAGCTCCTCCCCACTTTCTCCGTCCTTCCCTCCCCTGAACATTCACACTCATACGCCCTATACCCTCTCCTACTCACCCACGACGTTGCCGAAGGCCAGCAGCTCGCACAGGTAGTACCTGTACGCCCACCAGTTGTGGTAGCGCAGGTTCTCCCACAGGTAGTCGAGCAGCAGCTTCTTCTTCTGCTTCTTCTCCACCTCGGAGCAGATGCCGATGTCGAGGTCCATCATCAGCGCGTGGATCTTTCCTCCCTCCCAGTTTTTCCACAGCCATCGCGGTGTGTAGAAGAGGATAGCCTGTCGGAACAGAGGGCAGGATAATTTTCGTGTTTTAAAATAAACCTAATCAGCTTCTTCCCATAATTTTTACAGTGTTTTTTGGGGAGTTGTAGGCTGCTCAGTTATCATCGAAGACAGCGAAAAAAAAAAAAAAACAAGACAGTTTCTGACAGATGAACGAATGCTTAGAGTAGTAAAAAAAAAAAAAGTTAATGCTTCCCGATGACAGCGTCATCATTTCTTGGGTGCTTGATCGTATTATTCGGCATTTTCGTTGGAGCAATAATTGGCGGGACGCGTGTCAGATTCGCACCGTATTCCACGGGGCCGTAAGCAAATTCGCAACGCGTGCGGAATCGACCAACGGGAGCGGGAGTCGTGCTCTGCACGGCCCGGCCGTGCATTGCGCGCCGTCGTGCGTCGTCGCGTGCCGTCGCAAACGCCTTTGATCCTGTGGTGAGAGAGAGAGAGAGAGAGAGAGAGAGAGAGAGAGAGAGAGAGAGAGAGAGAGAGAGAGAGAGAGAGAGAGAGAGAGAGAGAGAGAGAGAGAGAGAGCACCATTAGCACAAAGCAGCGGCTCGCCCGTGCGTCCTTCTCTTTCCTCGGACAGATTCAAGGGTTCCCAACTCATTCCGTGGCGGCGCGTCGAGCGCACACCGGGCTGGCCGCGGGCCGGGCCCGACCGGTACATTAGCGCACTCAAACGCGCCCGTAAATATGAAACGGCTCTATAAAGCAGCACAACGCGCAAGGCCTCCGCCCCGCCACGCGTGGCGAACAGCAGACCTCTACTGGTCCAGACGCCCCTCCTGGCTTTGGCCACGCTCGGCTGACATCATGGCCCAGGGCTCCCTGGTCCGGTCCATCGTCCCGTTGTTGCTCTGGGCTGCTGCACACGTACACCGCACACGCAGCAGCAGGTCGTCCCCGTCCCCTCACTATGGAAAAATAGAGGTGCTAACTAGCACCTTTGCAGGGGTGCTAAAGAAAATCTGAGTTTGAGTTTAGTGTCTTTTATTAAGGCACACTAAAGAGGCCTACAGGTGCTAAGAATTATTCCCTTTAGCAGTTTTAGAGCCTTTGTAGAGGCATTAATCCTTTAGCACCTTTGTTTTTCCGTGCACCCACCCACGACCGTGCGCTCCCGCCACCGTGTCCGGGGTAAATGAACGCGCCATCGAACGCCAACATCATCGAAAGTGCGACAGGCCAGTACGTTATTAAAGCCCACTTTTGTGATGCAGAAATTAACTCTGACACAAAGAAGCGATCGAATATACACTGTTAGAAATATTTCACTGCGTCTTAAAATAATTAAATGAAAAAAGCTTCACAGTGTTTTCAGTGATTTACAGTGATATTTTAATGACGTTTTGTACAAGTTCATTTTATTCTTACAAAATTTCACGAAAATATTATTGTGAAATATCCTAATGAAAACGCTATGAAGCTTTTTTCATTAAATGTAATTAAGATGTAATGAAGTATTCCTAATAGTGCTCCTGCTATTGAATTATTCTTCACTACTTTTTCACCCTTTTTTTGCGCCGAGTTTCATCCGAAACGGAACGTAGAGGACATAAGGACAACCTAACCGTAAAGTTGAGGCAAAATTTCCTTTTTTTCCCCTTTCCTTTAAAACAAAATGTTGCATATGAAATACTTAATAAACATAAACTAAGGGGCCAGCAGAAAGTGTCGAACTAAAGTGCTGAACACTTTTGCCCCTATAGAAATACATTGGCTTTTTAACGAAGCATCTAAAAGTGTTCAACACTGTTTTCCACACTTGTAAGTGTGTGTTAGTGAATACTTTTGATTACAAGTGTAGGGCAATCCTCTTTACTGACCGTTCATGTGTGGCAGTGAACTTAGTCTTGAAATAAATGAACTTGGGTTTGGGTCGTGAGCAAAATGTACTTGGGAACAACGGAACTGTTTTCTTACGGACCATTGTGAAATCCAAGGTATACAACTTTCTGGTTGAAGAGCGGGAAACACGTCGACTAATCACTGGCCCTTCTGTTCTCCCCGCTGCTCTTCCTCACCCGTTCCCGGGAATAGCTTATCGCTCTTGCCACTCTGACAGTCGACGCTAGTTCATTGCATATGTGCGCCTCCCATTCGCAGCCCTTTACCGGCTCCGAAAACGTACGGGTGCACGACAAGATATTCGTCAATGTAAACCAGTCGGTTTTCATGGGGTGAAATGTTTTTAAAATGTGGACCTCGTGTAAGCATGGCACTGTGCCAACAGCTGACGCGGGGTGGGGTGAGGCAGAGCGGGGCGTGGCGGGGCGGGGCGTGGCGGGGCTGGCACGACACGCCCTGCCCATGCGGGCGGAGAGGAGGCGCACGCACCCTGCGCGGCCCTGCGGCCCTGCGGGCCGGTTCCGCAGCGCGTGTGAGGTATCTTCTCTCTCCCTCTGCCTATGCCTCTGCCCGTGAGTGCGACAAGGGCAGGACGAGGTACCCCTCCCCTCCCCGCTCGAGGGAGAAAAGCCCCTCGCGCGCGATGCGGAATCAGCCTGCTGCCCTGCTCCGCCCCGCTCCGCCCCGCCCCGCCCCCGGCCGCCGCCGGCCCCTTCTCTCCTCTAGCTGCCGGTGGTGTATACTACACGCCTCCTTTGCACTAGAGACTGCCTGCTCAGTGGCGCGGATGAACCATTGCATCTAGTGTAGAAAATTATTGAAACGCTCTCGTCACGTCGAATTTTTTGTCGTTGCTCCTACCGCAAGGTGATTCCGAACACCGTCTCGTAGTGTCCTCTCTCTTGCTCCTTATGGCAGTGTCCCATGAGTGCGACAAGGAGAGAGCGACGAAACCAGCGTGCGAGAGGATGCTGTCTTAAGTAGCAGTTGTGCAATGATTGACAATAAAAAAAATAATCAAATGATTTGTTTTTGATTTTGGATTGATTTTTTTGATTTTGGATTGATTTTTTGATTTTTCTATTGATTTAAGATTTTTTTCTGGTCTTTCATTGATCTTTTGATGTTTTTCTTGATTGTTCATAATTTGTTAGATTTTTTTCGAACCTTTACATTGATTCTTATCTGATATTTGTTTAATTTTTGAAAACACCTTGATTTTTTATTTTGTTGATTGTGTTGATTTTCATTTTGGTTTTTGATTTTCTTATGATTTTCGACTTTCTTTTGATTTTTCATTGATTTTTTTGACTTTTTCTGATTTTGAGGGATTTTTTAAATTGATTTTACATTCGACGCTCCCTACGAACAAGCGGCTATCTTTCTAAGCGCTGTAGACACTAAGCTATCTTCTCAGGGCTGGTAGACAGACGGCCATCTTCCCGAGCGCGGTAGACACTAGGCTCTGCTATGCCGCGCTGGACCCTCAAGGCGGTATGGCGGTACGGAGCCCCAAAAGGCGGTACAAATACCGCCTAGGCGGTACGTACACGGTACGTATCCCAACACTGGTAGGAGGGAATGACCAAATCTGGCGAAGTTCCAGATCGCCCCGCAAGAGCGCGCCCCTACACTACCACACTACCACAGCTCATGCCCCTGCCCTGCCCCGCCTCCCGCCGCCTCGTCCCTCGCCCTCGCTGTATGCAAAGCAGTTATTGTTAATCTCATGATGAGTTTTATGTGAATCAGTCCAGTGTCAGTTTGAATAATTCTCATTTTCCCATCTTTCAACGTTTTGCTCCTCTCTCTTTTGAATGAGAGCAAGTCCATCGATTTGAACTGCATCTAATATATCTCTAGTTGAGGTTAAGAGGTTATGTATGCATAACTGCCTCTCCTGATTGATCTCTGCATCCTCCTCACCACCAGGGTGCCTGTGTTGTTGATGTCCAAGTGAGTGAAAGTTATATATCTGGCGCCTTGAATTGGAATCATTTTGCAAACACTTCTCAAAATAAATTGTCTCTCCCCGTTTACCTCTCATATCCACAATCAGTTTTTATAAATCGTTTAATTCATGTTTCCCATCTTGACAATCATTCACTTTTGCATACTAGAGTAAATAAGAGTTTGCTAATATTATAGTTCTTGATGATTTATACTTAAATATAATTGGAAGAATGGATTCATTGTTCTGCTTTATAATAATTAATGTTTTAATTGAATAATATTCGTACATTACAAACCTTCAACCATTCGTTCTATACTGATGTGATTTTTACGAACGAACTTGTTTGTAAGGTATCATTTGCTGTCAGAAAACCAGAGTGGAACCTAAAATGAATCGTATTATGGAGAGATTTTATAAATTTGTACATAGGTTACAATGAATTTGGTTTATCCGTACTGTATGAATCCCAGTTTTGTAGGATTTTAAGAGTGGTAGCAAGTTGTACCATAACAGCACACCTTGAATATGGCTGAGTCCAAGCAGAGCACAGGGTGTGCTGGTGCGGCACACCTTACCACTGATGTACGGCTGCAGTCCCAAGATGCGTTGCTAGAGCACACCTTGTGGTCCCCGCTCCAGGGGAGGACAGGGGAAAGGCGCGCTGTCACTCCACACCTTGGACATTGCATATGTAAAGAGCTGTGGAGACATATCCCATCAATATCATGCAGCGTGAGGAACTCACAGGACCCAAAGGTATTTTAGATGGGAGCGACTATAAGGTGTGATGTGACAGAGCGACCCAAGGCCAAGGCGTTCCATTTTTGGAGACAAGCGACCAAGTCTTGCTCTCAGGGCACACCCAGGTTTTACAGTGTAGTTGTAACGGCCTGCGGTCGCGGTGTCATCGAGCCCAGCATCCCCCGGGCCGGGCACCTCTCCCCTCCCCCTCCCCCCTCCCCCCCCCCAGACACGCAACCACTCCTGCTGGGCTGCGCTGCGGTGAGCCCTGCGTGTTTGGACGCGCCGGTGGAGATGACTTATAGCCGGCGTGGAATAATGTTACTTTTATATTTTGGCCGTGTTCTGTTTTGACAGGTGTCAGGAGCGCCCGGCCGCGGCCTCCACCTCCACCCCCGCTCCCGCTGCTGCGCTCCGTCTCCTCCGCGCGGAGCACGCGGCCTCCTCCACGCGGCCTCCACCACGCGGCCTCCACCCCCGCCTGCGCGCCTGCGCCCGCAACTGCTTCGCCTTCCCCGCGTGCTGCTGGGGGTCTGGGTCTACAACAGGTAAGCGGTCGGCCTCGGCCCCTCATTGCTGCGGCAGCAGGCGCGAGAGTGTCAGTGACGGTGTGGCCGAGGCCGGGGCCGGGGCCGGGGCCGGGGCCGGGGCCGGGGCCGGGGCCGGGGCCGGGGCCGGGGCCGGGGCCGGGGCCGGGGCCGGGGCCGGGGCCGGGGCCGGGGCCGGGGGGCTGGGCGGCGCGGGTGCGTCCAGCTGCTCGGCCGGTACCGGTCAGTACATCCTCTGGACGGTTTGCTCTGCGCTGCTGCGGGCTATTGTAGTCAGGCAAGCCGACGGTGACTCATTCCTACCCTCCTCCTGGAGGAAAAAGGGGGGGGGGGGAGAACGTTTTGTGATTTTGAACCGAGGCACTCGCAAGCGTGGCGGAAACGTCGAAATACCCGCAGAGAGAGTCCGCCGCCGCCTCCCCCCGTGCGTAGAGGATAGACCATATCGGTAAACCGAAAAGAAAGAAGAACAGAAAGAAGAAGCAAAGCGTAGTATGGCAACGTTATGATGTGCCGTCTCTTTCAGTTCAGCAGTTTTCGAGAAAAAACAATATCCTGCAGCGCTTTTGACATGAATTTAACACTTTGGACGGTTGAATCATCTTTTAACATTATGTGAGTCTCATTAATCGTCTAAATACGACGGTGGAACTGACGCCGCATTCTATACTTCTCATACCCGTCACTGCTTCTTCTTTCTGTTCTTCGTTCTTTTCGGTTTACCGATATGGTCTATTGCGGGCAGCGTGCAGGCAGGGGCAGGGCAGGGCAGGAGCGGCAGCGCCCGCGCAGGCCGCGCAGGCCGGCAGGCACTCGCTCCCGGTCCGACTCGCATCACGCCTCATCCACCTAAATTTAGCGTTTGCTCTCTCGGCTTTCTCTCTCGCTTACGCTCGCGCAGCGCCGCGCGCGCTCTGAGCTGCACCGCGTGCACTGCCTCCGCCCCGCCCCGCCCCGCTCCGCCCCGCCCCGCCCCGCCCCGCCCCGCCCCGCCCCGCCCCGCCCCGCCCCGCCCCGCCCCGCCCCGTCATTCTCCGCTGTCTTCTTCCCTAATACCCCTCTTAACTCCCGCAGCCTGCTGGTTTGTGGGCCACCGTCCACCGCTTTACCCTTTGTATTGCGGCCTCTCCTCTCCGGCGAGGCGAAGCGAGTCGCAAAAGCCGCCCACCCCGGCACGTGCCGAGCGAGTCAAATTTGCCACCGCGACTGAAAGAGACGATGATGTATTTTTGAGGCGGGCGGGGGTCTTGTTGCAGAATAACGGAGCAGCTATTCACTGAAGCGGTTGCAAAGTCCACTAACTCGACTTGAGTTGGTCGACTTTGCAACCGCTTTTAGTGATATTGATACTCCCAGGAAAATGAAAAGTTTTAGCAACCATCGTCTGCTCAGCTCAGGGACAACCATAAATAACCTACACTGAGAGAAATGTTTCGTTGCAGCCATACCGATAATCAAATTTTGTTCGGTCGGTCCCGGTTAGTAATAGGCATCAAAATTTTAGTTGCTGTAACCGAAATTTTGGTTGCTCTAGCCCAAGATTTAGTTGCTGTGACTAAAAATTTGATGCCCATGACCAAACGGAATCGATCGAAAAAAAATTTATGGCTGCAATGAAACATTTCTCTCAGTGTATGGCTTAGACAGCAATTTTATTAAAGTTTTGTGATGACCGAAATTTAATGACCATAAAACCAGAAGATTCTTGTCTCACACATGATTTTACGGTCGTTCCTGAGATAACCATTCGATCGTTGGTGCGCTACTTTTCCTTATCCCGAAGGTCTAGCGATTGTTGCCGCGGGCGGCGGGCGGGGTCGCGGAGTGCGCGGCGCGGGTGCACTGTTAAATAAAGTGTTTAAACCTTTTACACTTAAAAGTGTGCAATTTTCATTTAAACACTTGCAAGTGTGCAACTCAGTTTAGTGCACTTGCAACGCAAATCTATAGTTGTGCACTCGTAAGTGTTTAAATCCTCATTTGCACCCTTTCTTGGCCTAGGGTGTAGGGTGTACGTGTACAAGGCTGCGGAAGTGTGCGAATGAGGATTTGAACACTTACAAGTGCACAACTATCGATTTGGACACTTATTTCAAGTGCACAAAAGGGAGTTGCACACATTCAAGTGTTTAAATGAAAATTGCACACTTTTAAGTGTGGAAGGTTTAAACACTTATTTGAACAATGTGTCTCCCATCATACGGGGCGGGATATTTATCTCCCCGGTGCGGTTCTCCCACAGGGGAGGGAGAGGATCAGGAAGCGGCCGGACCGGCTGGGCTGGACTTGGTCCGGCCGAGGAGGGTCCCGAGGGTCGCGCTGCTTTTCTATTTGCGTGAAGGACGCAGGACGCGGCGGGCGGACGTTGTGTTTTGTGTAGCCTTGACTCCGCCCGGCCCGGCCCGCTCTGCACAATAGCGATCCTCTTAGCCCGGGACGGCACGGCACGGGACGGAATGGGATGCGATGGGCCGATCCAACTCGATCGGCCCTCTCCCTCCCCTTCCTCTCTCCCTCTCTCTCGCTCTCTCTCGCTCGCGCACGCTCACGCACACACCCGCCAATGCCAACCGCCCGGGTCACAGTAATGTAAATAAGCTATTCGTTGTGAAACTGCTAGCCACAACAGCTCGAGATCTCGAAGCCGGCGACCGCTGTGCGCCGCTGTGCTGGCGGTGGTCGTCGACGTCAGCGCCACGGTGACGGCACGGGGCACGGGGGCGACTGCAGGCTGACTCCGCAATAAGACGATTTCGGCGCTCGATCCTTGTCACACTCATGGGGTCCATGAGCGAGAGGGTGCTAAGGTCAGTCTTTCTCCCTCGCACTTGTGGAGCAGGGCGTCGGGGTCAGGGACTTCCTGACGGTGAGGTGGAGGCCCCCACCTGGCCGCTGCGATGCTCCCCAGTGGCGGTTTTAAGTCCGTCTGAAGGGGGGGGGAGAAGCACTTCAGGTTGCCTACATACAGGAGTTTTGTCGTGCAATTTGCCTACTTTCCAGGCGGCTATCTAGGGCCGATGGGGGGGGGGGGACATTACCCCCAGTTCACCCCCCCCCCTAAAACCGCCACTGATGCTCCCACCCCTCCCCCGCCCAAGAAGGACTGCGGTTGCATTGTCCTGCTCCCCTAGCCTAGCCTCGGGCCGGGCCGCACATCTAAACTTCCCCCCCTGCACCTTTATCACCCTCGCCTCACTGCTGCACAGCCAGGCAAAAACTTTTTTATTCCGCGGGGAGGGAATGAATGTACGGGCCAGGTGCTGAGCGGCGAGCAGGCTCGGCGCCACCGACCGCCGCACCGCTCCGTTTGGAATCCAATATCCGGCAACTATCGCCGAATCGCTCGACAGGAGCGGGAGAGGAAAGTCTTAAAAGTGCGCCCGCCGCGGACGTGTGGAGGGGAGTCGGGCGGGGCCGGGCGGGGCCGGGCGGGGCCGGGCGGGGCCGGGCGGGGCCGGGCGGGGCAGCGATATCTGTTTGCATTTAGTGACTGCTGCAGCGGAGGGCGGGAGCAGCGGGGCGCGGGCCGCAGCCTGCGGACCGATTCCGAAGATCGCCTCCATGCCTCTGTCCTCGTCGCACTCATGGAGCACTACCGTGACCAGCATACGTCACCGCTGTGGGTGCAACAAGGACGGAGGGAAGGAGAGCGATCTTCTGAATCAGTCGGCAGCCAAGGGCGACGACGCCTCCGCGGAGGCCACCGCGGCCCACCGCCCTCTTGAGAGCTTGCAGCCGGGCCGGGGCAGCCAGGGCGACATACGGGACCTCCCTTGCGTTTATAAACACGGCCATTTGTATGCCGAGGCCTGGCCGGCCGGCAGGGGTCCTCGCCAGGGGCGCTAATACGGACCGGAGGGGGCGGAGCCATAGCGTATCACAATTCAGAGCATTCGCGGGATACGTATGAAATCTGCGACTGAAAAGGCGGAATAATGACACCTCTTATTCGCTACGGGAAACCTCTGCGAGGGGGGAGGGGGAGCTACTCCATCTGGCTCTCGTCCCCTGTGGGGAGAGATACGTGCGCGACGTGCATGGTGCAGCAGCCGTCGAGGAAACTGCATATGCATATGACATATCGAAAAGAGGGGGTGGGGGTGGGAAGGGTATCACAAGTATTTAGTTTGCGCTTCTATACAAGTCTTCATGGTGTAAAGAAAAAAATATACATGACTGAACGTTGAATAGTCAATACACCTTAAAACAGCCTACACTTTTTGATATTTAGAACTTTAAAAATGCTTGAGGGGCTCTATGTTATAGCATAGGGATGATTGCAAGTTTTGAATAGCAATCACGTTTTGGAAAACAGCATCAGCTTTGGTTCAAAATCCCGGTTAAAACGAGCTACCATGTGATGGGGTTCTGATCGAAAACAACAACGAACTTATAAATTTTCGAAACCATTAATTTACGATTATTTAATGTATTGTTGTTCCGAACGCTATCATATGGTAGTTCGTATTAACCGGACTTTTGAAACAAAGCTCATGCGGTTCTCCAAAACGTGATTGCTATTCAACGACAGAAAATAGTTTTTGGAAGTGTGAGACACAGTGGTACTGCAGTAATAAGTGTGAGACTGTTTCACACTTGAGTTTGCAGAGCAGGTTTCTTTTCCAGTTAGGATGGCATAGGTCACAATTTGTTGAATGACACCCAAACCAATTTTCACCTCAACCCTGAGAGAACAAAACTGGACAGAAAAATAGGGTAGCAGCAACGGTAAAAATTTAAAACCGAGGTGGTAAACCCTCGCGAGATCTTGTGTACACTGGTAAAACCAAGGCGTAACTGTACGCTTGATAATGAAGCATACAGTTACGCTTGAAGACGTTACGCTTGAAATGAAGCGTACGAAAAAAATTCTCCCACACATTTAGCTAGGACCTTTAGGAGCGGATCGACCTGTACACTGTGAAAAATAACCTCGTAAATTTACGACATTTTTTGTAATTTTGATTTACAAAATATGTCGTAAATTTACGACTGCCCATTCTTGCTCGTCGGTTAATTCCAAGTCGATAGGGAGTGCTTGTAAATTTACAATTTCAAATTGTAATTTTACGACTTTTATAATGGAAAAGTTTCCCGTAATTCTTACGAGTATTTTTCACAGTGGTAACGCTTGATTTCAAGCGTAATCTCAGTACGACTGGAGACGTGGGTAGGCAAACCCGCATGTGCGTCGCACCGGGCGGGCCAGGCCAGGCAGGGCCTGACCCAGGCCTCGTGCCGAGCCTGCTGTGTGCATTCGCTGACGTGGCGGGGAGAGATCCCCGACCCCGTCTTCGCCAGGCCGAAGGAGGTGGCGTTATGCAAGGCTTTCGCCAGGCGGGAAACCTCATCTCTGAGGTACGAAGCGTTCGTCACCTCCCCCTCCCAACACCCCCAGTTTACCCCTTCCGCCCACGGTTCCCGAAAGGCGGGAAAGGGGGGGGGGGGGGCGAAATCTTGTCCATTCTCACTGGCCTGCTGAGCCGCCCGGTTGACCTACTGACCCCCGCCAATAGTCTTCCACAACAAACAGTTTCGCGCGCGCGGCCGAGGGCGAGGGGAGGGAGCTGTTGGGGAGGAGGGCGAGTGGGGAGGTCCGGGTGGGGGTAGAGAGGGGGGGGGGCTGCACTGGCCTCCTCACTGCCCCGCACACTTCTGCGGCCGGTCGGCCAGCCGACGGCCCTGTGGGATTAGATGCGGCCCCCTAATATCATGAATGAATGAATATTTTGGGGTCGGAAACGCCCCCGACAACATGTCAAGGATGTCACAGCTCAGCGTAGCGCTCGCGCGGGAGAGCATTTCTGCCGAGGGAAAGAAAATGACATCAAATTCCAGGGATTTTCGTGGATCCTTTCCCTCTGGCTTTCCGGTCGAGGTTTTTTTTTTTTTTTTTTTTTTTTTTTTTTTTGACGACAGGCCCCTCGTCTTCGCCTTAATATGTTCTCTTTCTTTCGAGAAAAAAACAAATTACATTTACGAGGCGCGAGGCCAGCGTTAGTCTACCTTTCGCGCCGCGCGGAGGGTGGAGGTAGAGGTGTCTGATTCATTTACGATGGCCGTAGAGGAGATCCTCGAAAACCCAAGGTCCCGCGCCTTTCACCCCGCGCTGCACCCCGCGCCATACGCCCCACTCCACGCGCCACCCCACGCCCCGAAGCTCGCCTTACTCCACGCCACGCCCCACGCCACGCCCCACGCCACGCCCTTCCCCGACTCGCCGACGCACCGATGCGTCCCACGTGCTGCGCCCGCACTCCGCCCCGCCCCTGACGAACGGGATCTGGTCCGTGCCGTCCTTACATTGGCGTCCGTTGGCCACGCGGCGCGCGGTCCGGCCGTAAAGTGACGTCACGCGAACCTTCTGAGCCCGGCTATAGGCTGCGCGCCGTGCAAAAGACTTAGGCATGCACAGCACAAGGGGCGCATTACAGAAAAGCAAATAAACCAGAAATACTCCAAAATACGCGGACAATACTACAATATTTTCAACAAGATCACAACATGTGTGCAAGTGTGCTCACATATATACGGGAGTACGCACTGTGTTGGGCGAAATCACAATGCACAGTGCTCCCACGCTATGTGAAGTCTGTCCCTTTGCAATGTCGTGACCACTGTTAAATTTATCCGCAATTTTACGAACTTTTTGTTCGTAATTTAACGAATGATCCGTAATTGCAACGTGATGAATAAACCGTAGCTTAATGATTCGTTAGTATACGAATAGTTCGTAATTTTGAAAATGATTTGTACATGCGAAATTAGTTGAAATTCATTTGCAAGTGATGTTCTTTTCCGTATCATAAATTGAATTACGAGGCAGGATTTTTTTCTTTTTTTTTGGGGGGGGGGATAAATTCTTAGTGATACATTGCAACGAATCATTCGTGGGTGGTAAAGTGAGGACGTTACTCTAATTCAGTTGTTTATCCTTGCCTTCTGTTACAGGTGAATTCTGGTGTCCCAGCCATCCCAGCTGTATCTTCATAACATTCAAATGGGAGACGCTGCCGCATGTTGGCATGGGCCATCTTCTCCACAGTGAGTTTAAACCCAGTATTATGCTACTGCTTTTAACTTATCAGCTGAATTGATTTTTATGCTTAATTTGTCCTTATTAATCCTGCAGGGCCCTCTCTTTCATCTGGGTTACTGTCGCTGTTGTAACTCGGCAACATTGGTGAGTGAGTTAATCATTTCCTTTACAGGGTCCCAGTGCCATCCTCTTCACTATAAGTTGGACATGCTTACCCATTAGTGATCACAAGAGGTGACTCAGCTAGCATTTCTGTGCCAATGCTGACCAGATCGCAGAGGATGCGTTACTGATCTCAATTTCTTTTGATCTCTAAATGGTTATGAAATGGTTAGTACTGCACACACAATCCTCGCAAAGTCTTGGACAATTATCACAATAAACGCGGTACGAGAGCCTTTCTTTTTGCCTATACATGTAGTCGTTCGTCTTGGGAAAGCCAAATATTTCACAGGCAACATGGCAATCTTTGAGATCCGGCGCTGTCTGCAGAACGGTGGTGGGGCTTTCTCGGCCGAACCTTCACCAGCTCTCGCCTATCAGTCTGTTATTGGTGCGAGCTTTATCACCTTCCCATAAACACATCCAACGGAATGGATTGGAATATCATGGCCCCGAGCCGAGCCTGGCTTGGCGTGGCGGGGCGGGGTAGGGCGGGGCGGGGTCCGAGTCTCTGAGCCGCGCACCTGAGTGTTGTTGATCGGCTCGCCCCGCCCGGGCCCGCGCCGGCTCCGCTTTGATCGTACGTACGCGGCGGAGGCTGATAGAGAGGAAAATGTTTGCAACGCCGCTAGCGCACCGCCCGCACCACCTCGCTCTACACTGTAAGGAAAACCCACGGTTTTGCAACACGGTTTTTTACTAGTTCAGTCCCAATTACACTAAATCAATATTTTTAGCAGATGATACCTTTACTTTCAGAACAGTACAAGACACTAAGGTGTCAGCTAGCTTGTACTCTCGAGTCCAGAAACCAATCGCGTAACCTTTCAATAATATGGCGCGGCGCTGCACAGTGTAACGGAATGGGCAAATTCTGGCCGTCTCACTTAAACTCAAAAGGGGCAAAATCCCAGTCATGTTTCTGGTGCAGTTTTTTTCGAGGAATCGGAATATGAGACGGCCAGAATTTTATCTGGTGAGGAACTTGAGATATTTAGCGAAATAGGGCCATTTTTAATTATTTTGGGGGATTTTAATGTTTAGCACACTTAAACTCAAAAGTAAGTTACGAAGCAAATGCTTTGCAGTTGCTCAGCCGCCCTGTCAAAAATTGGGGGGAAAAGGGTGAAAAGGGAAAAGGAGAGAGGAAAAAGGGGGAAGGGGAAAGGATAATTCTGTCATGTATACGCATTTCCTAATACGCATCGGTCGAAATTATAAACAAAAACAAATTTTAGATCGAATTCCCCTGAAAGTAGACAACCCGCTACATTTGCCCCCTCCTCCGGGCCGTGCTGGATCCGCCACTGGATTGAGGAAATATAATCATTACTTCAAATCCCAGATGAGATGTACTCCCGTACTCATGTGCGCTTTGACCAGGAGTGATTCACGCCTCGGTGACCACCCTCTTGTCCTCCGGCGGCGCGCTGCGGTGCTGCAGCGGTGCTGCACCGAGGCCTCCCGCGCCCCGCCGAGGCCCGCTCCGCTTTAGCGCAGTTAAGCCCCTCGGCCTCCTCACGCGGGCTCGGGCGGGGCCCTTCTATTAATATCTCCAGTCGGGCAGACAGTGAGAGCTCGGGCGGGCCCAGGCGGGCCGCGCCGGGGACGGGTCCGGCCGGCCGGGGCGGGGCGCTCCGTTTGCATCGCCACGCCTCGGCCGAGCGCGGCGAACGAAAGAGAGAGAGTGCCGCGCCTACAGAGTGAGGAGAGCAAAGCAGACGGAGAGGGTGCGCCAGAGGTTCTGGCGAGCATCGCGACCCGCCCGCTGCAACCGCGCTGCTTCCCTACCCCTCCCCGCCCGCCCCTCAGCCCATAACATTTGCGTAACGCAGACGCTAACACTCAGGGGGCAAGGTGGCGCGGGAGGGGAGGGGGAGGGGCGGCTCGCATGGAGTGGGGGTAGGGAGGTCGTGCTGGGGAGGGAGGAAGAAGCACGCGTACTTGAACTTCCGGCCGGCGGGGTGTTCTGTTTTTGGACCGGAAGGGTGTAGGCGGCAACGCGAAACGTCATGCAGTTGCAGAGAAGGCACGGTCCGCGAGCAAGTCACGCGCCCCGCTCGCGCTTCCGGTTCACTTCCGACCAGGATCTCAAAGCAAGTACCAAAGCATGCCGAGTAAGCACCGCGGCTAATCTACGTCTCAGGATGGAACCTTGACCAATAAGAAAATGAGCTTTTGTCGATTCATGATACAGGTTGTAAATTCTGATTTACAAAATATGTTGTAATTTTAAGACAACGAACCCATTCTGGAATCTTGATTTTGATTGTGACTGAATTTCAAGACAGCGGGTGGGGAGTGCTTGTAATTTAACAATTTATTTTTGTAATTTTACAACTGCCTATAGCGGAAAAGTTTCCCGTTAACCTACAAGTATTTTTCACTGTGAAGCTAGGGTAGGGTGGTCTAGCGCCTGCGGAGTTAGGCAGCAAGATGCTTGGGTGTATTAGTTTTGCCTACATCCCAGGCGCCTGCTCTCAGTCTCTGGGTTTTAGTCGATCACCCGCGTGACCTGGTTTTATCCGAGATATCAATTCCGGACGGACGCGATGCGAACCCTCGTTACCGATGGGTGGACCATTTTCTTAGGACCCCGTTAGGAGGGGTGCCTAGTGCCTATTGCTTACACCTGTGAGCCTAGGTTTCCATTAGGGAGCCTGGTGCCTTTTGCTTTCGCGCGAAAGTTTGTCTACATGAACTGTTATAATCTTAGCCGTTCCTCTCGAACAGATTCTCACAGAATTTTACGAAAATACATAATAAAAACATAAGAATTTTCTTGAGATATGACCGGATATGACTGATGTCAATGTGTCTGTACGTTTTTTGCATCCTGTGTTTCTTTGACAATGACAAGCCGCGCCAACAGGTGGAGTCGAGTCGGCGGGAAGGTAATGCCAACTCACTTCAAGCCTTTGTGTTCGCTGAATGCTATAATTTAGGTTTTTCGTAGGTATATCCAACGTAAATAAATATGAATTCCCTCGTGAATTCCGTTCTAAAATGTTTTTACGAACAGGTGATAAAGCTCATTCACTTCTTTTTAAAACGGAAACGTGCAGTTATTTAATTTTCGGGTTGGTGGTTGGATTGGACATCAAGGCGGCGTTGTTGATATAGCTGATAGCCAGCGCAGCTAGCGCATGGACAGAAGGGCTCTAGACCCGGCTCTAGAGGCGACCACTGATGGACTCACACGGCATCGCGCTCCTCTGTCGGCTCGCAAGTCTGAGGCTGAGGTTTTCCTGGAACTGCCTCTCACCCGGGCCAGGCTTGGCTGGGGCTGATGACGGATTAGAGCTGTGAGGGGAGGAGAGGCCGGGGCGGCGGGGGTTGTTTTTGCTACGGTCTGGTTCGCTGGGCTTTGGCGAGATGATTATTTGTTTTTCATGGCAATGCCGTTAGGTGCGTGCGCGCGCAGTGGCTTGACAGTTATTAGCACCCCGGCCCGGCCCCGTGCGGCTCCGCCCGGCTCCATTGCACCCCGCCCCGCCTCGCCGCACCCCGCCCCGCCGCACCCCGCCCCGCCCCACCCCGCCCCGCCGCACCCCGCCCGACCCCACCCGGCCCGTGGCCGCACCCTGCCCCGACAACCCCCATTACCGCGCGCTTCGGACAGCAGGCGCGCTTTGAGATCATAGGCGAACCAGAGCTAAACAAACCGTCACGTTGCCGCCAGTCCAGCGCGTACGTGAGCGTGCGTGCCGAGCACGTGAGGCGTGGCGAGGCGTGGCCGGGTAAGGCTGAAGCCCTTACGGAATGGGCTTTAGGTAAAGCGTGGCGGGGTAAGGCGTGTTGGGGTAAGACGTGACGGGGTAAGATGTGGCGGGGTAAGGCGTGGCGGGGTAAGGCGTGACGGGGTGAGGCGTGTCGGGGTAAGGCGTGGCGGGCTGAGGCGGAGTGACACACGGCAGGGCGGGGCGCCGCCGGTCACGACGGGATATGACGAATGCCGAAGAAGAGACAACGGTCGTCTAAACTTGGAGCCGCAGCCGGTTGCGGAACGCTGGCGGGGCCGAGCGCGCGCGGCCGTGGGGGGTGAAGATGACTATCGAACATCCCCGGGACGCAACCGGCCCCTCCCCGCCCCGCCCGGCAGACTGTCGCGCGGGGCTTCATTAGGTGCGTGGCGCTGACTCCCGAAGGGTGGGACTAATTGGGGCCCGGTGCTGCGCTGTGCTGGCGATAGAGAAGTAGTGCAGGGCCGTCGACAGCTAGCAGCCGCCGGGCGGTCGGCCGACTTCGCCGACGGGTCGCACGGCGGCGGGACAATGACGGACGCCGTTGCATAGCGGCGCTACGCGTCAGGGGCGTAACTACCTCAGGGCGCTGGCCGCCTCGCTGCCCCGACGCGCCTAACTAACCCAATCAGGGCGTGCCGTGGCGGGGCGGGGCGGGGTGACTGGCGCGTAATATTTTGACCCGCATATCTGCCGGTCGACGGCGCGCCACGGCGCTCGCGGTGTTGTCGTCGTGGCCCAGCGCTAATGAAGCGTCGTTTCTCTGACAGGTGGCTCGTGTATTTGACCCGGGGCTGGACCGGGCTGGGCGTCCACATGCCAGGGTGACGTTATGAGGTTTGCCATCTCCACCTGCCCTCAACAAACGAGTTTTTGAAAACAGATTTCGGAGATGTAGTCACGATCCATATGGCGGTTTCCGTAAGCGGTGCTTTGACATCTCTACGAAAAGGTACTTTCTAATAGGATGATACGGACGAAGTACTCGGGTCGCCTACCTGGCGGCGGGTCTGAGGACTTTAACTTCGTCAGCCAATAATCTGCGTCAGGAAGTGAACAATTCAGGAAGCATTATACGGTTCTTCTGTGGATTTAAATGATAAGTACCGTACCCTATTGTAATAAGAAATCCGCTTTTCACTGTTTTAAATTCAGAAGCATGATGGTACGGCAATCACAACGTTGTATTTTATTACGAAGCATTTCGAAGGCAGCAGAAAATTTAACGATTCGCTGTTCTGTCATCTTCGGACCCACACAGGGGGAATAGCGAAAACAAGTTCGGGCAATGCTCCAGTCCGCGTTCTCATCTTTGAACTCAGAGGTAAAACCAGTTGAATGCTCTTTCAAAAATAGGCTTAAAGTACAAGATCACTGCAAACATGACTACCTCAGTCTTACCTTGGGTCCCATTACGAGGCTAGTTTCCCATTGGATATCCGCGATTGGATCTATATCACTGAGGTCTCCCAATTACGCATCTCAGGAAACAAGTACGCTTTCCCCATGGTAGGCATACTTTGTAAAGCTGTGCGCGATTTACGTGCAAGACTTAACAAACCTGATTTAAATCCGTTTAAATCCTCCACTGTGAAAAATATTCTCGTAAATTTACGACATTTTTTGTAATTTTGATTTGCAAAATATGTCGTAAATTTACGACAGCCCATTCTTGCTCATCGGTCAATTCCAAGTCGATAGGGAGTGCTTGTAAATTTACAATTTCAAATTGTAATTTTACGACTTTTACCATGGAAAATTTTCTCGTAACCCTTACGAGTATTTTTCACAGTGTCTGTGTGATCATCTCCTTTTACCTACGACTGCGATTGCAGTCAGTGCGGCCGAGCCGAGCAGACCCGGGTGGGGGGTTGTGGACCGCGGCTTGCTTTTACGAGTGTTGGGGTTGCGTCGTGTTGAGGCGACCTCCCAGGACTTCCCCCGTCCGCCGCGCCACCGCGCTATCCATCAGTCAAATTGTTGGGAGCTCGAGGGGGCTACCACGTCATAAAATGCGCATAACACACCGACCGCGCCCCGCCCCGCCCCGCCCCGCCCCGCCCCGCCCCACCTCAGCACGAGGGCAGCAGGGCAGGAGAAGCTCGGGCGTGTGAAGCGCCCCGTCCTATGAATAGTCCTTCGGGGCCGTGGGCCGGGCCTGCTCGCCCATGCCCCATGGCAGCCCATGCCAGGGGAGCGGGAACTCATATAGGATTGGCTATACACCACACGGTGCCTGGCGACTGCTGGTGCTGGTGGCCCGGCGGGTAGCGGTGGTCACTAGGCAGGCGGAGATAACTTATCAACTTTGAACGATTTGGTGTGCCGCCCTTCCCGATGCAGGACTTAATTGCGCGACGCAGTGTCGGCGCCGCCAGGATTGCGCGGGCCGCCGGCCGCCCCTCCCCTAGGACCTGGGCCCTGAAGTACAGGACCCGCAGGCAGAGCTCTGAAGCGGGTGGATCTGCACCCCCGCGGAACGCGTCCATAGTAATTTCAGGTACGAAGTGAGATGCTGTAATCGAATAATATCTCCCTCTCGCTCTCACCTTGCGCATCCAGACGCGCTCCAGGTCTCCTTGTAGACTCTGGCCACAGGCCCCGCAGGCCCCAGGAACCATGCTCCATAGGTGGCAGCGAGCCTACAGCCTGAGCGATGCGAGTGAGTGCCCCGGGCCCCGGCGCGGCGCTGGCGGCACTTCTAAGTATTCGAGTTCCTGGGGGAGGGAAGAGGCAGGCCGGGAGGCGCGAGCCGGCGCGAGCTCCGTGCAGCGCGCCTCGCCGGCCTGAGGTAGACAACAAGACGACGGGTGGGGCGGCGGGGGCGGAGCGCCACAGGCCTGCTGACGGACACCTTTTGGCTCTCGCCTCCTCCATATGTAATAAACATAGAAAGGTGGCCGTCTATACTTATAGCGTTCAGAGTTTGTCAATTCCCTTGTAATACGGGTATTATTGCGACTTAGCTGTTAATTTCCCCCTGACTTTTATTTTGTTGATATTTTAATAAGAATGTCAATTTAACTTTTGCATCACGTACAAAAGGCGGGCACAGCAGATCTGCCAATATAAACGATGTGTTAACTTCAAATGCAAAAACTCTGGCGTTCTATCAGGGGAAGCTTAAATTTGTATATTCCGCGTGCCAAATTTTGGTGAGAAAGACACTTTTTTTCCATGGACATTTCCAATATTCAAGCCGTTTTGATCGCCACCTTTTTTCTTTCCCTGCAAGAAGTCCAACATTTTTTCCTTAACTACGAAGTTATATAACTTTATACACATTAAGGAGTCTCATCAACTTTGAGATCGTAATGCTCATGCTAAATCGTTAAAAAGCCTCCAAAGGTATTAACATTTTGTGCCTGCATTACCTGTAAGACTTTTGAAACGTGAAAAGTCACTCCTTTCTTGTTCCTGTGGTTTAAAGCGGTTTAAAGCATGAGAAAAGCGCGGCCTTCTCTCATGTTTCAAGTGATGGCACTGTAAAAGGAGGGATCGTCTTGCTCGCTCTTGGGAGAGGGACTTTTCCAATTTTCATGCTCCTTGGAGAGCGAGACAGATTAACATCGCTCTATTGGAGACATTTTGATTACGTTTTCGACGATGTGCTTGACTCTTTTTGAGGGAGAGTCACTCTATTGGAGCGATTTTGAAATATCAATAGAGCCTCGTTTTGAGTCGTTTAAGCGAACCTCACTTTTATCAAGCGATGAAGAAATGCTTCGTTCGCCTAATACGGGCGAGTAATGTGACAAAAATATTTTCAGTGTGGATTAAATTTAAATGATGACACCAACCTGGAAGAAGAGGCAGAAGCACACCCATTGGTAGTAGCCATAGTACTTCCGGTCCCTTCCCTCCTGGCTCGCCCCGCGGGCTGACGTGTCCACCCCCGGGTAGGGCACCTCCTCGCCGAGCTTCTTCTTGAAGGACGTGCTGATCGTGTACGTCGAGTGGATCCAACAATACGTGTTGAGCACGTCCTCTGGAATGTCCTGAAAGCAGATGATATGCAAGATATTTATCATATCTTTAAAACGATATGCCTTTTCTTGCGGCTGGTGATCCCCGCAGCGTGTCGGGGGTAGGCAGTAGGGCTCTGGCGCGCGCACGCGCCTGTCCGCGGGTGGCCTAACTCCCAGGCGGCCACCCGCATATCACATGTTAAACGACTTGGCCCTTCCATCCTGTCCCAGCCCATAAAGTTGCTTTTGCCGATAGGTTTGGAGGCGGGCTCGTGTGAGTGAGAGCGATAGAAGGGGTGGCAGGCGGGGCGGGGCGGGGCGGGGTGGAGGCCAACTTCCCACTCTGGACAGCCCAGCAGCTGCCCCCGCGCCCCGGCGGCGCTACCTTCAAACCCCTCCGTTACCCCGCGTGCTATCGGGCCGGGACCCGCATGTTCTGCCGAGGAATATGAAAATAAAATCTCGCAGCCTTCCTTCCCGATGCGGAAGTCCCGAGACCCCTGTGAGAATGCCCCCGGGTGGGGGTGTGGGGCGGGGCGTCGCCTCGGCGTCGCGCTTCTGCGGGGAGGTCATCGGGTGAACCCGAATAAGAAGGACTTCAACTTCAACTTGGGTTATAACGGCGACCATCGAAGATAAACTATCGGTCTCTGCTGGCATGCAGCGCTGTCGAAAATAGTTGTAAATTTACCGTAAATTTACCAATTTGATCCTAAATTAACGGTTTTGATCCTCAATTGACAACTGATCGTTAATTTCCGGCGCAGGATGTCAAGCAGTGACAACTTTCTGTTTTAATTTTACCACGTCAGTCCTATATTTACAACTTAGGTCGTCAATATGCGACTTTGGTCGTTAATAATGTACGATTTCGTGGCCATACAGTTACGACACAAATCGTAAGAAAACTTCCAAAATCGTTAAGTTTTAAGAACAACTTCTGTCGGCAAAAATTTTCTCATAGCTCCTTTACGATTAAATCGTTCCAGAATGACTGCTGCTGTCGCTATAACAATTAGCGACCTCTTTTGCCGTCTCTAATTTCCGACATAACTTCTAACAGTGTAGATCTATCAGAAACGCATTCCCTCCTCTCACTTTTTGCGCGCGTAGTGCCCGACTGCCCTTCCACCAGTGTCTCGAGCCTGTCGGTCAGTGGAGCAGCGTTGCGCGCACGTACGCCGCTGCACTGAGCACATGTGGGGCTGCTCTGCGGGCCCCGGGCCCCTCCTCCTACCCATACTGCACTCCGAAAGCGACACCCTGCACCGCGCTGCACCGCCCGGAACCGGAAAGTGCAGCACTTCGGCACTTTGAAATAAAATACACGCAGTTCAGACAAGGACCTCTAAATGTCTCCTGGTTCAGTCGCGCGTTTCAAAATTCACGCAGTTCATCAGCCCGTTTCAGAACCCACGCAGTTGATCCGCCCGCTTCGAACCCGACGCAGTTGCGCCGTCCATTTGAAAGCCCACGTGTAGTTCTTCGCTATAAAGAGAAAGGAACTGCAACAGTTTTTGAAACGGACGGCTCAACCGCGCGGGTTTTGAAAGGGCGGATCAACTTTCAACTGCGTGGGGTTTTAAACGGGCCGCTGAACAGCTTCTGTTTTAGTTAAAGGTACTGATTTCAGTAAGAAATATCTTGATCCGCGGGCATTATGCTGTATTATCCCAAGGGTCCACCACTCTGGTAATCCTGAGTTCACTTTGTCCGATAATTACTAGAAATCATTTCCTAAAATTGCCACTCTTTTTCTTTTTTTTTAAATGTCATTTTGGGTTTTCCCTTATTACTAAAATGCGAGTAAAATGTGCAAAAAAGTTACATAAATTTCAAAGTTTTATTTTTATTTTTTTATTTATTTTTATTTTTTAAATCCAACCGAAAGCTGTTGGTAATCACTGGTAATCGATAATCGTGTGTAAGCTCCTGAACCGAGTGATTGGTAATACTCGTCATATAATACCCGAAAGTGCCAGAACATGCTCTTAAAGCAACATGAGTGTAGTACGAAAAGCAACACTAAATGGGAAGAGACAATTTTGTATCCAGCACTGAATGCAAATTTGTAACCTCTTTTATGTGTCTAGTGTTAACGCGTAGATGCTTACACAATTGATAAGGCCTAGAATATCCTTCCACTTCAATCTTACAATTAAAACTATCTAGATACATTTTTAGGTTGGTTTGAATGGACATCGTTGTTGATAGCTGGCCTAGAGCAAGGCCTGGAGGGCGCGATATTTTGTCTGTCAGGTGTATAACGGAAAAATTCACGATTTGCTTCTCATTAATAGCAATTCAATATTTTGAAATTCTTCTTAATTATACGGTAGTTGTAAAAATAATATATACATCTAGTCGTCCCGTGTGATGCGTTAGCGTTGGAATATTTGTACATCGATTTCTTTTAGAATGTGTAACTGAATGCATACATAGGCCCCCCTTTTTCTATTATTACAAAACGAAAAGAGGTCAGCTCAATCGTAAGGGTGCAAATGTGATAAATTTTGACGGAACGCTGTTGTATTTCTGAACATGTCGTCTGACTTCCCTGCCTCTGACCATCCACCGGAAGTGCTCGCGCCTCGTCGCGCCAGAGCTGCGGATGCCTCGCCTCCGCCCGCTGAGTTGGCGCAGAGGGAGACGCCGCCTCAAGAGAGAGCGCAAATGTCCTCCAATTACAAAAAAAAAAAAGGTGTGAGGCTTGTCAACATGACAGTTTATCTGTCCCTAAATACAGACGGCTGGCCACGCCTTCCCCGCTGACCCCACCCCCACCCCATTTCCCCTTAATTTTTCCGTCGCCGAGTTGCGATTCTGTAACGTATCGTCCTTGGTGAGCGAGTGTGCGGGGGAGTAGGATTAAGTGGGAGAGGGGTGCCCTGCCCTGTCGCAGCTATCCACCCCCAAAGCCCGCGCTATCAACAAGTCATGTTCCTGCCGGAGCGATAGTCTCACCGCAGGGGCGCCTCGCAGGGCGGCGCAGGGCCCGCGCGGGACAGGATCAGCTTACCGTGCTCGACCATCTGTTTTTGTTTCCCGACAAATCCGCGACCACCACACGGCGTGGGACAAAACTACGGCAGCGGCCTGTGTGCCATAACGCAGCGAGCAGTGTCCCGGCTGGGCCGGGCCGGGGGCGGCTCCCTGTCCCCCACAGGCCACTTTCTCTCTCTGTCCCTCTCCGCACCCCTCCCTCTCCGTCACCCCACACAGCCACCCATATCCCCTCTTTGCGCCGCTGGCCCTGCCGCCAACAACACGACTCGTGGTCAATTGGTGACGCCTCTTCTTTTGCTTGGAAAAGTCGCCCCTGCCTAAATGTCATGGCGGCACCTTCCGGTGTTGCTTTCCCCTTTCCCCCTGCTGCGCCACGCGTGCGGCGAGATCGCCGGCTTGCGGCGTGTGCAGCCTCTCAAAATAGAAGTACAAGCTTTTGCTTTCTAAATGCAAGTTTAAGGAAAAGGGCAGTGTGCTGAAGTAAGAGGCCCGGGCGAGTGCGAGTCGGCGTAGCTGCCAACAAATGAAAAAGAAAAGGGAAAAAAAAACCTTGACCTGTTCAGTTTTCCTGAAGCGAAAAGAAAAAGGCAGAAAAGAATAAAGCCAAAGGTCTACTTAAGTGGAGGAAAATTGCGAGTCGCATGATTTGACGCCAGTCGTTTCTGTCCACGCTACGTCGGCAGTGCGCTCTCCCGTCGCCCTTTAAAGTCGGGTGTGACGGGCCATGACGGGTCGTGACGGGGACGGGGATGTGACGGGTTGGCCGTCTGCCTCACCCGACATTAACTGAGTTCCTCAAATGTTAAAGAAATTAAAATACGAAGTGATCCCAGACGCTCTGCAAATAACCCTCGAGTCCAATTCCTTCCCCTGAGTGGGTGAGGACACTTGTCTATGCTTAAATGAGAAAGGGGTGAGAATTTTTAACCTCACTCTCTTCGAGCGAGATACTTTTTAGGATCAGAGATTACCAATGATTACCAGGGATTGGCAGCGATTACCAGCTCTGTGTGTACTCCTGATTACCCCAGTTAGGAGCCCCTCGGTTCTAGCGTTTCGAGCTTAAAAGTAGCCCACACATTCGTTGCCCTCCCCCCTAGGCCTGTGCGATTGTTCGATTAATCGAAATCGTCATCGATATTTCTGGCCATCGACGATGAATTTTGACATGTCGATTCCGATGACCGACATCGATCATCGATTTGGACCTAACCGATGACCATGTTTGAAACGATTATTCGATGATTGTCGATGGCCGATTATTATCCGATTACCTGAGAGAGATCAAAACTATTTTGACACATTTTTTTGTAATACTTCGTACAAAATAAAATAGTTTAATCCAGTTTTAAGTAACAAACTGTCAACTTTCTTCGAATTTACGATAAATTGTTGCTCTCATGTCATCGGTTTATCACTTAATAAGTCAAAGTCAACAGTACTTAAAAATTGATCAGATTTAATCGATTAATTGGAATAATCCGATTAATCGGAAATAAACGATTAATCGAATTAAACCGATTAATCGGGTAGCAAATCGATGGTCGATGCAGGCGCATCGGCATCGACAAGAATCGCGATGATCGCAGTCATCGACCGATTACGATGATTTCCGATCATCGCACAGGCCTACTCCCCCCTCCCTCATCTCCCTTCGCCTGCCAGCAATTATGACAAGAAGTATTTTCTTTAATTTTTAGGCAACGGAGTTGCCTTCTAAAATCGCTGGAAAACGTGCGTGTTTTGTTTCATATGGCCCCTTACGACAGAAAAAAATCTGCTGAAGGGAATTCGATGATATTAAGCATACATTTAGAATGTAATCAAGTACACTCGATTCTGAAGTCTAGTTGAAATCTGTATTGCAGAAATTTTGTAAATTTGAATTGAAATTCGAGTTTCTATGGTAATGCTCGACTCGTCAGGCAAAATGAACAGGGGAAGGGGATATTTTTTCGTGGAGGGGGTAGGCCGAGACGAGCCAACACGGAGCGAAAGAGAAACCTCTAAAGTCTGCGTTCAAACAAAGCCAGCCTTTAGTTTCGAGCGCAAGAATGAGATAACACCACTGAAATTCGCACGTGACCACCGTACTGCCTTCTTTAAAACTACTTCAGTTTTACTGAAACTTGCCCCGGTTCTGCCAACTAAATGTGTGCCTCAAAGAATGAGTTCCAATCGTAACGTTATGAGAGCAGTGATTTTTTTTCATTTTATTTGGTTGGCATGTTGTGTCAACAACGCGAAAGCAGGCCAAGCATGTCCGCCATTGCCGGTGGCTGATGTGCCCACCTCGCGACTTCAAATCATTTTTTAAAGTTATCGAAACGTTGACAAGGCGAACTGAATGCGTAAATAGTAGTTTTATACCTGCGGAAAACGGTTTGGTAAGTTTGACTTCGATCTGGTGAGCAGAATTCTTGAAATGATGTACATTTACGTGTACCATTTTGTGTAAACAACGCCTTAACTCCGCGTTTTCCCAATAGAGCGCACCCCCGTCGCGGCCGCGGCGCGCTTGCCCGCTGGTCCTTCGCGTACCAGTGGTATTAGGTAGGGCCCCGGTTCGCCCCTTCCGTGCGCCCGGTGGAGGGGAGGTTATTGTTGACATTCTCTTCCGGCCGTGACCTCGCCGCCCAATTTTTGCCGTTAGAAGGAGAGCTTTCTTTACTCCTGCTCCTGACGATTAAATGTTGGCCGAACTGTCGGAGGGTATTCATTACTTGAAATCCGCCTTATCAATTCAAACTTAGAATTATTTAGCCACTATCTTGACTATCGTAAACTAAACAAAACCAGTCGGTCTTCTTACAGTCTTGTTCAACACTCACAATATTTTATTTTAGTTAGAGAAACTCCGTTGTCTACCAGGATTTCGTGAAATCGTATTTTTTTATATTTTTTTGGCCAGACAGGATCAGGACAGGACAGGCCACTACATGAATAAATGAATTAATGAATAAAATGAATGAATGAATAATTAAAATGAATGAATAAAATAAATGAATGAATAAATAATTAAAATAAATGAATAATTAAAATTAATAATTGAAATTAATAATTAATAAATGAATGGATTGATATTATGCAAAATCTAAGTCGGTCTAAAACGGATGCCTAAAAGTGAAGACCTTAAATTTGTTATGTACGTTCGTTTTGCTGTGTTCCCGCTAAGTGGCTGAGCCCCAGTTCGGGTGGGTCTCTGGGCCTCCCCCGCGATGCAGTACACTACACAGCGGCCGGTCGGGGAGATGATTGGTGTATGCGAGCGGGCGGGACGGGGCGGCGTGCCAAGTGAGGGGGAGGGGGTACGGGAGTTCCCGGCCAATAACCTGTTGCCGAAGGATTCATCGGCCCGCAGAGACAGAGTCCTGTGGCGGCGCGGATGGGCGGGCGGGGTGCCTCCGAGTTTGTGAATCTTTACCTATCGCGCGGGGTTAGGGGTGGGGGTGGGGAGGCAGGGAGAAACTCCTACAGATGGCGTGGAGAAGAACGAGGATAAAATGCTCCCACGATTCCGTAGTACAAAACCTCCACACGCTAAACAGTGCACACCGTAGGGGTCTTGCAGTGTTGGTACCCGCGCAAGTGTGGGGCACTGCGGGGCATGGTGTTTACTGGCCATCACTCGACTCGTCGCTCCCTTCAAAGCCAAAAATGAGACCGCCCCTCTATTCTCGTGTTTTAGCTGTTTCAGCCCAGACGAGGCGAGAGCCGGGTGAGGGCAGGCGGGCAGGCGGGCAGGCGGGCCGGAGCCCCGCCGGGGATCCAAGCTAAGCTGACCGAGCCGCACAGTCTCTCGTGCCAAGTCCTTATGACTCGGAATCGAAAAGAGTTTCTGCGGGTTATTTGTTTTGGCCTCCGTGACCTTGGCAACGGCGGTTTGGGTTTCCCAATAGTTCTTCACTCTTCGAACAGAAAGTTTACTTAAGTCTGATGTATTCAGTAGACTTAGCATTTACAAGCTACCGATCCTCTTACAGAAAATAGCCTGATTTTTGTGCTCCCGATTGAGTCTTCCTTATCGCATACAGGCCAATTTTTCTCTAATCGCTGTACTGAAGCTGAGTGCTCTACTGAATTTTCATAATCAGAGACCACGCTCGAATTAAAATTTTACGTGTTGTACCGGGTGTTTCTTTGAATGCGTAACATTGTTGCGCGGGATTCCATACTCGCCAGGACTTAAGGGGCCATGGCGCCTTACGGGCGATTGGCGTACGCAAACCCCCAACACTGTTACGTATTCTAAGAAACACCCAGTAAGTGTTGTAGGTGTTATGCAACGGAACAATGTCTGATTTTTTTGAAGGAGAAGGAAAAACTTTGAGAAACTCCCTTAGGAAATCGACTTAACCTTTGATGAAATCTCCTTAAAAAAGTTAAAAAATCGCCCTTATTTGTTGAAGAGACATCCGGAAATTTGAGGAATTTTGCTCAGTTTACAGGAGTTCCCTCGAATTTTTATCCTTTTGCTCGAAAAGTCAGACTGTTTTTACTGTGTCGCATAATAACAGACATTTTTGTAGATACGGGAAGCAGCCAGTGGCCTTCAAGTGTACCGGCCACCCATTTACAAGTGGGCAAAAGAACTGGTCAGACACTAACAAGTGTGTAAACAATTCACAAGAAATATTGAAAACTTGGGCATCGGATGCAGGATTCTTCTTTTCTTATCGTGTATGGTCCCTACTTTCTTATCGTACCTTCCTGCTGTTTTTTTTTTTTTCCCTCTGACTAGAGCATCGCAAATTTGTATTCGTGCGGTGCGCTATGACCCGGGCTCGGGCCTGGAGGGCCTGGGGGCAACTGCAGGCCAGCTCCGCCACGCCACGCCGCGCCACCCTACCCACCGCCACGTCCTGGAGGGGTGCGCGCCCGGAAGGGCAATGATGTGAAGGGGGAAGCGTGAATGGCGTCACGCGCTTGATAGAAACGCTTAATCGATAAAGAAAGCCCTTATAGGCCTTAACCGGTGGATATTACGAGGCGTCCAGCGCGTTGCGGCATGTGTGGCGATTGACGCTGATGCGCCCTGCCGGGATGAGTGTGTGGTGGTGGGGGGGAGGGGGAGGGGGGCAGTTGCCTATAAATACCCGAGGCAGGCGGCCTACTGACTGAATGGGAAGAACATCTACTGTGTGTACATGTACCGCGGCAGCACGAGTGGGGGGTGGCGCAGCGCGGCGCGGCCGGGCGCGGGGGCAATATACCCGGGTGAACACACAGTTGAGCGGGGCCTGAGTTGAGCGGGCGTGCCCACATGCCCGCACTGCCCGCCCCACCCCACCTCGCCAGATCAAGCCATCTCGGAATAATGATTGCTTCGTCACTGGCGTTGATCCAAAGTTGTTGTCGCCTCAATCCCCTCCCCTACTTCCCTATGTTTTTTCTTTCTTCTTTTTTTTCGGTTACGGTATACTGTACTTGTACTTTTATCAGCTGAAGTTACCAAATAGCTGCACCAATTTTGATGAACGTGTCTAACCAAAATATTCTCAATAATAAGGGCAGTAATGAACGCGCAAACGCTGGTATATTTCCGTTATTTGAATTATTAATAAGGCACTAAACTTCAACTTCACTCTTAAAATTTTGGAAACGGAGGGAGTTTCTAGCAGTTGAGATGTAGCCTCACCTAGTTGCAATGCGGCTGCTTCACGTCATTTGCCCACGACCTTCTACAACCCGCCCGGCCCAGCCCGGCACTGTGTCCACCCTCACTTGTTTTAAGGATCAAACAAGAAAATTTTATAGTCTGTTAAACGAAACATTGCGTAAAAGTTGGTTTTAGAAAAACGGACGTCACCTCACCCGAATTTAACTGTCGTCATTGTGCTGAAAAATGTGAGTGCGAGTGATTTGTTCAACACATCCAGACTGAGTTGGAGGGCAGGGTTGTGAGTTTTTCAAGCACTGCGACCAAATAAACCTTTGTTTATTTAGAATTTTTGGTGAAATGTCATGGATTACTGTAAAGAGAGCCAGTGCTGTTTCCCTACACTTCTTCACTTTAAATTTCAAATTGTTTTCACTGTCCACGTCATTTCTCTCGATAGCTAATGCGTGAGAAGGGACTTCTTCCTGATGTGACCGGCAGTACGAGCGCGGGTGGATAGCTGAAAAAGCAATATGTGAAGGGTTTCGTTTTAGTTCGCGGTTCTGGTGACTTGTGCTCCGCGGTTGTTCGTGCTCACCCCTCCCCTCTGCCCCCGCCTCCAAATGGCCATGAAGGCGCTGCACCACTATTTGGCTTTGGCGTCGAATAAATTAAATTTGAGAGTAAACGGGCCCCATGCTAGGCCGGACGCGTACTGGACTATGGCCGGACATTGTGGCACTTCTCGCTGGAGAGCGGCCAAGCCCCCCTCCGGAGCTGGCCCGGCCGGGGGTGCGTCCGGTCCGGCCCCGAGGCTCCGAGGCTGGCGAGTTCAGTCAGTCCGGCTTCTTTTCTATTTTATCAGAATGGGATGCATCGACTCTGAGATCACAGTGTAAAATATGACGATGGGTCTTCAAGAGCTTCAGGCCAGAATATTACACAACTCCTTAATACACGAATTCCAAAAAGCTAAAGTAATTGCAGGATCAAACATATCTTGCAATGAAACTCGAACCATGACAGCCATAAATGCAAAACAAAAACATTTCAAGGAATGTATGTAATTGATAAAAAGAAAATTAAAAAATCTAATTTTTCGTAGTATTTTTCATCGCAATTTTGTAGGAATCGCTTGAGCGGGATCGAGCGGGATCGTCTGCGTCCATAAGGGGCCAGGGGCCATCGTCAATAAAAATAATAAAAATAAAAAAACTCACGGGCGTGAGCAATAGGCTCTCCTAACGAGGGCCTAAAAATCTGTATAATTGGTTTTGCTTCTCTTTCGTCAATTCATTACTGGATTCTGATTATGGTGCCAAATATTGATAGCTAACCAACTATGTTCTGCCTGGAAAATATTTCGGTTACTGTTTCAGTGTCAGGAAACCAGTGACAATTCTACATTACATCACAGAACCTGGCCGTAAACGATCTTCTTGCTCGAGTTCATGTTCATGATGTGACTTCTCCTGCGAAAAATAAAAGTATTAACCTGGACAGCGTCAACATCATCGCATGATTTGACAGTTCGGGCGGCACGCCGCAATGCGGTGCTCTGGGGCGGAGCGAGCAAGCGCGGCTGTCACTCCCTCACCGTTACACCTGCCCCCTAAACTTCTCGAATCAAGTCCGGGAAGTGCTTTATTCCGGTCCGCTGTTCGCCCCGCCCCGCCCCGCCCCGCCCGCTCCACCCCGCCCGGCTGCGGCTGCGGTTGCTAGACGCACCCCTTCCCTTCCAATCCCTCCCTCCCTCCATCCCTCCCCTCACGACGTTTCACTTTCCCTCGCGGCCGGGCGGGGACGTGTCTGCAGGGGGCTGCGACTCGTCAAGTCACAGACGGTGCGATCGAGAAAGAACGGATTGAAGAGTAGGGAGAGAGAGAGAGAGAGAGAGAGAGAGAGAGAGAGAGAGCAGAGTTTGAAAATGTTACGGGAAATGTGAGGGCGTCGTGCGGGAGAGGCCTGCGTGACAGTCACGGGCGTGAGGATTGTTCCGCAAGGCGTTGTTTGGTTTTGTCTCGTTTTATTTTTGCCGCACTCTGCAGTGCTCCAGCGCAGTCGCGGAAATATCACTAGTTTGAAAGGCGCGTCAGGAATGGGTCCAGATGGCACTTGGGACTTCAACTACACTGCGCACGTTCACCAACTACTCAAGAGAGACATGTCGTAATTTGGGCCGATGTACTTGATAATGACATGATGGAACTGTACATCGTGCTCGTAACTATGTGAAAAATTGCTGTTGGGTCGTACCGGGAACTTTCCACTGGAGGCTTTTTGAAATTGCAATAATGCAGATTAGTAATCCGAAAACGCGGCACATTAAAAGCAAAGGAAGCCTTTAAAAACTTCACGGGTCTCGGAATTTGAGATTTAAATTTATGAAAATTTGCGATCGGTGTCGTAAATTCAAGAAAGCCAGATTATCCGCGTGTATGGTGAGGCTTTCATGAATTATTGGTAAAATCGGAAACTCTTTTCGAAAACTATTTATGACGACGTTTCGAAACGTTGTCCAAATACCCCTCACCCCCACCCCCCACACCTGTCCAACAATTCTAGGTGTGCATGCAAGAACGGGCTGTCGTTAATTCACAACTTCTTTTGTTAATCGTTCAAGCTATATCCTACGAGGATTTGTTTTTTACACTGTCCGCTGCAAAAACACGTGGAAAGTTTTTGTTGCAATTTATATTGAGGCAGCTCGTTGGGTGATTTCACAAACCTTGGTGTGCACACAGTCGATGGGGTTGCCGACGTACTGGCGTGTTGTTACGATGAGGCTGAAGGCCACCAAGATCATGACGGTGAAGGTGTAGTGCAGGCGGAACACGGGGGCGTCGATGTGGATGTGGCTCACTTTGATGAGGTTCTTGAGGCCCCTGAAGATGTCCAGCATGTCGACGCACCTGAGCCAGTGGCCCCTGGGGCGGAGCGGGCGGTGCGGGGGGCGGGGCGGGAGATAGGGGGCGGGGGCGGCGACCCTCTGGTAGGGCGGGTGGGCGCCCGCTGGTCGGCGCACCTGCCGCTGCAGCAGCTGCAGCCAGCTGCAGCAAGCCTTGGCCAGCCGCCGAAGTGTCTCCAGCGCGCCCGGGCCCACGCGCGGCCAGGGCCGGGGCCGAGGCCGAGGGGTCAGCAGGCGGGCCGGGGCAGGGGCCGGCGCCTACCCGCCATGGCGTCCGGGTGGCGAGGCCGAGGACGCCGCGGCAGGCGCGGGCCGCCGCCGGCGCACCACGGGCAGGGGGACGCGGCCGAGGACGGCGTCGGCGGGGGTCGCGTCACGTCGCCGGCCATGGCCACCGCATTCCGGACACGCGCACACGCACTGACACTGCCACCATTCACTGAGCACCGCGATCACGAGCACTGACACCGACCACAATCGCGCCCTCGGAGGCGTGCGGCGCGGGGCACCCTGCTGCTGCTGACGCGTGACGCGCTGCCGACCACGCCACCCGGGGCGTGTGCCTCTCCGCTCGCCCGTCTCGCCTAGCCTCTCGACGCGCCGCCGTTGAGCCGGGGAGAGCTCTGGTCTGCGCCGAGGGTTCGCGGACCTCTCGTGGACTTGAGCTGGCGGGGCGTGGCGGGGCGCGGTGGGGCGCGGCGGGGCGCGGCGGGGCGTGGCGGGGCGCGGCGGGGCGCGTAGCCCCCCAGCGGCCCGCGAGGCCCCGCGCGGAGCTTCCTTCAGGTGGCCACCCCCGCCTCGGACTATCCCCACCACCTCGCCGCCCTTCCCCGCTCCCTACCACCCGCGCCTCCCGCGTCTTCCCCTGACGGCCTGCTCCTTCCGAGCACGCCTTGGGCCCGGCTCGGCTCGCCCGCTGAGCGCGCCGACGCGTGGCTCGGCTCGGCTCGGACGGCTCGGCCTCTGAAACCGTACCACACACACAATCCTATTTAAAACATAAGACAAGCCAGGCGCATCTTTCTCTCTCATATTCCGTCGTCTGCTTGCCGCGCTGCGTCGGCTCGGCTCGGGGTGTCTGCCTGCAGCCGGGGCGGGGTGCGGCTGCGGCGCGGTGACACTAGTTCGCGCTCTGTTTAGCGGTACGTCGATTTTATTCCCATCAGACGCCTTGCCTCAGTGTCCCGCCCGGCCCGGCCCGGCCCCAGCCCCAGCACGGCTGCTCTCCCCATTCTTTGCACTGCTGCCGCCGCCGCCGCTGCCTTCGTTCCTCGGCGGTCGCGCCGCCGCCGGTCGCGCCTCTGGCCGCGCCTCTAGCCTCTCTCCTCCTTTCTTCCTTCAAACTTGTTCCGTTCATCTGAAAACGCTTCTCTAAAATTACCCGCACAGGTCGCAGGGAGGACCAGTGGGGTGGGGCGGGGTGGGGTGAGACGTGGCGGGCTGCGGTGCGGGCCGCTCGCCGCTGCTCGTGTGCTCCCCTCCCCTTCCCTCCTCCCTGTCCTGCTGCATTCCCGCAGACACTGTATTCGCAGGTCCGAAGCAACCTCGGACACGGTGCCTCAATTGTCGTTTACATCTCTTGAATACCTCCAGCAAAATAGAAAAATATAGCAACTACCGTCGAATCATCTTGAAAACAAAACTAAAATCTGGCTGACCATGCGCAAAGCACTACACCGTTAATAAAACCTTGCGAAGAAAAAGTTCGTATTACAAACTAAATACTTCGTAAGTTGCGAAGTATTAGGCTGCTTCGCAATTGCAAAAAATTTCTTCGCAACAACTTTTTCGAACTATTTTGTAAGGCGTAAAAAGTTTGTAAGGTGGCGAAGCGTTGCGAACTATTTTCTTTTTAAAACGAACTTTTACTTCGCAGTGCGAAGCATCCAATTTCTTTGCATAGATTGTTCGTAAGTTTTAACAGTGTACTGTCGCAACCGTGATTTTATGGTAGCCCCTGCCCCTGAGTTTACGATTCGAACTCTGCCACAACTTGTCATTATTCTTCGGAATGTTTACAGCCGTAGAATTATTATTTAAATGCAAACAGTAACTGACAGTTCATAAGTGTTTTCACAGATTTTCCCTTGCCTTGAATGACTCTGCTCTGTCCACAGGATTTCAGACTGTGTTGGTTTCGGCTCCAGACAGTGCGTCCCCGTTTGTCCGGAGACAATCCGTTTTTCTGACAACCCAACCAGCTCTGCTGAAATTTTCCGCCACGTTGCGCCTCGTGTTTGATTACCCCGTGCCGCCGCAGGGAGCTCCCGCCGTTGCGTAAGTCGCCTGTATAAACTGATACAAAAATCGCTTATCGAAAAGCGAGTGAATGTTTGCTACACACCTGCAAGTGAGCGACATTTGTGAACGTTTCAATGAGCCTTCCAGTTTGTCTCATGCGGTCTCGTACCCCAAAGGAACAACACAATTAAAAAAAAAAAAGAATTATATAAAGCGCTGCACTTCCTCTCCCCCCTCTCCCTCTCCTTTCCCTTCTTGCCCCTGCTATGTTCGGCTCGGGGCGGATCGGATGGATGGGTCACTGAGACGGAATAAAGCAGTGGGTGTAAACGGTGTAAACGCGAACGCGCGCGCCCGCGCGCGTGTGTGTGTGTGTGTAGCACACACACACACACACACACACACAGACAGACAGACAGACAGACAGACAGACAGACAGATAAACGCGTAAAAAAATATTTGTCCCCCTGCGGGCCGCAGTGGGAGGGGGTGTCTGTGCAGGAGGGGGTTACTACATGAGGGCTCAAAACTACATAACGCACAATCCAGCGCAAAACTTGTGCTCCGCGCCACACAACGTGCTCCGCGTGGGAATGGGAGGAGGAGGAGGGGGTGGGGGTGGGAAGAGGAGAGGGTGGGGTGGGAGGAGTGGCCGGGGGGGAGGGGGGGGAGGCGCTGGCAGCTCGTGTCTTATTGCCGACCGGCCGCAAGATGCACCAAGGAGAGGGGCTTGGCCGTGCCGCACGCTGCGCCGGGCCGGGCCGGGCTTATTCAGGATATATTGCAATACATCAGGCGCCGCGCTGCACTCCCCCAACAATCCGTCGCGATTTAGTTTGCAGTTCACGCCTCAACGCACGCGTCGCGCGACATGTGTAGCGCCTGCTCCCCCTCCTCGCCCCGCCCTTCCCCCTTCCTACTCTCAGCGCTTTCCCTCTCCCCCCTCTCCTTAAATGGGTCCCTGCGAAAGTGATGTGATGCGGCCTTCTCTTTCTCCAGAATCCTATCGGCATTCATATTTCGATTTGCACTGAGTACTTATTACAGCTTCACATCCGGTAGTCCATTTTGTTGAGAGAGAATTATTATGCATGTTGTTTCCTGTACCGGAAATCGAAGTCATAGTGAAAGAAAAAAGTGTAGCTAATCACGGCCTTTACCAAGGCATTAAAAATTAGCACCCCTGCAAAGGCATTAAAACTGCCCAAAGGTGTTAAATTTTAATGCCTTTGAACAATTTCGTGCCTTTGCAAAGGCATTAAAATTTCACACCCCTAGAAAGGCATGAAGTCCTACCTTTGTTTTTCCAGCGTTTCTTTCGAAATTCTTACATTAACATACAGAGTAATATAGCAGGACTGAATCGCTAGAGTCCTTGTGACAGCGCTTTCGGCGATATGACACACTGTTTTCGAGTCAAGTTATCAAACGTCACTACTGGAACGTGCCTACTTTTCCGAGAGCACACGGCACACGTCAGGAAAAGACAACGCATTAACAATTGCAGTTATGCATTACGTAACAAATAGTTCGGGGTGTCTCAGCTGGTGAGGTGGTCGGCAAGCTCGCACCCGGGCAGGCTTACTTCGCAATTGGCTTAAACAAGCACTGCCGTTTGGGCGGCCGGAGAGCCGAGATGCAGGGTGGGGAGACACAGTGCAGCGTCGCGGCCGCGCGTAGGGGTGGTGGGGTGGAGGAGAGGGTGCGGGGGCGGCGCGGGGGCGGCGCGGGGGGAGGCGCCGGGGCAGGTAGTCCCACGCCACGCCGCCGCGTCCCCGAGGAGCTGTAACATGTTTGGAGAGTGTTTCGCGACATCACAAACAGTTTATCAGCGCGAAGGGGATTGATTTTATACGGGCGGGGCGAGGCGCGTCGCAGAGGGCGCGACGGGTAATTGGGATGAGATGAGAACACGTGGCAGAAAGTACTGCATGCATACTTTCACCAGCAGGTTGTTGACACTCTCGAAATACTTCTGACTCCGCTGAACGCCGCGTCTTCTCCAGACGCATGAAAATTTGGTGCAGAAAAGTCGCGCTACCAAGAGCGACAAAGTCTTCTCCTCCATTTACAGTGTGTTCAGATGTAGCCAGCTATACTCCAACGCTGGGCTACTTATTGCCTGCATTTCTGTCAACTCTGACGCGGGATAAAACTTACATTATTGCCTCTCAGAAATATGGTGGCCCTGTTTCATGTTCACCATGTAAAAAAGTTGTAGGGTTACGGGTAAATTTTCTATGAAGTGGGTTTGTAAAATTACCCATTTACAAATAATGCAATTACACTGTGTTTTTTTTTTTAATCCGAAAATTCAGTAGATTATTTTCAGCATTCGCGGTCTTAATTTTGTTTCCAGTCAAAGCCTCAAAATTTTATGAGTTGATACTGAAATTCCAGATATTGCAGTCGTTCAGATAGCGCCTATCGTGGGTCCTGTACCCTAATAATTAATGACGTGGGTTCCTTTCCCAAAGAACGATGGTTCGATCCCACTTAATGGCAATCCAGATTAAGCAGTGCAATTGTCCTTCACTTGGATTTCAGAAAACTATTATTGTCATGCGGAAAATGAATCAGTTCAAATTTTCAAGCAGTTCACGTATCGAATTGAAACTTGACTACATTTTTCAAAAGTCGAATTCTGATACTGTATTTCTCCATCATTGATTGCGATCTCACACTGGTACGAACTATGATTTTTATTTTCCGGACAACTAATGTCTTTTGATAGCTGTTTCCAAACTAGCTTGCAGGTCTTGATGCGTGATGGAAGCCCCGGGTGTGCCCAGCGGAGCGAGACAGGAAAAAGTGCTGGGGAAAACAAAGACGAAGAGAGCAAAGCGACTTGGTGAGAGAGAAAGAAGGGGAGAGACCAACAGAGTGTCGCCGGTCGCTGCGCTCGGGTTTGGCTCGCGCCTAGGAGGTAGGCAGCAGGCAGACATCCGAGCGCTGCGGGCTGGCCTAACCGTCTCGTCGTCGAGGCCCGCGAGCCGCGAGGCGAGCCAAATAGGGAGAAAGGGATGGGGCGGGGCGGCGGGGCGGCGGGGCGGGGTGGGTACGGGGCGGGGCGGGGCGTGGTGGGTATGGGGGCCGGGGTCGCTGCAAGCAGGGAAAGTGAATATTTTGTTGAGTTGGATCACGCGCGTGATGCGCGCCATGGCGATGCATGTCATTGTCTCATTGCACGTGTGGGAGGGCAGCCCCGGGCGGGCCCAGCCCGGGCTCAGTCCTGTGCAGTGCTGCTGTAGTCTTTTGCGCCAGATTTATTGCATGCAATAAGTCTCGCTCTCTGCGCTCTCCTCGAGAACAAAGAAACTCGCACACGTTCGAGGCGGCGGTGAGCTGTTTTCCCCCGCGAGACAAAACAGATTTCCGCCGCGCACACGCAGAAAAAAACAAAAAACAAAGCGCTAGAGCTAAGGACAGACTTCAGCAGGATGCGTACGTAAGACACCGTTCTTGACCCAAGAACATTGTGCTATATATAGGGTCAAGAACAGTGTCGTGGATGGCAGAAAAATGTTCTTGGGGCAGCAACATTCTTGTCATTATTGAGGCATGCTCTGTCAAGGTGCAGTCATGGCCTGTTGACAGTCCCAGTTTTTTCTTTTTTTTTTCTTTTCAGTGGAAGTGTACATGCATTACTGCGAGAGAAATATACATTAACGGAACGAGAATCTAGGAAATTGTCTTCATGTTCATCGCATCACTTCTTAGTAATTTTTTTTTTTAAAAAAAAATTTCTTTGTTTGTTCGTTTGTTTTCTTTGTTTCTTTGTTTGAACGAGGCTTAGCCACGGATAGGACGACGGGACGAACGTCTGTTCTTTCACGACAGTTTTTTCGCACTCACATAAATGTCCTCTGCGAGCCACACTCAGGGATGAAAATCTTCAGAAACAGGATCGCTGTGGAGAATCAGCTGGGTTCTGGGTCTGAGACTACTTGCCTCATAAAAGCAACGCGACCCCAGTGCGCAGGCGCCACATCCTCCCTCATTGCCCGTCGTGTCTGTGAATCATTGCAGTCTCTGTGTCACTGTACCCGGGTTGGCTCGGCCTGCCTCAGGCCGGCCCGCACACCTTGCTGTTATAAAACTTTGAGGCATGAGATCGTAGTGTAGCCCGGCCGGCTGGGCGAGGAAAAGGGGGGGGGGGGGCCGCTCGTAGGCAGAGGAAAGTGCTAACTGCAGAATGGTCAGGAATAAAAGCAGCGACCAGCGCATCCCTCCTCTCCCCTCCGCTACGCACCCCTATGTCCCTTCTGCAAAGCGTTTATGGCGGTGCATCGGCAGTAACGTAAAAGCTAAGTGGGTCGCATTTCCTGCCCCTCAACTTGCGTCGATGAAATTAAATCGCCATGAGTGCAGCGGCCCTTGTAACAACAGTAACAAAAAAGCACTTTCTAAATCAAAGGTAAAACTCGCCGCGCTACTGCACCGGCTTCCGTTTTCCAGAAGTATGGTCAAGTCAGTGGAGCTCCGCATCAGAAAAGAGGAAATGTTTTTCTTGGTGTCTGCGTTGAGTGTAGCGCTGCTCCGCTTCAAGCGGTCCATGAGTGGAATACCCAATACACCCGGGGAGTCCAAATATCGCACGTGGCTCGACGGGGCGGGGGAGGGCCGGGTGGGGAAGGCAACAGCTCCACCCATAAGGGGAAAAAAAACAAGGTGATCGAGGGGAGAAAAAAAACGTCGGCGGAGCAGCTCGATGGAACTTTCATCCCTCCGGGTCGGGTAGGGTCGGGTCCCCGCTCCTGTAATGAGTCGCCGCCTAGCAGCCACCTCACGTCTAATGTAGAGGGGTGGGGCCAGCCGTGTGTCCCACTTACTGTAGCAAGACTTCATTCATATCTCGATTACTGGAGAATATTCCATAAAAACAATAGTACAATAAGCTACTACACCACACACCACCCCCTCTCCTCAAATTCATAGTGTTCAAATTCAAGGTTGCCCCAGGCCACGTTTCGCTCTAGCTGCATTTCTGCTGCACCATGACTCCGACATTCCTGTGTGAGGAGGGCGGAGGTGTAGGGCGGAGTCCGGGGGGGGGCGGGGCGTGGCGGGGCGGGGCGGGGTGGCCCCGCGGAACAGAGCGTGAGATCACGACGCGCCGCGGCGGCGGCGCGGGGGAGATGAGTCAAAATTCTTTGGCCGGCGTGCGGCGTAGGGCCTGGTGACAGCTTCCCGACAGACCGAGGGAGACCGGCTGGCACGCCCCATTAAAGCAGTTGGGCTAGAGAGAGAGAGAGAGAGAGAGAGAGAGAGAGAGAGAGAGAGAGAGAGATGAGTCCATACGTGTGCCGCTTGTCTCTATCGTAGGTCCGTGACCCTGCGAGTGCTAAATCGTGGTGGGCGTAAGCTGTGGATTGAGACGGTCTCATGTTCGACGGATGGACTGCCTCTTCTTTTTCTCGGCGGTATATTTACCCCTCTCTTTTGCTCTTTCGGACTGCATACGTCCCTCGCCTGGCTGCTCTGCTGTCGCCGCCTTCCCGCTCCGTTTTGGCGTATGAGAAATCACTCGTTCCGTTATTCAGAACGGACGAGGTGATGGAGGGCGCACAGGGGGAGAAAGAAGAAGGTAGAGAGAGAGAGAGAGAGAGAGGGAAGGGAAGGGAGAACGAGGGCGGACTGAGCGAGTTACAAGCGACAAGGCGGCAGCGGTATGTCCAGTAATTGTACATGCCACAAGGCGCACATTTATCGTACACCAGAGGCGTGCACTTCGCTAAACTCACGCAGAGCAGCACATACCCTTGCCCTGTCAACGCGAATGTGTACATGGCACACTTTTAAGAATGTATACATGCCGTAAATGTATATGCTACCATGTATACTGTACTGTGATTAAAGTACACATGCCTATATTTACTTTTATGAATGTATACATGTACATTTATAAATGCATACATGGTATGTATACATTATTTGAAGTATACATATGGCATGTGTCTTTTATTTAAAGTATTCAATGTACATTTGAATAGACAGAGTGTTGGGTGTGTATACCCCTGTCCCTTTGTCCGAAGGTGTGCTATCATCGTACACGAGGCGCGCACGCGCACATTTTTGCGTGTATAGTGTACGCCACTGTCGTGTCGCGAGTACAATTATTGCTGAGCACCGTAAATTAACAGTGTCGGAACACCATACGACTGCAATTTTTATTATTTCTTTTTTTTATTTATTACGGTGATTGTATGCAGCAGAGGCGCGCCCCGCAGAGCTGCCAAGACGACTTGTGTTCGCCAGGCCGAGTCGAGCCGGGGGAAGATCCTCCCTCCCTCCCCTTCTGTTCCTCCTCGTTCCGGCTCGGTCTGCGCTGCGCCCAACGTGCATGTCATATTGCCCGCAGAGAAATAATAGGGACTGACGAGTATGGGGGGCATGAAAACTGCGTTGGTGGTGTGTCTCGTTTTAGAACAGAATCTCCCGCTGCAATGTTCTCTGCCCAGCGCAATAAAAAACACCCTATTTGATGCTTGATTTTGCTATATTGTCTTGTGATGAAAGCTGCGTGTGGTGTCTTGTCTTTATCGCTGGAGGGGAATGGTAACGTTCTCATTGCATGTGCCCCTGTGGCCTGTGAGATAATCGTTGCCCAAATATTTGATTCTGTTTTATTACTAAAGATACCAGAGGAGAATATTGCAGTCCACTCTGTCAACACAAATGTGTACATTGTACACTTTAATTAATGTATACCTGCCATGTACACTTTAATAAAAGTATACATTACCACGTATGCTTTGATATATATATATATATATATATATATATATATATATATATATATATATATATACACATGTCTATGTATACTTAAATAAATGTATACATGCCCATGTATAAATTTTTCAAAGTGTACATGGTATGTAAACTGAGGGCAAAATGTGTCGTCCTCATGGCGGGGCCCCTGCTGGGGTGTGCGTAGGCAGCCCATCCTACACCCCCGCCGGGTGGGTGGCCTGACGCCTCATCTCCTGGGCTGGGCTCGGGCAACCGTGGCAGGGCAATGGAGGGGAGCAACGCGAAGTTGGAGGAGGAAGCTCGACTCCACCGTCAATACTCTCTCATCCCATGGGGCGCCGGGCCAGGGCGCATGGGGTAGTGCCAGCGCCGGCGCCAACATACATAACCTCATAACCATATCACCCGAGCGCCTTTTTAGTCATCTCGAAGATCAACTTATACCGGAAATCACGCTTTCATGTCTTTTAAATACATGGTTTTCGACTTTAGGATCAGGTCGGGTAATAAATGCACATCTCCAAAGTGGGTAATAAATGCACAGCCGACTTTTAATTCTTTTTCTCACGTTTGACGGCAACATCCCTATACTATATGAAAGGCTACCGTTTTTACTCCTTAATGAAATATTTCGTTCCTATAAGTGGGAAATATCTTTCATTTATAAAATAATCTGGAAATCAGACCAATAAATCTAGGCCTCAAAACTTTCCTGCCGCTAAGTATAAAGTTCTAACGAATGCTCAGTAAAAGTATGAGGTCTTCCGGCGCGGTGCCGCCAATAGCCCAGCAGGGCAGGGACGCAGTTAAATATTGTGATTATTCGCAGACCAGCAGGCAGTCCGGGTCAGGCAGGACCCGCGTCTGCGCTGCTCTGAGATCTGCTGGCGCGGCGCAGTGAATAGCGTAGCAGAGCACGGACGCAGAGGTATTGATTGTTATTATTCTCAGACCCACAGGCAAACTGTCCTCTCTCTTTCCGCCCGTGAATCTATCTATATGATTTTTAGAGATTATACTTCTGCATTTGTGTTGGTTCCGAGAGGTGCCTAACTTGGACCGATTATTCTGCGAGTCTCTTTCTAATATTTTTCCGTCCCATCCAGTCACTTTTCAGTCAAAGCAAACCAGTCAACACTTCAATACAATACTCGGAAATTGTATTATAATTACGGAAAAGTTTGCATGCTTTGGTTCAAATATAAAGTTCCTCGATAAAAAGAAAGTTTGAATTTTTGAGTAAAATGGGAAAACTTTTAGGAACTCTCTGATATTGAGGATAAACTCCTCAGATTTTGAGGAAGTCCACTCAAAAAATTAGGTAATTTCCCTTTCTTCTTAAGGAGACACAACCTCATCGGGGGAGCTTTCCTTAAAACCGGTTAGTTCCTCAAAGTTTTCCCTTTTTTTGCGCCAAAAAGTCAGATATTGTTTTTGCAGTGTCACTCAAATTTAATTACTAACCCAGTCAAATACAGTCACTATACAGTCACGTCAATTCGATTTAGGCACGTAAAGGAAGAACGAGGGGGGGCGATTTCACGGGTCAGCTCATGGATCCGCCGGAAGGTAGGCAATTTGAGCTACAGACTTCCTGAATGTAGGCAACTTTCGATACATCGCCCCCCCCCCCCCCTATAACGTGCCTGATTCTATATCCGGTCTCTTTTAACCTTTTGACTCCTTCTAGTGGATTCGTTTCTTTACGATAAAATCCTTCACGTATAGTATTATAATTAGGGCTGTATAAAGTAAAGGAAATCCACACTTATTCTTAAGTAACACTTCACAGATGAAAGCAGTAGAGCTGCGCCAAATCTTCGCATTATTCGGTCTTGGCTTGAAATTTAGTGTTGTAAGACTGGTTTTTCCACTGATTTTTGTTAGAGTCGAGGCGGCTATGAGTACCGTCCTCCCCTCATCTGTGAGATGTATTAATTGAATTGTGAAGTGTAACATTATCTTTACTTGTTACATCCTACAAATGACGGTAACTGTTTGTAATTTGAGAGAAATGAACTGTTCTTATTATTGGCAAACATAAGTTAAAAGAATTCGTGAACGTCAAAATTCTTGGATGCTATATCTTTCACGCAATATTCCGAACAATGGTTGCCATTGCCCAAATAAATTCGTCTTTTCAAAAATAACAAAGATTTTGTAAAAAAATAAATAAAAAAATACAGGTTTTAAGTTACGACAAAACACCTTACAGTGGGGGCGCTCCCGGTCATAAAGCGATGCTTATATTAAGTCTTATTCCATTTCGCTAGATCGTTTTCTTTTTCTTTACCCCACCCCCCAGCCCCATGGGTGATTCATCTTTGCTGTCGTCGCATTTCGCATTTCCTGGTAAAAATTTCTCGGTTTACCCGGACTTCACACCCTGCTCCCCCTTTACGCGCAGCGAGTGGCCGTTTTGCTTTCCCACGGCTCCGGAGCGGAGCCCAGCCGCCCAGCCCCGCCCGGCCCGCCGGTGTCACCTGGTTCCGCACCTGATCTAGTGTGACCTCTCCTCCGCGCACCTCTGCCGTGGCGTGGAGCCGTGCCCTGCCGTGCCCCTAGCGGTCCGGGTCGCGTAGCGTGCGGTGTGGGGGCGGGCCGGGGCGGGCCCGGGGGCGGGCCCGTCTCAATGTGAGCGCCACTTTCCTTCATCTACAGGGTGATTCCGAACAGCGTTTAGAAGTGTCCTCTCTCTTGCTCCTCATGGGCGTGTCGCCTGAGTGCGACAAGGATAGAGACACGAAACCACCGTGCGGAATCGCCCTACAGGTCAACGCATTAGGGAGACAAAAGGCCCCGTAAGCAGATCACGCTTCGGGGCTGCGCTGGGCTTGCGCGCACCGGCTCTCTGCAACGAGTAGTCGTGTACAGTCGCTTTCCGGGAACCTCTCATCCCACATCCTGGCCGACCCAGAGTCCGAGCGACGCACCTGTGTATGTGTGTGCTGGAGAGAGAGAGAGAGAGAGAGAGAGAGAGAGAGAGAGAGAGAGAGAGAGGGGGGCAGGCAGGACAAGATCGGGCCGTGGAGGCGGTGGTGGAAGAGCCCTGCGACCTCGCAATAAGCTGTACGTACAGCACGTGCTGCAATCGAAGACGATTAGCATTTCATATCGCGGCTACAAAGCTACGCGAACTTGTTGGCGGAAAGGGGTTAAAAGTCTTAAAACACTCTCATTCCTCGACGTGCCAATGAGAACCCATTCGTGCCCACCCGGAAACGCCGAGTACTAGAGAATGGAAGGGGCGCCCGCTCAGCTGGCAGCTAACGCGTCCATGTCAGTACTGACTGTGTCAGCTGACAGCGCGCTGACAAGTGTCCCCAGAGGCCCCGCAGGCTACAGGCCTCGGAGCGGGGGCTTAAGACATGAGCCGCAGGAAGTCGTATGTTCGACCAATCGACTTGTGGCCTGATCCTAGCCCCACAGCAGCCCCGCGCAGGGGCCGCGTGCTGTAACAATTACTCTAAGCCCAGTCGAACACTGTAGGGCGGGGCGGGGCGGGGCGGGGCGGGGCAGGGTGCGGGGTGCTGCAGTCCTCCCAAGGCTTCTACTGTATACCTTTGTCGCAGGTCGTGCGATGCTCCTGGGTTGCCCCGCTATACCGTTAATAGCCAAATAGCTCTAATGAGATTTTGTGTTGCCCGCTCCGCTTCTCTCTCTCTCTCTCTCTCTCTCTCTCTCTCTCTCTCTCTCTCTCTCTCTCTCTCTCTCTCTCTCTCTCTCTCTCTCTCTCTCTCTCTCTCGCTCCGTGCTGTTCGGCAGGGGCGGATGAGCTGAGGGCTGGTTTTGGTTTGGAGGGATTTAGTCGCCTTGTCGTGTCTCTGCTTGCACAGCACCCCTCCTCCCCCCCCCCCTCTCTCTCTCTCTCTCTCTCTCTCTCTCTCTCTCTCTCTCTCTCTCTCTCTCTCTCTCTCTCTCTCTCTCTCTCCTCTGTGCTGAATGCGATCATGCGTGTGATGCCTCCGCCACTGTTTCTGCCGCTAGTCGTCCACTCTTCAAACGATTCCTCGGAATAACGCCGGTTTTCTGTCAGATTTGCCAGAAAAGTCGTCGCTCTCTGGCCTACCGCCCCGCGTGTCGAGCGGGTCGGGCTTACTCTGCGTGTGCGTAAGCACTTCGCGTTGTTTTTCAACAAATGTCTGCCCGGCCCACCGCCTGGATTTTAGGGCACGGTTAGTCGCGCTGCTGTCGCCACAGTGGACCGGGATGATTTGCACTGTGTAAAAATTCAAACAAGGTCCTCGTATCTCTCCTAAGGGTGATATGGCATCGACATCTAGATTGGCGGCCTCAAACCTGCCGTTCGCGTAGCAAGCCACATGGCTAGAGTTTTAAACATATATCGTCTTTGGCAATGTCGACGTTACCTCAACTGCTGTCGTCGTCTTGAAAACCGCAGTTGTATTTAAGAAGAATCTGAAAACTTCCTGAATTCAGCCTCACAGGCCATATACTTTCCACAAGAAAATTACTGTTTTTCGTTTTTCGAAACAATTTTACAGTTATATTAGAACGTTGGGTTCCAGCATATAATTTCGAGGGAGGCGTTTTGCAAATAGTGTCTTCCATATCTAACATAGGTCAAGTCTATGAAACCCCATTTAGTTCTCTTGTGAAAAGTGTCTGACATACGGTGTCCTCTTCTAGCAAATGTAGGACCCGATGGGTGTCATACTTTTTACTGTAGTGCTGTACAACACTTCAGTATTTAGAGCACCTTGTAGCTGTTATCAAGCACGAGTTTTTTTTATTCTTAAAATGTAACGGAAAATAAATACACCATTGCTTCTGCTATATATCAAAGGGGAAAAACAATAAGCTTTGACCTTGCCCTTGCGCCGCTTGCTACTTGCTTGAATCTGTTGTTTCCAAATTTGTTTCGCCTCAGTATGTACACGTTTATAGCATCTGAAATTTTGTTGCTGTTCCCGACAGGTGTAATGTGGTGAGGGACACAAACCGCCTGACTCACATCACATGTCCCCCTCGCCCGTGCCAGCCCGGCCCGGCCTGCGGGGTGATTCCGAACATAGCGTTTACTGTCCTCTCTCTCTCGCTCCTGATGATAGCCGCGTGCCCCATCATGAGTGCGACAAGGACAGAGAGATGAAGCCACTGCTGGCGCGCACTTGTCGATAGGACTCGTGTGGTTAGTGTTTCGCAGCCTGGCCCCGCCCCGGCCCGTGGGAAGGAGCCCCATTACCCACAGCTTTGACATTTAAGACCCTAGAGTGACCCCGTCACGGCCAGGGGCGTGGCCTGGCGGCTTGGCGCGCCGCGCCGCGCGCAGGTGATTCCGAAAACGTATGGCTTCCTGCCTCCGGGGTCTCCGGGGCCTCCGCGCCGCGCCCCGCCGCGCCCTCGCGCGCTTTGATTCGGAAACATATCGCTCGACAACACTTTTCTCCTCTCTCCTATCATTCTCCTTCTCATTAAGAGCCACATCGAAAAAAAGAAAAAAAGAAAAAAAAACGGGAAAAGGGAAACACTCCTGGAACCGGTAAGGTCCTATAGCCCCTTCCCAAGTCTTATGCCTCCCCCCCCCCCTCCCTCCTGTGAGAGCTAGAATCCCCTTCTCCCTCCAAGAGCGCGCGTGTTTGAGCGACAGAGACAAAACAGTAGGATGCCCCGCTCCATGTCCTGTCTGGTCCCGGCACGCCCTCTCCCGTAGAGATGGTCCGCGGCGGAGAGAGGCGGGTGAATCACCCGCCATCATCTTCTCACCCAAGTTTTGAGTCTCTGTGGCCCGGCTTCACACTCTCTCCCTCCCCTCCCCCATTGGGTTTCATTTGCTTTCGGCTCGTCGTCTTTCATTGAAATTCCCCGGATGGGCCGCGGTGTTTGTGGTGTGTTGTGTGCCTCAGCGGTGGTCACACTGGTCGTGGCCGGTCAGTGAAGGGAGCTCGCAAGGCAGAGGGAACGGATTCCTGCTGTTAGAAAAAAAGCGGCTGCTTACTGAGAGGAAAAAATATATGAAAAATTATCTGTTAGCAGTATGGTAGGCCCTCACTGGTAAATAATGAACCTAACGAAGCAAAAAAGTAAAATTTTACGAAAAATTCGCAGCATGAAAGCCACATCACATCCTCTTTTCCACAGGGAACATGTTGATCTAGTTATAGGAAAATTGTAACGTGTAATATATCCCACTTGTTCTGCGCTCCTACATTCCCCTCCACTCTACATCGTCACCAGCGCGACCGCCCTCCGCCCGGCCGGACAGGCTGCCAGAGAACCGCGGTTGATTTCCAGGAATGTATAATAATCGTTGTAATCATAATAACACGGTGGGTGTCGGGGAGGAACACCGTGCACCCCATTAGTGCCTCGTTACAAATTTTGACGAGGATTCTGGCGTCGCTTTACGGCCGGCACGTTACACGGCGCGACGCGCGTCCATCGCAGCGTGAAATCGAGCGTTACACTCACACACACACTCTCTCTCACACACACACTCACACACCCACTCTCTCTCTCTCTCTCACACACACACACACAGAGTTTTCTCATACGCCCACATAAGATCGTGAATATGGACAACGCCCGTGAAAAATCTTACCCAGCTACACGCGATGACTTGGAAGTGCGATATTTTGAAAGCAAGAATAATTCTGTCATGATTTGTCTGAAAGTATTACGATGATTTTTTTTTTAATCGGTTGACTAACCGTTAACCGTGAACCAGCAGGATCTGCCTAAACGTCCAAGCTAGTGCTTCAAAAAGCAACTGTGTGACGTACTACCTTGCTAAGGTGTGAGACGTTCGATGCCTTTACGAATGCCTTAAGACTGCCAAATAAAGGCTTGAAGTTTTTACACCCTCCTCGGGGGCGCTTTTTGCAAAAGGCATTCCGTCCTAATAATGTTAGCGCCTCTTTTGAAGGTGCTTCGTCGCGCCTTTGTATTTCCAGTGAGCGTCCTGTCGGCCTGAACGCTACGAGGTGAGGAGTTGTTTTCTTTTGTTCAGGCCTCGACACAGTTTCCCGTCCAACATTTTGGTCGGCTGCAGGGCTGCTCAGCGCCGACTACGTGACGCCAGCGCTGCGCCGTTTGGATGCAGCGGTGGGCGGGGCGGGGCGGGGCGAGGCGGGGCGAGGCGGGGTGAGGCGGGGCGGGGCGGGGCGGGGAGCAGGAGGGAGTCTTCTCCTCCTGCTTCCCGGTGCGGCTGCACCGCCGGCTCTCCTGGGTTCGAAGAGGTGTTTCATATTGGACAGTCCGGCCAGGGCGGCCCAGCGCGGCAACACCGTACGGTATTCATTGAAAAGCCTTGCCATGCGGAGCCGGTCGGAGGCGAAGGCGAAGGGGGGGCCCTCCTGGAGCTGGGGGCGAGGCAAAGGGGGTACATCCCTCCCCTCCCCTCCCCCCGGGTGCCCACGGGGTACCCGTATCGCCGGCTCCTTTGGCTCCAGCCGCCCGGGGCCCAGAGGCCCAGACCAGCAGAGCTAGCCCCCCTCGCTCCCTGCGTGTCCCGCCCCCTCCGTCCCCCCACCCCAGCGCCTCGGCCGGCCCGCGCTCGCCCATTGGCGGAGGCCGAGGGGGCGTGGTGGGGAGGTCCTTGAAACTCGTCCCCCCCCCTCCCCTGCGGGCCTGCGGGCCCCGCCGCGCGCCGCCGCGCCAGCCCAGGACGAACCTGGCCCCGGCCTGCGCAGCGCACCAGGTAAGGGAAGACGGCCGAAGAAAGTTGATGGGACAAAGGATGAATTAAAGAGATTGAAACGGTGGAGATAAGGGGAGGGCGAGGAGGAGGAGGAAGGCGGAGGAGAGGATTGGCCGTGATGGCCCCAAAGCCGAAGCGGGTTCCCACACCGACACGTCGGCCCGGGCATGGACCAGAGGTGGCCCCACCGGGCCCCACCGGGCCCCACCCCCCGGCGAGCCCCATGACGATTTGCTTCATATTTCTCGAAACGGAGAGACATGGAAACATTTCCGGTCCAGGGCGTGGGGTGGCGGGGCTGCCACCTTTTGTGTATGGGAAAACGCTGGCTCTCACTCGGCGCAATAAGGCGGGCGTCCGCGGGCGTCACATCGATACAAGCAGCGTGTGACTCTCATCTTCTGTCTCTCTCGCACACAGCGTGCGTCCCATCCCCTGTCTCTCTCGCACTCAGCGTGCGTCACGTGACGAGGTGTGAGAACGTCATTTGAAACGACACCTTTTGCTCCTCGGTCCGGTCCGGCCCGGTCCGGCCCGGGAGTGGCGAGGCGAGAGGTGACCCCGCCTCGCCCCGCCTCACCCCGCCCCGCCCTGCCCCGCCCCGCCCCGCCCCGCCCCGCCCCGCCCCGCCCCGGGAAGCGCGGGGAGCGCCTGTCTCCGGGGCCCAGGGAGAGGAACTGGGAGACTTGAACGTGTGTGTGTGTGTGTGTGCGTGAGAGACATTTCAGGGATCTTGCCGCCAGTAGATTGGATTAGATTTAGTGCTGAGCGACTCTGCCACCCCCTTTTTTGCGTTTCGGCGCGGTGCGTGGCGCGCACGGTGCAGTGAGGCGTGGTGGGGCCGGCCCTGCCGGCGCGCTGTGCGGCGCTGTGCGGTATGGAATCACTTACCTCCGGTAAGGGGATACCCTGGACCCACCAATATGAAAGCCACACCATATGTGACGACGTGTGCCCCGTGTAACACCGGAGTTTTTGTTGTCTTTGTTTTATTCTTCCTGTAAAGCGGTTCGCCCTTCCGTCTGGCCTCCCCCCCCCCCCCCCCCTCCGGTTTCAGCGAGCTGCTCAAAGTCTCCCCCGTAGCCTTACTGCATCTCCCCGGGCCGCCCCCGCCCTTCTCCACCCTCGCCTCCAAGTCCTTGTCCTTCCTTCTTTTTATTTTTATTCGCTCCGCCTGAGGCTCTTCGGTCCCATCCTCTTGGCTCAGGTAGCGTATCGGTTACAAACTGGCAAGTTTTTGGCCGAGTCCGGTGGGCTTGTGCTTGTGGGGCTGTGCCGGCTGTGCCGAGCTGTGTCCTGCCCGAGGGGTCCTTCACTCCAAATTCAAGCGTACACCGATTTTAAATCAATTTTTTTTTAACTAATCTGATTTGTTGATTTTTTTAAAATTAAAAGTAACTTTTTTGAATTGTGCGTAACATTTTGATTTTTAAGATTTTTTAGGATTTTTTAAAATGATTTTTTAATGATTTTTTAAAGACTTCTCTTGATTTCCCTGATTTTTTTCTGATAACTTGAACGGATTTTTTACAAGCGTGACCAATTTTTATGATTTTTCGTGATTTTTTCTGATTTTTTGATTTTTTCTGAACTTTTGATTTTTCTTGATTTTTTTCTTGATTTTTTTGAGGGCGGACACCGATTTTTTAAAGTAAAGGACCCCTCGGTCCTGCCCCGCCAGGCCTTGCTAACCCTGCGCTGTCGGGGTCGGGTCGGGTCGGGTCCGGCCCGCGAGTGGTCCGGGTCTGGGGCGGAACGGGCCATAGCAGGGTGATTCCGCGCACAGTGGTTTTGTCTCTCCGTCCTTGTCGCTCTCATGCGGCTCGACAATAAGGAGCGAGCTAGAGAGAGAGAGAGAGAGAGAGAGAGAGAGAGAGAGAGAGAGAGAGAGAGAGAGAGAGAGAGAGAGAGAGAGATAGGAACTCTCCGAAACGCCGTTTGGAATCATCCTGAAGGGAAGCGTTAGGCGTTGGCTTCTGTGGGAAGACGAGTGTTGTTGAACTTTCTTCGGACTCCGCCTCAACGTCCAAGCAAATGCCTTTTCATTTAGTGTCCCATGTGCTTGTCCTTACCCTAGGGCAAGAGTTAACGTCAGGTCTAGGAAAAAGTTTTCCGTTTTGCCGAGTGCCATTCCAGTTTTGACAAGGCGATTTTGTTTTACGCGTGAGACGTAGTTTGGCTCTGCGGCTGTTCCCCACCGCTTTCAACTATAAATAGTTATACTTTTGCGCACGTTCTGCATGGATTTACCATAATCCCTCAGAGAAAGAACTCCTTGATTCACTTTGTATATCCGGCTGGATCAGAACACCTGCCGCAATTACTATTTGTCGTAAGGCGCCCAGCACGGCTTAAACGAGTCCTGGGTTTTCCGGGGGAATTTGCACATTCCCAGGAGGTATCATCTTTCCCAGGGGATGTCCTGGGTTTTCCAGGAAAAACTCCTGGAAAAAGCTGCTTTTTTCCAGGACATCCACTGGGATTCCAACCCTCCTGGGAATCCCAGGACTCGTTTCTACCGCGTGCGACAGTTAGGCAGACCAGCAACACTGTTTCGTGCTTTCTTGTTACACGCGTAACGCTAGTTTGTTCCTCTCTAGAGGCCGGGTATGCCATGGGGCAGAGGCTGCCCGAAACGGTCACGGTCTAGAGAGCGAGGGGCGGGCGGGGGCGCGCTGGGCACGCGTGCACACCGGGGCTCGGGCCGGGGCCGGGGTCACCTCCCCGACGACTGCGCTGTGCGGGGCGGGGCGGGGCGGGGCGGGGCGGGGCGGGGTGGGGCGGGGCGGGGCGGGGCGGGGCGGGGCGGGGCGGGGCCAGGGCGGGATGAGTGGGGTGGGGCTGCGGTGAGCGCTGCTCTACTCGTAGTCATCAGTGGTTTTTGTTGTCTCTCTTTGGGTGTGGGTGGCGGCTCGGCACATCACGGTGAAATTCGGTTAGGTACTCACTCACTCCCCCGACCACGCACTCTCGCCGCACCGGGGCGGGGTGTCCTGGTTCCCAGCAGCAGAGGCGCCGCGCGACCGGGCAGGGGGCAGCGCCTGCAGCGCCAGCAGCGCCAGCAGCGCCGCAGTGACAGTGGCGCCCACACGTTTGCGAATGTACCTGAGCAAAAACCCTTTGTGTACCTACCTTTAAGGGTTTTTAAGCGTATTAGGTTTTTTTTCTCCCTCTTTCTCCTTTCTTCTCTCTTTTTCTCCCTATTTTTCACTTCTTCCTACCCCCTCCTTTGTACCTAGACAGGCTCGGAATGTACCTCTGTAAAGCTCAATGTACCTGGACAAGTGCCCTATACCTAGAGTGTCATATGGGCGCCACTGGGCTGACCGAGGGGGTGCATCACGTATCACCTCGACCACTCACTCTCCGATTTACGAATCACTCCAGCAACATACGGTAAAGGGAAAATACAAGGCACTCTCGTCGCACTAAAAATTCACCGGCAAAGTGTAAAAACCGTGAAAAAGCTCGCACCCAGAAAAATAGTTTCTTGATCCAAGAACATTTTCAAGATCACTGACACAAGCTCAATTTCACTCTAAATTCAAGGGTAATATTATACTCAGATCAAGAAATTTTCTTCCAAATAAGAGCAATTTCGCCTTGTTTCAAGAGCAGAATTGAGCTTGTGTCAATTATCTTGAAAATTTGCTTAGATCAAGAAACGATTTTTCTGTGTGCGCACCGGCATCCGCAACCTTATTTCATCAAATCCTGTCAGATTTTCGAGTCGTGTCCGTCCAATGGGAATTCACTGAAAGTCAGTGGAATTTATCTGAAGTCAGCGGAAATTTACGTGAAACGAAATCTTTGTTAGACCAGTGGAAATCTGGCTGAAATCCTCTAAATATAAAATCTTACTAAAATGTTTGAAAACTGGAATTCAGGCAAATGTATAAAGTTGTTGCAAGTTTTAGGCCCCTCCTATAAACATCTGCGGGGCAAAACCAGTCTCGGTCATACCAACGCGACTACGGGTGGTACTTGGCAACACTAACTTCCCCGAGGGGAAACCGACTTGGGAACGGCTGACAAAGGTCGCTCGAATTGCTAGCTGTAATCCAGGTAATCCAGGGAAATTTAGATCAAATTCAGGGTGATTTTCGTAATTTTTGGATGATTATCCGAGTTATATCCGGGTATAATCCGCCTGACACCGTGTGCTCAAGGTCAAGTACTGACACCGATTCTGTTTTCCTCTTAGACTTAACCCTTATGACCTCTAGAGTCGTAGGAAGACCCGCAGCATGGAAAGGCGGCTGCTGATCAGCAGAAAAGGTACTCGTGAGTACTCCAAAATGTGAAGCTGTCCTTTCTATCCCTCGGGCTAACGCGTTGCCGACGCCACCTGTTGTTTCATTCGTCGATGTGGCTGTATTTATCATTTCTCCGTGTTGCCGCTGCTTCGGACCACTTCGGACTTGATTTCCACAAAAGTGAGGCGGGGCCTGTGGAAGAGGAGGCGGAGGAGGAGGGGGAGGGGGACAGGCGTACGCTCAGGGTAATTGCAGCGCCCCGCCGGCCCCACCCCGCCCCACGCGATTTCTCATCATCCTAACGCCGACCTGACGAGCCGACTCGGTTGTTGCCACGCTGCACCGGGGCACCGGCGCGGGTGCGCTCCGGGGAGGGAGAGAGAGAGAGGGTGCTGCATGCGTGTGTAGGTGCCGCTGCCGATGGGACGGGTTGCGGCCCGTTTGACCAATGACCCTTCCCTTCCCTTCCCTTCCCTTCCCTTCCCTTCCCTTCCCTTCCCTTCCCTTCCCTTCCCTTCCCTTCCCTTCCCGTCGCGCTGCCTCCACTCTGCACCACTCCTATTCCTCCTCCCCCCCCCTCCTCCTCCTCCTCTTCCTCCTCCTCTTCCTCTTCCTCCTCCTCCTCCTCCTCATCCTCCTCCTCTCCCTGTTCCTCCTCCTCCTCCATCTCCTCCTCCTCATACTCCTCCTCCTCCTCATGCTCCTCCTCTTCCTCGGTTCTCCCCCTCGTATCGCTACGCGGTCTTCATCGCTTCCAGTTACTGTGTTGCGTGCCGACTTGGATGTGCTGACGTGCCGACGTCGTGCCTGTGTCGACGGGGCGGGCCGGATGCACCCCGCCTGACCCCCGCCCCGCCTCTCAGACGCGTCGCTGACGCTGCCGACGTCCACTGCGCGTCGACTGCACGTCCGAGGCACGTCCGGACGAGTAAATCTACCTCACGCCCCGTACTCCACCAGTGATCGCGCGGCGGCCATTCATGCCCGCGGAGCCTCCTAAACCCAACCCACCTACCCTTCACTTCACCTCTTTAGCGCGCGCTTGTAATCCACCCTCTTCCTCATCCTCTATCTCCACCGCCAACACCTATAGGAGGAGGCGTTTTGCCATCCTGTCGGTGCAGGAAGCGGCAAGCGGCCAGGTAGGAGCGTTTTTTTTTTATTTCACAAATCGATAGTTTATGTTACCCTTACACACCATCTCGAACCGTTTTGCTCTGCGACGCATAGTTTAGGCGTCGCGACGCCTCAAAGTTCGAATTTTTGCCGACTTTGTGACACCTTTTAAGCCAAACGAAAAAGGGTCGCCTCGTCACTTGTTGCAGGTGTGAAAACAATGTTTGGCCTGACCCGCCCCTGCCGGGCGGTCGGCAGGCGCCGCTCGCCCCGCCCCGCCCCGCCCCACCCCCCCCCCCTCAATCCGCCCCGCCCCGCCCCGCCTCCACCATCCTGACTATCTTTCCGGCCGGGGTGGCGGAGCGTGGCGCCCGGAGAGCGACATGACGCCACGGCGGTGTTCGCACTCCTCCTCGCACCTGTGCCGCTATCTTCTCCAACCCCATTCATCCCCTGTCTCCCTCCCTCCCTCCCCGCCAGGCTGGAGGCCGCCACAAGGGGGCTCTTTTACGAGCGACGCGCCGTGCCGCCCCGACGCAGCCCTCGCCCGCCCCGCCCCGCCCCGCACCGCCCTCGCGCCCTCGCTGCCTTTGCCGTCTCGTCTCTCATAGCCTACCTGTTGGAACTCGAGGTGGCGAGCCGGGCGCGGCCGGCGGCGGCGGCGCGGCGGGGGCGGCCTGTGGCCTGGGTAAGGTATAGGGGAGGGGGTCGAGCCGCGTGCATCGAGGTAGGTGGCTGGAGAGGGGCGGGGCGGGGCGGGGCGGGGCGGGGCGGGCGGCGGGGCGAGGTGCCGGTGGCTGGCGCTGGTCGCGCCGCTTGCCTCACGAGTCGTGGACGCGCCGCCGTGCGGGCAGGAGAGGCGAGGACGGACCGGAGCGGAACAGTGCGAGGAGCCGCAGTCTTGTTGTATTTGAGTTTGTGTGTGTGTGTGAGTGTGCGTGTGTGTACGTGTGAGTGCGCCGTGAGGAGGAGGAGTAGTGACCCGTGCCAGTGCCGGTGTAGTGTGCAGTGTCAGTGCGAGTGCGTGCAGTGCAGTGGAGCATGCGGCGCCAGCCCGCGCGCCCGCGAGTGACATGAGGGTGCGGCCCAGGGCGCTGTGCCTCCTGCTGGCGCTGTGCGCGGCCCTTCCCTCCCCCCTGCCCCTGGCCGCGGCCTGCGGACCCGGCCGGGGCGCCGGCCGGCGGCGGGGCCCCCGCAAGCTCACGCCCCTCGTCTTCAAGCAGCACGTGCCCAACGTGTCGGAGAACACGCTGGCCGCCAGCGGGCTGACGGAGGGACGCGTCACCCGCGACGACAAGCGCTTCAAGGACCTCGTGCCCAACTACAACCCGGACATCATCTTCAAGGACGAGGAGGGCACGGGCGCCGACAGGCTCATGACGCAGGTGAGTGTCAGCGCGTGTGTGTGTGTGTGTGTGTAGGTGCATGTAGGTGTGAGGGTCCTGCCCCGCAGCCGGGCGCAGCAGCGGAGCAATGACCTGTCGACGTTGACAACTGCGATGTGCTCATCCCTCGCACTGTGCGTGCGCTGTGTCAGCCGGGTGTGAACTTGGGCACGGGGGGAAAAAAATGTGAGAAAGCTTGATTGACGTTGCTGTTGCATGTAGGGTCATGGATACGAGATGTCTTAAAAAAAATTTAGGCGTTGTGTCGGGTGGCGCTAGAAATTCTGTGGGAATGAGTGTCTTTATTTTCGTTGAGCAAACAGAACGACGGCTGCTGGGCGAGCATCGCCTGAGCGAGGCGAAGAGAGGCGTCGCTTAGCCTTTACCCTCTTTCATTTTGTTTGCATTTCCCGTCGGGCCAACGCAAGGCAAACGATATTTACCTTCAACTCCTGTCACTCTCCAGTAAATAATTTTACCTTTAAAAGCGGTAGTTATTTGTAGCGAGTGCGGAGGAATATTTGTTGATGCGTTGCTTGAAAAAAGAACAGGACACTAAGTTCGTAAGCAGCAGCAGCAATGGCATAAAAATAAAAGGCGAAGAGTGTCGATTTCGCAAAAGCAAAGGCTTAGCATCTCATTTGGCGGGGCGGGGCGGGTGAGGTCGGGCCCGGGCCCGGCCCGGAGGAGGACGGATCGCACAGCGGCCGGCCGGAGGATGTGTCTCGGATGACGGTCCTCTTGCGTCACGTCGTCACACCCCAGGTCGTCACGCTGGTGTCACACTTTCTCTCTCTCTCTCTCTCTCTCTCTCTCTCTCTCTCTCTCTCTCTCTCTCTCTCTCTCTCTCTCTCTCTCTCTCTCTCTCAGGTGGAATGCAAACAGATGACTCGAACTTAACCGACGCTGTCAAATGAGTGACCGAGAGCCGTTCGTCTTCTCCGGTTACAATCTTTGTATTTGTCTTGTGGAACTCCCTGAGTGGATCCCTGGTCAGGTCATGCCCGGCCCGACCCGGCGGTGCGTAGGTGTTTGTTGAACCGGCTGGGGCCGGGGTTGGGCGGGACGGGGCGGGGCGGGCCGCAGTGAGAACCGTAAGGGAGGCGCAACTGGTGAAATATCCTCTTCACCTCCCCGTGTTGCGGTGGGAGGGGAGCAGCCTGTTGACCGAGAGCTATGTTCGCCCGTGTTGAGGTTGAGACTAGCCGGCCAGTCCGGCTGGCAAGGCATATCGCGAGAAATAATCCTTTGCCTTTTTGCGTGTGCTGCTGCCCCCGGCCACGGCACGGCCCCGGCCCTGGTGGGTAGCACGGAAGGTATCTCTGGCGTCGCCTCGCCCCGCCCCGCCCCGCCCCGCCCCGCCACGGCATCACAACAATACATCCGCTGGCGGGTGAACCTGACACCGCCTCGGTCGGGTCCGGTCGCCGTGCCCGGCCAGGCCGGGCCGGAATACCGGCCATGCTCCGCTACTCCTTCTCTCTGGCCGGGTCGGCGCGGGGCGCGCCAATGCGACGTGGGGCTCAGACCTATCGGGCACACGACAAGACTCTGCTGTCAAGACATATGTGTTCACTGGTTCCGCGGCCCGCGAACCATATTCTTTCAAAATTTAAGCGTCACTAAGTTGGCGCTTGAATGTAGCGTAAGTTACGCTTGAAGGGATTACGCTCGAAATGCACTCTTAAATGCTTCCAGTAATTTTCACTGTAAAGTACAGTGAACCCTGCAGCACTTGCTTAGTATGACTTTCACCACGAGGTACGGTGGGTGAATTCTACTGTAATGAGCTAAAAATGACTTTCACTGTAAGTTGCAGTGATCCACAATGCAGCACCGTAACTTACACTGATATTCACAGCCCACTGGCTCTCCGTAAATTACGTTGAAAATCACCGTAAGCTTTTAGCAGTGTGGGTCTTCGCGGAAAGGAAATCTCCCATACATTTAGATTGGACAAATGGGAGCGCGTAGACATGTGAAGCCACGCGCCAGTAATACGAAAAAGGATAAAGAAAAAAACTGCTTCCGCTGTCGCAGTCAAATATTCGCTGGCTTCGACTTAACTAATTTTATTAGCTGTCAGAATGAATAATTCGCTTCGGTAGCAAACTATGAACTGAGGGAGCTTTACGCGTGCGCTGTCCCACTGAACGAGGTACAACCACGTATTTCCTTCCACAGTTACAAGTCTTTTTCCGGGGTGCACTATTCGCTCTGAAAGCTATCAAAATTAGCTGAGTCGGAGCGACAGCGAATGTCTTTTTTGCCCGTGAATTTTCTCCAGCTGTGCGGTGGCGAGTGCGTGAGCACATGGTGTCCCACACGCGGTGATCCGCTCGCGCCGCGAGCCGTGCGGTGTCACGCCTGTCACGCGTCCACCGGGGCCATCCGAGCTCCATGGAGTCCCCGCCGCGCCCCGCCCCGCCCCGCCCCGCCCCGCCCCGCCCCGCCCCGCCCCGCCCCGCCCCGCCCCGCCCCGCCCCGCCCCGCCCCGCCCCGCCCGCGTTGTCCCATCCCATGCAGCCGCGGTCCCCAGAGATAAGGCGAGCGACGACACGTCTGCAAACACGTCTGCAAACACGTCTGGTTATCTCCCCTCAATAACGCGTAATTTATCTGAGCGTTGTGTGTGACCGCCTGGGCCGGATCGGCACTGACCACACCGCCAGCGCGTTGGATCCGCCCCCGCGTCGCCCCGCGTCGCCCCGCCTCGCCCCGTTCCGCCGCACGGAGAAAAGGATTTAGTTCTCACGACAAAAAAAAAATTCAATAAGGTCTTAACAATTTTTTTTCTTCCAGCAACTAAAAATCTGTAACGACAACAGTACCCCCACAAAATTTCGGTTGTAGTAACAGATTCTTTGCTCTGCCAACAAATTTTTAGTTGCTGTAACAAAAAAAATTGTTAAGGCTATATCAAAAAATTCCTTTTTTCCGGTTTTCTTCGTGCGCACCCTGCCCTGCCCCGCTGGTAGGTTTTTTTTTACAACCACTTTACTTTTTTAAGTTTTGGCATAGGAAAATACTGACAACGCTTTACGCTTTACTGACTAGGCCTTACGCTAACCGGCTAACCACGCTAACTTTACTTCAGTACAAGCTGCTGATACTACGTATCATCTGCTAAAAAAATGACTATCCACTGGACAATTTTGGTTCGGCTTTTTTCTTGCCTTTGACACATACACCCGCCCGCCCCGCGCCTCAACCCACAGCTGCGGTTGCTGCTCCTGTAGCCGTCGTCTGGAATCGATATAAATCGAAACGGTGTCGATGGTCAGGACTCCTGTATGTGTCCTTCTCCTTTACCAGTCGGGCCAAATCGAGCGTGAACACTGGGTCCATTGTCTGGGGCAGGGTGGGGCTGGAAGGGGCTCGGGGCCCGGTAGCACGGACCAACATCTTGTAATCAAATTATCCTATTGCTTTCCATTTTCCCCTAACAAGCACCGTTCTGGTCGCCCTGTGTGTGGACGACTGGGTGTCAATCAGAGCGCCAACAAGAGGGGCCAGACGGCCAACAAAGCGACGACCCGCGCGGAGCGAGAGAGAGAGAGAGAGAGAGAGAGAGAGAGAGAGAGAGAGAGAGAGAGAGAGAGAGAGAGAGCAGAGGGGCACTGAATGGCCGTGGTGTGTTGACCATTGTGACCAGCGGGAGGTGCTGCTGTTCGCGGGCTGCGCACCCGCCCCGCTGCTAGTCCGCCGGCTGCTCGAGTTTTTGCACATTATTGCTCCCAAAACAAATCACGGCGAAGAAAGAAAGGAGAGGGAAAGACACTGAAAGTGACGGAGCCGCTCTTTGGTGGCTTACATGGATTTTGAAGTCCTGCGGGTTGCGTAAGCCGAGCGCCCCCGTCCCCCGTCTCCTCCCCCCCTCTTTCTCTCTCTCTCTCCCTCTCTCTCCTTTTCTCGCTGTCTTGTGAGTGAGCGTATCAGCGTTCAGGTCTGGAGCCAAATTGCGATAGGGTGTTGCGAGTTGGAGTAGAGGGCTTCCATGGAATAGAGCAGTGTTGTCAAAGTAGAAGGCAAAACCCAATTTGCGTCTCGTCGAGCGGAGGGTAATCAATCACGCCTGCCCATTACGCCATTCCTCTGCACAGATGTGTAGATGTTGCCTAATGGGCAGGCGTGAATACCGACCGCTCATCGCAGATCTGTGTTGGGCGCGTTTCGCCTTCTTCTTTTTGCAACTCTGGAGTAGGATGTGCCCCTCGACATGGTGCATCCCGGAGTGCAAGGATGTGCGGGGTCCTTCCGTTGGAATGTATCCCAGTGGAGCCCCTCATCCAGGTGGTGCCGCCCGCTGGGCCTGAAATCAACTCCTGCCGCTATTACAGGTGACTAAACAGGATTAAATAGACGCCATAAACCGGCCGACTCGGACGGACCTCCCTGCCGCGCCGTGGCGGGCCGTGGCGGGCCGTGGCGGGCCGAGGCGGCGGGTGTCTGCCGCGGGCAGCGGCGGGTGCCCGACCAGACAGGGACAAAGGACGGGAGATAAAGATCCGGCTTGGAACAGAGTGAGGAGGGGGGCAGGGGTTGGTAGGTCGGTGCTGGAAAAAAAAATTATGTCGGAACCAATCATTTTTGTGTTGTTCTTCGATTTTCAATACCATTACTGTGACACGTATCATTAGTGCCGAAACTCTTGCCTACATTAGCCCTTTTATCTTTTTCATTTTCTCTTTTTAGTGTCAGTTGTGAAATATCACTAAAAGGAAATTTTCGAAACAAAAATTATATTTGTATCTAAATATAATTCTTGTTTCGAAAATTTCCGTCCCAGTTTTGATTGCCCAATCCTGATGTGATCCGGACGACAGCGACGCGGCTGCTCGTTCCCGCCCCGCGCCCCGCGCCCCGCCTCCCATCCGACTAGTGTATCCAATTGTTTCCCTTGCCTGCCCCGGTATGGCGGGGCTCCGGCTCACACACATGTGTAGGTGCACAAAATGGACGCCGGGCGGGGCGGGGTGGGGTGGGGCGGGCCGAAGGGGCTGGGCAGGCAGAGCCCCGCCGGAGCCCAAGCGCGCCCCAGCGCAGCGCAGAGAGCCGTTTGATGCCCCTCACAGCTCGTGTCGTTATCAGATCACTTTTATTGACCCCCGGCCCAGAACATAATGGTACAAGATAAGTCCATTACGAATAAAATATGAGCCGCGGGGCTCGTCGAGGGCCACAAGAAAAGGGAAGAGGTTCGCAAGGGGCTCGCGTGCGACCAGCGTGCGACTCGCGGGGGTTTCTGGGTTTTTAATCTTTGCGCGAAAGCCTTAGCTTCACCAGAACCGCTAGCGCGCTTTCGCGCGGGGAAGCGTCTGTTGGGGCGGCTGATTAATGTTCAGATGTGCTGCCTGGACAAGTGACAACACTGGAGACTCCAGGACCTCGTCCAGGACGCACACACACACACACTTACACGCACAGCCCAGCAGTGTTGACGCCTCCGTGCACCTGAGCAAGGGTTCTCCAGACACGACTCGTCCCTCATGTGGGCTGCTACTCTTTCGTTTCTTCTTCTTCTTCTTCTTCTTCTTCTTCTTCTTCTTCTTCTTCTTCTTCTTCTTCTTCTTTCACTAAACATCCTTTTTTTTTCTTTCTTCCTCTTTTTTTTTAAAAGACGAATTGCCTTGCTATTTTATGGTTTTCCTGGTTTCTTGAGAGAACATAAGACACACGTGTGTCAAATAATGTATGAACGACTACTGTTCGTACAAAGACCGGGCAGAGGGAGGCGCACTACCGAAAGACTCACGTCCATAAAACTTTCGACCTGACTACTCCATCATTAGGTCATTAATCCCTTTCTTTATTTTCATCCGCAATATTGTATAATTATCGAGTGCATTATATGGACTTTGCACGAGTATAAAAGTGTTTACGGCGAAAGGGTTACTGTTTGTTGTGGCCACATTGTTGTATACAGCCGCATCATAACGGGAGGCTCCAACGACGGCAATATCACCCGGGGGAAAAAATACGTATGCCCGTAGCGCGGCAGAGCACCCTTGCAGAACGCAGGCACCAGGCACCGCTACCGCTGGTCCAGTTAAGCAGAGCCAGCCAGCACTATTCATTGACTTTGACTTGACTTGAGAGAACCGGGTCACAAATGAGATTCTTATTTCTGACTGAAAGGGAGCGACATATTTTACGTAGCCCAAAAACAAGTGAGCAAATTCCACATCGCTGAATTAGAGTGATGTGCGTTGGCACGACTTTCCCGTGATCTGAGGTCACTCAAATAGAGTGGTATGAATTCATGACACTCGTTTTGAGTCATCTCGGTTTCGGTTCATCATACCCAACCCTCAGTGTTATTCTATTAATGTGACGCCTTCGCATTTGTTTCCATGTAAACACTATCGCACATTGGTTAACAAATGGTGTCGGTGTCACGTTCGATGCATCGCGAATCGGCTAGGCGTAGCGTGGTAAATTCGGACAAATACATGCACTCAAAAATGGCATTTTTAAATATGGAAACAATAAACGTGACATCACATGAATTAATTAACAGTATGGAATATGTGAGGACTGAAAAGGAGTGATGTCAATCATATCCAGCTCCCAGAAGTGATGAAATTTGGGTCACTGATGCCGCTTCCCTGAGAGCGAGGATATGCCGCCTGCTCTACAGTGAGAGAGCTCAGTGCCTCGTGTGACGTTGTAATAACTTATCACGAGCATTTGCTGGCCGCGCTCCTCGCTGCCGACAGCGTTCAGTCATCGTCGGCCCGCACCCCTTGGGCCCTGCTGCTGGTCAGGTCAGGGCACGGCTGCAGGCTGACTCCGAAGATCGCTCCTGCGCCCCCGTCCTTGTCGCACTCTTGGGGCCTAGCCATCCACCGCCATAGGTGCGACAAGGAAAGGGGGGTGCGAGAGCGATCTCCGGAATGAGCCTGCAGCGCGGCTGCGAGGCTGCGAGGCTCATGGGATCATCCGGGTCCGGCCTGTCAGAGTGTAAGGTGATCGGAATATCATGCGCATGCGCGCGCGCTCTGGGCCTGACGTGGCGTGGCGCGGCGCGGCCGGTGTCCAACAACTGGAACACGGTAGGGCCCGCCCGCACCGACGACGCCACGCCGCGCCACAGCTAATGTGACACTAATGTGGGACTCATCTCGCACCCCTCCTCTCTCTCTCTCTCTCTCTCTCTCTCTCTCTCTCTCTCTCTCTCTCTCTCTCTCTCTCTCTCTCTCTCTCTCTCTCTCTCTCTGTCTCTCTCTCTGTCTCTCTCTGTCTCTCTGTCTCTCTCCCTCCCTCCCTCTCTCTCTCTCTCTCTCTCTCTCTCTCTCTCTCTCTCTCTCTCTCTCTCTCTCTCTCTCTCTCTCTCTCTCTCTCTCTCTCTCTCTCTCGTTTTCGTCTCCTCCACCTCGAGTTGACCACGCCACGCCCTTATTCGTGTCCCAGGGGAGCCTCACGAGGTGAGCTACTCTTTATTGAAGCTGGTCTGGACCGGTAGCGGGGGACGGCCAGGCCTGTCCTGTCCTGCCGGCTCCGGGACGATTCCCACGACACTCCTCAGCAGCCCTGACCGTGCGCTGCTGAGCGAGGCGAGGGCCCTCTGCTGCGCACAGGTTTATTGTTTCAGCGTGCCCCGCCCCGCCCTGCGTCGGCTCAAACTCACTGCGCTCTGTTTGGTCCGCTTATTGCCAACTTTTCTGGCAGCTCTGCACAGACCCGACTGGACTGGATTATCTTTTATTCCATGGTGTTTGGATTACTTAAGACCTACTTTTTCTGGCTACAACACCGTCGCAGAGCCACGCCGTTACGTCGCACAGCCCTTTGTGACCCACGCAACGAGCAGTCTTGCATTCGGTGTACCAGAAACTCGTAATATCGTCGTGGGTGTCAAGTCAAGTCACATTTTGGTCTTGTCCTCTATGGAACGGTGCGCACTGCTTAGAACATTATCGGGGTAGCCAACCCTGTGCAGTTGTTCTTTTTTCCCCCGTTGCACCCGGGTACTTAGTCAAATACGGTCCTGCTGGATATTTGGCGTAGAAGTTTTGGCCGGGCGTGTCCTGAAGAAGGCGACGCATCCGGTTACACGCCACCGCCTTCTTCCTATACCTATTCCCGATGATACATAGGTTGACGTTCTTCCTTCTTTTGATAGTCCACGATAGCCCCCCAGAACCCCCCCCCCTCCTCCCCCCGCCCGGCCAGTCTCTTCCTCCTCCTCACCTGGTGCGTTTGCTGTGACAAGAATGTGAGACGAATCGTCCGAACCTACGGGGGAGGGCTGTTTGTTGGGGTCTACAACTCGGGGACACGAGCGCTACCTGTGCGTGCCGCCCCGACGGGCCCCGGCGGCCCCCCGGGGGGCTGCTCTGTGTAGTGTGTATGTATGTTTGTTGGGGGGCACCGCATCCCCCGACCCCCGCTGCCTCCCGGGGGCCCCGGGCCCCGGGCCCCGCTGGTGCGGTTGAAGCACCGCCCGATTCCTAGAAGTTCCCTAAATTTTGACTGCGGCAAATCTGTTCCGGTTCTTGACGTCGACCCCAACTGCCTATGCCTATTAGGCTCGGGCCTCCTCCCACTTTTGGCAAAGGCTGTCTACTCCGACAATTTCAAATAATTAAAAGAGAGGAAAAAAAAGCAACTGACATTGTAGCAATATGAAAAGAAATGATGATAAAACGCCGCCTCTTGCCGCGGAGCATGTATGCCTCTGTGTGCCTCGACTGGAGTGCGCGGTGCGGCAGCCTGCAGGCGTCTGCATTCCTGGAAGCGACGCGTTGATATCGCTCTGGAAAAAGGACAAGACGGGAGCGGAGGGCAGGGCGTCCGGGGCGGGCCGGGCCGGGCAGTGCAGTGCATTGCACAGATGGCTTGCATTGCTCGTCGCAAAATGTTGAGGGAGGAACGGCAAAAGAAACGATCACGTTTTCCGTTTCACTTCACAGGAAAAAGGTGTGAGTCAAGTTGCAGGCTGATACCGTTTTACGCCGTTTTACTTGTGATTAATTCCATATGCCACCCCACCGAGCGACTGTTGGTCAGGCTGCTCCGAGAGAATACTTCTTAAATTAATTTAGATAGAGAAATTAATGTACAACCCGACCAAGTTCCGTACAATAGAATTTCGGTTGGTTGTCTTGAAATTCAACATGTCAGTTTCGTCCCCATTACCGACCTCCATGGCGAGGGGCTTTCCTATCGGTTCCCCGTTTTGCGAAATGTCTCCACCGGCTCCCGCACTTCAGAAAAAGCGAGAGTGTTGTGGTTTTCCCCGGAGGTTGAAGGTGTAATGTCTGCTGGCGGTGACCCCAGGTGGCTGGCCAGCCAGACTCTGGGGTGAGTAACCCCAGCTGACTTGCCTTCTCTCCTGGGGCAGCCCCGCCCCACCCCACCCCGCCCCGCCCCGCCCCGCCCCGCCCAGCCCCGCCCAGCCCCGCCCCGCCCCGCCCCGCCCCGCCCCGCCTGCTTGCGCTTCACATCCGAGCTCAACAGCCGCGAGCGTAGGCAACCCGCGGCGGGCGAGTGCGCGCGCTGCATGCGGCTGCCTACCCGCCGGGCTGACGTGCTGCTCGCCCCCCGGCCAGCCCAGCCCAGCTCGGCCCGGCCGCTGTACCGTTCCGTTCCGTACGCTTAGCTTTGTGCGAAGGGAGTGTCGGTGTTCGTATAGGAGGACGTGGCAACCCTGCCGCGGCGCCAAAACGCAAGGACTTGGCAACAGGGCGCGCGGTAGTCGGCGCTGCGGGGCCTAACATCGAGAGAGCGGGAGAGAGAGAGAGAGAGAGAGAGAGAGAAAGCAAGAGAAGACGCTCTTCGCTGTGCTGGCCCGGCCCGGCCCGGCCCGCGGCCATCCTGAAATCGTCGAGTCGTGCTCGCTGCTGGGTCTGGTGCGCGAGGCGAGGAGCGAGGAGGGTGCGCGCAGGAGGACTCGTAGGTGGCGGCACCCCGCCCTGGAGCTCGACGGGGCGCTGATGGGGTGCTTGGGCCCCGCCGCGTCCCCATGGCCCGCGGCGGCTGCGGCTGCGCCTGTGCCCCTCCATGCTGCGCGGCCGGGCCGGGCCGGGCGCAGCAGCTCCGCCATGTTGTCGGAGGTGGCCGGCCCGGCCCGGCGCGCGGCCTCTAGTGGCGCAACGCACTTGGGTTGGGTGGCACTGCGAGGCACCGAGGGACGCGCCCCCTCTCTTTGCGGGTTTGCCTCATGTTAGAAAGACATTAGTAAAATGACAGTATTTTAAAATTTTGTCAGGAAAAATTCTGTCGCAGCAGATTATGAAAGAAAAAGTGAGAGGAACATTATTATCTTCATCACCAATTTGTGCGCAGCCGGCCGTGCAGGAGTCGGTCCGACTCTGCTTCCTTCAGGTTTGCGATAGATCACACTTATAACCAAGGTGACCGAGCCAAAAGTGTTAGCTAAACCGTGCAACATTGGGTCTCGTAAATTAAATGATGTGCAGCGTGAAAAAAGCCTGAACGGAACCAAGAGTGACACGGTCCTGGTCTGAACTTGTGCGGCCTTAATCAACTTTTACTCCAATACCAAAAATTCTCGCAAACAAATATGAATAAGGACAATTTCAATTATATGTATCTATCCTATTAGCTTTATTAAAAGTAATAAAAGTTCAACTCTCTTTTCTATAACGAATTCCAATATCCCCGACGACGAAAACATAAACAAACCAGTAATAAGCAGTATCATCTTATTCTTGCAATTCCACTTTGGATTGAGATTTTTTTGTGTCTTTCAATGTATTTCTGTGCATTTGAAAGTATTTTTGTGTATTTTCTAGTATTACTGTGTGCGCGTTTTCCTTGAGTTGGACGCCCATTGCGAGGCTTTGTGCCACCGGCGTGTAGCTCGCAGAGTGTCTCAAACACTAAACTGCGCCTTTGAACTGCGCTAGTGTGCCCACAGTGAACATCACGTTATTTTTTTTTTCCGAATCCCTGTCTTGTCTGTGAGTTTAGTTCGAATTCGGTGTACAAATTTCGTGAATTTGAATTGAATTTGTCTGAATTGAATTGAATTCGTTTTGAATTAGCTTTGAATTTTTTGATTTTATTGCGAAGTTTTTTGAAATTATTGTGAATTTATTGTGAATTTACTTGAATTCGTTTTGAATTTGCTTGATTTTTTTTAATTCGTTTTGAATTCGCGTGAATTAGTTTTGAATTCGCATGAATTAGTTTTGAATTCGCGTGAATTAGTTTGAATTTTTGTGAATTTTGAATTAGTGGTGTACATCAAAATTCGGAGTTATTTACCCCCTCGGTTTAGTTCAAACACTAAATGTCTGCCTAACGCTGCGCCTGTTGTAGCGTCGCGCGGCGGCGATGCGCTGTACTTCTTGCACGATCAAGTTTCGTGGAGCTTCCTGTCCAGTAGTCGTGGCCGTGTCCAGCCAGGAGGGCCAGGCCGGCGGCAGGGCCCGCTGCGCTGGACACTAGGAGAGGGGGAGAGAGAGAGAGAGAGAGAGAGAGAGAGAGAGAGAGAGAGAGAGAGAGAGAGAGAGAGAGAGGGAGGGAGGGGGGGGGGCGTTCAATCCGCTCTGCCGTTTGTCCCTGCTCCCCACTGACACGCTACACCCCGCCCTGCCCCGCCCCGCCCTGCCCTTCCCGGCGTAGACGCTTTTCCGCTCCGGTCGGTAAGTGATCCCTGCACATCCTGCAGGACGCCCTCAGACACCCTTTTGCCTGTCGGCAAACTGCGAAGTTTACCCTGTCGCCGCAATGCGTCCCGTGCCACTGTTATCGAGCATGTGTCGGCATGTCGCCCTCTGTGTCGGTGTACATGGTTTTTGTGTGTGACACATGGTATAAATTTTTAATGGGCCTTAAAAACGGAATCACTCTCTGCTTTCGTACGCCTCTCTCTCCAACGGCCCGCGGGCTTTAGCAAAGCCTTGCCAACATAACAAACAAGGCCTCGTTTCTTCCCTTTAAATTTTCTCCGACTATTTTTGCCTCCTTCCCCCGCCCCTCCCCCCCCACCCCGCCCTCCTCCCGCGTACTCTCTCTCTCTCTCTCTCTCTCTCTCTCTCTCTCTCTCTCTCTCTCTCTCTCTCCCCCCCTCTCTCTCTCTCTCCTCTGTCAGCGGTGCAGTGTCCACTGCGAAAAGTGCGTTGTGAAGGAGTCAAATTATTTGTCGCTCGCTCCGCAAGGCGGAATGGCTCCATTATAGAGTAATTTTGACGACGTTTGGGTAATTTTGTAGACTTTATTTGAGACGTGTGATTCAACATTACTATACTGAAAGGATTTCAACATATCACATAAAACTAATTTTGAGTCGTTTAAAGCAAACCACACTTTTATTGTGTTATTAAAAAAAAGCTCAATTCGGGCGAGTAATGTGTCTATTAAATTCTCAATTAGTTGTAGGTCAATCACGAGTAAGAATAGATTAATGTACATTTACAGCATATTTTGTAAATTATCATTTACAAAATATGTCGGTAATCTACAAAGATATTTTTCTCAGTGGTCGATGCACTGTAAAAAATGTCATCTAAACGAACAGTCAATCTCTTTCAATATTTTCACTGACTCCGTGTTGTTGTAGAACAACAAAAGTAGTTCAGGAACAACAAAAGTTGTTTGGGCGAACATCAAAAGAGTTGTCCATTACAACCAAAGTTTTTCAGCAGCAACAAAAGATGTTCAGAAACAACAAATGTTGAAAGTTCTTCAGGAACAATGAAACTTGTTGAAGAATAGCAAAAGTTGTTAAGGAACAACATTGCTGTTTAGGAACATCATTGCTGTATTGCAACATACCTTCCCGTTTTTTATCAACAAGTTTTATTGTTCTCGAACAACATTGTTGTTTGTCTACAACACCGTCATCAGTAAGAGAGTTGTTTTTCAAGAAATGTTTTTTACAGTGTGTGTTGCGCTCGTGTATGTATGTGTGTGCCTCGTTAGTCTTACATCGTATCCTATCGCGGCCGTATCGAGCGAGTCGAAGCGACACGCTACTCGCTCCTTCGCACGTTCTTCCCTCAGGAGAGCACGCACGCAGGCCCCGGCAGGACCAGGTCCCTCTTCTTTTCCTTCTTGACCGTCGCAAAGTCTCCATTCCGCTCATTTCATTTTACACTCTTTCTTTAAAAAATCCGCACAAAATTTTGTAATTTGGTTACGCAGGTTTTTCATCGGATTTTAGAATTTTTTTCATCGGATTCTAGAATTTTATTTTGTACACGAGCTATAATATCATATCAAAAGATTTTGTTTCACCGATACAAATTTCTATATCACTGTGCCCGTTTACAGAAAACTGTAACAAACTTGATACAAAAATTTGTATATTTTTTAGAGTGATTGTACTAATGGAGAGCTGTCTGAACCACTTCGTGTAAGTGACCCTGAACGTGACAAATCTCTCGAGAGTGTATCTCCAGGACCTGAACGTTAGTTGTACTGATAATAGTTGTAGTGTAAAATTGTTTGCTCCGGTTGCGCGGTCGAACCACCTTCTCACCCCACCCTGTGGCGGGGCAGAGCATGAACCTACTCTTTGGCTTTTCGGGAGTTCAAAGTAAACCGCTCCGGTCCTCCTCCTCCTCCGCCTCCCCCCCCCCCTCCCCCCTCCTCTTCCTCGGGTCTTTTGTGAACGTGAGGACATTCCTGCCCCACTCGCCCCCGCCCCGCCCCGCCCCGCCGCGCCCCGGCGGCCCGAGAGGTGGTCGCCGTGATGTATCTCGGGCCGAACAAAAAGTGGCATAATGACCGGTGCCCGTTGTCACTACAGCGCCTTGCCGGCCCGGCCCGCGCGGCTCAGCCGCCGCAGCCGCCGCAGCCCAGTCGAGGACCGCCCATATCCAATTAAAATAATTTAATGGTGTGCGCGTTTGCTTTGTGGCCAGTCGGACACGATGCTGGACCGCGGCTGTGTGTGTGTGTGTGTGTGTGAGAGAGAGAGAGAGAGAGAGAGAGAGAGAGAGAGAGAGAGAGAGAGAGAGAGAGAGAGAGAGGGGGAGAGAGAGAGGTGCGGGACCACGTCCAGGTCTCGTCACCCTCTTTATTACCTCCTTGTTTTTGCGGCGTGTCGTCCCGTGTCGTCGAGGGTCTTTACCGTCGCGTCGCGCTGCTGCCCCGCTTGTCCGCAGCACCGCCCCTGCATCCCGTCACGCCCCGCCGCCGGCTTTACCGCCGCCGCTGCTGCAGCTTTTTCTTTTCTCATTAGCGCGAAGGCGCCACCTACCGGTGAGGTGGGTAAACAGGCTGATCAAACTTCCGCCGGCCGGGGACGGAGAGGTGCCGGCCTCCGCTCTCTCTCTCCCTCTCTCTCTCTCTCTCTCTCTCTCTCTCTCTCTCTCTCTCTCTCTCTCTCTCTCTCTCTCTCTCTCTCTCTCTCTCTCTCTCCTCTCTCTCTCTCTCTCTCTCTCCTCTCTCTCTCTCTCTCTCTCTCTCTCTCCCCCCCCCACCCTCTCCCTTTGGGCTGCTCACCTCGTCAGGACAGCGAACACGACGGCACACCGTCAAGCGTGCGCTTTCCAAGGCACCCCTTTTGGTTGTGGTCGTTGTGGTGCAGTACCAGGAAGGGCGCGGCTCGGCCCGGCCCGGCCCTACACGGCATCACGTGGCCTTGGGCCTCTCGCCCTTTTAAAAGAGCAGGGGGGAGGGGGGAGGGGCACACGATAGACGCCTTGACTTACTGCACAAACTTTTTAAGTTATTACGGTTATTGTTATTGCTGGCAAACTGATGTTACAACGATAATAATAATAAAAGTAATAATGACAACAAACGAACGCTTGCGGCCAAATCCATATAACGAAACGAAGCAGACGAAATATTATGATTGCCAAGGTGTATAATGGCGCGACTCTTTTGCCCGCTCCGTTTTATTTACTTTATTTATCTCCTCCCCCGACTACAAATGGCGCATGTTGCCCCCCCCCCCCCCCCCCCTCACCCGGCCGCAGAGGCGCATACCGCAGGCATAGCATGCACACGACATTGCTCGCATTCTGCGGACCGAGACGTCCTCGCCAGGCCCGGCCCGGCCCAATGGCGTACGGCGCCGCAGCCAGGAAAAAAAAACCGCACATATTTATCAAAATGGGGGCGGTTGAAGCAGATGGAGGGGAGGATGTAAAAAGTTAAGGCCAAAAACGCGTTAGACGTTGAAGGCTCAAAATAACAGGAGGACTTGGCTGGCGGATACCCCCACCTCTTATCCACTAAACAATGCCCCTCTATTGTCCTCGTGTGTGTGTGTGTGTGTGTGCACGGACGTGTAGGTGTGTGTATGTGCCACCCGATCCGGCTTCTCAGGCCGCGCGTCAGGCAGGTGTCAATGGAGCGAAACACATGCACAAGAGTCAGTACAATGCATTTTGCGGCGGCTGGCTTTTCGCATCCTCGTAGCGCCCTTATCGCTCAACTCAACGAGGAGGAGAGAGACAACCGCATGTTTCTCCCTCCCCAGCATTCCTTACTTCCAAAAAACTGGCAGGGCGGCGGCGGCGGGCGTCACATGTTGGCCCGTTTTGCAGCGCGTCGCGCCCCACCCCACCCCTCGCCGGGCGTTCCCCTGCATACGACACACCTGAGATAGCCAGCCGTAAATCAGCCGTGTGGTTTGGTCTCCGTCACGGAGCCGCCGGTTTGCAACGCGCGACAATGGCCACGGCCGCGCTCTGTCAGCGTCAACAATGCAAACAAGCTCGCGACTAACAACGCGTAACAATGAGGGAATGACTCTGTTTCTAAAGGCCCTCTTTACCTCGTGCGGTAGCTGCAGCGGCCACTTGCCACGCTCCAGAGACTCATCGACGCCTCCCTCGTGCTTGCTCCATTTCGTTAAAGAACGCAGCGTGAATTAAATACCCCCTCCCCCCCCCCTGTTAAATAAAAAAATGAATTTGGCTGACCCCTTGCCTTATTCGACCGGCTCCCGCCTCGCCCACGCCCGAGCGCCGTGCGGTCTCCAGCCACGGCTCCAGCAAGCTGGAAACTCGTCAATGGCCGTTTTGCACATTCATCACGTGGCGTGTAGTGACAGGATCGTCGCGAGGACCATCAATATCGGAGTTTGACGCGGCGGCTGCGTCCCATGGGACAGCAGCGCGACAACAGCGCGACCACGAGAGCCACTATCCCCGCTATGTTCCCTGGAGGCCGGGCGCGAGGCCGCGGGCCCCACCCGGGCCGCCACCGGGCCGCGCACATTACACTAACTCTCTGTGCTTTCCAGTAAAATGTTCTCCTCAAAGTAGCCGTGGTCAGTCCAGAGAGGCGGGCTCTCGCTGCAGGAATGTGTGTTCGCTCTCGACACGGCGGCGCGCGCTTTCGCATACTCGGCTGGATTTGAATGCGCGAGGCGCTCGCCTGAGCTGTGCAGTCGGGCACCCCGTCGGCCCCGCGCCGCCCCGCACCGCCCCGCACCGCCCCGCGCCTCTCCAGCCTCACCTCTCAGGTAACCGAGCTGCGCCCGCTGCGCCTCCGTTCCGCTCGATTCCCCAGGCCCATTCATTGGCGCTATGTAGTCCAAATAACGCGTCTGGTCTCTGACTCACCCGAGGGATGCTGCTGGCTGGTTCGTCGTGGTTCCAGGACAGTCGGCGCGCTCTTCCGAGAAGCCCGGTGCGCCCTGCGGCGGGGCTGGACGGGACGCCTGCCCCATTGTCGCCTCCACAGCGCGGCAGCGCGGCGCAAACGTGTTGAATGACGTATTGAAAATCGGGACCGCTTCTTATTTGCGGGCGTGCAGGAAAACTCTCGCGAAGTGGCAGTAGCAGCCGAGCCGGTGCGGCGCGCGGCAGTCGTATCACAGTTAGACTGCTGTGCTGCGTCACGGGAGGGTAGGGGGGGGGAGTGGTTCTCCGCCGCACCTGCAGGTGCAGGTGAGCTCGAGCTCGCAGTTGCACCGGTCGGCACCGGCACTGTGCGCCCCGCCCGGCCGTCTGGCGCCGCCCCGCCCCGCCCCGCCCGGCTGTCAAAGGCCCGCGCGTGAAATACCACCCGCCTCCGCCAGCTCGTCAGCCTCCTGGATGCGACGGGCCAGGTCCTTGTCCTTAGCGCCACCCTCGGCTATTTACACTCCTCGATGATGGGCTGGTCCGGTTCCCACACTGCGCGCTGCCGGTGCACCTCAGGTGCAGCTCGACCCCTATCGCCGTCCCCGCCAGGTCTCCGCAGCCCTCAATGAGCCGCCGCCGAGTTATACTGCGCGGCTGTATATTCTATTATGGTTTCATTATCGATCCATAAAGCGCTCTCATTGTCGCTCCCTTGTCCCCCTCGGTCCGCTGCGAAATGATGCTAGGCGGCCAGGCACGGCCCGGTCCTAGGAGCAGGGACGAGCCGACGGTTTTGTTATCATTTGCAAACAGGAGAGGTGGAGGTGGAGGTAGGCGAGGGATAGGGGGGGGGGTCAGTCCCCTTTACCTGTTGCCGCCCAGGTTTACGACCTGCGTGCAGAAGGGCTGGGGGAGCAGCTCAGCGCTGCCCGGCCGGCCTGCGCCGAGGACGAGGACCTCCTGAGGTGGAGGTCCTCGAGGTCTTGAGGAGCGCGTTGAGGACTGCTGCAGTCCGCACTTCTGCGCCATACCGCTGTGCAGCACGCGTCACCGAGGCGAGGGCCGGGGCGGGGCTGGGTGGGGCGGGGCGGGGCGGGGCGGGGCGGGGCTGGGGCCGGGGCGGGGCGGGGCTGGGCCCGGGGCGGGCCTCTATAGGCGCGAGCCCCGAGCTGCTCGAGCCCTCCTCACTTATGCGGCGGCACGCCTCGAGCGCCACGCCACGCCGCGCCACGACTCGTGCAACGCAACGCCACGCCGCGCCGCACGCCCCGCGCGCCACCATACCGCGCCTACTCTGCTGGCGACAAACCATGAGACAAATTTGATTTATTCCCCGATAAAGGCTTGCTGGGGCGCCACGCCGCGCCGGTCCCGCATTCCTTAGCGCCACGGTGCGGCGGGCGGCGGGCGGGGCCCAGACGGGGGCCCACAGTGGTCCAGGCAGCACACCGGGGCTTCGGTGGTCCCCCCCGGTCCCCCTCACCTGGGTCCGGGCCGGGCCGGGGCCTGCTGGGTGCTGGATGCCCAACACGCGCTTTACAAGGTATAATGGATTTCCCACGGCCGACTCCTCCGGAGGTCGACTCGGCCGGTGCAGGGTGGGGCAGGGGCAGCGCGGGGACCTCCGGACAGGGCCGAGCTCGGGCTGTGCCAGGTCCGGGCTTGGCCGGGCTGCGGGGGCACCGGCACCGGCTTGTCGGACCCAAACTACATTTGGGTGCCGGTGTTGAGTTCATATAGCGATGGTCCCTCGCTCCTTCGTGTTTCTTTTCTAACCCGCGGCTATAAATCATGGACACTTCTTCCTCCTCCTCTTCTTTCCCTCCTGCCTGTTTCTTCTTCTTTCATTCTGATCCTTTCCCCTCCTCAACCTTTTCTTCCTCCCATTCTACATCGTCTCGCCCTCTCTCTCTCTCTCTCTCTCTCTCTCTCTCTCTCTCTCTCTCTCTCTCTCTGTATCTCTTCTCCAGATTTGGGACCTTTGCCGCCCGGTACCCCATATCCTCAAACTGTTATCAACTCTTAGGCTACCTTACGCCCAGCGGGAGTCCAGCCCTGCACCACAGGGCGCCCATATAGCCCATCACGCTTGCGTGTCGGACCAGGTCAGTGTTGCCAACACACGTGACACTCTCTGGTCGTGCTTTGGTCTCTAAAAGCCCCGCGCTCGGCACCGCCCGGGGAGTGGAAAAGCTTCCAGAGATTTCATCCGGTTTGGGCGCGCCGGTCCAGCTGCTCCCCGGGGAAAGGGAACTTGCCTGTGTGTGTGTGGGGAGGGGGGGGGGATTGAGGGGGAGGAGGGGGGTGCTAGGCCACGTTCACCGGGTTATAAAACAGCAGCCTCTTGTCTAGCACCTTGTCTGGAACAAACGGCCATTGACGTACAGCGGCCAGGACATCCTGAATCAACATCAACAACCCTCTCCGTTTATATACATCCTGTATTTTGTAATATTTATTTTCGTCCTTTTTATTACTTATCCCTTAAAAGAAAAAGCTGATTTCGGGCTTTTGGTAGCTGAGCTCCGTCCCTTGCGTCTTGGCCCAGATATCCGGCCGTACGACACCCGATCCCCCGGCGCGCCGCTGCGGCGCCTCGCTCGCCCTCGCCTCGCCTCTTCAGCATCATTATTAGCATCTCATTTCTTGTCGCGCCGCCTTTATTTTGACATAATATCGTGCGACGCCGATCCCCATGCGAACGGCCGGCCGGCCGAGCGTACGGGTCGGGCTTATTGCGTTCTCTTTATCCTTCTCCTTGGCTCGCGCGCACGCTGGCGCGGGCAGAGGGCGGGCGGGGCCGGGCGGGGCCGGGCGGGGCCGGGCGGGGCCGGGCGGGGCCGGGCGGGGCCGGGCGGGGCCGGGCGGGGCTGGGTGGGGGCGCCAGGGGCCGCCGTGCCGGGCCCGGGCGTCAGGCCACCTGATCCGATGATGATAAACTTTTTGTTTTGAATTTGTAGTAGTCGGATGTCACGACGCATTCCAGCCGTCCGTCTTGCCGGCCGGGCCGGGTCGGGCAGGGCAGGGCAGGGCAGACTCCCTGAGGCTCAACCCTTGTAGAGCAGGGCGCTATGCTGCAGGCATTCCTCAGGGTGGTGATGGGGTCTTTAAGCAGCTCAGCCCCCTCAGTGCCGATACTTGACCCTGACGTCTCGTGGGGCTTATCTTTGCGATAAGGGTTCGACGGCCTGACCCGGCCGAGCGTGGCCGAACCCTTTGGCCCTTGCTGGCTGGTAGGACACGGCCATAGCGGACGACAGCCGCTACACCAGCCCTTCCCAGCAGCGCCATCAGTCACCGCAATGAAATTCGATACGGCCTGTCTGGCACCCACTCTTGCTCTCCTTTGATACTTTTGTCTTGTGCTGTCCCCTGGGCCCCGAGCCGAGCCCGGCCCGGCGCGGCCCGGCGCAGCTCGGGGGACAAATTAACAGAAAACGAACATTAATTAACACGGGGCTGACCGGCCGGACCGGACCGGACCAAACCGGGACCAGCACCAGCAGCCTCGTGCCCAGCTCAGCCGGTCCTCTGAAAACCGAAAAGCGCAGTAGGCTATTCCGGTGGATGGAAAACAAGAAGTCAAGAAGTGCAAAAGCGGATCCGGAAAGGGTTGGATTGGTTGCCGAGTTTGAGAAATCGTTGATTTTTCACACGATTTATCATACTTTGCAACCAATTTAACCTTTTCCGGATCCGCTTTTGCACTTCTTGACTTCTTCTTTCCCATCCACCGGAATAGCTTATTTCGAATTCCTAAATTAATCGAGAAAATTTGGCAGACATTCTAAACTGTGTGTATGGGTGTGGGCGCGCGCGCGTGTGTGAGTGTGTGTGTGGTGTGTCCTTGGAGCGGACCGGCGGCACCCCCTACTTTACCTGGGCGACGGGGTTCCGACCTAACCTAACCTCACCTCACCTTTGGGTCGGTCTCATGGGTCGACCGCACCGGGCCGGGGACCAATATACATCGCTTGGTTTTGCCACAAATAACCTTAAAAGGAAGTTCCATGTCAATATTGTGGCACTTCAATAATAAAATGTAAAAATAAGAAAAAAAAGGTCGGCGGGGCGGGCGTTTTGGTGCAGCCGCAGACCGCCATGTGAGCATCACCCCCGGGCCGGGCGGGGCCGCCGCACAGCGAGCGCAGCCAGCACAACCTAGCACAGCGGGGCGCCGCGTGACTCACGTAGTGCCAACATGCCGAGGCTACAAATGATAAGACGACTGACAGAGTTTTCTCTTCTTTCTTTTTCATTTTATTTCTTTCCTCCTTTTCTGTGTCGACAGTATCTCGCTTTGCCTTTTATTAGTGCCATCTCTGTGCTTTGGCTGCGGCATGAGGGTAGCTGGGGGCTGAAGCGACCGGGCCGCGCCGCGCTTCTGCATCCACACGTGGGAAAAACTTTACGCTTGACGTGAACATTTCCCCACCTTACCAGGAAAAGGCAACGAAGTGTTGCCATCTCCCCCTTTTGTTTCGCTCTCCATAAAAGAGCACAGACGGATAAATATTCGACGCTTCCCCCTCAAAACGTTGCTTTTCATTAAGGAAAATCAAATCAGCGGATAATGACAAGAAGAAGAAGAAGAGGTGGCGGACCACCCCCCAATCTCGTGTGACTGAACAGGAAGATCCCAGATATGTCTTGTGGGATGACGTGTGTGTGTGTGTGTGTGTGTGTGTGTGCGCGTGTGTGTGTGCGTGCCCCTTTGTGTGTGGTGTTTGTGTGCGCTTGCCCACCAACACAAACAGCCGTACCGCTCGCTGGTACTGTGTCACCTGGTCCAGCACTGGGCAGGGGGTGGGGGTGGCTGGCTGCCGGCCTGCCTGCTCAACGTGTGCGGTGCGGTGCCCGCTGCCCGCCCCAGCCCGCGGCACACTCAAACGAATCCCAACGCCTGGCGCAGCCCGGCGCACCGCCCGGAGCGGTGTCTTGGTTTTGCTTTTGTTTATTTTACTATTTGACTTTCTTTTCGCCGGGCCGGCCGGCGTCAGCCTGTGGGACGCAGTGTCGCTTACCTGAGTGTCACGCCGCCTCGATATCCTACGGTAGAGACCGATTCATTTGGTCACCTTGAAAACGTGTGGGTCGTGTGGGTATACGCCTCTCCCTCTCTGAAAGGTATGCCAGCAAACTATGTCGCGCCTCGAATTTTCGAATTGCTGGGAGAGAGAGAGAGAGAGAAGAGAGAAACCCTATTAACTATACCACACACCATGCTGGCGTTTCATCTGCCCACAACAATAACAGATCCCCAGTAAGCCAACGTGTCATCCACACGTCACAGACACTCGACTCGGCCTCACTCCATTCAGCTACACCGGCCGGCCGGGCGCTGCGATGTGTACGCGGGGGGAACAAGGAACCGCAAGCCATTTTTCCTGAAAGCAATCCGGTGCGGGTATTGTGTTATGTATGGGAGGCCGGGGCCGCCCCGCCCCGCCCCGCGCTGCCCCGCGCGAGGAGCGAGTACAAGAGGCTCATTTGGCAAAACGGCGTGGAAGTGCAACAGCCATTTGGTGGCGCACTGGGATCACGAGCCGCCTGCTCAGCCGGAGGAGTTGTGCTCGCGCCCGCTTCACACATTTTACGCCTGCCTCATTTTCTCGACATGAATTTTGATAAGCCAACGTGGATTTCCCCCGAGGGGGGGATCACTCATATAAAACTTGTACAATGATTTTTTTGATTTTTGATTTTTTTGATTTTGATTTTGATTTTTTCCGAGATAAAAAAGAAATAATGTTACTATTTTAAAAAAATTGTTATCTTTCTTGTTTTGTTCCCATTTTTCTCAGTTTTGGGTTCATTTGTTCTCGATTTTTTTTTATTTTTATGCAACTTTCTACTTGATTTTATTTTGATTTTTTTTTAATTTTTTAAATGATTTTTTGGGGGCTGTACAATGATTTTTCGAAGTGACCTCCCCCCCCCCCCCCCAACCCCGTCGATTTCCCCGCATAACATCACGTTTCTTTGACGCCGTCATATTTATGCTCAAGTTATAGCAGTGTCCTTTTTTGTCTGCCGCACTCTGGTGTTTGCCTTCTGCTAACATTTGACTTGACTAGGCCGAAGGTACGCTCTACGCTCCCCCGCACCTCCCTTCCCCGGGGGGCCCTGCGAGGGCCGTTCCCTGCCCGGTCCGGCATACGATGGCATGAAAACTCTCCTAAAAAGTCCCACGGTCCTCACCTGCATTGGTGCGCGTCACAGCCTTCGTCATGAAATAGGAATGCCGACACAAGTGATGCTGTTCGAAATAGTTAGATGAATCTGCAAAGAGTATTGCACCCAACCACATATGTCATTTTTACGGCGGAGACTTGAATGCCAGAGGTGGAGCAGAGCGCAGCCGCCACGTGGCAATACACGTGGCTCGTCGATGAATCAATGGCGCTGACACGTGGTGACACGTGGCGGCGCGGCGGAGCGGAGGGGCCGGAGACATGACAGCCTGTCTTGTAGCGACGAGCGCAGCAGGTGCAGCGCGCGCCAAGCCGGACGGTTTTCTTCTCTTTTTGTTATTTTTGTTTCCGCTCCAAAATCTTGCTACTTTTTGTCTCTCAAAGCCCGTCAACCAATTTTAGTGAAACCGGCCCCTTTTCAAATTTTCTGGCTCTACGGTTTGATGCCTGGTCCGAGGAAAAAACTGTCTGCGTTTAAATTTGATTTTTTCCCCCGCCTCGGGGCCGGCCAGACGAGATTGAAGAAATTCCTCTGTGAATAAAAGTCTCGCGGGCATTATCCGCTGTTATCCGCGGGGCTCGCCGCTATATTTATCCAGCACGGATGCTGGAGGCTTTTGGCCGGCGTGGCGGGGCGAGGCGAGGCGTAATGGTGCCGGTCGGTGTGATGTCTGGAGCCTCCAGCTATGCTGCTCCAGCCGGGCTCCAGCGAGCGGGGCGGAGCGCAGCCGAGCGGAGCGGCAACGTGGCGTCGAGTCTCCCTGCGCTGGCTCCGCCTCCTGGAGCCCCCACCTCCCCGGAGCGGACTGGAGCGGCGGTGGTGGGGGGAGGGCCGGATTTATCAATCACAATCACCTGGCCCGGCCTTATCACCGGCTCGGTCCATGATAATGACCGGAGTCGCCGACCCGCCGCTGAAGTGTCGACGAGAGCTTTGAATCTCCGTATCCCGACGTTTCCATTCAATGCCCCATTTTCCTTGGGGAGACTGAGATTTTATTGTTCTCTTTCCTGTGTTCTCCGCCTATGTCTGAACTGCCACATTTAACTCGCCGGTGACGTAATGGGGTGGGATTGCTTTCGAGGCGAGACACGTGTCTTTTCGCCGCTCCCAGTCAGATTACGACTATCGTAATCCGGGGATATGAGTTTCACGTTCTGCGTCTGCGTCGGCCGTGCCATCGCCCATCCCGTACCCAGAGCCTTTTGTGCCGCCTGTCTCCATTTTGTTGCGCCTGGTCTTGGTCGGAATTCATAAATTGGAATGAGAGATGTGGAGGGGAGGAGGATTCTCTCTCTCTCTCTCTCTCTCGGCCCCGGCGGCCCCCGGGCCGCCAGGCCGTGCTGCCCGGCGCGGCCAGGCCAGGCGAGCAGAGGCTGGAGCTGGAGCCTCCAGGGAAAAGCTTCGCTGGAGAAGTAATCCTACCGCTTTGCTGACCGCAGCAGCACATTTCCCTGCAGGCTCTGCCATTTACCGACCGTCCTCCTGGTGACTTGTGCTGCGGGGGCCTCTTTCTCATTGAGCCCATAAGCGCGCTGTTTGTCCCCCGCAAGACAGACCGCAATTCTTCAATAAATTGGCGGGTCGGTGGCGGGCCGCGTGGGCGAGCAGCGAGCAGGGCGGCGGCGGGATAAAGCCAAAGAGCTATTGACTGCAGCTGTCACAATGTGCTCCGTCACCTCCGCGGGGCGCACCCTCTGCAGCAGCAGTCCAGCCCTGCCGGACCCCGCGGCCAGGAAGTTGTCCTCAATGGCAAGCTTCGCCGCAAAGGGCTGTTGCGAGGGAGGCGGGGGGGAAATTGAGCCGCGGCTATGGGGCTGTTTCAATGGGACACCCTGCCGTTTGGAGGCGGGGCGGGGAAGGGCGGGGCGGGGTGGGGCTGACCGGGCCGTCCGGCTCGGCTCGGCTCGGCTCCACGCATAGACTGCGGGATGCTTGCTTGCTGCTGCAGTGGTGGTAACCTAGCCTACTTCTTCCGAAGAGCGCTCTCCTCGCTCCGTCTCTCTCACACCGATACGGCGGAGCCCATAGACAGGGGGCGCTCTTCGGAATAAGTCGGCAGGGCCGGGTGGGGCGGGGCGGGGCGGGGCACGCCCCCCGCTGGCCACTTCAAAGGGCGACACGACTTGACGACTCGAGCCGCAGCAGAACACCCCGGCCGCCAACACCCCCCCCCCCCCCCTCCCCCTTCCGCACCCTGACCCGGGCCTGCCGCCGCCGCCGCCACGCCTCCTTTGCTCTGCCAGTGCTCTGCCCGACCCGACCTCACCTGGTGTGGTGATCCTTTTGGCCTGCGCTATTATATTCCCTAAAATGGTGTTGTGTTTGTTGGGTCAACAGCCACGCCGCCGCCCGGACCTGACCGGACCGGACCGGAGACACTGCCGCTCTGCAAATCTAACTGTTGTTCAACATGACAGTTCAAACTGCAAAACTCAAGTCTAGCAGCTTAAGTGCCAGACTTTCCAGGTTCGCGGTTGTGACTGCAAAACGTTTTAGTTTTGTGGTCTAAACGTGAAAACTTTTAAAAACCACAAGACTCGAGTGTGGCAGTCAAAACCGGAATACGAAAAGGTTTTGCAGCTTACAGTGCAAGACTAGAGTACGTAGTACAACAGTTATATTTGCAGCACGAGCACATGCGCGGCCACCTGGGGATCTGAGATAGGCTGAGGTCAGCCAACCGAACGAGCAACCCAATTCTGTAATGCTGGTAATCACAACGTTCCACCTCAGCAGGCTGGATGGAAGGCGGGCTGGCCACATCCTCAAGCGGGTGTGGGTGTGTGCGCGTCAGCTTCCGCCTGGCGCGAATTCAGGTGGCAGAGCGGCAGGAAGCAGCAATGAGGGCGCGTTCCTCGAGGTTCATCTCTGACTTTAAACACGCTTCCTAGAGATGTGAGAATCAGGATTTTCCTCTTCTAATTGGATCAAATAGACTAATTGAAGGAAAAATCCCTATCGAAACAAATCAGATTTTTTTTTTTTTTTGCTGTACCATGTCGATTTTTTAGCCCTGTTTTTCGAATCAAATCCGAATTTTAGCAGAAAATTTTAATTATGTCTTCGCGCCTTAGAAAATCGCAGTAAATGGAAAATTTCGTGTTCAATTACTGCAATGCAGCAAAACTACAAAATATGCAGAGGTTGTAGTTTTGATAAGAAAATATTGATGGCGCCGACGGCTGGTATGTGCAGCGCGCGATTCAAATAGAGATAAAAGGGACGGATAATTCGTAGGCGAATCACTCTCGATTCGAATTTTTTGAATACTTCGGATTTTCATGTGTTTGCCCGTGAGCTGATTCGAGCTAGTTCCGAAAGCTTTCGCACATCTCTAACACGTCTAGCCTTTGCGTTTGATGTCTGCACACTAACTCGGTTTGTATTTTTTGTTTGTACAGAGTTAAACCATCAAAAATTTTGCACATATTTGAGCGTGCATTTGAACCCTTTAGTGCATAATGTTGCACAAAATAATGCAGTTTTGTGCTGAAATTTGTGTGAACACTGTAATCACGAGCGTCGTCTTTCGACGCTTGAAGGGTTCGATTTTGTTCACCATCTCCTTTAAAAACACAAGCAAACGAAGCGTAGTCGACGTTTTCGGTTTGAGGGGTGCCCATAGGGTACAGGTTCACCCAGGTCAAAATTCAGATCAATCGAATTCCTATTAAAAATCATGTTTAAAAATCAGCTTTTGAACAAAAACGAACCTACTAGGCGTCGAAATTCGACGCTTGTGTTTACAGTGAAACGAAACGCAGGTTTAACTTTGCAAAAACGTTTGCACAAAAATGTACAAATACATTTCGCGAGTAGTCTATAGCACAACGTATCTAAAGTGTTTTTCCCCCTCTTGCCTGTCTGCAGCGCTGCAAGGAGAAGCTCAACACCCTCGCCATCTCCGTGATGAACCAGTGGCCCGGCGTGCGGCTGCGCGTCACCGAGGGCTGGGACGAGGAGGGGCCGCACGCCACCGACTCGCTGCACTACGAGGGCCGCGCCGTGGACGTGACCACCTCGGACCGGGACCGCTCCAAGTACGGCATGCTGGCCAGGCTGGCCGTCGAGGCGGGCTTCGACTGGGTGTACTACGAGAGCCGCGCCCACATCCACTGCTCCGTCAAGTCAGGTTGGTATCAGCGCTATATGTGGTCTCTAACCTTAGGCACAATAATTTGCACCTGGTGCCACGAAGGACACGTTACACTATAAGCGTGTTGGTCTTTGCCTACCCCATGCACTCCTGCCGCGCGGCCGCTTGAGTAGGCAGGCAGACCCGCAACACCACTGGGAAAACTAATGTGACATGCGTCACACATGCAAGTGTGACGCCGGGAGAGGTCACATGATGAAGTGTGGCCGTAGTTTTGGTCACATCTCTGTGATGCGACCTCCTGTGTAATACCGTATACACCCTGAACTTGGCGTCGGTGTAACTGGTGTAACGTAAATAAAGATCGCGCATGACGCGGTGTGACCAGAACTGGTCACCCCAATGGACGTGACGAACGTAACATTGTTTTTTCCGGTGACTCTTCCGTGTTTTCTGGTCCAAGGGGTACCGGGTGTTTCGGAGAATACGTAAGATTGTTGCGGGTCTGCCTGCGCCCAAGGGGCCAAGGCGCCTAATGGTTATAGCGGGTATGTGTTCTCTGAAACATATGTAATCCGCGGGATCATTGACAATAAATTAAGTAGAAATTTTGGCAAGGTCTGGAAACAGACTTGAGAATCATACACACAGAGTGCAGGATAAAGCATGCAGACGTCCTTGGATGGGCGGCGGGCACCAGAAGTGGTGTGTGTATATGTAGTCCTCCCCCCCCCCCCTCACCCGATTCCTCTCAGGGCGTCACGTGATCCACCGGGAGCCGCCATCTTGGTTTCGGTGCAGCCAACACAACTCCCAACAAATTCTTGTTAACTTACGCCCATTAAAGAGGGCCCCATTACGATCTAACATGCCGGGAGCCGCCCGACGTGCCAGCGGGGAGGCGGTATGTGTGTGTGTGTGTGTGTGTGTGTGCGCGCGCGCGCGCGCGTGTGTGTGTGTGTGTGTGTCGTGTGTCTTGTACTTGGTCTGCCTGTACATACGGGGTCTGGCTGGCAGGGTACTGGCTGCTCAGATTTGCATACCCCTCGGTACTCTCAAAGTCGAGAAGTCGAAGGTGGGACGACGCTGGTCCTTAAAAAATAAAAGACACTGAAAGTTGGGGAGGTTGTACGTGTCCGAAATTAGCTTTTCAATCTCCATTGTAACATGTCGTGGCAAAAGGAAAAAAAAACACTGTCACCGCTTTGATATTCTATCTTGGAGACGAGAGATTATCTTTGCGAAAGCTTCAGTGCACTTGTAGGCTTTGTGTACAATGGGGAGCAGTGACTGAGTCTAGCCCAGCTTACGAAGGCGGGCCCGGGTCCGGGACTCTGCCGATGTAATCTCATTACCACGACACATCACCTATCCGCTTGCATTCCTCGCGTACCCTATACAATTCATCTCTCTCTCTCTCTCTCTCTCTCTCTCTCTCTCTCTCTCTCTCTCTCTCTCTCTCTCTCTCTCTCTCTCTCTCTCTCTCTCTCTCTCTCTCTCTCTCTCTCTCTCCATCCCCCTCTCTCCCTCCCTCCCCAATTCGAATTTTATCTCCCTTTCCACCGCTTCTTTTTCTCTCTCTGTCGTTTAGTCTTGTAGATTTTCGACATATAGCTAATGACTTTCCTTGCACATTGCACGTGTACGTAAACAGAGCGTCCGCCCCGTTAGCTGGCGTTACAGTTCAACAACCCCTGAGGGAAAGAAGAGGGGAGGGGGGGGGGGGGCGACCCTCGCGTGCTGAGGTCAAGCATGGCGGCGGCACCGGCTTTCACTTAGGAAGGAGATGAGATGCCGATGCCGCGAGGAATAGGGGGGGGGGAGGGGGGCTGCTGACGGAATGCGTCTAAACGACTTCAAACTACCGTGTACAGTCAGCCAAGGATCCCACACTGACCTAGCCGTTATCTTTCTTGTTGCAGAGTCCTCGCAGGCCGCTCGCTCCGGTGGCTGCTTCCCCGGCAGCAGTGTGGTGAGGACACCGGAGGGCGAGAGGCGCATGTCGGAGCTACGCGTCGGCGACTCTGTACTGGCGAGGGACGAGGCGACGGGTCGCCTGGCCTTCAGCGAGGTGCTCATGTTCATCGACCGGACGCCCGACGAGAGGCGGCAGTTCCTGCGCGTGCGGACGGCGGGCAACCGGACGCTGACGCTCACCCCCGCCCACCTGGTGCCCGTCGTGCGGCGGCGGCCGCAGCGCCAGAGGCCGCGGAGGCCGGAGGAGAGCAACAGCGTCGAGGACGCGGACGATCAAGTGGTGACAGAGTTCGCGGAGCGCGTGGCCGCCGGCGACCGCGTGCTGGTGCCCGGCGCCACGAGGCACGACCGGGCCGCCGAGCAGGCCGCCGAGGCCGCGCAGGACGCGGTGCTCGACACGGTGGTGGACGTGCAGCTCGTCCTGGAGCGGGGCGTGTTCGCGCCCCTCACCCGGGCCGGCACCGTGGTCGTGGACGACGTGGTCGCCTCGTGCTACGCCGTCGTGGACTCGCAGCGCCTGGCTCACTGGGCATTCGCGCCCCTCAGAGTGTGGTTCAACCTGAGGGACGCCGCCTACAGGCTGGGCAGGATGGTGTCCAGCCCGCTGAGCACGCCGGCGGCCAGGTCGCCGTCGCAGCCGCTCCCCGGCGTGCACTGGTACGCCGACGCGCTGTACTCCGTGGCGAGGATGGCCCTGCCCAACAACTGGCTGCACCAATAGGAGCCGTGCAGCGCCCGGCCCGGCCCAGCGCACCAGTGATGCTGTACAAATATTCCATCCTCGTTTATTTAATGTTTCTTGTTAATCGTGTATTTATGAGAGTAGGGAAAACGCGGTCGAAGGGAACGGGGCTCAAACAGCTTACCCGGCACGGTGGGCTATCTGGGAGGGGAATAAAGGGTTGATCTCGAGATTAGCGTCTGGAGCTAGCTTCCTGCGATCCTTTCGTGATGTTTGACTTATTATCCAGATTCGCAGCTCCAAAAGGTTGGGAGAGGACAAACTCCGCAAACTGTGGCGGGGAAGCGTTTTGAACCTTAACTAAAGGACCAAAAATCTGTGCGGCTCTCGGGCCGCATAACCACATGTTACCATATCGGCTATAGGATAATTAGACCTCGGTGTTTGCGTGGCACCTGTACCGGTACTTATTTTAATTTATGTTTTATGTTTGATTAATTGAAATGTCCATATTGTGTAGAAAGATAACTTATTTATTTTTTAATGTGATTCAATAGCTTTCGGTAGTGTGCATTATATAATTTATTTTAGGCTGATTGCGCAGCGCCAGCCTAAGGGTGGCGAAGCTGTGTATTTGTGAAAGATTGACAAAATGTACTTTGGGTAAAACTTCAGGACCGCTTTCATTAGTCACACGGTCCCATGTTCATGATCACCTTACCCCTTAAAACATTGTGTTCCGTGACCTAACTAGATCTCTGATTGTTTTGTGCTGCCTAGATAATTCAGGATGAATTAGTATTCAACTATTTAAATGTTTTGTTTTTAAATGATGTTGAATTGTAGGGGTCTTTTATGATGTAATGTTCCACTTACCCTGTAATGGACTTGTCAATTTATCACCTAAATCAAGTCAGTTGAAAGAATCTAATGTAAGCAAAAGAGTTATACAACTTCACCACCGTTGAAGTACATTGAATAATAGTCATTCTTTAGTCATTTACAAATAGAGCCGTTTTTGTACTTATGTATTCTAGTTGTGTATAAATGTATTTTCTGTATCTTAACAAGAGATATCATACCCTTACCCTGCAAGTGATAGAGAAGACTTAATTGTATATTTTATTAAATAAATGTATTTGCAAAGTCGTCAGAAGAATACTGTAATTTCTGCATTAATTTTTTTTTCTCAAATGCAGATTTTAGGGTTGGGTACAAAAATTGATTAGTCTTTGTTTATAAAATGTATTATTTTAAAGGGGTATTGAAAGATTTGAATGCGCCCTGCACCAAATGTGCAGTATTGAATCATGGTATACCTGTTTGTATGTAATTATTTCATATGTATATGTTCATTATATATCTCCATGAGAATAGAATCATCCCAAATTAATAATAAAACAAATTGCCATTTTACAATATAAATAATTTACATTTATCAACAAACAAATCTTTTCTTATCGTGTCCTTGGTGTCCCTCGTGGCATGCCTCGTCTCGCGAACTATACACTGCAAACCGAAGTGTGTACTTGCAAGCACACACAGTACTTTTTTGCGAGTCCCAAAACAATGCTGTCGGCAGCACCAAGAGCAGAAAATCTAATCAGTTAGATAAATACTAACAGACATAACAATTTTTGAAAACTGTACCTTGCGGATCGTGACCAAGGGTCCCATGTATCAGATATGCACTGTATGTAATGTATGCTCGCGCTCACAAGGAGAAACTAGCGTCAGACCAGCGCCTGTCCAGCAGCATGCGAGACTCACACCGCAGGGTGCTATCTGATTATCCCCGCGAGGGCTCGATGTAGGCCTGAGCGATGAATTGAATTCATCGCAATCGGTCGATGATATAATACATCAAAACTCCATTTAATTCGATTGCCGGTAATCGAAAATCGGTATTGCGTTCGACTATCCAAATGTTTTATTTTAAAAAAAAATTACCGGAAATAACGTCATTTCCTGTTCCAGAGAAAAGAAAATTATTTTGATTAATTATATATGCCCCGATTGGTGCAGAAATTGTTGCACTCAAAAGGTAACGAAATTAAAGTGTTATCTTAGCTCTCTAATCAACCATCGCTTGTCAAGATACCCCGCACCGTTCATGGGATATTGACGAAAAAGTGTGAAAAAGGCCCAAACTATTTTCGTTGCGTTACTACGCCCTGGTTCTCTATGCCTGTGACTTATTGGCTCCCCTTTAAATTTTATAAGTGGACCAAAACCTTAAGGAGTGTGTAAAATATGAGAAGCGTAAAAGGGGAAAGGCAATAGATATGAAACTCTTTCCGAGAGCTTTTTCGTAAGGTGCCTACGCAGATTAGGGAAGTCCCATCAGGATCCGTGTAGAGCTAGCAAACCTTGGGGTGGGGCAGGAACGCTGTGGGCTGCCCGGGGCTGCCGCGCCGCCGCGCGGTCCCCACGGTTCACATGTCCTGCGACAATCACACGACGGTCTTGGCCGGCGCGGCCCCTCGGCACGACGACCGCCCTTCGCCCTTTGCCCGGCGTGCACACTGCTCCGGCCGTCTCTTGCGCGACAGTAGACGACATGTGAAAAATTGCAGATTTCTTCATGGGAGAAAATAAGAGCTATAGGCGTGTGCTGGTTCCTTCACGGTCTTCCACTGAGCCACCGACGCAAAATGGGTCAAATTTTAAGAAAGGTTACATCGCTTGCCCGTCCCCTTCATTTAAAAATAAATTCTGATTTTTATTTATTATAATTTTTACTCGTTCTTTACCCCCTTTTGTATGTATAATGATGATGTCAAGTAAAAGAACGAGTATTGATCTAGGTTAGGTGTAATTTAGAAGTTCACCTTCCTGAGAGAACAGAGACCATTTAAACATGTGAAATGGTGGTAGTATCCATATTCTCACCGTACATGACAAAAAATACGGCGGGTTTTCTTTTATTAGTCGATCATTTTAGAGATCACTAAACAAAAATCATGCCTGGTTTTTCTTCTAAGTCCGCGATCGCGGAGTTCCCGAATGTATTTCCGTCCACACCGTCACTTATTGAAAAAGTGCTTTGCACAGAAATGACAATTGCCCTATGGATTTCTTCGTTTTACTCATGAAATTAAGTATAACGCGTTTCTTTCAAAAATCACTTAATAGAAATTATGTCTGGATTTTTCTAAGTCCGTAGCTTTCGCGGGCTCTCTTATGGCGCGTGTGGCGCGATCTAGCAGGTCCTCCGTGAACTAGCCTTGACTCCTTGACGCCCCCCAGCGGCAAATTCAATTGTTTGTTCCCTAGGTGACAAGAAAAGTTGCGCTCTCGCATTTTCCTTTCAACTTTGATTTGCACTAATCTGAAATGTATATCTTTCCTAGTTTCAAAACTAGTTTGAAGCTGCTTGCTCATTTGAAGCTGCTTGCTCATTGCCCAATTTTATTTTCCCCAGGATGTAACATAGGTAACGAACTTGAAAATAACCATGAACTTCCAACCCTTTCCCGTTCAGGATGTAACGCAACGTAACGTAACGTAACGTGAAAATAACCATGAACGGCCAACCCTTTTCCTTTCAGGATGTAACGTAACGTGAAAATAACCATGAACTTCCAACCCTTTTCCTTTCAGGATGTAACGTAACGTAACGTGAAAATAACCATGAACCTCCAACCCATTTTCCTTTCAGGACGTAACGTAACGTAACGTAACGTGAAAATAACCATGAACCTCCAACCCATTTTCCTTTCAGAACGTAACGTAACGTGTTTTAAGAGCATACCTAAATCATTAAAAATCAAATATAAAACAACAAAGAGAGCTTCAAACTTTTTTAAAAATCAGGCATCATTTCCAAAAAGTGATCTTGAAAAGCAATGTTTTCTCAGAAATTTCAGAAATATCTATAGGTTTTCATTTCCGGAAATAACTTTGACATATCCAGGAACTCAAATGTTAACCCAGTTCTTTCCAGTATATAATAAAATGTTACATATAGAGATATTGAAAACACACTTCAACCATTCACCATTCATATGTTCTCTGTTTTCTCCAATGAATGAATTACTATTCTGCACCAAACATGATACTTGTATTATTATACACATTCATTCAGTGTAAAGAACGAGTCAATTTTAATACTACAGAATGTTGTATTAATTGGCTACTTGTTTTTTTTTTGAGGGGTTGTACTCCTACACTTACCAGGACGCACTCATCTGTACTCGGTGACAATTTTCAGGCAAAATGTTAAAACTTAAGCGAAAGCATTTTCAAGAACGTCATTCATTCGCAATTTACACCTTTTGACGAAAAACAAAATTATCCCCCGCAAATTCTCAGATGTTCTCAGTGTACACCCCACTATTCGGTTGCATCTCACTCTCACTTACGGCCTGGGACGCGTTCAGGGCGGCCGGACCCACCCGTTATTTGAGAACTTTGGTACGCATATGCTCATTTCTTGTTTATGAAAGAGTTCCTAACACTCAATGACACACAACATAAACATTAACCTCTCAAGCCCGCTAAGTCCCAAACACCACTGAGTCGCACGAATGGTGCGTGTGTGCACATGTGTGCGGGCGCTGGCTTAGCTGGCTGCGCTCGCCTCTGTGAGCGAGCAGTCAGCGCTCTTTTCGAGTGCCATGCCGCCGCACTAACACGAGCCGACATACGATTCAGAAAACGTGATAGAAAACAAACAGAACAAGCATCACATTGCGGGAACCACCACCGCCTCGTCCTCTCCTTTACCTTCCCACCCCTTGACCATATCCCCGTCCCCCTCCCCTCCCCTCCGCTCCCCTACCCCCTCCACTCCAGCGTGCCGCCTGAGAACAAAAGCAGCAAACCTCAAAGCAAACGCACCGGGGCGGGGCCGGCGGGGCGAGGCAGCAAAAGCGAGCTCATTCTTTCGCTCCTCCTAAACTTTGTGCACGCGAGAGCAGGCGCTGCCACGACGGGTATAATGTGATGTCTTTCCAGGAACGCCCCCCGCCCCGCCCCGCCCCTCCTCGCCCCGCCCCTGTCCTAGCCTAGGTTAATGCATGCCTGCACGGAGGCGCCGCGCCGTGCGTAGCCGATAGAGCGCCTCGCAGGTCGCGCCAGCTCCTCACGGCTCTCAGCCATTTTTCGCCGAGGAGGTTCAACTGAGCGAGCGAAATGCTATTATGCGCGTAACAAGCGTTAATACGGTTGGCGAGGCGATCCTGGCCGCAGCCTGCAGCAGCGGGTAAGGGCGGGTGCCTCACTGGCTTTCAAAGCTACCAACAATGCGAGAACCGAGGGGGGGGGGGGGGAATTGATTGGGGAGGATGCTCATCTAGCCACGAGTAGGACAAGGATGAAAGGACGAGAGGGAACGCTAAAGCAGGAAATTGGAGAATAACTAAAACGCTTGATGTTTACCGGGAAAGATCACTCGAGTTAGTTTATGCGTAAGAAAAGTAAGGGGATAGAGCACGGGGCCGTGGCTGCGGCCTGCGGCTGCAGCGCCCAGCTGCGCTGCGGCCACGGGGCCCCTGACCTGCAGGCAACACGTCCATCCGCGTGCCCGATTGGTTGCCTACGGTCCGGGCGGCCCGTGCTCCGCCTTGTTAGTAGTACAGTAGAGCAGGGAGAGGGGGGAAAAGGAAGGTAAAAAAAAAGAAAGAAAGAAGGGCGGTTTGACATGTGACTGTCCCCCGCTTCGGAGGCGCTTCCGACGCCACCATAATCGCTGACAAACAGTTTGATCAAGTGTTTGAAGGTGTCGAGGCGAGGCCCAGCGCGCGGCTATGAGGAGGGTACACATAGCGACATTGCACAGTCCGATTGCCAGCGCGAGTCAGATCCGGCAGCGGGCAGCTCCCTCGGTATCCGTCGCGTGGCGGTTCAAAGAGGCCTGACGAGTCCAACACAAGGTACGAGCTTCCGCGTCCTCACAAAGGCAAAGTGGTGTCGTTGTAATTTGAATGAGTCCACTGCAGACGATAATTTTTCGTCTTTTACATTCAACTGAGTGAGCCTCCCGCTGAGGCCACTTTCTCAGCCCATTACTGATTTACATTTTGTCCGTACTGCTACTGCTTAAAAACATTTATATGCCACGAACAATTTTTATTATCAGCAGTGGTAGAAAATAATTAATTTTTACTTTAATCTCTTTTAACCATTTTCGAAGTTGAGTACAAGTCAATGCTTCAAATAAATTTGAGGCATGAAAAGGCAGAATCGTCTCTCGTACCGGTCAGAACTGCGTCTGTTAATTATCTGTTCATCACGAGTTTGGAATCAACACTTACATATTACATCAACTTACTCGACATTTTTAAGGAAAGTAGCCAGTGCCGTGATTCTGACCTCACCAAAACGATTTTTGAGGGGTGTGGATCGATGGGGTTTTTCAAAAGTTGACAAAAAATATTTAAAAATCTCAATCCAGATTAGTATTGGCAGCAGCATGAAACATTTTGTTGTAAGTTGTTTTTAGGCACGAAGTAGCCTTATGGTTTTGTCTCAGGATCCGAATTTTAGGTCCTCGTTAGGGGTGCCTGATGCTCATGCTTATGAGGTTTCTTAGGCCCCTGTAGGGGACCTTCTTCCTTTCGCCCGAATGTTTTATTTTTCTCGACAATGGATTATGAAGACCACAGCAATTTCTGTCGTACAGATTCTAACGAAATTGCAATAGAAAATAGTTTGTAAAATTAGAAAATTTTAAAACTGTGTCTGATTGCAAACTGTCTACCAGATCCGAGTAATTTCAATTTCAATGAGCAAAATCAGTTGCTAAGGCAACAATACCCATGCCGCGTGGGCGGAGCTAGCAGCAGCGGCCATGCTCCCCGCTTCATATATCCAGTATTATTTTGGTTCGCTCATTTCTCAACTCAAAGCTTTGAAAAGCATTTACTTCAAACAAAAACCTAAGCACGACCTTTAGTCTATTTTTCTGTCGTGTCTAAAATTCTCTCAACAAATCAAAGGTGAGTTTTGGGAGTTTGATAATACTCCATGAGTGCGATTTGAGGCATCATGTAAAAGTATCTCCTGTGGTTATTGCAAGTTCTGAATACTCTTGAGAGTTCTGACCGTTTAACGCGTTAGCGTTAGATTTTTTTTTTTTAATTTGTTCTTGACGATAGCCCCTTATGGGCGCAGCCGTTCCTGTCGTGCCGATTCACGCCAAATTCCAATGAAAAATATTTTTTAGGTATGTCCGATGCCGAGTTGTCTGTAAGTTTTTGTATATATCGCATTTGCATCCTGTGTTTCTATGACAATGACAAGTCGAGCCGGCGGGAGGGTAACAATCACAACCTTATATTTCTTCACTCCAAGCCCACACTGTTAAAAAATATGTCGTAAATTTACGACATATTCGTAGTTAAGTTTGTTAGCGACATATGTGGTAATTTTACGAACATGTTGTAATTTAACAATGTTCATAAAATTTCATGAAACATATTTTGCACTTGGAAAAAGTGTGTGTTCACAAACAACCCAACAATGTTGTTGTATTGAAACGACATGTGTTGCTAACAAACTTAACTACGAATCTGTTGTAGCGTAACAACATATTGATAGGTACTTGTTCCGTAATCGGCCATTACGATTGAAATAGGAAGCGTTAGTGCGTCTTTGCTCAGTGACACCAATGCAACAAATGCTGTTGTAAACCAACAACACAGTCGTCACGGGCTGTGTCGTCAACTGACAACTATTTTTAACAGTGCATGTTTTCACTAAATGCTGTGATTTATTTTTCTCATCTATCGATAAGGAAAATATTCCTTTATAAAAAGTTTTCACGAAAACGTAATAATGTTCATTCCATTCATTTTCAATTGTAAAACGAAGCGTTGTTCATAGCAAGCCCGTTGGGCGCTATTTTGTGTGGCCAAATGCTCATTTTATGGTAAGTGCATGGCTTAAATGTAAAATTAGCACCCACTTATTTTTGGCTGGTGGCTCGGCTGGTGGCTGTATTTAGTGCTCGTAGAGCTGGACCGCTAGGCAACATTTTTTGTGACTTATGACTGTCGAATAAAATTCGTGATGTAATTCTTACATATAGTTCTGACTTAAGTTCTTTCTCGTTCTGTGGCAAGTTTTAAAACCTTGGGGGCCGTTTAACGCGTATGCCTTAGAATTATTATTTTTTTATTAGCTTACCTAAGTCCAGATTTTTCAATGCGATTTTGATAATACTTGGCAAAGAGGTAGAACTCAATCTGCTTTAGTTCACTGCTGAAATGCCAGCCCAAAGTTGGTGGCCAATTTTGAGAAATTTCGATCGAAAATCTGTTTCTATGGTAATACTCGACTTGTCACGCGGGAAAACAGCGTGGAAAGGGGAGCCGAGCCGAGTCGCCATTGTTGCGGGTGCAGCTCGACCCAGGCGCGCAGGGGAGGAGGACCGTGGCCGGGGACTTGTTGATTCGATTCAACTCATGCACAGTCGCTACGCTGTTTGACATAGTCGTTATCTTAACTATTCCGTCTCCTGTTTTGTGTTACGTGTTTTAGGCCACATTTTTGAAACTAGGCGTCCCACAGATATTTCATTTTCTTGAAAAGATGCATCCAACGATGTCGTTGACGATACCGGAAGAGCAGCGGTTCGACCGGAAGTACCGGAATTATCGCAGAATACACTGGTTTTTGAGGTAAAAAGGCCAAAGAAAGTTTCGAACTACTCTTCATGAAATTTCTTAGGATTTTTCTGAGTTTTTTTATTTTTAAAGAGATTTCTATGATATTTATTCAGAAGATTTCTTAGTTAGATTTCCGTTCATTTCATCGAGGTCTTCGGAAATCTCATCGAGATGTCCGAGCACAGTTCGTACCCAGGATTTCTCTAGTGGTTGCCCCCTATCGCGCACCTTCATCCTCTCCGACACACACCCGGTAACTGCAGCGGTCAAGAGAACAAAGCCGCACCCGCGGCCCACGCCAGGCAGCGTAAACACGTTTTAAATTTAGCGCCCGCCGGTGCGCCGCCGCAGCGTCGCGTCGGTCGATGCAGTTTGGGGAGAGCGGCACGCGGGGGCGCCATGGGCGCGGCGTGGCGCGGCGTGGCGCGGCGTGGCGCAGCGAAGGGCGTAGGCGGAGGGCAGACGGGCAGACGTACGCGGTGGTGCCGAGCCGATTAGTGATCCGTGGAGCCGGTGGAGCTGCGGCAGCTGGCAGGGACAGGGTCGCTCGTCCTGCCCTGCCCTCCCTCCCCTGCCCAGAGAGACTGACCCTTGCAGGGGTTCGCGCCTCGCGGTCCGGTCGCGGGACCGCGCTGCTGGGCGCCGGCGGGAGCGCGGCCGGCCCGCGGGCCGCGGGACTTCAGAGCGCAGGCGCGTCGTCGGGCCCCGCCCGCGGCCTCCGCGGCCCGCGGCCCGGCAGCGCCCCCTCGCGCCCCGCCCGGCCCGGCTAGTGTTGAAGGCGGTGTAGAGCGCAAACAGAGCGAGGATTGATCACCACCACCGGACCCGCCCCGCCGCTCTCACCCCAAGACGCATTGTCGTCTTGTCCTCCTCCGCGGCCGTTGTTATCGCCATGCCCTCCTTGTCGTCCGCATGGTCAGTGTGCTCGGTGTTCATCAGCGGTGAGTGGTGCAAGTACTCCCAGCCGGCATATGCAACCCAATCACCCCTTCCCCTCACCCCCTCCTCCTATCCGATCCTGAGCTCGTCGGAGCGCGGCGCGGTGCTGGGCCCTCCTCAACGCAGTCTCTTACTTGGGGATGTTTATGTTTACTTCCATTTTGGCTCAGCTTTGCCGGTCAGCGCGAAAACGGGGCCTACTCTTAGTACAGCATGAACTCTCTTTCAGACACCTTGGGGTTCGACGCGGACATGGCTGCCTGCTCCTTGCTCCTGGTGCTGTTCGTGGCTGGGTGTGGTCTCGCGGCTCAGCCCTGGTGAGTAACCGCCTGCACACCGCCTGCAACGGCAGTGCCTTCTGCGCTGCATGTCTGTCCACTTCAGAAACTCTGCCTTTACACTTCGTAGGGCACCGAACCGATGGGGCCACGCACCCCTGGACCTCACCGACAGACCTATCATCGGCATCCTCAGCATGGAGCTGTCCCCCACGATCCAGAAGTACTGCGGCGCTCACGACAGCTACATTGCAGCCTCCTACGTAAAGTTCGTTGAGGTAAGCCTAATGAAGAGGATACACGAGGGAATACCTCACCTGATGCGTCATGCGGCGACGGACACCCCCTTCTCTCCGGCCGCGTCGTCCGCAGGAGAAAACTGGCTCACCTCACGGGCCTCTACTGGAGTTGAGGTGCATCGCAATCAGTGGACTGATGCAGACGCACTCTAACTGTCCACCAAATAAGCACCCGATGTTTTAGTGCTCTCTGATAATTCACTGGTTTGCTATGCAGCGCCCGATTTAGACCCGACCTGCGCACCGTACAGTCGAGGTGACAGAAAGGCGACGCGCGAGTACTGTACCCCAGGGTCAGGTGCAATGCGAGCGGCAGTCCTGCTGGTTGCAAGTAGAATGCATTTCGAAATTAAAAGTATTTTTCTTCTTCTTTTGTCTTTGAAAAAAAAAACACGCGCCTTCAGAGCTGTGTAAATATTTTTTGATCGGACAATATCTGTAGTGTCAACGGTAGCCTCAGAAGTCCGTGAGAGCAGGAAATTCTGCCTTCCTTAGGCAACCCGCAACACAGCCGCCGAAACGCTTATGGTGGGTCCTACCAGTGAAAATGCTGAGTCTGAATCTCAAAAAACACCTAGAAACCACTCAAAAGTGTCCACTTGGCCTGTTAACACCCGTTGAAGTTCAGGGGGGGGGGGGGGGGGGTCTATTTTGGCCAAAATAGGAAAGGAGCCTCAATTATGCTCAATTAGCATGCCCGATGAGTGATCTTCGGGGTGTGAGGATGACGTCACTAGTTGCCATCGTCAATGTGCACCTCTAGGGCTGCTCCATACTCTGATAGGAAGGATAGAAGCGGGAGCCGTCTGAGGTGGTGACACCCCTACTCTGTTAAACCAAGTGTGCAACTGTTTAACACTTGTACGTGTGCAACTTCCAACTTCCAGTCTCCCGTAATACTCGGCAGTTGTGCAATTGCAAGTGTCAAATTCGCCAGCAGCACACTTGTAAGTTTTCAACTCGACAGTTTTGCACTTGTAAGTGTTCAAGTGTCGAGTTTGAACACTTACAAGAGTTTGACACTTTGCAATAGGCTATTTCAGAGCCGGACGGGAAGAAGTAAACTGGAAGAACCAAAAGCGCTCTGCGCATGCCCGGGCGGCGTGGTGGGAGGCGCGCGGGGCCGGAGTGGGGACCTCGGGCGCCCCCCACCACGCCACCCGGGCATGCGCAGAGCGCTTTTTGTTCTTCCAGTTTACTTCTTCCCGTCCGACTCTGAAATAGCCTATTGCATAACTGCCGAGTTACATATGCTTGCATATTTGTTTTTAAATATTTAAATTTTCCCCGTTCCACGCCATCAATTATTATACGAAGTTATTCCTATCAAATCATTCCTGCGTACGTAAGGTCAGCTATAAACACCTGTTTTTCACTTGCTGATAAGTTTTCTCTTTCAAGATTATCTATCTTGTTCAAAAGATCGACCCCATAAACGCTTTTGGCAACGGGGTTGGCTCAGGAAACCCTCGCTGTCATAAATCCCGAACCAACCACGCATGAAAACGTGTGATCAATCATTCGCCTGGTAGCAGCAGGAACTGTCGGGGAGACCTACAGAGGTAAAGAGGAAATGCTGATATTGCATCTATTGCATAGAACGCTCGCGGCGTTTCGCCTGGCCGCGAGTCGTCAGTCGCAGGCAGCCTCTCAGAACGGCAGCACCTTCGGGCCCTAGCTTGGTGAGTGACGGGTCCTCCAACCCTTAACCGTAGACTCTCCCTTCTCATCCTCGCTCCATATATAAACACCCCCTAATATTCGCCTTACGACTGGAACGTACGGCGTTTTGAGATACGGAGTGCAGGTGTTCTTTACTGGTGAAACTAGGGCGTAACCGTTGCACGCTCGCCAGAGGTGTTGTCTTTGCCTCCCCTCCACAGTTTAGAGCACCCCAATCTACTTTCTGCGCGCTAAACTATACGACTCCACTTGACCAACAGGGTGCCGGTGCCCAAGTCGCCCCTATCCTGATAGGGCAGTCCCCTGAGTATTACAAGCGGATGGCGAACAGTGTCAACGGACTCCTCCTTCCGGGAGGAGCGACTCTCTTCGTTGAGGAAAATGGGTAAGAAACATGCTTTTTTCTTTTTTTTTAAGCGCGCTTGTGACACACTACCTGCAGAAAAATACTTGCGTTTACCATCGTGTGTCACTCGGTTTGTGACGCCTAGGTGAAATAACTGTACTTACGTTGAAGTAGTTTTAGAGTTTAAGAGTTTAGGTTTACATTTATGTGATTCTCGTGTACACAGTATTCCGAAATCAATAGATTACGTGGTATTACGCCTTAATTATTCAGGTATTGCTGAGGGGTCGACAACTCCCCGTAGCCGTGTACGGAGTATACGTTCATTACCAAAGTAATATGGGTAACATCCCTGTCAACAGAATTTTGTCAAATTCACTGGTAAAACAAATGTTTAGTTCTATACATCAATTGTCAATTGGTGTTTAGTTCCAAATGTTCAAAAGATGTACCAACTAGACATCAATTGACGTTTAATAAGTTCAACTAAACACCAGCTCGTGTATAGTTTTTGAACATTTTGGAACTGAACACCAATGATTTATAGAACTAGACATTTATTTTACCAGTGTTGACCTAATTTGATGTCATTGTCAAAATTTAGTCATTTTGGTGGCCACCTTTGAAACTTTTTTGATGTCAAATGATGTCATTTGATGTCAAAATGACGAAATTTTGAAAATGACATCAAATGATTCCAATTTGACAAAATTCTGTTGACTGGGGTGTATATAAGATAAAATAATAAACAAAAAACACACAGTAATATAGTGGTAATAGGGAGGCAAATTGTGGTAATATTCAAGTAACATTGTTAGGGATATTTCATTATATTTAAATAAGATGTCATGAAAATAGCTTCATAGCGTCTTCATAATAATATTTTACAATATTTTCATCACGTGTTGTGAAATTTTTAAAAAAATTTATGAAATTTAACAGTACGTCATGAAAATATTAGGAGATATCACTGTGAAAACGCTATGAAGCTATTTTCATTTATTGTAATTGCGATGTAATGAAATATTTTTAACAGTGAATATATGGTAATATACAGGTAATACAGCCACCGCGGTGCGCCTACGAGGTACGACTTGTCGACCCCTCGCGGATTGCACCTAAAATTTTCGGATCTGGGTCACCTTTTATCAGTTCCAGATTATCACGCATAATACAGACTGGATGTGTGCACGGTATTACAGGATTGAGAACCCCCTTGGGTACGCGGCCGCCGGGCGGCAGCTGTACGCCCAGGCCAAGGCAATCAACGCCCGCGGCGAGTACTTCCCCGTGCTTGGTATCTGCCTCGGCATGGAGCTGCTTGCCTTCCTGGACGCCAAGAAAGATATCCTCAGCACCTGCAACAGCGAGGAACCCCTGCCGCTCAAGTTTTTACCAGGTTGTGTGCGTTTGTGTTTGTTTGTGTGTGTGTGTGTGTGTGTGTGTGTGTGTGTGTGTGTGTGTGAGAGAGAGAGAGAGAGAGAGAGAGAGAGAGAGAGAGAGAGAGAGAGAGAGAGAGAGAGAGAGAGCGCGCTTCTGTATGATGATTACGACTATCAAGTTAAGAAGCGCTTCAAAAGCGCGAGTGAAGGCGTACTGGTGACTGGCGCACCCACAATGGCTTTTACCGAGGCGGAGCGCCTGCGACAAACTGGATAGGCCAACCCGCCAGGCACTCGTGTGAAGGTATCGGCCTACCCGGAGAGCACAAGCGCAGTGGGAAGCAGGAATTAAATTCCTGGTACCCAAAATTTCGTACCGTCACCTCCCGATGAGTTCATTGGGGGACACCGTAAAGAGAGTCATAGGCACATCCCGAGCCGACGCCGAGCCCCTCCGAACCCATACCAACGACCAAGGCACGCCGCCCACGCTTACGCTTGTTACTCTTTCGCTCGAACTAGTCCGTCTCCACTTGATTTAACACCTCTTACTTTTCCAGGTTCTAAGGGTGGTAGCCGCATGTTCTCTAGGGCACCGCGGCGGATCGTGGCCACGCTGGAGAGTAACAATGTTACCGTGAACCACCACAAGAAGTGTCTCACAAGAAGCGAGATGCAGAGGTAAGCTCTTTAACGCAGCCCTTCAGTAAAACACAAAAATATCTCGGTACGGATGGTGAACGCCACCGCTAGGAGGATGATACAATACTTTTTAGTTACCGTTGCCTCTGCTGCCTATCTAGAAGTGGGCTGGACCGCGAGTGGCGTACGCTGACCGTGAGCAAGGATGCTGCGGGCCATGAGTTTGTTTCCGCTTTCGAACACACCAGCCAGCCCTACTACGGCGTTCAGTTCCACCCCGAGAAAAATATATATGAGTGGAAACGGAACAAGGTAAAAAAAAAAAGAAGAAGGGCTCACGCACAACTATCCGAGTTTCCCAGAAGTTGCGCAAAACGCTCCCATATTTCCTATTTGTCCTATTTCAAGCACTACCCTCACTCGGCGGCTGCGATAGCTGCTTCGCGGTTCTTCGCCGACTTCCTTGTATCAGAGGCGCGCCGCAACAATCACAGCTTCCCCGCAAGCACAGAGAGGGATGAGCTGATCTATCGCCACCAGCCGGTGGATACAAAAGAGAAGCTCATGTGGGAGCAGCTGTACTTCTTCGAGAAGCAGACCAACTTATCTACTTCCCCTATTGTCTCCACAACGGAAAATGATTCTCAGCATGACTTTGACGTGTAACTCTACCATTGCCATATCAACATGGCTTCCTTATGTTATCATTACCTATATTATTTGAAGTAAAAAAAAATATTTAAAAAAATATCCCGTATCACCTTACTTCTTTTTGTAATCCAGGGGCATGGCATGGGGCGAATCGACGTCTATGAATCGAAAATTGGTCGTTAGGATCAACACGTTCGGAATTCTGAATGCTCTGCAAACTCAAGTGTGAGACAGTACCACACTTATTACTGCAGTACCACTGTGTCTCACGTCCAAAAACTATTTTCTGACGTTGAATAGCAATCACGTTTTGGAGAACAACATCAGCTTTGGTTTAAAATCCCGGTTAAAACGAGGTACTATGTGATGAGGTTCGGAACAACAATAACATTAAATAGTCGTAAATTAATGGTTTCGAAAATTTATATGGTCGTTGTTGTTTGCGATCAGAACCCTATCACATGGTAGCTCGTTTTAACCGGGATTTTGATCCAAAGCTGATGCTATTGCTGTTCTCCAAAACGTGATTGATATTTAACGACATAAAATCGTTTTTGGAAGTGTGAGACACAGTGGTACTGCAGTAATAGGTGTGATACTGTCTCACACTTGAGTTTGCAGATTGATCGACGAGTTTTCGACCTAACTGTTTTTGCTATTGTAATGCTCTTTGCAACTGTACGGTCAGCATTAGGGTGGAAATTGCGACTTTTGTCAACTCCAACAGGACTTGTGTCAGTTTGTAGAATCCAGCTAGATTTGACGTTGAATCGACGGCTCAACGTGTTTTCACTAAGTTCTGCTTTCAAAGCTCTCATTATAATTCCAAAATACAAGAACGCACTCTGGTGAAAGAAAGGTAGGATATCCAAACTTTAAAAGGCACTAAAGCTCCAAAGGTATTACAGTTAATGTTGTTTCTAAGGAATAAAATTGAATTTTAAGACTTATTTTCCGAAAGTCCGCTTCAAACGAGCCTACATGTTAATGTTATGGGGTTCTGTTCAAAAGTGGCAGGAATTAATTTCATTTTTTGTACTTTTTTACTTGCTTTTAATTTGCTGACCCCTCATCAGAACCATATCACACGTAGGCTAGTTTGACGCAGAATTTTGCGAGGAATGCGATAGTTTATCCTCAAGTGTCATTGGTTCGCTCGTAAAGAATTAAAACTGAAAAAAAAACTTGAGCACCCCTAAAACGGGTTAAGCACTCCTGGAAAGGTAGGACATCGCACACGGAAAAAAGGATTTTGTTCTCACAACAAACAATTTGTTAATATAGCCTTAACCATATTTTTTCCAGCAACTAAAGATTTGTTGACTGCGCAAAGCACCTATTATGGCATCCCCACAATCACAATGGCTTTTACCGAGGAGGCGGAGCGCCTGCGATAAACTGGATAGGCCAACCCGCCAGGCACTCGCGTGAAGGTATCGGCCTACCCAGAGAGCACAAGCGCAGTGGGAAGCAGGAATTAAATTCCTGGTACCCAAAATTTTTTACCGTCACCTCCCGATGAGTTCATTGTGGGGGCACCTTCACTACAACAGATATTAGGAGGGACGAGGGGGGGAGGGGAGCGGAGCTCTGGCGAATGGCCGTATCCGTATCAAACGAGCGGGGTCCGGGCGCCCTGGCAAAACAGGAACGTGATAGACCTTCAGACGTCGAACCGTCGAACCGACCTTTCATTTCTGATTGGGTATGAAATCACCTGTTCATCTTTCCACTCACGCAATCGATTCTTGTTGGGCATATACAAAATTTCACAGAAAGCGCACGGGCACCGTTTAATCGAAATAATGCCGCTGAAAGGCTTTTCCATGGTGCCAGGCTGGGCAGCCCCCGGCAGCAGCAGTGTCAGGCAGTGTTGAGGTACATTTTCAATATAATCTTTAGCAATGCAAGTGTTTCGTGTAGCTGTGTTCTGTAGAATTGTAGCTATTCCTGCTCGGTGTTTCATTGTCATGCTTGTGGGTCAGTTTTGATTGCTACTGTTTACCATAGTTGGCCTGACTGACGTGACGATTAAGAGCACAAAGCACAAACAGCTGAAGGAGAAGCAGACGATGTGTTCACACGGCAGCCACCAAACCAAGAGAAGCTACCGCGTGTGCTACCGCCTACCGCACAACGTCCAAAGTTTTCATGAGCTGGACATCTGCGGCATCTGCGCCCGCTGTGGGTAATCCTCCTATTTCAAACGGCGGCGGCACTAGAGCGGTGCGGGCCTTTAATGATTTCTGTCGTAACGTCCGATCGTTTCTCCCCCGATAAGGTAGACGCCCCCCCTCCCCCTTCCCGGCCTCTTGACGTTGTCGCGGCATGCTTATTCGCGGTTGAGAAACAACGTAGGAATGGTAGGAAGTAGCCCACGGCGACATCCCAAGCCCGTTTCCCTTTTTATTTTTGCTTTTTAGAAATAGTATCAGAAATATGGAAGGCACAACAACTAGTGCTAAAATGCTAGATTTCCTTTTCCTTGTTGGGAAATTAAAGGTATAAGTTACTGTAACTTGTCACATAAAATCAGTTATTAGTCAGAAAAAAAAAAAAAACTTTTATTACTTTTTATTAATCAAGCATGTCAAGAGAACTGGTTGGCTTCTGAGAAATGTGCCAGATCCAGAATGTGTTGCTGGACATATGCATCGCATGGCTGTCATAACTTTCCTTCTTGATTCGTCACAGTCCTCTTTGGATCGAGATAAGTAAGTAAAGTCTGATAATTGCATTATAGTTTATCAAATATTAGTTTTTCTGTGGCTCAGTGGCCAACAAATGCATACTACAATTTATTTTATTCTCTTGTTCAGATGCATGCAGCTAGCACTCATTCATGACTTGGCTGAATGTATTGTTGGTGATTTAACACCACACTGTGGTGTGGACCCTGAAGAGAAGCACAAACGAGAGGACGAAGCTATGAAAGAGCTATGTAATTTAGCTGGCGCAGCAGGAGCAGAGCTGTACTCTCTGTACAAGGTATTTCTCCACTTTGATTTGTCATAGCTCAGATTTTCACCCTACAATTAATTTAATCCCCTGCTATTAACCCTATCTCATTCCAGGAATATGAGGCTAAAAGTACATCTGAAGCCAAATTTGTGAAAGAACTTGATAATCTTGATATGATTTTAGAAGCTTTCTCATATGAAAAAGCAGAAAATCAGCCTGGACATCTACAAGAATTTTTTGATTCCACTGAAGGAAAGTTTGCACATCCCCTCATACTTTCTATAGTCAAAGAACTTCATAAACGCAGATCTGAATTCTCTGAAGGTCAAAACAAGCGTGAAAACAAGTAGCTCACAATTCACTAAGCTGTGTATATTTGTCTATTAGGTACAGAAATTAGTTAAAAAATGCTAGCTTCATCAATATTAAGCACTGGGCAGTTGGGTATTCTGTATTTTATACTTTGGCATACAATTTTTGTCATTGTACGACATTAACTTTAAATTTATCACAAGACCCTACAATTATGACAACTGATAATTGTATAACTATTACATAATTATTGGCATTAATACTAGATTCAGTATAGAACCATAAACAAGTGACACACATCTTGAGGCAGGAGCACATTGAAAATACCAAATCAATATGTATGTTGAAACCAAAGTTTTCAATCTTAAAAAACATAATTGTAATTACTTTACATTGGACCACCATTAAACCCAAAACAGAAAAGAATTTTTCTGAATTTGAAAGAATTATGGACTTTACTAAACTTTATCAAGCTCATCGTCATCTACATTATGTATTATGAGTGACTGTGTTTCCAATGCAGGTTTCTGTAGTGTAACAAAACTATTCAAGTTTTGTAGCTCTTTTTGTCTAATAAGTACCTCAATAGACCGAAGCTCAAGTTCCTTGTTTAAAACTTGCATTTTACGATTGTGCTCTTCTTCTGCCATTTTCAATTTTTTCCGTGCAAGCTCTGAATTATCATCCAAGTATTGAGAGAGTTTCAAAAGGGCTTTTGTAAGAGTTGTTTCAGCTGCAGCTGCAGCAGTACCACTATTCTGCAGCCCAGGATTCTCCAGGTCCTCAGCAGCAACATAGAAAGTCCCGTTCTGTAAGACATCAAATACATGAATAAGACTAAATCTACATAACACATTATTAAATTTAATGAAATGAAAAATTATTATCAGAGATTTATGTATCACCTCTTCAGAAAGCATCTGTGAATTTGACAGTGATAGTCTGGAAACATGATTTGGATTTTCCTTCATAGCTTCCAATCTCTTGCAATGCTTCAAACCAGATGCATGTTTTTCAAGTTCTGATTTACCACAGCGTAATCTTATGTCACAAGCTATGCAAATACAATAAGTTTCATCAGTAGGATGAGGTCGGAGCCAGTCTTTAAAATAATCTTCGTTCATCCACTCAACCCTAAATTTTTTGGCTCTTCTATTAAACCTTTCCTCTGACCAAAACTCTTTGGCAGGAGTTAGGTTAACGGAATCACTAACTTCATCATCTTTGAGCTGCCTCTTCTTCGTAAGTGGAGCAGATGAGATATCGGAGGTACTTGCTTCTAGCTTGCCATCATCTACAGCTGATAAATTGATGGCTGTGATTTCGGACAACATGGTTTTTTAAAGAGATTTCTTTCCAGTCAGCTACTGTTTATTTGTTGTTGTTGTTTACACGCACCTAGAGAGAGAATCGGAAGGGAGGGGAGAAGGGAGAAGTGGAAAGATGTGCGATGGCAACCTGTTAGCAAAAAACAGCCCGATGCAAATTTCAACTGCTTAGTATTTTCTGAATGCGAGAGACTTTCAAATGCTCGATGAAGCGCCGTAAATCCACATCAAAGTTTCAATAGCGGCTGATGAACACCTTTGTACCATTTTTGGATCTTGTCCCTTCACGAGTAATGAAATCTGTGAAAGGAAAGAAATTTTCTGAATGGCAACCCTGGTGTGGACGCGCTCTCACTCGATGCAGTTCAGAGTTGCCGATCTGAATCCCAGCCCGCACAGCACAGCAGCAGCAGCAGAGCAGAGACACTTGCCGAGGTGATCATCATATTCAACCATTATATTGTGAGTTTTGTTTCGAAATAGCCGTTTATTTTTATTTTATACATTCTTAAACATTTAAATTCTACGGTACTCTCTAAATCTGACGAAATTGATTGTAGCTGCGGAGAGTTATCTCGTTGTTTTTAAAGTCATTCCGTGGTCGGTTGTGTTCTCCTTACATCGGTTATGTATGTGATTTTATCTTTATCATTTATTACTCTAATAATTATTAATAAATGAGGAGAGGGAAAGCGTAACATGGTGGTAAATCCTTTCATTCCGGATTTATCTTTGTTTGGTGTGGATTACTACTCTTGACCACTGTGCCTAACTTTATTTTAGAAGTGTGAGTGCCGCTAGAAAATAGAAATGTACCAATATAATACCTTTTCAATAACTTTTGTTTTTGTTGTTGTTTTTAAGACAAGAGTAATGTAAGGAGGCTGGCATACTGTAATGTTTAGTGCTGTCTTTCGATCATTGCCCAACTGCGTGGCACAGCGAATAACTGCAGCTTATTTCAGAGGTGACTTTTGTTCTTATCAGTAAGCTTTGCAATCGTCTCATACTTGCTAGTCCCTTTTAAGCTACATATTTATGTTAGTGTGATGTGTTGAAAACCTTGAACACTTTGGTTTCAACCTCAGTTTAATTTATGGAAAGTTTTCTAGAATTACTAAATTATCATCCATTGTACATAGAATTAAGGTGCTTAAGTAATGCCACTTATCATGTCTTTTGCTGCTTTAGCAATCACTTTCCGGTCAGCGGGGCTCCACAGCTTATCAACATCTGAACAAATAAATAACAAAATGAGGGTCCGTGTTTTGCCAGCTTTGCAAGACAATTATATGTATTTGGTGAGTATTTGATTTTGTTCAGGTTTGATTAATTATGCCTTCAAGAAATGTATAAAAGAAAAGAACATTTGAATTGCAAGGTTATTGATGAGGAGACTCAGAAGGCAATGATTGTGGATCCTGTAAATCCAACCACTGCCCTAGAGGCTGTTCAGGAGGAAAACGTCAGCCTGACTACAGTTCTAACTACCCATCACCATTGGTCATATAGTGGTATATTCTCTTTCTTCAAAGTAAGTGAATTAATGTAGGGCACTGCAAAAACTTGAATGCTATTTTTACAGGGACCATTCTGGAGGAAACGAGGAATTGGTCAAACAGTATCCGGGTCTGGAAGTATATGGAGGTGACGATAGAATACCAGCCCTAACAAAGAAGATTTCTCATGGGAATAAGTTTTCAGTTGGTAAACTTCAAATCGAAGCTCTGTTCACCCCATGTCACACTGCCGGTCATATTTGTTTCCTTGTGAGTTCACCTGGAGAACCATCTGCAGTATTCACAGGTAAACATATGTACTAAAGTTCTGAATTAGAAAATTATTCATCTGCAACGAGCAATAACCTCTACCTGTTTCCATTTTTATCTCTAGGAGATACGCTTTTTATTGGTGGATGTGGGCGGTTCTTTGAAGGCACTCCAGAACAAATGTACACAGCTTTGGTGGAAATTTTGGGTAATTTGCCCGATGACACTGTGCGTAAACATTTAATTGTTGAACTACAATTTAAAAGACACAGTGTACTATATGACATTAATTTCCTTTCTTTATGTTTAATTTTCTACAGAAAGTTTTTTGTGGGCATGAGTATACAGTTGCCAACTATAAATTTGCCAAACATGTTGAGCCTCACAATAATAATTTATTGGAGCAGGATGCAATAGCTAAACAGAAGAGGGAGAGGCAAGAACCAACAGTTCCTTCTACAATAGGTGAGGTTTTGACAAAGTCTCAATTACTGAAGTTAAAACTTGCCTTGTGTGTGTTGCTCAAATTTGTAATACCATTTGCATTCTGATGTCCAGGCATTGAGAAACTCACCAATCCTTTCATGAGAGTGGGTGAAAGCAGTGTTCAGGAACACTCAGGACAGCATGATCCTATTGCCACCATGCAATACATTCGCCGTGAAAAGGATAATTTTAAGGGCTAAGAGTCTTCAAAATAGTAAGCTTGTGGATTTGTTTTTATTTTTTACTTGATCGGGGAAAGACTTGCTTGGGATTTTATCATCTTGTGTTTTAGTAAGCTTGGTGTAATAATGTTACATTAGACAATGTTCTACTTGTATTTCAGTACTGTGCCTCATTAATGAGTTAATTTTGTGTTATTAATAATAAGCAGATTTCATGAAATATTAGTATTTTATTGCTCCACCCAGTTCTTAAGTTGTCGAGCTAAAGTTGGAGGTGCAAGGTCAAGAGGCGTTTTTTCTTCTCTATTTTTAATTGTGAGGCTCGCTCCATGCTGCACGAGTAAACCAGCTTCCTCTGCTCTGTCTTCTTCACAACATAGATGCCTGAAAATTGAAATATCTTTGATCGTTAGTAAAATACTATCCTGAAATCAAAATGCATGTACTTCCATTGGCTGAGAGAAGTTAAATATATGTCATCATAAATATGTCATTTGAATATGCATATCATATTGCTCAGCTGAGTTTTAAGGAAAAAGGTGATGTCAAGTAGAAAACATTCTATATCACTTCATTTTCCGCAAACCTTGACACGTTTAAAATACAAATACAAAATAACTAATTGAAAGCAAATCTTTAACAAAAGAAAAGGAAGAGTGAAGAACCAAAACGGCTATTTTGATGAAGTCAATTCATACCTAATATCTCGAATCTTGACGGTAACTTTAAACTACCGTAATTCTCAGCTTTAATACCACAAGTTATTTGTGAACTTACAATGGGGTGTTGCCATAAGCATCCTTTGCATCCACAACAAGCTGGTTGCCACAAGCTAATAATTCTTTAACTATGTTTGTGTTTCCTCGGGAAGCAGCTCTGTGTAATGGAGTAGCCCCCCGTTTGTCAGTGATGTTCAAATCAGCATGGCTTGACAAAAGTTTTTGAACAATCTACAAAAACATTAAGATATTAAATTGAAAAAATAAATGAGAAAATGGAATAGGAACCAGGATTCATGTAAAATATTGAAACAATCATGATATCGGAACATGAAACTTACACTAAGCCATCCTTTAGATGAGGCATATTGTAATGCAGAATGACCTTCATTATTTTGAGAATTCACATTTACTCCAAGAGACAAGAGGGTATGTACGACTTGTTCCTTTCCTGCTGACGCGGCCAATATTAATGGAGTAGAGCCAATCTATAACGGAAGGGAAAAAAGATGACAAGAAAAGGAAATAACTCCACCTTACAAATGAAGAATAGAAGAATCCATCGGCTGACATACATCATCTTTACTATCAATTGGAGAGCCAAGATCTGACAGTAGCTTAACAAGTTCTTCATGTCCTCCCAAAGCAGCCCAATGAATCAGCAATCTATCATTCTGAAAGGGAAATTTCAAATTATCCTTAGATCTTAGTATCTAACATTATCAAACAGAAGAAAAAAACAAAACAAAGTGAGACATTGGCTCAGTTCTCAAATATTTTTAACATTGTTCACAGGGTGAGGCAGAAACATAACCTGGATTGTTGACAAACATGAAAACTTACATCATCTTTCTTGGTCAAAAGTGTGCCATCTTCCTGCAATTTCAGCTTGATAGTGTGAATATCACCTTTAAAAGCAATGTCGTGAATCGTTTCCTTAACGTGAAGAGCCATGGCTAAGTACTAGACTCCACAAACTCACAAACTATGTGAATAGGAGATGACCAGACAAAACTTGCCGGGCTCAGTAGTTCAGTCTGGCCGCCCAGGCTCAGTCAACAACCAAAAGACCAAAACAAGCTGAATGTAAATATTTTTGTTTTCTAAAAGGTTAGTGGTTGTTTTTTAGCAAAAAAAAAAAAACTTTTTAAAAATTGCATTTTTTTCTCTTAATCATCAAAGTTAAGTGTACGTATGGGCGATTTCACCGCCACCAGGGAGCGCTAGCGTCGGGCGGGGCGGCGCGGGGCAGCCGGTCCACAACAAACAGACGACGCCTTTGTAACGGTCGCGCGTCGGGCGTTTAAACACTCAACGCTTGCTAAGTAAGTATTTTAGTCGTTCTGAGTAAGTATTTTATCTTTTTTAACTCAAATCCGAGTCGCTTTGATAGATTTTCGTTGTAAATTTCATCTTGCCCGCAAAAAGCGGTTAAAACCGGTGTCCGAGACTCCTTAGAGGTTATGTTTGCCGTCACTGTACTGTTTGTTTAGTGTTTTACTGCCGTTTTCAGTTGAGACAGGCATTATCTCTCCACAAATCCTAAAATGCGATTTCAAAAAACCTATTTTATAAATTTCTTTAAAAAAATATAGCCATATTCAAGGCCATATTTTAAAAATGAACTATGATTGTTCTCATGTCTGGCGTCTAAAGTTTTAAGACAGTCGCAAGTGTCTGCGTCTCTTAAAATCTCCCTTCCAAAACATTGGTTTTATTTATTTATTTTTTTATTTTATTTTTATAATTTTAAATTAAATTATTGACATTTATTATTGTTCTATACAGCTCGCAACACTATTGTTTGCGGAATGTCCCAACAAACCAGGAAAGGTAAGTATTTACTTAAGGGTTTCTCCTTTCTTTTCACATTGTTGTTTCTCTTCCAGGGAACCTATTCCAGGATCATGGGGCGACGCTGCAAATATGTAGGCTGTTTCCACACAGGAACAAACGATTGCAGTCTGCACAAGATTCCGTGTGACAAACCAACTGCCAGGAGATGGTTGCGCAGATGCGGTCTCAATGGCACACCAAGCAAACTGAACGTTTATGCTTATGTTTGTTCTCATCATTTTGTGGATGGCAGACCAACTGTGGCGAACCCAGACCCCATTCCGTACTGCCCTGGTGTTGAGGTGAATTGTGTACGCAAGTGACCATGACCTTAATTTGTTTGAGTATTATTCTTATAGTTTGTTTATTTCAGGTCTTATGTCCGGTTACATCCACACCTCAGACTCAAGTTGTAGATGACACTTCCCTCATACGGCATAGCCCTCAGACATCCTCTTCCTCTCCTATGAAGAGGAAAGATTTGAAAAGGGTGATTAGGCCAAATGTATGGGCTGTGAGAGGTGCCACTGTAAAAAAAAAATTAAAGTCAGATTATGAAGAAACCATGTTGGTAAGTAACCACAATTATTTTATAATAGCAACTAATTTATACGCTGAACAAGGTCAATGCAGACTTACTTTATTTTCTAGATGTACCTGCAGTGCTCTGGCAACACATCAGACATGGCTCAACCTTTTGAGGAAAGCCTTGTTGAGTCCCAGTCTTTTCTTGACAACTTTGCTGATCTGGCTAAGCCTCTTGATGTCGTCTTTGCTGAGTCTGAAATGACAAGTCATGTGAGTTAAACCAGTTACTGTTATGTATCTAATTACTGCCTGAAGTGTGTATCTACCTGTCTGAGTTAATTTATCTGAGTGACAATTAAGCACAATAGCATTTGCTACTATGAACACAGTCTTTAAAATTTGTCCATGTTTCTTTCCCAGGACATCACTCAGGACATTTCACTCACACTTCCTAAAGATAGCTTCAAGCCGGTTTCTTCTAGAGTTACAGCTGTCCCTCAGCCCTCCGACAGTGGCCTTGTTGAGTCCCAGTCTTTTCTTGACAACTTTGCTGATCTGGCTAAGCCTCTTGATGACGTCAGTGCTGAGTTCGATATGACAAGTCATGTGAGTTAAACTAGTTACTGTTATGTATCTAATTACTGCCTGAAGTGTGTATCTACCTGTCTGAGTTAATTTATCTGAGTGACAATTAAGCACAATAACATTTGCTACTATGAACACAGTCTTTAAAATTTGTCCATGTTTCTTTCCCAGGACATCACTCAGGACATTTCATTCACACTTCCTAAAGATAGCTTCAAGCCAGTTTCTTCTAGAGTTACAGCTGTCCCTCAGCCCTCCAACAGTGGCCTTGTTGAGTCCCAGTCTTTTCTTGTCAACTTTGCTGATCTGGCTAAGCCTCTTGATGACGTCAGTGCTGAGTTCGATATGACAAGTCATGTGAGTTAAACTAGTTACTGTTACGTATCTAATTACTGCCTGAAGTGTGTATCCACCTGTCTGAGTTAATTTATCTGAGTGACAATTAAGCACAATAACATTTGCTACTATGAACACAGTCTTTAAAATTTGTCCATGTTTCTTTCCCAGGACATCACTCAGGACATTTCACTCACACTTCCTAAAGATAGCTCCAAGCCAGTTTCTTCTAGAGTTACAGCTGTCCCTCAGTCCTCTGACAGTGGCATTCATTCTGAATCATATGTATCATCTGACACATCAGGGTTGTGTCATCAGGTGAGAAGTAATGCTTACATATTACGTTGGTATATTAATATCACTTGAATAGGCCATTCCGCTCAAGCGAGCGGCGAAGGAAGTAGATGACCTGAATCACAAGAGCTTGCCATCTTCTTCACTGCGCCGCCCCGCATGGCGCCAATCGAGCGGAACGGCCTATAATTTTTTCCCTCAGCATTGTAGTTGATGACATGCATGTTCTTAGTTGCCTTTTCTTTTGTGTTTGGATGCGACCCGTAACTGTAGGAATATTTGAAAATCTGCTCAAGTCTTTGTTTTTTCCTCAATTTCAAAACTTCTGTCTTTCCTTAATGCTAAGTAGTTTACTCTTAGTGTTTAAATATCTTCTGCTTGTGGTTAATGCATCCCATCTCCTTTTGGAAATGTGCACTTACAAGGGAAACAAGTAGTGATCATGTGTTTGTGGACTGCATTTTCACATTACTTCCTTTTCACCTTCATTTCATTCCAATCACCATTGTGCCTATAGGTACCGTATTTAGGTCCTTCTTTCTTTACCTTATTTTCATATGTTTTTTTTTTTATTTATTTTATTTAACAACACCCCTAAGAGCTAGAGCTCTAAAATAAGGGGTTTCTACAGTGATAACAAATTTGGTGGCACAGATGGCGTGCACATATTTACATATATAAAGTAATAAAAAATATAGGTGTACAGATGAGCAAAAATTTTGTAAAGAATGTTATTCTATTCATTTCTGAAAAGAGAACAAGGATTGGTCCTGGCATGGTTCTTATATGAATTATTACTAGAATTCACGACTTCATATATCATAAAAGACTCTTGTTTTTCATTACCAAACCAAAATTTTAAAAATGCTTAGCAGACTGACATGTTTTAAATCTGATAATGCTGTGAACTACAGTGCATCAAAGCGCACGTCCTGCAGAAACAAGTGCGTTTGAAAGATGAAAGATAAAGAGGAAAAGAAGTTCAATAATAATCTATTTTGTAGAATTTTTGGAGAGGTAAACAATGAGTAACATTTTTAAGACCAAAGGATTTAGGTTTTTACTTGGCTTCTTCTTAAAGTTGACTTTGAACTTGCAAAAAAAGTGATTTGTTTCAGTTTGTTGCATGATTTACGGTGTGTGACAGTTCTGCTCATGGTGGAAATGTATTTATATGTTACTACTCAGAACAGGAAGTTTGTGTAATATCTTCTTACTTACTGCTTTCGGGTAACTCCTGGCATTCTTAACCCCAATAACTACTAACACCAGAAAGAACTCAGCTGTCTACTAATCCTTTTGCATCAATAGATATACAATACCATGTGTCCACCAGGTGGACAGTAATCTGCTGCACATGATTTTCCCATGGCGGTGTGCGTCAACCTTTCTTCAATTCTATCTATCATTCTATAGGTTGGGGTGAACCTTTCTTCTCAACTCACTTTAACATATCCTTAATTTCATCATATTACTTTTTAATTAATTTCTTTTCAACTGTATGGATGAATGAACAAGCAAACAAATAAATAAATGAATTAGTACATAAATAAATTAATATGACTGAAATGTAATAATACCCTGGAAGCATATCTACAACTGTACACTTCTGAATACATAAGTTGAGTACATTCAAATTCATTGGACATAAGCAAAATAACAGTTGGAGTAATAAGTAAAAATGCCAATAATCTACAAACAAATATTGACTGGTGTGTGCTCATACATGGGAAGCGTCATAGGGAAGTGTCTCTTAGAAACAATATAAAAGAAGCACTCGACAATTCAACAAAAAACAAACTATGACTCAAATATAGAAAGAAGGGAAAAAAAGCCGCATCAAAGTATTCATAATCTGAAACGTTTCTATTCTTCAACCGAAGAATGAGAAATGTCCACAGGAACACAACCATAAGCAGGTGTCCTCTTCCACAACACTGGCGCAAAACCTTATTTTATTACAACTTAAGAATTTCGTTACAACTTTGGAAGAGGCCTGAGAGAGTCAAAAGACTGAATACATTCGGATACATTTATCAAGAGAGAAGAATTCTCCTGACAACAAAAAACTTCTAGACTGGACAAGGGGACAAAATACGTATGCCAGTAATCTACAAACAAATATGGACTGGTGTGTGCTCAAACAAGGGAAGCGTCATAGGGAAGTGTCTCTTAGAAACAATATAATAGAAGCACTCGACAATTCAACAAAAAACAAACTATGACTCAAATATAAAAAGAAGGGAAAAAAAAGCAGCATCAAAGTATTCATAATCTGAAACATTTCTATTCTACAACCAAAGAATGAGAAATGTCCACAGGAACACAACCATAAGCAGGTGTCCTCTCCCACAACACTGGCACAAAACCTTATTTTATTACAACTTAGGAATTTAGTTACAACTTTGGAAGAGACCTGCGAGAGAGTCAAAAGACTGAATACATTAGGATACATTAATCAAGAGAGAAGAATTCTCCTGACAACAAGAACTTCAAAAGTGGACAAGGGGACAAAATACATATGCCAGTAATCTACAAACAAATACTGACTAGTGTGTGCTCAAACATGGGCTAGAACATGGGAAGCGTCATTGTACAAACAATATAATAGAAGCACTTGACAATACAACAAAATATAAACTATGAATTAAATCTTAAAAGAAGAAAACAAAAGCCACATCAAAGTATTCATAATCTGAAACATCTCCATTCTCAACCAAAGAATGAGAATTGTCCACAGGAACACAACCATAAGCAGGTGTCCTCTTCCACAACACTGGCACAAAACCTTATTTTATTACAACATAGGAATTTAGTTACAACTTTGGAAGAGATCTGAGAGAATCAGAATACTGAATATATTGGGATACATTAATCAAGAGAGAAGAATTCTCCTGACAACAAGAACTTCAAAAGTGGACAAGTGGACAAAATACATATGCCAGTAATCTACAAACAAATATTGACTGGTGTGTGCTCAAACATGGGAAGCGTCATTGGGAAGTGTCTCTTAGAAACAATATAATAGAAGCACTTGACAATTCAACAAAATATAAACTATGAATTAAATCTTAAAAGAAGAAAACAAAAGCCACATCAAAGTATTCATAATCTGAAACATCTCCATTCTTCAACCAAAGAATGAGAATTGTCCACAGGAACACAACCATAAGCAGGTGTCCTCTTCCACAACACTGGCACAAAACCTTATTTTATTACAACATAGGAATTTAGTTACAACTTTGGAAGAGATCTGAGAGAATCAGAATACTGAATATATTGGGATACATTAATCAAGAGAGAAGAATTCTCCTGACAACAAGAACTTCAAAAGTGGACAAGTGGACAAAATACATATGCCAGTAATCTACAAACAAATATTGACTGGTGTGTGCTCAAACATGGGAAGCGTCATTGGGAAGTGTCTCTTAGAAACAATATAATAGAAGCACTTGACAATTCAACAAAATATAAACTATGAATTAAATCTTAAAAGAAGAAAACAAAAGCCACATCAAAGTATTCATAATCTGAAACATCTCCATTCTTCAACCAAAGAATGAGAATTGTCCACAGGAACACAACCATAAGCAGGTGTCCTCTTCCACAACACTGGCACAAAACCTTATTTTATTACAACATAGGAATTTAGTTACAACTTTGGAAGAGATCTGAGAGAATCAGAAGACTGAATATATTAGGAGACATAAATCAAGAGAGAAGAATTCTTCTGACAACAAGAACTTGAAAACTGGACAAGGCGTCTTACATATCACCCTCAACATGATTAACAAAATACACATCTTCATGATCTTCGTGGAACTCTGGGTAAGTTAACTCTTGAGGTAATAAGAATCTTGGAGTGCGCATAAAAAAATGTTCAGGTACAAAGAGACTTCTGTGAATTGCCATAAGTCTTTTCTTTTTTTCCTGCCAAAATGACATATCAAAGTTTATGGTCAATTTTACCATTCCATTTTTAGACCACACAACAAAGTCACAAAGTGTTAAATTCAAAATAGCCATGGACATTTGAATCTGATAATAATATTGGCTAGTTTTCTTCAGTTCTAAACTGCCATGTTTGTTCCTTTTAAGGAAGAAATTCCATTTTTGTTTCTGATGAAGAAATTGCTCAAAATGGTTGGGGTCACCTTCTGCTAGGACAACTGGACATTTGATCTCAAGAAGGCGGTCACCAAGTACCTCAGAAAAAAGAAGTCCATCAGGACTGCAACTGAGTTGAGGGAAATCTGGGTTGATGCAAGTTCCCATTTCACGAACTGTTGCCTGAGGGTCTTCTTTCCGGATTTCTTTTATATACTCCTCTCTTGCAATGGGTTCAGATTCCTTACCATAAATCATACCAGGGCTTTCAAACTTGTCAAGTCCCCACATATGTTTACGAAGGAAGTTCATTTTGGCCTCTGGTGAAGTGAGACCTAAAACTTGTTTTGCAACAGAGGCTGTTACTCGTACACATCTCTCACTGTACCAAAAACCATTTTCAGTCTGTCCTCTTGTGTTCTGCAGTTCCAATGTAGTCCTATGGTAGTTTCGAACCCAATGCATCAACCAAAAGAAAATAGAGCATTGCACTTTAACAGTCTCTGTGTCTCTAGGTGGACCATCATAATTATCAACGATCAAATCAGCAAAAATTGGATCAGATATGACTATTGGGGTGTTGAATTCATACTTTTTAGCTGCTGTTTTCAGCTGCAGTGACCACAGTGACTTTGTATCTTGAGATGTCTTCAGCAAAGACAGCAGCCTGGCCACTATATCTACATCTTCATTTTGGAACCTTTTTGCCCTTGGATCAAATGTTGCTCGCCTTTCAGTGTCACGTTTAGGATAGTAATCTCCTTTCTCTTTTATAATTCCCGGATTCTTAGGCCTTGGTGCCTTATTCCAATAACATTCACGTCCCGTGCATGTAACAGCTGGAAAGAAGAAAAAAGTACATTAATCTTTGTGCACACGGAGGATCCAATAAATTTGTACAATTAAATAGCGGGGGGAGGGGACAGGAAGCCAAGTAAACCAAAGATTTCTTTACCCCTTCTTTTTTTAAATAAACCTAATGTAAATTTTGAAATAATAAATAAATAAAATAAAAAACACATTTTTCTGAAATCAATTTTTTTGAAACCAAGAGGTTGCATTTTCCTGTAGGATTCTTTTGGGTTGATGACTAATCATTTTTTGTATCATTACAGGTTCCCTTGCGAAGAAATAGAAGGAATGAAGCATGCAAATACTGCGGTAGAACTAACGCTGTAGTGTGTTATGAAGAGTGCAAGCGCATGAAGCCCAGTGATTTTAAGTTCTTCACAGGGGTAACTCAGGATCAATTTGAAATTATATATGAACTTTGTGGTGGTGGTGAAGTGTGTTCAGTTCTTAAATATCGGTATTCCAAAAAGACTCCAACAAGGCCCATTGTGAGTGATTTCACAGCCCGAGATAGACTTTTCATGACTCTCATAAGGCTAAGGAGAGGTATTCCAATGAAAGATCTGTCATTTGTGTGTGGCGTATCTCTAGGGTTTGCTTCTGAGTGTGTTTACACCTGGATCCGAGTAATGAGTCTGACAGCACAGAAATTGGAATCTGCAATGTGTGTATCAGCAGTAGATCAGCAAGAAAACAAACCAAAATGCTTCAAACCATTCCCCAATTTAAGAATGATCATTGACTCAACAGAATTTAAAGTTGAGCAGCCAGGCAACTTTGAGCAACAAGCTAACATGTTCTCATTCTATAAGAAGACTACGACAGCCAAAGTTCTAGTTGGCATTTCATGTTATGGGGGGATATCATTCATAAGTGAAGCATTTGAGGGAAGTCTCAGTGACAAGAAAATTGTTCTCATGAGTGGCCTGATGGACCAACTCTCCTCAGGTGACGCCGTGATGGCTGACCGTGGTTTCGACATGGAAGATGTTTTCGATGCAGCTGGGGTTGAGTTAATAATGCCACCTTTCTTGGGTGGGAGAACAGAATTCACAGCAAGAGAACTTGCCCTCGCAAAGACAATATCAGCAGGACGTATTCATGTGGAACGGGCTATAAGAAGACTTCGTGAGTTTAGAATTCTGGGTCGAACAATCCCCAGCACACTTATGCCAGTCTGTGGGGACATGATAAGAACATGTGCATTCCTCATTAACTTCCAGGACCCCTACATTCCAGCTGAGAAGGATGACGATAGTGGGTACTGTGATGAAGACCTCTTAACAATGTGATCTGTATGTTGGTTTCCTATTTCTTCTTTTTATATTTTAGTCTTAGTTTGTTTTTTGTGTAATTGTCTAGTACTTCTATAACATTGTTTTTTATGAAGCACTAGTCTGTGATGCTTCCCAGGTATGGGCCCAATCCACTCAATATTTTGTTTTGTAAATTATTTGTTTGTGTACTTAGTCCAACTGCAATTTTGCATACGTCCAATGAACTTGAATGTTTAGTAAACCCTCCTGAATGCTTCTCGATGTGATTGAGCATGAAATTTTATGACTTGCCTTCAAAATTGTGTTCGGAAACATATGGGAACAATCCACATTATTTGGTTTGTACAGTTTTCCAACAGAAATATTCTGTTATATTCTGTGACATATTTTATACCTGTTGAGAAATGAGATATGACATATTGATGTATGTTTATGAGATATTTATGTATGTTTATGAGATATTTATGTATGTTTTTATTATCCTTCCAATCTTTAAGTTTAATGTAATGTAAAGCATTTTGATTGAATACTTGCACTTGTCTAGTGTACTCAATGTATGCATTCAGAAGTGTGGAGTTGTACATAGACTTTAGGGGTAGTGTTACATTTCAGTCATATTTATTTATTTATTAATTTATTACTTTATTAATTTATTTGTTTATTTATTTTCTTTGTTTATTTTGAAGAGACATTGATTAAAAAGTAATATGATGAAATTCAGGAAATGTTAAAGTGAGTTGAGAAGGAAAGTTCACCCAAACCTAGCACATGATTTTTGTCAGAAATCATAATTCGTCTGCTCCCGGACCATAACATTGCCTCGACCAATCAGAGTGGGAGAGGGCTTCTCTCGTGGCCCGGTCCAGAGAGCCCAGACATAAATGCATCAAAGATAAGTAAGATGCAAAGAAAAGAAAGGAGCTGAAGAAAGGTCGACACACACCAACATGTGAAATTCATGTGCTGAAGATGACTGTCCACCTAGTGGACACATAGTATTGTATGTGTACTGAAGCCAAAGGGTAGGTTGAAAGATGGGTTCTTTCTTGTGTTAGCAGAAATAGTGGTTAAGAATGCCTGGAGTTACCCAAAAACAGTATGTAAGAAGATATTGCCCAAAATTCCTATTGTGAGCGGTAACATGTAATTATATTTCTACCATGCATGAGTACAATTGTCATACACAGCAAATCATGCAATAAAATGAAACCAATCACTTTTTTTAACTATGGGGTGTCATGATAATTGGAAAGGAATGAAGGTGAGAAGGAAGACATTCAGTAATGCAATCTACAAACATATGATCACTACTTAATTTTTGTTCTAAGTGCATAATTAAAAAAATAAAAAAAAAAAAAAAAAAAAAAAATGGATGTATTAACCACAAGCAAAAGGTATATAAACCCACAGGGTAAGCTACTGTAAAGTATGTTAAGGAAGAAGTATTGAAATTGAGGGGAAAATGACAAACTACCAAAATGAGGAAAAGAGAGGTGGAGATGAACTTAGTTTCAACACTCACCGTCATGTCCTTTAGTATCAATGTGCTCAAGTAATAGCAGGAGCACAGCCACAATGTGAGAACAGCGTTTAAGTGCTCTGGCCTTGCACTCACAACTGCAGTCCACTATTTCTCCAGAAGCTTCAATGAAAGTGGCCCTTACAACATGGATGACGTCTTCCATGCTGGCTTGGACTTGAGCCTTGACGTAATAGTGAACTCCATCATAGTTGTCTAAGACTGAAAGAATGTTTCCACTTTTCAGGTACTTTGTTCCTCGTCGCACGTTGCTCTTCACTTGGTACTGAACTGGCTCTTGCTCAACATCAAAATCATCGTCAGGGTCATCAGAGTCTTCAAACCTCACCCCACAGTCGTGCGAAAATTTAAAAGTTGGACAATCATCCTCAAGGTACCTATCCACTGCCTCTTTCGAGAAACCTTTTGGGATATTGTAGCCGGGAAATGGTTGCCAGTCTTTGTTTGGAGGGAGAGGTGGACCACAAACACCATTCCTCTACAGTTAAGAAGAAAGAGAAAGTTTGTAGAAAGAAAAACTGAGCAGCTGTTCAAAGAAAACAAATAAAAGAAATGAAAGTATTAATAAGGATATACCTTCATTTCGGTGACAACTTTGGCCCTTTTCTTGTCATGCCAGTGACCACGGTCTATTTTGGGATCAATCTTGTGAGACTTTCCCATCTTCACATGAGCTTTGATACTTAACAGAAAATGGGGGAAGAAGAAAAGAAATATTAGTTAGGTGCATCACGTATGAGGATGCAAGAAAGCAGAAAATGGGACTACTACACTTACCGTGATATTAAATCAGCCTTGTTACCCGAGACAAGAATACCCCGACAAGCCAGCCACCTTTTCAGATCATCCACAGAGTACTGCTCAAGATGGTCTGTATTGAGGATGGCTCCAGGCACATCCTGGGGAGTCAGAAGAGGATCCACCTCAATGAGTTTCCTCTTTGGCATCAATACTCTATGCTTTGGTGTTTGCCCATAATCCTGAAGAACAGAAATTACACATGAGTGAAACCAAAAATATAATGACCATAAAAAATAGAGATGAATATACACATACATGCTTATCAACATGTGGAATTGATGTAGGTGGATGAACTTTTAAATGCGGTGGGCGAAGGGTCAGAGCTGTTCCACCACTTTCAATCTGCAAAAAAAGGGATGAGTTGTTAAAACTTTCTAAACTGTAGCGAGTAATATAAAAGAAGAAGAGTAGTGACCTCGATGGTAGTGATGGCAACAGGATTATCAATGTCAGCGGCTGGATGGACAATACTCTTCTGAGTGGGAATTGGAGTGGAAGGCACTGAATGATTAGAAGGAGCCAAATGATTTTGAGGGATAGTTATGTTGGGTGGAGCAGCATTATTTTGAAGGAAAGGAAGATTGGAAGGGGTATCAGGAACAGGAGCAACACGATGTGGAGGGATGGGAGGATTACGAGGGAGGACACAGTTTACAGAAATATGGAGATTGGGATCGGGAGTAGCTACAGCAGGGTTTTGAGGGATAGGAAGGTTGGAAGGGGGGAAAAGATGAGGAGCAGCCTGACGTTGAGGGATAGGGGGGTTGGGAGGGGCGATACGGTTTTGAGGGAAAGGAAGATTGGGAGAGTGACAGGTAAGAGTATTGGTAGAGTTCCTGGTTGGCTTGCCCTGTAAGAATTCAATCATCATTAATTACGGCACAACATTTCACATTCTGAGAACGGAGGAAATGGGTGTAAAATTTGCTCAATTTTGAAGTGATTTGTAAATTGACTGAATTAGAAAAAAAAGTGAAGTTTCACAAAAGAAGTTATCAAATTTTACAATGGCTTTACTTTTCTTTAAGTTTTTTGTTAGGAAGTTTGAAGCTTTAGGTGCTTTTGCCACCTTTTTTCCTCCTTAGCAAAGGGATAGTGGAACTAGTTTCCAGAATTGAAATAGTTGAAGATAAATGTTAGCAAATTATTTTCAAAGACAAAAAACAAAAAACAAAAAATCAGGAGCAAGAGCTTACTGGTAAATTTATCTCTCTGAGAGGGCGTCTGACAGGATCTGGAGGTGAAACGGACTCATAAAAAAGTATGTATGCCTGATTATTTGGTGATGGGGGTGCCACTGGTAGGACTACGTTGTCATTACACAAAAACCAGCTGAAAACACAGGTCCGCAAAAACAGTAGTCCAAGTAAACTACAAACTACAAGCTCCAAAAAATGCAGTTACCTCACATGCCATTCTTACCAAGTGCCATTTCTACACATAGCAGTGTAGTGACCACCTTGCAAGGAGCCAGAGTGGTCAATGACAGCTGTCAGCTTGTAGGACTGGGGACGACCACTTTTACCCATGTCTAAATCCAGAGGAAAGTCAATGGTACAGTTGTTTTTGGTCAAGGATATTTCTGTACCTCTTTGTCTCATTTGAAACCTGTAAAGGAATTCTATGTTGTATAAGAATCAAAGAGAAATAAAATTGGGGTTGTTGGAACTTACCTAGCAAGGTGCAGAATAAGGTATGGTGGAAGTCTTCTCAAACTCTGCTCTTGAGTTGAATTTTTTGAAGTTAAACCACAGTTAGAACATTTGTATTCAATTGGGCATGGCGAAGCAAATTTCTGTAGACAGGACTGCAAGAAGAATGTATTTTAGAAGACACTGACAAATATAGAAACAATTACTTTGGCTCCATTCTTAGTAGGAAATAACACATCTACTATTACATAAAACTAACTGTCTATGTATCTGAGAGCAATCACATGAGTCACACTGAAGTCTTGCAATAAAATATTACCTGCACATCAACACCAAAATCTCCAGTACCATCACCAACATCCAAAGTCAGCATTGTACTGATGACTGATGTACTGCTTTTATAGTTGCAAGGACACTTAATCTCTGTTACAACTTCAATCCCAAACAGTGTTTGGATCGGAGAGGCAGAATACCACTGACCCGGAGTCTTCTGCACACTTAACTTTACCTAGAACATAAAGAAAATTTTTATAAAGAAAATAATAACAGGAAAAGGAGTGATAAAGATCAGCAACTTTTAAACATTCTTGTCTTTAGAAAATTTAGGAATGACATAGATCAGCAACTTTCAAAACTTTGTAATTTTATACGGTCCGGTCAAAAATAAGTAATAATAGTATTTTTCTGAGGAATGAGGTATTTTACAAAACGCTGCTCAGCCCCTGTCCTGACTCTCCCCCAGGTGGGGATTGCGAGGAGAGATGCCACCACGACCAGGAGCGGCTAGCCCGCCCCCAGTCGCCCCCACCCTATGATAAGGGCCAAAAATTAAGAATACAAATAAGATGATAATTATATTGGGTAAGTGAAAGCACCCCGTTACGTCATACTTTCAAATCATCGTGAAGCCATTCTAGGAGGTCACTCAAAAACTCTTGAGCATCCTCTTGATTTGACGTATTGTATTTTCCAGTTGCTTCACCCAAGTACAGCTATCAGAAACAGAGGCATAAGAAATTGTTAGACAAACAGCTATTTTCAAAGAGAAACCGGCAACACAAGGGAATGTAAATCAGCATACCTTCAAAGATTTGCAGGAAAAAGTACCTCGCTTCAGCCACAAAAGTTTGGTGAGATTCGACGTTTCCTGAACAACTCTGCCCCCAAACAAACTATTCTTGTTAATAAATAAATTTTTCTGCTGAATCCTTTGACAGAATCCTGGCAAGTGGCCTAGACATTGCATTACAGAATTCATGTAGCAGTTGTTCCTTATGTTGCTGAGACCATTAGCCGGGTTCCGATTTTCATTGGGAGCAGCCTAAAACAAATAGAACTGTTGTAAAAAGCAGACAACTAAATTTACTTCCATGAATGGTGAAGACGAAATACCATGGCGAGAGTCGTCAGCTCCTGAAGGTTCCCTGGAAGAGAAACAACAATGTGAAAAGAAAGGAGAAACCACTAAGTAAATACTTACCTTTCCTGGTTTGCTTGGACATTTCGCAATAATAATAATGTCAATAATTTAATTTAAAGTTTTAAAATTAAAAAATAAATAAATAAATAAAAAAAAGCCATATTTTGGAAGGGAGATTTTAAGAGACGCAGACACTTGCGACTGTCTTAAAACTTAAGACGCCAGACATGAGAACAATATCATAGTTCATTTTTAAAATATGGCCTTGAATACGGCTAATATTTTTTCTAAGAAATTTATGAAATAGGTCTTTTCAATTCACATTTTAGGATTTGTGGAGAGATAATGCCTGACTCCAGAAGGAAAGGCAATCAGTCCAATCCCACCTTTTTCAATTACATATTCTGCTTAGGATCGAGAAATTTGTAAATGGAGGAAGGGTCATTGGAATGCCTCTTACAATGTAAGATATTTTGATCTTCCCTTCCCGCCAACCGAACCCTCAGCGTGAAGGAGTAGCGACAGTCCCCCCCACCCCTCTCCCTCCTCACACATCCCCAACGCTGCTCGAAACCATGAATGGCACCTACGACATCTGGCGCTACCCCATGAGCGAGGACGGTGGCTCACTCTATCTGCCTCGGTACGGTTTACACGTTGCTTTGACTCAGGAGCTCGGGAGGGAACCCAATCCCATAACATTGTGTCCCCTTTTAGTAATGAATCATTCTGGTTTGTATTATTCATAATCATGGGGGGATACCGACCCACTCGGTTCACCCAGTCTGACTATTTGCCCTTGTGTGGCACAGAGGCGGCGCATCCCCCTCCCCCATCCTGGCACTACTCCACGCTCAATGGCACAGACTTCCCCGCATGTGTATGAAAGGTTCGCCTCAATGGCATATTCAAGCAGGTATCATTTTTCCGAGGGGGTGCTGTCTCAAGTAGCAGTTGTGCATTGATTGACAATAAACAAAAATCAGATAATCTTTTTGATTTTGGATTGATTTTTTGATTCCAAATTGACTTTTTGATTTTTCTATTGATTTTTTTACTGATCTTTCATTGATCTTTTGATGTTTTTCTTGATTGTCCTTCATTTTTTTTTTCAAACTTTTACTTTGATCCGTATCTAATATTTGTGTATTTTTTGAAAACACCTTCATTTTTGATTTTGTTGATTGTATTGATTTTCTTTTGATTTTACATTTATTTCTTTGACTTCTTCTGATTTTGAGGGATTTTTGAAATTGATTTTGCATTGATTCTTTTAAGATTTTTTAGAAGACTTGTGATTTTTGATTTTTTTGATTGTAATTTTTTTTTTATTTATTTTTCTTTATTCTCCAAATTTTATTTTTCACAGTAACGACAAGACTCAGGAGTTATATTTCTTTCACATTTCCATAGCAACTGAGCCTGTCATCATCTAGTTATAAGAAAGGTAATAAGGACTGAGGACCTACCAGGCAGGATGTAATGGTTCAGGGGACACGCGACGCGAAGGGTCAGCACGTGTGCACGGCAGGGTAGGGCTGGGCTGGGCTAAGGCTGGGCTCCTAGGCAGGGCTTGGGGCCAGGGCTGGACTTGGGCTTGGGGGACCTTGGCATAAGGGCCGTGGTGGGCGAAGGTAAGGGGCCTCTAGGTGGGGCGCGGCAGTGCTCGGCAGGGGCGTAGGTACTAAGAAGATCCTGAAAACATTCACAAAAAGGGGAGAGGTGGTTCAGACAGGGGAATGAATACGTAAAGCTGAGGTTGTGAAGGTTGCTCCGGTGGGATGACTGCATGTGCTGAAAAGGTATGGAAACAGAGAAACAGGAACACTCATTCTGATTTTATTCAAGGTTCTTATTTTATTTTCTGATGTCTCTTTATACACTCAATTCACACTTCCACATCAAACATTCTGGAGTCATTTGAGAGATGATCTTCTGATGTGGAACGGAGCGCCAGTACCTGTGGGGGAAAAAGAAAGGCAAAAACTGTGAGAAAATAGTTTGATATTATGACAATAAAGGACTTCTCAATTAATTATTCGTGGAGGCTATACAACAGATGGACGTCAGTGTGGTTTTTCTATCACAGGGATTGTACGCAGGACAAGTACCTGAGCCTGCATATAGTTTGGTACTGACATGAAAGTCCAGAAACTCTATTCGCCGGGCTATGGCACGACTTTGAGAAAAGTCCCACGGACGGGATGTGCGCAAAGGCAATCTCTCATGTGTCTATTTTCAATATCCGACCAGGTGAGTCGCGACATTCGATCTAGTAAACCATAAACTGTCAGCAAAGTACTACGGGTCGAGGTTAGATGCCGTGACAGGACGGTTTGTTTTCCCAGTGAATTGTACGACTTAGAAAAGAGTCTCGCGGACGGGATATGCACAAAGGCAATCTCTCATGTGTCTATTTTCAATACCCGACCCGTTGAGTCGCGACATTCGACCCAGTAAACCGCAAACTTTCAGCAAAACTGGCAAAACCAGTGACGCGTCACCCAACGCCAGCCCCGGTTGCCGGGTAAAGGCGTAAATAAAGGAAAAAACTCAAGCTGTCTTTTTCCTCACACACAGCACAATCACTCTGTCCAATTAAATTCACAAACTCAACCTACAATACTCCAAATCTTCGGCGCAAGTGCTTAAGAAAGCTCTTTCACGTCGTCACAGAACAGAACGCGGGAACGCGGGAGGCGGGCGCGGGCACAGCTGTGCTGTGCTGTAACGCCAACGCCTAGGAGTGGAGGGGGGCCGGTTTTAACCGCTTTTTGCGGGCAAGATGAAATTTACAACGAAAATCTATCAAAGTGACTCGGATTTGAGTTACAAAAGATAAAATACTTACTCAGAACGACTAAAATACTTACTTAACTCGCGTTGAGTGTTTAAACGCCCGACGCGCGACCGTTACAAAGGCGTCGTCTGTTTGTTGTGGACCGGCTGCCCCGCGCCGCCCCGCCCGACGCTAGCGCTCCCTGGTGGCGGTGAAATCGCCCATACGTACACTTAACTTTGATGATTAAGAGAAAAAAATGCAATTTTTAAAAAGTTTTTTTTTTTTTGCTAAAAAACAACCACTAACCTTTTAGAAAACAAAAATATTTACATTCAGCTTGTTTTGGTCTTTTGGTTGTTGACTGAGCCTGGGCGGCCAGACTGAACTACTGAGCCCGGCAAGTTTTGTCTGGTCATCTCCTATTCACATAGTTTGTGAGTTTGTGGAGTCTAGTACTTAGCCATGGCTCTTCACGTTAAGGAAACGATTCACGACATTGCTTTTAAAGGTGATATTCACACTATCAAGCTGAAATTGCAGGAAGATGGCACACTTTTGACCAAGAAAGATGATGTAAGTTTTCATGTTTGTCAACAATCCAGGTTATGTTTCTGCCTCACCCTGTGAACAATGTTAAAAATATTTGAGAACTGAGCCAATGTCTCACTTTGTTTTGTTTTTTTCTTCTGTTTGATAATGTTAGATACTAAGATCTAAGGATAATTTGAAATTTCCCTTTCAGAATGATAGATTGCTGATTCATTGGGCTGCTTTGGGAGGACATGAAGAACTTGTTAAGCTACTGTCAGATCTTGGCTCTCCAATTGATAGTAAAGATGATGTATGTCAGCCGATGGATTCTTCTATTCTTCATTTGTAAGGTGGAGTTATTTCCTTTTCTTGTCATCTTTTTTCCCTTCCGTTATAGATTGGCTCTACTCCATTAATATTGGCCGCGTCAGCAGGAAAGGAACAAGTCGTACATACCCTCTTGTCTCTTGGAGTAAATGTGAATTCTCAAAATAATGAAGGTCATTCTGCATTACAATATGCCTCATCTAAAGGATGGCTTAGTGTAAGTTTCATGTTCCGATATCATGATTGTTTCAATATTTTACATGAATCCTGGTACACCTGACATTTTACTTCATAAGCTGCGGAACGTCTTCTCCTGGCTCCAACTCCAACTCCCATTCTAGCTCCAACTTTGGTGGTGGGGGGTATAGTGCGCTCGCCCCTTTGCTATGAAAAACTAAGCGGTTCTCTACCTGACGAAAGTTGAGAAGGCTGTGAGTTGAGCAGAACACAAGTGTTTACACTTTAAACCTAGTGACTGGAACCTTAAATCATAAATTTTGCGTTCGGGAAGTGTTGACTCTCAAAATTGACGATATCATGGAGAACGGGTTCTGTTTAGAGCCATCTCAGACACAATTTCTATTCACTTCACCTCTTCTTTCTGCTCATTACTGAGTTTTCCTGTCCTTCATGTAACCTAGCTCTCCATACTTTCACGTGGATTTTGATGGTTTTTGCGTTAATATGAGCGGCCTTCAGAGTTTGAGGTGTAATATAAGAAATAGTGCTGACACCATGCACATGTGCTCCTCAAATACTTTCATCACTGCTATTGTGGAAGTGTATTTAGCTTGAATTTGGGGTTTTTTGAATTTGGTCTGTTGGTGCTTACTTTATTGAAGCTAGAAAGTTTCTCTTTGAAATCTGAATGTAGTAACAGCTTTGAAATAAATGAAATAAATAATAATTGTGACCAGTGTTTTGAAACTACAATGTTTGAATGTTGAGAGCTATTTAAAGGAGAAAAAACAAAGGTGCTCCCACAATGCTAGTATCATCGGCATGAAAGGCATCGTTTGTAATATAAAAGGACATGATTTATTTGTAAGACAATTATGTTTTTCATAAGAAATATAATCTACTTAGAGGAAATTTTTTTTCAACATAAACAACATGCCATCGCCTCTGACGCCATAATACGTCCTAAACAATGCGTTTGATGCCAGCATATTGTGGGAGCACCTTAAAGAAAACTAAGCATCAGCAAGTCAGGTAGTTTAAGTGTTTTGCACTGAATCAACATAGATTGCTGTACATTACCTTGAGTAAATGCCAATTTTCTTTTATATATCAGGGGTCAAATATGCATTCTCAAACATTTGCCATCGTAGAATTTCTTGAGTTTTCATGAAGATCTGAAAGCCCTAGCCAAGAGCCAGGGCACAGAGAAATGTCAGCTTTTAAATTCTTCATCTTCTTTAAAAAGAAATTGGTATCATCGTAAAATTTTGACTCGAAGTGCAAATCTGTTATTTTCTCTTTGGACACTCTTCCAGTATGTGACCATTCGCAGCAGAGAACGATTTTGCGATGGATTAACCAGCGTTTTGCTTGGTTAAAAAATAAAAACAACAGAAAATTCAGATGACAGGGAAATGGCTGAGAAATTGAGCGCAGGACTCTTGCACTAGGAAAACAATCCATATTTTATTTGGAAGAATGACTAAAACCATTCGGAACGGCAGTACAACAAAGCTGACACAGAAGACGATTTTTTGCATCGAAATAGTACTCTCATATATTTAAAAACTAATACTTTACGATGAGATGCAAGGAAATGTCTTGGAAAACGAGCACGGGACTCGTGTTCTAGGGAAACATAACCTCCCAAGCCATCGTATTTTCTTTAATTTGAATAATAATGCACCGGTGTACTCGTATAAGTACTCTTTTATTAGTAGAGATCAAAATCTCTCCATTTGAAGAAGCACTAAGAACATTTGTAAAGGCAGAACAAATAACAAAACAGTTTATTAGACCCTCCTTATAGCCCAAGCCTAATGAGTCCTTAAGAACATTATAGTGAAAAGCGTCGAATATACGCAATGAAGCGTAAATTGACCTTAAATAAATGCCACACAAAATTAGCTCACAATATCCGATTACACTTTAATTTTGCCATAAGTTCCATAAATTTGAACAATTTTTTAATTTTTTAGAGTTTTTGATTTTTTTCAAATTTTTTTACTTAAGCTGGTGAGGGTAACTGTTTTAAGACGATCCTCCAAATTTGAGCCCGAAATCAATGGTATTTGCCCAGAAAACAACGAAAAATGCTGTCCCTCAGTCCCCTTTCCAACGGGTTTGAACGCAAATAACGCCTAAAATATCGACCTAATAAGGAATTCATTGAGAGAAAAAGTTCATCAATTCAAAAATCCTTTCCAATGATCCCATTTTCAAGTGTGTACGCCCTATGGATGTCAAAATCGTTTTCTCTTCCGCTGCCTGCTCGCCCCCTATACCCAGAGCACATCCTTCCCTCGGCCTGAAAGCCCGGATGTGACATATCGATGAAAAATCGTCATCATTGAAAGTGTGTCTCTGAAACCTTTATGAAAAGGTAAAGGGATAAATTTCCGTCATTTAATATCCAGTAATATTTTTCGTAGGTCTGATAGATTTACCGCAAACGTTATTTTAAAAGAGCGGGGTAGCGCGTGTGGCGGATTGCCTACCCACCCTTCCCCTAAGGCGCCATGCATATATGTCATTTGACATGTCAGTGAAGAACGACGAACTTCAGGGATTTTAATCGGTTGGAGATTTTGTAGAAATGTTAACTCTTTGTTTGTGACCAGATTTCGTCTTTTTGGAGGGTTTGCTATATTAGGTGGACTTGATTTCTGGTATGGAGCGCTAGACTCCGTTCTGCCTTGAAATGATGAATGTCCTAGTTCCGTCAGCATATAAGTTAGAAGCCTGAATCACATATATTTGCATCAAGCCAGAATCACATATATTCACACCAATAAAATATGAAGGAGCACAATGAAACTATTGATAACGGGCGATGGTGGTGTAATGGTATGATCCCAGTTTCTTATGTAAGCTATGTCACTAGTTTCCCGTAAACTATTCTGAATAGGATAAAATAATCCCTTAGATCATTTCAGAATGCGTTACAAGAAACTGATATAGATGCATTTAATTTTTTCTTTCAGGGATAGAATGGGTTTTTCTCAACCTTTTTATTTCTGTCCATACAGTTGTATTTTCAAGAAGGTCCCCAAACATTTCAAAATAAGGCCAAGTGTTAAATGTGAGGATTTTCAAATCGGAATCAACTCAGACAATTATTCAAGAGGCAAAATTCAACTGACCAAGTGCTGCTATGTAATTTCTGACTCTCTTTAGACTTTGCGGCAAAGGAGTTAATCTCAAATTAGTGGGCTCAACAAACTCTCTCTATTCCATAGCTTCACAATGGATTTTCAAAACTTTGAAATCTTCGGAAGTTATTTGATGGCTCTTGACAGCTCTGGAGACTTATCTGTTTTACTTGCGCAATTCCAAAAATAGATTTCAAAAGAGAAATATTTTACATGGCGCTTTAAAAATAGATTTTATCTCTAAAGATTGCTGATTTGATATCAAATGAAATTGATGATTTTAATAAGGTTGAAGCTACCTCCTCTCACACTAACCTGACTAACCCGACGTTCAAACAAGTAAGGACAAAAATTTGGTTTTCTAACTAGTATGAGCAGAAATTTGATAAATATTGAGACGCGAGACGCAAAAGGAATGTATTGCCACTATTGTAGATGACATGATCTCAACCGTTCAGTTTTGACAGCGCCTAGTCTTTAACAAAATCGTCTGCTTGCATCCGAGCGTCTGCTTCTATTTCTCTGCCTCTCGCGAATTTTTCATACGAATCAAGCTGCTGGCATACTATACCTGAAAACTGGTGGTGGGGGAAGTTGGAGCCAGAATGGGAGTTGGAGTTGGAGCCACGGGAAGACGTGCTAAGCTGCGTCCAGATACGTGGGTGCCTTGGGTGCCTTGGGTGTCTCGCTGTTGTTATGAGAATAAAAACGTGCGGTTTAGATTGATCTGCGATTAGTGCATTGTGTCCCTGACATGATTGAATTTAATATTCCAAACTTTAAAACTTATTTTTTTAAATATATATATTTATATTCTAATATTTCTTCGCATATCAAGGCAGGCCCGGCAAGCCATGCACCCGCACCCCGCACTCGTACCGCACCGGTCCGTTATTAGCAGTTCATCCGCACGTTATTTTCTCATAGAAGCAGGGGTATATCCAGTCCCATGCAACCTACAACCTACATCCCACCCCCCTCACCCTGCTTTCGTCGCTTTACAAGGCGCTTCCGGGAGCCCCCCCTCCTGTCCCTGCGCCTTGTACAGCGACTAAAGCAGGGTGAGGGGGGTGGGATGTAGGTTGTAGGTTGCATGGGACTGGATATACCCCTGCCGACAACGGCCGAGACACCCAAGGCACCCAAGGCACGAACGTCTTCTCCTGGCTCCAACTCCAACTCCCATTCTAGCTCCAACTTTGGTGGTGGGGGGTATAGTGCGCTCGCCCCTTTGCTATGAGAAACTAAGCGGTTCTCTACCTGACGAAAGTTGAGAAGGCTGTGAGTTGAGCAGAACACAAGTGTTTACACTTTAAACCTAGTGACTGGAACCTTAAATCATAAATTTTGCGTTCGGGAAGTGTTGACTCTCAAAATTGACGATATCATGGAGAACGGGTTCTGTTTAGAGCCATCTCAGACACAATTTCTATTCACTTCACCTCTTCTTTCTGCTCATTACTGAGTTTTCCTGTCCTTCATGTAACCTAGCTCTCCATACTTTCACGTGGATTTTGATGGTTTTTGCGTTAATATGAGCGGCCTTCAGAGTTTGAGGTGTAATATAAGAAATAGTGCTGACACCATGCACATGTGCTCCTCAAATACTTTCATCACTGCTATTGTGGAAGTGTATTTAGCTTGAATTTGGGGTTTTTTGAATTTGGTCTGTTGGTGCTTACTTTATTGAAGCTAGAAAGTTTCTCTTTGAAATCTGAATGTAGTAACAGCTTTGAAATAAATGAAATAAATAATAATTGTGACCAGTGTTTTGAAACTACAATGTTTGAATGTTGAGAGCTATTTAAAGGAGAAAAAACAAAGGTGCTCCCACAATGCTAGTATCATCGGCATGAAAGGCATCGTTTGTAATATAAAAGGACATGATTTATTTGTAAGACAATTATGTTTTTCATAAGAAATATAATCTACTTAGAGGAAAATTTTTTTCAACATAAACAACATGCCATCGCCTCTGACGCCATAATACGTCCTAAACAATGCGTTTGATGCCAGCATATTGTGGGAGCACCTTAAAGAAAACTAAGCATCAGCAAGTCAGGTAGTTTAAGTGTTTTGCACTGAATCAACATAGATTGCTGTACATTACCTTGAGTAAATGCCAATTTTCTTTTATATATCAGGGGTCAAATATGCATTCTCAAACATTTGCCATCGTAGAATTTCTTGAGTTTTCATGAAGATCTGAAAGCCCTAGCCAAGAGCCAGGGCACAGAGAAATGTCAGCTTTTAAATTCTTCATCTTCTTTAAAAAGAAATTGGTATCATCGTAAAATTTTGACTCGAAGTGCAAATCTGTTATTTTCTCTTTGGACACTCTTCCAGTATGTGACCATTCGCAGCAGAGAACGATTTTGCGATGGATTAACCAGCGTTTTGCTTGGTTAAAAAATAAAAACAACAGAAAATTCAGATGACAGGGAAATGGCTGAGAAATTGAGCGCAGGACTCTTGCACTAGGAAAACAATCCATATTTTATTTGGAAGAATGACTAAAACCATTCGGAACGGCAGTACAACAAAGCTGACACAGAAGACGATTTTTTGCATCGAAATAGTACTCTCATATATTTAAAAACTAATACTTTACGATGAGATGCAAGGAAATGTCTTGGAAAACGAGCACGGGACTCGTGTTCTAGGGAAACATAACCTCCCAAGCCATCGTATTTTCTTTAATTTGAATAATAATGCACCGGTGTACTCGTATAAGTACTCTTTTATTAGTAGAGATCAAAATCTCTCCATTTGAAGAAGCACTAAGAACATTTGTAAAGGCAGAACAAATAACAAAACAGTTTATTAGACCCTCCTTATAGCCCAAGCCTAATGAGTCCTTAAGAACATTATAGTGAAAAGCGTCGAATATACGCAATGAAGCGTAAATTGACCTTAAATAAATGCCACACAAAATTAGCTCACAATATCCGATTACACTTTAATTTTGCCATAAGTTCCATAAATTTGAACAATTTTTTAATTTTTTAGAGTTTTTGATTTTTTTCAAATTTTTTTACTTAAGCTGGTGAGGGTAACTGTTTTAAGACGATCCTCCAAATTTGAGCCCGAAATCAAAGGTATTTGCCCAGAAAACAACGAAAAATGCTGTCCCTCAGTCCCCTTTCCAACGGGTTTGAACGCAAATAACGCCTAAAATATCGACCTAATAAGGAATTCATTGAGAGAAAAAGTTCATCAATTCAAAAATCCTTTCCAATGATCCCATTTTCAAGTGTGTACGCCCTATGGATGTCAAAATCGTTTTCTCTTCCGCTGCCTGCTCGCCCCCTATACCCAGAGCACATCCTTCCCTCGGCCTGAAAGCCCGGATGTGACATATCGATGAAAAATCGTCATCATTGAAAGTGTGTCTCTGAAACCTTTATGAAAAGGTAAAGGGATAAATTTCCGTCATTTAATATCCAGTAATATTTTTCGTAGGTCTGATAGATTTACCGCAAACGTTATTTTAAAAGAGCGGGGTAGCGCGTGTGGCGGATTGCCTACCCACCCTTCCCCTAAGGCGCCATGCATATATGTCATTTGACATGTCAGTGAAGAACGACGAACTTCAGGGATTTTAATCGGTTGGAGATTTTGTAGAAATGTTAACTCTTTGTTTGTGACCAGATTTCGTCTTTTTGGAGGGTTTGCTATATTAGGTGGACTTGATTTCTGGTATGGAGCGCTAGACTCCGTTCTGCCTTGAAATGATGAATGTCCTAGTTCCGTCAGCATATAAGTTAGAAGCCTGAATCACATATATTTGCATCAAGCCAGAATCACATATATTCACACCAATAAAATATGAAGGAGCACAATGAAACTATTGATAACGGGCGATGGTGGTGTAATGGTATGATCCCAGTTTCTTATGTAAGCTATGTCACTAGTTTCCCGTAAACTATTCTGAATAGGATAAAATAATCCCTTAGATCATTTCAGAATGCGTTACAAGAAACTGATATAGATGCATTTAATTTTTTCTTTCAGGGATAGAATGGGTTTTTCTCAACCTTTTTATTTCTGTCCATACAGTTGTATTTTCAAGAAGGTCCCCAAACATTTCAAAATAAGGCCAAGTGTTAAATGTGAGGATTTTCAAATCGGAATCAACTCAGACAATTATTCAAGAGGCAAAATTCAACTGACCAAGTGCTGCTATGTAATTTCTGACTCTCTTTAGACTTTGCGGCAAAGTAGTTAATCTCAAATAAGTGGGCTCAACAAACTCTCTCTATTCCATAGCTTCACAATGGATTTTCAAAACTTTGAAATCTTCGGAAGTTATTTGATGGCTCTTGACAGCTCTGGAGACTTATCTGTTTTACTTGCGCAATTCCAAAAATAGATTTCAAAAGAGAAATATTTTACATGGCGCTTTAAAAATAGATTTTATCTCTAAAGATTGCTGATTTAATATCAAATGAAATTGATGATTTTAATAAGGTTGAAGCTACCTCCTCTCACACTAACCTGACTAACCCGACGTTCAAACAAGTAAGGACAAAAATTTGGTTTTCTAACTAGTATGAGCAGAAATTTGATAAATATTGAGACGCGAGACGCAAAAGGAATGTATTGCCACTATTGTAGATGACATGATCTCAACCGTCCAGTTTTGACAGCGCCTAGTCTTTAACAAAATCGTCTGCTTGCATCCGAGCGTCTGCTTCTATTTCTCTGCCTCTCGCGAATTTTTCATACGAATCAAGCTGCTGGCATACTATACCTGAAAACTGGTGGTGGGGGAAGTTGGAGCCAGGATGGGAGTTGGAGTTGGAGCCACGGGAAGACGTGCCCAAGGCACCCACGTATCTGGACGCAGCTATACAGTACACAGACACTATTCTCATATTTGTTCCCCCTCTCGCTCGAGCAGACGAGACGAGATAAGAGACAGCACACTACCACATTAGCGACAGAAGTATTTTAAGTTCTGTATTTTCTCTGCAAATTGGTCAGCCATGCGGTGTATAAGTCTCTTTCTCTTGGTAAGGTCACAAAATAGTTTTCATTTGATTGAACTTCAAGACTGCGTATGTGTTATGGCCGAGGAGGAACATCAGTTGCCGACTTCTGTCAAAAAACCGGTTTCTCGATTCTCAGACAGTCGTTGTTTCTGAAATAAATTTTTCAGTATTTTTGCAGTAAATGTTTTACTTTGGTTCCGATTAAATTTTCTTGCATCAGTGTTATTGATCGTTTCCCTCTGTTCGTAGTTTTGCGGATGAATCCCTAACCTTGAACTAACTGATACTCTGAAGTCTTAGGGTACCACAGAATTTCGATTTAAACTCAGCGTTGACTATGATGTAACCTATCCTTTTGTCTTCTTTCAGCTTTTGGCATGCTATTTCACCGTATCGGCGTCACAACAACGGAGTGCAGCTTCCAAAGGCATCGAGGAATTAACTGATATCAAGGACTTCAAGAAGTTACTTCGAACAAAAAACAATATTCTTGTGTTATTCATCAGCTCATTAAAAGCTGGTGATACAACAGTTCGTATATTCAAAGATGCGGCCAGTACAGTTCGAGGTCAAGGCACCATGGTGCTTGTCGACTGCTCAGGGTCAGTGTCACGTTTTCAAAAACTTCGAACTCTTGCATGTAAGATGGTTTTAACTTTTAATGAGCTAATATGACTTTTTTCTGTCTGAGCAGGGAAGGGAAGAAAATGTGTAAGAAGTTGAAAGTTAGCCCAGAGCCTATCACTCTAAAACACTACAAGAATGGGGAGTTTCATAAAGATTATGACAGAAAAATGACAGTACAGTCAATGGTTAGCTTTATGAAGGATCCTAGTGGCGATGCACCATGGGAGGAAGATGATACAGCTACTGATGTCAAACATCTTGAGAGTCCAGAGGTGAGAAAAACCTTTAATCGAAATGAGAGTCCAGATGCATCTTAATCTGGAAAAAGAATGAAAGCTTTGCTCTTTTTAAATTTTTTATTTATCATTAATAAGGAGAATTTGCCAACAGAAAAAACATGAAATAATTACATATCCTTTAATTTAATTAATCTCTGAATTAAAATGATGACATTGTAAGAGTTCTTATATACCTAAGTTGGTCACAAGAATTAGTAATCTCATCAGTCTTTATAATACTATATTAGTTTCTTGCAGTATTTTTCTCGTAGTTAATATTAATATCTAATATCACGAAATTGTATCATAATATTTACAGTAAACTGATCACAAGCTTATAACTGATTTTACATTAATTATGAGCCGGTTTCTTGGTGGTGGTGTTTGGTGGTTTTTGTTGCTGTATTATTAGTTTGTTTTTCTGACGTGTCACTTTCGTTGTTAGTGCAGTGGCTGCTGCTCTTAACTGCTTCATACTTTTATTTGGGATAGGCTCTGGAGGTGGTTGTACAGGTTCTGGACTTGGACTACGACATCGAGGATGGCTCACTTGTTCCGTTGTATTTGTTTTACGGCCTTGAAGTTTTTGGAGCGTTGATTCCAGGTCCTGAAGTCTTCTATAAAGTCTCCTATTTTCAGCCCTGAGTGAAGTCTGTTCTTCTTTATCAATGCGTGCATTCTGATTACCCAAAGTATCAGTACCTGAACTAGCCCCGCCACCACCACTTGACTCTTCTGCAAAAGTCCTTAACATAAGATGAAGTTTTTCTTGATGTTGTCTCTGGAGAAGAATTATCTGACGTTCTGCTTCAAGCTGAAATTGTTGAAATCTTTGATTAAGAATTTGGATTTGCCAGGTCTGTTGGTCAGTTTGTACTTCCTTTTCAGTCAGTTGAACTTCAAGCTTCCTTCCACTTTCTCTAAGATCTATAACTTTTTGGAAATACTTGTAGAGAAGCATTCTCATTTCCATGTCAGACAACTTGTTCAACCTGGCCATCAGCAACTCTTCACCCTTCTCACGACCTCCAGCTTCAAATCCACCCTTTCGTCCACAAATCAACTCATTTTTATACTCTATCACTGCATCTATTGCTTCAATTGCTTCATCATACTCTAACAGCTTTCTTTCCTCAATTGTTGACAGTGATTTTTCTTTCTGAAACTTGTCATCTAGAGCGCAGCGCTGCTCTATCAAGCAATCCCTGGTTGATCTTAAATTGTGAATTTCTAGTCTCAGAGCCTCTCTCTCATCTTCGTCTTCCAGCTTTTCAAGATCTGTTGATTTACTTTTCAGAACTTGATCTAAGTGAGAGATTCTTGCACTGACTTCCAAAAAATTACGTGCTCTTTGCTTTTCAAGTGAATTTTTTTCCTTTATAAATGCATCTCTTTGGAGAAGATGCTCTTGAAGCCTTTGGGAGGATTCTCTCATGTTCATCTGCTTATCTTCTTCTTCTTTGATCCACTGTGAATCCTCATCGTTGCCAACACTGGGATTGTTTATTACCTCATTTTTATTTGCTTGACTATTACAAATCTCTTGAAGCTCTTTGATTTTCTCTTGCTCTACGATTATCTTCTCCTCAACAGTTGCCTTCTGAATTTCTTCTCTCTTCAGCCTTTGAGTCAACTTCTCCATCAGGCGTTTAGAAGATTGTAGACTTTTTTCCAGTTCTACAACCTTCTTAGCACTTTCACCCGCTATTTGTTTGATAATGTACATACTCTTTAGGCGGTTTTGATATCTCTTTGCCTTTCTTTCATACTTATCTTTTTCTTTCTTGCACTTTGTGTTTTCTTCACTATCACTAGCAGTCTTGTAAAGCTCTATTTCTATTTGGGCAATTTGAGAACAGATTTTACAGTATCCCTCTTCTAGTTTTGATTTTTGTTCTAAGAACCGTTGTTTTGCACTTGCACGAGTATCTGCATTATTGTGTATGTCCTGTATAAACTGTTCTTTCTCCAAAATAGTAGCGTTTAGCTCTTTTATCCTCTTTTGAATACCTTCAATATCAATTTTTACTTTCTTTACTTGATTCTGTTTTGCCTCATTTCCTGCTTGTAAAAGTTTTAATTGTTGGTGAGGGTCCATGTTCTCTTGCTTATTGAACTCTTGGTTCCCGTAATGTTCAGTTTTCTCTGTGAATTCAAGTGCAAAATCATCACTTTGATCATGAATATTATCAGTCTTCTCTCCTTCAATATCTTCACTAACTGCTGTTATATTTGCAGTATCCAATATGGGGCTGGGTTTATAGCCAATAACCATTAAAGGAAATGGTGTACCTGGGTGAATACTTCTTCGTCTACCATTATTTGGAAGACAGTTCCTGATCGGATGTTGAGTCACACAATCAGTTGGATTATCTTGTTTTTCATTGTCCAAAGAATCACAATTGTCTCTATATGTCTCCTGCTTGCTGTTTACGTCTTTATCAGTTTTCTCTTTGAACTGCTTTATGTATTTGTCTAGCTTTTCTATGAAATCAGGCTTTTGGGAGTCACTTTCTGTTTCACTTTCTGTTTCGGAATCGTATTTTGTCTTGTCCTCTCTGTCTTCTGTTAAGTACTCCACTTCTTTGGATGAATCTGTTTTCTCTTCAGTCTCTGTCACTTCATCAATTTTTTCTAGAAGCCGCCCATCATTACCTTTTACACTGGCTGCATCTTCATCTTCATTGCCAACACAATCCTCACATTCATGTTTTAAACACAACCACTTCTCTATGTCATCTCTTTCTTGCCTTGAAAGAGTACTGCTTCTCACCAATTTGATAAATAGCCCTTCAGCACTGTCAACTAATTTTATCCATTGAGAAGTAGCAAACTCAAGACCAAATGTGTCTCCAGCGCCCTCCTCCTCTGAAGGATGTGAAGTTCCATTCTGTTTCAGCGCATCATGTGAGACATTATTTACTTTCACTGACAAGGCATTCATCACCGGACTATTTCTTATCTGACTGAGCTTGACTGCTAACTGCAATGTTACCAAAGACTCATCAAAACTAGGCAAAGCAGGTGAAATGCAGCAAATCACAAGAGAATAAGAACGGCCGCCAAAGGACTCTTTGAGAACTCTTGTCAGGGTTGATTGACGATATATCTCTTTGGCTGTATCATAGCACATCCATTCTGAGGGTTGACTGATGGATTGAATCACCTTACCTATAGCAATTAGGCCAGGGTCCATGTGAACAGTTTCTCCCATTACATGGCCTCCCATTCCTCTGAGGTAGATTTTCTCTGAGCTAGCAAGATCTGTAAACCTTGCTATTGATAATCGTTGTTCCATAGTTCCCTCTGGTGTGATCCATTGTTGCTCCAGGGAAAGAGTAAATACTGAATGAGCTTGTGCGGGTCTTCCAGCCTGCCTTGCATTGTTCCACTCTTGTTGTCTGTTTTCCATGCCAACATGTAAACAGTTGTACAACACCTCAATAGTTTCACACTCAATCTCTTGTAAACCAGTAATGACAGGGTATCCAGCATCACTCTCAACAAGTGCGAGCTCCTGCTGGTATTGACTGGACGTCAGTAGGTCTCTAAGCACTTCGTTTTGAATGTTGATGAAGCTGACTTTCACTTGGAACTTTTTGGGTGGACCTTGCCTCATTCTAGAGAATATATATCTCGTAGCGCGTGGAATGATTCCATACTCTGTCTCACTGATGTTGTAAGTAACCCCTGGTCCAAGCATTGTATAGGTCTTGCCAGAAGTTGGGTGTCCATAAGTTATTACAGAAGTGTCAAATCCTTGAAGCAGCCTTTCCATCAGTGGTTGGACCGCTGTCTCAAAGACTTGGCTCTGTGATGATTCCATGGGAAATGCATAGTCGACTGGAAACTGGAAGCACTTGTTGCCCAGAATAATTTGTTGTGCCTGAGGTACGGCCTGGGCACACACCATACCGTTGGAACGATCTGAAGCGATCAAGGGGCGGACACGACCAGCTACAAGCACTTGCGCGCTTGATTGCGACTCCCCCATGCTGGACATGTCCCCCATCTCTAATTCAAGCTTGAAATTCTTAACAAACACTCAAATTTTTGGTTGCTGCTTTTGTGGGTCAACATCACCCATGGTTGGGTTAGTTGCGCTTGTTGATGTGATGCTAGGCGAATCAGCACGTATGGCAACCTCTAAGCTTTCAATCAACAATTACGCCAGCAAATTTTTCAATTTAACTCTAATTTTTCTTGTCGGGATTGTGTTTAATGAATTAATTTCAATTCAAACGAACTCTGTGATGGTATTTTAAAAATAACTTGAAATTTTAATTTTGATTAGAACTAATGTGCTAGGCGCCGAAGTTGGCAATAATTACGCCCTGCCTACTCCCCCTACTCTGCGACTTCCAGCGCGCGCAATTATGAGGCTGCCGCGAAGGAATGCACTTGTTAGTAACCTAATCCGTCGTGTTTTTCCTTTTCCAGAGTCTTGTGCGACTTATAAAGAAGGAGACGCGACCGCTCTTGGTCCTATTTTATGCCCCGTGGTGTGGGTTTTGTAAGCAGTTGAAGCCCCATTATGCAGATGCTGCAAGGGAGTTGAAAGATGAAGCCGTCATGGCTGCTATTGACGTGGATCGGCCAGAAAATAACGTCGTGAGACATCAATTTAACATATCAGCATTTCCCACTTTACTTTATTTCAAGTAGGTTATGACATCTCATTATTTGCTCAGTCTTTTTCAAATACTTCACACTGCTGTTGCAATGTTTTTGGTTCACTTTTCCATTAGGAATGGAAGAATGCAGTTTGCTTATGAAGGGGCAAACAAGAAAAACGATCTAGTTGCATTCATGAGAGATCCTTCAGAATCAGCACGCAAGGAAAGAGAAAAGCCGAAGGAGGAACCATGGTCTGCTACACCATCTGACGTGGTCCATTTGACAGCTGATGATTTCGATTCATTCATTCAAGTTAGTTTTAATCTAAATTCTAAGAATCATATCAATGTTCCCAAACTGTTTCTAATGTTGTCCTCAAAATACAGGAAGAGCAAACTGTTCTTGTCATGTTTTATGCTCCATGGTGTGGACATTGTAAAAGAATGAAACCAGATTATGAGAAAGCGGCACGGATGATGGTGGATCAAAAGGTACCATATTTCTAATCCTATTATATGCATGTTTCCATATGCGTACATTTTATGGACATTTTTTAATACTTTTGCTTTATGTATAGATCCCCGGGAAGCTAGCTGCTGTTGATGCTACTGTGGAACAAAGTCTTGCTAAAAAATTTAAAGTTCAAGGCTATCCTACTGTAAAACTTTTCCACGAAGGACAGTTTAAGTTTGATGCCAACGTTCGTGATGTGGAACGTATTATTACCTTGATGAAAGATCCTACAAAGCCACCACCAGTTCCTGAAGAGGAAAAGCCCTGGTCTGCTGTGCCCAGTGAAGTTATTCACTTAACCACTGAATCATACAAACAGATTCTGAAGAAGAAGAGGCATGCCCTTGTTATGTATTATGCACCATGTTAGTATTTGAGCCCCTCTAGAATTAGTTTTTTTAAAATATCTATTTTTTTTTAACTTAGAGGGAAGCCCCTCTCCTAATTTTTCTTTTTTCTTTTTCAGGGTGCGGACACTGTAAAAACTTAAAACCTCATTATCAGGACGCTGCTCAAGTGTTTGAAGATGAGCCACAAGTCACTTTTGCTGCTTTGGATTGTACTGAACATGGAGAAGTTTGCAAATTTGCGGGAGTTTCAGGATATCCTACATTAAAGTATTACCATTATTACAATAAGGGCCAATCTGACTACAACGGTGGTAGAACTGTAAGTATAGAATACTTAATGAACGGTTGATTACTTTATTCTCTTTATTATCTTTTCAATACATTTTTCCTCTTATTGCAGAAAGAAGATCTTGTTAAGTTTATGAGGAACCCACCTGAGGTGGCCAAAGATGAGCTGTAAAGGTATTGAATCAATATTTTCCAAATTCTTGTTCCTATATTCTTTGCTACAAAGTAATATGTTGGGTGAAAAAAAATCTTTTGATATCATTTTTAATGCATCTAAAAATACTTGCCAGGCTTGAAAATTATCTTCCATATCTAGGAAAGGTTTTCTTTTAAATTTTAATAATTTAATTTTAGTAAACTTTTCCAATACTTATTTAGTGTAGTATTTGCTCATGTTCAACTTTTGCTGATGATCTGTAATGACCTCTGAATTGAATTCTGATCTATATGTGGTAGCATTTAAGTTTTAGCATTTATTAGAATTATTCCTCAGAAAATTTATAGACTGATGATGAGATCTAAACTACTTTAGTATTCCTCTACTCAACCTCAGGATCCAGGATCTATCTAATTCTTTCCCCCAAGCGCTACATTTCCTCCAGCATTTAAAACATCTTGCCTAATCATAAATAAAACATTTAAGAAGACTGTATCACTACAAGTTTGGTTCTGTGTGTGTTGAGATGATAATGACATGATTTATATAGTATTTGCTTTTTATTTTTATATTGATATTAAAATACCACCCACTATGACAAGTTATCTATTTGTAAGATGTAAATTTTCCCTATTATAATTTTCACTTGTTACCCAATAATAATTATAACAAAAATCCTGTATTGTAATCTATGCTGATTTATATAATAATGTATATGGAGCTGTATGATAAGTTTGTCAAAATTTTTTCATCATAACATTTGTCATATTATCATTATTATATGTCTTAACCACTCTACTCATTTTGTGTAAGGAGTTTTTTTCAAGTATTTTCAACCTGAGTCAAAGTTGTTTTTCCTTGTGTACCTGTAAATTAAAAAGCTGCTCTTCATCTGGAAAGTGCATTCCAGTTTTTAAATTATTAATTACTTACTTAAATATTTCTATTATTGCATGTGTAGTTTTAATAAATTTGTATTTTTGTACGGAATAAATTACACACTCACAAAACAAACCTTGAAGTGTTTAAGCTTTAGGACACCCTCAGAACACGCCCGCACGGATGCATACAGGCGCGCTCCTGAAGGCGCCTTACGGACGAATGGGGTAGGCAAACCCGCAACACTGTAAAGGTGGCCGAACACTCAGCGTGTCCGCCGTGTCCGCCTATGTTCGTTTACCGTTGTCAGTTTTCAGTCGTGGTTTTTGTCACTTGAGGTCACAAAGTGTGTTCAAAGTATGTAGTCGAACAATGCATTTATTGTCAAAACATCAACCGAAACAAGAGGCCAAGTAAAATCCAAAAACTTTTGTCTTAAAACTGTAACCCGTTCTATGCCCGTTCTTTACCAAAAGACGGGTGTCTAAGGCAGTGTTGCCAAACTAGACCGAAAACAATCAGGACTTTTTATTTTAAGTCAGCGACACAAATGGGTGTATGTGACGCCAACTCACAAACTAGATTTATTATAATGCGATATTCTGTAAAAAAAAAATGTATGTATCATTTTCTCAGGAAAGTTACCTGTGATAAAATGAGACAATGAGATGAGACACAAGGTCGGAAGTAAGTGTTGAAACAAGCCTGGAAGTAGAAGAGATGAGCATCCGCTCGGCTCTCTCCCAACGATAACGAAACCGATCAGAACAGAAAATGTTAAGGCAACATGGCGACTACACGGTAGCTGGTCTGTACTGACCCAATATTTATTTATCTTGTGGAAATGCTCCATTTTTAATCTGGCTGGTAGATATGGAGACATTTTTCGATGGTAAGATATTCTTCCTTTTCAGACATGAGTCCTATTATCTCTGCTCTGGTGAGTTTTATAATTGGACCGTTTTTCGTGCTCACTGACGTGTTGACTTATGTAGGCAAGAGCCTGCGAAACAACACCATTGACACACTCGAAACAACAATTATTTAATATCTCGGTCTTTCATTAATTTTTATCGTGACCATGCCAGCGAGTTTTCAAATCTCGTCACAGACCCGTCGCGATATTCAGCGCTGGAAAAGCCAGCAAAATGTCATTTCCTCATCATACCCTAGCCCAGGGGACAGAAATCCGTGGAATGTTTACTCCGGTATTCCGTGGTTTCATTTCTTTACTCTGCATCCTTCTTAATAACCCAACTATTTTTCAATTTGTGCATTCGTGTAGATAATGATTTTACATTTTTTTAGGGGTTTATGTCATAAATGTGTACTCATTGCTAGTACAATTCTAAAATGTGGCACTAGAGCTTGTGTTTATCTTCTTGAGAGATTCCTTAGCTTTAGGCCAGTCATCATTCAAATTCTGAATGATTTTGTTTTTCAATGTTTTAATGTTTTTTTTTCAGATGTAGATGTTTAAATTTCTTATTCAATCTATTCATTGTGATCTTCTTCAATGTATTGATTTGATCATCTTCCCAACAACTATTGTAAATTTAATTCTAATTCCTTATTTTCCTGCTCCGCTTCCAGACAATTATTTACTGTTAATGTCATTACATGATAGAATTGAAATGTTTTCTTCCTTTATTGTAATGTTTGGCTTATTATCTCTGCAGAGAAAATGTATTCCACCATTGGTGTAACGTATGTGTGAGAGGATGGGTGCTTCGGCCTCCAACCCAGCTGGGGGGCTGGGTGGCCCCAGTGGCCCCACTGGTCCGATCGGTAGCCTAGGAAGTCAGGGTGGTCTCTGTGCTTCCGGATCATCAGTTGGTTCTACAGCCCAAGCTGCACGTTTGTCTTCAAATCAAAGCCCAGGCCTTGTTCCATCTGGGACCAACGATCAGCTTTGTTTATTAGTCAGGTAAATTCTTTGAGTTTGTTTACTTACAGAAATTTATTACAGTGTCAGAAATTTATTACAATGTTTATTATTCTAAATGTTTTTTCAACCTTTTGCTGTTGTTATTAGGGAAAGGAAAAAGAAGGGTACTAGTTTTGCAACGTTAAGGAAAAAATGGATGAGAAAAAGGAGGTCCTCGAAGGCTTGTGATCATGGCCGTGTTTTACGAGAGCTTGTCAGCGATTGGGGTGCAATTGAACTGGGTGCTCTCCTGGAGGAATATGAAGCATTGGCTGCGCTGAAGGATCTGTGTGTTCAAGCAGAGTTAGCAAGACCACCAGCTGCTACCTACAAACAAGATTTATCCACACTTTATGATTTTAAGCACTGTACCGATGTGGATTTAGTCTTTCATGGCATATGCTTTCCTGTTCATCGAGCCATACTCTCAGCTCGTTGTCCTTACTTTCGAGACCTCTTAGCAGGTTATCCAGTTCATGGAGCTCGAATCAGAGTTGAGCCTCGTACTGCAGGAGTTGATGTAGATATGTTCTCATCATTATTGCGCTATTTATATACTGGTGATTTGAGACCTCTTGAAGACAACCCTGAGAGGTGAGGCACTCCCTTCAATTTATTTCAAGGTTCTTGTTGTTGCTCTAGATATGAATTTTTCCGTTTTGGTTGCAGGATTGCTTTACTACGAAGACTTGGAAACGAATTTGGTACCTTAAACCCTTTAGAAAGGGATCTTAGATATCTTTTGGAATCTGGAGATTATGCTGATGCGGCTTTAGTTTTCACTTCTGATGGTGATTGTCGAAGACCAGATTCTGGTAGTTCAGAGTATGGTTTTAGACCAAAACTGGAGCTTCCCTGTCACAAAGCGTTGCTCTCTGCTCGCTCACCTTTCTTTAGAAATCTCATTCAAAGAAGGACCAGATCTGGTGAAGAACACACTGAACGAGCTCTCCACATCCCAACCAGGTTGAACAAATTTTTAATTTTTGCCCCCTCAATATATCTTTTCTTAAAGCCTTGTTACTTATTCCTATCATTATTTTCAGGATTGTGTTGGATGAATTTGTTATACCGAAAAGATATGCCAGAGTTCTTTTGCATGCTATTTATCTTGATACTGTTGATCTCTCTCTAATTTTGAGGGGAAGTGGATGTGCTGGTAGTTCTGGTAGCTTGGGAGAGGTAATTTGCCTTGGAGATGAAGATGAAGGCTCTGGCTGTATTCATACTGTACTCTTTTTGTTTTACTTGTTGTGTTGTGTTTAGGTTCAGGCGCTAACTCATACTGGTCGTACCCGGCCAAGTGCCCTAGAAGAGGCAATGGAGCTATATCAAATGGGACGATTTCTAGAACTTGATATTGTCACTCAAGGCTGTGAGGATCTTATTCTAGAATGGTTGACTCTAGATGCCTTACCTACTGTGTTAAAATGGAGTAGTCAACCTCATGGGTCAGCCTGGGTAAGGCTTCTAGATTGTCATATTTTTCTTAAATTCTGCTAAGTGTTGGATTCCTATCGGTATCCATCTATCTACTTGTATTGTTTTACCGAACTGTTGTAAATTCATTAAGGTTCACCGCCAAGCTCTTCACTTTTTAAGAGAGGAATTTTCACAAGTTGCATCAAGCCCTGTTTTACATCAGCTTGACAAGTTTCATTTGATCCAAGTGCTCCAGAGCGATTTTTTACAGGTGAGTATTTTATTATATCTATCTAATGTAAATCTACTTGCAATTCAATAGCTAATGAAATGTTCTTGGAATCCAGGCAAGTGAATTGGAAGTTCTCCAAGCTGTGTTGAAGTGGGGTGAACAAGAACTTGTTCGTCGCATGGAGGATCGAGGTGATTTGTGTTCTCCGCTTACCTCCAATATTGAATAATGCACGTCAGATTTTAAACATCGATTTTTTTATATTTCCGTTCACAGAACCAAATCTTCTAAATCACACTGCTCATTCAGTTGCACGCAAAGGTGTTAAAAAAAGAGATCTTAGTGATGTAGAACTTCGGGAAATCCTGTGTGAACTCCTTCCTCTAGTAAGAGTAGATCATGTTCTCCCCCCAAATAGTGAAGTCTTGAGTCAGGTAAGTTACTAGAGGAAGAGATTAGTTTTGGTTTCAGGTTAATTTTATGACTACATAATTTGGGATTTCTTTTTGTAGGCTATCAGGAGAGGTTTGGTTAGTTCTCCACCAAGCCACATGATAGGTGATGACCGCCATAGTGTTTCAGCTCTCAGATTAGATGCTTGGGTGAGAGGGTCAAGAAACAATGGCTTGTTTGTGAGGCCTCGGCTATTTATGCCTTATTATGAAGAATGTAAGGTGAGAGCATGAGATATAGGCATCAGTTAGAAAGGTGTTGCCATATATCTCCAATTCATTATTTTAAAATAAGTCAAAATATGTGAAATTAATTTTGTTATTAAGGTTTTAACATTTTCCTCTTTCCATTTAAAGTCTCTTCTTGAAGATCATTCAGTGTCTGATATTGACATGTCTCGAATGAGAAGAAACAGGTATATAAGGGATATTCCTGACACATTGTACATGGTAGAAGATAAGCCTAGATCCAGAGGGGCAAATGTACCTGTTGATGTACTTGCCGCAGCTATTCCGGGTAACCAAAATTGTCATTGTTTATAAAATTTTTGCCCAGAGCTTTTTTCATTTTACTTGAGCATGTAATTCTTTTCTAGTTCCAGACCCAGCTACTATGACAGCAATGTTAAAAAGAGAACGTAAGTTAAGACAGAGTGTGAGTGTTCAGCGAGCGGTTTCTTTGCCTTTGTCGTCCCGTCATGAAATAAATCGTCAAGTTCGCCTAAGGGTTGTTCGGGAGTTTAACCTACCAGACGCTGTTGCTGACCTATTAGAAGTAAGTCATGAAATGTTTTCTGTTGTTAGTTATGTCTCTGAAAAATATTTTTCAATGCTTATGTGCATTTTCTTTACTTTTAGAATGCTGCTTGTTATTCAAACACTGAGGAAGAAATAGATATTGCCATGGAAAGTGAATCGGAAAACAACTTAAGCAGTAATGCCGCTAGTGGCATTGGATGCCCTGTAAGAAGGGTGACATTACCTCGCTCTCATCGTGCTGAATTACCTGCTGTTGTTACAGAGGGTGATTCTTACAGAATGTCAGGGGAGGTTGGTTTCTTCATTTCTTATTGCTAATTTAGTTTTATTAAACTTTCTTCAAATTCACATGTGTATTTTGTCATAATGAATGACATGGATTCATTCTCTTTCAGCAGGCTGGCAGTAGTTCTTGTAGTGATGGACATTTATCAGATATTATGCCCGATGTTGCCATGGCTACTGCTTCCTTTGGGCAAATGCAGTTAGCGGAGCAGACTGAACTGGAATTAGATTTGGGTGATGGTAATGTGCATTCATCACAAATGGGCCATTCCTCTCACTCCCAGCAGATGGCAATGCAAGCATCTCAGAACATACACCACCCTCTTGCTCATGGACTGGGTCCTGCTCCCTCTCACAGCCGTCATCGCTATCACCGCTACCTAGGATGTCCTCCACCTGGGGTACCTCCTCCCTATTCTCATCATACAGGTCCCCCACGTTTTATTTAGTAGTGAATGTACTGTGTCAGTTTATTTATCTTATGGTGTACTGACAGTTATGTCTGTGGATGGGCTGGTGATTACAATTAATTAATTTTGGGAAGGAAGTGCAAACTTGCCTTTTACACTGCCTGGGGCTCCTGTGATATAAGTATGATTTGTCAGAATTTTTGTTTCTGTGTTTGGTGGTTTATGGGCTGTGCAAAGCTACTTGCCTTATGTTCTTGTTTTGCATTTCCTGAAATAACATCTACTATTTGTAATTCATTAATTATCTAGGGCTGTGCTAATCTCTTTTTCACTTTCAAACCGATTTGATGCAAATTCAATTAAATCAAATCTTAAAAGGAAAAGAGGGCGGGGTAGCATAAGGCTAAGGAACAGTTTGCACAGCCCTAACCCTATCCTTACCTTGCCACCTTACAACCTCAGTTGGAAGGATGTGCTTTGTGCTTTTTCAATTTTGATTTGGTGAATTAATTTTTATAGTCACTTCAAATTAATGTTGTGAAATGTAGTTTGAAGGTGTAAAATGGGGAGAGGTCACTGAAGTGTGTTTCCCCTTCTTTCTTTTTGCTGTTGTTGCTGGTAATAATGTGATACTTAAATTTTCAGATATCTCAAGATTTTTTGTCTCATAAATTATATATTTCTTTATTATTTCATTATTCAATGTGGTCTATGTTATTTATTTTTTATTTTGAGCAATCAAAGGATATTTGTGAAGAAAACCTTGCATAATGCAGATTAGTTTTATAAAAGGTAGGTAGTTAATTTTTTCTGTTTTGTTTAACCATGTTTTGTCTGGTATTTATAAATCGCCTTATTTGTTGCCAATTTTGTTATGCCTCTACCTTGTGAATCTCATCAAATTGTTTTGCAAATGCGGAAATTAATTGCCCTAAATACAAAGTCGTCTCTGTTTAAAGTACTGTGTGTTGACTTATCTATGTTACTGTTGACTGTTTGAAGTTGGAGGCTGGCTGCAAGTAGGTGAAGTCAGAAGTAGGTTTAACTGGCTGAGGCTGGTCGCAAGTGGAGTCAGCTTCTTTAATCTAATCTATTTTTGGATTAGAATTAATTGACAAAAGCTTGTGAAGGGGTAGAACTATTCAAGCAAGAATTGTTTTTGGTTACTTGCAGAAGAAGGAATTTCTGTTTGGTGTTGAATTGGTTTATTAATTTTTGTAAGCAAATTATTTTTGTTGGCTGCTTGGCATTTTGGGAGGAATTGCTTTCTTCCTTGTTGTTGTTAGGGAGGCTGCTATGGCATGTGCTGTTGCACAGCAGTCTGGCACGCCTTCACTGTGATCTTACGTATCTATCTGACACGTAGTCACAAGTGCTGAACACAATATTGAAAACATATGCAAAGTTAGAAACCTTAATCGGACACACTCTGCAGGCCAGCACCTCACTCCAATTCATCATGCCCGAAGTGAAATATACGGGCTTGTAACTAATAATCTAAAAGTGATGAACAGTGTGTCCATTACTTGTAAGAACTATATATGTGTCAGTTGAACACTTGATCATAGTGCACAGCTGCATTTGTCTGCTGTTGTTCCCTCCAATCCTTAACACATATCCAATAGAAATACTGTCAATCACTTGTAATTGGTTACAAGTGCACTCAGTGTTAATGCTGTAGTTCCAGAGTTACATCTGGTAGATTAGCGGTTACAAGAAGGAGGCTCCTCTTGTCACCAGCCTCTAGCGCTTAAACCTACTTCATACCTAGGTTCAGTGAACCTCCGACTTTCAACAGTAATGTGTACAGAGAAGCCCTTCAATGTCATCTAGACTTTGTCGTCTTCAATTTGTGCTTAGACAGGATTCATAGAAAGTGAAAATCTTAATTGGCAGGTTACAACTTTTATGACCAAACTGTGATTGATGTGTGTTATATTCAGTTAAGAAAATCCTGTCCACGCCTGGGCAGGCGTGCGCGTGAGCGCGGTGCGACGCGCGGGGAGGAGAAGGGGGCTGTTCTCTACCCTCCTCCCTCTCTTCCCCGCGCGTCGCGCCGCGCCCGCGCCTGCCCAGGCGTGGACAGGATTTTCTTAACTGATGAATATAACAGTGGATACTTATAGTTTTGGTTTCCTGATACTAATTGATTCAACACACGAATGCACCGAAAGCATTCAGACTTAATGAAAAGCTGATACTGCTGTTTGACATCTATGTTCAGGAATAAAATTCAACTGTCAGAACCCATCTCTTTTACAAACTAGGTATTGAAGTCAAAATGGAGTATACCCGGTAGCTTCTCATAGTACCAGACCTTTTGGCCCATCTGCACAGATTTCTTTGATGCCACAATGCTTTGGTGTGCTAGATAGCTATTTTGTCATAAAAGGGTTCTAGTTCCAACTGATTACAAGGGCTTGAATGTGTACTGCTTGTAGAATACTTTCCCATTCATTTATTAATTATTATTATGAACTTTTTTTTTTAAAAGAAGAAGTTGCATGCAAATTTTAGTGCGCTGCTAGATGTTTGAATTTGAGTTATTGTAAGACTGATTTTGTCTCCATGGTGTTAAGGGTTTTCCTAGTTTTGCTCACTGTTCAAGTTAAGTGCTTATCTGTATTTTTTTCCATACTGTTCATGCCATAATATGGACTAAGTGGCTTCCATTAAATTTTATTCTATGTTATAGAGGTTTTTGTGAACTACGTAATTCGGTTTCTCCAATCAGCTGAAAAAAAGAAAGCATATTTTTTGCATTGGATAAGTCATGGAAAACTAAATCAACTTTCTGATAGGGCCAGAGTATATGTGTGTTGCTGCTACTCTCTTGTGACCAAACTTAACTGTAAATTGAGGGAAAAAAAGAGTACTTTAAATTGTAGATATTGTGTACATTGAATATTTATTTAATACCTTATGGACATTATTGTATGTACCTATCTTGCCAAAGCATTTGGAGGGCTGAATGTGTTCATCAGTTTATTTGGCAGAAAATGTGACATCATTTTCAGAAATTAGATTAAAGTTTTATTCCTATTGATACATACCTATATTTAAATATACATGCATATTTATAATTCAATATATACAAATATATATCTATATGATCTAGAATAGACTGTTAAGGTCATAACTGTACATCTAAAGGCCATTCTTGAGTTCCAAGCTGCTCTGTGTGAAGTTGAAATTTGTGAAGTTGAAATGTGTTCGAAGCTCCTAGACATTTCTATTTTGGAAGGCTGCAATTGTAATTTGAGGTGTTACATTTTGTTTTATTTTCTTGTTCGGATCCTCATTTATAACCACTTGCTATGGTTGACATGCGTTCTGTTCTCGCTTTTCTCTTTTCTGAAATGATTTGACATTTCCATGAAACTTTTGAGTCATAATACTTTTGTTTAGTCAACTTTTAGTCTATTTCAGTGTGTATTGTTGGTTTTATAAAAATGCTGTGTGATGTAATTTTACTGAAGCACCCTCATGTTAAATTCTCATTTTCCATCTTACTTCCATAATTGCCCTTATTTTACATTCAAAAGTTTCTATAATTTTGCCACACTTGCAGCTAATTGCTATGGCACAGTTGGCAATTGTACGTGGCCAGTTTGTCTGCTAAATCATTTCCTGTAATTTTGATTTCTATGGAAAAGCATGTCAGCCTTTGCTCATCAGGCAGCAGAAAATGTCCACTAGAGAAGTTGCCTTGTACTATGCACTTTGTGAAGTTTTGATATATTTTCCTCCAAACAAAGTAAGAAGTGTATTTTCTCTCATTCTTTTCTTGTCTTGTGCAGTGAATTTACCGCTATCTATGTGTAGTCTTTCAGTGAAAGCTGATAGCCTTTTTGGGTACCTTGCAATGGATAAAGGTGATTGACAATTACCACATGCAATGGTTGGCAGGTATTTCCTGTTTACTTTTCTCTTTTCTGAAATGATTTGACATTTCCATGAAATTATTGCTAACACTGGAGGATTGCTAACCTTGCAGGTGCATCCATAGTAGTTCTTATTTGTGATTCCTGTTCCACCTTTTCTCACTTTACTCTCTGAACTGTCTGATAGGAAGCCATGTTATGTTTTTAACATTTTCATTTGTAGTATGACCTTTCATTTCAATGGGACTCTAACACGCCCCTTCCCCCTGTTACAGAGAGAGGTTTTATTGGTTTTATTTAGTAAGGAGCAGAATAGACTCCCTTCTGATATACAATAGCTTCTCATGGGCAGTTTTAGATCTTTTTGTTTTAGTTGTTTTACTGTAACTGCAAGGTTTAATAAATTGGCATCTGTCTTCTAAGTATTTTCTTTACTTTTTCAAGAAAGTGCTCCTATTGTGAAGCATTAGAACAATGTAAAACCTTTGCTTCATTCTTCCTGCATCTACATTTAGAAACACCATAATGTATTAAATCTAGAGAAGTTTTAACAAAAAACAAAGAGAAAAAATAGAAAATATAATACAAAACTGCCAAAGAATACAGAGTAAGAAGAAAATGGAATACAAAAGATATATCTGTCAGTTCTCTTTGTGCCTTGGTTCACTGTTCCTTCCAGAATCTTGGATACAAAATTCATACACGACCAAGCTTACTCTTTTTGTCCAAAAGCTTCATAAACATTTGCACCAAACACTTTCACAAGATCATTTCGCACAAGCTGATAAATCCATAAATCTTTTTTGTTATGATTCAGTTCAGTAAGCTTGCTAACAATGGGTATCAGTTTGGCAAGAGGTATAGTCACATTATTTGGATTAATAAAAGAGCAATCCTTAGTTGCTCCATTCATGGCACTTGCCCATGCATTAGCAACCTGCTCATTTGAGGGACCTGCTACAGGTTCTAGAGAGCAAATGGGTGCAAAGTGTTCAGCAAGTTTATCTACTACAGCTGCAAAGCTTTGACTGACACATGATCGAGTGATAGATGCAACTTCATCTGAATCAAGGAGGTCAACAGTCTCAGACATAATACTGAAGAGTTGCTGTACTTCTTGATCTTGCAAATTTTCTGTGTCAACTTTTTCTTTGGGTGGAAAAACATATTTTGAAATTGTTTTAATAGGATTATCATAGACATTACTCTCAATAGAATTTTGAATTGACCAAAATAACTCCTCTGTATCTCTAAGAGACATAGGTTTCTTCAATGAAACATTTTCTAAAATTGGCTGCACATGCCTTTCAATGAGGTTGCAAAGGTCAACAACTCCACTATCCCTAAGATGGTGACAGAGTGAGAGATATACATGCTGTAGCTCTGTGGGCAACCCACTTTCTCCATTTGCATCTCTTACAAGGAAACCTCCGACCAGGTTCAGCTGAATTCTTAAAAGAAGCACTAAGATGGAGTTGGCATAGACAAGAGCAGCCACTCTAGTGAAAGCTTTCACTTTCAGTTTTTCCCAAATAGCAAGCTTTTCTGAGGTAGCAGTCTGAAGCTCTGCAGCAAGTTCTTCTGTATTTACAGCATTTATGATGGATTCATGGATTGCTGGCGACAATGAGAGAATGGTTTGATCACATGTTCTTTCTGTACTCTTATAGTGTTGCTGACGGCGACTTCTCTCAACAAATTCTTTTGCCTCATTCTCAGTATATTCATGGAGTTTCTGCTGGGCATATTTCAGAGCAAGCCAAGCTCCTCCAACAACAACACCAGTGACTACAAACTTCCGCTTGTGGCGACTAACAAAATCTTTAAATCTTGAAAACATTTTAAGTGGCAAATTCACAAATAAAGAAGATTACAGTAAAATGTAGAACATTAATCAAACGATGATTCTACTGATCTTTTCTCTGAAAGAGACTTTTCAAATCGGTTTGTGATGAAGTTGTTGATATCAATGAACCTTTCAACACAATTCTTGAGACAGGTCTCTGACCGGCTTCCAAGGCGCGTTTCTGGCTTATCAACACATATATCCCAACATTTGCTGGTTAGTTTGTGCGTTTGTTCCTGTAAAAAAGACAAAGGACAAGTTTACTTTTAAAATCCTGGATAGATTTCAATCATGGAGAAGGAAGAAATCTTGAAACTAACAAACCAATTCAAACATGAAGTAAAATTATCTTAAGGTAGTAAAACATGCTAAAAAGTCACTTTTAAAGACACAAGCTGACTTTGCACTTTTACCTGAAACCTGCTCATTTGTTCGACTTGCCGTACAAAATCATCATTAAAAGCAGTAGTCATGCTGTTCGTTTATCTAACTTTTTCAAATACAGAGCGATATTAGAGGTACAGTATCCAAAGAAAATGTACTGCTCACCATGGAAAATAAGACATTGTGTCAGTTCTTAAACTCCTGAGTTCATTCTGCTACAAACGGCTACTGCTTGCCGCATCTGTCGTGTAAATAATCGTACCTTAATCTGAAAGTGTGCTAGCAGTTATTCGCATTCTAACCAGTGACCCTCGGGAAGGCTAGAATCGTAAAAGAGGAAAAATTGCGTTCAAGCAAAAAAAAACAAAATTACGACAAAAATTTATCCAAATGAAAGGGAAAAAATACCGATTGAATTTTGAAGTCTGGCATTAAAAATAGCATCTACATTCTAAAACAAGGAAAAGTACATTAAGAATGTCGGTTTGACCAGTGGTTTGAGAGGTCTTGCTGGTGCTGGAGGCTGCTGGCTGCCATTGCTGCTGGGGACATTGGCAGACAACCGTATTTTGTTTACTGTTTTGAGGCATTTTAAGTCGAAGCAAACCTGACTTTAATAACTATTTAAAGAAAATCTTCAATTATTTTGGTGTGCTGTGCACCAGTAAATTAAAAAATAGTAAACTTTGTTGTAAGTGTGTTTTGATTTAATTACGTGACTTATCATCCTTTCCAAATGAACCTGTCTCACGGGAAAGCTAATCATCTGACGTGCGAAATGTAGGGTATGACCCCTCCTTTCAAGTCCTGGTCCGGTATTTCTACTTTTGTGATGATTACTACTCTTCCATGAGTTTTATTTTCATGTTGAAGTGTCCCAGCGTTTTTATCTTAGCGCTTATGCTTAACTAAACTCGAAACCGGGCCGAATGCTGTATGCATATATACAGAATGTAGAATGGTGAAAGTTATCAGACAGGTTAACTGTCAAATATATTTTATGGTCAGCAAATATATTCTGTAATTTTTGGTAATATCTTGATTGCAGACTCGTAGTAGGTTGTCGTTCTGTAACTTTCTTTGAATATATAATACATGAAAGATTGACCATTGCATTTAATGTGTTAACCTTATAATTTATTTGCAGATATAGGTGCTACATTTTAACAATATCTGCTCTGCCCTTTCTTTAAGAAAAGTAAAAGTACACATAAAAGCAATGGAACTCAAGGTATGGGTTGAGGGGATACAAAGAATTGTGTGTGGTGTGACTGAGACAACAACGTGTCAGGTTCGTGCTGAAATTTTGCCTTTGTCTCTTCAATATTCCAATTTGCTTTCATACATTTCTTCTGCAGGATGTTGTGTATGCACTTGCTCATGCCACTGGTAAAACAGGACGCTTCACTCTCATAGAGAGATGGCGTAATAATGAGAGACTCCTTGCTCCTCATGAACATCCCCTGAAGGTACTGCTCTTTCTACAAAACTCAATTGTTTCTTTCAAAACAAAGCATAACAGCAACCTTTACTTTTTCAATCCATTCACTTGCCAAATTTTTCAGATTCTTATGAAATGGGGAGAGTACTCCAATGATGTCCAATTAATACTCCAGAGATCAGGAGGTGTCCAGCAAACTCTTACAGGACCCTCTCAGCAAACTCAAGCAGCTGATCCTCTGCATGGGTTTTCTCCATCTCCTTCAGAATCACCAGACTCGAGGCATTCTGGGTATTGAGAAGACATCTATAGAATTAGATATTTTATTTTTTTTATTACACTTTTTCATAACATTCCTATGTGCTCTAGGTTTGGTATGGCCCCGGAACGTAATAAAGATATTCGAAAATCCCTCACATTTTCTGGTGGCCATCATCCTCAAACTATTGCTGAAAGGAGGTCAACTGTTGTTACGCAAGTAAGCAGTATTCTGAAGTCAAATGTGAATGAATTTTCTACAGGGTTTTCTATGTTGTTTTGCTTTCAGGATGCTTCTGCCTCTAAATCTAATGTGGATTCATCCTCACCAAATCAGTCACGAACTTCTGTGAACAATTGCCCCAGCCATCATACACACCAGTCATCTCAGCAGCACACAATAACCAACCCATCCCCCCATGGAACAAAACGGGAGAGAGAAGCCCCACCATATAGAGCTCCTCCACCAGGGCCTGCCGCAACAGCTGCAGCTGTTGCTGCCGCAGCAGCTGCTGCTGCCGCCTCTACCATGATTAGCTCTACCACCACCAACACCACCGCTATCACCAGCTCCACCAACTCCACATGCAGCTCCAGCTCCACCAGTATTGCCACCAGTCCATCTGTTCAACTCTCACGAATTAACACTGCACCGTTACCTCTTCCTCCATACCGAGATCCTCCTCCGCCGACTCAAAGCCCAGTGAGACCAGCTCAGCCCTCACTGGCAACTCACCAGGTGTCAGCAAGCAAACCAAGAAGAAATATCTTAAAAGTAAATATCTTTCTGGTACTGAGTTATATAGATTTTCTCCTGAAAAATTGTTTTTTGTACTCAAATGCCTTTACCTCTGTGTAGGACTTCCCCTCTATACAATCCTCAGCAGAATCTGAACCTAATCAAGAGACTGTGCTTTACAATGCTCAATACCGAGAGCTGATTCGCCTTGTTAATTATCAGCGAGAAAAGCTTTCTTCCCAACAAGTGGAACTCACAAAGGTAAGGAAATTAGTGCCTCCTCTTATAAAACTTAAAATAAGTGAATTACTCGCCTAATTTAGTGTGTACCTATTTTCAGTTTGATGCAGAAATTGTCTTCTGGGAAGGAAAATCCCAAGAACAAAAGAGGCAAATGGAGCTTATTGCTCAAGAAACCTCCAGGATGGAGGCACAAAGCCGTCAGAGTGAGGAACAGGTATTTCAATCAAGCATGTTCTCTATCAAAGGGAGTAGACTTTTTTGAACCTGTTGATGATTTTTAATTTTTAACCTCTAACCTAGATAAGAGCGCTAAGTCAAGTTGAAGAGGAAAGTGAATTGGTTCGGCAACAGGAGAAAACATTGAAGTCAGAAATCACATTACTACGATCTAAACTAGCAAATTGTGAAACTGAGTTACTGCAATGTAAGAATAAAATTAGGTGAGTATGATCAGGAACTTATATTAAACCTATATTTATATTCCGTATCAATCAATCAAAATACTGTACTTAAGCTCATCTCTTGACAGGTTGTTAGCTGAAGAAACTCAAATGGAACAAAGAGCTTTACTGACTGAAAAAGAAAATCGTCAACAGCTTGAGAGATCATTGTTATCTGAAGTTGAAAGATTGCAGCGTCAAGTAGATTTAGCTAAGCAGTCATCTGAACAAACTGCTCAATGCGGGGAAGATTTGCATCGAGAGGTCGGAGCTCATTCATCATTCAATTTTAATCTTGTAGTACATGAAGAAAATTGTAATATTCTAACAATTTCTTTTTTCTTTTCTTCAGGTGGCAGCCTTAGAATCTGCTATATCTGACAAGAAACAACAAGTTGAGCAACTTGTTGCAGAGATGAAAGAAGCCAATCTTCAAAGTCTAGCCATAGCTCCAGCTGAAGAATTGAAACATTTACTGGAAGGTGAGTATTGTATGGAAATGCAGCTAAAAATATAAATTTCTATTCACAAGCAATTGTGATGGACATTACTCTACTTTTTTCTTTTTTTTGGGGGGGGTTTGTTTGTATTTTTACATTGTGCTGGATCCCAGGATCTACATTTTGTCTTGGTAAGATTGTTCTTTATCAAATGTTTCATCCTGTTTTCTAAATTTGGCTGAGTTTTGGTAGAAAATTTCCAGATACTTGTAAATGTTATGTAATTTCTTAGCTCTTAGTTCCAAGATGTGTACTTGAAGGTTCTGAATTTTTTATTCCCTATATTCCTTAATTTTTTCAGGTCCACACAAACCAGGAAGTACCCGTAAGATGATTGGATCTCCCCGCCAGCTCGAAAATGCAGTTCCAACCAGTAAAAATCCTCATGGCGTTTGGGTTTGAAGAGATCCATTACATCATGTAGTTTTTCTACCCTCCATTGTCACTTTTGACAGTTCAGTCTACATTCATGAATTCTCTCTGTCAACTGTACTGAACACCTTGCATCACATGAATGGTAGCATAAAAATCTGTCATGTTTCCTCTTTGAAATGTTTTAGAGAGTGTAAAGTAGTATTGCTGTTATTGCAATTTGTATGTCATCACCGAAACTGTGCATCCCTCTTAAACCGCGTCAGCCGATTTGCACACGATCACGACGGTGAAGGCGGAAAAACGTTCAACTTGGTCGAATTAACGGGAGTTCCACTAGGTTAAAGATTAATTTTTTTTTGCAACGGTTTAAGCAAGCAATCGATAAAGGCAGACATGGTTTAAAAGGGCTGCATTTTACTTTTCTTACTTTAAGGCAAAATTCTTTAATGCAACTGAAGTGTAACTTTTTTTCCTTCAGTGTTGTTTTGTTGCATCACTTAAAGCATCACTCAAATTGTTTATTTTTACAGTTTTATTTTTTCCCGTTTTTGTATCTTTCCATTCTTTAGCCTGCCCTTTAGCTCTGAAAAAGCTTCTTATTAAAGATCTTGAAAGCATTTGTCTAGCAAGTGTAAGAAAAGAATCTCTGAAATTTACAAGATTAGAATTCGTAAACCTCTTAAATAATTTATTTGTGTTATCTTGTTAATATTTATACTGTTATGGCTCTGTTTTTTTTAAACAAAGACTTGTGTTTCTCTCTTTTTAAAAATTTTATCATCAAAATAGATAGAATCGAACATTGTTACTATCTGTTAGACCTACAGACAATTCCCGATTTTGTGACTTCGCTTGGTCCCATTACATTATGATCAGGTAATTGTATTAATCGTTGTCCATGATTTCTAAAATGTTACTGTTTGAAACAGGGAAAAGTTACGTTATTGCAGAGTATCTGTTGTGTCAGGGATTAACTCTTCATTATTTCTTCTTTTATCTAATGATGGCTCTATAGTGTGACAATTAAGGTTGAATAGAAGTTTTAGTTCTCTCGTATTCATTGTTTTGATATGTTTGCCTTTTATGGCTTAGCTGATTGCCTTAGTACAAATTACTTGCAACAATTAACAGTATTTTTGAGGACATAATTTTCATTCACTTAATTTATCTCTAAGCACCTTATTTCTTCACATTACTGTAGTATTTTTAGTTGATTTTCATTCTTGGGCAATAGATTGTGCATATTTTCATGCTTGTTTTGAGAGCAATCTTGTAATTTGTAATTTTGAATTATTGTTTGTCTTTTCAAGTATCCTTATTTTATTTTATAGAAACACTTCTCATGCTTAATGGATCAGTGTTTGTTCACTTCACATGAGTTCAAGACTAACAAGACATTCCACACCCTATAGTAAATGATTCTGGTTGAGAAGTAATCTTTTTTAAGGATAGGTAGTCCATTAGTCAGTGACTCACTGCCAAAGAATATATTTTTAAATGTGTGTTATGTTTGTGGTATGTCAATTTTGCCACTGTTGTAAATTGATTATTTATATTTTTCTATTGATTTATTTGTAGTGTAATATATTATGATATTGAATCATTCTTACTAAGTAGATTACCTACTAGTCTCCTTCTGTTGCTTCTTCAAAATTATTTTGTACTTGTTACTGCTTGCTCACCATTGCAGGCTGCAAATTACTCATATTTTTGGTATGCTGCCAATGGTTCTCGCAGTATTTAGGATTGTACTGGATGTTAAGAAAATCAGTTATTGAGGACACACAAAGTCTTCTGCTCTGTGGACACCTGAGATTTACAATTCCATCTTACAGCGTTTGGGTGCCGGGAGAGAATTCTCATCCAAAATTACTATTTGCAAGTGTATTGTATTGTGTGCCATTCATTTAAAAATTCAGATTGCTTTCAAAATTTTAACTATATTTTTATTATTTTACTTTAGGTTACTATGCACCAAGTCTTCCTTTCACTTTTTTATTTGTTTTTGTGTGTGAGTGTGTGTTATATTATTCTTATTGTAAAATTGTAATCTGTGATGTTTTCCCAATCAAAAGTTCTCATTGTATCGCTAGTTGTTGAATTGTAAGGTATGCCAATCTACATTGTAGTTTGGCTTGCTTGATAATGTGTGAAGGGCTCATGTGACCCCCCCCCCCCCATAAGGATTCAAATGCTATCCAGAAGGATTCTTTGGGTATTTGAAACATTCATTCTTTTGAGGAAACATGTTATTTGTTTGAAAATTGTTTCAATTGCAAAATTTTCTGCAAAACAAGAACAAGGGTGCTAAGGTGCCATAGCATTCATTTAGTGTAGTGTTGTTTTTACTATGTTATATCTCGCAATAAAGTGTGTTTTTTTCCCTTTCTTTTATATTATTGTGAAATGCAGATTCTAGTTGTTTGTTGAAAGTGAATGAATCAGAGATTGGCTTCAGTGTATTTATTCACAAGGATTGTACAACTGAAACAGGAGGTTACAGCATCAACAAAAATTCTACAGTGGTATTTACAAATGAGTTTACTATGATTTTCCAGAGTTGTTGTCAGCTACATTTTCTTGAGATGGTGGCGCTTCTAACATAGTGGATAGTGTAGATTGTAACTCTTCTGCAACTGATGCAGCATTAGAAGGCAAGTCTTTTAAGAAATTTCCAGTGGAAATAATTCCTTGGTTGTAGTAAAATTTTATTAACGCAGCCAAACCAGACACAGATGGAAGCTCTGGAACCTGCATAAAATAATCATGAGAGTGTAATGAATTGTTCCAAAAAGAAATCTGACAGAGAATGGTAATAACTACCTCTACAGGCACTTCTTTAAAGTATGGTGCCGCAGCTTGATATATGTCAGAATAGATCTTGTCTGCGCTCTCAGTATCTTCCCAAAGACCTTGGTCTATGGTATAATACACTGCACTTGTTAAGATGCTGGCTTTAAAACCAACTCTGGCGGTAAACAGACAAAACCAAATATAAACCTCAGTACGTCAAAGTGCTCAATATAAAAGCAGAAACCTAATAACCTCCAAATACGAACATCTTTTAATGCAGACTGGTATCAGGACGCGACACGTCAAAATATCATAAAAAGTTTACCTGTAGCCGCATGAACTTACTTGATAAGCCTCTTAAACATATTGGAAGGGTTTTGAAAGACACTATAAGTCAAGAAGACACTAAACAGTAAAGAACCTTGGAGTTTGACAGACAAGTAGGTGAGATGAGAAAGAAGAACAAAGTTATGAAGAGCGATACGTTGGCAGAAATATGAAAAATTAAACTTAGCTTTAGCTTTCGGTCAAGAAATGGAATTTCCAAGAGCAGGGGGAAGTCCCCGCATACTCCGCCAGAGCGAATTTCGCCAAAATTAAGGTTGGCATCACGTATTAAGAGGCTGGCACAGTTAAACGCGGAAGATGCGGAGTTCCACGCGGGACTTGCAGTCAGGTGCGGAACTTTGCTTATTTTACACGGAAATAGGTGAATGGATATATTTTTGGAAACAGGAAATCACAAGGATTATTTTGTTATAACCGGATCACTTCTTTCGAACCAATTAACCTGTTCACGTGAGTACTCACCGTGCTCAGCATGGCGCCCCCACAATGGCCGTTACTGAGGCGGAACGCCTGCGACAAACTGGATAGGCCAGCCCGCCAAGCACTCGTGTGAAGGTGGCGGCCTACCCGGAGAGCACAAGCGCAGGGGGAAGTAGAGTCCTAGAGGGGAGAGAAACGCGATGGCTGTCCCACTGATCTGCCAGCAGAATTCCTCATACAGGGGCCCCAGGCCTGGAGTGGGAGGGGCCTCACGCCCATTGGCTAATCAGTAGGGAGTGGGGGGCGCCCCACGAGGCGCGCGGAATTTGACTGTGTGCAGAGCGGAGCGACGGGGACACTCATTTCTATTTTATTTAGAGACAATCACGTGAAAACATATTGGTACAATACTTTTTCGGGAAGGATCCTGTTCAAAGATTAACATGATACATGGTTTTCGGAATGACAATGTTAAGGTTTGCAGAGGGATGCTTTTCAAATTATATATTTTGATGCCCGTACCTCCGGTACAATTTAGATTGTGTTTTTTAAATACTCAACTATAGTAAGGCCCTGTACAGGAGTCCGCCCAATTTTTGGGAAGAGTTTAGGATTTGTATCGGGTATTTTCAAACTCCAACGCCACTTGTACTTAATAAGAACGATCCATATTCCTGCGAACATGCTCCCGCAACCTAACCTCTCTGCGCAGCAGCCGAGTCTCCGGGCCACGTGCTCGGGGCCTCGGGGTTTTCCGAAAGAGGGAGCGGTGCACGTTCTCTCTCGCATCTTACGGAGAAAAGAGAGAGCAACAAGGAACTGACGAACTATTGTTTCGGGAGTGGCCTCGCTGGGGCCCCGCGCGGCCCCGGGGCCTCATAGCCATTGGCCAATGAGAGCCAATGGGTATGAGGCCCCGGGCCCTCTGGATGGAGTGGGGGGAAGCCCGCGGGGGAGAGGCGGGGGCGCGCGGGGAAGGTATGAGGGATTTCTCGACGCATTTGAGGAGTTCGCGTTTCTCTCCCCATATAGGACTCTAGGGGGAAGAAGGAATTAAATTCCGGGTACCCAAAATTTCGAACCGTCACCTCCCGATGAGTTCATTGTAGCTTTAGCGGCCGCGCTAGTTTTTTTCCCTGTCCATTTCCCCTTTTGAGGGTTTTAAAGGAAAGTTAAGGCATTAATGCACGAATCCAATGGTTCGAACGACGACGAAGAAGGTATGCTGGTTAGTTTAAATATGTTAACTTTTCTATTCCCTGCCCTGCTATTTACCTAGTATGGTTTTTGTACATTTTCTACTCAAGTCTGGAATGTTCTTTTAAAAAGAAATGAATAAAAGAAACCTTCAACTACTAAAAAGTCGCGGCTGCGAATATGTGGGGAGGGACGCTCACTCCTACTCACCATCACTCTCAATCTCGTTCACGCCAGATGCACGATACCGGTCTTGGTTTGGGAGAAATTCGCTTTTTTCGCGATGAGAAATGAATTGTTCAATAGGCGCCGGATGGATAGGCAACCCATTCGACACCAGCCCCCAGCAGCGCGTTTGAGCGAAAACCGTGAAAAAGCGGCTCGACAAGCCTTATTCTACTCGGAGCTCAGCAGAGGCGAGGAGGTAACCTCCTCGAAATCGGCTCCTGGTAACAAGAGATTTTCGGAAGCTATGTGGTGCCTGCAGTGCTGCTGACAGCAGAAGTCTATGATCCAGTGGTTAGAGCAGCGGGCACCTGCTCAAAAGCTCTCGGGTTCGAACCCGAGCGCCGCACACTTTTTCCTTTTTATTTTTTTTTTATTTTTGCGAACCGACAGCGTAGTGGTTAGCATACCCGTCCCCCGTCCCAAACCAACTACGCTGTCGGGACGCTTTTGTCGTGTTCGAATCTCGGTCGATCATCGTTTTTTTTTTCGATGATTTTCGGATGATTTCACCCTCGGGGGTTGGTCTGGGGGGTGCACTAGAGTCGTTTGTCTCTAGGTGCACTAGAGCTCCCCTGCACAAGCCCTGTAAATTTGAAAGAATTTTTTTTTTTTGGACCAAGATCCCTAAAAATGCAAAGGCTATAGCCTTTTGAAATTTGACCAAATATCGAAAGTCTCAGATCACGCTGAAATTCACAGGGAATCCTCTGAAGGCACTGCGAAACATATACCAGTAGCCAGAAGCACAATACCGTTCTTGCTTAGGGAGAAATTCGGAATCCTATTCGGAAAGGAATACTCTTCTGCGCGCTTCGGGCCCGTCCAGGCCGGTAGATACAGAATCCTTTTCGCATCGGCAAGAAGTGTGCGAACCGACAGCGTAGTGGTTAGCATACCCGTCCCCCGTCCCAAACCAACTACGCTGTCGGGACGCTTTTGTCGTGTTCGAATCTCGGTCGATCATCGTTTTTTTTTTTTTTCGATGATTTTCGGATGATTTCACCCTAGGGGGTTGGTCTTAGGGGTGCACTAGAGTCGACCTGGACACGATACCGTTCTTGGTTTGGGAGAAATTCGCATTTTACGCAAGGAATAGTGAATTGTTCAATCGGCGCCTCATTGGTAAGCAACCCATTCGACGCCAGCCCGCGCCTGCATGTTTGAGAGAAAATCGTGCGAAACGAGCCGTATTCAACCCGGAGTTCAGAAGAGGCGAGGAGGTAACCTCCTCGAAATCGGCTCCTGGTAACAAGAGATTTTCGGAAGCTATGTGGTGCCTGCAGTGCTGCTGACAGCAGAAGTCTGTCGTCCAGTGGTTAGAGCAGCGGGCACCTGCTCAGAAGCTCTCGGGTTCAAACCCGACCGCCGCAGACATTTTCCTTTTTCGTTTTTCTCTTTTCTTTTTTTTTTTTTTTTGTTATTTTTAGTAACAGTCTTGGGAGAGAAGAAGAATACCTGTTTTCCTTGGAGTTGTATGATGCGTTAAATAGCTCCCCCCTCGATTGCATCTTTTGGGCCCTAAAAAAGTGACAGGGAAAAGAAAAGTCTTCTGCGCCGCGCGGAGCTCGTCCAGGCCGGTAGATAGGGATTCCAATTCGCATCGCCGACAGGTGTGCGAACCGACAGCCTAGTGGTTACCGTCCCTGCCCCCCGTCCCAAACCATCTAGGCTGTCGGGACGCTTTTGTCGTGTTCGAATCTCGGTCGACCTAATATATTTTTTCGACGATTTTCGGATGATTTCACCGTCGGGGGTTTGTCTCTAGGTGCACTAGAGCTCCCCTGCACAAGCCCTGTAAATTTGAAAGAATTTTTTTTTGGACCAAGATCCCTAAAAATGCAAAGGCTATAGCCTTTTGAAATTTGACCAAATATCGAAAGTCTCAGATCACGCTGAAATTCACAGGGAATCCTCTGAAGGCACTGCGAAACATATACCAGTAGCCAGAAGCACAATACCGTTCTTGCTTAGGGAGAAATTCGGAATCCTATTCGGAAAGAAACACTCTTCTGCGCGCGCCGGGCCCGTCCAGGCCGGTAGATACGGAATCCTTTTCGCATCGGCATAAAGTGTGCGAACCGACAGCGTAGTGGTTAGCATACCCGTCCCCCGTCCCAAACCAACTACGCTGTCGGGACGCTTTTGTCGTGTTCGAATCTCGGTCGATCATCGTTTTTTTTTTCGATGATTTTCGGATGATTTCACCCCCGGGGGTTGGTCTGGGGGTGCACAAGAGTCGACCTGGACACGATACCGTTCTTGGTTTGGGAGAAATTCGCATTTTACGCAAGGAATAGTGAATTGTTCAATCGGCGCCTTATTGGTAGGCAACCCATTCGACGCCAGCCCGCGCCTGCATGTTTGAGAGAAAGTCGTGTGAAACGAGCCGTATTCAACCCGGAGTTCAGAAGAGGCGAGGAGGTAACCTCCTCGAAATCGGCTCCTGGTAACAAGAGATTTTCGGAAGCTATGTGGTGCCTGCAGTGCTGCTGACAGCAGAAGTCTGTGGTCCAGTGGTTAGAGCAGCGGGCACCTGCTCAAAAGCTCTCGGGTTCAAACCCGACCGCCGCACACATTTTCCTTTTTCTTTCTTTTTTATTTTTTATTTTTAGCAACAGTCTTGGGAGAGAAGAAGAATACCTGTTTTCCTTGGAGTTGTATGATGCGTTAAATAGCTCCCCCCTCGATTGCATCTTTTGGGCCCTAAAAAAGTGACAGGGAAAAGAAAAGTCTTCTGCGCCGCGCGGAGCTCGTCCAGGCCGGTAGATAGGGATTCCAATTCGCATCGCCGACAGGTGTGCGAACCGACAGCCTAGTGGTTACCGTCCCTGCCCCCCGTCCCAAACCATCTAGGCTGTCGGGACGCTTTTGTCGTGTTCGAATCTCGGTCGACCTAATATATTTTTTCGACGATTTTCGGATGATTTCACCGTCGGGGGTTTGTCTCTAGGTGCACTAGAGCTCCCCTGCACAAGCCCTGTAAATTTGAAAGAATTTTTTTTTGGACCAAGATCCCTAAAAATGCAAAGGCTATAGCCTTTTGAAATTTGACCAAATATCGAAAGTCTCAGATCACGCTGAAATTCACAGGGAATCCTCTGAAGGCACTGCGAAACATATACCAGTAGCCAGAAGCACAATACCGTTCTTGCTTAGGGAGAAATTCAGAATCCTATTCGGAAAGGAATACTCTTCTGCGCGCGCCGGGCCCGTCCAGGCCGGTAGATACGGAATCCTTTTCGCATCGGCATAAAGTGTGCGAACCGACAGCGTAGTGGTTAGCATACCCGTCCCCCGTCCCAAACCAACTACGCTGTCGGGACGCTTTTGTCGTGTTCGAATCTCGGTCGATCATCGTCGATGATTTTCGGATGATTTCACCCTCGGGGGTTGGTCTGAGGGGTGCACTAGAGTCGACCTGGACACGATACCGTTCTTGGTTTGGGAGAAATTCGCATTTTACGCAAGGAAAAGTGAATTGTTCAATCGGCGCCTCATTGGTAGGCAACCCATTCGACGCCAGCCCGCGCCTGCATGTTTGAGAGAAAATCGTGCGAAACGAGCCGTATTCAACCCGGAGTTCAGAAGAGGCGAGGAGGTAACCTCCTCGAAATCGGCTCCTGGTAACAAGAGATTTTCGGAAGCTATGTGGTGCCTGCAGTGCTGCTGACAGCAGAAGTCTGTGGTCGAGTGGTTAGAGCAGCGGGCACCTGCTCAAAAGCTCTCGTGTTCGGACCCGAGCGCCGCACACATTTTCCTTTTTGTTTCTTTTTTATTTTTTATTTTTAGCAACGGTCTTGGGAGAGAAGAAGAATACCTGTTTTCCTTGGAGTTGTATGATGCGTTAAATAGCTCCCCCCTCGATTGCATCTTTTGGGCCCTAAAAAAGTGACAGGGAAAAGAAAATTCTTCTGCGCCGCGCGGAGCTCGTCCAGGCCGGTAGATAGGGATTCCAATTCGCATCGTCCACAGTTGTGCGAACCGACAGCCTAGTGGTTACCGTCTAGGCTGTCGGGACGCTTTTGTCGTGTTCGAATCTCGGTCGACCTAATAATTTTTTTTCGCCGATTTTCGGATGATTTCACCGTCGGGGGTTTGTCTCTAGGTGCACTAGAGCTCCCCTGCACAAGCCCTGTAAATTTGAAAGAATTTTTTTTTTGGGACCAAAATCCCTAAAAATGCAAAGGCTATAGCCTTTTGAAATTTGACCAAATATCGAAAGTCTCAGATCACGCTGAAATTCACAGGGAATCCTCTGAAGGCACTGCGAAACATATACCAGTAGCCAGAAGCACAATACCGTTCTTGCTTAGGGAGAAATTCGGAATCCTATTCGGAAAGGAAAACTCTTCTGCGCGCTTCGGGCCCGTCCAGGCCGGTAGATACAGAATCCTTTTCTCATCGGCAAGAAGTGTGCGAACCGACAGCGTAGTGGTTAGCATACCCGTCCCCCGTCCCAAACCAACTACGCTGTCGGGACGCTTTTGTCGTGTTCGAATCTCGGTCGAACGTCGTTTTTTTTCTCGATGATTTTCGGATGATTTCACCCCCGGGGGTTGGTCTGGGGGTGCACAAGAGTCGACCTGGACACGATACCGTTCTTGGTTTGGGAGAAATTCGCATTTTACGCAAGGAATAGTGAATTGTTCAATCGGCGCCTTATTGGTAGGCAACCCATTCGACGCCAGCCCGCGCCTGCATGTTTGAGAGAAAGTCGTGTGAAACGAGCCGTATTCAACCCGGAGTTCAGAAGAGGCGAGAAGGTAACCTCCTCGAAATCGGCTCCTGGTAACAAGAGATTTTCGGAAGCTATGTGGTGCCTGCAGTGCTGCTGACAGCAGAAGTCTGTGGTGCAGTGGTTAGAGCAGCGGGCACCTGCTCAAAAGCTCTCGGGTTCAAACCCGACCGCCACACACATTTTCCTTTTTCTTTCTTTTTTATTTCTTATTTTTAGCAGCGGTCTTGGGAGAGAAAAAGAATACCTGTTTTCCTTGGAGTTGTATGATGCGTTAAATAGCCCCCCCCTCGATTGCATCTTTTGGGCCCTAAAAAAGTGACAGGGAAAAGAAAATTCTTCTGCGCCGCGCGGAGCTCGTCTAGGCCGGTAGATAGGGATTCCAATTCGCATCGCCGACAGGTGTGCGAACCGACAGCCTAGTGGTTACCGTCCCTGCCCCCCGTCCCAAACCATCTAGGCTGTCGGGACGCTTTTGTCGTGTTCGAATCTCGGTCGACCTAATATATTTTTTCGCCGATTTTCGGATGATTTCACCGTCGGGGGTTTGTCTCTAGGTGCACTAGAGCTCCCCTGCACAAGCCCTGTAAATTTGAAAGAATTTTTTTTTGGACCAAGATCCCTAAAAATGCAAAGGCTATAGCCTTTTGAAATTTGACCAAATATCGAAAGTCTCAGATCACGCTGAAATTCACAGGGAATCCTCTGAAGGCACTGCGAAACATATACCAGTAGCCAGAAGCACAATACCGTTCTTGCTTAGGGAGAAATTCAGAATCCTATTCGGAAAGGAATACTCTTCTGCGCGCGCCGGGCCCGTCCAGGCCGGTAGATACGGAATCCTTTTCGCATCGGCGTAAAGTGTGCGAACTGACAGCGTAGTGGTTAGCATACCCGTCCCCCGTCCCAAACCAACTACGCTGTCGGGACGCTTTTGTCGTGTTCGAATCTCGGTCGATCATCGTTTTTTTTTCGATGATTTTCGGATGATTTCACCCTCGGGGGTTGGTCGGGGGGGTGCACTAGAGTCGACCTGGACACGATACCGTTCTTGGTTTGGGAGAAATTCGCATTTTACGCAAGGAATAGTGAATTGTTCAATCGGCGCCTCATTGGTAGGCAACCCATTCGACGCCAGCCCGCGCCTGCATGTTTGAGAGAAAATCGTGCGAAACGAGCCGTATTCAACCCGGAGTTCAGAAGAGGCGAGGAGGTAACCTCCTCGAAATCGGCTCCTGGTAACAAGAGATTTTCGGAAGCTATGTGGTGCCTGCAGTGCTGCTGACAGCAGAAGTCTGTCGTCCAGTGGTTAGAGCAGCGGGCACCTGCTCAGAAGCTCTCGGGTTCAAACCCAACCGCCACAGACATTTTCCTTTTTCTTTTTTCTTTTTTTTTTTTTGTTATTTTTAGCAACGGTCTTGGGAGAGAAGAAGAATACCTGTTTTCCTTGGAGTTGTATGATGCGTTAAATAGCTCCCCCCTCGATTGCATCTTTTGGTCCCTAAAAAAGTGACAGGGAAAAGAAAATTCTTCTGCGCCGCGCGGAGCTCGTCTAGGCCGGTAGATAGGGATTCCAATTCGCATCGCCGACAGGTGTGCGAACCGACAGCCTAGTGGTTACCGTCCCTGCCACCCGTCCCAAACCATCTAGGCTGTCGGGACGCTTTTGTCGTGTTCGAATCTCGGTCGACCTAATATATTTTTTCGCCGATTTTCGGATGATTTCACCGTCGGGGGTTTGTCTCTAGGTGCACTAGAGCTCCCCTGCACAAGCCCTGTAAATTTGAAAGAATTTTTTTTTGGACCAAGATCCCTAAAAATGCAAAGGCTATAGCCTTTTGAAATTTGACCAAATATCGAAAGTCTCAGATCACGCTGAAATTCACAGGGAATCCTCTGAAGGCACTGCGAAACATATACCAGTAGCCAGAAGCACAATACCGTTCTTGCTAAGGGAGAAATTCGGAATCCTATTCGGAAAGGAATACTCTTCTGCGCGCTTCGGGCCCGTCCAGGCCGGTAGATACAGAATCCTTTTCGCATCGGCAAGAAGTGTGCGAACCGACAGCGTAGTGGTTAGCATACCTGTCCCCCGTCCCAAACCAACTACGCTGTCGGGACGCTTTTGTCGTGTTCGAATCTCGGTCGATCATCGTTTTTTTTCTCGATGATTTTCGGATGATTTCACCCTCGGGGGTTGGTCTGGGGGTGCACAAGAGTCGACCTGGACACGATACCGTTCTTGGTTTGGGAGAAATTCGCATTTTACGCAAGGAAAAGTGAATTGTTCAATCGGCGCCTTATTGGTAGGCAACCCATTCGACGCCAGCCCGCGCCTGCATGTTTGAGAGAAAATCGTGCGAAACGAGCCGTATTCAACCCGGAGTTCAGAAGAGGCGAGGAGGTAACCTCCTCGAAATCGGCTCCTGGTAACAAGAGATTTTCGGAAGCTATGTGGTGCCTGCAGTGCTGCTGACAGCAGAAGTCTGTGGTCCAATGGTTAGAGCAGCGGGCACCTGATCAGAAGCTCTCGGGTTCGAACCCGAACGCCGCACACATTTTCCTTTTTCTTTCTTTTTTTTTTTTAATTTTTAGCAACGGTCTTGGGAGAGAAGAAGAATACCTGTTTTCCTTTGAGTTGTATGATGCGTTAAATAGCTTACCCCCTCGATTGCATCTTTTGGGCCCTAAAAAAGTGACAGGGAAAAGAAAATTCTTCTGCGCCGCGCGATACCGGTCTTGGTTTGGGCGGTAAAGGAAGTCGTCTCCGCCGCGCCTGGCCCGTCCAGGCCGGTAGATAGCGACTCCAATTCACGTCGGCCACAGGTTTGCGAACCGACAGCCTAGTGGTTACCGTCCTTGCCCCCCGTCCCAAACCATCTAGGCTGTCGGGACGCTTTTGTCGTGTTCGAATCTCGGTCGACCTAATTATTCTTTTTTCGCCGGTTTTCGGATGATTTCATCATTCCTCTGGTAGTGGTTTATCGCGCACATTGGGCTTTAGAAACTTAGGTATTTAATTTGAAAGTACCAACATTTACTTCAGAATGTGTTTTGGATTGTGTTATCTGTTTAATTTATCAGAACGTTATCTACAATGACATTTAAAAAAGTATAAGTAGAAACTATGCAAAGATTAAGATAAAAAGAATTTCACCATGTAGAATTTTATAGTGGTAAAGAAAGAGTTACATATTTAAGACCAAAGTATTTAGGATTTTATTTGGCTTTTTTTTTTCCTGGGTGGGTACTCTAGAGTCCCTGCACGACCCTCGTCAACCTTTGTACTTAGTGTGGGAGAAAATCGTTTTTGCAGAAGTCGTATCCGCCGGTAGACAGGGATTTCCATTCGCATCGGCAGGGAGTGGCGGAACTACACCGTGGGCGGAACCGACAGGCTAGAAGTGATAAGCGTCCCCATTCCCTGTCCCAAACCTTCCAGGCTGTTGGGTCGGGACGCTTTTGGGTTCGAATCCCAGCCGAATTAATTATATTCTTCTCGTCAAACCTCCTGAGAGCAGTGTTAGTTCATCCAGCGACAGAAGCAAAATAAGGCATCTGGTCTAAAATGTCATGATTGATGATGTTTGAGGGGTGTTCAAATGAGAAAAATAAGTCTGTGGAATGTAAAGCGTTTATTGCTGGGGAGAATACAAAATCATCTTTTCCCCAGAAATGAGTGAGGTCTGAGAAAAAATATCTGCTGTCTCTCAATTTTTTTCATGGAAGGGGCATTTAAATTCTCTAGTTTGCAAATTAAATTTTATGATGCACATGTAATGTCTGAATGGAATTTTGCTCTGCTACTCTTTCACAGTTTAAAATAATTTTACAGGTCAGGAAAGTTGGGGAAAAAACATACAATCTCTCATTGCTCCTGATCAGACAGATACCAATAAAGAGAGTGCAGAATGCAATCAAGATTTGGAAGCTACAAAATGTACACTCAAACTCCTCTCCTCTCTTATAAGAGCTCATATAAAAAATAAGCGATTTGGCAGTTGTTTTTCTGGAACATACTGAATTATAGTTTGACCTTAAAAATTGCCGAGGGGAAAGGGATCTTGGTTTGCAGACTAAGCTGACTCTTTGAATTGTTAATCAAAAGGACAGGTAGGTGGACAATTATTCAAAAATTACTATAAAGGTAGTTTTGACATACAAAGATACTCATCACAATAGAAGGCAAATGACAATAATTCACATTTCATTGGAAACCAACCAAAACAATTTTTTTTCTCCTTTAAATGTTTTGGACATGCTAAGCAAAATTATAGTAGATTTATTCCTTGGACATTTGCAGGTTGTCACTAGCACCCACTTTGATGCCAACAAGCAGAAATTAATTTAAAGTAAACTAGCATAAAAAAATTCTATCTAAAATTTAGTTTTTTGTGGTTCATGACTCATCATATGTAAATGGATGTCAATTCAAAATAAAAACAGAATCCATGTTGTTGAGCCTACACCTTTCGAACACTTAATGCAGTTATGAATTAATGTCATGAAAAGCAGTTACATTTTTGTTTTTTGTTTTTTTGTTTTTTTTTCTCCACTCAATCACACTGCAGCAGAGTAAAAGCAATTTCATTGTTTTGGAATAGAAAGCTTTGTACTAAAGTAAAGTACAAAAATTCAAGGCAATTATTTGCTTAATAATATTGTTTAGGGTACCTAATGTCAGGAGCAGTTATAGTGAAACTGGATGCAAATCTTAAATTGAACTAACATGCTGCTCTGCACAGCACAAAAAATAACCTATGTACTTAATTTTAGTCTAGTGTACAACCACATTAATCCCATGCGCTCAAGAGTCCACCTTCACAATCATAATTTTTTTCTCCCACCATTCTTACCTTGAAAATCTAATCATTTACACATTTTAACATAAGAACAATAGAAATGTTGACATTCACTCACATTAATGCATGTCCATGATACGATTCATACCAAGCACACTATAAGTAGATAATTACAGTGTCAGTGTACTGAGTCATTTACATACATATTATTTACATTACACCTATAATTAACAATGTGCCAGCATAATTTGTCTTCTGTACTTGTAGATTTTTTAAATCCCTTTTCAGCGCCTCAGAAAGATCATGACCATTTTCTCCTTAAATGTATTCTGATGTAAAGCTAAGAAATGCATGGTAAATAAATATACATTATGTATAAAAAGACATTCTATCGTATTACCATGGATTAGAAACATACATGCTTATCAAAATTCCATGGGTGTCTTTGGTAAGGGCACACCTCACGTTGCCAGCTTGGCTTAAAAAAGATAATAAATGATGCTTCAGTCCAAGCAATTCTTAAATAATGATGACCAATGAATGGATGATCACAATTCAAGCCTTCAGAAAAAGCAACAAATGAAATGACAAATGCTGTCCTATTTCTCAAATCAGAGGAAGGTGATGTGATCACTACATTCAATCCATAAACTACAGCTCCACTAGTCTTACACATAACTGACAGCCCTAATGGGATGCAATAAAACATCCACGCCTACATTTATAAGAGAGTCTGTTTCCACTTGCTAAATGTACATTAACTTTTCACAGAGAAAATTTACTCATGTACTTCATACAAGTACTTATTTGTTGGAATTTAAGAATGAACACGTCCAAATGGCAGTTTTAGAAACAAACTTTGGCAGAGCCAATCAATCTACAGACACAGGGCCTTTTTGATGATCATCAACTAATGTATCTTCTCTATTTTTATTGTCTGCATTGCAGCAGAGTGTTGCATGCCCCTCTTCACATTGAAAACCGTAAAATATCAGAATATGAGCATGCATTTCTGTCGAATTAACACATTGAGTATGATGCAACCACCCTTGGTTACATCTTGCAGGTAGGAGTTTTATCAAAGTCAATGTGTTAGTTGTCCTTATGACAGTGGTCCTCTTCCATGATAGGTCTTCATTTAATTATTATATTACATATTACATTTACTGACATTGAGACTTTGTCATTCTTAATAGCTACAAGGCAATAATTTCTTAACAAAAAGCATTTGCGATGCGCCATAAATAAAACATTAGCTATGTGATTATCAAACAGAGGAGTTTCCTTTGACAATAAATACAAGCAGCGATGGAAACTTTGGACTCAGGTCCCATTACTGCACACTTCAAAAATAAGTTTACAGAGATAAAAGATAAGAGTATACAGGAAAATGAAAAACGGGTAGATATTTTGGTGAGTATTTAAGGGAAAACAAAATACAACAGAAAAATGAAATAGAGACAGACAAGCGGGCTGCTCTATTAAAAAAGAACATGCAATCAAGTACAAAAAATAAAGTTTATGAAGACACAGGATTCTAATTCCCTACAGAGACAAAAGATTTAAAATAAAAAAAAATAATAAAAATAAAAATACCTAGACATTTGTTATTTTAATTTAAACAAAGTTAAATTTGCAACAGCTGAGAACAAAATGACTGGCACCACTAATTTAAAATGTATATCATACCCAAAACTGCTGATTGAGGAGAGCGATCTGTTCCTCTGGCCCATCAACATAGGGAGATGATTGACTAGTAAGCTCAGTCTGGGAGGACACCTTTGGTGCTCTATCCCAAAAGCCATTTAGAAAGCAATGGAGCCAGAAGAACAAACAGTTGCAAATTATTTGTGTGGAGAGTGCCAGATACACCTGCTGTTACACGAACATCACTATCTTTCAGGAAAGCACCATCCAAAACATGAATGATGCCATTAGTGCATTCAACATCAGCCCTGTGTACTAGAATTTCTTCATTCTGCCATTTCAGATAATAACCTGAAACAAACAGAAAAAAATGGTTGTCAGTTCAGAATTTAAGGAAAATCACAACAGGGCCAATTCACATGGAAGTGTACATAAGAAGTAATATTTGTCACTTGGAAGTCACGTAAGCCAGATTGAGCCAGCTGTAATGTCAAAATAGCACCCAATTTTCTTCTCTGAGTGACTTCTAATGTCTGTTCAATGTCATTTTGACATGAAAGTGACTTAACTCCTTACGTACGTGCTTCAAAAATTTAGGAATACCGGTATTTTCACAGTACACAAGAAAATTAGGATAGGAAATGAAAGTGAGTCTACAGGCAGACGACAGAACAGCAAACAAACAAAAAGTGATTTATATCAAAAAAGCAAAGGAATTTAATTTTAAATTTTCAGTAAGAAATAAGTGTACAAAAAGCAAATAAGGTGACTTTCAAACAGATAAATTTAAAGCTAAAGTTGAGTAAGGTAAATATGTGCCACTGCCCAACAGTTTCTTCATTTTTGGAGCAGGAAAATTATTTCCTTCATATTAGCAACAAAAATTTGAGGTTCATGTAAATATAGCTGGACAACACTTTAAGCAGCTAGAAGTGACAAATGGTGATGGAACCAGTTTGTACTCACCAGTCCCATTTGTGGCACCTATATTAAGAACAAAAATCTTTACTATTGTAGAAAAAATAGGATAATACGAAATACGAATACGCTCAAAATCCTTTTATAAGTAAAAAGCCTCTTTCATTCAATAAGAAAATAAAAGTAAGTTCTGAAAATGGTATTGTTACTAAGAAGAAAATACTATTTCATTAAGCCTGGAAATTTCAGTATTTCCAACACATGCAGCATGGATTCCTTTTTTGTAAAGATGGAAGTGAACTCACCATTAGCTTTCTCCTGCAACTGCAACTCGAGTCTGTCCCGCACAGTATGAAGAACAACAGGACCATTGTGGGTCATTCTCTTGATATCCATCATGGTGTATGCAGTATTGGCAACAACTAGGTGGCGTTCAAGAATCTGATGAGCCTGTACGATACATTTGTATTAAATTTTTTTTATATATATTTCAATATATTAAATACATAAACTTGAAGTTAGAATTTAAAAGACACATACATGATATTTGAATTTAGGCATGAATAGTTTCTTAATGGTAGAGGGATAACGCACTTCGGCTGCATGCCAAGCGGCATCTCTAGGGACAAAATAAGTGAAGCGTGTGTTGTTGTCTTTCAAACGGTCATTGAATTCAGTTTGACCTAGGTGGTAACTCTTTCTGTAAAAAGAAGAGTTAAGACAAAATTATAGTTGTAGTTTGTTATAGCTAAATTAATGCAATGAGCTTCTAAATTGCATAAAACTTACGTCATAGATGGATCAGTTGCCAATTTCTCTTTGACTGTGTGACTTGCAATTCCAAGTACTCTGTCAATGATATGGATGATTCCATTGGTGGCAGCTATGTCTGGTTGGATAACAGTGGCATTTACTCCACCTCCCTCAACTGTGAGCGTATGGTTACTGCCAGTCACCATTACATTGAAGTACAAGTTCTTTGGTTCCGACATGGATCGCACCTGGAAGAGCTGAACAAGAGCCACACGAAATTGCACTGAGAGGTCCCACTAAAGTAGCATGAAAATATATTAAAAAAAGAAATAAGCACTCTTAGCTGATTCCCTCACAATTAATTGTGAATTTAGAATGAATATGAAATGAAATTAGAGTTTATTTTATTCTCAAGTACATAAAAAAAATTGTAACAGCAGAGAATCTCTGCGAATGTATTCAATGTCTGATATATTTCTGACATGGATGAAAATTATCTAAAATCTGTTCACATAATGTGGTGATCAAATCTGCCCATATCCATGAGACACCTACCAAGAGATCTATCCATATTTTGCTGGAACTCACAACAAACTGTCCTGAACCACTAGCTAACTAGAAAGTTCTCTGGCTGATAAGCTAATTGTTCAAACAAAATTTAAAGTAAATTTAAAAAGCCCCAAAAGTATGGTTATCATTATTGAAACAGATTTACTACAGCTATTTTTCCTACTCTATCAGCTATTTAAAATATCAGAATATCTATTAATTACAACAGTGTGCCCATACTACACCGACTATGTACACCAAGGCATAATTTCATATGGTATGTACCTTTGACTTTATTCAGGTGAGCTGATTTCATAAATTTGGATTTGAATACATGAAGAAAGAAAGTTTAAAGTGCTGACACATTTATCACTCCACGTGCAAAGACCAATTGAACAAATTAAATAGGTCAGGGCAGGCAGTGCGTGCAACTTCCATGTTACATCATGTGAACAGCAATGACATTAGCACACAAATTCTGGAATGTGTTAGGGTAAGTGTACCAAATATGTATCAAGCTTCACCCCTGCTTTATTCAAATCTGGGTGGGTCAAAAAAATAAAAAAATCCTTTTGGCCTACATGTTTTGATTTTCTATGGTCAAAACCATCAAAACACTTTGGAACATTTTGACAAAGTGGTCTGAAGGGGTGGTACAAGATTCATGTTGGTGCAATCACCCTTGTAGTAATGAGAGGAATTAGCCTCAACTACCATAGTTACAATATTGATGCAAATCTGGATGACACCAATGCCCAGTCACATTCCCTGATGAGAGAGGACAATTAAATTTAAGAAAATAATTTTAAAAATTGCAGTCTTATTTGGAGTTTTATCTTTTGCAGATTTTTTTCTTTTCTCTTTCTTCTCCTGAAATTAAAAGCTGAATTGCATTCATACTCTGCAAGACATCGGTATGATCCATGAGCCTTATTTATTTATGCCCCAATTCAGGATCATAGGCTTGTGGAAATTTACATTGGATAATTTACGTAACTTATCAGCAATTTTAACTTTAAATAGGTGACAAGAAAAGCAAGCTTACACCTGTGCAATTGAGAGGGGTGCAATGGACTCCTAGCAATATGCAAACAGTGAAAAATGTGGCTACCATTAATTATTACTTTACCCAACTCCAGTAATCAATACCTTTCTTAAGAATGGGTACTTTTGCCATTTCAGAAGTGTCATCTGGTTGGGATGAGTGCTATCATACGGGACCAACTTATTTCAACATTGATTGATTATTCAAGAAAATGAAACAAAATCCTTTGCTCTGGGCATCGAAGTCAACCGGCCTAAAGTGGTTTGCACAAATCAAAATTGCCCTCCCTACCCTTCATCACTTCAACTGACCCTTAGCAGTACTTTCCTAGACCCGCCCATTACAAAGAAATCAATAGAAAATTGCTCTGTCCTTGATTGATTTCATTTCAAATTTTTCATTTGTCAATAGGAATGTTTAAGTTTTAAACATGAGCCTGGCAATGTCCTGTCCAGTTCTACATGGCAATAAGTTTCTGTATGTTCCACCTTCGTCCATGACCTTCGTCCACAGTGACTTAAAGTGTCTCCGGTTCTGAACTCAGGAACATAGAAAAACTTGTCCGTCCGCTTTGAGGCTACTCAAGAGAGGTGCTTGCAGGTCGGCTTACCTGATGGTGCTGATGGCGGTTGGCGTGCTGCGAGTGGTGCCGTACCTGGTGGTGCAGGCTGTGGCTCTTGGACTTGATGTGCTCCAGAGGGAGACGCTGGTCCACGATATGCAGCCGGATCACGTCGTTCAAGAGGGTGGCGTTGTTGAGCGCGGCGAGCGCGGCCGGGTTGCGCCACGCCTCGTTGGAGGGCGCGAACAGCGTGAAGTTCTTCATCTCCCCGAGGCCGCGCAGGAAGCCTGAGTCCACCTTGTTGGTCAGCACTTTGCAGAACTCGTAGAGAGGTCCGTCCTCCCGGTCCTGTGGGGAAGGACGGGGATGAGTTTGGACCGAAAGGGAGAGTGGAGCTCGGGCGGGAGGGACTGCCAACCGCAGCTGATGGGGCAGGCCTCGTTGGGCCAGGCTGGGCCCGCCGGGCCGGGCCAGGCGCGATTTAAGGGAGGGGCGATCGCTCCCCCTGTCGTCACTAGATAGCCGCCCAGCAAGTAGGCAAAAAGCGCGACAAAGCCCCTGTATGTAGGCAACCTGGAGTGCGGCCCCCACTCCCCCCTTTTTCAGTCGGACCTTAAACCGCTCCTCAGCCGGGCAGAGTCCTCTATGGCCCATCGTGCCACTGTGTACTGTTTCGAGGGATCCTTAACTTGTCTAAAATCTATATTATAGAGTTCACCCCCCAGCTTCTCTAAATTTTTGATAAAAGCGAAAAAAAATTGTCTAAAAACTGAAAGTTGTGTTTTTATTATTTTCCTGTACTTTGAAATGTAATTTAAAATTTTAAGATGCATTCATCGATATACTTAAGTATCAAAAGGGATGATGTTTGGAATTTATTTTGTAATGGCTGAGAGATGAAGGAGATTTTGCAAAATCTCCCACCATAGGCCTGACCACAGGATGGAGATGAGCAATGTGCGAAAGAACGAAACAAAACCAAAAACAGATGTGGTGGCCGACCCTGCCGACCCGGACCCCACCCCTGCCTTTCCCTCCCGGTGAGCCTGCTGCAGGACATGCGTTCGTGAGAGTGGTCGATGGTCGGTGATGTTATTATGGGGAAATCCAGCCGCTCACTTGAGAACGGTACACTCAGGTGAGACAAAACGTGACGGAAAACAAAACTGTGGTCGAGATGGCGTCTAGTGCTACACTACACTGCTGGTGAGGGTGGCACGCGCAGGAGAGAAAGACAAATCAGACCCCGTGAGACAAAAGCACCATTCTACCGCTACGCACTGCTACTCAGTCTGTGCAGAGAGAGAGACATAGTTTCGATGCTGTACTTACGAACTCCTGCGAACACGCAGCAGCCGGAGTACAGCCGGGCGTTAACAATATTCACACAACGAGACAACATGCAAAGCAGAGAGAAACATTTTACAGTCACGTTTCAGTACGGGGCGCCCAAGGAAGGCCGAAGGCGAGGACCGAATTTGAAACGCGCAGAAACATATTACACCGACGGCGGGTTCAGCGTGGGATTTTCAAGTTCAGAGGTAACACAAATCGCGGTTTATTGAACTGCCCACGCCTAAGGAAACCACCACCAAAAAGCAAAAGAGGGTCTGAATGAGAAAGAATTACAAATGAAGGCGGAAGGCGAAAGTATGAGCGAGCACTGGGCTCGAATATGAAAATTCGGTCTTAGCTGACGCTTAATCAGAGCAAGTCCGACCCTTGCGAAAGAGACCAACCAGAGGGTGTTGTGGAAGCACGTACCTTTTGTAGTTATATACTTAAAACGCATACTGACGTGCGAGAGGGAGCACCTGCGCTGGAAAGCCAACTGAGTGAATGTCGCACACTTGCTGGTGAGTGAATTTCAATTCATACACTTGGCCCTCCAAGTGTGCAAAGTTCCGAGAAAAATTTTCACACTTGGCTGTTTAGGAGTACAAATGGAAAGTCACATGCAAACAAGTGTGCGACATTCACACACTTGGCTTTCCAGTGTGCCGGCCGGCGCCTTGAGGTGCCAACGCAAGTAGGCTATCCTCCCGCACCCGCGAACGCGCTACAGCATAACCAGAGAAAGGTACGGCACGTCTGCGGGGCGATTCCGAACAGCGTGTAGAAGTGTCCTCTCGCTCGCTCCTTAAGGCCGAGCCACATCAGTGCGACGAGGACAGAGACACGAAACCACTGTGCGGAACCACCCTGCTGCCGGGGCACCCTTAGGACGGCCGAGCGCGCAATCTCATATCTTTCGAGACAAAACGGAGGCAAAAGAATACATTTCGAGATCTAACTACGAGACAGTAAGAGCCAAACAAGACCACTGTGGGGGATCCACCAGATTAGAAACAGTTAACGCAAATAAGGAGAACCGAACGAGTCGCTTACCTTGAAAGACTGCAGAGGCGCCATGCGTCAATGCAGGGACATTCCATGGCCATGACGGAAGGCGAAAACAGAGATGGAAAGAGCAATCGATTCAGTTCAGAGGTCGTTTCAGGGGAGCTCCTCCGTTGGGAGGAACGCCAAGGAACACATACGGTAAGAGGCGTCTCAATAATACTTCGATTATTTCACGCGATGTAAAGATTTTTGATGGACGATGAACAGCTAACTTGCTAACAGCTAAATTTCATTGAGTGAACAGGTGAAATTAGATGCATAACTTTTTGGACCTTATGCTGAGCGAAAAAAAATTTGGGAAGTAAAATGTGAGGCAACGTTTTTAAAGGGTTTTCGTCTTTGCCAACACCAACCTCAACAAACTCCTGCACAGTGGAGTCGATGACCATGAGGGGCCGGTCGATGAGGTGCACCACGCCGTTGCGCACCGGGATGTTGGCCTTGACCACCTCGGCCATCACCACGCCCAGGGGGTGCTTCTCATCGCCCAGGACGGTGTTACTCTTGACGATGGCTGCGGAAGGAAATATGACGGCAATGAAATGCATTTCAAGTCGGCTTCAGATTGGGGGGAAAAAAAGAAAGAAAAAAGAGGTTGATGACAGGCATGGCGCTGCTACTCACTTTTCCGTTTCTTGTGGTCCGTGCTGAACGCGATGGTGACCTGCATGTTCTCGCTGAAGGCCGCGGTGGCGTACGGCTTCTCGTTGGGGGTGGGCGCGGTGAAGAGCACGTGGGAGGGGATGACGTGGCCCTCGATCACCGTCTTGTCCACGGCCTCGAAGTGCTGCTCGCGGGGAGAGCCGGGAAAGTGGTTAGCTTCAGCTTTACCATACGTCATTGAATTTCTAAGATCATGGTCGAAAGTTTTTCAGATATATTCTGGATTTACGAACGCTTGACCCGATACCTTGAAAGACGAGTCGATGGGAATGAAGAACGTGTAGCGGCCCTCCTTGTTGAAGATGTCCACCTTCCTTCGGGAGACGGCGTCGGCGAACGCGCGGATCGTGTACGAGTCCAGGTCGAAGTTGGCGCTCTGCGTGATGAGCTGGTTGGCGTTGGGGTTGTACAGCAGCGTGTCAGGCGAGACCCCGGCCTTGACGCGCACCGGCTGCAGCACCTCGTCGATCTTGTGCAGCACCTGCGAACCGCAACAAGGTGTGGTTATTAGTCGTCGTGATGCATCATCCGCGGGGTCCTTCACTAAATTAAAGCGTACACCGACTTTTCTCATTTTCCTGGTTTTTCGTGATTTTCCTTGATTTTTTTTATTTTTCCATATCTTTTTTTCTGATTTTAAATGGTTTTTGTTTCTGATTTTGTTTTAGGGTGTACACAAATTTTTTCTGAGTGAAGGACCCCTTTGGTATACCCGCGGCGGTGTCGGTGACTTCATCATGTGGAAGGAAATGCAGGCCGCCGCCGCGAAGCGTTGCTGCGCTACCGACTTATTCCATCCATAGAGCGCTTCCCTCGCTCTGTCTCTCTCGCACTCATAGGCTTCGCCGTATAGGTGAGAGAGAGAGAGACAGAGCGAGGGAGAGCGCACTTCGGAGGACGTCGGCTGGGCGTACAGCGCCTGCGAGAGTGCGGGTAGGCAACCCACCCGCGCGCCTACGCGGCCACTGGTCTACCTGCCCAGGCGCTCGGCGCGCGAAGCGACCCGCATCTTTCTCTTGAACGACACAACACCCTGATTTCGAAAGTAGAATCTCAGGGTCCTTGCATTTTCCATGACTTCCAGACCAATTTTATTGAAATTTCCACCACTGTTCAGTATGCAGGAAAAAAATGTCTAAATTTCCAGTTCAAAGTTCTTGGCGGAACGTGCCAAATATATCCTGCAGAGAGTCCCCGGCATTCGAATTTTTTTCATGACCATCCCTACAATTTCTATGACGTTTTCCATTGACTTGTGGGAGCCCTGAATCCTGATATTCATCTGTAAGGACTATTCCGAGTGTGCGCTGTGCGCCCACAAAGTTATCCCCCCCCCCCCTCCCTTTTCCCCGTTGCTCTCGAAGCAGACCCCACTCCCACCTCCCACTGCAAGGCAGGCAGGGCCTTTGGCCTGTAGCGCCCGCGCCTGGCGCCCGCCGCGCCGCGCCGGGCCAGGGCCGGCTCTGACGCGGAGATGGCCTACTGCGCCCTCACCAGAGCGAGGCCGATAGGTCGATACCACGTGGCCGGGGGCCCCCGCGCCCCCGCGGGCTCCACCGAGAGTCCCCTGGCCCTGCACTGTCAAATCCTTACAAAGAAATGCTTCGCAAATGCTTTGCAAACTGGCAAACTGCAAAGTATTTTGAATCTCTGCAAATTGTGAAGCCGTTACTTTGCAATTGCAAAGAGTGCTTCGCAATTACAAAGCAATAAGGCTTTGCAAGTACAAAAGAAAATGCTTTGTAGCCTCCAAAGGATTGTTGTGAAATCTTTGTAGGGATTTAAGAGTGTGCCCTCCCCGGCCCGGCCCGGCTCGCCCTCGAGCGCGATCACGCATACCTGGGTGATCCCTCGATGGTTCCTGCCGGAGTAGTCCGAGTCCTTCCTGTCCACCTTGGCGTTGTTCACGAACACGTCCTCCGAGTGCGAGTCCTGCTCCCGGCGGTGCGTGATCCACAGCGGCGGGTTGCCCTCCATTTGCGAGAAGACGACGGGCTGGGTCAGGGCCTCCAGCTTCATCGGCATGTTCGCTGCGGAGAGAGAGAGAGAGAGAGAGTGGTGTAAGTACGATTGGCGTACGCGGTACATGACATGCACGTGGAGCGATGGGGGTTCGAAAAATCACTGTACGGCCTCAAAAACGTCATTTAATAAATTGAAAAAAAAAATCAAGAAGAAAGATAAAGATACAGAAGAATCCGAAAAAATCGAGAACAACTGAACGGAAAGATGGAGAAAATTTTAAAAAAAGGCAGAGTGGGGAAAATGTTTCTAAAAAAAAATTATCAAAAAGTGACAGACATTTTCCTCTAAAAATCAAAAGAAAAATCAGAAAGATAAACAAAAATTCAAAAAAATCAGTGCATGAGGAGGACTTACTGATGTGGTAGAGGACCAGGCTCTCATCGCGCTCGCTGGGCGGGAACTGCTGGAACGCCATGTTGATGGGGGCGAACACCGTCACGGGCCGGAAGTCCAGGGTGGTGTTGGCGAACTCGCTCGTGCTCAGGCGGATCGAGAACTGCAAAGTCAGACCAGAGGGAAACGCTCGTTACTACAAGACTATGTCTCGCGCACGACGCCATGCACTGTTAATAAAGTGTTTAAACCTTTCACACTTAAAAGTGTGCATAATTGTCATTTAAACACTTGCAAGTGTGCGACTCAGTTTTGTGCTCTTGCAAGTTTGCAAATCAATAGTTGTGCACTTGTATGTGTTGAAATCCTCATATGCACACTTTCTTGGCCTAGGGTGTACAAGGCTGCGGAAGTGTGCAATTGAGGATTTAAGCACTTACAAGTACACAACTATCGATTTGCTCACTTGCAAGTGCACAAAAGTGAGTTGCACACTTGCAAGTGTTAAATGACCATTACACAATTTTAAGTGTGAAAGGTTTAAACACTTAATTTAACAGTGTGTATTTATGTCACTCGGAACGCATAGTCAAATAAAAATGAATCTGCCGGTAGTGTGTGTGTGTGTGTGGGGGGGGGGGGCGCTCAGCTGAGCCGCGTCAGCTGACCGCGAGAGAGGGGGGTGGGGGGTGAACCCCCTCGGGTCGATCGCTCGGGGGGGCTCTTTGTACCCCCTCCACCCCACCCCCACCTGACCTCGACAAGGGGGCGGGAGGGGGGGTGGGGGGTTGTTCTGACGCCACAAGACATTGAGATTGGAGAGGAGGGGGTTGGGACGGGGGGCGAGGGAGGGGCGGGAGGGGTGACAGTCGGGATTATTGACAGCGCGGTGAAAAAGAGAACGGGGGACGAGCACGAGCAGACAGTGAAAGGGATCATCCCGCGAGAAGCTAAGTGGCGCTTGCGTCGGTGTAGTATGTGGAACCCAGCCCAGCCGAACCCCAACCCTAGGCGAGCCCCCCTCCTGCTGGATATAACCCTGCAGAACACACGCGACACGCGGCAGAGGGCAGAAAAGTTCGAACGCTTCAAAGTGGTGATGTGGCGCTGCCGGGAGTGACTCATGCCCCCTGCCCTGCCCTGTCTCGCAGGAGTCAATGCCGCAGTCACAGTGGGCGGGGCGGGGCGGGGCAGGGCTGACACGCGGACTCCCCTTTTCCTGGAAAGGTAACACCGACACAACCCGACCGCCGCGCACGCACCCGCCGCATGACTAAGGCTTCAGGGGAAACGCGAATTACAGACATTTCAACAAATCCTTATCCGTCGCCACATCATCATGCATCAGCAAAAACTGACCGCGAACAGCTATTCCCTGTCGCGAATACAGCGACGGGTCTCTCTAGATGAGCCTCAACAGTCACCGACCTGTCCCTGTCAGCGTCCAGGACCCGCCCCGCGCCCCGCCACGGCATGACCGTGCCGGCGGTTTGGTCCATTACCGGCGGACAGGCACATCAGACCTTGCGGACAGGACAGCCCGTCAAACTAGCGCCGCCCCGCCCCGCCCAACCGACCTGTGCTCATTGCCATTCATGATGTTCCCCTCCCAGCCCCACCCCTATGCGGCCGTGCCCGACCCACCCCGCCATGAGAAGGGAAGTGCGTCAGCCACCCCGCCCCGCCCCGCCCCGCCCCGCCCCGCCCCGCCCCGCCCCGCCCCGCCCCGCCCCGCCCCACCTTAGCCAACCCTGCTCGAAGGGGGCGCTGAGCGATACGGGCCCCGGAACCAAAGCCATGCCGGATTTCGTTCGAAGGGCAATTTCCACAGCAAAATGCGCGAGCATCGGCGGCCCGCCCCGCCCCGCTGCAGCTGCATCGACTCGCTGCTGGCGGGGTGGGTCGCGGGAAGAATCACGTGCCAATCTCATCCGCACGGCACCGGGGCGGTCACACTACACGCAAAAACAACAACCGCTCAGCTGAAATTATTAGATGTAAAACATGAGCAGTACAACTAACTAAATACTTAAAACAGATGAAAACTTAAATCGCAGGGTAGCCAGAAAATTAGCACCGTAGCTGAAAAGTTAACTGCGCCTATAAAGCTGAAACAAAAAAATTTAGTACACCTGTATTTATTTATTTTTGTAAATCGGCCGCGAGTATTTTTTTTCGGGGGTGGGGGTGGGGGGGGGAGGCGTGTGAGAAAATAATCCTGGCCTATGACAACATAATCCTGGCACTAATTATTGATTGGTTCTCACCTTCAAGATTTTAGTGGCATGCCATTAAAATCTTTTTGCCCATTGAAGAATGTTTAGTTCCTGGATCTAAAAAGACTTTTAAGGCTGCAAATCTTTGTCCTAAGGACTAGACTTTTAGTGCCCGGCGCGATTTTTTTTCTCAGTGCGACCCCGACTGGCAAGCGGCTGCTGCTTGTAGGCGCGCGCTAAACCGGTTGCCGAATGGGGAAAGGGAAACAAAGACGCGAAAAGCGAGAGGGGGAATGGATACAGGAAGTGTGATTATTAGAGTACATGAGAGCGCGCATATATAGTGTGAGACGTGAAGATACAGTGGGAGAGAGAAGTGGGAGTGAAAGCGAAGGCACTCGGAGGGGAGGAGAAGGGAAAGGAGGGAAGGGAAGAGGGAAAGAGGGGAAGAGAAGGGAGGGAGGCGCGGGTGTTCTTTGCGGTCCCGCGCGGGTCCCACCCATGCCCTTACCCTTGGCGGTTGGTATCGATTTTCCGGTGCAGACCCTGCAGCGTTGCCTCCGCGCACCTCTCTCTTTCTCTCTCTCTCTCTCTTTAGCTGTCTCTGTCATCTCCCTCTCCCTTTCTCTTATCCTCCCCTCTCTGTCCCCCTCTCTCTGGCTCTACGCGCCGCTGCCATGACGCTAATTTCAAGGCCTCTTCCGCGCGGATCCAGCCGAGATGTAGTATATTATATGTTCGTGCATCGCAAAGCGTTTGGTAGTGTCCTTTCTCTTGCTCCTTATGGCCTCGCCCCATGAGTGCGACAAGGACAGGGAGACGAGACCGCCGTGCCGGCTGAAATCATCCTCAGGGGTGACGTATACGACGACGAGTAACTTATCCGTAAAGGACTGCGAGCAGAGCAGCGCGAGGCTAGAGGACGCCGCCGGGGCGAGGCCGTGAGATGAGCCGTGCCGCGCGGGGCCGGGCGGGGCCGGCGCGGGGGAGGCCCTCCGCCTCTGCTCCTGCTCCCAGGGCCTCCTCCCTCCGGCCCCGCGGTGGGGTGGGTGGGGTGTGGCTCACGCAAAAGTTTCAAGGCCAGGGCCTCTGCCAGCCAGCAGCCAGCCTCCACCCGCGCAGCTTGCTTCAGCTCCGCCGGGGCCGAGGCCGGGGCGGCGGGGCTAGCGAGACATCCTCCTCTGACCCGCCTCCTCGACTGCACCACTCCAACCGCCCGCCGCCGCTGCTACAGTACTGCAGCTGCAAGTTCCTCGCAAACGTCCGAGGCCTCCGGCACTCCGGGTCTCCGTCCCCCGCCCCGCCCCGCCCCGCCCCGCCCCGCCCCGCCCCGCCCCGCCCCGCCTCGCCCCGCCCCGCTGTGCAGCTCTACCAGGGGCGCCGCGCGGCCACCGATTCGGAATTCATGGCAGCACGGCACACGGTGGCGCGGCGGCGGCGGCGGAAGGAAGGAAAGGGGCGCGGAATGTCGGAACATCAACTGTGGCGGCCCGCCCGGCCCCGCCCGGCCCCGCCCCGCCCCGCCCCGCCCTGCCCCGCTCCAGCGGCCGTGCTTTACGGCGGCACGTGCGCCCGTCCCGTCCAAGTTCCAGGGGAGGAAGAAAAGCCTCGTAACTCCCGGCTCCCCGCCTCCTGGACTCAGCGCGGGGCGCGCGTCCCGCTGCAAGCGCCAGCAGCGCCAAAATCCACGCAACTTGTCTTCTTCAAGACGAAAAAGAAGAAAAAAATGGTGGGGAAGGGGGACAGCGGGGGAAGGGAGGGGGGGTGGATTCTGCTGCAGTATCAATGGAGAATGGCGTATGAATGAAGGACATGTGTGTGTTACGAGGAGCGTCGTCGTCACGCCGTGAATGTGAGTTACGTGCGAATGGCGCGTAGCATAGTCGGTCCTTTCGCTCTCGGCTCGGCTCAGCTCGGCTTGCGTGGAGCCTCGACCCGCCCCGCCCCGCCCCACACCACCCCACCCCGCCCCGCTCCAGCCGAGACGGTCTCGCGGGGGCATATGTGCCCTCTCCGTGCCACCGCACCGCGCGCCCCCTCCACTCCTCGTCTCACACAACCGTATTACGTTTCACGCAAATTTATCGCAGAAACGCATTATTGCACACGCATCGCGCGCGCACGTGCTGACAATGATCTCGTCGAGGGAGAGAGAGAGAGAGAGAGAGAGAGAGAGAGAGAGAGAGAGAGAGAGAGAGAGAGAGAGAGAGAGAGAGAAGGGGGAGATATCAAAAGAAGTCGAGAAAATAAGAAGAGCGGGCGCGCCGTGAATAGGTGTAAGGTGCCCGTGCCGAGTTACTCCACCGCACCGCGGCAGCGCGGGTATCACTTACAAACCCCTATATCAGGTACCCGAACCTACCCGTACCACCTCGCACCACCCGCCGCGCTTAATGGATATTATCCAACCGATAAAGACAGCTGCATTCGCGCAAAACGCTGCGCGCAATAATATACATGCGGGACACCCTATCCACCAGCAGCCTATGCCACCCGCCGCGTACTCCGCGCACCGTCCTGGCAACGACCAAACACACTCGCACCCAGCCTAACCCGGCCCCGTCCTCGCAAGCTGACGCTGACACCCGGGGCGCCCTGCTCCACCCCGCCCCGCCACGCCCCGCCACACGGCACCACGACACGCGATTCCCCGACCCCTTCACCGCGCCGAATTAATTGACGAGCCCGACACAAACTTGGAAAACTGTAATGGAAAGAGGAAAGTGAAGGGCCATGTGCCGCGGAGAGCAGAGGAGAAGAGAGGAGGGGGCGTGTGGGCGTGCGGCGCAGCTGGCGATATTGCAGGATGGCACGAACCCCAAAGGGCGACAGGACGGAGAGGGAGAGAGAGAGATAGGGTGGGATAGAGGGAGGGAGGGGGGAGAGAGGGGGAGAGAGACACATATAGAGAGAGAGAGAGAGAGAGAGAGAGAGAGAGAGAGAGAGAGAGAGAGAGAGAGAGAGAGAGAGAGAGAGAGAGAGAGAGAGAGAGAGAGAGAGTCTGCCATGGAGGGGGAGGGGGAGTCTGCCATGGAGGGGGAGGGGGAGGGCGGGATCTCATAACACATTGACTGTGATGCGACCACCATGTGGTCACGCGCCGTCTGGCGCCTGAGCCGGACAGGGCTGGGTGGGACCAGCCCCGCGCGCTGCCGCGGTGACATGACAGGGGGCGCCAGGGCGGCGGCAGGTGAAGGCGAGACACACCGGGGCGGGGCGGGGCGGGGCAGGGTGGGGTGGGGCCGCTAGGGTCGAGTTGACAGTCCTAATTGACGAAGGGGACGGCGGGAGGCAGGCGAAGAGAGGGGCGGACGTACGGGCGTACGGGCGTACGGACGCAACGTCCTGCGCCATTCAGAACATACTCATGACATGAATACGGCGGGCGCGCAGAATCAGTCGGGCGCATTACTGCAGCAGTTGATACGATTTAGATACAATGTCCCGACAGGATGGCACAGCCAGGCGGGACGGGACGGCCCGGCAGGCAGACAGACAGACAGACAGACAGACAGACAGACAGACAGACAGACAGACAGACAGACAGACAGACAGACAGACAGACGGACGGACAGACAGACAGACAGACAGGGGTGGTGCATTATGGCGCAGCAGAGGGCGTGATGCAGGGGAAGGACGAGGGAAGGAGGTGCTGAGGTTCTCCCCCTGCACCCCCGCCCAGCCCGGCAGGCCGCGCCAAAACACACAATAAGACTTTCATCTGGCGAGGGCCCAACTTGGCCAGAGAGAGAGAGAGAGAAGTGAAGGGGTGTAGAGTTGCCCTGGGTCCCCATATGGGCTGCAGATTGGCTGCGGGCCGTGCTCCGCTCCGGCTCTGAGATGGGGGCTCCAGGCTGGAGGGAGGGCCGGGCGCCGGGCCGGACCGGGCACTACAGTGCACCCCTACCCCCTACCCGCCGGCTGAGCAGCGCGCTTTCACCTCCAGCATGCCTCCAGGATAGCCTTCCGATCTGCTCGGGGGTCTTTACGAGGGGGCCTCAACTCTCCCAAAATTTTTACACATGATTTCAAGATTTCACATGATTTCAGATGATTACACCTCTCATAATTGAAATAAATAATTCGTAAAGCAAATACAAGCGTATTTTGAGCTTTATGAGCCCAAAATACGCACTTAAATCATTTTTTTCGGCAATAGATCCAAATTTTTTGACAGTGATTTCGAAGATATCAGCTATTGTGTACACATGATTTCAGGAGTTGAGGCCCCCTCGGGTCTTTATCGGAGCCCTGCATCTCAAGAGGCGAGGCTGGATACGTTGGAGGTGCAAGAGGGGGTTAAAATAAAAAGCAAGATTGGCGCTGATGGTGGAGTCGGGGTGGGGGCAGGCGCGTATTAAGGGGGGCGGGCGATCTGTGGCCTCTCCACAGCCGCCTGAAAGTTAGGCAAATTGTGCTACAAAGCCCCTGTATGTAGGCAGCCTGAGGGGCACCGCCCCGCCTGTCGGTCGGACCTTAATACGCCCCTGGGGGAAGGGGGGTCCCTTTCCCTTTTCTTTCAGCTTCCTGCACGTGCGTTGAGATAATCGCGATCAGCAACGGCGGCCGCTCAGTTCCAATCCGACCACAAAGTTCTACAGCGAACAGCAGGGCTTCCCTTGGTTTGCGCCCAAGCACGCCATAGCTCTCTCACACAAATCTAGCCCTCCCCGTACTACTGGCCGCAACTTTTACTCCAAAGTTGGCACCATAATCATCATCACGACAAACATTTCTTATCATCATATCAACATAAACGCATTTATCATCATTATCATCGTGTTCATAACCACCGATCATCATCATTATCATCAATCATCATCATGAATCATTATTATCACACACGCTATGAAAAATAGTCGTGCGGAAAATTTTCCGCGATGTGGCGTTGCAAAATTACATTTCCAAATCGTAAAATTACAAGCACCACCTATCGACCTGAAATTCAATCACGAGCCAGATTGGGAAGTCGAAAATTTACAACATGTTTCGTAAATCTACAAAGATGATTTTCACAAAGTCATCATCATCATGATTATCACAATCAGCATCATCATTATCATTCTTATCACATCCACCCTCGCATCCACCACATCCTCAACATCCTTTTTCCATTTCTGCTCCGCCTCCTCAACATCCTTCTTCCATTCTTCCTCCTCTTCCTCCAGCACACTTGAACCATTAGGGCGCTGCCCGCCCCGCCAGCCTCTTCACCGGCCCTGCTGCACCCTACGCTCCGCCCCGCCGGGCCGGGCTGAGAGGAGCGTAGCGATAGGCGTTGTAAATCTGCCACCAGAATGTACGCTGCTCGCTCCAACACAACAGACACTCACTCGGGTTTTTGTTGTTTCAGGTCCGGCCTGCTGGTGCCTGTGCTGGTGCCTGTGCTGGTGCCGGTCTGTGTGCTCAGGCGCATCTCCACGGGTTCAGCCGCTGGGGACTCCACGCCTGCTGCAGCCCGCAGCACTGCACTCCCTCCCCGCGCGCGCAAACGGTCCCGAACCGAGGGGTCCTTCACCATCATGAATTCACGCATAACCACCAATTTTTCTTATTTTTCTTGATTTTATATGAATATTTCTTGATTTCTATTTCTGATTTTTGTCTACTTTTTTCTTGTTTTTTTTTTCTGATTTATTCTTGAATCTTCTATGTTTTTATTATTGCTGATTTTGCTTTTGGGTGTACACTGATTTATTTATTTATTTATTTATTTTTTTTTTGAGTGAAGGATCACTTGTATCGAGCCGGTTGTAGGTTTCATGGAAAATTTTTCCATCCACTGTGGTTGCAAAATTAAAATTAAAAAATCGTAAAATTAGAAGCACCACGCTTAGAATGAAAATCCAATGGGCTGTCGTAAGTTCACAACACAATCTGCAAATCATAAATACCGTAAATATTTTTTACAGGGGGAAAAGTCATCGGTAACATTCCAATCGCTCTGACGTTAGTTTCGAACTGTAGCTGTCCACTCTGTCCCTATCCTGCCCTGTCCAACGAGTCCATGACTGTCCATGACCGGCCGTACGGCACTGCACGGCTTTAGCCCCGCTCCCTACCGCCTCGCACTCCGCTGTGGGTCCTGTGGGTGCGGCGAACTGGGCCCATGAGTGTGTGTGTGTGTGTGTGTGTGTGTGTGTGTGTGTGTGTGTGTGTGTGTGTGAAAGAGAGGGAGGAGAGGGGGAGGAGTGAGAGAGATGTGGCGGCGAAAGGGGCATAGAGTGGGAGAGGGAGAGAGGGCGGGGGGAGAAGTGAGACAGGAAACACCAATTGTCATTCCCGGTCCGGTCAGTCACACTGACTGTGACTACAGCTTGCTACATATGGACCGTCAGCCCCACAGCCACGCCCCAACTCTCTCTCTCTCTCACTCTCACACTCTCTCACACTTTTTCTCTTTCTCTCTCACACACACGCAAGTACATAGTGAGAGACCCACATCACCATATGTGTGTGTGTGTGCGTGCGTGCTTGTGAATAAGCACAAAATTGGATTTACAGTGGGGCGGGCCATGGCCGCGGTGTGGCGTGGTGTGGCGCTGCTCAGTGCCCCGCCCCGCCCCATACCCCCCGTCCACTCCGCTGCAACTAAAGCATTTAACTCGATCACGGCGAACACGGCCAAAGCGGGCCCAGCGCAGCGCAGGGCTGAGTGTACGAGGACGAGGACTCATCGGGCCGCGCGGCCTGTCTCTGTCTACCGCGCCACCGCGCTGCGGTTAGGACTTAGACAAATCTAGCAGGAAATTTGTGCAAGTTTGGGGATGGGTGGGTAAAGTCCCGCGATTTTTTGTTTTCATTTTTTTAAAATTAATTTTAAATTACACGGAATTTCCCAAAGTGTCTGCTCGGATATTTTGGAATAATAAGAGTATTTGCAATGAGTGGAACATTATTTTGTTAAATGATTTATTTTTTTTGAAAAGGTGGAATTTGGGATATTTTCAATGAAGTATCCGATGTGTACTTATGGAATAGTCGAGGTGGTCTACCACTCGCAATACAGGCACAATTTCACCTTAAGAAAATACCGCATGCGTGTTATTCAAGCGCGAAGGAGAGAACAAGAACAAATTGGGGAATATATTTGAGCCCGTGAATATCAACTATTTTGCACTTCACTAAAGTCAATTGCGCATTTTACAAAAACACTCTTTCCTGGGTGCAGGCCCAGCCCGGACCGACCCGTACAGTCTCTCTCTCTCCACTCCGGCTGCAGACGGTGCATCACGTGGGCTGGGCAGGGCAGGCGTGCCTGGCGGGGCGTTGTTTGAAAGCCCTTGAACTTGACGCCGAGGTGAAGCTGAGCCGAGGCCAGGCGGGGCAGGGCCGCCTCTGCGCTTCGTCAGCCACTTCAACACTCGCCCCGCCCCGCCAAGCCCCGCCCCGCCACGCCCCGCCCCGCCACGCCCCGCCACGCCCCGCCCCGCCCCGCCCCGCCTCGCCACGCCCCGCCACGCCCAATCCACTGACTGACCCTTCCCGGCGTGGGCTGCGCCTCAGTACACACCTTGGCGGAGGCATCATTGAGTTATACATTCGACGCCTTTACTTCTTTCTCTCCGTTTTTCCCAGTTCCCTAAATCTCTCCTGATCCGCAGGCCTGACCCCCCCCCCCCCCCACCCCGGTGCGTCTCCTCGGCTGTCAGAGCGCGCGGATCACGTCGGATCGACATACCTAGGTGTGTACCGCCCGAAAGCGGCGTGGCACGATGCCCCCCATCTCCGCTTTCAATCGGTTGCTGCGCCCCGCCCCGCCCCACCCTTCTGGACCACAACTGCTTTATTACGGAGGGCCTAAAAGCGTCGTTGACAAGTCATTGACAAGCCATCCGTCCCGTCCGCAGCAGCCGGGGCATCTCATCCCATCGCATCCTATCGTTTCCGTCGTTTCCGGACCCTGCCCTGCATGTCTGTCCGGCCCAGCCCCCAGCAGCAAAATAAAGTCATAAATGAAAAGGGATAGGACTACTTGTCGGTTGTGTAAGCCAATACGGCAAAGAGCCCCATGAGAATACTGTCGAACACTAAAGGAGCCGAGCCGAGCCAAGCCGTGGGGTTGAGGAGGAAAAGGGCCGGGGCCATGCATAGGGGTTGGATGACGGCCGCACCACTGAGGGTTTAATTCAAAGGGACGCCGATGAACACCCCTGCGGGGCGGGGCGGGGCGGGGCAGAAGAGCAGAGCACAGTTGCTGAGGATTAATTGCCGCCGTGATTGTAGGGCCGTGAGGAGGACCGCCGGCGGGGGCGGGGGCAAGGGGTGGGCCCGGGGCGCGGGTCGTTATTGTCCATTTTTATATGGGAGGAGTAGGCCCTTGGGGGTGGGCCGGGGTGGGGGAAGGACATCAAGCAAAGCGAGCACGAGGGCTCCGGCGGCCGGGGCCGGGTTTGGCCAACTGCTGAGAAACTTACTCTACGTCCCTTGCCGAGGGGCGGGGCGGGGCGCGGCGGGGCGGGGCACGTGGCCTTGTGGCTGGACAGCTCCATATACTGTACCGCACCCCGCCCGCCCCGCCCGCTGCGTGCGCCGCGGCTCACAGCTCCGCGCAACAACAACACAGAAGGACATCAAATCATTTTCGGGAATCAAGTCATTTTCATCAGGACCCTTTCCCTTCCCTCCGCTTCCCCCTTGTTCCCCTCTATCTGTCTGTATAACCCCCACCTACTCCGCGCTACCTCCCCCGCCTCCTCGTGATTCAAACATGGGTGTATAGAGTTTCCATGCCGTCCCCGTCCCGTTACGGCCGTTGCGGAGTTACGAGGGTGTTGCCGACGAGGTTGCCGACGACGAGGACGTCCTCCTTCTCCCCCTCCTCGATGGGTCGGCGGAGCGCCCTATTACCAACCTGCAAACAACAAAAAGAATAATGTCAACTTTATAAAATTAAATTAACATTCAGAGAGAACTTTTGAATGAAAATTACGCAACACCCGAGACCCGAGAGGACGTTTGTCTGCCAGCGAAGTCGAAATCGAAATGACAGTAACTTTTTTTTTTTTGTAAGTCGTTAAATAACGTATTAAAAACTTCAAATGCATTTGCATACATTAACTTCAACGAATAAAACGTCAATAATACATTTTTTCAGACTCACTCCAGTTTGTCTGCGTGCAGGGTATACGTAAGGAAAGTAATTTTAAGAAAAAGGAACAAGAAAAGAGCATTGAGACAATCTTGCGAACGAGGAAAAAACGCGTAAAAAAAAATGCGACGCCGTAGTCCAATTCTTTCGCAACGTCATTAAGTGTCTTAAAGGAAGCGCAAAAAAAGGCGGGAGAAAAAACTACGAGGAGAAAGAGAATAAACTGCTCAGCTCGCTTACACTGGCAATGACTCTACTGTCTTGGCGGGCGAGGCAGGCTTGGGAGTATAAATGAGAATCAGGCGAGGGGTGAGACAGAGAAAGAGGGAAGAAGATACGCGAGGTTTGGGGTGGGGGTGGGGGGGGGGGGGGGCTGGAACGCCAAGGGGTGGATGGCATACCGGTGCCGTTGCCCCGCCATGGTCCTTCCCCGCCCCGCCCCGCCCGGAACGGACCCGGGCCAAGCTTCGCTCCTGCTGATGAATAGGCTTGTTACGGTGAGGTAACTCCCCTCCAAACAAACGTCCCCCCCTTCCCTCCCCCCTTTTACCTCCCCTCGAGCAAAAGGGATCAAGTGGCCGAGCTGTGGTTTGCCGCTCTCGGCCCGTGCCGTGCCGTGCGGGCGGCCGAGTTGCAGGCGCAGGCACAGCCTCAGCCCCAAGGGTGCTGGAGGGGGTGGAGGGGGGTGAAGAGGCCGACAACCCCGCGGGCTGAGCCGGCCGGGACGAGAGGGCCTCGCTGCCTGCTGCAGGGCACTGACCCCGAGGGGCTGGTACATGGGGGAATGACCTCCGCCTCCCCCGGAGGGGCGTGGCGGGGCGTGGAGGGACGTGGCGCGAGAACTCCAGCCCGCTCCTTGCCCGCTCCAGCCGCACAGCCGCCGGCCCGCGCTATCACACAGCCAATGCAGTATGCAGAGCGCAACACCACATCGCAGCGGCACCGCCAGAAATAGCGCGCCGCGCCGACCACCCCACCACGCCGCGGCACAAGAGCCGCGCACACACAGCGCGCAAAGCAGGCCACGTCTTAGCCGGGGGGTTCTTCGCTATAAATTCAAGCGCACACCGATTTTTCTGGTGTTCTCTTATTTTATTTCAGTTTTACTGATTTCTTTTCTGATTTTTCAAGATTTTTTTCCTGGAATTTTTCTGATATCTTCTTTTTTTTTGTGGTTTTTATTTTGTAATTTTTAAAAAGGGGGTGTGCACTGATTTTTTATATTTTTTTTTAAAGTTAAGGACCCCTCGGTCTTAGCACACCTCACTGTATCACATAGCGCACGCGAGCGGTCGGGGGAGGAGTGTAAGCCGCGGACAGGGCCGATCTGTGTCTCCATGAGTTCCGCGGCGACGTCCTCTGATGGTGTGACAGCCGGTGGCTCACGAGCCGACCAGAGAGCCCCGTGAGGCTGGGCCTGGCGGGGCGAGGCGGGGCGGGGCGGGGCGGGGCGGGGCGGGGCGGGGCGGGGCGGGGCGGGGCCAAGGGGAAACGGAACGGCGGCGCGGGAGCAGCAGGACCGGGGCGTCGTGTCGTGTCGTATCCGCGCGTAATGCGAATTGAAAATTCATGTCGAGGAAACCGAGGGCGGGGAGGGGATGAGAGGAGAGAGAGAGAGGCGAGGAGGGAGGGAGTGGAGGGGAGGAGAGAGAGGCGAGGAGGGAGGTGGTGGTGGAGAGAGAGGCGAGGAAGGGGTAGGTGGTGGAGAGGAGGGAGGGGAGGTCGCAGTGCGGCCCAGCCTGGTGGCCCCACCAAGTCTCGAGGGATACGCTTCGGTCGTAGCTGGAGAGCGAAGGAGTTTGATACGACCGGCCCGGCCGCGGCGGGCAGAGACAGGGATCGACCGTGTCTGACATGGAGGGGCTTATGGGAGCGGGAGGGGGGAGGGGGGAGGCCGCGGGGGTGTGATGGGCAGAGGGGAGGGTCTGGCAGGGCCGGGCGGCGCGGCGGTCCCTCACTCTAATGGCAAGTGTGCCAGCCTGCTTGCCTATCCGATAGAGCCGGGGCGCCGCCGGGGCCTGGCTGCTGCTGCTGCTGCTGCTGCTGCTACTGCTGCTGCTGCTGCTGCTGCTGCTGCTGCTGCTGCTGCTGCTGCTGCTGCTGCTGCTGCTGCTGCTGCTGCTGCTACTGCTGCTGCTGCTGCTGCTGCTGCTACTGCTACTGCTGCTGCTGCTGCTCCTGCTGCTGCTGCTTCTACCCCAGCCTGGCCCGGCCCGGCCCGGCCCCGGGGAGCCACAGCACCAGGGGCGTATCTTCCCATCCCCGCCCCGAGCTCCATCATAACCCTCCCGGAACCCTCCACTTGAGACCTTGCTCTTGCTGCTTCCTGATGCTGAATTGCACTCCGCCGCTACGCTCTGCCACGCCTCCCTCATTTTCCCGATGAGCAGGTGCCGGAGGAGCCGGCTCGACCCCACCCCGCGCCCCGCCCCGCCACGCCCCGCCCCACCCTAGACGTGAGGAGCATGAGCACGGCCGTGAGCGCAGGGAGCAGCCCTCCCTGCGCTGCCCGGCCTGGCCCGGCCCCCGGGGCCATCACAAGGGAGGGTCCCGCCAGCTCCGCGCCCCGCGCGGCCCAAGCCCCCCCACCCCCTGACGGCGTTCAACAACACCCCATTTCAGAGCAGCGGGGCAGCGCGACCCGGTGGTCCCGGCTCCGGCCTCCGACCCATCCCAGTGCACTGCCGCCCGCCCCGCCCCGCACCACTGCAATGCAGTCGCCGTCTCGCGTGCGCCCCGACACCACCCGCCACCGACACCACGGGACTTATTCGGCTGACGAGAGCAACGGAGGGCGCTGCTGCAGGCAGAAAAAGAAAATCAATTCCTGTCCACGCGAGCTATGTCGAACAGCTGACTATACAATGTACGGCTCACTGTTCACTTATCATCATGAGCCGATATCGATCCCTGCTTCGGTTTCTTTCTTATTTTGGCGAACATGACACACGCGTACACAAAAAGCACACCAAGCAGGCCTTGTCCTTGTCAGACGTCCGGGCCGGGGCTGACAGCAGCGAGCGAGGCTATCACCCTCCCGGATCCGAGACATCACTCTCACCCCTCCTTCACCCCATTCGTCTCTCTATCTCTCTAGCTCTCTCTGACGTGCGCGGCTCGCCGGTGCGGTCCAGTCCGGTCCAGACCGGAACCTCGCCGTGGCGCCTAAAAGCCTGGCGGCCTCCCGGAGGCCACCGCCGCGCCTCCCCTCCTGGCCCGAGCCCCCGTCCCAGCCCCCGCCCTCCGGCTCCGGCTCGCGTCTATCTCGGGGTGCAGACGCCTCCCCAGCGGGGGCGGCGCGGCGATGGGGGGAAAGGAAGATGGAATGGAAAAGAAGTGTATTCAGTCGGCTGGCGGGGCGGGGCTGAGGAGTCCTTCACAATAAATTTTAAGTGTACTCCGGTTTTTCTGATTTTTCACGTTTTTCGTTATTTTTCTTTATTTTAACTGATTTTTCTCTGATTTTTTTTCCTGTTTTCTTTTTTCTGATTTTTTACTGATTTTGGAGTGAAGGACCCCTCGGGCGCGGCCTACTGAATGCGAGGCCAGGGCCGGGCCGGGTGGTGCGAAGGCGTTATGTGTGAGAGTGCAGTTCGCTGGGACGGGACGAGACGGGCTGACCCAGTGCCTGACAACTCCTAGCGGGGAGCCAATCAGCGCGCGCTCGGGGTAGCGGGGAGCGGGCGGGAAGCTGTCGTCCAGGAAGATACGGGCCACCATTACCAGCTCGCCGTCCCAGGGCCAGCAATAAACGGCGTATAGCGCGCCTCGGCGCCTCGCCCTCACGGCGCCTGCCAAATCCAGACCAGGAACAAGGACCCAGGACCTCGCACGGGGCAGCAGCGATACCAGAGCCCGGTAATTAGTTTATCGGCGTCCTCTCCCTCCCCCAACACACGACGACCTACTTCTCCCGCCCCCAGCCACTGCCTGCCTGCTGACTGGTTCAGAGTTCACCTCGTTTCGCCCGGACCCCAACGGGGCCAAGCAGGGTGGGGTAAGGTTTGAGGGGGACCCGCCCTCCCCGCAGACCGGTACGGTACGGCCCAGCCCGGGGAGCAAGGTGAGAAAACCCCCACCCGCGCCGTCCAACCCCATCGACTACGGCACGTCTCCTCGACGGCTGTCTCGCTCCCACACACGAGCGAAGCCAGCGCGAATCGCGTCCTATATATTTCCACACGGCAGGGCAGAAGGGCGCCGCCAGGGGGGCTGCCGCTGCTGCCGCTGCTGCCGGCCGGGGCCGGGCGGCGCTCAGGCTCAGGGCTGTAGGCGCCCGCCGTCGCGGCGCCGGCGCCCGTCCCTCCCCACCCGACCGCCGGGCCGGGGCGGGCCCGGGGCGGGCGCCGCGACGCCGGCGTCGCGCCCTCCTGCTCCAGTGCAGTGGGGCACAAGCCGGCCGGCGCCCCTCCCCGCCCCGCCGCAGGCAGGCTGCAGGCGGGTGGTATATATCGCGATGCGGGTGGCCTGCTTCCCAGGGGCCCGGCCCGGCCCGGCCCCGGCGGCGGCGGCCCAGACCTCGCAGACCGGGAGGCAACCGGGAGGCCATCGACCCCGCGGCGCCGCCCCGCGACCTCCCCGCTGCACGCGACCTGACCTACTTGCGGAGGAAGGCTGGCCGCGGCGCGGGAGGTAATGAAGTACACCAGTTCAGACAGGGCAGGAGGGTAGGCCGTCGGGACGAGCCCACTGCAGGCTGCACTGCACTGCATGGGGACTGCTGGCCTAGAGGAACAGCGGCCGCCCCGCCCCGCCCCGCCCGCACTGCCACAGTGGGCTTCCTGCCAGCCCACCCCGTCGACCGCCGTCGACAAAGGGGAAAACAACTCTGAAGTAAGAAAAATTAAGATATATGCAGAAAAATTCTGGAAAAAATCTTTAAAATTGGAAAAGCTCAGAAAAATTCAGATATTTTTTTAAGAGAATAAGGAAAAATATGAGCAAAAATTGCAACCAAAACAAAAAAATCAACTAAAATTCAGAAAATGCACCAAAATTCTCAAAATCTCTTCAGAGTTGTTTCTCCCTCGCGGTCGACCCCGTCGCGCCACCGTCGTGCCCGCCGCCCCACTTTGGGCCACGTGAGCCTTCAACTCTTTTCTCCGGCTCGACGGGGTGCGGGACCTCCCTTACTACTGCATCCCCTGCGCCCGCCTGCGCCTGCTGCAGGTCACCGGCTCGGGAGTCCCTTAGCGCTGCAAAGCCGCGCCCGCCCGGTATTACCATTACCTCCGAGAGAGGCCACGAGTGGAGTGGATTATTGTCTCCGAGCGCATTTCTATCTCCGAGTCGGCGGGGCGGGGCGGGGTGGGCCCGGCGTCACGCATGCGCGAGCACGGGCGGTAGGTATGGTTTGGGGTCGGGGAGCGTGAGCTGAGGAGGGGACGACGAGTCGATGAAAATCACGGGAGGGTATAGGGTGAGGTAGGGTATGCACGCTTTGTGATGGCGGGTGCGTCGGTAGCGGGGAGACCTGGCCTGGCCCCGGTAGGACAGGCAGGCCACGACACAAGCCAGCCACCCGCTGTTACTTCCACTCGAGCGGGCCCTGGTGGTGCTCGTGTACCTCCTCCACCCTTATCACCACAGACAGCCTGCTCCACGCGCGGCCGCTCGGCCAGGGCGATGAGCAGTGAGCAGCGTGCGCTACGCGCTAGCAGGCAATCGGGCCGGAATGAAGCAGCAGCGCAGCTGAGGAAGGGGTATATGAGGTCCGAGGGGGAATTCACTTCCGTAATACACTGTACACCTGGATCCATGTATTACGGTGTAATACCCGTAATGTAATACCGAAAAACACAAAAATATGCCCTTTATTGATCAAATGTTTTGCGTAATACAGCTGTAATACCGTGTAATACCGAGTAGTCTGTACAAGATTTTTCAATGTGCATTCCCCCTCGATGAGGTCGAAGGTTACAGGGATGCACCCACTGCACTGCAGCGAGGATTCCGAGTTGTTCGAGGGGTCCTTCCGGGTCCTTCACTCAAAAAAAAAATAGTGTAAGCCCTAAAACAAAATCAGAAAAAATAAGAAAAACAAACAGAAAAATAATCAAGAAAAAAAAACAGGAAAAAAAACAAGATAAAATCAAAAGAAATAAGTAAAAATCAAGAAAAACTTGAAAAAAAAAAATCAATCAGAAAAATCGGTGTACGCTTACGCTTGAATTTATAGTGGAGGACCTCTCGGTTCCTACGGTATGGAACTGTAGATAAATACGTGATTAAATACCGCGTCGCTTTTCAGCGCATCCAATTACCGCAGCGCGGGTCACCGCGCCTGCGCCTTTACCTCTGCTCTCGCAGCAACCGCACGCGCGCCGGCGCGTTAGCTCCGCTTTTAGCTACGCCACTCTACGGGTAAAAAGGGGGGGGGGGGGCAGAGAAAGGTCCAGACCAGAGCGCATTTACGAGGCCTGGATGGATGCGTGCAGCAGCCCAGCCCTGCCCTGCCCAGCCCTGCCCAGCCCTGCCCAGCCGGTATGGCCAACCAACCGCACAGCACCCTTCTTACCACAACAAACACGGCCTCCTCTCCTCCCACCCCACCCCACTGCATCCCACCCCACAGCACAGGAGGGATGCCCGCCCGGGTCTATCGATCCCCGCGCGCCTCGCCCGGATCGATATATTCTGGATATTCATGACTCGACATCTCCCCCGATCGACCCCGCACACCTCGCCGCGAGAGGGAGGGGGAAAATAGGCGGCAGCCTCGCGGTTCCCGGAGGCGCCCGTGCTAAGCGGTCGAGGGGGAAACAACTATGAATTTTAGAGTTCAAATATAGGAGACTTTATGTGAATTTTTGTTTGAATTTTCCATAGACTTTAGGGAAATTTTCTGAATTTTCATGTTGTTTTCTTCTGAAATTTTCTGATTTTTTTCTTCCGAATCCCTCTGGATGTTTCAGAATTTTTCTGAATTACGAGGTCTACAAAATTTTCAGAGTTGTTTACCTTTCGTAAGCGGTTGTGCGGCAGGCAAGCCATGTGAACGCTCCCGTGAGCGGTGTTTTGCGTATTTTGTCTTCATCTATTCACATACAGATAATTTTTCTTTTTACCCAACCCGTTTCTCTGCCTTTTAGACCCACAGGCTGCGTCTTCGCGCGGCTGCGGCGGCAGGACGGTCAGCGGGGCGTCCCGTGTGACAACACATGTCAAACCTCCCACGCGGACAAACGATACGTGAACGACAACAGAGAGCTCGGCGAGCTCGGCAAGGCCACGCCATCCCCCACGCTACCTTCAGCCCCTGCCTGCAGCACCCGCAGCGCACAAAGGCTGGCAGGAGGTCCTCGCATCTTAAATTACAAGGAATTTTTTTATTTGATGCCTGAAGACGCGCGATAAAACGAGGCACTTTGAGGAGGATTTTGACGTGCCGAGACTACACATCCATCATTATTCAGACAACACGCGATGGTGCGGGAAGGGAAGGGAAAATGTACATCAAACGGAGGAGGAGGAGAAGGACGAAGAGGAGGGAGAGGGCCGGAGAAGACAAGGACAGAGTGACGGAGGAGTCCTGTCCAATGAGCGACACCTGCCAGGATATGACGTTGGTTCCGAGCGGCGCGCCGAGGCGTTGAGGGACGGGGCGGCGGGGCGGGGCGGGGCGGTCCGCAAGGGAAATGAAAGGAAAGCAGAGCCCCCCTGATGACGACGGCCGGGCTGACGCAGGGAGCGCCCCCTGCCCTGCTGCCCCTCCTCGATCAAGGCCGATGAGCTGGTGTAGGCTTCAGCTGAGGCCCCCCTACACTGATAGGCTATGGGAAGACCACGCCCAAAAGCCCTGCTGCAGGGGGCAGGCGGCCGGGGCCCCCACCCGCACCCACAATAAGGGGCCATCCATAAAGTACGTCCGCTGTTTTTGGACCCAAATGACCCCCCCCCTACCCCCATGTCCGTCACCGTCCGTTTTCAGATACCCCCCCCCCCCCTTTTCGGACGTCCGTTCTGGCCTATGCCCCCCAAAACTTACTTATTTTTTATTCTTTTTGTGTTTAATAGCGTAAAGGCGATTTAAAGTCACAAAAGCAAAGTGATTACAGGTATGACTTTTATTGTTATACTATTAAAAAATAAATACGTCAATTTCAACAGTCACAAAAACAAAAAAATAAATAATTTGTCTAAAAACAAAGTAAAGTACTTTAAAAAACGGACGTCCGAACTGCTGCGACCCCACGTCTGTCAACGTCCGTTTTCGACGACCTCCCCCCCCCCCTTCGGGCAAGGACGTACTTTATGGATGGCCCCTAAGCACCACCTCAAACCGAACGACAACGACGCCGCCGCCGACACTGACCAGCCCGTCCCGGCCCTGGCCCCGGCGGCCGCCCGGCCACCAGCCAGAGCGATATTAGATTGCCTCAATGCGGCCGTGGCCGTGACCTTGTTCGCCGCGCTCTGGTGCAGCCCATGCGGGTCAGGTCTCAGGACCGCCGCGGGCGGGTGCCACCGGCGGCCGCGGGTGCTGCGCTGCTGAGGCGGGGGCTGCAGGCTGCAGCGCCGCCAGCCCGGCCCCGGCCGCACGTGGCGCCCGTCACACGAAACAAAACTGCTCGTAAGTTTCAGCGCGCAAAGCTTTATGGTAGACGCACGCGCACCCACGCGAGTAGAGGGGGACGCGGGCCGCTCCCGCGCACGCACGCGGCACGCACGCAGCACGCACGCGCGCACGGAGCATGTTGCGCACGTCAGGAGCGCCGCGTAGCAGCAGCAGCGTCGCAGACACGAACGCTCGATTTATTGCACCGCCACCGCCCCACCCCGCCGTGCACGGGGAAGCGCCGCGCCGCGCGCGCCGCGCCGCGCCGCCACCGCTCCCCGTCCTGATCCAGCCCAGCCGGCCGATTCGCTTCTCGTTCCTCCGTCCTCGTCGCACCCATGGCGGTGACCTATGTTTGGGAATAACAGGTCCACATGAGTGCGACAAGGACGAAGGCGCGGCGGGAGCGATCTTCGGAATCAGACGGCAGCCTACGGGACGGGACAGGGGCGCACGATGGCGGGGGAGGAGGGGGTATAAATTACGAATGACAGTAGTAGCAGGGGCGGGGGCGGGAGAGAGAGAGAGAGAGAGAGAGAGAGAGAGAGAGAGAGAGAGAGAGAGAGAGAGAGAGAGAGAGAGAGAGAGGGCGGGAGGGGTGGAGGGCCTTCACAGGGAATCAGATAGTAGTAGCGCCAGCGCCGAGCCGCGCCACGCCGACTTGCACGCGGAGCCTCGAAAAGAGAGCAGCTCCTCGCCGTTCGAGGAGCGTGCGCGTGCGTCGCCGGGCGCCGTCCAAGTCAAGTTTCGTGGCTCACAGATCAGGAACAGTAAGGTGAGCCCAGCAGAAGTAAAGCGCTTAGACTCACCCTCCTCTATACTTTCGGCTCCTGACACACACTCCCTGCCCCTATACCACCTTACGTGCGGCGGGGGCTTGTAAGTTGTAAGTGTGCTTTTGTCCACCCACAACTCCCCCTTTCCCCCGAAAATACATGTATATATCTCATTTAAACCTCTGTCGGACCGCATATGAATGAATGAGCCACCAGCGCCACGATGGAAATTGCTCGCTGATTTGGTCCTCGCGGCCGCACACGGGTTATTTATGACGGTGAATCATATAGGACCTGGAGGTCGGGCGGCGGGGCGGGGGAGGGGGCGTGCCCGCGGGCGTGGTGTGCTCTCTGGACTACTTGGACGGGCTCAGAGCGGGGCCGGACCGCGGGGGCCGGGCCGGACAGATTCCGAGAATAAGTGGGCAGCAGACGAGAGCAAGACAGGAAGCCCCGGCGAAGGCGGTGGTTTGCGCTGTACTGTACCATGCGGGCCAGGGCACTTCATACCACTAACACACACACGCGAGAGAAACTTTGGACGAGCACGCGCCGGAGGAGACCCCACCACCAGCACCACGGCGGGGAATGCGTTATGTGCTGTAATGGCAGCGGGGGTGCTCGCGGCTCGCGCAGCTCCCTCAGGTATGTCATGTCGCGGGGCTGAGCTGAGTGCTGCCGATACTGCCTCCGAACATGCACGCCGCGGCCCGCCCCGGCGCCCCGGCCCGGCCGCCCTCATGGGTACCGCACCGCTCGGGGTACGCACGGGCGCCGCCGGGCCAATGACCGTACGTCCCCAAGCTCCACCGCCACCCCACCTGGGGGCAGAGACCACCCCCGGCCGATAATATTATTTAGAAGAAAAAAAAATCACCCACCGGTTCCTGCTGCCGTACAAGCGTATACTCCCTCCCCCTAATCGCCCGCTGCTGGTATGACGGCTGTCTGTCCCGTAAGGACGCCCCATACCACCACGCGCGCGGGGTCATCCTTATCCTCTTGCCTCCCCCTCAAAAAAATAAACTTGAAAAAAAAAAGAAAAAATAGAGAGGGAGAGAGAGAGATGAGGAGGGCATTACGGGTGGGCAGGCGCGGTTTTAAGGGGGGGGGGCGAAGGGGCGATCGCCCCCCCCGTCAGCCCTAAAGGCAGCCTGGGAGGTAGGCAATTTGAGGTGCAAAACCCCTGTATGTAGGCAGCCACCAGCACATCGCCCCTCCCGTCATCCGGACTTAAAACCGCGCCTGCGGGTGGGGGAGCGGCCCCGGGACTCACCGGTGTGACGCACGCGCCGCAGGGGAGGAAAAGATCATGGCTGCTGGGAAATATCATCAGTTCCAAATTGGGTTTATTTTAAGGTTTTTTTTATGTTTTATGCAAGGCCCTACCGTGTTACCGTGTTTTACTCTCCAATTTTGCGGAGTGCACGTGCGTTGTTGTCCTCTGCAGGTGCCTTTTTTTCCCCGATACGTATCTTTCCGTGACACATCTGTTCATTGCCCTGCGGCAAACCACGACCACGTCAAAGAACGAAACAAAACGAGGCAAAAGGCTGCTGGCAAACCAATCTTTTTCCTCTCCGAGAACACGGAGCGAGGAGAACCATAGTGCATCCCCCCGCTGTCGCACGGGCCGCGCTGGCCACGGCACGGGGCACGGTGGGGTCACAATCCTCCGTCAACCGGAAGTATGACACTCGCCCGCGGCCGGAAGCGCCGCGCCACACCAACCCGTTCCGTGTCCGCGCGCCCGGGGCGGGGCGGGGCGGGGCGGGGCCGTGCCAGTCACGACGTCCGAGGCGGGCACGCGCGCGTGTCGTGTCGCAGCGCCATAAGACAACGACGACGACGCCAGCGTCGCGACGCTACGCGACGGGACCCCATCCGCAGAGCAGCGCTCTCCAGCCCCTGTCTCTCTCGCACCTATATACGACGAAGCCCATGAGTGCGAGGGAGACAGGGCTAGGAAAGTGCTCATCGGAATAAGTCGGCTGACGCGACGCCGGCCGGGCCCGCCTCCATCACGCCGCGCCGCCCCCGCCCCGACGCGATGTCGCGTCCAAGCGCTCGCTCTATCTCCAGCGGCCGCCGCGCTGCCGAGCAGCCAGCCAGCCCGGATCACTCACAGAATAAAGTCGCGGGAGGAGAGAGCGGGGCGTGTGCGTGAGTGCGTGTAATTACGCGCGTTAAGTGCGAGCCGGCGGGCCGCGCGCGGCGCCGCATCGACCAAACGTCTCACTCCCGCTGCTACCCTACCCTCAGCAGCAGCAGAAGTGCTGGCGAATCCCTCTGGGGCGAGAGGGAAAGGGGGGTGGGGTGTCACTTTGAGAAATCATGGAATGACCCCAAAAAAATCATTTCAAAAAAAAATCTTGAAGAAAGATATACATAAAACATATATTTAAAAAATATAGCAAAAATTAACGAAACCGAAGTAAAATGGAAAAAAAATCAAATGGGGGTAAGAGATTAAAATTTATCAAAAAGAGACAGAAATATTCCTTGAAAAATCATAAGAATTTTTTTCAAAAAATGTCAAAGTAAACAACAATTATTGCACACCATTTATGGGGGGGGGGTGATTCCCCCCTCGCTCCTGGGGATAATCCATTCGCACATCGAGGTGAGGTGAAAAAATTATAGTAATAAAACACCTAGATCTGTGGAGGACACCTTGACGGGGAGGAGCATCATGGAGCAGCCTACAGCGGGGCGTTGAACGCGCCACATCACCCCCCCCCCCTCCCACCCCTCCCCACGATATGGTCCCTATCGCTGCCAACAAACTGTGGCGGATCGGTCAGGACAGGATCGAGGCTTCCGCGGGCGGGGCGGTGTGCGGCGGTTGGCGGCGGTGCGCGACGCTGCTCGCGGGTCGAGAGGTTGTTGCTCTGCATGACTCTGCACCTGAGCGCCCCGTTGTTCTCCTCGCGGGACTGGGAGAGTCACACGACAGAGAAAGAAAGAGAGACAGAGCAGAGCACGGACATGACATGGAGGTAGAGAGCTGATGATACTGTGTTGTGTACGTGTTTTCGTTCCACGTGAACGCGACTTGAATGGGTGGATGGATGGATACAGAACAGGAGCTGCGCGAGAAAGAGATGATGCCAGTCGTAAAAGTTTGAGCAGTGGTGTTTTCCGGGCCATACGGGGCCATACGCCGTATGGCCTATAATTGAAATCAGAGGGACCGTATGGCCTATAAAAATTTTCAGGCCATACGGTCCCATACGCGGCCATACGCCTAAAATATCCCCAAATTTTCCGGAGCGGGCCCAGCACAGTCCCCGTTTTTAATATTAATGGACCCGAACTCTGGAATTTCGATGTAGAGCCTTATGCTAAATTGTGGTTAAATTCGCATTGCTCAGCTAATGCAACACAAACCAAAAAACGAGAGGTCAAGAAAGACACACTTACTTTGTTCCAAAAGTGGCTTTAAAAAATAGACTGTACAAATGTCTCTCTTTGTTTTATTCCACAACAGCTACGTAGCGCCTGGAGAGTAGGCAACCCCCAACACCGTATGGCCTATAATTTTTTTGGGAAAACACCACTGGGGGGGAGGGGGGCAGGAAGACGGGCGGAGCGTACAGTGTACGTGAAGTGCCGCCGCGCAAGAGAGCTCAATGCCGACGGCCACAGTACATCGTGCCGACGGCCAATGAAACATTCCTTCAACTGGCCGCGAGAAAGAGACAACGTAGGAACAAGCGCCTTCCACTTCTCAAGTCTTGTTGACAAAAAGCAGCTTAAGATATTCGAACTCCGTAACTCCGGCCAGGCCAAAGAGGTGGGGTGAAAGCCAGATAGAATGCGAACCGATATCGAAAACGAGTCAGAGAGAGGCGAGATCGGCGTCGTTATAAAGCTCTCTCAAGAATCATTCTCTCTCTCTCTCTCTCTCTCTCTCTCCCCCCCCCTCTCTCTCTCTCCCTCTCTCTCTCTCTCTCTCTCTCTCTCTCTCTCTCTCTCTCTCTCTCTCTCTCTCTCTCTCTCTCTCTCTCTCTCTCTCTCCCACGATCTGCGCCGCTCTGCTGCTCTGCTGGCCCGGGGGACTGGGCCGCGACGCGACGCGCGCATTTTCCGAGAAGTCGCCGTCATCAGACTGCATAAACGCCGAGCAGAGCACATCGGCGACATCGACCACGCTCGACTTCTCGGCAGGACGGGGGATCACTTTCCCCCAGCCAGCTACTCCTCCACGGGTCACTACGGTTCTACCACCACGGTCTACCGGGCAGGATAGGAAAGGGTGGTGAGGCCTGCGACCTTTCGCCTTCCGGCCCCGCCCCGCCCCGCCCCGCCCGACGGCTGCCTGCCTGCCGTACACGGTGGAGTACGGCACCGTGCTGCCGTAAAACTGCCGAGCGGACAGAAAAACGTGGGACACGGCACATCTCGTTTTTAGTACGTCAGGGGGGAGGCGGGAAGGCGCCTCGCGGTGTTCCGGGACTGTCTAACTGCGCGTGGTCCGTCCGTGGCGCCTTCCGGCCGGGGGGCGGGTATAAGGGCACGGCAGAACCGCGAGGGCGGGGCGGGGCGGGGGCGGCAGCCTGGCGGGAGTCAGGGGAGGTAAACAGCTCTGAATTTTTTGAACACCTGGAAATTCAGAAAAATTCGGGAAAATTCAGAAATAATTAGAAAATTCTAAGAAATTTAGGAAAATTTACGAAGTTTCACAAAAAAAATCACGGTATTAGGTAAAATTCAAGCAAAAATTTCCCCCTAAAAATATTAAAAATTAACGAAAGTTCACAAAAATTCCCCCAAATTCACAAAAGTTAACAAAATTTGCACACCAAATTTCGGAGTTGTTTCCCCTCGCTATCCCGCCAACGTCAAGGAGACCGTCGGGAGTGACGAGCGCGGCTCGCTATGATGCATGTACTGGTGCGGCGCGACGCGACCACAAGAGATCTCGCTCCCTCCCCCATCGTGCAGACTGAGCTTGAGGTCGCCCCTCTCCTTTCCTCATCGTCCGGTCCGGGTCCGGTCCGACCGCGTCGTCGTCGTCTCCCTCCTCAAATACACATTTATTTTAATTTCGGGGTAGGTCATGAATTACGGAGCAAGCAGCCGAGCAGGCCGCGACGTCCCAATAAGTCGACCCCTCGTAAAGGAAAGTGAAAAAAAAAAGGAGGGAGCGATAGGATAAGATCATCGCAACGCGGCACGCTCCGCGGCAGAGTTACGGTGGCGCGGCATGGCTGAATGTGAGGGTAGAAAAATGAAATGACGCGCATCGTGTTGGGCAAGACGGAGGAGCACGGTGGGATCACTCATACAAAATGTGTACAATGATTTTTTCGACTTTTCATTTTCATGATTTTATTGTTTTTTTCTTTCGATTTTTCTAATGATTTTACAAGGAAAATTTCGGTCACTTTTTGATTAAATTTGATCTTACCCCATTTTCTAAATTGTAGCATTTTTTTCGGTTTCCTGTTCTTTTTTTTTTTTTTTTACGATTTTTCGGATATTTCTGGTTTTTTTTTCCTGATTTTATTTAAAATTAATTTTTTTAAATGATTTTATTGGGGGCGTATGGTTTTTCGAAGTGACTCACCCCTCGGAGGAGCATGCGTCGAACCGCGACAGAGAGGATCCGGGATCCGCCAGAGCCGATGCAACCTCAAGCCGAGAGAGACTTCCGTGAGACCTCCATCAGCCTCTCTCCTCCAACCACCGGTCCCCTTCTTGCGCTCCTCGAGAGGTACTCGATGCGACAGCTGCACGTCTGATTTACGCCAAGAGATGGCGATCAACGCGAATCCAAAAACCCCTCCCGCCATTTCCGCTCTTCCACACAAACACACGCACACTAAGCTAAAAGCGCACGTTTAACGTCCGACAAACCCATAAAACCCGTCCATCGGCTGACAGAAATAAAAGTAGTATACGGCAAATCGCATAAAACGTGAGGGGAGGGAGTGCAGTGCGGGGAGTGGTCCGGTCCGGGCTGGTCTGGTCGGCTCGGCACCCAGCGCAGCAAAAGCATCCCATTGAGCGCAGAACTTCTCCTATCGTCCTCATATCCCCCCCCCCCCCCCCCCCCCCCCCTATCTATCTCTCCGCGACCCGCAAGGGTGCGGTATATAGAGAAGAAATAAGAGCATCTCACGGGCCCCACCGATACATTCGGCTTCAAAGCACAGACCTCTGGAGGCTCCAGGAGCGCGCGCGGTCGTCCAAGACCTCTCCAGCCAGCCGTCTCCATCTCCAATCCTCAAGTAATTGCTCAAAGGCCCGGACCCGGAGGGGGCGCGTGGAGGAGTGCGGGTAAAAAGATAAAGGCGGGCGAGCATGGCGGGGGCGGGGGTGGGGGCGGTGGGGGCGGCGGGGGCAGGGGCGCGCACCCAGAGCAAGTGGACGCCGCCGAGCGCCGTCAGGTACAAGGAGGTGCACGTCGGGAATAGGTGGGCGCCAAATTGGCGAAAAACAGAGAGGAAGAGAAGAAGAAAGTTGGATGAGCGCGGAGAGTACACTGTAATTTGGGGGTGTTCCAAATGTATACGCCTTAAGGCGTTTGCTACAGGATCCAGAGCGACATTTGACGCCTACTTTTAGAACGCCTTTTGGCGTTTAGATTCTAGTCACCTTTGCCCATACCACTCCCACATCACAGCACACGCTGAAAGGGTGTACAGGATGTGAGCACCTTTCAGGATGTACGTATTATGCGCACCAGGTGCATGCCCTGTGTACACCTCTGGCCACTGGTCCATGCTGAGATGTGCGAGTGGTATGGACAAAGGTGTCTAGAATCTATACGCCAAAAGGTGTTCCAAAAGTAGACGCCAAATGTCGCTCTGGATCCTGTAGCAAACGCCTTAAGGCGTATACATTTGGAACACCCCCAAATTACAGTGTATACCCAGGAAGAGTGAGGAAGATAGAGAGAGCAGGGGGAGAGCACGCAGGGAAGGACACCGGCCGGGCCCCTTGTCGTGTCAGCGACCTCCGCTCCGCGCAAGCCCCGAGCGCTCCGCCGCGGACCCCGGCCGTCCTCCACTCATTCGGGTGTGTGGGAGGGGGGGGGGGCTAAAAGAAAAAGATTCAGGGGCTGCTCAGGGGGATGGAGAGAGGGGGAGCGGGGGCTCTTCAGAGAGCGACAGGACAGGACGGATAGCTACACGTCGAGGAGGTTGCGGGCGCGGGGTCGGGTCGATACCGGACCGGACCGGCGGGTGCGGGACGAGCTGGGCCCGGGCAGGACATGCTGGGGGTCGGGGAGCGCCGGGGCGCCATCTGCTGGTGGTGCCACCAGGACCGCTCGTGGAGCGAGATCGCCAGGAGCGTTTTAATCCTGCGAATAGGCAGGCACACACACACACACACATCCACATACAGACACTCGGCGAGCTCCGAGCGACAGGGAGGCAGGCAGGCCACACCGGCACCCACCCACCCAACACACCCCGCTTCATCGCGCGCCACTCCCGCCTCTCAGCGAGGCGAGTCCGAACACCATTTTGTAGTTTCCTCTCTCTCTAGCTTCTTATGGCCGCGCCCAATGAGTGCAACAAGGAAAGAGCTACGTAACCAATGTGCAGAATCAGCCTACTGGCCCGGCGGGGGCGGGCCCGTGGCTTTCGCACGCTTCTGCCCCATAGCTTTCCTCTGGATAAACTCAAACTAATCTCTCTCTCTCTCTCTTTTACCCACACACACACACGCAGAGTACAAATACGTCAACAGGACATCGATCCAAAGTCTCCTGCTCTGTACACCCAAACATGTGTGTTTTCGAGCTGTCTAACGCCATGGTCCAGCTGCTAGCTGCTCCAGCTCCCCGGGTCTCGATAGCTTTCTCCATGAGCGGGGGCTGCCGGGGGGTGGGGGGGGGGACTGACCGCGGACACCGCCAGTGCTTTTTGGCAACCCCCTGCTGCTCGCCGTGACGTGTTCTTCTACAGTTCCCGCCCCGCTCCAAACCGCTCCCCCCCACCCCACCCCGCCCTCTACGCAACCATGACCTTGCTGGCTGCCGCCACCAGAAGCGTTCATGACCGCCCTAAACGATCTCTCGTTGTGAATAGGAGCCATCCCCCTCGGGGTCGTAATCCCCAAGTACAACGCTGCGCGCGCAAAAAGCTTTCTCGTGGCGTCGCGTGGCGGGGCGTGGCCAGCGCGGGCTTAAAGGCCCCAGCGGCCTGGTGTTGCCGAGGGGTGCCCCTGCATAAGCGGACTCTCAACTACGCCTGTATCACTTTATGTTTTTAGTCCAGCCTGGCCCCGGTGCCCGCGGCATTATTTAAAATGTGTACAAGGATTTTTTTAGACGTTTGTTTTTGTTTTGTTTTGTTTATGTTTTTTGCTTCGATTTTTCTTTTTGTTCTTCAAGGAAAATGTCTGTTACGCCCTTATCTGAATTTTATAAATTTTATTTCAGTGTTAGGTTCATTTTTTTCTCCATTTTTCGGATTTTTCTGTATCTTTCTTCTTGATTTTATTATTATTATTTATTTGATTTCTTTTACTCCTTTTTAGTTTTTTTTTTAGATGATGTTTTTTTGGGGCCGTACAATGGTTTTTCGAAGCGACTCTTCCCCTATCCCCTCGGCGCCACCAGCTCCTCGGGCCGATATTAAGTATTCCAAAGTTTTCTCCTCACTTTCTGCTCCCTGGTGCGGCCTTCCCCCTCCCCTCCTCCTCCTCATTCGCCTGATTTCATTGATAATCTCCTCATCCGATCTGCGGGCAGATTACCTCAGGCTTACAGCTCTAGCAGCAGCAGCAGCAGCAGCACTCTTTCCAGCTGCCGCAGAGAGCAGCGCTTGCTTAACGGAAGGGCAGGGGGAGGGGGGAGGGTTCCAGCGGGGTGCAGTCAATGGAAGTGCAAACAATGTGTCGCGGGGCGGGGCGGGGTGGGGTGGGATGGGGTGGGGCGTGGCGGGCTGGTCACGAGCACGGTCACACCGCGCCTGGTTGAGGCGCGCCGCGCGCGAAGAAGCTTCCGAGGTGTTGAGAATCGATCGAAACCGAAACCATTATGCTATGCTTGCTAACACCCGCTAGGAAAACTTAAAGTTAAGAAAAACGGAGTTCGCGCCTCGATAGCATTTGTACTCCACTAAAAAGTGACTGGCTAAAAGGATCTCTTTAGCGTCACGTTGCATTTGTTGTGCGAAGTATAGTTTTCCGCAAGCACATAATCGCCCCTCTCGACCCTCAGTTTTAGACGAGTATTATTTAATTATTATAATTCAGCAGAGGGATCATCGCACATTCCATTCCCTCTGCCATATTCGCCCACATCGAGTCATCCACACTGCGCGACCCTATATGCGGACGCGCAATGCCACCCGCTGATCAACTATACAACGACCACCCCCCACACGCACACACCGGCCGCGATTCAATGACAGCTAGTGCGCGTGTGTGCGTGAGTGTGTGTATAAGTAACGTGCGTTTCGGGTAGACGAGGCCATAAACACGAGTTACGTCATACACTGTGTTTTTTCTTTTCTTTCCCTATTCAACCACCATCAGTTTTTGGACGCGCATCATCCCTTATCCTCACCCCCCCCCCACCCCTTGTCCCTTCCACACACCCGCAAAACTCCCATACGTCGGCACTCCCGTCTCACCCCTCCTCCCTCCTACCCCCCCCCCTCCCCTCGCTAGGCTGTCAGTTTTCCGCGCAGCCGCGCGGTGAGACCCCCATCGGCAGCGAGGCACGGCACGGCACGGCACGGCACGGCACGGCACGGTCGGGAGGGAGGGAGGGAGACAGGGGGAACAGTGAAGAATCAAATTGCCCGAATGAAAAAATGATAAACAATCCTGAATACAAGGGAATTAAAATATTGGTTGTTGCGAGCTGCGGGGGCTAGGGCTAGGCTGGCTGGCCCGGGTGGGTCGGCGCACCCGTCAGCTGTCCTCGCGTCGAATAATAACAGTCATAATAATAACAATGATAAAGGTGAAACGTCCCAGGGGGGAAAAGGGAGAAAACATGAAACACACACACAGCCGAATTTGTGCCCCTCCAAGACACAGAGGAGAGGAATTCGACCTCCACGATGTAATACGATCAGAATCTGTGGTCTGCCCGCGGCGGCGCGCGGTCCTATCTACCTGTCAGCGCAGCGCCGAGTGGATTTCATATGTCTTTCACATTCAGATATTTTTCTACAATATGTTTCAAAAAATAACAATTTTTATTCAGCTCCCGCCGGCGATGGCCAACACGGCAGTGTGAAAGCCCGAGAGGGAATCAACTCACAAAATTTGTGAATTTTTCCCTGAATTTTACCTAAATTATTCTAAATTTTACTATATTCTCCTGTATTTTTCTGAATTTTCCTGAACTACAAGCAGTACAAAAAGTTCTGAGTTGTTTCCCCCTCGGTGAAACCGCTCCCCGCGGTCACCTACATAAAGAGCGCCATAATTCCCGGTGGACGCCCCGCCCGGCCCGGCGGTCGTTACGCCCAGTATCGTCCTCCGCGCGGGGCGGGGCGGGAGTAGAGCAGTCGAGCTGCTGAGCTAAACCACAGGCAGCCCAGTGTATTATCCTAAATGAAATTTATACCCGCTGCGCCTTTTGTGGCCGTCATCGCGTCCGACCGAATAAGTTGAGCCCCCGGCGCGGCGAGGAGAGTGGGGGAGGAGAGGCGACTGTACCGCTTCTGTGCGCAGTGCGCAGCGCGCAGCAAACACGTCGGACCAACTCGCACGTTTAAAACAAAAAGGAACGCAGTTACGCGAGTTACGCGCGCTCGCAGCTCGAGGGGGGAAACTGCTCTGAAATTTTGTTTACACCTTAGACATTCTCAAACATTTAGATATATGCAGAAAAATTCACAAATATTAAGAAAAATTAAAGCAAAATTTGAAGCAAAATTTCCACACACAAACAAAAAAAATAAATCAATAAAGATTCACAAAAATTTACGACATTTGTGCCACAAAATCCAAAAATGTTTCCCCTTACTGGCCTGACAGTTCAGCGCCTCCTGCTCGGCACTACCAGAGGCAAGGAGCCAGTGGAGCCAGACCCGGGCGGAGCGAGAGAGCGACTCTATAATTCAGCCGCCAACATACTATCACCGCGCAGCGCAGCACATCCCTTACTCGCCCGTCTCTCCGTGTCTCTCTTTCGCTTTTTTCCGCAACCGGGCGGGGGGAGGGCGCGGGGACGAGAAACCTGCTGGTGAGACAGGACAGCGGACAATGGGGAGGAGAGCGACACAACAACAGCATCAGTTGCCACGAGGAGGTGAAGGGGAGGGGGAGGGGGGGCGGCAAGTCGAGCAACCCCCTCCCCTCCCGGCCCGGTTGTGTCACTCCCATTCCCACCCTACCCCACCCCTCACTTACCCCCAACCGTGCCAACACTGCTCCGCAACCCTCTCCTTTTTACCCGCCTCCGCGCCCGCCATTCACCCCCTACTCAGTTTCTACTCCCTTCTCCCTCACACACTCACACAAACGCACGCACAAACACTCTCACACACACGCAGATTCTCGCACCTTTTCCCCATTCCGCCCACTTTAGCCCTCTCATTAATTTTCCTGAACAACAGAAAATGTTCCCTCGACTGACCCGGCTCGACTGAGCACGGCGGCGGTGCGGCCGACCGACAGGTCGACCCTTTATTTAAATCAGTTAAATATCCAATCACGGTTAGAGACAGTAAATAGACACCTCCAGGCTCCAGGCCCGGGTGCGCGCCGCGCGCCGTGAGGCGACGACGAGGGACTCACTTGGTGGTCGACGCGGTCGACGCCCCCCCGCGGAGAGAGCGAGAGAGAGAATGAGGAAGAGAGGCCGTGAGTATGTGTATATGAGAGAGAGAGAGAGAGAGAGAGAGAGAGAGAGAGAGAGAGAGAGAGAGAGAAGAGGGGGGGGGGTGCTCGTACGTGTGCGTGCGTGCCCATGCGGGACGCCTCAACTGATCGTTCCCCCCATCCCCCCGGGGGGAGGGGGGGAGGGGGGGAGGGGGAAGGGCCATTCGGGCCCATCACAACGCCATCACACGCTGTAAGTAGAGCCCCGTTGGGGCAGGGCCTGGTTCACAGCAGCCTGGGGGGGGCGGGGGCGGGGGTGGAAGGGGACAGGAGCAATACGTGACGAAATGAAAGGAAGAGTATGCTGTACGGTGGGAGGCGAGAGAAGGGAGGAGAGAGAGAGAAAGGGAGAGAGGGAGAAGGGCGGTAAAAAAAAAGAGCACACGATCCCTCCTCCTCCTCCTCCTCCTCCTCAGCATTTCCTGCAGCGTGACGCAGGACCGGGCCGGGGCAGCTAAGAGCGAAGCGCGAGGAATCAAACTTCAATCGATCGTGCGTACAAAGTAAAAATAATAAATTATTTTTTGAGGAAAAAGGGAAAACCCTGAGGAACTACTGGTTTTAAAAAAAGAGGGGACTTCCTCAAAATCTGAAGAGTTTTCCTCAAAATCAGGGGCTTCCTCAAAATTTTTCCCTTTTCTCTCGCAGAAAATCAGTCGTTGTTTTCCCCGTGTGCTGGCACTGGCATGCGCTCCGCATTTAGATCGCATTTGGAGTTTTTGCGCCCTGCGCGTCGCCATGCACGCACATACTCCATGACGTTCAAAAATAAGGTAAAAACTAAATGTATTTTCATTATTTTTTTCAATTAAAGGAAACGTACCACAACACCAACCCGTCAGAAACTGAAAACCGCGCGGGTACGAACCTGGAACAGAAAGAGCAGAACACCTTTATAAACTACGCCATAGGCCAGCATCACACCACATAGCGAGTAAGCGGCTGAGAAATAACACGAAGAAAAAAAAACGAAAAGGAGGAAAAAAGCCGCGCAGAGTGAACAGGGACAGGAAGACAAGGACGACGCGCACGGTGGGGATTTCGTTTTCCCATCAAAACTCTCTGTGTGAGGAAATACAAAATAAAAGGCGAGAGCAGCGGGGAATGATAATAATAATAAAAATGAAAGCGAAAAACATGGAACACCGCGCAGGACGTTGTCAAAATAATGAGAGGTGTGACGAGAGCGAGAACGGGTCGGACAGGGCGGCCGCGGCGACGACGGCTACCTCGCACAATCCGACTAGAATTATGAACCGGGCAGGGGACCTGGGGGGTTGGGGTGGGGGGAGAACACACACACACATAACCTTCTTTTCATAATTTATTTTTCTTTTTAAATTATTATTTTTGAAATAAATTGGATGAGATGCGCAAGCGCTTTCTGTGAGTGTGAGTGCAGTCAGGTCAGACAGGCATCACCCCGCCCCGGCAGACAGAGAGGGAAGTCCAGACGTCAAGGAGGAGACGGCGCCGGAAGTGCTCTCGTCCAAACAGTCGTCCGCGAGATAGGCCCAGCGCCCAGTGCAGCGCTCCTCTCTCGCCCCAAACAAGGCTCTCGGAGCGAAGGGGCAGGGCAGGGTAGGGCGGATGTGGAAAGAGCAGGCAGAGGTGGGGTGGGGTGGGGTGAGGCGCGAGTCCTGCTATCAGTAAACCACGTGGGCTGCTGCTGCTGCTGAGGCTGCTGGTGCCGCAATAGTGGAGGATATTTTACAAGTAAAACAACGGAGCACGCGGTATGGTATTCGAATCCCTGATCATATCTTTCATTTTTTTCACAGGTGGCGCGACCAGGACCCGGCGCGACACGGGTCGATAGGACGTCACGCAACAGCTGGCAGCAGGTGACTTCCAGGCTCCCGCGCCCCGCCCCGCCCCGCCAACAGAACAGACGGCAAGCAGCCGCGACGCGCCACTGAACTGGAAGCAAAAGCAGCTCCCCGCCCCGCCCCGCCCCGCCCTCCGGCGTTGCCACCGCAGCCGTGTAGACACATTGCTATTGCTGTTCGCGGCGGCGTATGGCTTGGCCCCACCCCCACACCCCCTTTCACCCCCCGCACGCCTGATAACAAATTGCTGGTCGACTCGCACACACAGGGACCCCCGCAGGGCCGCAGGGCTAAAGGGGGTGAATCATTTCCTATAATCACACCGCCATATCCTCTCGTGATCGGAACAGCAATCTGAATTTAAATCAGCGCTGCAGCAGGACCACAGCCCGGAGGGTAGCCGGGGGGGGGAGGGGAGGGGGGCGATCGTGGGCCAGGTGGGGGAGGAGAGGGGGGGGTAGGGGGACGCGGGAGAGGTCTGCGAAATGAGGCGTGAAAAGGGGATTAGAAAGAGGATTACAAGGCGCTGCAGTCGAGTGGGGTTGAGTCGCCTGGAGTGGCAGGAGGAGCCGGGCGGGACGGTTCTGGTGTCATTGCAAACGGAATGGATATCTCTCACGGCTCGTCGAGTGCGCTGCACGGTGGAGAGGGAGGGTGAGGGGGTGGGGGAGGCCCGAGGGCCGACCTCGCCCAACCCTCTCTCCATCCATCAGTTCACCCACACTACGCGACACGTTTGGAGTGCTTCATCAGGTCCAGTGGCACTTTTGCTCGCGGTGTGCAAGCAGACAGCCGGGCCACCCACCCTTCTCGCACTAAAATCCCCCAAGTATCTTTCTTTCTTTCTTTCTTTCTTTCTTTCTTTCTTTCTTTCTTTCTTTCTTTCTTTCTTTCTTTCTTCCCTCTGCCTCTTTACTTTCCTCTCTATCTCTCTCTTCCCGCTTCGTTCCCTTTCCCTTTCCTCTATACGTCACTTTTCCTCCTCTCTCTCCCTCCTCAACCTATCACTCCTCTTGTCCGTATTGAAAACCACCCTCTTCTTTTTCTTTTTGGTGAGGGGTGCACGGCAAAAACGAGTCCTGGGTTTTCCAGGAATTTGTACATTCCCAGGAGGTATCATCTTTCCCAGGGGATGTCCTGGGTTTTCCAGGAAAAACTCCTGGGAAAAGCTGCTTTTTTCCAGGACATCCACTGGGATTCCAACTCTCCTGGGAATTCCAGGACTCGTTTCTACAGGGTGGGGGATGGGATGTAGCTGAGTGCCACTGGTAATAACGCCGCGGAAATATCACGATGAGCGATGCAGTGGCCACGTAACCACACCGGCGTGAGCAAGCCTCGGTAGTTGTCCGCGTGAGCTTGCGTGCTGCGGCGCTGCGGCCGCCGGAGGGATGATAACGAGCAAACGAGTGCAGCCCAGCTCAGTTCCGCCCCGCCCCGCTCCCGTAAAAGAACCCCCCGGCCGAGCACGCCGCGCGCGGTGTCCGAGGCCGACGCCGGCCGTTTCCGCGCCAGGTTCGGATCGTAAAGCACGCAAAGGTGGGGGCCACACGCGCTAACGACATGTCGCACAATGTTGTTGAGGCGTGGCGAGGCGTGGCGGGTAGCGGGACGGGGGGGCGGGGTGAAGTTTGGCGGACTCGACGGCGCGGGGTGAGAGAGCGGTGTGGCGGGTGGGCAGGTGGAGCTGGCGGGGCGCCAAGAGCAGCTCGCGGAGGGACGCTATCTCTGCCAAGGTTTTACCAACGCCGCGAAATCACTCATACAATATATTTACATTGATTATTTTGACTTTTCATTTGAAAGTTTTTAGCAGATGATACGAAGGTATCAGCCTGCTTGTATTTTTTTTAAATTTTTCTTTGGATTTTTCAAGAGAGTAATGAAAATTTCTTTAACATTTTCACAAATTTTTATCTTTTTCTCCTTACAATTTTTTTTTGGTGTGTCATGTTTTGTTAATTTTTTGGATACATCTGTAACTTTCGTTTTGGATGTTTTTTTTTACCTTGTTTTCGATTTTTTAAATGATTTTTTTTTGAGGGGGACGTACAACGATTTTTCAAAGTGGTCGCCCCTTCGGCGAAAAACCTTTTGATTTCACCGCAGCCGCAAAGCGCGTTCATTTTACGCGCGGTGGATGAGAGAGAATGGGGTTGATGTTCAAGCGCGCTCCACTGTTTTCCCTTATAACGCCATTGGAGAGAGGGGGAGGGAGGTAGGGTGGTATGGAGGGGGGGGGGAGATGGAGGGAGAGAGACAATCAGCGCTGGAGGGCGGCATGAGATAGGCCCCATGCAATACCGCATCACCCCTGCGGGCGGCCGGGCCAGCCTGCCGCTATGCCGGGGGAAATAAACCACCACCATCGGCCCTTTCCCCTTTCCCCTCCCCCGCTCTGCTCGCGAACTAACTTGTCGGGTCAAAAGTTGTGAGCTTGAGGGAGCGAGCACGAGGCGGGCACGCATGCCGTGCTACGCTACGACTGCTATAGGTGTACTTTTTTTTGGGCGGCGGCGGCGGCTGTACACAAAGTTTGTTCGGACGTATAAACCTGCTGCCCTGCGAGGCCGCCCCGGCGCGTGGCTTTACACGGTACGGGGTGGTGTTTCTCCCACAGTTTTACACATGAACAAGGTTTTATTTATTTCTCCAGCGAGCGAGATGTTTCGCAATCCACCAATGCACTGATTGATACACTGTTGGACCTTGCGAATAGAAATTTTTTAATATAAGATAACAATTTCATGAGTTTTCAGCTTCGAAATATTGATGTTCTTCTTGACAACTTTAAAACTAATTAGTTTTTAAGGCCCAAAAATTCGGAGACTTGCGAAACGTAGCAAACTATTTTCTGTTTATTAAAACGATCGAACAAAGGATTTGCAATTGCGAAGCGTTTATTTCTTTGCAATAGTTGTTCGTCATGATGTAGAAGGGTATAAAAAAATTGCGAAAACATCGTGAAAAAAAGCTATGCCAAGATATGGCATTATAATTCGATATAGATTCAAACAGCGCGAATGAATTGGTGATGGGGGTTCAGTGCAGTGCGTTCCGCTCTTGCCGGCTTTTGCTGTATCGTATCGTCCGCACGAATAGGAAATCAAGTTTGGGATATTTATTGTTGCGCGGTGCCCTCCAGCCGTGTGTGAGTGTGAGAGCGAGAGAGATAGAGGGTTGAGTCGTAATAGATTTGCAGTGGACCCACTCCTCTTGTGGAGGAGAGAGAGAGAGAGAGAGAGAGAGAGAGAGAGAGAGAGAGAGAGAGAGAGAGAGAGAGAGAAGAAGAGAGAGAGGTTGGTTGGCTATGGGAAGGGGGGGGGGAGAAAAAGAGAAAGAGAGAGAAAATTTTTGCTGCGGGAAAAATTAATACGGCACGGCGGCGCGCAGCCGTTTGGTTTGGCTCCGCTCCGCCCTTTTACTACTTTATGACTCTGCGCAGCGTTCCGCTAGGGGCGGGGCGGGGCAGGGCGGGGCGGGGCGGGCACAGTCACCCCCGCTGCTCAACCATTAAATTCAAAGGCGCGCCCGACCGGCGCGCGTCCCCGCTGAACACCGCACAGCAGACTGGCGAATAAAATAAGAAGCAGATTGAGGGAGTTATGAGATTGTTTCGCGAAAACAGTGAGTACAGCCCTTTTCTCAGCAGCCTAGCCGCACTTCTGCGGCGATAGAGTACACTCAGGGAGAACTCCGACACAACCTCCCCCTGGCTCAGCGTCTCCAAAACCCTCTCACCCTCCCACACGTATTTCTTTACCCTGTCGGAAGAAAAAAAGCGGTCCGATAGAAATCAAGCCCGCCGCGCCGGAGCTGGGTGTAATAAAACGAGCAGCGGGCGAGGGGGTGGCGCACCCACGACAATCCCGCAACCCTTTCTTTGCTCTCCCAGGCTCTCAGCCAGCAGCAGCCAGGTGCAGGCGCGGGCGGGGCGGGGGGAGGGGGGATGGCTTGAGCTGGGGTTGGGGTTGGGTGGTGGCTTTGGGTTGCATCCATGGCCCAGCCCAGCCTTTTGGCCTCCCACACGTAAGAGTTTAAAGTAATCGGAATATGTACATCTCTGATTGCATTAATTTTGTCCTTCTCTCGCTGTGCTGTGCTTCCCGCGTTGCGCCACCGCTGCAAACTCCCCCTCATCGGCGTGCCTATTCGCGCCCTGCACGCCCTCCCCACCCCACCCCGCCGCGCCCCGCCCCGCCCCGCTCCACCCACCGTTCCGCTCCATAAGGTCAAGAGGCAGCCCACCCCATCGGAACGGGACGGGCGGGCGTACCAGAACGGGCCGAATACCGCGCCCGGCACAGCACACTCCGCCCCGCCCCGCCCCGCCCCGCCCCACCCCGCCGCGAGAGAGGAAGCCATGCGCGTTTCGCCGCAGTGCAGGCTGGCTATGGGCGAACCGACGCGACAGGACGAGGCGAGGCGACACTGTCAGGGCGTGGCGGGGCGTGGCGGGGCGTGGCGGGCCGGTGTGGGGAGGAAAGACGACGCAGAGCCGAACGGAACCGAACGGAAGCGAAGGGGTTTCAAGATTATCTATGAGCCGGGGGGAGTGGGAGTACGGGGGCCGTCAAGGGACGGGGTAGAGGGACATACATACAGGGACGACGGGGAGGGTGTGGTGGTCTGCGCGGGCAGCAGCGGGAGTGTGTGTGTGTGTGTGTGTGTGTGTGTGTGTGTGTGTGTGTGCCGCCAGGTAGCCGTCGGCGACACCTGTGCCCCACCGCCTCCCATACAGCCATCCCCACCAGCACCAGCACTGCTCCACCACGGAGACTGCCGTGCCGTCGCCATAATAACGCGTCATAATCATCACGGAGGTATAATTTAATTTCGCCCTCATTTTCGCGCGCGGTCGTCGCAGCGCCACTTTGCGCCCCACCCCGCCGGGGAGGATTTGCACACGAACACCTGCTGCAAGACGGACAGGCACCATCAGCGGTGAAATAGGGAGAAAGGGAGAGGATTTGGGGGTGGGGAGGGGGGCAGGGGTTGCCCGGTGGGACGGGTGGACGACAGGCCCTAGGATGACAAGGGGGCGGGCTGATGTAAGGAGCCCTGGGGAGGCACCAGGGAGGCAGAGGGTAGTAGACAAACACCCCCGCTCTGCGCTTTGTCGCGCGGAGCGCAGGTCGCAAGCCCAAGGTGTGGGACTTGCAAATGGCACAGGAGGGCGGCGCGTAGCCTGTCCGTGTATGCGTGCGCGTGCGTGCGTGTGTGTGCGTGTGTGTGTGTGTGTGTGTGTGTGTGCGCGTGTGCGCGCGCGCGCGCGTGCGTGCGTGCGCGCGGCCAGCCTCGCAGCACAGCGCACGGGAGCGCGCATACAGCACACCCCTTCTCGCTAAGTAGCAGTAAGGCCCTTAACCCCGCAGAACTCACAGCCTCAGGGGGGTGGTGGTGCGGTGTGCCGGCCCGGCCCGGCCGCGGCGGAGGGTTCGGTTGCCATGGCAACCCTCGCGCGCCACGCCGCCGGCCGGGTCTGGCAGCCACCGCGGGCTGGCCACCGGCCTGGGGTCGAGGACTGTGCGTGCCGTGCAGACTGCACACCGTTCCTCCTCGCGGCCTGGCCGAGCACCGCGCCCCTTAGAGTCAAAGGAAGACGTTATTTCGTCGAGGGGGTATCACTCATACAAAATGTGTACGATGATTTTGATTTTTCCTTGCGATTTTCAGGGAAAATTTCTGTCACTTTTTGATAAAATTACTTTTTGTCTTTCTCCTCTCAACCCTTTTAATTTTCGTTGTTTTCATTTTTTCTCAATTTTTCTGCTTTTTCCTTTTTCTTTTTTTTTAAATTTTAAAAATGATTTGTTTGGGGCAATGATATTTCAAAGTGACCCCCCACCCCCCTCGGTTTCGCCCGTTTTGCATGCGACGGCGACTCACCTCACCTCACCTCGCGTCGCCCGCCTCGTCCTTGCCTCTCACCCCTCATCTTCCGCACCATCAAAGGAAGAGCAGGCAATTTCGTCCTTCATCTCTCACGGTCTACAGTATACAGTGCGTCATTTACTATCCAAATAGGGGGGAGCAGGAGAAAACGCAACGTCAACCAGCGGCAGGGAGGAGGAGGGGCAAAGGACCTCCCCAGCGGGGAGAGGTATAGGACGGCGACCCTGCTGCTGCAGGGAGGCAAAGGGAAAAGCTCCGTGGCGGGGCGGGGCGGGGCGGGGCGTGGCGGGGCGGGACACGCCCTTTCTGCAAAGTTATTCCTTGTTGTCGATTCATCGAGCTGCCCTCCCGTCAGTCACAGTCACAGTCACGCCGGCCCGGCACGGCCCGGCCCGGCCGGCACGTCGATTCATCCTCTTTGCCATTTCCTGGCAGCGAGCGCCGTGCATCCGCCGAGAGCTCCGACCCGACCCGCTCCTCCACCGGCACCCTGCGAGAAGGCCGGCGAAAGGGAGTGGCAACGCGCGGAGCTGGAGCGAGCTGAAGGCGCGACACATTGGACCCCGCGGCCCGCGCGGCGGGCCTGTAGGGCGATTCCGCACACAGTGGTTTCGTCTCTCTGTCCCTGTTGCACTCGTGGGGCACGGCCATACGGAGAGAGAGAGAGAGAGAGAGAGAGAGAGAGAGAGAGAGAGAGAGAGAGAGAGAAAGAGAGAGAGAGAGAAGACACCACTGAAGGCTGTTCGGAATCACCCTGCGGGGCGGGGTGCGCGTCAAGCCGTTGCCGTGAGGCCGGGCGGGGCGGGGCCACGGGGGGCCAACGCCTCAGGCAAGCCCGGACCGGACCGGACCCGGGCGCGCTCATACAGCACCCCCCGGGGGGCGATAGCCTGCCGAGTAGGGGCTGAAGGGCCCACCCGGGCTGGAGGGAGGAACTCCCTGAGAGTGGGCCCGCGCGCGTGAGTCAACACACACACACACACACACACACACGCGCCGAGGGGTCAGAGGCTTTATTCGGCAGGTGGCGGTGTGCAATGTGCAGAGTGGGGGTCCGGGGACCGCGCTAAGGGAAAGGAGTGGGGGCTGTCGGCCAACATCTCACGGCGGACGGGGTAGGAGAGGGAGAGGGAGAGAGAGAGAGAGAGGGGTGCGGGGCAGGGTCGGGGCGGAGTTGGCATTCGCGTCAGAGACACACAATTTCCTCCTGCTCTGCGGCTGTCAGGTGAGGTGCGCGGGGGAGGGCCGCGCCGTGAGCGTCGGACCTGGCGCCCCTGCCCTGCCCTGCCCCCCTCTACTCGCGGCGAGAAAGCGGGGGGAGCCAATAGGCACACCCTAAAAGTCAAAGATGATCAACATTCAGAGTTTTCGCCGGTTCGCGGGAGGCATGGCGGGGCGGGGTGCGGCGGATTGGGGTGCGGCGGATTGGGGTGCGGCGGGCGGCGACGCAGCGACGGCGCTTTCCCTCACGGCACTTTCAAAGTTTGAGCAGCGCTGCGGGCGGGGCAGGGCGGGGCGGGCGCGAGTAGAGCGAGTGGGAGACAGTATAGTCGAATATGCAAATGACTCCCTCACGCGCGACTGCACACGCCGGCCCCGCCCCGCCCCGGTCCCTCCCGCCTGCATCCCTCTGGCCGGGCACTGCACAGCACAACACTCCCTGCACGCCGCGCGGCACCCCTAAACATCCCACTTTGCCATAGATATATATATTCGCCGTACTTTGCCCCCGCGCCCCAATCCACGGCCTTCAGCATACTTTAAGCGATTACATTACTCGGCAAAACAAACAATTATAAATGCGAGCCGTCATATCGCACGAATATAATGTAATAATTATGATTATCATACGCATCCTGTCACGGGGTGGGTGACCCATGAGGAAGGTAATGTGAAATATTTTCTTTTTTTTTCTTCCCCGGGCGTGTGCCGGAGCTTCTAGCGGGCCGTGACATTTCCTCGTGAAAGGGCAGAAGGCGGTGAATCCGTCCCGGCCGGGGCGCGCAAGGCAGGGCGAGGGCGGCCAATTCTACACGGGTCACGGGAGGAACAGGAGAGTGCACTCCGCGCGCTTACCCAACATTTCGCTGAAAAAAATATCGCTCGCCCCGAGAAACAAGAGAACAAGAGCCTCGTTTTCTCTTCCTAGCCGCCATGTGCGTACAGGATAGGTCTGCACGCCCCAGGCCCAGCCCAAGCAGCCCAGGCCGGCCCTTCGCTGAAGCGAGAGATGAGGGGATGGGATGAGGAGGAGGAGGAGGAGGATCAGGAGGAGCATGGGGAGGACGACAACTGGCCCAATATTGGAACAGGGGGCGTGGCGTGGCGTGGCGGCGGGCGGACGCTGACCTCCCGCGCTGACAGGGCCCGGAAGGGAGCGGAGGAAGAGAGAAAGGGCGTCGGTGGTGGTGGAGGTGGGAGGGCGTATGTGGACATAAGTAGTGCGGGCAAGTGCAGGGAGGGGGGGGGGGGGGGGCAAGTGATAGGGAGGAAGAGAGCGGGAAGAGAGTTGAATGGGAGAATGACCAGCGGGAGAGAAAAGCGAGAGAGAGAGAATGGAGGAAGCACCGCGGTGGCTGGGACCCTGGGCGCGCGCCGAGAAGAATGCGACCTCTCGTCCCGCCCCGCCCCGCCCCACCCCACCCCACCCCACCCCACCCCGCCCCCGCCTCGATTCATCGCTGTGCTGACATTTCTCGGGTGTGACGCCAGCCCCGCCAGCCGGTGAGCCCTGCCCTGCCCCCGCAGTGAAACCCGATACCTCTCGCCCTCCTGTACCCGTTCCCCCCTCCCCCCCCCTCCCACATCACCCCCTCCTCCCCCTAACGTCCTCAAACTTGTGAAGAATACTGATTTCAGATGGTAATTAATCCTGCGCACCAGCAGTGCACGGGGCGGGGTGGAGCTGGGGGCAGAGGAGCTACGAATAATTAATTAATTCAAGACAAACACAATTTTGTCCAATTAAAGGGCATTAACCTGTCAAGTCCCTTTCCGCGGGGCTTGACGCGCGCGGGGGCCCTATGCTTCTCGCGCTCCGAGCGTCTTTGGCCGCGAAATATTATTAATCTCGCAAGTCAAACATGACGCCGTGCTCCGCCACGCTCCGCGCCCCCGTCTGAACTGAGGACCTCTGGAGCGTGGCGGTGGAGAAACTACAACCTCTGCTCCGCTAAACGCGGAGCACAAAAAGGGAAAAAAAAATACAGAACCCGGCTGCCGCGTCGCGCCGCCGGTCCTGCGGGTGCGGGGCGAAAGCAGCAGGGCGCAACAAACTTATCAAGCGCAAAATACTTCCCCCCGCTCCAACACCGCTGCTGCCGCCCCTTGGCAAAAAAGAGAGAGTAGCGGGTGAGGATGTGTCTTTGATTAAAACACTCTCTCTCTCTCTCTCTCTCTCTCTCTCTCTCTCTCTCTCTCTCTCTCTCTCTCTCTCTCTCTCTCTCTCTCTCTCTCTCTCTCTCTCTCTCTCTCTCTCTCTCTCTCAATGAGCGGGGGCAGAACTCGCAGCAGCACCGCGGAGCCGGCCGGCGGCCGGGTCCCCGCGGACTGTCGGCAGATGAGGCCACTATGGTGCAGACGTCTGCTTCAGAAGACCGTTCACGTGCGCCCCCGCCCCCGTCCTTGTCGCACCTGTGGCGGTGACCTCTGTCGGGGGTGGCAGGGCCCCATAAGTGCGACAAGGACGTGGAACCGCGCGCGCGATCTTCGGAATCAGGGGCTTGCGACCCCTGCGCCCCCCTCCCCTCCTATTCGCGCCATGACAAGAACAGGGATGCCGTCATTGCAGATTCCGGCCTGCCAGAGGAGAGGCCCCTCGCCCCCCGCTCTCCTCTCCCCTTCTAGGCTCACGCTATCGCGCATTGTTGTCACGAGCGTGTGATGAGCGGGCGAGAGCGTGACAAGCACATTCTGTCACGCGCGCGTGGATGACGCGGACGTGACACGGGCGTGACACACGATGGATGAACCGGAGGACTTGCAATGCAACGCAAAACGCCCTGGCCTGAAGTCCAGCTGGGAAAGGAAGCGCCTAGCAGCGCCTGCTGGCTGGCTATGGCCTGTTTGCTTCGGATGTTTGTGTCGCCATATGCGCTGTGCGGCGTACAGTACCCGCCGTACTCCCCCCCCCCTCCCGCCCTGCAGCACGGCCATCGCCTTGAGCTATAGGACGTCAGAATGCGCGAGGCTGCAGACAGCGAGATTCCCCTTATAAGGGATAAAAAGCACTGCTGTCACGAGCGAAACAAGGCACCCTCACCATAGTCAGAATCGAGGGGGAGATATATATATTCGAATTGAGTACAATGACTTTTTTAACTTTTGATTTTTAAAAAGTATTTTTTTTTTTTTTTTTGGTTTTAATTTTTTTTGTTCTGTTTTTTTTTTTTTCTTTTTTAAATTTTCAAAATTATATTGAGACATTCTCTCACTTTTTAAAATTTTTTATTTTTTCTCATTATTTTCGTCTTTTTTATCTCTTTTCAGATTTTTGTCCATATGTTCTCAATTTTTCGGATTTTCTGTAACTTTCTTCTCGCTTTCTTTAAAAATGTTTTTTGATTTTTAAAATGATTTGTTTTGGGGCCTCGCAATGATTTTTCGAAGTGATCCCCCTCCCTGTTTTTATTTTGGTCGTGTATACCTTTGACGACGGGTCAAGAGTAAATTTGTCGTGAGCGGTTGTGAGAGGCCCACCCACGCCCAAGCCGTCCGGACCGTCTCCTACCCCCCCCCCCCCCCGGGCACACGCGCGCGCGAGACTTTACTTTACACGAGAGGGTTTACTTAGGTGAGGCAGCTCGGTCGCGATGCTCAGGCAGCGTCGATACCACACACACACGGGCGGCACTGGGGCGGAGTAAGCTGAGACCCGCACAGCCCCGCCCTGCCCCGCCCTGCGAGGGTGTATCGCCTTACGCCTCGCAGTGCCATGGTCTTCGTCCAGGTATATGAGCCGGCCCGCCGCGGCCGCTGCTGGTCAGCTCGAAATTTACGTCTCATCTGCATGAGTTAGCTATGGTAATAACTTAATTATTTTTTTATTTAAATTTATTTTGCAAATGCTTACGCATAGCGAGCGGCACCGGCCGGAGCGCGACTCTCTCCGACAGCAACCCAAACAATATCATGGAAAAGGAAAATCAAACATTTGGATACGAGAACACGAGACCGCGTGGCAGAGCAGGGTAGGAGTTGGGGAGCGACAATATGAGAAGGGAAGGTCTCCTCTAGTAGTTCCGCGGGAGATTGACTGACTGCTCTTGACACTCGAAACGTGCCCACTTGGGCATTAGTGCGAGCGGGAGAGGAAGAGGGGGCGAAGGGCGACGTGAGAGAGGGAGAGGGAAGCTGGGGAATCGGCGCGACACTGGTTGGTATCGAATTACACATATGCCACAGCGTAACTATGGGACCGCGGAAGGGAGGAGGGGGGGCGGGGGCAGCCCGCTATTGTTTCCAATCGAGAGCCAAATCAGAAGAGGAATCGATACATATCGGCATATTGTGCAATGTGCGAGTCGATTATATAAACCTCTCAAACACGTCGACAGCGGCATGGCACTTCACACAGACAAAGGCCACCACCTCCGGACGCGGATCAGGGTATCAACGCGGAAATAACGCACCTGGAACAAACGGAAAAAGACAGAATTACGGTCACAGTCCGTCCAGGTTGTATGCAAAGCGTAAAAGGTACAATTATAAAAAAATAAAAAAAAAAAATCATTGTAAAACGCAGGCATGTGGATGACAGATGTCCCGTCTTTATCCGTTCCGGAGTTCACATACTATTCGTGTAACGACAGCAATAACTTATCGCCATACGCCTGGTCGCCCTCCGCGTGTTCACCACCTCCATAGGCAGTGGGTGCGCATCTGACTGCCCCGTCGCCGCCCAGCGCCAGGTGGGAGGTAGTGCGGGCGGGGCGGGGCGGGGCGGGGCGGGGCCGGATGCAACCCAGCCAGCGCCGCCTCAGGACGTCATGTCCGACACAGGCACAGGGGAGCCAACGCCGCCGACACTTGGAAGGTTTTGGGGACTGCTGGCCGCGTGGCCGGGCGTAGCGATCAATGCCTCAACTGGGTCAGTCGGGTAGGGGTAGGAACGCCACGGGGCGGGGCGGGGCGGGGCGGGGCCTCCTGCTGCACCACCACGGTCCGTATCGGCCAATGAATGAATCACGCATCATGCGGCACAATTTTGTTTTTAAATTTATTTTTCGACGGCGCTGGTACTGTACTGTTTGGGTCCGGCCGGCGCGCTCCGCTCCGCACGCCTCGCGCCCCAGCCTGCCAGATGGCGCCTGCCTGGCGGCCAGAGTCGCTCGAAGAACAGAACAGAGGAGGAGAGGAGGCGGGGAGTTCGGACACTTGTCCGGGAGAAATACGCAGCATGCAACACCGTATATCAGCGATGCGACTAGTAGTCCCTGGGCCAATGGATCGGGGTGCAGCGCGGGGTGCCGGGTCGGTGCCGGGCCGGGGCCGGGCAGGTGCTGCGCGGCGTGCCCCCTTCTCTCCCGCATCGCGTGCGCCCCCGCCGCCCGCCGCGTCGCGTGTAATTAGCTGTGACAGGCGCGACGCGACGGGGTGCGGTGGGCAGGGCAGCATGCACGACGCCTAACGTTGAGCCGCACTTCGACTTTCAGAGGTGTTCATGGAACATATTTCAATATATTTCATTAAAATATATTTGGAATTTATTCGAAGAGTCATCCCCCATTTTTTTCTGTTTGATTTTTAAATTGGTTTGAAAGTACACGGAATTTTTGCAAGTGTCGGCTTGGATTATTTAAAGTTAGTGGAACATTACTTTGTCAGATGGAATATTTTTGGAATGTTTTTAGAATGTTTTAGCTGAAATATCCGACGTGGAGATGGAATAGTAGACGAAGTCCTCCCCTCGGAGGTGACTTTACCCCCCCCCCCCCTTCCCCACCCCCAAAAGCGCTTCACTATCTTTCCCACACCCCTTTCCCCCGCATCAGAACCGCGACAAATTGATGTAATCGTCCGTCAACACAACACACCGGCTCGGCTCCCACGCACAACCACGCCGACGACACGCATCGTCCAGAAAAACGAGCTATATACAAGCAACGCGTAACAGACGGGCGAAATAAAGGCATGTCGGGGCGGGGCGGGGCGGGGCGGGGCGGGGCGGGGCGGCCGGTGGGGTGCGAGCGAGTCCAGCCCTGCCAATAATCCGCTGCGGCTGATGCGCCGGTGAGGTGGGGGTGCGGGGAGGCGCGGGCACGCGCGCGGGGAGAAAAAGAAAGAGGAAGAGGACGAGGAGGAAGGAGAAGGAGAGGGGTACATACACGCATATGCAAGGCTTCCATTCCACCACCCGGTTTCGCTCGATACGACCTGATGTGTGCAGCAGGCAGACGCAAGGGCGGGGGCGGGGGCGGGGGCGGGGCGGGGCGGGGCGGGGCGAGGCGGGGGCGGGGCGGGGCGGGGCGGGGCGGGGCGGGGCGCGGGCGTTCTGCGGTCTGTCCTGTGGCAGCGGCAGCGCGAGCTGTGGCTGTGGGGGCGCTAGAACGCCGCCAGGACCATGACGGCGCCCGCCTTGCACGCGAGGTTTGCAGGCCCCGCACGTTCAACAACACTCAGGCAGACGGAAAACACAAACGCAAAAAGAGTTGTCCTCTTCTCGGCCCCGCCCCGCCCCGTGGCACTCGGCTGCGAGGGGCGAGGCTTTGCGGCGCCGTGCTCACCCCCTTGGAAGCCCTTCAAGCCCTCGCGGCGCCCGTCCGTGGGGGAGAGACTGGTGCCGGGTGCCGGCGCGTCGCCCGGAGCCGTGCACCCCAGCCCCAGCCGGACCCGGAGCCACAACGTGTTTCCGGGCGAGGAGTCGGTGGTGTTCGCCTTCCGGCCAACAGGCAAGCAGGCACCACCGCACCGGGCTGGATGCGACGCGACGACGCGACGTGCACGGGAAGGGCACAGCCGAGTGGTGATCATACTCATACAAAATGTGTGCAGTAATTTTAATAAATTTTTATTGTTTTGATTTTTCTTTTGATTTTTCAATAGAATAATGAAATTTTTTTTCTCAATCTTTCCGACCTCTTTCCTTTGAATTCTTGTGTTCTCGAATTTTCAGATTTTTCTTTGACTTAATTCTTGATTTAATTTGAATTTGTTTTTGCTTTTTAAAACAATTTTTGGCGTGTCGTTCAATGATTCTTCGAGCGCAGGACCGGCCGCCATCATGTCGCCGGGCCGAGCGGCGCACTGACAAAGTCCCCCACCTCTACCCCACCCCGCCCGCCCCCTTACCCCGCCGCGCGTCCACGCCTCCTGATTAGGTCGATTCATTACCCCACTGTGCATGCCGATAGCTTCCCCCACCAGGCCACCCTACCTCGGCGTTCCTTTATCCGCGGAATGCAGTGAAACACAGCAGCAACGGCCCTGATCGTGAATTTACACCGCTCCCCTGCTGCCACGCCCTCCTGGAACACCCTCACCGCCCCGCCCCGCCCCGCCCCGCCCCGCAGCCACCGCTCACTCAATTAAAGACGCATTCAGACCCGGGGGACGGCTCAAGGAAGTTGGCAAAACCCTTTTGAAAAAACCCAAGTTGCAATGCACAGGCTGATTGTTCTATCAATGTTCTTTACTCTTCAGAGGTCGACAACATTTGTTCTGGTTTTTTAAAAAATTCGACTGGGTTCCGCCAACTTCACACTAAAACGCCCATGCTCAAACTTGCACCTTTAGGGCCGAAATTGATCGTGGATCTCAAATCTGAAATTGTTCTGCATTAGCAGTAATTGTTCTGCATGTTCTGGATTTTTAAAAAATTCGACTGGGTTCCGCCAACTTCACACTCGAACGCCCATGCTCAAACTCGCACCTTTAGAGCCCAAATTGATCGTGGATCTCAAATCTGAACTTGTTTTGCATTAGCAGTAATTGTCCTGCATGTTACGGCCTGTTAACTGTTTTAAGAAACGGGAGCCATACTACCAGAGTCCCGTCTCACCGAAAGAGCAGCGTGCCGATGTGCCGCTCACCGCTTAGTAACTTCCCGCCGACAGATCGGTATTAAGGGTATCAGTCGAGTGTTTCTAGAATATGTTAAAATAATTGTAACTCACGACACGATAATATTTGTATATGAGTGAAGAAGTAGCAGTAGCGTGACTGATGCTGTCCCGTCGCGTTGTTCGTAACTGTTCCGACCTCAGGTTAAGGGAACCAAACCAAAAGAGCATATACGATGGCTTGCTGTCTGCATTTTAATACAAAGAAAAAAACCTTTCGACACAGAACTGTTCTGTCGCCATTTTCTATCTGTTCTACATTTGTTCCAAACTGTTCCGCCAAAAAAAAGAATCTCAAAATTTGGAAAGCGTTCCGTTACTGCTAAGATGTGGGGTTCTGAAGCGAATACAGAGAAAAACCCACTCGACCTAAATCTGTTCTGCTCGTCCCAATAGACTGTTCTACTTTTGTTCGTAACTGTTCCGACCCCAGGTTAAGGGAACCAAACCATAAGAGCATATACGATGGCTTGCTGTCTGCATTTTAATACAAAGAAAAAAACCTTTCGACACAGAACTGTTCTGTCGCCATTTTCTATCTGTTCTACATTTGTTCCAAACTGTTCCGCCAAAAAAAACAATCTCAAAATTTGGAAAGCGTTCCGTTACTGCTAAGATGTGGGGTTCTGAAGCGAATACAGAGAAAAACCCACTCGACCTAAATCTGTTCTGTTCGTCCCAATAGACTGTTCTACTTTTGTTCGTAACTGTTCCGACCCCAGGTTAAGGGAACCAAACCATAAGAGCATATACGTTGGCTTGCTGTGTGCAGTTTAATACTAAGAAAAACCCCTGTGGCTCAGAACTGTTCTGTCGCCATTTTCTATCTGTTCTACATTTGTTCCAAACTGTTCCGCAAAATGAAAAAGCGTTTCGTAACTCCTGGGATGTGGGGTTCTGCTGCGAATGCAGAGAAAATCACACCCGTCCTAAACCTGTTCTGTTAGTCCCAATAGACTGTTCTACTTTTGTTCGTAACTGCTGTTCCGACCTCAGGTTAAGGGAACCAAACCAAAAGAGCATATGTGATGGCTTGCTGTCTGCATTTTAATACTAAGAAAAACCCCTTTGACACAGAACTGTTCTTTCGCCATTTTATATCTGTTCTACATTTGTTCCAAACTGTTCCGCAAAAAAAATAAAAAAAAATCTAAAAATTTGAAAAGCGTGCCGTTACTGCTGGGATGTTGGGTTCTGAAGCAAATACGGAGAAAATCCCACTCGACCTAAATCTGTTCTGTTTGTCCTTAATGACTGTTCTACTTTTGTTTGTAACTGTTCCGACCTCAGGTTAAGGGAACCAAACCAAAAAAGCATATACGTTGGCTTGCTGTCTGCATTTTAATACTAAGAAAAACCCCTGTGGCTCAGATTTGTAAAGTGTTCTGACCAACCTTTTGATCTCGGTTCCGCCCAGCCGCCGGGACGGGGGTTGTTGGGAGAGTGACGGTATATATGGCTAGCGGCGGCCGCGGCAGTTTTGACGTCACTAACGCGACGGGACAGCATCAGTCACGCTTCTGCTACTTCTTCACTCATATACAAATATTATCGTGTCGTGAGTTACAATTATTTTCACATATTCTAGAAACACTCGACTGATACCCTTAATACCGATCTGTCGGCGGGAAGTTACTAAGCGGTGAGCGGCACATCGGCACGCTGCTCTTTCGGTGAGACGGGACTCTGGTAGTATGGCTAGCCCGTTTCTTAAAACAGTAAACAGGCCGTAACATGCAGAACAATTACTGCTAATGCAGAACAATTTCAGATTTGAGATCCACGATCAATTTGGGCTCTAAAGGTGCGAGTTTGAGCATGGGCGTTCGAGTGTGAAGTTGGCGGAACCCAGTCGAATTTTTTAAAAATCCAGAACATGCAGAACAATTACTGCTAATGCAGAACAATTTCAGATTTGAGATCCACGATCAATTTCGGCTCTAAAGGTGCAAGTTTGAGCATGGGCGTTTTAGTGTGAAGTTGGCGGAACCCAGTCGAATTTTTTAAAAATCCAGAACAAATGTTGTCGACCTCTGAACAGTAAAGAACATTGATAGAACAATCAGCCTGTGCATTGCAACTTGGGTTTTTTCAAAGGGTTTTGCCAACTTCCTTGAGCCCCGGGGGACCGAACGCTGGCTGTATAACGAAGGCAGGGGTGCGCCGTGCCGTTGTATGGCGGCGTTATTCGTGAACATAACATCATCAGCAGCATCACCGTCCACATTTCGTCCACAACGGTCAGCGCGGTCAGGCCGACCCGGCGAGTAACGGTCACCCTAGGCATCGGGCGCGCGTAACGTATAACGAGCGCCGAATGGACGGTTCGTTACGAACGGGACGGGGGGAATATTGCACACACATTGGGTGGGGCTGAGAGGGGAGGGGAGGGCCTTCAGTCAGTGACAATCTGTGAGGCTAATCGGACTTCCCTCCGGCCTGCCTGGGGGCGGCCTGGCCTCCTCCCCCTTATTAGAACCATAAAACGTCCCGCTCCCCTCCTCCCCCTCCCCGTAGACCGCGCGGCCCCGCGGCGGGGGCGGGGGCGGGGGCGGGCCGGGGGCGGGGGCTGGCCGGGGGCGGGTCGGGGGCGGGCCGGGGGCGGGTCGGGGGCGGGCCGGGGCCGGGCCGGGGCCGGGCCGGGGCCGGGCCGGGGGCGGGCCGGGGGCGGGCCGGGGGCGGGCCGGGGGCGGCCGCGGGCTGGACTGGACACGGGCGATAGGATGGGGAGCCTGCAGATAAGGCTCGGGGCCGGCGCCTGCCCACTCTCAGCGTATAGAGGCTGCGGGGCCGAGGGTGGTGGGGGCAGGATATATCGAGTCACAGTCCGATGCCCTCGCCTTGCCTCCTATCCTTCCTGACCCGTCGGCCTGCCCGGGGCCCGGGGCCCGGGGCCGGCCTGCTGCCCGCTCGGCTATCACCTCTGATGAATGAAAAGGGGGGCAAGGAGGATATAGTGAGGAAGAGCGAGGGAGATAGCGCGAGCAGGGGAATGAGAAATGAGGGAGAGGTAAAGAGTTTGGGGGAAGAGAAAAGAAAAGGAGGGAGAGAGAGGGAGGTAGACAGGCAATCTCTCAATAATTGAACCGGCGGCTAAACACTGCACCGAAATACAACAGACGCGGGAGGAAGAGGAGGAGAGTGGAGGCGGGGCGGGGCGAGGCGGGGCGGACGCCTGTCTGTCGGGTGTGAATCCAAACACATGCACGCACACGTGGCGGCGGGGTGAAGGGTAAGGGGCGCCGGTACTACCGACGCCCATGCCGACGCCAAGCCCAGACCGACTCCTCCTGACTCCTTTTTCTTTTCAGTTAACCGCTAAATAAAAACATCCGGATAAAAACAAGTCCGCGAATCCCGCTTGTCGAGCGTCCTCCTCATTCAGCAGTGAGCTGCCCTGCATTGCTAACACAGCAGCAGGCTATCAAGTGCAAGAGGAAACAACTCTGAATTTTCGTGCTCACATTTGGTGAATTTTTGTGTATCTTATCGATTTTTTTGTGCATTTTCACTTCAATTTTACGTAAATTTGTGTAAATCCACACTTGAATTTAACATAAATTTGTGTGAATTTTTACTAAAATTTTACATAAATTTGTGTGAATTTTCCTGCATTTCAAGGTGTACAAAAATTTCAGAGTTGTTTCCCCCTCGAGGCTGCTGCTCCCTAGGTAGAGATGCTTGCTTGCAGGCAGGGCCAGCCCGAGGAAGTGGCGTCTCACACACAATATCCTCGCAGTGCAAAACAGCAGCAGGAGGAGGAGGAGTCGCCATGCAATGCACGCAGCGGCAGCAACATGCACAACATTCCTCCATAAACGAGAATGGTTATCAGTGTCACGCTTCGCGTCACGCTCAGCCCCGCCCGGCCCGGCTCGCCCCGTAACGTCAGCGGATGCCATCACGAGAGACTATGGGCCAGCACGCCCAGCCATGGTCCAGCAGCAGCAGCAGCATCCCATGTCCGATCCGAAGGCTCCTGCACACCACAACACGCCACACCACGCCACACCACGCCGCGCCGCGCCAAGCTGCTCATCTCCAGTTGTTGCTGCTGAGTGTGCAGGCCGCAGACACAGTGGCGGGGAGCGCGGCGATGAACACCAAGGAGCAGTCATTCACTCAGAAAAAATTATCAGAGTTCACCTTAAAACCAAGTCAGTAAAAATAAATCAGAAAAAAAAACAAGAAAAAATTCAGAAAAAAAAATGAGGAAAAATCACGAAACAACAGAAAAATGTGAAAAATCGGTGCACGCTTGAAATTATAGTGAACGACCTCACGAGGAAAAACATTCGTCCAGGAGGAGCCTGCCACCGCGCCACTCCACGCCACACCGCGCACAGACCCAACATCCAACAGCAGCTCGCTTGATTTATTAGTTTAATTTTGCCTTAGGCCCCCCCAGTTTGCTTCGACTCTGCCCGGCCGCGGCGCCGCCAGCTCAGCCAGCAGCGTCCTAACTTTTCTGAAGGTCGTTTTGCCCCCGGCCCGGCCCGGCCCGGCGAGGCGAGGCGTTCGCTTCGCGCCCCGCGGCGGCGACATGACGACTCACAACTGCACTTTCATTATTCCCGGGATCGACGCGGGAGCGTTTCCCCCAATCTCCCACCACCACCACCACCAACACCTCCGCCGCCCTCGTTTCCTCTAGAATTTCGAAGAATTTCCATCTCCAAACCGGTAGTGCTGCAGCAACGCCACTGCGTGCACGGGTACGGGTACGGGTACCAGGGGTCCAGTCCAGGACCCGCCCTGTCGCTGTCCTGTTCTCGGTACAGCAGCAGCAGCAGCATCAGCAGCAGCAGCATCAGCAGCAGCAGCATCAGCATCAGCAGCAGCAGCAGCAGTGCCGCACCGGCGCGCCACGCCGTGTCCTATTCGCTCTAATTACACGGATTGTGGGAGCGAGGGGAGGGGGACGGTGTACAGAGAGGTACCCGGGCCCGCCCCGCCCCGCCCCGCCCCCGCGCCCGGTCCATCCATTGTTGCGCCCTTCGCGTTCACCAAAAAGACGGATGGGACGACGGTCTGGTCTGGGCCGAGCTGGACACGCTCGACTACCTGTCCGTCAAGCCTTGCCTCTTCGCCCGTCGTGGTCCTCTTAACGCCCAACTCGTCATCCTTTCAATCACGCTACCGCGCGCCTCGCTGGCTGAGATACAACAATGTAATTATTATAAGTCAGCGGGCGCGGCGCGGACCTCGGACAGGACGACGGACCTCCCCGGAGCGGAGCTGCAGGGGCAGCAGGACAGCCTGTTCGTCCTCCGGAGGTTAATTACCCGGAAAATCTTCCTAGGAGGAGACGATACGCCCTGCAGCTCGACCTTCCCTTCTCCTCCGGGCGCTGCGCAGATATTCCGGAGTCCGGCGCGTCCTTGGCCGCCGCCCCACCTGCGCCTGACACCTGCCTGGTCCGGCCGAGGGGGGAACACTCATACAAAATGTGTACAATGATTTTACTGATTTTTTATTTTTATTTTTCAAGGAAAATTTCTGTCACTTTTTGATAAATTTTGATCATTTAGCCCCATTTCTGAATTTTATCCTATTTTATCGTGCTTTTTTGTTCATTTTTACTTGATTTTTCGGATCTTCTGAATACCTCTTCTTATTTTGTTTTTATATTTTTAAAATGATTTTTTCTTTTGGCTGAACAATTTTTCGAAGTGAACCCCGCACCCCCCTTCTGGAGTCCGTCCTCCTCAAGAGGCTTTTGTCACCCGGGAGGCCGACTCCGACCTGCTGCTGGACTCCGGGGGAACAACGCGGTTGTCCCCGGAGCCGTCTGCCGCAGGTAATTCCCCCTCCCGGACAGCAAGTTTATACGACCGTCGATGTGGAGTTGGTTTCTTTTTTTGTCATCCGGACCGGAAGTGCCTTGCGCGCCACTCCAGCCCAGCAGCGCATCACCGTGAATCCGTATACCGCTGACTGGCCGGCCCGTAGCGCACAGGTAAGTCTCTACGGCCTGACAAAGCCTAGGGCCGGTCTTCTTGTTCGTTTCGGGGAAGGCGTGGCGTGGCGTGGCGGACCCTTCCTGGGCGCGGGTGAGGCGGGGGCGGCCAGGCGTGACGCGACGGGGCGCGCGCCTCAGCTTCACACCTTACGCCTCATCCATTCACACCTCCGCTGCTCTACTCGCCCATTCACACCCCGTCCCGTACCAGCAGCAGATGCAGATGCAGCGCGAATCAAGCGCCGATGCCTGCACTTCACCTCTGAAATTTTAGTACACCTCGTAATTCGGGAAAATTCAGAAAAATTTAGAAAACTTCAAGTAAACATTTTCACAAATTAACGAAAATTTACAAAATGTGTGCACTAAAATTCAAAGGTGTTTCTCCGTCGCTGCATTTTCATTTTTCTCGCGCGAAAAGTTTTCCTCGGTGCAGCAGGACAGAGATTCATCACCGTCGCTCTCTCTCTCTCCGCGGCGGCCCTCTCCGCTCCAATGGCCTGCTACTCACCAGACCCAGGAGGTGCGCACGGACAGCAGTCTGATTCAGAAGAGCGCTCTGCCCGGTCTTTCTCTCTCGCACCTATACGGGGCGCGCCATGAGTGCGAGAGAGACAGACCGGGGAGGGCGCTCTTCTGAATCAGTCTGCAGATCCTTGGGAGCTTTCTCCGCGGTGCGAATAAATGTCTTCCCTCAAGTTCAAATTAATGCACCCTCCCACCGCACCGGGGCGCTGTTGAGCGAAACGAAAGGACAGCTAAGACGAACTGCAACCGCGGCCGCCCCGCTTTGCTACGATTAACTCTGCTTATAAGCGTCTGTATTTTTTTTTCTTTTTCCTGCTTTTCGTCGCCCTCGTCCATCAGTCACACGCCGCGAGGCGCACAGTGCCGCGGGTTGACCTGCCCCAATTCCTCGCCGAGGTCCTCGCGCACAGGAAGTTGTCCGGCCCGGGCCGGGCCGCTCGACCGGAACATACGCAGTACAGCGCGAGCGTGTCCGGGCGGCCCGGGCCGGGCCCGACAGCGGGACGCGACAGGGACTCATCGGGGCCCTGGCCCGCGTACAGTACTGCGCTGCACAAGGAGTACGTAATACGGGGGTGAGATCACTCATACAAAATAAGTAAGTACAGTGATTTTGTCGACTTTTGATTCTTTTTACAAAACATACTAAACATTTTCTGTCATTCCATTACTTTTTCCTTTTTCAAATTTGTATTTTTTAATATTTTATTTCTTTTCGAGTTTACCGATTTTCCTGTAATTGGCTTCTTGCACTTCTTGATTTTATTTCAATTTTATAATTTTTAATTTTTAAAATGTTTTTTTTTGCACAATGATTTTTCAAAGTGATCACCCCTCGACGTAGTGGGACAGCAGCACAGCACAAGCACAGCGGCGCAGGGACCTCTCCTCTCCTCCCCGCTGGCGCGCAATGTATTCCGACCCCAGCACAGCCCTGCTGAGCTGAGGATGCATTCTCCGAACAAACACGACCCTATACCCTCTGCCTGCAGTCGCCAGCGGAATGCAAGCACACCGGCAGCAGCAGAGGACGGCACAGTATATTTTAAAGGGTCAAAAATATCCCGGAGATGAGGCGCCGCCGCAGCAGCAGCAGCACAATGGGTACGAGTCGCGGATCCGCATGCACGAGTCCTTCTCTCTCCTCTCCGCGTCGAGAGTATCAGCGCCTCGGCATCTCCCTGCCGGAGGGCGGGGCGGGGCGGGGCGGGGCACCCAGTGGCACACCACGCGGAGTGGAGCGGCAAAAAAGAAACGAGAAGAATGTAAATGATTTCCAAAGAGAGCGCGCGCGGCTCACTCGCTGGCTGCCTGCTCGGTCTGCCCGGCCCGGCCGGGCCGGCACAAAAAGAGACACGGACACCTTTCGTTTCGTTGTTTGCCGGCTACCTGGTGCTACCTGGTGGACAGAACAGGAGCCGCCAGGTGCGGGCCGGGCAGGGCCGGGCAGCCGGGCAGGGCCGGGGAGGCGCTGCTGCACTGGATATAAGAACCGCAAGTGGTTGGGGGGAATGAGAGGGACTGGACCCGACGTTTTGTTTGTGGAATCACCATCATCATCATCACCACCACGACCACCACCAGCATCATCTTGGACGGCCGCCGACAACATCATAGCGTTTTACCACAGCTGCGGCAGAGGCACTGCTGCTGCGGCTTCACGTGTTATACCGACTCTGAGAACGTAGCAAGAGCGAAGTTATTTTTATCGGATTTTGTTGATGAGATACGTTTGAGGGGTCCTGCACTATAAACTCAAGCGTCCACCGTTTTTTCTAATTTTTCTGTTTTTTTGGTGATTTTACTTGATTTATACTGATTTTTTGCTGATTTTTCTGTTTTCTTTTCTTGATTTTTTTCTGACTTTTTCAGGGTTAATCTGATTTTTTTTTCTGATTTTTGACTGATTTCGTTTTACGGTGTACACTGATTTTTTTTTCCCAGAGTGAAGGACACCTCGGGCACATTAGGTACATTGCAGTAAAAAGCAAACGAATCTTCCAGGACTGAATAAGGCAGTCCGCCTCATAGACGGCGCGGGGGCGGGCGCACGCATGTCACGCCGTCTTGAGGCAGGTTAGGTCGGGACTTAAAGAAGCGTTTATCATCATTCTGACGCGATCGATACGATAACGCGCCCGTCCCGTCCCGTCGGCACCGCAACGCCCCCCGTCCCAGCGACGACGGCCATGACACGATATGAATGGCTTCGATGCGTCTTAGAAAACGCTGCTGGCTCCCGCCGCTCGGCGCGGACTGACACTGACAAGTATCATGTAAGCCGTGCGGGGCGCGGGGGACGGGCCCGGCACCTCTGAGGAAAATGCCTCGAAAACTAGAAAACTACAGTATTTGCTTGGGTAATTTGCGTTTAATTTCGAAGAGAAACACGATGGGCGACGGGCCACATGCAGAGTATACGTGTGGTTGGTACCATTCGCCACCGGAGCGCCCCGCCCCGCCCCGCCCCGCCTCACCCCATCCCACCCCGTCCCGCCCCGCCGCGGAGCGGCAGCCGCCTGGGGCCTCTCCTGGGGGATAAACAGGACAATGACGACAAAATAGAGATGAAGAGACAAGAAGAGGAGGAGGACAGCGAGAGAAAGACAGAGAAAGGAGGAGAGAAGGAGAGGGTGAGGCAAGGTCACCCTGAAATGGAATGGAGTGAGAGGGGTGGATAACTAGCAGGAGGCGGGGCGGCGGGCCAGCGGCGCATGGCCAAAATGACGGCCAGTTTGGCACAACTCCACAAACCTACACTGCTCAGAGGAAATTGGCTAATGGCGCGCATGTTTGGCGTCAGAGAAAATAAATAAAAATAAAAGAGGATAGCAGATGCTTTTTTTTTTTCAACACAAAACTGCGAATCTACTATTTTCCATGAATCTGATAGGTAAACTTTCAGATCAGTAATTATAACTTGTGGAAAAGTCGCTCTACAGAACTGAAGTACACGCGGACTCGGCTCGGCTCGGCTCGCGTGCCGCGAGCAGGCACTCGACCGCAAGTTGAACCCTCGCAACTTCGCCTCACGCCGCCTCGAGATACGTAGCCGCCCCGCCCCGCCCCGCCACGACGGTCAGTAGGGCCCTCCTCGGGACCCGCTCCCCGCCACGCCACGCCACGCCACGCCTCGCCGGCCGGCTTCTGCTTTTTATGATGGCCCACAATTAGCTCATCACCAGGATAAACGCCTGCCGCCCTGCCCGGCCCGCTCCTTCCCCCTTTCCCTCTGAGCTGAACGGACCATTCATTTGGAAGCGAGTTGCTGCTCCGAATAATTGTTTCCGGCTCGTTTTCCGACCGGATTCCTCCGGTGGGTCCTGTCCTCCGGGCCCAGGAGGCCCGCGCGCGCGCGCGCTCACGCTTCTCTGAGAGGAATGAGCAAACGGATTGCCGCGGCCCAACTTATTCCGAAGAGCGCTTTCCTCGCCCTGTCTCTCTCGCACTCATGGGCTCCGTCGTTCAAGTGGAAGAGAGATAGAGCGAGGAGAGCGCTCTTCGGATTAAAGTCGGCTGCTAAGGGGAGCGGGTGGGGGAGGGGGGAACACTGCAGCAGCGCACTGCGATCAGCGTCGTGTCCGCCGTCGTCTGGCGCCCCAGGGGTCCTAAGCGCCCCGCCCCCACCGGAGAATGAGAAGGGGCTTCCGTGTTTAATTGCCAAACTGGCAACAACAACAACAACAGCAGCACACACGCGGCTATTTAGAAGGCGCACGCGTGACTATCGCCCCGCCCGCCCCGCCCCGTGCGCGCTTTGTTTACATCCGCTGATGCGTTCAGGACGCGCGCGCATGGGCGTGGGCAGGCCTGGGCAGGCCACGGACGGGCATGGGCAGGAGGGGAAGCTACTGTTGTTGGAGCCGGCTGTTTTCGGAGAAGCGCAGAGCGCAGACGAGAGGGAGAGAAGGGGTTGGGCGGGCGGCGGGCGGGCAGCAAGAGCATTGGCCGCCTGGGCGGAGTACAGTAGCCTGCACCCCGTGGACCCCGTGTGCTCGAGGAGGCCGTTGTGAGGGTGAGGGAGGCCGCAGGGCGGGGCGGGGCCGGCCGCGGCAACCGTATACACTGCTTCCACTTCACTACACACCGAGGGGTTGGCTGGGGGGCTCACTTCGAAAATTCATTGAATGCTGAAAAAATATCAAAAATATCATTTTGAAATTCCGAATGATCAAGAAAAAAATGGACATAAAACTGAAAAAAAAATTAAAAGGTCAGATATAGGGGGAAAGATCAAAATGTATCACAAAAAAATAGCAATTTTCCTTGAACAAAATTTATCATTAAGTGACAGAAATTTTCCTTGAAAAAAAATTATCACTAAGTGACAGAAATTTTCCTTGAACAAAATTTATCACTAAGTGACAGAAATTTTCCTTGATCAATCAAATGAAACATCAAAACAAAAACCATTGAACACATTTTGTAATGAGTGATTCCCCCCTCGCTACACACCTCTGCCCAGCCCGGCCCGGCCTCGGCCTCAGCTTGAGACTGACCAGGCCCGCGGCGCGGCAGCGCCCTGCTGCAAGCCTCACTCACTCACTCACTCCTCGCGGTGGTCGAAGAGGGTATAAGCCGCTGGGAAAAATAAAATCCCGATGTTATGCAGTACCGCGCGGCGCGGCGGCACGTGCCGGCCGGGCGAGAAATGTTCCGTCAGCGATTACAGTAAACTGTGCGAGGAACACGAGAGGGAAGCAGCTCTGAATTTTGGTGAACAAATTTTGTGAATTTTCGTGAAGTTTTGAGGATTTTTATTGAATTTTTGTTTAAATTTTAGCAAAATGAATATGAATGTTCCTGAATTTCTCTGAATTTTGAGGTGTACAAAAATTTTAGAGTTGTTTTCCCCACGGAAGAAGAACCAACAGCAACTGCCGCTATAACACATGCTGAAGCTGAAAGTTGAAGAAGCGCTTAACTCGAGCACGTGTGGCAACACTGGCGGTCCGGGCCGGGCGGCGGGTGTAGGAGCAGGAGGTGGGTGTGGGTGGGTACCGTCGTGTCACCGGTGTGCTGCTCCGCTACGCGGACGCGCTTCACCAACCGCAACCATTGAAGAGGCGCGGTGGCGTGGAGCGGCGTGGCGGTGCGGGCACCAGGCCCAAGCAGGGGTGCAGCGTCAACCACTACCACGGCACCCCTACCCACGTCGAACCGTCACGGCGCAGTGCTCCAAGGAGCGGACAGACATGACCCCTCCTGTGGCTCCGCCGCGCCGCGCCGAGCAGAGCTGCCGTCCGATTCCGAAGATCGCTGATCGCTCTCGCGCCTCCTTGTCCTTCCTAGTCGTACTCATGGGGTCATGGGGCTCTGCGCACACCGCCATAGGTGCGACAAGGACGGAAGCACGAGCGATCTTCGGAATCATGCGGCTGAGCCGAGGCGAGCATAGTGTTGTCCGATGCAGCGCTGCTGGCTGCTGGGCGAGGTCGCGAGGGGAGAGGACATCTCTCTCCCCCCCGCCCGGGCCGGGCCGATCAAGCAACGCGCCTCGCCCGCGTCTCGCACCACGACCACTACATCATCATGTTGACCCCCCGGAGCGCGCGGGCCCGGGCGAGGCCGGCCCGGGGTGGCACCCTTGCGTGCGTGCGCACGTGTGTGTGTGTGTGTGTGTGTGTGTGTGAGTGAGTGTTTGTTGCTTGCTGATGACGCATCAGCGCGCTGGGCAGGGCGGCGGTGCCCTCCCTACCCCGCACACCGCCGCCGCACCCTGCAGACACCCCGCTCGTCCTACCTCCACCCACCCACACCCCTCTTCCACTCCTTCCCCAACACCCCCTTCATCCTCCTCCTCCTCCTCCTCTCCCTCCTGTCCCCAATCCCCATCATCATCGGCTTCAGGCTTCGGGGGGCCGCCGGTAGGTTCCACAACCAGGACCACATATACGTACAGTACAAACAGGAGCAGGGCAGCAGCACCTCGCGTCCAGTATTAGTACGGTGCTCAGAGGGATGTAAGAGACCCGCAAAAGAAAGAGGAGGCGAGACCGAACCGAACCCGGCACGGCACTCTGCTGAGCCTCTGCGCCGCGCCGCGCCGGGCGAATAGGAAAGGAAACGGGGAGTAGGCGAAAAAAGAAAAAAAAAAAGAAAGAAAAAAAAACTGAAGCTTTTGTGCACCTCGTAATTCGGAAAAATTCGGGAAAATTCAGACAAATTCACCAAAAAAATTCAGAAAAAAAGTAAAAAAAAAATCACTGAAGGCCACAAAAATTTAGATAAAATTCAAGCACACCTTGACGAAAATTAAATAAAAATTCACAAAACTTCAAAAAATTTGTACACCAAAATTCAGTGTTGTTTCCACCTCGGGAATAGAAAAGGGAAAGGGTCTGCCCCTTGCAACGTTGTAGACCCGGACGCAAACTGCCGCACAAAAACCATTTCACACCGCAGACGCGGCGCGCGCGGCGCGGCGGTCAAAAGACATTAGCCCGGCGGGCGCGCCTTAATTAAGCCCCGGTGCCTCGGAGGTTCCCCGCCACACCCCGCCCCGCCCCGCCGTTAGGTGCAAAACTTTCGTTCCCAGCCCTCCGCGCCATACTCTTTGGTGAGGTGGAGTGAGCCTGCAGTGGTATAGCCCGTGCAACGCGCTGAAAACATCTCAACCACTCTCATTGTTTTTAATTACAAAAATGCTAGTATTTCTCTGTCTCTTTTTATTTCTTTTTAAAATCCTCTCTTCTCTCCTTTCCCTCCTCGTTAAGTGCACGCCACTCGGGCCACGAGGAATGTTTATCTTGTTCAATATTTGAGGGCCCACCCTGCCGGGCGGCGGGCGGTGCGGTGCTGTGCGGGGGGCCGCAGCCGTCAGATTCAGAAGAGCGCTTTCGTATCTCCGTCCTTGTCACACGCATGGGCCTCGGCCAATGGGAGTGAGTGAGAGCGGGGCACTACAACACGATCTCCCGAATCTGGGGGCAGGGGGGAGGGCCGCACCCCGCCGTACACAGGAGGGATAAGACGCCCTTGGATTGCCGGAGCACGCGGCGGCACGGGCGCGGCGTGGGGCGGGGCGGGGCGGGGCGGGGTGGGGCGGGGCGGGGTGGGGCGGGGTGGGGCGGGGTGGGGCGGGGCGGGGTGGGGCGGCACGTAAAAGAGTAGGGCGGGCTGTATGGTGGGGTGCACGGAGCGGCGCGGTGGGCGGAGGACGCATAGAGACAGGGCGGGGGATGAGCTCCGCGGGCGTCTCATCGACATAACCCTGGGGAGGCGTGGCGGGGCGGGGCGGGGCGGGGCGGGCGGGGCGCGGGGCTCATCACACTAGCGCAGAGAGAGAGCCGCCGCGGCCAGCGCGCACGCAGCAGCAGCAGTGGGGGGACCGCGAATGAGATGCGAGACGCGCGCGACTTTATAGTTTGTGTTGACGCAGCACCAAGCGACCAGTCCGCGGCCACCCCGCCTCGCCGCGCCGCGCCCCGCCCCGCCCCGCCCCGGTCCGCCTGATATAATAAGATGCTCCCGAGATGGTCCACGCCGAGCCGAGCCGAGCCGCTTGGACGGACATCCATTATCGCGCAGACGGGACAAGGCGCTGCTGCCGCTGCAGCTGCAATGCTGCTGGTCATGAGAAACCATCAAGTCGTACACGTCGGCCGCGCTGCGCCGCGCCGCGCGCGCCGGCCCCGCCCAGCAGGCTGATTCAAAAGAGCGCTCTCCTCTCACTGTCTGTCTCTCTCGCCACTGATTGGGTGCGTCGCACAGGTGCGAGAGAGACGCTCTTGTGAACCGGACTGCAGCCCGCGGCACCTTGCGGCACGACACACTCGTGCGGATGCTGCTGGCAGCAGTTAGACCCTGCCCCTTATTCGCTCTGCTCGTGCGCTCCCCGCCCCACCCCGCCACGCCAGTTGAATCCGTTGAATCACGACGGGCAGAGCAGACAGAAGATGAACAGAACAGGAGCGAAGAGCCGGGCCGCGCCGGGCAAGTATTCTCTTATTTCCAGCAGCAACGCCACGCCACGCCGCGTCCGCGTCACGACCAATAGCGGCTGCCCGCGAGCACGCACGCAGCGGAGCGGTCCGCAAGGGACTCACGCAACTCGCCGGCGTGCCCGACAGAGTTACGATCGCCGGGATTGAGACGGTGTGGTTGTGGTGGTGGTGGTGGTGGTGGTGGTAGTAGTGATGGTGGTGATGGCCATGATAGGCAGCCGGGGCGGGGCGGTCCGCCGGATTAGAAATGCAGAGGGTGGTGCATGACCGAGAGGGGGTGGCCATGTCGGCAATGCGATTGTGAGGCCCGCCCCGCCTCAGATTGGGTACATGTTCGCCGCACCACTGCCGCGTTACGTATACGCACCGCGCGCGGTCATATCGCGCTCAAATTTTGCGGGTCGAGGGTGAAAGGTGATGAGAAGAGCAGCTGGGGCAAAAGTGTACTGTACTACTGATTATTCGCAGACATCTCGTCTCCCCACACTCGGGCGGGGCCGCCGGGGCCGCGGGCCTGACGCGTCGCGTCCAGCCGATCCATAGTCCCCGGCCAGGCGCCCGGCCCGGCACGCAAACCCCTCCCCTGAAGGAGTGGCGTAGGGGTAGGTGACCGCGTGATCGAAAGTCCAGCCCGCCTAATCACCCACGTTATGTGAACACAATCAGCATATGAGCAAACTGATCAGCGATGCGGTAACCCCCCCCCCCCCCCCCCCCCCCCCGTGGGGATCAGGACCCTCAGCAGCAGTGACCGTGCGCGTGGGACGGAGGGATAGTGAAAATCCCGAAGGGAAAATAACTCTACATTTTGGTGCACAAACTTGGTAAAATTTTGTGATTTATCCGTGAATTTTTGTGATTTCTTATTGATTTTTTCTGAATTTTTGCTTGAGTTTGCCTTAATTTTTACAAGTAATTTTGTGAATTTTCGTGTGATTTCTTGCACCACAGCCAACGCCAGCTGCACTTAATCAACAATCACATCTTCCTTGCCTTTAACCAACTTCTCGCGAAACTTCCTAGCCGGGAGGGGGGGGGGAGGGCTTGGGGCGGCGGCAGGGTGGTGCAGGGCCACCCCCGCGCTAGCCGACCCGGCGCGGCGGCGCGGCCCGGCGCCCTGGCGCCCACTACCGGCGTGCGGCGAGGCGAGGACCGCGCGACCCTGCGAATCCTGTAGACCATGTAGACCCACTCCACTCACCTCAGACAGATCCGCATCCTTCCTCATCTTATCGACGATCGATTCCTCGCCCAACTGCCGCGCGTCCAGCGCGACGACGGCCGCCACCACCAGCAGGGCCAGCGGCCCGAGCACTCCTTCGGCCCTCATCACTACCACACACACTCACACACTACTACACGACACGATCACTCGCGCTCGCGCACACACTCACTCACACACACATACGCGACGCACTGGAGCGGTTGGACGAGCTCCGCAGCGAACCACCCGCACGGCTCCGCTGCTCGCGACTTACTGCCGCCGCTGCCGCCTCTAACTTCATTTGACGGTGAGGACGAGGCGAGCCGAGCTCGGGCCGGCGGGCGGCGCAGCGGCGGTGGCGGCGGCGGCAGCCGCACCCTCCAGCCCGCCCTCCCCCCCTCCCCCCCCCCCCCCCGCCCCGCCGCCCGTCCCAGCCACCCCCCTCCAGTTCTCCAGTGTCGCCTCCAGCAGTCTGCTACCGGCGTCGCCCCCACCCCGTCGGCCGCGCGTGCGCCGAGGCGGGCCGCCGGGCCGGGCCGATACGAGCCGAGCAGCAGCCCAGCCGAACCGAACCGAGCGGAGCCGAGCCGGAGTGATCGGTGCGCGAGGGGGTGGTTTGGGCTGCGTCCGAAGGACAGTGTCCCCGTCTCGTACGCGTCTCCCTCGCTCGTCTCCGCCCCCGCAGCCCGGTCCCGCCCGGACGCGTTCGCAGTGGCGCAGGGGCCGCGGGGGTGGGTGGCGTCAGGCGGATAGAGGCGGTTACCGCCGCGCCGCGCCCACCTCCCCTGTATCTGCCTCCGGCACAAGCGTCTTGCCGCCCTTTCGGCTACAACATCCGGGTGCGAAAGAAAGTTTAGCAAACTTTCTTCCTCATTCTACATGGGACTCGGATGTTCTCGGCCGCCTTTCCGACGAGTTCAGATAAAACTGTTGTCACCATAGCGGTGCCTAAGTTTGGTCGCGAAATTGAGTCTCTCAGATGCAAGAACAGTAAGCTTTCAATTTGACACCTGGCTCGACGCTTAGGCGCAAGAACCGTCAGTCGTCAGGTGCGGATGCGACACAGGCAAGGCCCTTTGTCAGCTGCTATAGTGGGTATGATGGGGCGAGTGAAGGGGGAGGAAGGACTCCGCATTCTCGAAAGCATCCCCTCTGTCGGGAGGAGGGGGGGGGGGGTTCTAATCCCACCGGTGGAAGCCGTACGACGGCGGCGGTATGTCCCCTATTACACTAACAGAAAAGTGTTCCTCTTGCTCCACGAGAAGAGGTCCAGACGAGGGGGAAACAACTCTAAATTTTGGTGTGCAGATTTTGTGAATTTTCGGGTATTTTTGTGAATTTTCGTGAATTTTTATTAAACTTTTGTGGTTTTTTGCTGGAATTTTGCCAAGTTATTTTGTGAATTTTTGTGAATTTCCTTTGATTTCACTGAAATTTTTCTAGTTTTCTGATTTGCGAGGTGTACAAAAATTACGGAGTTTTGTTTCCCTCACCCTCGGATCCAGAAGAGGTCCCCACCACCACTCTTCCTTCTCCCCTTGCCCACTCGAGAGTGACGTTGATGGATCATGGAGGGATCGCTCGTCCACGTTGTCCTTCCCCCCCGAGGCGACCTCGCGGCGCAAAGAACTGCAAGGTGACGGAAACTCAAATGTATGCATCCCTTGCGACTGGCAGAAAGGAGCCACCGGGATAATGAGTGCATGGTACACAGACACCCATAAAGTAAGAGGAAAAGAAGAAGAAAACGCAGCCGGTGTCCTACTGATGGACTATAGAGGTGGAAGGGTAAGACTCTGACCCACCCCGGGGCCGTCTGTACCCCGCGCGAGGATGACAGGGGGTAAAGTCAAAGTCCCGTCCTTTAACATGGGGTAGTGACAGACGTGAATTACTCGCTCAGATTGGTTCTTGGTTCAAAGCCTCATTAGAGTGATTTTGCGTGGGAATGAATCCGATTTTGATTTGAGTAATATTTTTACAAGAACGACGAGAAGTCGCAGCTTTTAACAGTCTCATATTTAATATTCATCCATTGCATATCCACATCATATTATACATTCTTTATATGCAGCATGCGTACTTACATGTACATAATTGGGTACACAAAACACACAAGCATACAGTTTTATCATTTTCTAAGACAGAATAATTTAACACAATGTGGTCTAGCATAAAGTCCACAGAAATAATAGAGATGAAGACAAGAAATGCAAGAACCTGGGGGCAGTCTTGATATGAAAAACAAAAGGAAAACTGTACTTTTTAAAAGAAGTTTTCTATACCTCATTCAAGCAGACATAATATAAATGGCATTCATGAACTTACACACTTTTAAATTGCAAGCAATGCCACAAAGATTATCACATGGAATTTTGAAAGAGTATGGAAAGCTTATCCTTTAGTATGTGGCATGCTGACATAGAAGTAAATAAATGGAAATACAACTCAAAACAGACAAGTTCAATGAAATAAATATTTATCACAAACTGTACATGATGGCTAAAATCATTGCAGGAGCAATGTTGTTATTTTCTTATTAACTAACAGTATAGACACTTTTGTGGTGGTCTTACTTAGTTATGTGTTTCTTAAAATGTAGAAAAAATTGAATTGCGTAGACACTGCAAAGTCTTTGTTCACTTGTATGTACCGAAATGAGAAGTATTGTTTGCATATCTTCTGGACACTGAACACCACAACTATTTTGTTACTCCACTTTTCTTCTGAGACGTTCTGTTATCTTCAGCCGATGAACAAATTTTAATTGCAGTGAACAGATACAGAGCAGCACTTTCCCGGCAGCTTGCAGTGTTGTAAGGGAAGAGTTTATCACTCAATTTGTATTCTAATATTTATACACAGCATGAGCTCTATAACACTCAAGATAGAGATATTATGGATGTCATGATAAATGTTGGAGGTATTTTTTCTTCAGGATTCAAAAGGGTTTTGATAATTCTGTGGATCATGCAAAGAACTTTAATACAACTTTTCCTCTCTTATTGATAAAGAATGATACTTGCTGTGATCAAAATTCAGATGATTTCATTTGCTGCAGCAGATGACACAAATAAAATCAAGGCACTGACTGGAAAAGACATTTGGTTCCGACTCTTAAACTATCTTGCCCTTCAGTTTTCGAGCACATCATCATGGCCTCACAACAGTGACTGAGTCCAAATTTTTAGACCCGTACCTACACTGGCAAAGAATTAACAAAAGATAAAAATAAAATAAAAAGCTGTCGTCATTAATAACTAATAAAAGATAAATAAAGACATCAATACTGAGGAATACTAAATGACAAATGTTGTTTCATCACACTGTTGAAGCTGAGAGAGAGATATCAAGACTAGGAAGTCCATAAGAACAGGAAATGTTTGGTTTACTTAATGTCAACTTATAACAAGGAACTAAAGGTAAATATTTTCTTACCCTCAATTTTTTGTACATGCCACGTAGGGTAACTAGTAAACATTGCACCTCATGAGTAAAAAACAAATCACATAAAACATGTTAAGTACATAAAATTAGAAATAATAATGACTAAATTTGTAAAAGCCACTAGTTTTCTCGGAAGTCCTGACATGACTTGTCTTCATGTTGTCCATTTATTCACATATGAAGTAATTATCCTTTTTGAATGTAGGCACTTCACAATTCTGTCATAACTCAGAAAATAGCACAAGGCTTGAGCATTTTTATTTTAGATTAGAGAAAAGAGTGTCACTGATTGCAAAACAGACAAGGATAAAAAGAATCACAAAACATACAAAAAGGAATGAAAAAATCATTGCAAATACTGTTGATGGAGTTGTGCATTACCTTCACAAACAATCATTTGATTCTAAAATCAAAGTAGTCTAACTGTTCAAATAAATGCAATTTTGAGTCACAAAATACACATATTGAAAACCTAAATATGAAAAAAGATGCTGGTATTTCATTTCTTTCAAACTCATTTAAAGAAGAAGAAAAAAAGGGAAAAAAAACAACATGTTTTTGATAAAAATTTAAAATTTGACACATCTCTGTTTCACTTATGTACATCTGCATATTGTCCGTCAGTAACATAGTAAAGCAAAGCAACAAAGCAGAATTCAAAGGAATGCGATATGTTCTAAAATTAAGTTATAAAAAGTGAAACTCTGAAGATACTTCCAGTAACAAGTTCATCAGAGAGGGTTGAGGCAGGTGAGAGGGCATGAAAACATGAGCGTACGGTTCGGTACAACCGTAAACACAATCGTCATACTAAACCATCATCTCGTTTAAGGTTGATGTTCTGTTCAGCACAGAAGTCTCGTGTCAGTGGGAGACAGTTAAAGTAGGTACAAATTTCGCAATCATACACAGGAATAACATAAAATAGCGCAATCAACGCAGCAAAAAGGAATGTCGAGGACAACAGACACACCCAGATTAGAGCTATTTTGCGCTGCCTGTCATATGGCCCGAATGACACAAAGGGTAAGAGAGCATATGATAGTAAGAACCCAAATATGAATCCAAAAACATGTGCGTAGTTGTCTACCCAGGGAAGAAGACCAAGCACAAACAACAATAAAGTAATACCCAATAACTTAAAGAGTGCATGTGAAGGCCTTTTTAACATGGGCCACACATTCAGTACTTCCACAATGAGACAGGCTAACAGTCCAAATTGAGAACCAGCAGGACCCACCTTTGACAAAGGAGAAAAATTAGTGTTGTATTACAATAATAATAATTTCAAACAGTAAAACAGATTGCAAGAGATGACAGAAATCAACTTACCTCTGCTCGGTATGGAACAAATATGGCACTTGCAAGGTTACCAGCTACACCAGAACCTATGTATATACACCCAATACGGAAGGCTCCAGTGAGCTTCTCTAAATCTCTCATCAAAAAATACTGAATTACTATGGTTATCACCAGATGGAACAACCTAGAAAGACCAAAAAAACAAAAACAAAAAAAAAAAAAAAAAATAAAAATGATCAGAGCTCAAAGAGAAAGAGATAAAAGGGAAAAATTTAGGAGAAACTGAATGTTACCCTGCATGAAGAAATAATGATGTCCAAAGCCGATAAAACTGATCTGGAACTTCTGGAGTGTAAAATGGCAACATGCCACACACATCATCCAAGCAGGAAACCTAATTGGGCAAGGAAGAGAAATAATGTGATGAATATCAATAGCAAAGAGGACACTTTTCAAATTTTTGACAAATTTTAGCTTTGAGGATATTACCTGGGAGCACAAGGATGCTTCTTCATGGAAGTACCCTCTCACAAAATCACAGTATTCTTTTGTAGTGATCTCACATGAGCCATGAATTCCAATACAACATGGATGACCTATGACTTCACACACCATATGCTCAGCTGCTTTATCTTTAGTCTGGAAGCGTCTTTGAGGAGGCCCTCGTGAATTTGTCTTTCGACATATTGGCCACTTTGTGATGTCATCTGGCCACTCAAATGGTGCTATAGACGCTGGTGCCTCACAATATCTTTAAATAAACAGAAAACGTCACATTAATAACTAAACTTTAAGGTTCTATAATATGATGATTGTCCCATACATACTTTGGATCCAAACCACAAACGGAACCAGATATTCGGCCTCCTGGCCCTAAATTTCCAGAACTCCACTTCTTCCATAATTCAATGGTGTACTGTAATTTAGAAGGCAAACATAATTAAGTCAACAAGAAGTGAATGTTTCCGAACTGAGGTTTCCAAACACATTTACTGTGGTGCCATTGCCATTCCAACCAAAAAGTGTTACTGAGAACTTCTCACACAAAGCAATAGTTGCTGCAATTCACAGCCAGATACACAGGAGTTTTCCTTGGAAAATAGTATAATGAAAATAAATTCATCCAATTCACAAAAATGCTTCATCTCAAAATTTTGGGAAGGATTTAAAACTAGTGAAAACAAATACAACAAGAAAACAAAGCAAAACATTTTAAGGGTGAGGAAGGAGGAAAATGTTTAAAAAGTATTCAAACGTATTAGGTTAGAAAAAAAAAAGATATAGGTAATTTAAAAAATAATCTATCCTAAACCTAATGATGCATCTACTACTTCCATGTAATTCAATCTATACTCTCATGTTCACACTTGACATACCGGTGATCTCGTTCCACGAGGTAAGACCAGCAAGGGAAAAAAGACAGCACATGTTCTCATATTTGCCTCATTTAACGGCATCATGTAACATTGACCCTGACTACTGAGAAGTAATTTTTAAGTCCACAGGTAATACTTACTGAGCAATCACTTCTCGAGCTCTGAACACAACCAGACTCATCATTTCTAATACAACATGCTGTGTTTCTTTCTTTCATTCTACTTTCTTCTATCTCTTTGAGAATTTTTGCATCTTTTCTCATGCAAGGTCCAAATTTGGCTCCAAGATGTATTAGATCCGCCTGTCGTAAACAATTAATGGCACACTGAGTAACAGATACAGGAGTAAACAAAACATACAACACATGACTTCCATATACTTACAGCTCTAGGACCAATCCAAAAGTTGGCTGGTTCTGAATAATCAACTTGCTTGAGAGCGAGACTGGTAGTTAAGACCTGTAGAAGAAAAGGGAATAATTCAAATCTTAAAAATATGAAAAGGATAAGGCACGTTTTTTTCTAAGCATCGGCAAAACTCACCAAGCCAGAGCGCTGAGTCAAGTTAATCCCGATCGTTCCAAACCCGTAACAGGCAATTGAAATAATAAGAATGAGGATTTGCACGGTGGTGACCCAGTAGGTGAAGTACGGGCGGTGGTCTTCCAGGTCCTCCAGCTGCTCCCTGACTTTCGGTTGCCTCGCCACTGATCGCTTCACGGACCGCCTGGAAGCAGCAAAAGCAGAGACGCGCACGTTCAGCGACAGGCGGCTCGGCAAGCGCCTAAAGGTAGGCAGCCCATCCAACACCCGCGGTCCCCGGTCCCCGGTCTCCGGTACTCACCCGAAGAGCCGGCCCACGACGCCCATGCCGTACTGCCGCCTGTCCGAGTTGTCCCGGACCCTGTCCACGAGCGGGGCCTGCATCCTCCTCAGGCCGACCTCTCTGCAGGAGCCCTCGGCGCGCAGGTCCTCCGACCGGCCCGCCCGCGGCGTGGCCCTCGTCCAGCACCTGTCCCTGGAGCCGGAGCCCGAGGGGTAGCCGCCGTGGTAGCCGAGGCCGGCACCGGCGTCAACCGCGTCGCGCAGGTGCAGGTGGTCGTGCTGCGCCGAGGCCGAGGCCGAGGCGGACGGGTCCAGCAGGTGGCTCAGCTCACCCGCGCCCGGGCCCGCACCCGGGACCGCGCCGTCCAGCCCCGCCGGCAGCTCGCGGGAGTCCTTGGTTACTTGGTCGAAGAAGGGCTGCGGAACCACGGGTTACAAAGTAAGTCACCAGAGACTTTCAGCACGAGAGGAAAACAACTCCGAATTTCGGTATACAGTCTTTGTGAATTTTTGTGAATTCTTCTGAGTTTTTTTTTCTTTTTTCTGAATTAATCTGAATCTTTCCCGAGGAGAGAACAACTCTGAAATTTTTGCACCCCTCAAAATTCCGAAAGATTCAGGAAAATTTAGAAAAGTTCACACGGCTAAAATTCAAGCATATCTTTTAAAAAAATCAATAAAGACTATAAAAAAAAAAAAATGAAAAATTTAGAGTTGTTTCCCATTTGATTTTTCCGATTTTTTCTGCAGTTCTCTTATTTATTTTTGCATTACTTTGTGTGATTTTTTTTAGAGTTGTTTCCCTCCTCGCTTTAACATGTTCATACCAGGGGCGTACGCAACATCCCCAATTACACGAGGGATTGCGACCACACCGTGGTCACGCCGCGGACACTACTGGGCTGCTCAGCTCACCTCCTGCACCGAGTGCAGCCCGATGGTGGGCGAGGGCGTCCGCAGCCGGCCGTCGTCCAGGGTCACCTGCGGCACCGTGGACGGCTGGATGGACCTCGACAGCGTCCTGGACAGGATGGGCTCCCTGGCGCGCTGCCTCGCCAACCGCTGCAGAACAAGCAGACGACAAGCACGTGGCGTTAGACATGACGTGGACGTGGTACAGAAAGGCGCGCAGCAGGCGCGGCGCCACCCCTAAAAACCCCTTCCCTCCCACCCAGCCCGAGAGAATCGCACTCCACAGTTTCACTTTTGCTCGAGCCGACCCCGACGGAGGCCTGCTGATGGGCTGGATGCTGAGTGCCCCCAGCTCCCGCCCCGCGGGCCACGGCTGTAATTTATCGCTGCGGCATACAAGCAGTGCGGTTCATCTGCTCTCAAATGAAACAAAGTGCGGCGGCGGCGGCGGCGAACGGAACTACAACGAGGCCGGCGCGGGGCGCGCGGGGCGCGCGGGGCGGGGGAGTAAATATGCATGAGCTGATGCGGTGTGTCGTTACTCGCTTCTTCCTTCCCGCCAAATTGTGTTATTTATTCATAGTGCTCGCTCAGCTCAGCTCTGCAACGCCGCGCGCGTTGTTGGACCGAAGAGGCTGGTGCCTCCGGGGCGCGGCGGGGCGGGGCGTTCGCGTTCAGCCGTCTGATTCCGAAGACCGCTCGCTCTCGCGGCCCCCGTCCTTGTCGCACTCATGGGGCCCTGGCAACCCGACATAGGACACCGCCACAGGTGCGACGAGGACGGATGAGGCGCGAGAGCGATCTTCGGAATCAGGCGGCAGGGGAGAAGTGGCACACACTCTTTACTCTTTACCTCCACGGGGACGGCGCTCCGCCACGAGCGGTGGGTGAGACACACGCCGAGCACAGTTTCGCTGAGTCGGAGTGAGTGGTGGGAGTTTGAGCGGGGGGAGGGGGGGGGTGTAATGTACCTTTCTTGCCTCTCGAATGTAATTTACGCCCTACTCGCACAATCCAGCACTTGGAGGATGGGGCGTCGGGGCGGGGCGGGGGGCGGGGAAGGGGTGTTGGATGTCACGGCGGGGATAAGGGGCGGCGGGTCGTTGTTGACAGGCGGAGGCCGGTCCGGCCGGAGGGCACAGGCACAGAGCACAGCCCCGGGGAATCGTGCCAGACGGTTTCGCACAGGGAGAAGCGGGGGCAAGGGCAGGAGGGAGGGGGTTGGTCAGGGGAAAGGGTTGATGGAGACTAAAGCCAAAAAGGCCCCCCACCCCCTACCCCATCGCTCTCGCGCCGAGGCCGAGAGCCTGAGTGCAGCACAGTTCTGAGGACACAGTCGAGAGACGTGGGGTGGGGTAAGGGCGGTGGGGCTGGGGGTACAGGGGGCGCGCAGGACTGCTGAGAATAAAAGGGCTAAAAGGGGTGCGGGGTGGCGCGCTCGTGAGGTCAGGATGAGGAGGGGTTGGGCGCGCGGGGTGGAGTACATCACCACAATAACAAGGAACCCCCTCCCCCCCCCCCTCCCGCATCCCGCCCCTTTGCACTGCTCCCTTCCATTTAGACTCTCGCGGAAACCCGAAAAGAACTGCTGACTACTCCTTTCATTTTAATTTTCGGGCCGAGTGCGTTGAGTTATACCGGGGGGCGGGTGGGTGGGTGCGGGTAGTAGGGAGGGGGGTGCGTGCATGATACACAGCGAGGCGTTCACACAAAAACAACAACAGGTCGCGCGCCTGGAAAAATAAAAATTGCCTCGGGAATATTCATGTTTCAACGAATTTCAGCGCGGGCGCGGGCGTGTACCACCACGGGTCGTTATTGTTTTTGCCTCGGCAGACCGCGAGCCGGCCCCCACCGCCCGGTCCGCTCCGACCTCACATCGGATCGCAATGTGTTGACTGCGGGATGGTCCTGTGGACGAGGTCGGGCGGCGGCTGCGGTGGCAGCGCAGGGCGGGGCAGGGCGGGGCAGGGCGGGGCAGGGCGGGGCAGGGCGGGGCAGGGCGGGGCAGGGGCAGCCGTGTTCACTCGAAAAACACCACGTAACAACAGAAGGGGGAGGATAGAGGGGGGAGGGGGGGGAGAGGAGAGAGTAGAGGCGTGAGGGAGGAAAAAAATAATTGGGCAGGATCGATGTGTCGTTTGGCCTCCCCTCCCCTTCGTTCTCTCCCGGGGCGGGGCGCGGGGCGGGGCGAGGCGGGCCGAGCCCTGGTCCGGGTCCGGTCCACAGCGGCCAGGATGGCCGACGATGCCGTCCCGTTAGCGCAAACAGCTTTAGCTTAGCTTTACACATTTCGATGCTAATCCGAGCCTGCAGACAGGGGCGGGGCGGGACGGGGCGGGGCGGGGCGGGGCGGGGCGGGAGTCGACGCTCGCTGCTGTTTTGGACTGTTTTGACTTTGCCGCTGATGCCAAGGCGAAAGCGGGGCGGAGCTGGGCGGGTTGGGGGTCCCAGCAGCACGCGTTAGCGGCAGTAGTAGGCCAGCAAGTAAGGACAGAGAGACAGAGAGAGACATACAGCGAGATACAGAGAGAGAGAGAGAGAGAGAGAGAGAGAGAGAGAGAGAGAGAGAGAGAGAGAGAGAGAGAGAGAGAGAGAGAGAGAGAGAGAGAGAGAAACATACAGCTCTCCCGGTCTCGCCTCGCCCCGCTCCCCGCTCTACCCTGCCCGCCCGGGCACAAGAATTATGTTGCTCCAACAATCTCATGAATTTTACTGATGCGAATTATGCTAATGTCTAAATAATGCCTCCGACAAACTAAGCAGCCGGGCGAGGGGCGTCGTCGCCGTGCCTTGCTCCGCGACCGCGGCCGATGTGACCGGTTGTCCTCCGCCCCCGCCGCCCTGGCCGCCCCCACCCGGCTCAGCCTCTTTTCCTTTCGCACACAGCTCGATACTCGGCGGCGTCGCATATCACAATATTTTATCGGCGACCGGGACGTGGCGGGGTGGGGCGGGGCGGGGCCCTTCTGAGACTGACTGGAGCGCATGGAGGAGGAGCAGGGTGATGTATGATGGCCCTCTACTTGCGATTTATTTTTCATTCACATCCCAAATAATTTTCTGCGCCCCTTTTACCCCTCCCGGTGGCTGGCGCAGCGTTCCTCAGCGCGCGTGCTTCACGCACACTCTACGCTGGCTGCATAGGCGCGGGGGCGGGGCGGGGCGGGGCGGGGCGGGGCGGGGCGGGGCGGGGCGGGGCGGGGGTGGCCGCCCGCGGCATTCAGACGGTTTCAAATGCTACTGCTCTTCTTTTGAAAGAAAAAGGAGCCAACCAGGCTCCCTTTTTCCATCTCACTTTCCCCCCCTCTCTCTCTTCTCTCTCGCTCTCTCTGTGTCTTTGTCTCTCCACGTTGCTGCAGGCCTCGCCGCGCCCCGCTGCGCGCACAGCAACACACTGTTCCCGGCGCTTGGGAATGCGCGTCAAGTATGCAGCTGGGCGCGGTACGGTACGGCCCGCGGCCCTGCAGGGCGGGGTGGGGCGGGGCGGGCGGGGCGGGTTTGGGTGGGGTGGGACCCGACCCCTGCTCACCGTGCACACGGGGGATGAAGCCGAGCGGACGCCGGCTGGGCCGGGAGCTCTCATCCAGTTCCACTAATGGTGTTCCTCTGTTACGCCCTCATTACAACCCCCCCTCCCCTACGCCCCACTCTCCTCGCCCCTCCCCCGCTTTACCCTCAGCCTTACTAACCCCTATACCCCCCATCCCCCCTCCGTCCAAGCTTGCTACTCGACGACGCTTTACCGTCTGGCGCAGGTGTGACACATACACACACACACACACACACACACACACACACATACACACACGTATGCAACACTCTAACCCATAAGTTGAAGGAGGCGGGGGCGGGACCTCCCTCCTCACACCCCTCAGCACCCCCCCCCCTCTCCCCCCCTTCCCGAACGGTAGGTGGTTGGAGCCCTTGCTGGCTCATGAGTTACGCGACACCTCGGCTTTGGCAACCTGATTCAGAGTGACACACACACATAGAACAGTGACACACATAGTGACACAGAAAGTGACACAGTGACACACCAAGGGGGAAACAACTCTGAAATTTTTGTACACCTCGTTATGCAGACACATAACAAAAGTATAACAATTCCGAAATTACGAAAAATTGCAAAAATCTACAAAAAAAATTCTTGGAAAAAATTAACATTTAAAGCACCAAGTGCAAAAACTTCATCCAAAATTCCAAAAAAAAAAATCACAAAAATTCGTTAAAAAATTCAAATAATCTGTACACCAAAACTCAAGAGTTGTTTCTCCCACGTAACACACAGTGACGCACACAGTGACACGGCACACTCACCGACACGACGTAGGCCACTCCGCTGAAGGTCATCTTGGCCACGGACTCTTTCCGGCGCACGGTCGCGTCGTCCAGGCGGGCGGAGTCCGTCACGTCCTGAGGTCCGGAGAGCGGCAGCACGTCCGGCCGCGCCAACCGCGACTGAGAGAAACAAAAGAGGGAGAGAAGAAAAGGTTAAAAAAAAGTTCGTGGTGGAAATAAACTCCGCGCCAAAGTATTATGTGAGGTTCTCCATTCAGATAGGTATAGTCCGAGGGGGAAATAACCGCTGAATTTGGTGTATACAAATCTCGTGAATTGGATGTGAATTGCCTTTGAATTGGCTGTGAATTGGCTTGAATTGCCTATGAATTGGACTGAATTGGTGTGAGAATTGGCTAGAATTGGGTTTGGTGGATTGGCTTGAATTAGATTGGAATTATTAGATTTGAATTAGATAGATTGAATTTATTTGAACTGGACTAACTTTGTTGAATTTGTGGTGTTTACTAAGTCTGAGGTTATTTCCCCCTCGGTATAGTCTGCTCGCCTCGCCTCGCCTTCGCCTCGCGCCGTCTGTGCGCGCGCGTCTCCGAGACGCCGTGCCGGTAGGCAACCCGGCCGCACGTCTGCACTGCGGTACAGTCTATCTGCAAAGAGCGCGGCGCGGGCCTTTGGAGATCGGGCCGGGCCCGGCCGGGGCTCAATGTGAAGAGAAGAGTAACGATGCTGCTTTCTTCGTCCGTCCAAACCCGGACCTCAGAGACCTGCTGCTGCTCTCGCCACCGCCTCGCTCCACCGCCTTGCTCTGTCCAGCCAGCTGATTGAGAGGATCGCTCTCGTGCAATCCGGATGCGCAGCGAGGGCGCAGGCCTGCCTGCCGACTGGTTCCAAATATCGCTCTCGTTTCTCGATGCTTGTCGCACCTATGCCGGTGCCCCATGTTGGGAGTGGCAGGGCCACGTGAGTGCTACAAGGACGGAGGCGCGGGAACGATGTTCGGAATCGGACGTCTGCCTGACGTGCACGTGGAGCACAGCCATGAGTGTGAAAAAGATAGTCGCGAGGCGAGAGCGATCCGCCGAGTCAGTCGGCACTCGGCACGCGTACGTATGGCCTGCGCCTCTGCCGACTGATTCACAACATCGCTCTCATGCCGCTATCCTTGTCGCACTCATGGAGCAGCCCCATCCCCTAGACAAGACAACTTCGTGAGTGCGACAAGGACAGAGAGGCATGGGGGCGATGTTCTGAATCAGCAGCCGGCTGCTTGCCACTCCTGTGCGCTTCCTTTTCTTTTTTTTTCTCTTTCTTTTTTTTCCCTCCGTTTCCTCTCACTATTCGCGCGCCTTCTCTCACGCAAGATGAGCGAGGTAAAGAGGGAAAAAAAAATCACCTCTAACAAAACAAAAAAAAAAACAGACCACGCGACCGTGACCAAAAAGTTCCGGAGCGCCGGAACTTGAAAGCAGATGATACGTATGGTAGATGTCCCTACGCCTCGCAGGCTGCAGGGAAGCGGAGCGCTGTCGCGCTGGGCTAGGAGGGGGGAGGCGCGGGGCGCGGGGCGGGAGGGGGCATCGGCCCGGCCGCCCGGCGGCCCAGCGTCCCGAGAGGTGGCGTAGAGTGGCGGGGCGCGCGGCGCGCGGCGCGCGCAACGCGCAACGCGAAATTTCCCCCCTTGTATATAATATAATGCCACACTAGCTGCTCTCTGCTCGCTGCGCTGCTCTCTGCATACTGCTCGCTGTATGACAGTACAAGCAGGCTGATACCTTCGTATCATCTGCTAAAAACGTAGAAAACAGAGAGGCTGGTGTTGGCCCGCGCTCACCTGGCTGTAGGGCGTGGACGGCGTGGCAGGCGTGGTGGCCAGCGAGGGCGTGAGCGCGTACTCGTCCTTGAGGTCGCCGTAGCGGCGCGCCGCCAGCCGCTTGCGCCGGTCCACCCAGCGCGCGCGCTGCGCCACCTCCTGGGCCGCGTCCACGCCGAAGAAGGCCGCCGTCTCGCGCTTGATGTAGCTGGAAACAGGCAGGAAATAACAAGGGGTGGTTTGTGATAAAAGCCATAATACCAACAACAACAACAACAAAAAGTGGGGGTTAGGAAGAAAGGAAGTGGGGGGAAAAAAACGGAAATAGGAAAAAATTGGGCACCGTAAAGCCTCTTTTCCCGCGCGTGGTCACATCTCCTTGTCCTGTTTCTCTACACCAGCCCTTCCCCTACCGCGTCTGAACCACCGTTCATCTTATTTTTTTCTCTTTTTTTTTTCGTCACGACCGGGCTTGGTTCGGGAGAACGATGAGCGAGACGAAATAAAACAAAAGGCGGGGCCGGGACGGGACGGGGCTGGGGCTCTTGGGTGAGGTCCTGGCTGCCGCGCGCCCGCTGCCGCCGCCCGCCGCCACCGGCCCGGGAGAAAGGAAACCATTTCAGATGCCCCCGGGGTCCGGGAGGAGCGGCAGTAGCGGCAGTGGCGGCAGTGGCGGGAGCAGCGGCAGCCACGTCCCTACCCGCCTTCTTCCCTCATCAGAGTGTCGCAGACACATTTTCCTCTGCTTTGCCTGTTCCGCGCCACATCGTAAGAAGAAGAGGAGGAAGAAGAAGACACCCCGGCAAACTACCCCCCGACCCCCCTCCCCTCCACACGGCGCAACGAGCACCACCGCGGGATGCTGCTAGCTAGCCATCCCCGGACGGGGCGGGGCGGGGCGGGGCGGGGCGTCGCGCCCTAAGAACTACATTATACATTCAATCTCCCTGGCTTTGGGCCCCGCAGCCCGGCCCCGCCTGCCACTCCGCGCGGCCTCGATCTAATGCAGGTTGCGGCGGGGCGTGGCGCGGGGCGCGGGGCGTGGCGTAGCAAGGCGCGGGGTGGGGTGTGGTTCGCTAACGCGAAACCTCCTTTTCCCCCCCACATTTTGGACTGCTCCTCGTCCAGTCACCACAACCTAACCTACTTTCCCAGGGTTAAATCTTGACCGTTTGTCAAATTCCGTTTTTTTTTTTTTCAGAATGTTTTTTTCGTCAAACTACACTTCTTGGCCCAGAAACACCTAAAAATTCTAACAGCCCTCATGATTTTTTTTTTGAGGGCGTGGGGGTGGGGGTAGTCCACCCGAACGTTTCCGCGCACCCCTCTCTCTAACTCACTCACTCTCTCTCACACACACACGCACACTCTCTTTCACTCACTCACACCGTGCACACCAAACACACACACACAGACACACGTCCCGCTCGTATGTGCTGTAAGTTTGCGGCCCAGTTTGCAAGACTTCCGGGTCTAAGCCCCCGGTAACGGCGGGAGTAAGCCCTCGGCGACGGACGGGCGGGAAGCCGCCGTGACGTCGGCATGGTGACGCCGCCAGCCGCCAGGCCAGGAGCCATATGTGCTAGTGCGAGCGGGAGAGCGATAGAGAGAGAGAGAGAGAGAGAGAGGCACTGTGTCTCTAATCAACTAACTCTCTCGCACCATTGTTCCTATACCGGGAGCTCCTGCTCAAACTCTCGGGACCCGCGCGCCACCACTCTCGCTCCCCCAACCCCTTCCCCGCCCTCGAGTTCACGGTGCTGATGGTAGCGGTGGTGGTGATCAGCCCCCCCACCCCCTCCCACCCCACCCCACTGTCTCCCTTCGTCCTCCTACCCCCTCTGAGCGCCTGGAAGTTATGCGACCCGGGACACACAGATGTTCCCTCACACTGCGCGGCGCCCCCTATCCTATCCACACATATCAACCCCCGTATTTTGTTTTTTGGCACCCATTTCCTTCAAGATTTGCGCCCTCTGGAGCTCACTAAACTCTCGAAAAGGGTGGAAAGGCTCACTGCAAACCTTACGAAACGCCTCCCCCCCCCCACCCCCACCCGGGCCCCGCTCCGCCCCATTTACAGCCAGGGGCGTAGCTAGGGGGCGCGCAGCAGGCTGGTGGGATTACTGCAACGCGTCCAGGCTCCGCGGAGCCAGGCGGGGCGGAGGCGGGACGTGCCGCAGCCGCACCCTGGGGGATTGTTTCCTCGAGTCTCTCTCTCCGTCTCCCTCGCTCTCACTCAGTCACTCTCTCTCGCTCTCTCTCTCTCTCACCCTCTCTCTGCTCACCGGCAGCCGAGGTGAGAGGCGGGGCGCGTGCACTGGCAACAGATTATGTTCCGGTCGATTAACTTGGAGGGGTCCTAATATCTTGAGCCCTGTTTGTTTTCCGATTCCGCGAGCTGCGTGGCCGTGGCGCGAGGTCATGTTTCTTTCCTCTTTTCCTCGACGCTCGACGGCGCAGATTTAGAAGCCGAACGCAGGAGGGGAGGGCCCGTGGGCTCGCAGTTTCACCCTGACCCCGGCCCACGTGCTCGACGTGCGCCCCTCCCTCGTCGCGACACGGCACACGGCCTCGATGTGCCTCTTCTTCAATTTGGGGCAAGCAATTGAAACAAACAAACAAACAAAAACTCCTCCGGGGGTGTAAGTTGATTCAGCAGATACCAAAAAAGGACGAATCGCTACATTCGCTTCCCAGTGTCACGGCGTTCTAAAAATCCACTTCTCGGCCCCTCGCGGGGCTATACAACGTGCATTAGAGGTAAGAAGGGGAGAGGGAGGTAAAAATACTATGGACCCAAATTGGTTTTAGGTCAGAAACTTCATCGGAGCTCATAGACTACCATAATATTTGTAACCCCTGCTGGGTATTTTTATACACTTGGACTATGTTTATCCAATTTACGGCACTAAGAAAAAACATCTTTGTAGATTTATTTACGTGCAATAATAAATCGTAAAAAGTTTGAAATTCGATTGCAGCTGTATGGTTTGCAGTAAATTTACAAAAGTTTCGTAAGTCTGCTGTATACACTCACTTGCGGACGAGCTCGGACTTGGACTGCTGGCGCTGCAGGCGGTGTCGCGAGGGCCCCGCGCTGCCCGCGCCGCCCGGGCACGGCTGCCCCGTCGACATCCTCCTCACGTCCGAGAAGGACACGCCGGCCTGGGTGCGCGCGGTGGCCACGCCCGCGGGCGCCGACAGCTGCGGCGACAGGTGGTGCGGGTGCTGCTGCGGCGGCGAGGCCGGCGGCTCGAGCGAGGCGGTGGTGGTGGAGGCCGTGGAGCTGCCGCCGCTCCCGCCGCTGTCCCGGTCGGCGGCGCCCTGGCCGAGGCCCTGGCCGAGGCCCTGGCCCTGCTGCGCCCGCTGCAGCGGCGCCCCGCTGTGCTGGCTGTCCGCGCTGCCCGACAGAAAGCACGTCCGCGTTAACAACAATCCTGCTCTGGCTGCATGCCGTACAAGTGCACGATGACACGGTTAATTTCGCGGTGATTAATTCATACCATCACACGACTCTTTTCATTTTTTTTTAAACCACACACCTATTGTACGCTTTTCCGAAAATGATGATTGTAATAATAGTAATAATAATGTTCACAGCCGTCAATAATTCCCCGCCAGCGTGGCGGTGACCTTCTTTACGGCGTCATTGTAATTCCCGCGGCAAGGTCCCGCGAAACTTCAACACGAATAAAATTCCCCATCTAATCTCCGCGCCTTTGACGCCACGCGGCGGTTTCACCTTCCGCCAACCTTGGCGCCAGCAGAGCAGGGCAGGGCAGAGCAGGGTGTGGGCGAGGAGCAGCCCGGCCAGCCTGGACCAGCCCAGCTGCTCTTGGCGCCCGAGAGAACCCAAACCACCTCGCCGGGAATCTCGTGTTACGAGTTTGATAAAAGAATGCCGGCGATACTCGGCGCCGCCCCCCGCCCTCGCCCGCGCCACCCCGCGCCTCGCACGGCATCGAACTGCCCCAATCAGCATGCTCGCCGGGATTCTTTTGAAGTTGACGGCGGTACAATCACGAAGCGAAAAGAATTCCAGCAGCGCTGCTATCGTGTAGGGGCAAACATGCTTTTCCTCCCTCCTTCCTCTATTACAATATTTTTTTTTCTTTTTTTATCAGCGTATGAGTGGAATTCGTTTTTAGAAGTAGTAGGTACCAGGACTCTCAGGAAAGAAATTTCATACTAGACCTCCGGCAAGGCCTTCTAGAGGGAGCAGCGGGCCGGGGACCTCTTTGCAGCCCCTGCAGCCGCTCTTACCTGGACACATTGATGGAGGGCGTGGGGGAGGCTGCCGGTAGGGGCTGCTGCTGCTGCTGCTGGCTCTGGCCGGTCACTCCCCTCCTGCACAGACAAAAAGAGAAAAAAACAAAGGTCAGCAACATTGCAATTTTCTTCTTTCTTTTGTTCTTGTGATAGTGTCAAGTCGCACTTTTGTCAAGTTTTGGGAAGTAGCGAACAGGGTGGTGGGGCAGAGGAGGAAGCTGAGGACCTCTCGAGTTCAAAGTCCGGGCACGGGGGGTGGCGGGGCGCGCGGATCACAGTCCGGGTACGCCGTCGTGCGGCGGCGGTGCAGCGGTCGACTCGGTGGTCGGGCACACAACACCACGGCCGGGCGGGGCGGGGCGGGGCGGGGCGGGGCGGGGCGGGCAGCCCAACGCTAACGCTCGGCTTCCCCTTCACAGGAATGGCCATAAATCTGTTGAGGGTGGCTCCCGAGCGGCGGAGCGGGGCGGGGCGCTTTGGGGGAAAGGGGTGTGGGGCGCGGGGCGGGGTGCGAGGTGAGGCCTGCTCTTGGCTCAGGCAGGTAATATCGCGCTCCAACACGTGTGGGGGTGCAGCCCCACCCCGCCCCGCGCCGCCCCGCGCCGCCCCGCGCCGCCCCGCGCCGCCCCGCGCCGCCACGGCCGCATGAGGCAGCCGCGAGTCGTGTCGCCGACCTTGGTGTGTCTGTCGAGCAGACAGCTGCAAATCAGTGAGGGTTGGAGAGGCGGGGGCGGGGCATGGCGAGGGGGATGAGTTATTGCGAGCTGCTGCTGCTGGAGGGTGCCAGTGTAGGCGCGCGCCGCCCGCGGGTGATGAGCTTACTCTGGAAACTGATCAGCTCCGGCGGCGGCGGCGGGGCGGCGCACTCAGCGGCGGGCGGTAAGGCAGTACAAAGCGAGAGTACACTATCGCGTTACGAGCTCCACTGGATACATTACACACGTCCCGGGGGCGGGGCGGGGGCGGGGCGGGGGCGGGGCGTGGGCCGGCTGGTGGAGTGGGTACGGCTGATGACGGGCACGGGGGCTGAAAGGGTTAATTTGTCGTTATGCGGTTAATGATTCCAGGGTCCACTGATGCGGGGCACGCAGTAGGGCGGGAGGGGGCCGAGAAATTGGGGGAGGGCGGGAGAGAGGAAGGGAGGGAAAGAGAGAGAGACAGAGAGAGAGAGAGGGAGAGAGAGAGAGGGAAAGAGAGAGAGAGAGAGAGAGAGAGAGAGAGAGAGAGAGAGAGAGAGAGAGAGAGAGAGAGAGAGAGGTTTAGGATTGACATATTGATGGTGGCGGCGGGGAGGGGGCGGCGCGGACCCTCCCCTACCAAGCGAACACCATCCACCGGGCACGGCCCCGGCGCCCATCTCGCCTCTCAAGGACAGTGTAGTGACGACCCATTAAGGGGGGGAGGGGGGGGGGGTTAGGCCCACCCCACTCCATCCCCACCCCACTGTACCCCTCTCCGCCGGCCGGTCCAGCGAGCGGTGGCGGGCTAGGCCGGCTCCTGCCGGGGCCTCCACCACCGCCACCACCACCACCATCTCCACCACCACCACCACCGCCACCACCACCACCATCTCCACCACCACCACCCTGGACTTGCTCGCCCAGCCCCCACCCCTCTCCACTCTGTATACTGTTATCGCTCACTCGATAATAGCCTATAAATTCCCAAAGCGTGGAAATGTTCCTGTTTTATTGAGGGCGACCCGCACCAGCGCGAGGCCCGGGTCGGGCCAGGCCGGGCTCCTCCTCAGAACAGGGGCGTAGTTAAGTAGGTCGGCGGCGGGGCCAGCGAGGGCAGCAACAGTTGCAGCTGTGCATGCGAGCGCAAAGCTCCTAGAGGGAGTGAGATGGTGACGCAGGAGGGGAGCACGGCCAGGACGGGCTAAAGAGGAGGAGAGTGTTCTTGCAGGACGTGTCAAGCAGCAGCAGCAGCATCAGCCGGGCCGCCGAGGCGTCCGGAGCAACCTCGACAATGTCATCACCATCAACGGCACGCTCCGCCCTCGCCCAGCCTCGCCCAGCCTCGCCCAGCCCCGCCCAGCATAGGGCCCCCCTCCCCTGCCCGCCCAATGGAAAAGAGTTAAGAACCAGAAATCAAAAATATTTATAAAAAGAAAAAGGTTGAGAGAGATTTCATACTTTGAAAAATATTCGTATGTTTCACAGGAAAATTTTCAATGATAAACGTCGTGAATTCACAGCTTCCAGTTGAATTGTTACGATGATTTTTTACGCTATGTTTCGACTTAATTATCTTTGACGAGTAAGAATTTGCAGTTGTAAATTCACGACTGCTTTTGAAAATTAACAACTCTGTGTCGGAATCACAAAATACGAAAAAAAAGTCGTTCATTTACGAACATTGTTTTCACGGCGTAATTTTCATTCTGAAAAAAAAAAAAAAGCACAACGTTATGATTCAGTTTCCACAAAGCCTATGCGGCCCCAAGCTGAAGGTTTGACAGCGCATTACGCGCGGTCAGGCGGTCGGGTCGACCCAACCGCAGTATCGCAGTACCCGCCGCGCCGCACGCGGAAACCGATGCATCATCCAATAAAAACGGGACGCAATGACGACATTAGCTCGACGGCGAAGCGGGCGCGGGGGCCGGCCAGGCCGCAGGTCGTTGAGAACGCCCCTATCAGCCTGGGGTCACAGGGAGGGGGAAACAACGCTGAATTTTTGTAAATTTTTGGTTGAGTTTTCCCTAAAATTCTGCGAATTTTAGTAATTTTTTTGTGAATGCCCCTCAATTGTTTTGAAATTTTCTGAATTTTTCCGGATTGTTTTTTCTTTTAATTTTTCTGATATTTTTTTCTGAATCACGAGGTGTACAAAAACTTCAGAGTTGTTTCCCCCTCAGGTCACACAAGGGCGTTGTTGGCGGGGAGCGGTTGCGGTCGTGTTTCTCTGGAGAGCGTCGTTATAAGGACTGTTTGCGGATTTCCACGTCGTCGTTTATAACAGAGGATTGTAAAACACGGCCCGTGGTCCACCAATTTACTTTTTTGCATCTTTTTGTTCTCTTGGTCGCCCCGCCCGCCCCGCAGCCTGCACGCACGCTCCTAATGTACAACACACGGGCCGCGCGCGAGCGAACAGGTCAGCGCGCTGTGCCGCCGTGAAATAACTACGCCGCGAAGAGAGGGAGAAAAGAGAGGCTTAGGTGGAGGAAGTGAGGGAGAGAGAAAGAGCGAATGAGATGAAAGTGCGGGTCGTGAGAGGTGAAGGTGATTTACAATGCTGATGCTGATAGACAGACAGCCCACTATATCACTGAGAGAAATTCTTGTACCGGGTATACGGGAAAATTTTCCATGAAAGGTCTTGTACAATTACAAATCATATTGTAAATTTTTATAACTATACGTATCAACTAAGAATCGATTGGTGAGCAACAAAGTCGAAAAGCGTAAAGTCGTACATGTACCACGAGATATGTTGTACATATAGTGAATTACAAAATATATTGTACATCTACGGAAATATTTTCCACCGTGTGTAACTTAAATCCCCCTCAATCGATACACGGAACTCTCTACTACAGAATTACGGAGCAGATCGTCCACCAAAGTTCCAAAAAATATATATCTACCCTGCCTCTTTGTGCACTTATAACGAAAGACGACCACGGAACAGTCCGTATAATCAAGCAGGTGCGGAAACTTGGCACAATTTTCTACCGCGGTTATTTTTTTTTTACGTCACTGTGAAAAATATTGTCCGCTATAAATGTTATAAAGTCACAACATTCAGTTGTATACTTTTCACACCATGTGTCGACTTAGTTTTCTTTGAGGGTAAGAATTTGCTGTCGTAAATTTATGTACGATTGGGCTCGTAAATTTACTAATCTATGTCGTAATCACAAATTACGCAAAAAAGTCATTAAATTATGAATTTTTTTTTCCACACATTGGTATTTTGAAGCGCTCTGCAATGAAAATATCGAGGGGGCATGCACTCGCGTAGTAGTCGGGTCACTCTATCCGTAATAGAATCGAAATGGCCAAAATTCTACATATTTTAAACATTTTTGGGTCGTTTTAAGCTGTTTTAGCCCGTCTTCGGCCAAATCTGTGAATTTTCGGAGCGTAATACAGCGTAAAAGACGTAATAGTCGGATCACAGATTTTAATAGTGAATACATGCCCCCTCAGAAAATATACATATTCAGTATAATTCACTAACTGTACAGAGCTACGGAATTTTCAAAAATGCAGGCAAGCACGCATGACGCAGCCCCAGCCTGACCGTCCGTTTTCGCGGTCTGATCACGTGACGTGACGGCAGAGAAGACTCGCCCGCCTCGCCCGGCCGATAATGGGGCGTGCCCTGCGGGGGCGGACCTCATTTCAAGGTGACGGGGTCGGGAGTGTATATACGCTAGGGTCTTCGGGGGGAAAATGGGGGGGGGGGGGGCACCGAAGCCGCCACGCGGGAGACAACTGCTAGTGGGAGCAGCAGGGGAAATGCACTGCGAAAAATATCTTCACAGATTTAAAATTTATTTTACAATCTAACTATATTTACAGTATTATCGAGAGTATTCTATTGTTTATTTTTTATTTTTTTGCGACAGCCCATTTTTGCTCAACAAATCCAAGTCGATAACACTGTTATTAAATCACTGCTGTGACGTCACATTCTTTTTCATGTAAAAACTGTCACATTCCTTTTGATATTAATGTCACTTTTTTTTTAATGTGACAATAAAATTTAGCCCGCGTATTCTGGCCGATTCACGTTGAAAAGAATGTGACATCACATTTTAAACAATGTGACACTTTTCACACGAAAAAGAACGTGACGTCACGGTAGTTGAATAACAGTGACGTAGTTGCACTTGTAATTTTACAATTTTAAATTGTAATTTTACAAAATGCTTCATGGCATAAAAATTATTTTGCAGAGTCAGAGAAAAAGAGGCAGAGAGAGAGAGAGAGAGAGAGAGAGAGAGAGAGAGAGAGAGAGAGAGAGAGAGAGAGAGAGAGAGAGAGAGAGAGAGAGAGAGAGAGAGAGAGAGAGAGAGAGAGAGAGAAAGTAGTGGCGCGAGTGCCAAGGGGAAGGGGGAGCGAGGAAGCTGATTCAATTCAGGCGCCCCAGTATATACTTTCTTTCGTTTGATAGCCATCAGCCGCGCTTCCATGGCTTCCATGTCCTTTCGGTTCTCATGACAATACCTCCCTCTCCCTCCCCCTCCCACCCCCCTGGTCCGCCCTACTCACTCTTCGACGCGACCTTCCCCGCCAGCCTTTCTTATATAAAAGTGGTGCCCAAAAGAAACAAGAACATTTTTATTCTCGTCCCTTTCCTTCCCTCTTTTTGCCATTTTTTGTTTACGTGTCCATCCTTTTAGTCGTTCAGCTGCTGCCGCTAGCAACTTTATACCACCCAAGAAGACTTGAAACAGGCGGGGCGACCCGAAGGACAATGAGAACGTCGTTCGAGGAATATACCTTATTTCGGGTCGCGAGCCAAGACAATGACCCGCCATCTTGCCCGGCTAAACTTTGACACTTGAGCAGAGTCGTTAGCGGGCGCGCCGCAAAAAGCGAAAAGGAAGGGAGAGGGAAACGGTCTCTGGAGTGGCGGCCGGGGCCGGGGCGAGGCCGGGCGGGGCGGGGCGAGCGGAACGGGCGGAAGTGATTTTTAAAGAACACACTGCTGGCCCCGCCCCGCCCGGCCCGGCCCCGCCCCGCCCCGCCCCGCAAGAGCGATGCCCCGCTCCGCCCTGCCCGGCGCCTCCCGCTGCCAAATCCTCGAGGATCGCCATCAGACGGCGATGATGACGACGACGGCGATGAGAATGCGAATCGCGTCCGCGCGGCGCCGCGCGGGGGGCCGCAAAGTGCGGCGGCGCCATCTGAATTTAAAATTAAAGTAAATTCCTCTTCTTCCGAAGGGTAGCGGCGGCGGCGGCGGCGACTTCGGCGCCTCGCTCAGTCAGCCCGCTGCTTGTCCCCTCAGCCGCTCAGTTCCCCCCCCCTTCCCCCCGGGGGGCCCGGGGCTGTGCAGGGCCCCGCCACCCCCAATCCATCCGGGCCGCTCCACTTCGCTACGGGATGCTGATCATGACAGTATCGCCTCCCTCTGCTCCCTCGCCGCCGCCACCGCTGAAGCCGCGCGTCGCCCCCAATTGGAGACCCAATCGCCCCCGAGGAATGTCGAGCGAGCTCATCTCGTCCTGCGCGCCCCGCCACGCCCCGCCACGCCACGCCCGAGGAACGCCTTGACGACCACCAGTGAGCCCCCTCTTACTCCGCTCTACACGGTGACATCCACGAGAGACATACCCGTCAAGCATTTAATTTTCTTTGACTTGTAAGGTGTGGAAAGCGGAACGTAGTGCAGCCCTTTCTACGTTTTATTATTTACAGAAATAAAATGAGAAATACATTGAAGATAATAAGTCAAGTCTCTTGGTAAGAACCAAATCTCCAAATTTAATTCGAAAAGATCTGCCACACAAAATGATGCCAACTATCAATACAATGCCACCTTGATGATGACTCAAACCAACCTAGAATACATTTGATCAGTTCAGTTTTGCTTTTGGAAATGAAAAGGAAAAGATGGAAACAGAAAAGGCGTGAGACGCGAGCGGCAAAGGAAAGGGAGAAGAGAGCTAGGCGAGTGGCGCTAACGGCAACCGAAGAGAAAGCGACGCTAAACAGGCGAGGCGCCCGGCGGGGCGGGGCGATGCGGAGGGCGCCAACGCATATTGAGCACAGCGCCCTCAAGCCCGACCGGGCAGCGTCAAGGGCAAAGGCGTCGAGGCCTGCCGGCCTGCCCTTGCCCGGCCCGACCCGGCCCGGCCGACTCAGCAGGGTGACGGCGACCCTGGATCCTGGACCTTGTGGCCAGGCCAGGCGCCGTTGAGCTCACTGTAAAAGGAAAAGCCGCATTCCGATGCGACCCAAGTTTGATTTTTTTTAAAGTCAATTTCTCTCTTGGAGCGGGTTTGTCTATTTGAAATTTCATTTTGGGTCAGAAAGACTCAAAATGGCACCCCTTTACCAAAAACTTTCAGCAGGGTTTCCTTAAAAAATTTACCCCGGGTAGGGTCAGAAAAAACGGGTTTCGCTTTTACTGTGACCTATCAGCAGCAGAAAAGGCCAGGAACTCAATGCACAGTGTAAAATTCTTACAAAAAAAATTCTTCGCAGCGTTGCGAAGAATTTGGCTGCTTCGTAAGGCTTCGCAATACGAAGTATTTTCTTCGCAAGACCCGCCTTGCGAAGAAATTTCTTCGCACACTACGAAGAAAATGCTTCGCAATACAAAGCAGCCAAATGCTTCGCAGCTTACGAACTATTTTCTTCGTAATGCGAGGCATTTCTTCGCGAGGTTTTAACTGTGCATGTTCCTCACTCAAAAAAAAAATTCCACTTGTCGCTATAGCCCTTCTCTTAACAGAGCACGCGCACAGGTCGGTAGATAGCCCTGGTGTCGTAAGCCGAGCTGCGCTGTTATTTTTGCGTCACCGCGCGACACGCGCTGCAGCTGGGGCGGGGCGTGGCGTGGCGGGGCGTGGTGGGGCGTGACGGAGCGGTGCGGGGCGCGCGCGGCAGCACCGGCAAGGAGAAGGACCCTCTTATTTCCGGGGGAGTGACACTATCTCTGCACGGACGTCCCTCAGCCGTCCTCGAAAAGCGCGGGTAGTACGCCATAGCGCACCCCTCGCCTCGCCTCGCCTTGCCTCGCCTTGCCTCGGCCGGGCCCCCGGCGAGTGTCCGCTATCCTATCTGCTTGTCCCTCTCTCTCTCTCTCTCTCTCTCTCTCTCTCTCTCTCTCTCTCTCTCTCTCTCTCTCTCTCTCTCTCTCCTTTGAATTTCGGCCCGCACGACCCATATACTCTCCGAACCTATACTAACGTGTCAGTACGCGGTATCATCCATTGCTGTCCACTGCAAACTAGACCTCTCGGGATAAAAAAAGATCGCGCGGCAGCACAAGCACACCGCAGCTAAATGAGCTACAAGAACAAGTTTTGCGAAGCCGCGTATAGCGCCATTCCATCCCCCCATCCCCCACCCCGCCAGGCCCTATTAAAGGGCGACCAACTCGTAAAACTACATTCACAAAAAATACTCGAAAAGGGCGATAAAGACAGCGAAATACGCCGCAGGGGACACAGAAATGCATTGGAATACAAACGAAAAATGAAACAAAAATAAACATATACAAGAAACACACTCCAATAGTAGACAGAAACACTATGCTTGGCCGCACCCCCTCGGATGGGATGGTGCTGATTCTTATTCAGCCAGCGGGCATCGCCTGCCCGCTCTACTACGCTCGGGTCTGGCGGACAATACTCGCAATACACCTGGCGCCCCACGCCGCCCCGAGCCCCGGCGACCCCACCTCGCAGCTGGTGTATTCCGACATCGAGATTGGGTGCGCCCCGCCCCGCCCCGCCCCGCCCCGTGGGTCCCTCCACTCGCACTAGTTCGCGCTTCGATGCCGCCGTCACGAACTAGGGCAGGGTCGCGCCGAAACGAAAGGGGGATGGCACTGGAGAAGGACGGCGAGGAGGAGAAAGTGGAGATAAAAGAGAGGGAGGGAGGGGAGAGAGAGGCGAGAGGCGCCGCGCGGCTCAAGAGGAAGGGAGAAGGGAGGCTCAGCAGGCAAGAGGAGAGCTTCAAGGCGGAAGATCTTAGCGGCTGGTCCATCTCAGCGTTGGAGTTTGGACAGGTGGCGTGGGGTGGCGTGGCCGGCGGCGCGGCGGAGCAGTAGAGGCAGTGCAATGAGTAGAGGGGCGGGCGGGGCGGGGCGGGGCTGCAAGCGCCGCGGTGCCTTAATTTGTTCCCGGCGCGGAGGAGATTTACGGCTAGTTGTGTATTCCGAGCGTGCAGCGCCAGGCAGTGCATGGCCCGGCCCGGGCGATATGGAAATATCTCACGCGTGTGGACCGTGGCGGGGTGGGGCGGGGCGGAGCGAGCGGAGTACAGTACACAAGGAAAAATACTAAACTTATACACATACGAGGCCCGGCCGGGCCGGTCGGGCGCGATAGCAGCGGCGCGCAGGCACGGGGCACGGCAGACGGGATGCTACTAGTAACACTTGGAGCTTGGAGCGGGGCAGCGAGCTTGCGGAGCGCCTGTGGACGGGAGGGTAGGCCGCCCGCCCGACACGTGGACGAAGCGGGTGGCCTACCCTGCAGCCCGGCAGGCGCTCCTCGGCCGCGCTGCGCGCTGCGGCCGGTCTCGGCGGTCTCGGTACAGCACAAACACGGTAAAAACAATGTCTGAATTTCTTTATTTTTTTGAGAAAAAAGGGGAAGGGACAACTAACTCATATTTCGAAGAAGTCTTTTCAAAATTTGAGGCAAGTTACCTATTTTTTTAAGCAGACTTCTCTCAACGTTTGAGGAGACTTCCTCAAAAATTACGATATAATACTTCCTCAAATTAAGTAGGATCCTCAAAGCTTTCCCTTTTTCCTAAAATAATAATAAAAAAAGATATTGTTTTTACCGTGAAAGAGAGAGAGATAGACATGTTGGCTGCAGGCGAGGGGGTAGAGACACGCACTTTCAATGTGCGAGGCCCGCGGCGGATGCGCTGGCCCTGGCGCCCCGGCGCTGCCAGCGCAGTGTATCATACTGGGCCGCCGCCGCGGTCAACGCGAACAGGGAGTGAATTAGCGTGGACTGGGCTTCCGTGCTTCTCTCGCCGCACTGTGGAATATAGAGGCACGTTTATGGGAAAATTTTCCACGAAACAGAGTGGTAATGTTGCAGTTACAAATCGTAAAATGACAAGCTTGACTCGAAATATATTGTAAATCTGTACAAATATATATTTTTTTTACAGTGTCCTCGTCATTTCGCCCACCGGCTTCACTGCCTGTCGTTTTTATACACATACTCTCACACACATTCTTTCACCTGCTCTCTCCACTGTTAAAAAAAATGTAAATTTACAGGGAAATTTTCCATTAAATATATTGTAAAATGACACATCAAACTTATGAAATTTGCTTATGGTCTTGGAACTCTTTGGCGAGAAAGAGTGGGATGTTGTAAATTTATAACAATCGTAAATAGTATATTACAAAATAAATTGTAAATCTACAAGATATATATTTTTCACGATGTTTTTTTTTTTCAAACTGCTCATAACTTAAAAATAGATCTCGACCTCACGTGTAGAATGATTGCAAGACAAGGGTTGAAACCAGTGCCTTCCAAAGGTTTTCTGACAAAGGAAAAAAATGACTGCACGTCGTAAACTTTTCAAAAATGAATAGCGTCAATTCCTGCTGCTGGTGCTTTTTCCTCCAGAGTGTATCTCCATCGGCCCGCTCCAGGCGGCGCCGCGGCGCCGTCACCGACCGAGATAATGATTTTAGTGTTTCACCCGCTGGATCGCATTAGCATAATTGCGTTTTTACCCGCACCACTTGAGGCGCGCGGGCCGGGGCGGAGTGGAGCGGGGTGGGGCGGGGTGGGGTGGGGCGGGGTGGGGTGTGGTGAGTGGGCCCCCTTACGGCGGCGATAGGCCTCGGGGCGAGCAAGGTCGCGCCGGGCGTTCTTCGTCGGGACATCGCGCGCGGGCGATATGTGCGGGAGAGTCGCGATGAGCACGAGCAGGGGTGGCACGGCACGGGCGCAACGCTAACGACCTGAGGCGGGGCGGAGCGGGGCGGGCAGAGAAGAGCGCCCCTGTACACCACCGGCGCCCAATCCCGTGCCGTCCCGCCAGGCAGGTAGGATTACGCACTCTGTTGGCGTGAGCAGGAAAACATGGACGGTCACGGTCGATAACGGGAGAAGGAGGAAAAACGGAGCGGCGGCAAAGGGGTCCAGCTGGTGCAAAGGACCTCTCAGGAAAAAGAAATATTTATAAAAAAGACAATGCTCAAATGATCTCTTTAATTCTAAAAATTATCTCTGACAAAATAAACACGAAATGGTAAGTGGCTGTGCTGGATTGTGACACTTTCATAAAGTGCTAAAATACAACCGACGGGCGCATCTGTCAGCAATCACATGAAACTGGAGCGAGCTGCCCCGTCTCTGACGTGAGTCGCTAACCCAAGCACGAGCCCTCATGGTGAGGTGCATGAGCGACTCAAGTCAGATGCGGTCTGGTCGTCGTCGAGGTGGCAGCTCGGGCTCCTGGACTGGGGAAGAAACCAAACATCACGAGAGGTGAGAGAGAGCCAAGTGTTGTAGAGTAAGAACTGAACTGACCCACCGTTAATAAATCTGTCTTACTTAATACCTCTTGTCTATTATCTTGAGCCGGTAGGGTAGCCCATTCTTAGTCGCATAACTACCCTTCTTAGTTGCCTATCCCCCCATTTTTCCTTGCTAACAGCTGCTCGATGATGAAGTAGCCATATTTTCGTCAACAAAATGAAAACTTGTAATTCAATCTCGGCGAGTAAAGTTTTACACAAATTCTTTTCAGAAAAAAAAAAATGAAAAGGGGAGCACATTTATTAAGTGGTTTTGCAAAGATAGAATCTCATTAGTGGTTGGCACATGGTTTCCATACGTGGCACCGAACACGTGAATCGTTCGACACTGCGACTCCCCCCTCAGAAAGACCACCACGGTGCCATGGCATATCACGCATGTTTCTGCATTTCTGAGTCTTTTTATCACATATGCACAGACACGCATACAACAGCTTTAATCTTTCTTCCTTTATCCTCTCTATATGGTTCCGTCTCACTCTGCGGTTCAATCTCTCAATCTCCCTCACGACCTGTTCCCTCTTGGGGCTTAGCGGCAGCAAGAGAAAGCACCGGGAGTGTAATGTGCCGAGTGCAGTCATCTTTGACATTCGGTGCGGAGTAGACGGACGTACAGGGGGAGAACGGAGAGAGAGGGAGAGAAAGAGAGAGAGGGGGGGGAGAGAGGGCAGGAGGAGAAATGGAATACGAGAGGTGGGAGGATGATGTGGGCGGTAAAGTTGGTAATGGCTGGTGAAGGGGAGGGTGGGTGCGGTTGACAGGCATAAAAGGGTGGAGAGAAGAGGGAGGGAGAAAGAGAGGGAGAGGGAGAGGGGGAGAGAGAGAGAGTGAAAGAGAGAGAGAGGAGAGAGAGAGAGAGAGAGAGAGAGAGAGAAAGAGAGAGAGAAAGAGAGAGGGGGAGAGAGGGAGACCCAGGGCCTACGCGAGAGCATGAAAGAGGGAGAGAGGGGGAGCATGTTGAACGCGTCGTTTTAAGCCCCTTTGTTTTCAGCGCTAGGGCGGCCGTGTATTAACGCAGGCACTTAACGCCACGCCACAAATCTCTCCCAGTAGTCTTGTGATTTGTGCCTCACGCCCAGCAGCCTCACCGCGCCGCGCCCCGCCCCGCCCCACCCCGACAACAGCTTTCTACCAGCAGGGGTCTCCACTCCAGACCTCAAGGTCCACTCCCCTTAAACCGCAGAACGATGTGATGTCACCTCTACCCCTTTGGGTCTTGGCCGCAAACAGGAAAAACCGTCGTCACAGGAGATGGTCGCACGCCTCTTCCGGGAAACACGAGAACTGAGTGGCAATTTCAATTTCAAGAGCGTTTTCTCGGAAAAACGGATAAACAAGCAAAGAAACAAAAGACGAAACAAGAAAAAAAAGTAGAAAAAGAAGGAAAAGCAAACTCACGCGACAAATCATCAACCGGGGCGGGGAGAGAGAAAACAGACGGGCGGTGCGGTGCCTTGCCGTGTTTGCAGTCCGCGGACAAATCGCAACAAATCGCTGCTTTGCGTCGACTCTTCACGGCCTTTCCAAAAACAGACGCATGGCCTGACAAATTTTTCATACTTGTGTCTGCCTGGCCGGCGGCAGCAGCAGCACCTCTCCCCGGGGAAAGGGCGAAATTGCACGAGGGACTATGAAGGTCAACAAGCACACACACACCACCAGCACCACCAGCAGCGGCCCATGGAGCGCGGCGGACCCACAGCCACCGGCCCCGGACCCACCTCGGGCACTCGTCCCTACCCTACCCACGCAAAACCAAACATGCAAAACGAAAACCTAAGCAATATCATTTATGACTTGCTCCTTTTTACTTCTTCCCAACATCGTCGTGGTATGTATTTTAAACGCGATGGTTGGCGCGTCGTCATGGAATAGTTTGAGCAGCTGGAGCCACGCAACACCAGGAAGCGCATATGCGGCGAATTTCACTGTCGTACGCCACGCGGAAAAAAACTAATGAGCGCATCAGAATAACTTCCACTTACATTCACCGCGTGTAGCTTACGAGGGCTACCCTATGCTGCGGGGCTCAGGGATCGCTGCTGCTGCTAAATTTACCGCATAGCTATCCAGAGTAGGGGATCGAACAACTGTACCTACGCGCGCCACCCGCATACGCCACTAATAATGTGAGAAAAAGAAGAATTGTCCATATGGCACGCGTAAAATATTGTGTGGATAGAAGACAAAGAAAGAAAGTACTCTCGAAGTAATTTCTCATCAAGTGCGCAGAGTGGCCAATGTGACCTCAAAAATGTTCCGTTGCGCGCTGCTCGAGTCGAATCTCCTTCAGCTCCAGCTCCAGCTCCAGCTCCAGCTCCAGCCCCAGCCCGCTCGCGCACTCACCGCACCACCAGCGCGTCGTGCTTAATCCTCACTCACAGCGCACCTACGAGTAGGGCCTCACCCTCACACGGGAGGGAGACAAAGAGAGATAGAGGGGCGAGGGGGAGGGGAGGGAGAGAGAATTCAGAGGGTAAAGGGCGAGCGCGCGACGCGCGGGGATATGGTGCTGGAAGAGGTCAAGCAGCAGGGAGATAGTGACACGAAATAAATAGGGAGGGGAGGAGAGAGAGAGAAACAGAGAGAGAAACAGAGAGAGAGCGAGAGAGAGAGACATAGAAAACACGACGAGGATTACTCGTGGCCGCATTACGAAATGGGAGCAAGGGCAGCGCGAGCTGCGCGGCGAAAAAGGACGCGAATCGTGAAGGGGAAAATGTAGGTGGAAAGTGGGGAGGAGGGGGGAGGGGGTAGGAGAGGAGTTTTTCTTGAACATAAGACTGGGCGACACCACGGAGAAACATTCCCCTTCCACCCGCGAAATTAGTTCACCTCTGGAGTACTCCTACCTCCTCGCAGGTCCCAGCCAGCATCCCCATAGCATTTCTCCTAACTCCCGGGGTGCCCCCCTGCGCCGCGGGGTAAGGCATTTCCCATTCATCGCTTTGCGCTGACCGCACTGTTTAGAACACAGTGGAATACTTGCTCGACCCTTTGAGTAAATCGGGCTCCTCGTGTTGCGGCGGGTGGGCTGTGGTGCCGGGCCGGGGGAAGAACCAGCAACAACGGCGGCCGGCGCTGCAGTAGCAGCCGTGCTGGCCGGGCCGGGCGGGGCGGGGCGAGGAGAGACCAACCAGAAGTAGATTTACGGTCGAACAGTCCAAACTTCTTAGCTCCGCGCCGACAACAGCGCGCCCACCCCCTTTCCCGCTGTACTGGAAGGGAGAAGCGGAGGCGTGGGGGGAGGGGGGGAGCGAACCAGCGTGCTTAAGAGGTATCTGCTAATGTCGGCCCGGCCCCGCCCCACCCCACCCCGCCCCGCCCCTACAGCGGAAGGTGCTCAGAGCAATTCCAGGTGCAGCGCGCGAGCGCCGCGGGGGCGGGGCGGGGCGGGGCGGGGGACGGGTGGAGTGTGGGGTGTTGGGCAAACCGTGGCCTGTGACCTAGTGCTTCGCGGAGTGCGGCGGGGCGGGGCGGGGCGGGGCGGGGCGGGGCGGGGCGGGGCGGGGCGCAGCCGGGCGGGTCGATAAGGGCGGTAGGAGTCCCTCACCCCACCCCACTTGCCTTTCCCACCGCACCCCCGCGCCCCGCGCCGCCGCGCCAAACAGTCAGAGCGGGTTTGTCCGCTCCAGCAGCGCGGGGCGTGGCGTGGCGGGGCGAGGCGGGGCGTGGCGGGGCGTGGCGGGGGCAGCCCCTTTCCCCATAAGCTGTTATTGTTGTGGCGGCGGGGGCCGGCGCGGGGGCGGTGTGAGGCCCCATGCATCGCCGAGCACGGCGTTGTGCTCCAGACGCACCCGAGGCCCGAGGGGAGGGGGCCTCAACTCCAAGCCGAAGGGGTTCCTTGTACCGGTTCCCACACGGTATCTTCGCGTACACCGCAGTATTTTTCTACCTCACTATTACCTCAAGGTATCAAAGCACATGTTGATTTTAGCGATGTTGCGTAATATTACGCCGTGATACAGTGGTGCTACGGCGATGTTCCGACGATATGGCGCCGACATCCCTGCAAATACGGCGTGATCTCGCTCAACCGACTCAACTCCGTCCTGAAAATGTACTACCCCAAATTGCGAAGATTGGCCGAATCTCCAGACAAAATGCACGGCTTTTGTGTCGTGTTTTGTGAAATTACCGCGAAGATGGTCCGTGGCTATCGCCATAAGGGTGGTGTGCGCACCAGCTGTGATCCCCCCCTTCGCACGAAGCCTGTCACTCGGACATACCGCCCCACCCCATCCCACCTCCTCCCTTCACATACGTCTCGTACCCCAGCTCACACACACGCACGCACACACACACACACCACTTATACACACACATACGTACGTCCAGCCTTCTATTAGCGCAGCGCACAGTAATCATCAGACTGTGCCCAAACACATCGAGTGATTAAAATGGACGCCGCTAAATTAAATCCCCCGCGACGCGACAGGCATCTCTCTCTCTCTCTCTCTCTCTCTCTCTCTCTCTCTCTCTCTCTCTCTCTCTCTATCTCTCTCTCTCTCTCTGAGCGCGCGCGCGCGCACGCACACACACGTCACACTCATAAATGAAACAAAGGAGTGAGCGAGAGAACGGGAAGAAATAGGGGCGGAAGAGGATGAAAAGAGGGAATAAGAGACGGGCGGGGGCGGGCTGCGAGTAAAATTACGAACGAAAAGAGGGGTAGCATCGCGTCGGGTGGTGGAGATTTGCGAGCCATTTCACTTAATGGAGTCCTGTCCGGAAGAGAACTGAGCCGTCCACCCGTCTGCTGGCTGTCCGTCTGCCTGCTGTCCGACCGGCTTTCAGTGTGCATCTGGAAATAGGCCGCCCCCGCCCCAGCCTAAACTTGCCGATTGCGCGGGGCCATTGCAGGGAACAAAAAAAAATATTGGCGCGAAGCCTCTAAATCGTGAATAACCGGTTCTCATACAATAATCAACGCGGGCGAATGTATTTTTATTTTTGTCTGTCCACGTTAGCATACAGACCAGCCACACACACACACACCAGTTCGTGAGAAGTGGTTTATGAAATGTTCGAACGTCCATGCAGCAGCGTGGTCTCGCCTCCTCTTCCCTCTCACAATGACGGCTCACTCTCGCCTCCCGCTCGGCTCGACGCCCCGCTGCGAGGCTAGCAGGCACTATGCATACCGCCACGCCACAAGGCTTGCCTCCCCTGTAGCGCCTCCCTCCAACCGCCCCTTCCCCCCAGGAGGTCGCGCCAGAGATATAGAGCACCGTGTTGCCAAGCTGTCCGGTCCAGGGACGGCGGCGTGGGGCGTGGAGGAATGTCCGCCTTTCTCCCCTCCCTCTGCCTCTCTCTCTCTCTCTCTCTCTCTCTCTCTCTCTCTCTCTCTCTCTCTCTCGCCTCGTGAGCATTGGGCCCATGGAGGGCGTGGGCCCGGGGGGCAATAAGTGCCTCCCGGTGTGCCCATCGTCTCCCTCCCCCATCGCCAAGCTCCTGTGGAGTTACCCCCCCTCCCCCGCCCATACTCCTCTCATGACGTCACGTTTGTCTTGCCTTCTACCTCACGCCGCCCCCACCACGCCTCGCCTCACCCCACCCGGGCACTTCACTTCTCCAGCTTGGTGGGCTCAGAAGCAGCACGGCTTTCTACTCCAGTCGATACCATAAAGCCCTCCACTCTCAAGCAGCAGAAGCCCCACACGCCACAAATTACTAAATTAATCTGCATTAGTCAACATTTCCCCCTCGCTTTGAGGACGTGGAGAAGGAATGAATGACAGACTAAAGTATTCCATAAAAAAGGAATGACCGGTCTACGAGCGCCCACGGGATTCCGCAGTGGAAAAGATCTTCGTAGATTTACTACGATTTATGTTATAAATTACGACTTACTAAAAATGTTGTAAATTTACTACGGCCGCATTCTTGCTTGTAGTTCAATTTCATGCCGAAATGTAAAGCGTGCAATTTTACGTCACGCAATTGTAATTTTACAACTCCCTTTCGTAGAAAATTTTCCCGTATATAACTATCTTTCACAATGTCCGGCCGGCCTGGCGCACATCCGGGTACGGCAGGCAGCCCTGTAAGGCGCTCTCAGCAGGCACTTTGAGAGATGAATTTACAGATTTACGATATATTCTGTGAATTGCGTCTTGCAAAAAATAAAATAATGTATGTATATAAATTTACTATAGATTATTTTTGCTCGTAATTTAATTTTAAGTCGAAGAGCTTGTACTTGTAATGTTCTCTCTCTCTCTCTCTCTTCCACTTCCCGCCTCGCAAGGCTTTCCCTTCCCCTGCATCCCGCTCCCCCTCTCCTCCGCCCCGGGTGAGCTGATGCCGTTGATCACTCACTGCACCGCGCTGGCCGCCGCACCACCACCACAGCCGACCGCCATGACGTACCTGCGGGAAAAAGAGAGAGAATTTTATTAATTTATTAAATTTATTAAAACCAGCGAGCCAGCAGCAGCAGCGAGGTACGCGCGGCTGCAGCGTGAGCAGCGGCAGTGGCGGGGCGGGGCAAGGTCACGCCGCCAGGGGGATACAAACTAAATTAGAAACCGATCGCGATTTCTGCTTTAGCAGCGCGAGGGGCGGGGCGGGGCGGGGTGGGGTGGGGCGGGGCGGGGTGGTACGGGGCGGGGTGGTGGGGCCGCGGAGCAGCACGTCATACACACACAGAGTGGCGTGCGCAGCGCGCGAGGGAGCGGAGGCAAGGCAGTCGCGGCGGAAAGTTCATTCAAGGACATTGGACGGAAACGGAACGCCTTTAGGGCGCAATAAGGGTGGAGGCAGCCCAGCCCAGCCCCTCCCCCCGGAGGCGAGACAAGCAGCGCGAACGGGTGAAGCGGGGGAAGGAGCGAGGCAGACAACGAGGGAGAGAGAAAGACACTGGAGGACCACCACCGCAACTCAGCGGACGCGAAAGTGGGTCAGTTCATTCCACCGTGACGGAAGGTCCAGACTTTTATAACAGGTAAGAGGAGGTGGAGGAAGCGAGAAAACGAGAGGGTGAGAAAACGGCGAGACAGGAAAAAAGAAAAAGAAAAACAAGGACCAGGCGGCACTAAAGTCGCTTTGCTACGGTGGTGCTTAACGATTTGAACGTCTCAGTACCAGTTAAGAGACCCTATGTTGTTTTTTTTTGTAGAGATTGTAATTATAAGTTTTCTTTGATTTTTAAAGAAGGACTTATGATAAGGCGAGGATAAAAGCGGGACCTCTATTCATCCGGTCTCCTCGAGGAAATTTAAAAAACGAAGTGCTTGTTCGAGGGAAAGTGGTTAGGTAGAGAACAAGGGAAAAAATTGTGCTCATTTTAGGACCCGCTTGGCGACAGGCATGGCATAATCTTCCCCTGGTTACTTTTTCGTGATGTTTATCTATCCGGAAAAGAATTGCCAGCGCATTCTATGACACATACACAACAAACCGCAACAAACAGCAGCTCTGCCATGGCTAGATTCACACAAGAAGCCAACCCTTTTCCCAGCTGACTGTTATTCCCGCGTCTGAAGCCGTCAAACCGAGAGGAAACCTTTTCGTAAATTTCTCGTCGTTTCTCTGTCGGAGCATCGCGGCGCGGAAAGGCGAAAGGCAAGGCTGAACGGAGCGGGGCGGGGCGGGGCGGCGCGCGGGCCAGGCGCGTCTAGATTGGGTTAGAGTCAAGGCGCCCGGGCCGGGCCGGGCCGGGGCGGGCCGGGCCGCGCTGTGAGCTGCGCTGCGCCTCGTGGCGCCAGAAGAAACTAATTCAATTCCCGTCCCGCCATGTCACGGGCTGAGGCGTGGCCCGGCCCGGCCCCGCGCGGCCCCGCGCGGCGAAGAGTCCAGGTCTCAGCTAGGAATTAGGAAACTGTTTTCTTCCTGCAGGGACTTGCCAGGCGAGATAATATATCAGTACATTTGAAAAATCCATTAACGCGGAGGTTTAAGCAAGTTTCTCATCATATCTCCTCACCTCTTTAATTTTTTTTTCTTTTAATTTTACTTTTTATCTTTCCTTAGCTTGGCTGACGGGGATTTCCCCGCGCTCTGCTTGGAAGCTCCGCGCTCCACACCGATCCCTTCAGCAAAGCCCCTCCCCTGCGCTCGGCGGGGCCCGGAGCCCGGAGCCCGGAGCCCGGAGCCCGGAGCCCGGAGCCTGGAGCCCGGAGCCCGGAGCCCGGAGCCCGGAGGCCCGAGGCCCGTCCTGCTGGGCCGGCCCAACCCGGACCCGGACCCGGAGCCCGGACCCGGACCCGCGCAAAGCAGCATTCTCGTTTCCAGCAGTGGACAGATCGGGTAGGAGCAGACTGCTGCAGTACCGGGCGCCCCGGGCCCGGCCCGGTCCCGACCCACCCCACCCCACCCCACCCCACCCTACCCCACCCCACCCCGCCTCGCCCCGCCCCCGCCGCGCCTCACTCCGCCCCGTCCCACCCCGGCCAACACACTATACTTCCGGGTCTCCGGGTCCCGGCTCAGGGTCTGAAGGGCTCGAGGCTTGAGGGCCTGGAACCGGAAATAACGAGTCCATTTCCTGTATGTGCCGTTGTCCATCCGGGTCGGGGCGGCGGGGGGGCGAGGCAGGTTTGCGGCGGACCAGAAACGAGGAGGGTCGCGGAGGGTTTACGGAGGAGAGGCGAAAAAAAGCCATTTTGCGGCCGCGTCATGCTGTATAAGGAGAAGAGAGAGAGAGAAAAAGGGGGTGGTAAAATGCAAAATAATACATACAAACTATAATGAAAAGTAGAAGGGGGAAAAAAAATTGTGGGACAGGATGACGGAACGACTCGGGCACGGGGTGCGACGAGGTCACAGGCAGCAATGGGGTATTAAAAAAAAGAAAAGAGACCTAAGGGGGAACAAGCAGCGACACTGGGGCAAGCGCTTCAAAGCCCCGGGATAAGCTGCACGCTGCATGCGAGGGACCGGGGCGTGCGGCGGGGACTGGCGGGGCGTGGCGGGGCGTGGCGGGGCGTGGCGGGGCGTGGTGGAGTGCTGGCCTAGACCGTGTCATGCCTGGCTGCCTTCGCGAGGAGGCCAGTAGTAACGCTTTGTGTGTGCCTGCGCGCCGGTGGTGCCGCTTACACCCCCCTGGGCTCAGTCCTACACGTCGGACACAAACACACACGCTCACGCACGCTACAAAAGAAAGTGTGTGTGTGTGTGTGTGTGTGTGCGTGCGCGCGCGAGTGTGTGTTTGTGTGTGTGGAATGATGAAGTGCCTGGCGGGCCGGGCCGGGGCTGGGCATGTTGGAGACGAGCAGTGAGGAGGATAGGTGACGGATATGGAATGGCAAAGACTCCGCTTCTCCTCCTGTTTCAATCACGGGCGTGATCCGGTAGGAGGAGAAGGAGGAGGAGGATAAGGAGGAGGCGGAGAGGCGCGGGGCTGAGTAAATGTCACAAGAGCACGTGCGCGTCGACGTCAGCAACCTCCTCTCCCTCCTCCCCCTGCCTGGCAGCAGACATCTCCTCCACTCGCGCACATCAGCGTTATCGCCATCGACCGAGGAAAGAGATGTGTGTCCGGAAACTAAGACTCCGGGCGCTGGAGGGGCGAAATAAAGGAATCGGATGTGGGGGTGCTGCTGGCTGATCCAGGTGCACACTGGAGAACTTAAAACGAGAGCTCGCTTTTCTCTCTCGTATGTCCGCCGCGCCGCGCGGAGTGCAGGAGGTGCGGGCACCATTTCGATGTCCGCAGTATGGGGCGGGGCGGGCACAGCGCATCACTTCAAAGGGCCCGGCCGCCACAGCGCAGAAGGAAGTGTTGAATGTCCTCTCAGCACGCCACGCTCTCCTCCTCCCTGGAAACACATATGGGGTGGCGGGGCGGTGCGGGGCGGGGCGCGGCGTTCCTTTCACCGACGGCAGCGGCCCGAGTCATATGCGAACGGCGGGGCTCGCATCTCCATACACGAGGGCGGTGCCACAGGGGTGGGAGAGGGAGAGGGTGAGGAGAGGGGGAGGGGAGGGAGGGAGACGGAGGGAGATTACGTCGTGGGAAATGTTGGTCCTGCCCTCAGCATGAGCGCCCTACGGTCATGCCGAGGCCATGAAAAGGGTTGGCCGGATGAGGGTGGGAGAGAGAGTGGTGAGGGAGGGAGAGGGGAAAGGAGGGAGGGAGAGAGAGAGAGAGAGAGAGAGAGAGAGAGAGAGAGAGAGAGAGAGAGAGAGAGAGAGAGAGAGAGAGAGAGAGAGAAAGAGAGGGAGGGAGGGAGAGAGAGAGAGGGAGAGAGAGAGAGAGAGGGAGAGAGAGAGAGATGAAGAGAGGTCAGACAGCTGAAGTAGGTGAGTCCGTGCCAGCAGCCAGGGCAGCAGCGCTGAGCCTCCTCAGGCCTGGTCCGGGCTGCAGGGTGGTTCCGAACAGCGTTTAGTACAGTCCACTCTCTCTCTTGCACCCTATGGTCGTGCCCCATGAGTGCGACAAGGAGAGACGAAACCACTGTGCGGAATCACCCTACAGGGCCGGGCCGAGCTCGAGGCACGGCTCTGTTATTGTGGGGCCCAGCTTGTTAAACTAGGCCCCCCCTGCGCGTCCATACTCCTGGACCATAGACCCGGGCCTGGACGAGCCTGGACGGACCTGCTGGACGCTCTCGTGCCTCCGTCCTAGTCGCACTCGCGGGGGGCTGCCATCACCAGCACAGGGGACTGCCATAGGTGCGACAAGGAAGGAGGCACGAGAGCGATCTTCTATAATCAGACGGCTGGACGGAGAAGGAGACAGCGCGCTGAACGGCGAAGAAGCGAGTGGTGGAGAGGGCCCCACCGGACCCGGCACGGAAGTAGAAGCGGAGAGAAACAAGAAATTAGGGACAGGGTTAAAGGGAGGTTTAGGTAGGGGGAGTATAGGAGGGGGTGAGAACAGCAGGGGTGAGAGGGGCGCGGGGGGCACTGCGCGGGAGAGAGGCGCACGGTAAAGAAACCCCTGGCGGGGGGAGAGGAGGGGAGGGGGTAAAGGGTAGGACGTGTGGAAGAGACAGGTGGACAAGACATGGGGCGCGCGGGGCTGGGCTGATGGGGCTGGGAGCGGGGCTGGGAGCGGGGCAGCAAACATCACACGGCCAGGCCCGGGGAATACAAACTGTGACCTCGTCCGTCACACCCGGGCCTCTGCCCGGACCCCATGCCGAGCGGGCTCACGGCCAGCGTCGTCAGAGCTGCTGCGACCCGACCTCCATACGCCCGCGCCGCGCCGGACCAAACTGTCTCCGTGGTATAATCATGACGAAATGGGGAATATGGGGTCGTCCTCGTCCTCGATTCTCTTCGCCGCCCGCCCCGCCCACCGTCGAAAACGCCCGGCGGGTAGGCAGGCCCGCGCGACACGCTGGTGTGACGGGTCCGCCTACCCGACAGGCGCCTTTAGACTAGGAGTACGTGCGGCAGGCACGTAGTTGCTGAGCGAAGTGTAAATGGAAAAATGAGGGACGGTTTCAACCCAACCGCCGTTTTGGTAGGCAACCTTCAAGTCAGTCAGTCAATTACGGAGGAAAAAAGGGGGGGGGGACATGGGAGTAGTATAGGACTCTAGGGAGTAGGAGGCAGGAAACATCTTTGTAGGAGGAGGGGGGGGGGGGCAGCCACAATTACCCTTGCCGGTTCGGTGTGAAGTGGTAGGTGTCGAAAGACGCCAAATTTTTGACATTCATGAAAAACACAGTAATTGGCGAAAAACGCCAAAATTTGACATCGAACGATGCCATTTTTTGGCGTCTCGTGAACACCAGAAATTTGGCCTCTTTTGATGCTAACAGTTTACAGTACTGGTCCCCGAACCCACCGAAAGACATTCTAGGCGCAGCACCACTATAGCACTGGTATGATAAGCACCCCCTCGGAGAGTCCTCCTGAAGTCAGAAGTCCAATACAACCCGATGGGAGCGCCTCCAAAATGCGGTTGTCGTGTGCGGGGACATCTGGACACCCATCCAACCTAACCTAAACCACCGGTCCATGCAAATTATTATTATTATTTATTTTTTTGGAAATATAAAAAAAATAAAGTAATAAGCGCGAGGGAAATTTGGTGCTGGTGTTGTCCTACAGGAGATAGCGGATTTTTTTTTTTTACTGCGCCGAGGAGGGTAGGCAACCTATTGCGCACTGCGCCGTAATTCGGGCAGAACTCCCCGCCCCCTCCCCAGACCGCTGCAGTCTTGGTGGAATCCCCTTCGCGACGCGCGACGCTGTTCAAGCAACTGCATTTACTGGCCGGCCCCTGCCCTGCAGATAGGCGCTGTCGCGCTGGCCAGGTAGCGCCGCGATTCGGAGTGGTGCCCCCCCCCCTCTCATCCCCTCTATTTTACCCTGCCTGACCCATCCGAGATCAGGGGCTAAGTATCATTTACATTTTTAGAAAGAAAGCACCTGCATCACATGCTGACAGCCCCCACCTCTCCCCTCCCCCCCCCCACTACCTCTCATTCCTTATCCTTCTGAATTAAGTTTGCCCTCAAACCAACTCACATCAATCCATAGTTAGCCAGCGATGGGTCACTTAAAATACGCTGCAAACCTAACAGTCAACTTAGTACACTTTTCCTAATATGTACTTCAAGGCACGCATTAGAAAGTGCATGCCTTGCCATGCAGTTGGAAATGTGTACTTACTATAGCACTATGCCATAGCGACCATGTACTTCCAAGTGCATACCATGGCAGGCATGCACTTCCTAATGCATACTTTGAAGTGCACATTAGGATCAGTGTACAAAGTTGACTGTTGGTTTTGCAGTGTATGATTTAAAAAGACATTGCAAGTAATATTGTAACAGAGGCCAGTAACTTTAAAATACAAGCAAGACATTCACAAAGATACTCGGGACCTTTAAATGATGAGGCGTATTTATTTTGAAATGAATGTCAACTATTAAGGATAGAATCAAAACAATTGTGCCATTTCAATGGTTATATGGCTACATAGTAATAATAAGTATGCACTTCAATGTTTTAGAAAGACTGTTTTAACGTTAACACTCCTGGCATAACTAATATATTACAAGTTCGGTCTCTCACCTAAATCCTATCAACAGTATCGCCCCTAATATTTGTAAGAGTCAAATCTCATTAAAATAACCATGTTTTCAAAACAATTTTTTTCTCTATCAATAACTTTGTGGAGTGACCTTTCTTCAATCTGAATTCATAGGCATAACGGATCAATGAGTAAGTTTTGGTAAACACATAATGTAGCTTGATCAGAAATCGTATCATTGGGAAATACGGAGTAGGTTAAGAACAAAATGATACAAAATTCACCAAAGTAATACCCAAACTCTTTTCTTGTTTCTTGTTAGGTTTAAACCACACTTTTATATATTATCTTTAGTAGAATGATGAGACACCAAATATTCAGTTTACGATTAACAAACTTATTATTCTTTTTTATTACAAATGCCTATTGTTGTACGTCAAAAATGGGCACACTTCCACTAATACAATTAAACATCCACACCGCACTAAAGAAATCGTTCAGCTGGGGTTAACTTGTGGTGACTCAATAACAAATCAATACGCTGGGGAATCAAGCAAGGATTCAAAATGGAATTAAACGAAATAAAAGGAAATCATACTGCTGTTAGTAACTCACACTTGTCAGGCCATGGGATTACCTAATTTCAATACTCAGACCATACTCTAATGTTCACCGAACAGTTTCACAGCTTCAGTGTAAACAACATTGTCTATGTTATTTGGTTATGTCACTCACTCACCTAGGAAGAACACAACAAAGTTTCATCGATACTGGCTATCATTTCAGTAGTCCGTGACGTTCATTTCACAAATCCAACGCAATAAAAAGTATTTTGAGGCACTACCCATCTCACTCCTCCCCAACCCACAGACGTAAACAAACAACAAATCACTCGAACCCACACTTCTACACAATGACGACACTTGATACTTCGTGCAGCGACGTCCGCATCCTTAAAAGCGACTTCAGACTGCATATTACGTGAAAAGACTATTAATTTAATCATTTGTTTGAATGCTGTAAAAAAACTGAGGTAGGATTCGGCTGGGCTGGGCGGCTGGCGGCGGATGTAGTTCCGCGCCCTGCCGCTAGATGGCGCCAGCCAAAGACGGCGGCTGCAGCCAACATACTAATATTGAAACTTCCAATTCAAATAATTCGTTCCAAAATTTCAAACTCAATCGATCAGAAAACCATGGTGAGATTAAGTTGCGCCGTAATTAGTAGATCACGGAAAACTATATCTTTTAACGAAACCTGTTGGGGTGTCAGAGGAGAAGAGGTGAGGATGCACAGACAGACAGACAGACGGACTCACGACCGACTACATCCCTGGTCCCAATGCAGGGGATAGCTTCGCTTCGCTCAGCGATAATATTGTTGTGATGCTGGTTTCGTGACGGATCCGGAGACACAACAATATGTAACTCTCGCTGCTCTGTCCCAACCCTTCCGTTCTTTCGCGGTTAAATTTATTTCACGGATTATTCGTCAGATTTCCACAACGAATGTTTCGTTATTTTACGAATGACTCGTTACATTCAATTAACGAATGATTCGTAATTTTACGAATGGTTTGTTGCAATTTATCACTAGGAATTTTTTAAAATCTTATTGCCTTGTTAATTTGAATTCATAATACGGAGAAGAACAAATAAATTACATTACTTGCAAATGATTGTCAACTAAAATCCCTTTTTTTTTCAAAATTACGCACAATTCGTATATCTTTTAGTAAAGCTACGGTTTATTCGTATAACGTTGCAATCACGGATCATTCGTTACAAAAATACAATTTTTTTTTTTTTTGAAAATTTTTACGAATTATTCGTTCATCTATTCAAACGAATCACTCGTCGCAAAAAGTTCGTAAAATTTCGGATAAATTTAACAGTGTCCCTCACGAGAGAGCGCGTGGCCGGCGGGGTGGGGGCTGCTGCTGCTGTCCGGACCGGCAGGGTGCGTGAGAGACAGGCTAAATGACATCGGCCCCCGCAGCGAGCGCGATGAGTCAGACACATTCAAGAAAATTCAGACAAGTTTGGGAAAATCCACGAAAATTCACAAAAATTCATAAAGTTTAAGCAGGATTCAAGCAAAAATTCAGTACAATTCTATAAATAAATTCACAAAATGCCCGAAATTTTCTCCAAAACTAACAAAATTCGTACATCAAAATTCAGAGTTTTCTTTCCCTCTCGCTGTAGAGGCGCGCGAATGTGAAAGCTGTCGGTCATGGCCGGAGACCCTCTCCCGGGCGGCGAGGCGCGACCGACCAGAGCCATCTCTCTGCTCGCACACGCGCGGTCCCACCCTCGTCTCGCGTCACACAAAAGAGTTGACGAGAATACACGACCCGGGCCGGGCGGGGCCGACCCGGGCCGGGCGGGGCCGGGCGGGGCCGGGCGGGGCCGGGCGGGGGCCCAGAGGGGGTCGCGAGGAGGGCTCCGCGCGCACGGGGAGTGTGCGGCACGGTCACGGAGAAGGGGTTAGGGTAAGTCAGGGGGAACACAAGGGTGTACATAAGTAGGGGCCTGCCTGCCTGCCTGCCTGCCTGCTGCCGGCCGGAGAGGAGTGGAGGGGAAATGTAGAGCAAGAAGGGACGGAAAACTAGCACGCTGAGAATGGGGCCGCGCCACTGAGTGGGCCAAAGGTAGGATCTACATTAACTTGACAAAAAATTGTTACCAAGGTTTCCTCTACGTATACATGATGCCACAATTTTTCCGAGTTTACTTACAGATATTCTGACGGCACGGAGCAGAGGGCAGCAAATGATAGGGAGAGAGGGTGGAGAGCAGACGGGAGGGGCTTCTTTTTAATTTTACTCCCAGGTCGGGTCGGAGCCGGGCCGCGCGCCGGCGGCGCGAAGAGGGAAGAGCATCAATCTCGAGAGGAGCGCGACATAAAGAGACAGGGTACCAGACCAGGGCCAGGGCCCGGGCCACGCCGGTGCACGGAAATAAAGACCAGCACTCAGAGATAAGAGATTTGTTGATTCTGAGACAGCCAACCCGAATTTCGCTGTGCACTGTAAAAAAAAAATCACGGTCGCCCATACGGAAATATGCCGTTTATTTAGATAACGGTGTCTCCGTACATTCGGTTCCGTACCCTCTTTCCATAAGAGCCCACGTAAAATAAATGTGGGTACGGTGCCAAGGTACGGAAAAGTTACCGCTAATTCTGTGTCCGGCGGTTTCCGTTTTGGGTACGGACTGATAACGGCGTTCCGTACCCCTTTCCCTATGCTATCCCATGTTAAAATTGTAGGTACGGTGACCAGGTACGGTAAATTTCCGTACTCCCTTTCCTAAAAATGGGGTACGGAACGCCGTGACAAGCTCCGTATCCAAGGCTGATTTTTTACAGTGTGGCAACTCATAGTTAGTTGCCACAGCTAAGAGTTAGTTACTGTAGCGAAGCCTTCTCTAGTAACCAGCTTGTTCGTTCTAAAAACTAAACCCCCTTTTAGCTGCAAGAACTAATGGGTTGGCCGTACTGTAGGGAACGCTTCGCTGTAGCAGATGACTCCACTGTGGCAGACTAACTAGTTGCCACGGCGAATTTATTGGCTGTCTCGAAATTACCTGATCTCTTAGCACAGGCAGTCAATCTTTTTATTTTCCGTGTTTTGCACTGCTCGCAAACAAAACCACAAAGCTACAATGCGACGCCGTCGTCCTGCTGGTCGGAGACTTAATAATGAGAAGGTCGGAGCATCATGACAATATTCAAAGCGTGAAATTCGATATCACACCCGGTCCGGGTGGAGGGGGGTGGGGTCACATCTCCCACAAGGAAATCGGAACACACTTCTCCTGACGTCACAGCGCTGGTGTGTCCCTCGGGGCCGGCGCGCACGTGCCAGCCCGCCGTACAATGCCCCGCCCCGCCACGCCCCGCCACGCCCCGCCACGCCCCGCCGCCTGGAGGGCCACAGAGTTGTGTCGGCTTCCAGACACACAATTAATACAGCGCAAACTAACGGGATTAGGTCGTCGACACAACACGGAACGGGGGTGCGGCGGGGCGGGGCGGGGCGGGGCGTAGAGTGTTTGTGCTCAAACGCGTGGCACATCTGCATAAATCAACCCCCTTCGGGTTGCTCACCGATCGGGCCACCGCCGCGGCCCGTGAGCCGTCGCCCGCGATCACAACCAATCATCTCATCTCCCTGTGAAAATACATCTTTAGATTTATTACGATGTAATTTTGCAAATGATGATTTACGAAGAATGTTGTAAATTTACGGCAAACCATTCTTTCTCGTGATCGGCTATGTCCTGGCTACACCCTGGCTACACCCTAGCTATGCCCTGACTACGCCCCGGTTATTCCCTAGCTACGCCGTCGCTCATCCCTGGCTGTGCCCGGCTGGCTATTCCCTGGCTTTGCCCTGGGTTTGCCCTGGCTTTGCCCTAGCTAAGCCGTCGCTCATCGCCCTAGCTATGCCTTTGGCTGGTTTTGCCCTGACTTTGCCCTGACTTTGCCCTGGCTTTGCCCTGACTTTGCCCTGACTTTGCCCTGGCTATGCCCTGCTAGCCGTGCTGCTGGTCGGGCCGGGCCCCGCAGCTCCCTGCGGTGCTGGCGCTGGCTGCGCTGGCGCGCTTGCGGCTCGCTCCGTCGCACCCAGCATTCCTCTCCGGGTCCGGGTCTGCTGGTCTGGTACGGACCCGGCCGGCCACGCCGTGCCAGCAGTAATGGATGGTGCAAGAAACACGTAACGCCACCTCCTTGCCCAGACCAGCACACCGCCTCACGACCTTGGTCAATTACTCATGCAATTCTGTATTACCTCGCAAAATTCAGCAATTCTCATGGCGTGTCACGGGAAAAGAGACAAAAAAAAAAATCTCGCCGCTTCGCTGACCCATCCGTTTCGGAGTTGGCCGCACTCTGAGAGTAGTCATTTCTGCTCGCAGCGCGGCCGGTGCCGCCGCCAGGGTGTCGTCGGTCGGACGTGCGTCCCAGCAGCCCCCCTGACCCCCTCTGGGACAGGGAGGGGAGGCAGGGAGCCTCCCTACCCCCTACCCCCCTCCTCCCCCGGGGGGAGCCACCGGGGGTTCCACAGAGTACGTTACCTTGTTTGCGCCAATTACGACGCATCCACCCCACCACATTGGCCCTCGTCGCAGGAGGGGGCAGTAATGTGTGTGTGTGCGCGCGTGTGTGTGTGTGCACATGCCACATACCGTGCGGTATACGACCTTCGACCGCTCCCTCCAGGAGACAAGCGGGACGGTATACGGCCTGCCGGGCCCCGCCCCGCCCCGCCCCGCCCCGCCCCGCCCCGCCCCGCCACGGGGTTCGCATGCCTGAGCCCCTCCGGGAGCTCCTGCTTGCGCGCACCGGAGGCGTGCAGGCCAATCTAAATCACCCAAAAAACGACTATTTAAATCCGGCTTAAAGCCGCGCTGGCCCAAGACAACGGCAGCGCGCAGGGAGCATAATAACAGTCCGACTGACCCCCCGCGTGATACTTGGGTGGGAGGGAGACAACATCGTATCCCTCTCGCACTCTCTCTCTCCTCACCGCCCCTCGCGCCCAGGATAGAATTAGATGAAAAATCTTTCTTATCAGGAATTCCCCGCCCGACGAGAAAAGAATCCCCGCGGCCGCTGCCAACACTGCCGCCACTGACGACGACCGACGACGCTTTGGCGACTTTTCGCGAGTTTTTGCGACTCGTAGCTGGTCGTCGCAAGCAAGAGCAGCGAGGGGAGTTGGCAGAACCTTTTCTGCGGGAGGGGAGAAGTTTGGGGCGCGCTGCGCAAGATGGGCCGGCATTCGCAATGGGCACGTCCCGGCGCGCACACACACACACACACATACACACGGTCTCTTCTCTAATGCGCGCTCTAAAGGCCAAAGAGGACAACGCACCTCCGCACCGTCAGACTCCAGAGGGCTCTTGTGTACGTACAGCTTTCTGCTCCGCTCTCAGACGTGAGCCGGCGGAATCCGCATGCTCTCCCTCGCTCCAAGGCCTGCGACGCAAAGCGACCCTCCTGCTGTCAGCTCCGAGCTGAGACAGACCGGATCACACCGAGTCAGCTCGCTAACTGACCCAACGCCCGCAGGGGGCCGGTGGCCAGGTGACTGCCTGCTCAATAATAATCTCAGTTGGTGTGCCATTACCCACACCCACCTGAAATTGGAGTCGGAACCCACCAGTTTTGTGCTCATATTTCGGCCCCTCCTCCTCTTTTTCATTCTGCTTTCTCTGACTCTCTCTCTCTCTCTCTCTCTCTCTCTCTCTCTCTCTCTCTCTCTCTCTCTCTCTCTCTCTCTCTCCCCGTCCCGTGTTTCTAATTTTAAAGTGGTGCGTCTGACCTTTCCATAGGACTGCGGACGACGCCTGCCTGCAACTTTCCCTCGAAAAGTGTTGCCCGAGAGTAAAGGCGTCTAATATGCCGCGTCTGCTACGGCGAAATTATTTTAATCAGAGCGAAACGCGCACTCGCGAAGAGAGAAACCTTTCACAAGAGCACCACCACCGCCGAGTAAATCAAAACTCGAGTCTGAAGTCTGAAGGTCTCCGCTGTCCCAAATGTAATAATAATAATAATAATAATTAATAAGTGTATCTTTTGCACGATAATTAAGCACAGCTATCGTTACGCAAAGCAAAGCAGCGTAGTTCGTACACCAATTTAATTTTTTTTTTTTTTTTTTTTTTTTTTTTTGCAATTTTCCTTTAATTTAACTGATATTTTTCTGTTTCTACTGATTTTGTCTTGATTTTTTTTTCCCGATTTCTTACTGATTTTGTTTCAGGACGTACACTGATTTTTTTGAGTGAACGACCCCTCGGCGTCGTGACGGCGAAATAACCCGCGTACGCCGGGGCGAGACGTAAGTACAATCGTGCGCGAAGCGAAGACCCTTTCCAGTCTGAGTCCGCCTGATATAACCACCCCCTTAGGGCTGCGCCCACCATCACCCCCTCCCCCCCGCACTCTCCCCCTCTCTCTCTTTCTCCCGCACGACATCCCGTTATCACACGAGCAGGTGAGACGATGGCGACGCGACGAAGTCTCGCGGAGGGAGAAATAGGGCCTCCCTCCCTCCCTCTCCCCCTGCTGCTTAGGAACAAGGAGTTGGTTCCCGCATGGCGCGCAGACGGGGCGCGTCCGAATAAATCGTTGCCGAGCAGGGCGGTAAACACCTCCCGGACGCCACTCGCTCGACAACTCGACACAACAGCAGAGCGCGAGGCACCGCTGCTCCAAACTCTCTGATGCCGCCCCGCCGCCTCGCCTACTGCAGTGAGCACACTGCCCGGAGAACGCGCTCGCCAGCGGAATACCCGATGTGAACAAGCGAGTATAAAGAAAATAAAGCTCTTTGTTTTATTTATTTATCCGTTTTCTTTTCATTTAGCTGTGTGCCGTGTACTTCTCATGCACAATATGGGCGCGCCGGGGATGGCGGCTATGCGCGTCTGCTGTAGTGGGGTCAGCCCGATTTTGAGTCGCGCGAGAAACAACTCTGAATTTCGGTGAACAAATTTTTTGAACTTTTGTACATTCATAGTGAATTTTTGCTCGATTTTTTCCAGATTGCTGTGAATATTAGTAACTTTTCCTTATTTTTTTTTTCCGATATTTCAGAATTTTTCTGAAATTTCCTGAATTTTTAAAGAATTTCTCTGAATTTTGTGAATTACGAGGTGTACAAAAACTTCAGAGTCGCGTACATCTCCGTCGCCGCGACTCATCATACGCACGTAATCGCGTTACACTCCGACAGGATGACGCTGAAGCGATGCGCCGATATTCGCACTTTTTTGCTGCTACGCCGCGAATTATCGGTCGGTCCACGCGCGGGGAACAAGCACAGCGATCATCCGCATTTCTGCAAAGTCGCTCTCAAAGCGACACAGGCGAGAGCGCGCGCGAGCAGAAGCAGCGTGCGCGGCGCGCAGGAGGAAAAACGGACCAGCAGGACGCAAACGCAGCGGCGGCATGTTTTGGACGTTCGGATTTGACGTGAGCGAGCGATTTAGCTACCGGGCCGCGCTGTGTCTGTCCGGCCGACAGCGGGGAAGTGATTCCAGGGGCTTAGCGCTTAGCGCTGCTGCAAACGGGGGCGGGCGGGGGCGAGGCGCACGGAAGCGAACGCAGCTCATCTGGAAAATATCGATTTATTTGCAAGATCAATTTGAACCCCCCGCCGAAAAGGTTGAGTACAGCACGGTTAAAGCAATGTCTGATTTTTTGAGGAAAAAGGGGAAAACTTTGAGGAACTTCCGTAATTTGAGGGAAGATCCTCAGATTTTGAGGAAGGCGCCTCAAAAAAATAAGGGCAATCTCCACAAATTTTGAGGAGACTTACTCAAAATCTAAGTAGTTTTCCTCAAAGTATCCAACGTCCTCAAAGTTTTCCCCTTTTCCTCAAAAAATCAGACATTGTTTTTACCGCGAACTCAGCCGGTCTGTGTGTGTATATATATACTTTTGACGGCCTCGGTGCGGCAGAGCTGACCATAGAGTACACAAGAAGTAGTTGTGCTCCGCGAGGGGCGGGGCGGGGCGGGGCGGAGCGCTGTTTGGCGGTGGCGGCAACGGAGATAAGGCTACAAACGAAGGGATGAGGATGGCCTGGGCATGGATTGGAGGAAATTGAGAAGCGGTCATGCAGTGCCAAAATAATCTCTTTGGCCTCTCCTCCCCAAACCCTCGCCCCCCCCCCTCTTCCCCTCACCACCCTCTTACACTCCGCAACCTATCCCCACGACCGTGGCAGCCCCCTTCCCTCCCCCAACTGGTCCCTCCCGACCAAACAAGTTTAGTTTCAGGCCCCGGACGACGGGATTCGAATAAGCGTGCGGTAAGGGGAGGGGGGGCAGAGGGGGAAGGGGCCCCGGAGAGGAAGAGATAAATGCCGACCGGATGACAAACCGATATTATTCGCACCTGAAACTTGGCCGCGGGAGGAAGTGGGGAGGAGGCGGGGGGGAGGGGGGGGGTTAGGGACGCGGGCTTATCTCCGACGTTCGTGCACAAATCACAACATAAGCTCCAGAACACACGTTAGATAATTGTTTAGGAATTTTTTGCTTACATGTTTTTCTTTTTTCACTTTCTTGCTTAGTTTTTTTTTTCACGTTTTTATACAAAAAAGAAGTGGTTTCTTTTCTTTATTTCGCAAATGCATCGCGAATTAGAGTTAGACAACGGCGTGGCCATGACAATTTTAATCATCAGTCGATTCTCGTTTACGTTTGGAATGTAGGCTCGTGTCGGGCGGAGTGGTGCGAGGGCTGGCGTAGATAGGTCTTCCGAAGCAAACCCACATCATTAAGGGGGTCGGACCCCCCCCTTCCCTCCGCCACTCACTAACCCGCGCCCCCTGCTCCCAACCACACCCCGCCGTTGACATCCGACTGTAGACACCGCCACGCCACCAGGCGTAGACGATGAGAAGGGACAGAGAGAGAGAGAGAGAGAGAGAGAGAGAGAGAGAGAGAGAGAGAGAGAGAGAGAGAGAGAGAGGGGGGGGGGGCAGCGAAAGAGAAAGGAATAGAGTTGAAGAGATCCGCTGACATTATCGTGACAAAGGGGTCTCGTTAATTGTGTAAAACGGCGCAACCCCGAGCCTCGCGCAAGCCTGCGTACCAACGAACTGTCGTTTAAAAAAAAAAAAAGAAAAATACCTGTTCCGCATTATCAATATTTGGAATGCCGATACCCACGCCAAAAGCTGCTGTCTGCTATGAATTATGGGATTACGTAACTGCCAAAGGGAAACTCGGCGCGACGTGCGCCCCGCGCGCGCTAGTTAGAGATGTACGATGAGGCCAGCAGGGTCACTGACAAGAGTAACAGCGGTGCTGCACGGTCAGCTAGCCCGGCGTCCGCTCCCTATTCACTGCAAAACGTTGCGAATATGAAAGGCAGAGGTGGATTCACTTCCCTAAATAGTTGTAGGTTTACGGTAAAATTTTCCACGAAGTGGGATTGTAAAATTACTATTATAAATCGTAAAGGTACAAGCACTACGTATCGACTTGATATACAATTCAGAGCAAAAAAGGGTTGTCGTAAGTTTACAACATATTTCGTAAATCGTAATTTACGAAAGAAATCGTAAATCTACAAAGATATTTTTTACAGAGTAATCTCCTCGCGATAAAAAAATGCGGCTGGCTCGCATCTTATCCCACCTATTGCCGCATTGATGAAAAATAAACATAATTTGTTTTGTTTTAACCTTGGAAAGTGCCTCGGTCCAAGTCGGAGAATAGGAGAGTAAAAGCGCGGAGCAGACTCGTTAAGAATAGCTGAGTGGTCAGAGGATTCGTAACGCCCTCCTGTCAGCTGTCTGTCGGGTCGCAGCTGACACGAGCTGACATCAGCGAGTCTGCTTTAGTGAGCTACGGGCTACGGTACCGTGCACACAACATCTTGCTTTAGTCGAGAAAACGGAAAGAACAAAAGTACCGCCGAGGTCAAACTAAGAGTTGAGAATCTCATTGGCTATAATTTCTACTTGCGTTATTTCCTTGAAGGCCAGAAGTATATTTTCTAAAAGTCTAAAAAGTTCGAACGCAATGCAATACTTCAGTTATATCAGACCACTGTGGTCAAAATCCAGCTAGAGTTGATGACACACCGGACACTTTCAAGGCTCTCGCGATAAGATAAGAGCGGAGCTGAGGTGCGCCGCCCAAAACTAGTACAAAAGCGATCGGGGATAAGCCACACCGCGATGCGCGGGGTCGTGGCGCGGGGGGGCTTAACACACCCGCAAAAACCCCCGCAGTATTTTCTGTCCAGCGAAACTGTGATTAAAAGTAAAACTAGCAATCGTAAGCTCTGGGTGAAGCTACTCGGCAAGGTGTTGGGATGGGTCGTGTCGGGTAGGATGGCCTTGCGACTGAGCGCGCCCGAGCGCATCTAGCGGCACCGTGCAGCTGCAGGTGGCCTTGCGACAGCGTGCGCCGGAGAGCACCTGGCGCCACGGTGGTGCACGGCGGTGGCTGAGGTACACCCACAAAAATCGTTTTTTGATCCAAGTACGTTCTCAAGATCATTGACAAGAACTCACTTTTGCTCTCAATTCAAGGTAATATTATACTCGGATCAAGACATTTTCATTGAAATAAGAGCGATTTCGCCTTATATTGTTTCAAAAGCAAAATTGAAATTGTGTCAAAGATCTTGGGAATGTGTTTGCGAAAGAAAAAGAAACAAAGAAAAAATCGCGTCTGAGCCAAAAAAAAAAAAAAAAAATTGCAGGTGTACTGCTTTTTAAGCTGTGTAAGCGCAGCTAATTTTAAGCTATCGTGCTTATTTTCTAGCTACCCTGCTACTGTTTTAAGTGTGTTTAGCCGTAGTGCTAATTTTTCTCATCATGTTTCAACTGAGCTATTTTTTCCTCCGAGTGGATCAAGAAGCGAATATTTATCGGTGTACCCCCCGCCCCTCCACCCTACCACTACGCTTATTGCAATGCGCTGCACCGATAGCCGCACGACCTGGCCTCCTGGACTAGGCGGGGCAGGGCGGGGCAGGGCAGGGCACGCCTGCCTGCGCCCGAGCCCAAGACCAGTAGTAGCATTCCCATGGCCCGTTGCGACCAGATCCGGAGCAATACGACATGTTATACGACACGGGGGCTCCTGACGTGTGCCTGCCGCCTAGGGCGGGGTGGGGCAGACTGCTCCTCCTGTCAGGCGCAATGCCTGCCGGCCGGGCCCATATGGGACACGGCTGTCCGATACGGAAGCGCACACCGCTGTTTCCGATCAGACCCTGACGGGGCGGGATGGGCATTCCCTTCACGAGGAACACCCAACAGCGTCAGCCTGTATCTTCTTTTCTTTTGTTGCATTCGCCGGATCAAAAATCTGTGAAAAATACTAGCTAGCAGCAGAAACTTCTTCCTCATCTTTCATGAACTGAATGATTTGAGCATTCCTTGATTGATACAAATGAAATGTATATGGGGCCAGCCAAGCATAACGTCAAGGTTTTCAGGGGGTGATTTTTGCCGCACTCTCGCTTTAGCATAATAATAAAAGTTGCTTTACTTTACATTGAAGTCCCCAAATACTATGACTCACAATTTTCCACGATTGAAAACCGAAGTATAAAAGAATAGCACAATAATACTGAATCCCAGCATGCGGAGCGCATACGAGAGGGGAGCCGCGGGACGAAGCGGGCGGGAGCAGAGACACAGAGCGAGCCCAAGTGCACGCGGTACGTTCATTCCAAATCCGATCTGAATATCATTGGGTGTTCCGCGGATTGCGATGAGATTGTCGCTGAGGCGGCGACGTGACGCGAGAATCAAAGGAAACTAAAGAAACCACTTCCGGGCGCATGAACCAGCATCGCTACCAGCACCCCAGCAGAATCTGAGGATAGTTTGAGCCGCCGGCCCCGCCCCGCCCCGCCCCGCCCCGCCGCGCGGTGCGTCGCCTGCTCGCGCGTCGTCTGCTGCTCCAGTAGTAGTGCTCCACACACCATCACGGCGCGGCAGCCATCCCATACGAATCGTGCCGCAATCCCGCAAACTGCAAAAGGGAACCAGAACCAGCCCAGCAGCGGACACGGGGAGGGGGAAGACCCCCCCCCCCCTTCGCAAGCAGAATCGTTCGCACGGTGCGCGCGCGCCCACCACCCACAGCAGGATTACAACTTTGAGCCTCATCTCGGCCAGCCAGGCGCGCCTGCTCCAGCACAGAGAGCCTCCCTGGTCGCGGCGCAGCGGCGCACGGCAAAGGGAAAGAAGAGCCGCGCGGCGGTTTCCTAATGTATGTATATGCCATGCCGTTTGCCGGAATCCCCCGTTATATGTGTGTTTCCCCGCCCTCCTGTTCCGCTAAACAGTAGCGGGGGCTTCAAGTCTGCTGGCTGCGAGTCCAAGTTTGTACCTTTAGGCAGCCACATTTCATATGTATGTATATATATATATTTCTTTTACCTCACCCTGACTAACCCCACATTTAGCACGAGAAGAAGCCAGAAGTATCTTTGCAGGATATGATTAAGTGAGTAAGTAACAAGTAAGTACGTAAAGTAAAAAGTAATACATTTCTATCGGTAAACTACGAGGGGTTACATCCGCAAAGGAACTTAACCGAAGGGCTCTTTTTTTCGCGGCGGGTCTGTGAGAGGGGCTAAATGGGCTTTAACGCGCAGAATAGAACGAGCGATAGAGGAAAATTGCAGGCAGGTCGCGGGCGGCGAGCGCGGCGCCCGGGCAAAAGTGACAGTCATTGTGCCTGATGTATAGGCAGGGCGAATGAGCCATCGATCGCCGGTAGCTCCGGCCTAGTCCGCCCCTCGGTCCACCCCGCCCCGCTCCGCCCCGCCCAGCCGCGCCACACCCCGCCCCGCCCCGCCCCGCCCAGCCGCGCCCCACCCCGCCCCGCGGACTCCGGGAATTGATCTTGATAAGTAAAATCCCATTTATTCAAAGCAAGGCCAATCTTTTGCACGGGGATATGGGGAGGGCAGGGCAGTGAGAAGGGGTTCGACTCGAACCTGCGGGCCCGGGCAAGGACCGGCCGACCATTTAGATGCGTTATTTTCGATTCGCGACCTCTCTCCCCGTCGTTCTATTTCCCTCTCATATATACATATACGTATATTTTTTTTGGGCCAGTGTGTGCCAGACTCCACAACGGATCAGGACCTAACTTATGTTCGGTGGTGTCTGCACATTCTGTCCCATTTACGCTCTCGGTATTTCAAAGAAAAATGTTGCACCTTGACATTCATCCAGCAAACTGCCCACCGCATGCCTTAACCAAAGTTAAGTGGCATATAACACGACACGACAGCCCGCTGCTAAACGCGGCGTGCAACTGAATAAGAAAAGTACAGGATCGAAGCTGACAGACTTGGTGTATATCGACCCATCCCCGCACGGTAGAAACGAGTCCTGGGATTCCCAGGAGAGTTGGAATCCCAGTGATGTCCCAGTGATGTCCTGGAAAAAAGTAGTTTTTCCCTTGGAGTTTTGCCTGAAAAACCCAGGACATCCCCTGGGAAAGATGATACCTCCAGGGATACCCCCTGCGAAATCCAGGACTCGTTTTTGCCGTGCGATATGTAATGAGTCACCACTGACAGGTCCCAACCTGCAAGCGCTCCGCCCCAGCCGCACCATCTTCCTCCTTCAAATAACTCAACACGACATGTACAGTCGAGGTGGGGGGGAAGAGGGCCCTCACTTCGAAAAATCATTGTACGCCCCCACCGAAAAAAAAATCAATAAAAATAGTCAAAAAATCAGAATTAAATCAAGAAGAAAGATACAAAATATCCGAAAACTCGAGAAAACGTCATCAAGACAACGGAAAAAAGGTTAAAAAAATGGAAATTGAAGTAAAAGACCAAAATTTATCAAAAAGTGACAGTTTTCTTTAATATCCAAAAGAAAAACAAAAACAAAAAATAAAACTAAAAAATTAAAAAGAATATAAAAGGAAAATAAAAATTGTACAGATAGTGTAAGAGTGATCCCTTCGCGAGAGTGACAAGTGACAAGTTAAGCTTCGACAACTCCGCGGCTGGTGAGGCAGGCGCGGGGCGCGGCGCAAGCAGGCAGGGGCCGGGGCCGGGCGTGCTCAGACACGCACGAACAGCTGACCGCCAACGAGCGCTCGCCGGCTGGTCAACGCACCATGGCGACCACGTGACCGGCAGCCGGCGGCACAGTAGCTGCCGACTCTCTCTCTCTCTCTCTCTCTCTCTCTCTCTCTCTCTCTCTCTCTCTCTCTCTCTCTCTCTCTCTCTCTCTCTCTCACCTGAGCATGCCCCACCGCGCCTTGGCTTGGTCTGCCATCGCGTTCACTCAGCCTCCTCTTGCGTCACTCTTTCGAGTTAATCCTGCATAAAGGGCGCGCACTATGGTGCGTCGTCTGCTTGCCCGCCCAGCAGACGACGACGACATGCGAGTCGTTTACACGCCGCCGCGGGCCTGGGAGTACAAAGACGCCTGCTACCGGCGCGCGCGCTGCTATTCCCGTCGCTCTGACGTCATCCAGTTTTCCCCTGCCAGTGTGTCAGTCACTCGGTCGCGAGTCCTCGACGGGCTGCACCGCACACCGCTGCTGCAGTGACTACGCGGCGCGACGCGGCGCACGCACGTTCGTACCGATACTGACGCGGTACTTGCACTTGAGTCACACTGTGGCTCCCCAGCCCAGCAGTACGGTCCGGCCGGGCCCGGCGCGGCCGGGGCCTTTGTGTCGGGGCTGGGCGGGGGGAAGGGGAGAGGAGAGGAGAGGAGAGAAGGGGGACCGACCGTCGCCGCACCACCAGCGGTTCGTGATCGCATGCGCGCGCTCGGAAAGGCTGTAGACACACGAGCAAATGGCTTATCACCGCTGGAAGACGTGTGGCGATGAGCATGGGGTGACTTCACGTGATTTTTACTTGTAGCAAACGTGCTCGGTCACAAACACACAGGATTTCACACAGCAATTATTTTCACTTCAGCAGCAGCAGCAGAAAAATGGTCTCCCGCCTGCCGGCCGCCGCCGCGCCGAGTGCTTCGGCACTTGGCGGTTCGGTTCGGCTCGGCTTGGCTCGGCTCGGCTCGGCTCGGCTCGGCGGTCGGACGCGCCACGCTCGGCTCGGCGCTACGCTACGCCACGCCGCGAGCGGACAAGTTGCCTCCTCTCTCCACCACACCTGGGAGAGGAGGGCGAGGCTCGTTTTATATCAGCAAACTTACTCCTGTCACCTCACATTCCTAAGGCGTCAGACGCAACAGATGAGAGGCATGGCCCGGGCCGGGCCGGGCCGGGCGCGCACTCACGTGGTGCTGCGCCTGACGCCAGGCAGGCGGGGCGGGGCGGGGCGGGGCCGGGCAGCTGTACATCCTGTATATGCTGCTGCTGCCGCTGCTGCTTCTTTGTGAGCGCGCCGCGCGCTGCACCGAGCCCGCCGCGGCCTTCTTGCACCCCCCCCCCCCCCCCGGCCACCCGTCCGATGCAGTGCAGTTTGCAGCCGCCGCCGCAGCTGTGTTCCCTTTCTCCCTGCCAGCCCAGCTGGGCGACCTCCACGATCCAAACATACTCTCATGGCGGCACAAGTTTCTCATAGTTTTCAGAGCAAGCACTTCAAACGTGTCAGACAGTGCCCTCAGGCTCTCTCTTCATGAAGGTACAGTTGAAAGTTAAGGAAAAGTCCTTCGGCTCCAGCCTTCCCTCTGATCTGAAAGACCAACCGTAGGCAGTGTTTGTTACAAAGGGACTCCACCTGCCACCTCACAAGGCTATTACAAATCGTGTATGTTTTTTTTTTTTTAATTAATTTTTTAAATAAGGTTTACTCGAGTATTCTACGGTCATTTTAATTTAGCACCGTAAAAATAAATAAACTTGACGAGACTTTCTTACGCCCCGTACATCTTTCCCGTGGATACGCAGACCCGCAGCTCCACTTTCATGCGCGGCTACTGATAGCAAAAAGAGGATAGCGTTGGCCACCTAAACGGTGGCTAAATTATAAGATGGGCCCTGAGTATTTGAGCAGCCCGCTGGGGCGGTCGGAGTGAGACACGGCACGGCGCTTTGCCGGCACAAGGGATGCGAGGCACACGCTGGTCGTAATTTAAGCCCGACGCAATGCAATTACCCGGCGACCACAGTAGTGATAAATAAATGCGCGGGCGTGGTCATTCTACCTCGGAATTTAAGGTGGTTTAAGCCACACGTTGCGCGGGTATTCTAGACGAAAATAAACTTTTTTGCGACTGTTCTCCCACGAGTTTCTATTTTTTTTAAATATTATTATTTTTTCAATCCATTCACTGTTATTCAATTACTGTGACGTCACGTTCTTTTTCATATGAAAAGTGTCACATTGTTTAAAATATGGTGTCACATTCTTATTTTGAATGTGAATCGGCCAGAATGTGCGGGCTAAATTTTATTGTCACATTCTAAAGAATGTGACATTAACATCAAAAGGAATGTGACAGTTTTGACATGAAAAAGAATGTGACGTCACAGTAATTGAATAATAGTATTGCCGTCATGAAATTTAAAGTCTCAAATGTCTTAAAATTTCAAACCATATTTTTTAATACAGTTGCCAATATTGGGGAGAGGGTCCATAAATTCTAAGCCTGGTGAGGAGAAGAGTGTAGCCTAGGAAGGTGAGGCGGTAAATAACTTTCCGAACAGAAGTATCTCATCCGCCCTCGGCCTCTCCTCTCCCTCGCTCGAAATCGATTAGACAGGCCCCGGCCAGGCCCGGCCCGCTCCTGTAGCCTGCTGAGCTGAGCACTGCGCCCCACACTCCATCGAAATTTGGTAGCATTTCGCTATAGAGTTTGGAATCCTCCCGGCGCCCGGCCCCGCCCCGCGCCCCGCCCGGGCAGGATCGCTTTCCGCTTGTACTCAGCTGTTCGGTTCAGTTCGATACGATGAGTTGTTCAACTTGACTGGGAGGGCCGGGCCGGGCCGCACAGGCATGCCGCTCCACGAGACAAACTTTGTGTAAGTTTTCCAGCTCTGTGGAACCCTCTCGCTCCCAGCAGCGAGTAGGCAGGCCCACCCCGGACAACTAACTGTACACCCCAGCGCGACCCGGTCGCCGCACCGCGCGCTTTCTACGAGGGTTCCTTCACTATAAATTCAAGCGTACACCGATTTTTCTGATTTTTTTTTAAAGTTTTTTTTTATCCTCCTTGATTTTTTGTGATTTTTTTCTTGATATTTTCTGATTATGTTTTTCTTGACATTTTCTGATTTTTTTTTCTTAATGATTTCCCTTTCTTCTAATCTTTTAATTTTGTTTAGGGGTGCACACTAATTCTTTTGAGTGAAGAACCCCTCGGTTTAGTACCAGTCAAAGTGCTTAGTGTAAAAGGAAAAAAAAAGCGCCCCGAAACGTGTAGCCCGGTGTAGTCACTCTACAACTAGTCGTACCAGGTCGACGACGAGCTGCAGCGGGAACGGACTGTACAACGGCTATATACACCTCACGCAGCAAGGGACTCACCTGGAACACACAAGAAACGAAACAAGAACATTAGACGTTGTTGCAGCGCAGAAGAAAGCGGGCGAGGAGGGTGGATAGGGTGTAACTGAGCGTAAGCACGCCGGGGGCGGGGCGGGGCGGGGCGGGGCGGGTCGCGCGCACAGCAAGGGGCGCAGAGCAAACAGGAGAGGCCCCAGAGGGGGTCATCACCTGGAGGTCCCCTTAGGGTTCACTTCTGAGTGAGGCCGCCACACCACGGGGCGAACAACAATATTTACCCCCGGCGCCCCCGGCACGACAGGCTGGCCGCCCCGCCCCGCCCCGCGTGTCGCCCTGCCTGCCTGCGCTGCGGTAGCTGATGGGTATAGCCCTTTGTTTGCCATAATCGATTACATTTGCTCCAGGCTGCGGGCGTGGTGAGGCGGGGCGGGGCGCCGGCCGACCTCGTTACTTTCTCTTATCCCATTGTTTCTTATTTCCCCTGTTCATTCTCAATACGCAACCCTCCCTCATCTTCTCTCTTTCTCTTAGAAAATAGCCACACCCCCTACCCACTCACCATACGCTGACACCGCTCGCTTCCTTGTCCGGATATACTTTTTTTAAAACATTATTTCTATCCTTATAAAAGGATTCACTGATGATGGCGCGGGGTTGATTGAGGCTGGATGGCCGGGGTGGGGGCTGAGCGTGGCAGGGCGTGGCGGGGCGTGGCGTGGCAGGGCGTAGGGGGTGGCGTGGCGGGGCGTGGCGGACGACCAGCTCCAAGGTTCCCGTCCGCCCCTTGATGGGCGCGGCGGCTACAACTGTACAATATCAGCCCTCGCGAACGAACGCGCGTCACGAGCAAGGAGAGCGAAGGGAGAGCGGCCCTTACCGAGCGGGAAAACATCAAGTAATAAACCCGACGATGCTCATTCAAGTAAATTACAGCGCGGCCGCGGGGGGAGAGAGGGGGGTACACCGAGTGCCGCGAGCATCACATCGCCAGGTGGGGCCTCATTACACATTCCCCGGCGCAAAGTCACGCCACACCACGCCGCGCCCTTCGACTCCTAGATGAATAACCTATTCATAGGCTCGGGGGAGGGAGGGAGGGAGGGTGCCACTTAATACCGCGAAGGTCGCGACGTGCCCCCGCGCGTGTGCGCGCCAGTCGGACCTGCCAGGAGGGCGGCGCGCGGTACCCAGGGACGCGGCTATAGGAAATAATAATAATAATAATAATAATAATAATAATAATAATAATAATAATAATAATAATAATAATAATAATAATAATAATAATAGTAATACAGTTTGGCTCGAGCGAAACTTGTAGAGCAAGCAGTCCGCAAAAATACCGCGCGCGAGAGGAGGGCTGCTCTCGAATCGGGATGGTGGTGGTGGTGGTGGTGATCATTATTATGAAGATAGGGTTAACCGGCCCGCGCGGTGGACCCGCGACTTATACATTTCAAGCGGAACGCATAGTGCGCGTTCAATGTTTGTGGCGCCTAGCAGGGCGGGGCGGGGCGGGGCGGGGCGGGGCGGGGCGGGGCGGGGCGGGGCGGGGCGGGGCGGCGCAAGCCCACCTCTGTCCGCCGGCGGGGGCTTCCCCCGCCGCCCAAGGGCAAGGTCAGCCAGAGCGGGGTGGTGAGGTGCCCACCTGGCGCCCGGCCCGTCTCCACCAGAGAGAGAGAGAGAGAGAGAGAGAGAGAGAGGCCTTTATTAAATCCATAAAAAGCGTTAAATGAAGCGCGAGCGCCAGCAAACGCTGCCTGAATAAATCCTTGCATTTTTTTTCATCCCGGCGTCCTACTTTTTAAAAAAAAGCTGAGAGAGAGAGAGAGAGAGAGAGAGAGAGAGAGAGAGAGAGAGAGAGAGAGAGAGAGAGATGGCGGCTTTTTTCTAAGGTTGGGAATAATACTGAATCTTTTCTTTTTTTAACGGTCCTGTAACCAGGCCAGCGAACGGCGCTGATGTTTTCAGAGCGATAGAATGTTTGGTTCCACCGGCCACGACCAAACCCGAGGGGGAAAAACCTCGCTTAATAATCAGGTCACCTGCCCTGTAATAGAGCTGTATTATAGCCGTAATATCCCTGTAATAGGCGTAACTCCGTGTAATATCGTCGTTAGACTTGTAATATTCGAGTAATTGTCTCGTACTATTCGCGGAATTGCCCTGAAATAGTTGTGTAATAGACATGTAATAGTCGTAATAGGGAGAAGTCGGGTCGCGATTTTGGAGAGGTTTGTACCCCTCGACCAAAACCTTATAATATGCACAAATATGAGGGCGATACGTCTTCCACGGGCTTATTATATAGAAACACTGGAGGTACTGTAGAGTAAGAGTAGTCGAATTTCTCGCTCTTGCGACAGCGTCTTTTCTGCACCAAATTTTCCTGCTCCTGGGAGAGCGAGACGGATTAACATCGCTCTTTTAGTCATTTTGATGACGTCACCCTACTGGAGCGATTTCAATATATCAGAAAAGACTCGTTTTGAGTCGATTTGGCGAAGTTCATACTATTTTTGAGCGCTCAAGACGGTCGAGAAATGTATGATTATTATATTTTCAGTGGGGAGACCAAAGCCAAAATTCTTTTCTTATTCAAACAATGATCGTAGTTGTCGGCATTCCCGCGCGCGACTCACTATCCGAGTGCATTCGCAGAAAACCAGCCGACCTGAAAGCCGGTCTGTAATCCTCCTGCGCTCTTGTACGTAATCACCGCGACATCTCGTTTATGTCATGAATGAATGTGGGTTTCAGCCCGCGCCGAGTTGGACCGGACATGATGAAGTAGCCTCGCACCGCCCCTCTGTGCCTCCCTTATTTTCTCTACAGCCCTGCGCGCCGCGCCCAACCTCTCCCCTTCAACTCCCCTTCCCTAACCTTCAGGCCAACTTTCCGTCTCCCCCTCCCCCTCTCCCCAAATCCTCGGCTCTCCCGCGACCGCACCTCATCAACAGAACGTAATAACATGTACCGCCCTTGAAACCAAGTTCCAATGCGCAGTCGCCGCCGCGCCAAGCCGCACCCCGCTCGCCCCCCTCCCCCCCCCCCCACCACGATTCCACTGCCTGTACGCAAGCCTGTCCGTGCATTCGTCCGTCCTCCGTCCCTCCGTACGTTATTGTCCCTACTCGATTGCCTGTACGCAAACCTCGCACGCTTGTCGGTGCATTTGTCCGTGCCTCCGTGCGTTCAAGCACGCAGCGCACGCACCCTGTTCGACTGCCCGTTCGTACACCGACATCAATACAGAGGAGCGCTCTCCCCGCTCTGTCTCTCTTGCAGCTATACGGCGCACCCAGTGAGTCGGAGAGAGAGAACGAGAAGAGCGCGTTCTTCGGAATCAGTCTGCAGTCCGTGCCGCGGTCCGTGCATTTGGCCGTTCCTCTGTCCGTTTGTCCCGAGAGAAAACCAACTTTGAAATTTGGTGTACAAATTTTGTGAGTTTTATTGAATTTATTGTGAGAATTTTCGTGATTTTTTGTGAATTTTATAGAATTTTTGCTTGAACTTTACAACAATACAGGTGATTTTATGTGAATTTCTGAGATCTTTTGTAAATTTTGGTGAATATCTCTTAATTTTTCTGAACTAGGATGTGTACAAAAATTTCAAGTTGTCCGTGCAAGCGCGCCCCGTCCCGTCTAACCACGACCGACCTCGCTCTCTACTACCCGCGCCATAAAGCGGGGGTAAGGGTAAAGCAGCAGAGACGATGCAGATATTTTTTTAACAAAGAACGAGTTTTATCATTTATTTCACTGTATGATCCTTTTGCATTAAGCAGTAAAGGTTGTCAAGCTTTTTGCTTCAGTGGTTAGCCCTTACTGCGCTTGCGGCCCTATCCCTGCTATCCTGCGACCGTGCCATATTCTCCTTTATTCGCGATGCAAATGCCTTGCGCACATGTTAACCTGCACATTAAATCGGGCGCACACTCCCCGCCGCCTCCGCCGCCTCGTCGTGAATAGGTTATCTGCTTCCAGCAGCCCAGGTCATTTTTTTTTTCTTTCTGCTGATTTGAATTGTCCGATGCACAACGGTATTTGATGGCTGCAAATGTTGGCACTATGCGGCTGGCGCGGGGCGGCGCGGGGCCGCAAGGTTGTGGGCGCGCCCAGGACAGCAGGGCAGGGCCTATTTGTGAACCAGATTATGCCGGCCGGCGGGGGCGAGGGCGAGACGGTCCAGTGGGGGCGAGGCCGCCGCCCACGCTATGCCGCCCACAGCCATGGACAAACAACAAAGACTTCGGCAGGGATGGCAAAATAAAAAATAAAGACAATCTCTACGTTCACGTGCGACAGCACGCTGTGTGCGCGCGCGCACACACACACACACACACAGCCAGGTTTATCAACTACACGTCCTTCCCATTCACTTGGTCGCTGACCGCCCCCGTATGGTAGCGGTGCCAACACGCGGCAGGCCACGCCTTTGTGGCGGCGCGGCCATCCGTGAGTGTTTGTGGGGCGGAGGACAGGGCAGAGAGAGAGAGAGAGAGAGAGAGAGAGAGAGAGAGAGAGAGAGAGAGAGAGAGAGAGAGAGAGAGAGAGAGAGAGAGAGAGAGCGGGGGGAGGAATACCTCTGAATTTTGGTGCGAGTTTTGGTGTAGCTGTTGTGAGCCTTCTGAACTTTTCTGAACTTTTCTGATTTTGTATCGATTTTATTTGCAATGCAGGCTTCAGACTTTCTCGAAGTTCTCTAAATTTTCGTGACGCCTCTATTTTTAAGTCTTGTCATTTTTTTTTCTTAATTTTCCAATTTTTTTTTATATCGTTTATTTTTGTATTTTCTGAGTCACGACCTACTAAATTTCGGAGTTGTTTTCCCTTGACGTGGGCGCGCGCGCGCGGTCTGCCCTCTTCCTCTCTCCTCCTCGGCCCCCTGCGGCCCTCTCCCTCAGCAAAGGAAACAAATGAGTCCTTCACTGCTCGGCGCTGCAGTTCCTCGCGGCGGAGCGGAGGTCCTTTCACCCTTCCCCAGCCACTTCGGGGAGCCTTTTGCTCCGAGTGCGGCCCGGCTGGGCCCGGGCCGGCCGACACTGAATGCGCATTAGCGCGCCCTTTCCCCTCCACCCCCCCTCCCCCCCGCTCGCTCCTCGCGCCAGCCAGCGCAGCAGCAGGCAGCAGCACTCCGCGACGGATCCGGAAACACCAGGGCTAGTCGTGTTTTTCCCCGCCGCGTACCGGCTGCAGCTGCTGCTGCTGCTGCTGTTCCCGTGCGATTTGGCAGTGATGAGGACGCTTCTCAGGCTGTCAGCCTGCGCACCGCGCGAGTCAGCAGACGACGCCACAGGAAATGAAATTGAACTATATACGAGAAGCAGAGCAGCACGATATCGCACTACCACTTATGCGCCGATAGTCTGAGCTGCTCCGCAGACATGCACGCGGAGAGATCCTCCGACGGATCGTCGAATCGAAGAGAGGCACGAGGCGTATGGGGAGGGCGCACTACGTGCTACCCCTAGTCGGGTGGAGAAGGCAGGACGGGGAGTTCCGCTCCAGCTGCGGGATGGGGAGGGCGGGGATGAGGGGGGGGGGGACGCCATCCCGTTTCGCGCATCATTACACACAGCAGAGCCTGATGACGATTGATTGAAAATGTGTATCACTGGAAAGGGACATGCGAGCGAGGGCTGCTGGTGGTGGGGGTAATGAGGGGGAAGGGGGTGGGGTGGGGGGGACACACACGAAGAGGGACCACGAGGACCCTGCGCTCTGCCCATGTCACGATGAAATTGATGTGGAGCGGACCGCATGCGTTTGGAAAATGTGTGCTGGGTCAGCTTGAGGTTGGAAACGATTCGCTGCGAGCGCGCTGATTCCGCCCCCCCCCCCCACCCCTCTCTCTCTCTGCTTGCGCTTTCCTTCTTTTCCAGCGAGCGCGAGCGTGTCGTGTCCTCGACGGCGCGCGGCTTTGCGTCACAGCCAGAGAGGAGGGCAGGTTATTGCACAGGACAGAATTGCAGCAGAACTCGCGACCAGCTCGTCTCGTCTCGCCTGCCGCGGGGTTGATAGCCGAGCCGCACGGGTACAGCGGGGAGGAGCAGGAGGGCTGACGCTAATGCTTGCTGTTGCTCCATATTTTTTCCAACATTTTTCCTATTTTTTAAGCGGTCTCAGCACCGCTTCTAGCGCTACGTCGGCTGGGGCGGGGAGCGTGTCGTCGTCATCGTCGACCGTCGTCGCTTCGGGCATGGTCGTCCTTTCGGGATGGTCGTCACTGTGACGTCACGCCTCCCCCCTCCACGCTCTGTCCCCACTCGTCTAGTCTGTTCGTGTGTCGTGTTCGTTGCTCGGCCCGGCTCGGCCCGACCCGGCTCCCCCCGGCCCGGCTTGGCTCCGGGTAAAAAAATGTCAGGAACCACAAAATATCAGGTCTGATATGTAGGTTTTGAAGTTGTATCGAGATTATGTGACGCATAAACTAATGTGGTCTGTCCGATGTCAGCTAGTTTTTGTACAATGAGGACCTTGCCCCGAATGGCGGAGCGTAGTGGGAACCATAACAAAGCACCATAACCCATAATGTAAACTAGTTTAAATCTAGTTTTATATTCAATTCTAGCATAACTCTGTTAAAAAAATGGTGTGTATTAGGGCTGCGCATACATTCGGATCATTTTAAATTACAAAATATCAGGTCTGATATGTAGGTTTTGAAGTTGTATTGAGATTATGTGAAGCATAAACTAATGTGGTCTGTCCGATGTCAGCTAGTTTTTGTACAATACTGGGCCCATCACTATCACTCATTTGTAGTAATTTTATTTCATCTCCCTATCTCTTAAATAATAAAGAACCTTGTTTAGAATACACAAGTTTGGGTGCAGGCAGCAGAATTAGTGAAACTGATATCATTTGATAGGTATCATTTATTATACACTTGGTGACGGCAAACCGTGGATTTAATATATATCATATACTCTTACCGAAACTATTGATGCTGCTGTACTGAGATGTTTTATAAATCCTAAGGGTAATATAGAGAACTATTTTAATTTCTTCTCCGTATTCTAAATAAAAAAGTACCTTCGTTTTAAACACAGAAGTTTGGGTGCAAGCTGCAAATTGATATCATTTGATAGGTATTACTTATTATACACTTGGTGACGGCAAACCGTGGATTTAATATATATCATATATTCTCACCGAAACTATTGATGCTGCTGTACTCAGATGTTTTATAAATCCTGAGGGTAATATAGAGAACCATTTTTAGCAATATTAAAGGACTGAAAGATTCAAATTGAAATTTCATTCAGATCATGTGAAGCGTAGAATACAGTGTTCGGTCGAATGTCAGCTAGTGTGTTTTGTATAATATTGGTCCGATTACTGATTTGATGCAAATTTATTTCTTCTCTGTATTCTAAATAATGAAGTACCTTTGTTTTAAATACACAAATTTGGGTGCAAGCTGCAGAATTATTTAAATTGATATCATTTGATAGGTATTATTTATTATACACTTGGTGACGGCAAACCGTGGATTTAATATTTCTTCTCTGTATTCTAAATAATAAAGTACCTTTGTTTTAAATACACAAATTTGGGTGCATGCTGCAGAATTACTTAAATTGATATCATTTGATAGGTATTATTTATTATACACATGGTGACGGCAAACCGTGGATTTAATATATATCATATATTCTCACTGAAACTATTGATGCTGCTGTACTGAGATGTTTTATAAATCCTAGGAGTAATATAGAGAACCTTTTTTAGCAAAATATTATATACTCTTGCCTATTTTAGTCTAGCATTTGAGGCCTATTAATCAGCTTTAGACATTTTAGTCTACATATTTAGCAAGTATACATATACCAGACAAATTTTAGATTTTCCATGAAAAATCTTTTCAAGTCGTTTGTATCTTAGAATTTTGTTATCATCTGGCCTATTTTTTTAGCGCTCCCTTCTGGTTTGGAAAAGCTTGAGAGCGGGCTTTGGTGTCTGTTTGTTTGTTTGTTTGTTTGTTTGTTTGTCTGTATGTTTGTTCCACTCCAAGGAGTTGCTGTAGAGAGTCGAAATTTTTGGGGGTATTTTAAGGGTCACTCCTGGACACCGAAAGGCCTGGTTCAAATCCTGCCAACCCTCATTAAGGCACTGAAAAAAAAATAATTAAAGTTCTACAGTAATGGGAAAAAAATTTATCGGGAAAATTTCATGAGCTCGTAACGGGTATGTCGACGAGTTAGGTTTCTCTAGGTCAAAATTTTGCCCGTTTTGCTGTATCTTCTACCGTTTTGGGTCGGCTCAGCCACCCACCGTTTTTGCGATTAAGGGCGTAACTGGCCGGTACAGTGTAATAAATAGGCGAAAACGGTCCAATTCTAATTTTGTCTAACCCAGCTGACCCGCACATCGCCAGAACCGTCTCGACGGTGGCTCATTGATGCCGCCCAACGTTTTCAGCGATTTCCCAAAATATCTCTGGGAGCTGAGTTACGCCCCTCCGGAAAGGGCCTAAATCACGATATTGGCGTAATTTTAGTTTTGGAGACGCCCCCATCTTCCCGCACCTCTCAGGAATCGTCTGGACGCGGCCAGAATAATGGCGCACACCATTTTTGTTCCAGGGGCCCAACTGGCCGGTACACTGTAAAAAGGGGGAAATTGGTGCGATTTTCAAGTTTCTCTAACCCCATCGATCCGCCCGGAACCGGATTTTCAAGTGCAGTTCAATGACGCAGACCATTTCCCTCGGAAAAGGGCCTAAACCACAAGTACACTATAAAAACCGACCAATATTGGTCCAGTTTTCAACGTTATTCGACCATATCGACCCGCACCTCTCCGGAACCGCCTTTTCGACTCCAGGTCAATGCTGCGAACCGTTGTCCTTGAAAACAGGCTTAACTCGCTAGTACACTGTAAAATCCGACCGAAATTGGTCCACTTTTCCACTATATCCATCCTCATCGATCCGCACCACTCCGGAACCGTCTTTTTAAGTGCAATTACTCGAAACGGACAATTTTCAAAAAAAAATACGTCTGCTAAATGGGGAAAACTTTTTACATAATTAGAATTTGTAACGTTGTACAACCTACTTTGACTGACGTTAGTTTAACTGTTTAACTAAACTTTGGCAGTCTCAAGTATCGAACCACAATTTACACCCACTAGAATAACGTATGTGAATATATTTGTCGTAAACCTTTTCGTTGGTTCATTTTAAGGATTCTGAGACCGCTTCGATACATTTTGATGTATAGGAATGTTTTTTTTTTTTTTTCCTGGGCCTCTATATTTGCCCCCGGCGCGGCGCGGAGAGGCACCGCAGGGCACTAGCAGAGGCCGGGAGGGGGGGGGGGGGGGGGGGGGGGGGTTGGCTGGGCGCGGTACACCGCCCCCGCTCCGCCCGAGAGAAAGAAGCGCGCGGCGGCGTGTAACGAGGCCAGTCCAGTCACCACCTCACCTCCTCGCCCCAGCGCCACCACAGCAAGATCATCAGCGGGAAGGGGGAAAAAAAAGTGAAAAAGAAATGTGGCCACCAGCGCCGAGACAGATACGCAGCAATCACTGCTGACGGCTTTAAACGCGCCATACCGGCGCGGGCCAGTGTGCGACCCTCTCAAGGTCGTCGTCAGTGGAGAAGAACGCGGCCCAGCAGCAGCAGGGGGATGATTAAAGCAAACGCGCCTCTCTCTCTGTCTCACTCACTCTCTCCCTCACACACACACACACACACACACACACACGCGCGCGCGCGCGCGCGCAGTTTTGGCTTTCCTTTGAGGCACCACCCACACTCGTATTCCCATCGCCGTCGGCCTCCTTTTCCTCCTTCTATCCCTCGGCACAACGCGGCCCGCCCCGCCCCACCCCGCCCCTCACTCACCCCTATCGCGAATTCGAAATAAGGCTCGCCTGCGGCACTTGGTCGGCATCGGGGATGCTATAGCGGACGGGACGCAGGACGGGAGGCTCGGCTCCTTGCCTCGCCCTCCTCCTCCTCGTGCCCCTCGCCCTCCTGCTGCCGCTCCTCAAGGGCGGGGCAGGGCGGGGCGCGGCGGCCCTGACCTAAATCGCGGCCAGGAGATAACTCACACTTTCCCTTTGACCGACAGCGGCGTAGTCGGGTGTGGCGCGCGGCGGTTCGGAGGGCCTTCTATCTTGTCCGCGGAGCGTGAGGGCAGGGGAGCGTGATCGGGGCGGGGCCATTGGGGAGCGTGCGGGCGGGAGAGTGCGGGCGGGAGAGTGTGGGCGGGGCGGGAGCAAGTGGGCGGGGCGGGAGCAAGTGGGCGGGGCGGGAGCAAGTGGGCGGGGGCGAGTGGGCGGGAGCGTGTGGGCGGATGCGTGTGGGAGGGTGCGTGTGGGTGGGGACGTGAGGGCGGGAGCGTGAGGGCGGCGGCGTGTGGTCGGGGGCGTGAGGGCGGGAGCGTGCACTGTAAATGCAAGAGTGAGATGTCTCATCAAAAAGGGGCGAAATTTTTTCTCCTGCTCCATTTAGGTGAGAGTTTAGGAACCTCGCTCTTATTGAGAAAGAATTTAAAGCATCACTCAAATTAAGTGAGAGAAAGGAAAATAATCCTCACTCAAAAAGAGCGAGGTTTCCCAATCCTCCCTCAAATAGGGCGAGATTTTGGACATTATTGTTCTAATTGGGCGAGAAAACCAAACCTCCCTCTCATAGAGTGAGAGAAAATTTCTCGCTCTCCTGAGAGCGGTATTTACAGTGTGTGGGCGGGAGCGTGTGGGCGGGAGCTTGCGGGCGGGAGCGTGTAGGCCGGGCGGGAGCGTGAGCGCGGCTTCCTCCATTCTTACGCGGCTGCGATGCCTTCCCCACATCGCCCTTGACGTCACGGCATAACGGAAGGCGCCAGCGCGAGTCTCGAGTGAAGCGATAAAAAGCATATAAATAAATAAAGGGGGCTAACCTTTTGCGGCTTGGCGTGCTCTCTCTTCTCCCCTTCCCGTACGCACACGCGCATCCACTCACGCGCACACCGGTGAAATACCCTCCTTCCTATACCCCTCCCCCGGTGCGTGGAGAGGCGGTTCCCTGTTTATAGCCAAACATGGCCTTTGGACCGGAAGTGACCGGCGGAAGCAGCTCCGCCGCCCCGCCCAGCGCCCCGCTGCGGCCGGAGCCGGAAGTCGACTCGGACGTCGCGTGATTAGCATCATCATCAAGCAGTTGCGACTCCCCGCACATCCGGTACCCCCCCCCCTCCCTTCCCCGGGGAGAGAGAGGTTGGGGGGGGGGGGGCGAAACGTCACGAACCCTGCTCGCTAAAGTACCTCTTTGCTTTGGCTCCCTCACATGTGTTTGCTCAACCATTCCGACGCGTATTTGTTTTGTATTTTTGATGGCGACACATTGAAATAACGAGGTACGCAGCCGCGCGGGTAGAGGGGAATCACGAGGCATCGGGGTGGGTAGCGTTGGGAGCTCGGCTGACGCTAGAGACGAGACGCCCTGCGAATCACAATTATTTCAACAGCTGGTCCTCCCCAAGCCCGCCCTGGCAGCGAGATTCCGTGGAAACTTGACTTGGATGAGTCCCGAGTGGAACTTGATGGCTCTTTGGTTGTTTACTCGCCTTGGCGCCCCGTTTGCTTCACGGCCACCTTCGTGTCCGGCAAGACCCCTGCGAGACCCATGCAACTCCGCCAAGTCCCACAATTAGAGCATTCCCATCGCCTCTGCAAGCAATTTCACACTCGGAACCTAACCTAAGCTGGCCTAGCTGACTGCCGGGAGGGAAATGAATGGCATTCGTCCCAAAGCGACGGTCAACCGTCTATGACGTGAGAAAAATGCGAAATTTTAGTTCAACCAAAAAATACTCTCGATGGCTAAAACACGAGAATTTTTGTTAGAATTATTTTAACTTTTTTTGCGAAACGGACATCTGACGCGCAGGCCTGAACGAGCTGCTTTGCGAGAATAACGATATAACGAAAAACAGAAATGAAACGGAAGGTCAATCGTATTATTTATTGTTTTGCGAATGCGAATCGAAAAAATAAAAAAAATAATAACGAAAACGAATGAAGGCTGAAAAGATCAGGAGAGTCGTTGTTACGTATGTGTGATCCAGTGGCGATGAAAGGCCGTGATTGGTGAGAAAGAGATGTGCCGCAAAGCAGCCCCCTCACTCGGAGTACCACACCACCACCACGAGTGCAATTTTCTCTTTGCGCCACTCTCTCGCCGGAGAGTTCTTATTGATTCGCCTTTGCCTTATTCGCCCTCACACTTTTAACTCTAACTCATCCCCGCAAAGGGAAGGGTTGCGGCACCTTTATTTTTCAGGGCCAGCGGCCCGCTCCAGCGAGCTTGATCGACTTGATAATAAACAAGAGCGAGGGAGACAGAGGAGGGATGGGGGTGAGGGTGGGTGTTGGGTGGGGGAGGGGAGCGATTGAAGCTCCGGCGCTGAAAGCCGACTGCCGGACGCGGAATCAAAATTAACAAAGCAGTAGCCGCCCTATTCTGCTACAGTCATGGAGTTCCCCCCTCCCCCAACTCTCTCTCTCTCTCTCTCTCTCCCATGGGCAAGGCCCCACTGAGGCAGCCCATTCAATTCCTATCTCCTGTTCACCGGCCGCACTCCCCAACCCCGCAGACCCCCGTCCTTCATCTATCCTTCCCTTTCTCCCCGTCTCCCCTTTCCTCAGCTGTCCGGCAGAGTCTCGCTTTACCCCCAAACCTCCTCATTTTCCCGCGGCCCTCCGCTCCTCTCTGGTCTTTTCGCCCGCGGGGCCTCGAGCCTCGAGCACGCCGGCCTGCTTCGCGCGGCAATTTGTGATTTAGATAATTCCGTAGGTTTGCACAGAGCGCGCAGGAGAGGGAGGAGGAGTGAGAGGGAGGATGTGGGAGGCTGGAGGCCGCGCTGGAGCTCTCACAACCCCGCGGACCAGCCAGCAGACTCATTCCGCTCGCCCTGTTTCTCTCGCACTCATCGGCTGCCAGGTGCCAGAGAGAGACAGAGCGAGGACAGCACGCTCTTATTCGGAATCAGTTGGCAGCCCGCCTCCCGGGCTGTGTACACCAGTGTGGGGGGTTAGGGGTCGGGAGGGGAGGGGAGGGCTGAGCTGCGCGTCCAAAAGGCTGGAACACTCGCATGCCGCGAGCTGCGGCGGCTGCGGCGGGCCGGGCAGGGCGTCCCGGGTGGCTGAACCCGCGCACACGCGCGTTGCGTCATCGGAATTCCACTGAAAGGTAAAAGCAGCCCCAACCCCTCCGTATAGCAGAACAAAAGCACCACTTGCTCGCCGCGATGTTATTGACGTTTGCGAGAACTCTGGGAACACCACCTGCCATATTTGGGACTCGCGGATTTTGGCGCGCGAGAAGTGCGAGGGAACAATGATTTCGCGCGCGGTCTCAATCGCACTCGAGAATCGCGCGCGGGAATGCGGAGCTGCGGCCGTTTGAAATCATCCAATTCAACCTGCCTCGTCACCGGTCTTGCTCTATTATTCAGAAGCGAGACAATCGATCATCTATACCCGGCTGCTCTCTTGCTCTGTCTCTTTCTCGCTCTCATAAGACCTCCCGGCTGGCCTCTTGCTCTGTCTCTTTCTCGCTCTCATACGACCTCCCGGCTGGCCTCCTGCTCTGTCTCTTTCTCGCTCTCATAAGACCTCGCCGGCCGCGGCGTTCCCAGGTGGCCGCGCGTATGCCCCGCCGGATGTTTATCGACCTCACAGTCCTCGTAGGGTAATTTTAGCCGCGTGCGCTGCGCCTGGCTGCGCCTCGTCCCGTCAGTCACATTCATTTACAGAAAACCCTTCTTCCCTGAGCGCAGCAGCGCTGCCTGCCGCTCCCCGCACCGCACCGCGCCGCTCGTTATATTCAGCCATCAAAACTGTACACCGCATCTCGAGGGCGCGGGCGGCTAGGGCGGTACTGAGAGCGGAACAGAAGCCACCGATACACCCCGCCGTACGGGGGAAGCTAAAATGCGTGCAGCGGTAGCTTTTATGTTTTTGAAGGATGGCAGCTTTGTGTCCGAATACCGTATATATCAAGGGGGAAACAACTCTGAACTTTGGTGTAAAAATTTTGTGAAATATCGTCAATTTGTGCTTGAATTTTATCTATTTTTGGGAATTTTCTTGCATTTTTCTAAGCTTTTTTAAGTTTTCATTTTGTTTTTGAATTTCTTGTTCTGAATTTTTCTGAATAACAAAGAGCACGACAATTTCAGAGTTGTTTCCTCCTCGGTATATTGATAAACCAAGTGTGCAACGTGCAAGTGCGCGCAGCTCGACAGTTGTGCAATTGCAAGAGTTGAACTCGCCAGTTGTACAGTTGCAAGTATTTCAGGAAAGTTCCCTAAAAAATCAAAATAATTCTAAAAGCTTGAAAAAGCCGTAAAAATCAGGAAAATTTAATAACATTTACAGAATTCTAAAATATACTCAAGCGAAAATTCACAAAAATTCACTAAACATTCACAAACTTTCAAGTTTGCGGTACACCAAAATTCAAAGTTGTTTTCCCCTCGCGCCGCGTGGCTCCCTCCCCTCGGGAGGGTACGCAGACCCGCAATACTGTTTCACGTCTTCCCTAGCCGAGACGTCCCAGTATTACAGTTGGCGTGTGCTCTGCACGGCACTCCCGTCAGCCTCTGTCTGCTCTCACACGAGCAGCGGCGAGGCAGGGTAGGGGGTAGGGCCGCACAGTGCCCAGTGCTGGTCTATAACAGGGCCAGTCACCCCCATAGCCAGAGCAGCCGGGCAGGCAGGGCTGGCAGGCAGGCGGGCAGCCACAGCAGTGCAGTACGTTTTCACTCCGCCCCCCCCCCTCCCCTTCCAACTTGACTTCTCGACTCGACAACAGTTTAACAATCGTGGGGGACGACTAGGGACGCTAAATGACGTCTGGCGCGTGGCGGGCGGGGCGAGGCGGACAGTTACTGCCTCGTCGACCAAGCCCTGTACTGCCCTCTGCCCTGTCCTACGGAGGGAAGGACCGGAGGGGGGGGGGGGGCACCTTTTCCCCTTTGTTAGTTGCCGCCGTGTGGTCCGGACGCCGCCGGACGACCCCCGTCCATCGCCGGCCGTAAAAGCAGGATTAACGTGTCCCTCGCTTTCAAAAGTAGAACCAGCCCCCCCTCCCCTCCCCTCCCCGGCAGTAGCGTCGCCTCCCCAGCGGCAGCGCCACCCGCCCCGTCCGACTTGTTCTTCTTTTTACTGTCGACGAGATGAGACAACGCTTTCAAACTCGAGCGGAGCGCGCGGGCACACAGCGTAGCAGTGCTGTGTGTGTGTGTGTGTGGTGGGGCGAGTGGAGGCGAACATACGAGTCCCGCAAGACGTAACGCGTGCACGACCCGCAAGCATGAGTCCGGGATGAAAAGAAGAGAAAGAGAGAAGAGCAAAGCGAGAAGGTATCGCAGGGAAAGAGATGAGGGAGGAGGGAGAGGAGAGAGGTGGGGACGAGACGGGTAGCAATCCTCTTGTTCGCGGGACAAGAAAACGCCTCACCCCACCGACCCGCCCGGCCCCGCCCGGCCACGACCTCTCCCGCTGCCATCCCATCTGCCCCGTGCCCTCTCCTACAGCTCGAGGCGGGGCGGGGCGGGGCGGGGCGCACCTGCTGTGCTGTGCAAGCCAGGCGGACGAAATGAAATAAGAGATGAGACTCGCACCGGCCAGGCGCAGGCGTCTGATTCCGAGGAGCGCGCTCCCCTCGCTTCGTCTCTCTCGCACCAATGCCCAGCATGAGTGCGAGAGAGACAGGACGAGCAGGAAAGCGCTCTGCGGAACAAAGTCGGCCGGCCTCTGACCTCTGCCGCCGCAGCCGAGCAGAGCAGAGCCGAGCCGAGCGCCTGCGAGTGGCGAGGTAGGCAGCTCGCTTGACAGCCGTGGGCGGCGGGATGGCCTATCCGGCTGTCTGCAGGGAGGCGGTCCGCGAAGTGGTGTATTTCTTCCTCTCACCTTCGTAGTGAAAGCCCCACAACAACAGACCGACAAAACATGTCGGCAAAAGGCTCCTCGCTGTAGTGCTATGCTCATTCCTTTTTGTTTTTTTTCAAAAATTATATAGAAAATGTCTTGTATTTATTTTTTCCATGAAAATAAAATGTTGAGGTGAGAGGGAATTAAAGGAGAGGGGCGAAAGAGGGGCGGTTTGAGATGGAGAAAGAATGGGATGAGGGTGTTGGGGAGAGAGAGAGGGAGAGAGGGAGAGAGAGAGAGGGGGAGAGATAGAGAGAGAGAAGAGAGACGGCGGAGGCTGGGGCGAGGCAGATAACATTTCGATCTCCTGCAGGGAGGGGGCCGGGGGCTGGGCCGGCGACTCTCCGGGAGAGTCAGGAATAATTGCTTCACTTCTGAAGAGAAGGAGAGCTGCTAGTCGAAGGGAAACGGCGGCGCGGGGAAAGAAAAACAGAAATAACGAAACGAGGGGAGAGGAGAGGAGGAACATAGGGGGAGAGAAAGGGACTGGGCTCTGCTCTCCTGAGGGGCAGACGGCAGCTCCGTCTGATTGGCTGAGCGGGGCCAGCGGGGAGAGAGGCCCGTAGGAGGCAACTCCGCCGGCCCGGGCCGACCTTCACGCTACCCCGGCGGGGGCCTCCACGGGACTGCGCCCTCCAGCCTACCTCCCGCTATCCACCCGAGCCCCCTGGGGCTAACAGCCTGACCCTCCCCACAGCACAGGCCGAATGCAGCCTTAGGGAGGCGAGTGAGCGCGGCCAGGCCGAGGGAAACTTAATCACTGCTGTAGTGGTGCACTTCGTTCTGTAAATGTTAATCTAATTATTCAACTATGTGTTTTTTTGTTTTTTTGGTATTCACTCAAATTTCCACGCGGAGAATGCCACTGTGAGTCCTATATATACATGTTCGTGCTGGGCGCCCGGGCCCCACGAGGGGTCAGGCCGGCCACAGCCCGGCCGGCCACTCCCCCGTGGAACTACTTAGGTTATGGCGTTGGGGATTGGGGCCCGCCCCGCCCCGCCCCGCCCCGCCCCGCCTCGCCCCGCCCCGCCCCGCCCCGCCCCCGCCCAGGACAGCGCACCGCGCCTGCCCATCCCCGACCCCGGCCCAACTGACCACCATTCAAACTTGGTCCCGGGCGCAGCAGAGGTGGGGCGGGGCGGGGCGGGGCGGGGCGGGGCGGGGCGCTGGCCAGCTAATGCAAAGTAACTTCCCCGGAGTCTAACTAGGCCCGCCTAAATAATGCATGCATAGGGAGCACACCAAGGAGCGGAGCGCCTATGGCCTGCGAGCTGGACGCGGCGAGGTGGGGCGAGGTGGGGTGGGGTGGGGTGGGGTGAGCTGGGGTGGGGAGCGGAGGGACATGGAGCCAGGCTGACACCGAGCAACACCAGCAGCAGCACAAAGATAGAACGAAATATTGCTTGTCGGATTTTGCTCTTGTTGCGCTCCGCTTCATATCCAGCGAGCGGCACCGCGCCTCCATGCACCCGCGCCGCCCCGACGCACGAAGACACCCTGGGGGCCGACGGCGCACGCCCCGCCCCGCCCCGCCCCGCCCCGCCCCGCCCCGCCCCGCCCCGCCCGCCCCGCCCCTGGCAGCGCGCCCCCCCAGGCGACTGCAGCGGACGAGCCGCGCCGCACAGCACAATAATGTGTTTGCCGGGAGAAAGGTGTGCATGATGGGCGCGACACACAAAGGGGCTCGCTGCTGCTGCTGCGCACACGAGGCGCCCCGCCGCAGCCTCCCTTTGAAGTTTCCACTGCAGTGCTTGCGAGCTGCCGCAGCCTGCGCAGCCGCTGCTCCAGTCGTCACAGCTCACCTGAGCGTTACACACCACTGGTCTGACTCGACTCGCCCTTGCTCGCGTCACCGCTGTGCGGTGCGGTGAGGATCGCTCGGGGCCGCAATCTGCTCTTCATAGTATACAAAAGAAATAGCCCAGTTCTTTTCTTTTTTCTTTTTTAAGAAACGGGAAAACTTGACAACTTTAAGAAACTCCGAGATTTGGAGAAAACTAAGGTTTTGAGGATGTCTTCGTTAATACTGGGGAAGATTCCTTGTCAGTAAAAAATATGACAAGACATTTTTTTAAAAAAAACGTCATTTTGTTTTTTGAGGCTGCTCGTACACTGTATACAGTGTATACAGTACTGTAAAAAATAGCTTTTGAGATTTACGATTTATTTTGTAAATTTCGACTTACGAAAATGTTATAAACTAACGACAGACCATTCTTATTCTTAATTGAATTTCAAGTCAATAGGTAGTGCTTGTAATTTCACGATTTGTAACTAATTTTACGCCCACACTGTGTGGAAAATTTTACCGTAAACCTACGACTATTTTTCACAGTGTAGATTTTGCGAGGCGCTAACCTCGTGCATAAGCACTGTTAAATTCCTACAAAGAATTTTAAAGCTTCGCAATTGCAAAGCATTGCTTCGCAATTACAAAGAAATGCTTTGCGAGTTGCAAAGCTTCAAAATACTTTGCAATGTGCGAAGCATTTGCAAAGCATTTCTTTGTAGGAATTTGACAGTGAGGGCGGCGTCGCGACGGCGTCTCGCAACCGCGCCCTGCGCGCCGCGGCGCCCAACAGTGAATCGTGTATAACGCGCACTTTGTGAACAGCCATAATCCCGGTGGCAAGCCGTTCCGACCGCCGCCGGGGAGACGAGGAGGCACGGCCGCCTTTCACACATAACTAGACCCCCATAGGGCCGTTCGCGCGAGTCCAAGACAAAGCACAACTACACAGCCCGCGAGAAAGTATACGCACAGCATGTGCTCCCGCGGCCACGCCGGGCCACGCCACGCCCTAGCTGTGCGGAAAGCAATTCTATAGCACTTTGTTGCGTAACGCTCAGTGCCTGGCCCGCCGCACCCCGCTCCGCCCCGCTCCGCCCCGCTCCGCCCCGCCCCGCCCCGCACGCCGCGCGAGCTAGCACCTGCGCCATCGCGTGACGAACAGGGAAACCCGCGCCCGACCCACCCACCGCCCTTACCCCAGCCGCCCTGCCGGGCCCCACCCCACCCCACCCCGCCACACCCTGCCCCACCCTACTACAGCCTGCTGCAGCACAGAGCAGCGGGCGCCGCGGGGCTCGAGCCCATCCCCGGGCCGCCCTCAGCCGTCTAATTCAGAAGATCGCTCGCGCGCCTCGGTCCTTGTCGCACTCATGGGGCCCAGCCATCCCCAACATAGCGCGCCGCCACAGGTGTGACAGGGATGAAGGTTCCAGAGTGATCTTCGGAATCAGTGTGCAGTCGAACAGCGGCGGGGTGTCTCTTCGCCCCGCCGCCCCACCCGGTTCCAGATGATGATGAAGAAATTGTGTTTGTTCTTGTCTTAACTTAAGCCGCCGATAGCCTGGCCGGCCGCACGAGTGTGCCGGAGCCATGTAGAGCGAGACCGGAGTGGGCGCGAGGGGTTAGTGAGTGAGATAGTGAGATAGAGAGAGAGAGAGAGAGAGAGAGAGAGAGAGAGAGAGAGAGAGAGAGAGAGAGAGAGAGAGAGAGAGAGAGAGAGACTGAGTAAGAGGAGCAGGGGATTGTGGCGATTCATAAAACAGGATTCGGCCTGGCCTGCCTGCCCGGCGGGGTGTCTCTCTCTCTCTCTCTCTCTCTCTCTCTCTCTCTCTCTCTCTCTCTCTCTCTCTCTCTCTCTCTCTCTCTCTCTCTCTTCCAGCCAGCACCGCCGCCAGCGCGCCGCTCGCACTTTACGGACCGGATGAACTTCGCAAACTCCCCGAATAAATTCCAGTCGGGTCCCTCTGGCCGACCCCGTCCCCCTCCCCCCTCCCGCCTTATCGCCCTGCCCGGCGCGGCGCGGCCGGCAGAGCCGTCCGACAGCGACGGCCGGGCCCGATCGGCGCCTCGACCTTCTGTCTCTCTTCAACTATCTCCGACTTTCCTCCCTGTCTGCTGCCAGCCATAGCGGCCCTGCCCGGCCCACCCCATCTCACAGCAGCAGCCCGCCTCCCCGCCCCGCCCCGCCCGCCAACTCTTTCCCTTTCATCTCACATACAAACACTCTTAAAATAATAAAAAAAAAACACCCTTCTCTGGCTTCCTATTTGCTCGCCGCCCGGCCCGGCCCGCCCCGGCCCTCATCTCCGGGCGATGACGCGCCCATTCCGCCGGCCGACCGAACACACGACCCGCGGCACGGCAGCCAGGCCGGGCCCCGGGCCCCACCTGCTCCGACCATTTTTAGCTCATTAATTTACGTTAAATTAAACCGGCGGCGCGGAAGCCGAGGGGTAGGTGGGGGGGGGGGGGGGGGGGGGGGTTGAAACCCAATACGCGCCCGTTCGCCCGCGCGGTCCGGCCAGCCTCCTCCTGATGCTGGCCCTAACGACAAAGCGGGAGGCCTAGGCAGGCAGGCAGGCTGGTAATGGCGCGGCCCCACCGGGGGCACTGGCACCGCCATCGGGGCGCCCCCGGAGGCCCGGAGCCCGGAGGTGTCGAGTTATCAAGGACGCGCCCGCCTCGCCTCGCCACTCCACTCCCCGCCCCGCCACGCCCCGCCACGCCGGTGTGGCAATAAATAAGAGAGCACGGCGGAAACAGCCGCAGCGCTATCGCTGTCTCTGTCGCACGGCAGGTCGGGCCCCCGCGCCGCGGAGCGGAGCGACAGAGCGAAAAGAAGACTCGCCCCCTCGCCTCGCTATTCGCCATTACCGGCTGCCGCCCGGAGCGGCGCGGAGCAAACGACTTCATCATAGAGAAGAAGAGGCCGCGCGATGTCGACCGGAGACACGGGGATACAAAAGAGAAGCAGCGCTGCTGCGGACTTACCATGCGACGGCGTGAAGGTCGGCCTCCCTGGCGTCGCGCAGCACCGCGTCCCGCACGGCGTCCCTGGAGTCGCGCATCGACTCCCTGGAGTCCCTGGAGTCCCTGCTCTCCCTGCGCACGCTGGTCTGCGTCGCGGCCTGCACTTGCGCGCCCTGCGGCCCGGCCTGCACGCCCTGCTGGCCCTGCTGGCCCTGCTGCTGCTGCTGCTGCGCGCCGTACCCGCGCGGGCCGCAGCGCCGCGAGCGCGCCGTGCCGAAGCCGTCGCCGAGCTCCTCGGCCGAGCAGCGGCCGAGCGGCGGCAGCGCGCCCAGCGGCGGCGGCGTCGACGAGTGCCGGCCGCAGCCCGCGGACGCGGTGGACGACGCGGACGACGACGAGGACGACGGCGTGGGCAGCAGGCGCGCCGACAGCCCGTGGCCGTGCGCGCCGCCGTGCGAGGACGGCCTCCCGGATGGCGAGGGGAGGCTGTAGGGCGGCGAGGGCTGCGCCGGCCCCGGCCCCAGGCTCACAGGACCGGGGCTCGCCTGCTGCAGGGCCTGCGCTCCGGCCCCGGCCCCGGCCCCCGCCCCGGCCGCGCCGCCCGACGTCTGGCAGCAGCGGATGTGGTGCAGCCCCCGGGAGCCGTGCGGCCCCGCGTGCCCGGGCGTCACCACGTGGTGGTGGTTGTAGCGGTGCTGCTGGTGGTGCGCGCGCAGGGTGTGGTACTGCTGGTACTGCTGGGCGTTGCCGCCGCCTCCGCCGCCGCCGTTGCCCGTCCGGTAGTGGTGGTGAAAGCGGTTGTACACGTCGCCGCCGCCGCCGGCGTACCGGTCCGCGGTGGGCGCCGAGCCGCTGGGCGCCGGCGGCGGCACGTAGCGCTCGATGGGCTGGGAGCCCGGCGGCGGCACGGGCGACGGCGACAGCAGGTAGCGGTCGCCCAGCCGGTCCATGGGCGCGAGCGGCGCCGGCGCCGGCGGCGGCAGGTAGCGGTCCCGCTCGCCTGACAGGCGGTCCCGCTCGCCCGACAGCCGGTCCCGCTCCCGCTCGCGGTCCCGGTCGCTGCCGTGGGCCGACGAGGCGGGCGACGGCGGCGCGTAGCGGTCGCGCTGCTCGCGGTCCCGGTCGTAGTGGTGCAGGTGCGGCAGCGTGTGCGAGTGGTGACCGCCGGCGTGCGCCAGCCCCAGGCCGTTGGGCAGGCCGTTGGGCAGGCCGTTGGGGAGGCCGTTGGGCAGGCCGTTGGAGAGGCCGGCCGCGCCCCACGCGCCGCCGTGGCCGCCGTGCTGGCCGTGAGCGCCGTGCCCATGCTGGGACGAGTGGTAGCGCTCGCTAGCGTTGAGACCGTTGAGCGGGGCGGGCGGCGGGGGCAGCGGCGAGCCGAGGGGGCCGAGGGGCGCCAGGCGGAGCGACCGGTACTCGTCGTCCGCCGTCATCCCGCCGCCGTTGTGCCCGGAGTGCGGCCCTAGCCCCCGCGCGCCGCTGTCAGGACATCTGCAGACAGAACAGAGAACAGCTACGTTAAGCACTGGAAAATTAACCATTTGCTTTCCACACTCTTAAAATACTATGGTGAACTTTGTTCGTATTATGAAAGATTTGATCAGTAGGGTACGAAGAACTTTGCGCCATCATAATACAAACTGTGATGTTAGTATATTACGGTGATGTTTCTTCGTAGGAAGACTTGTCTATATCATACGATTAAAAGGTGCATACAATAGATTGTGAATGTAGAGTACGAAGACTTCATACATAATTAAAGATTAAAGACGTTCAATAGAGGACAACAGTATTCAACTCACAGAGTGTATTAAGAAACCAAAGATATACATTTTAAAAAGTCTAGTATGAATGTAAACTATAAAGTAAAAGAAGATAAATCAGATAGCTGCCTAGCCCTCCAACCAGTACCGTTCACACATTTGTGGAAAATATAGCCCAGAACTTAGATTGGTAAACGGCAATGGATTATAGATAATGTGTGAAGAGTTTGCAAAATGATTCCAATTCAAGGCGCCAGCAATAAGTTTCACTCACTTAGACAACAACAACCCAGGCACCCAGGTGATGAGAAGGATTCAGAGTTCTATCAGGACAGGCAGTTCTGCAGGCATACATAACCTCTTAACCTCAAATGGAGATTAGATGCAGTTCAAATCGATGGACTTATTGCTCCACGGTGCAATATTCAACAGAGAGAGGAGCAAAACGTTAAAGAGATGGTAAATTAGAATATTTCAAACTGACACTGAACTGATTCACATAAAACTCATTATGAGATTTACAATAACTCGAAGCTCGTTATTTTGCACTGACGCCTGAGCGAGGGCGAGGGACGAGGCGGCGGGGCAGGGACAAGAGCTGTGGTAGTGTCAAAGGGGCGCGCTCTTGCGGGGCGATCTGGAACTTCGGCAGATTTGGTCATTCCCTCCTACGTCATAGGAGTGTCGAGCTCGGCCGCGACGCCATACACTGATGTGATTCTTACGAACAAAGTTGTTCGTAGGGTTTCATTTGCTGTCCAAAAACCAGAGTGGAACCTAAAATGATTCGTATTATGGAGAGATTTTATAAATTTGTTCATGTTATGACGATGAATTTGGTTTATCCGTAGTGTATGAATCCCAGTTCTTCGTAGGAGCATGCAAAGGATTGCACGAGGGGAAACAACTCTGAAAATACAGGAGAATTCAGGAAAAATCAGAAAAAAAAACTCATAAAAATTCAGAGAAATTAAAAAAAAATCACAAAAATTTAGCCAAAATTACAATAAAAATTCACAAAGATTAACAAAACTTGTACACCACAATTATTCAGAGTTGTCTTCCCCGCCTCGGGATTCCAGCCTCTGTCCTTGGGCTGGGATACGGAGGATGTGTGGGTTTCTGATGTGTCATGCAGAATAACGTATGCATGAGTCTAATGTAAGTTGGGCTCTTAGGCGCCGCAAGCGGCGGAGGAGCCAGGCAGGAGGCAGGGCAAAGCGGGGCGGGGCGGGTCTAACGGGAAGGCAGTTGTTGCACTCACCAGGGGAAGGATGTTGCGGTGGGCTGAGAGGTGAGGGAGAGGAAAACGGATAAGGCAAGGGAGAAAGTACACGACTTAAAGTCGCGTGGCTGCAGATCGGACGGACGTGCGTGAGTGTGACTTGCTGGATTACCACTAACGCGTTTGAAAATTGGTTTGGCAAAAATTCAAGCGCAATACGCCCTAGCCCTACTAGCGACAGTAAAGAGAAAGAGAGAGAGAGTAGCATAGAGTGAGACCCGGCCTGGCTGCGGGAGGGAGGGGGGGGGGGGACGGCCAGGGTTGTGCTGCGAGAGAAAGCCTCTGGGAATAACTTGCCTAGCCTCACTTTGTTTCCACGAAATAAAACACAAACTTAGCCGACACTGGGGCTGGCTGGAGGGAAGTTGGCTGCTTTAACCTTGGAGGACAACAGCAGGGAGGTTCGAGGAGGGGGAGGGGCGGGGGCGAGGGCTCAGGGAGCAGATACAGGACGTAAGCCCATCATGCGATTCGGTCCACGCTGACGGCGAGGGGGCGAGAGCGAGGGCGAGGCCGGCCCGGCCCAGCCCAGCCGTCAGCCGGCCTGGCCTGCCTCCATGGAGAGGCCTTGACGTGACGTGACGCGTCGTCGCCTCCCCAAACCCGGGGCGGGGCGGGGCGGGGCGGGGCGGGGCGGGGCGGGGCGGGGCGGGGCGCTCACACCCCCGCAACATGCCGCCCGACTCGACTATCCTCCAGGCGCCCACACTTGCCCTTCACTTCCTCACACATATCCCTTTTCCCCTTTTCTCCGCCCATCCAATGCTCTCTACCCTCCCCACAAGAGTCCAAACCAAGTCGAATACGTCCTTTGTTCTTTAATTTTTTTTTTATTTTTTTTCTGGACCAAATATTATTTCCTTCTGCCCACTAATGTTTAATCTATTAGCATGGGCTAGTTTATTTTTTTTCTTGTAAATTTTCAATATTATTTTGCATGATTTTTAAAAGTTTTAAAGTTGCATACTTTGCTCTCTCCTCGGACAGAAACCCCCGCAGTTACACTCAAAAGTTTTTACTGCCAAATTTGCGAAGTAACTACTAAGCTTTTGTGTTGTCATAAGATATGAAGAAATTCTTTAGTATTAATAAACTTATTCCTAGTATAACAAAACGTTTTTCTAGTATTATAATTACGGTGAAATTAAGTCGAGGGGTCCCTCACTCGCCAACTCTTTGTACACGTTTAGTAATACTAAATAATTTCTTCATAACTTATGACAGCACGAAACGCTTAGTAGTTACTGAGCAAATTTGGTAGTAAAAACTTTAGGGTGTACGCGGCGCAACAACGCTCGCGGCTTTCACATTCATGCCACATGCGGCTAGGTTGGAATTTTACTTTTAAAGTAAAAGGGGAAATTTCGAGAGACTCTCGTAATTAGAGGAAAACTTTTCAGCAGACTTCTAAGAGTCTTCTCGTAGGATGTGAAAATTTTCTTAAATGTTTAAGACATGCTTAAAATCTCTAACTATTCCTGAAAGTTTTCTTTTTTTTCCTAAAACAAAAACAACTAAAAATCATACATTTGTTTTCATCGTGGAACAAGTAACGAAGCTGTGGCCGTGGCCGCGACCGAGCAGCGAGCCGAGAGCGGAGCTGAGCCGTCAATCCGGAGCGGAGAAAACCGAGACGAGTGTGGGGCGGGGGAGGAGAAGAGGGGGGGGGGGGGGGGGGGGGGGTGCGACGGACCCGAGGTCGGGTCCGCTCTGATTGCCGTCCCCGCCACCCCCTGCCCCGCCCCGCCCAACCACCATCACCAGCTGGTACGCCAAAACGCCCCGCCGCTCTCGGTATTTAATTATTAGCCGTCAATTTCGCTGTCGTTTTTCAAGAGGCCGGCGTTGCGGTGGTGGCGGCGAGATTAGAGCGGCCCGCCTGCCTCGGTCGGTCCACCCCCAGCCCCACCTCCGGCCGCCCGCAGCCGCTACCCCAGCGGAGGACCCCCGCACCCCCAGCCCCACCCCCTACCCCCAGCCTCTCGAGCACGCCGGGCCTGAGCACAGCGGGCCCATACTCACATGCACATACACACTTCGTCATGTTCACCCCCAACCCCCCCCCCCCCCTCGGCCCGCCGCACCCCTTTACTCCTTGTGCACCGCCTGACCCAAATAGCACACCAACGAGCCAAAATCTGGCACACACTACAAGCTCCGCCGTCGAGGCGGGCGGACCCAAGGGGGGTGGAGTGGGGGAGGGGGGAGAGGGGGTTGAATGTGAGTCCAGCTTCTTATTGCAGTTCGCGCACGATATTGCGCTCGGGCGGGAGGGGGCCGGGCCGGCACGACGGCTGCGACGCGAACCGTCATGTGTGACCCCACCCCACCCCACCCTCGTATACCATATCTAGGCGCAGGCGCCGTCAAGGCTACGCTCCTTCCTTCCGCGTGAAGCGTCGCGGCGCCTCCCTGGCCATAGAGGCGGAGTCCTTTAGCGCCCCGGCGAGGGGAAACGGGAAGGGGTAGGGAGGGGGGGGGAGGAGCAGGGGCATCTCACGCAGCTGGGCTCTTAAAGAGACGCGGGCGGGGCAATTTGTTCTCCTCGGCGCGGCGGCGGGGGCACTGCAACACCATAGCAAAGGCAGTTTGAGAGTTCGCTTGAGCTCCTCGATCGGGCGAAAATGAATGTTTCTCCAAGTATTTCCTCCCGTGTTTTTCCTCCTCCTCCTTACCACCTTCTTCTTCTTCTTCTCCTTCTTCTTCTTCTTCTCCTTCTTCTTCTTCTTCTTCTTCTCCTTCTTCCCTTTCAATCGATTTCTCCAGCGCGCGCGCAAAGACTTTTCCGCTGCCATTGCCGGACTGGACTGCCTCGCCATTACGCTGACGAGGCGTGCGGTGCTGCTGCGGTGTTCCCCTGCCACGCCCCGCCCCGCCTCGCCCCAACCCACCTGCCGACAGTGCTGCCGTCCACCCCACCCCGCCCCGCCCCGCCCCGCCCCGCCCCGCCCCGCCCCGCCCCGCCCCGCCCCAACCCACCTGCCGACAGTGCTGGCGTCCACCCCGCCCCGCCCCGCCCCGCCCCGCCACGGGCGCTAGCCCCGGGGTGGAAACAAGATCCGCTCCGCTCCAGCCCACATCGACCTTCGAACGCTCCGTCCTCGCCACGCCCTCTCCTCCCCTTCCTCCTCCTCCCCTCCATGACCGGCCTGACTCTCTACTCCATGCATAAGGAAAGGACGGCCTGCCACCAAAGCCCCACAACGCGTAGAGCTCTACGCGTCGTCCATTCTTCATTTTCTGCTCATTCATAATGGAGTCGAGGTCACAGTATCTCTCTTTTCCTCTCTCTCTCTCACACACACAAACACACGCGCACAAATAAAACGGTGGCGTGTGTTTCTTGTTTATTTTGTTTGTTTTTTATCTCTTTACCGTCCACTCTAACCCACACACGACGGGGCAAGTGTATATATGTATATATATACATTTCTTTCTCTTCTCTCGAATAATATCCGTTTCGTTTGATGCTTCATAATTTACGATATGAACGTCGGTATTGCCTCATGAGCGGCGTAGCACAGGCAGGCGGGCAGGGGCAGGCCTCAAGGTTATTGGGAAATGCCCGCCGTGAACACCTTGTTTCCGTCCTTTGACGCTTTCCATTTCCCCCGGCCCGGCCATGCCGACTCGGCATTCTCTGTTCCTTTTCTCCGAGGTGACTGCGGCCGGAATAGCGGGGAGGCAGGGCGAGGCAGGGCAAGACAGGGCAGGGCAGGGCCCACCAGGCAGGCAGGCAGGCAGGCAGGCAGGCAGGCAGGCAGGCAGGCAGGCAGGCAGGCAGGCAGGCAGGCAGGCAGGCAGGCAGGCAGGCAGGCAGGCAGGCAGGCAGGCAGGCAGGCAGGCAGGCAGGCAGGCAGGCAGGCAGGCAGGCAGGCAGGCAGGCAGGCAGGCAGGCAGGCAGGCAGGCAGGCAGGCAGGCAGGCAGGCAGGCAGGCAGGCAGGCAGGCAGGCAGGCAGGCAGGCAGGCAGGCAGGCAGGCAGGCAGGCAGGCAGGCAGGCAGGCAGGCAGGCAGGCAGGCAGGCAGGCAGGCAGGCAGGCAGGCAGGCAGGCAGCAGGCAGGCAGGCAGGCAGGCAGGCAGGCAGGCAGGCAGGCAGGCAGGCAGGCAGGCAGGCAGGCAGGCAGGCAGGCAGGCAGGCAGGCAGGCAGGCAGGCAGGCAGGCAGGCAGGCAGGCAGGCAGGCAGGCAGGCAGGCAGGCAGGCAGGCAGGCAGGCAGGCAGGCAGGCAGGCAGGCAGGCAGGCAGGCAGGCAGGCAGGCAGGCAGGCAGGCAGGCAGGCAGGCAGGCAGGCAGGCAGGCAGGCAGGCAGGCAGGCAGCAGGCAGGCAGGCAGGCAGGCAGGCAGGCAGGCAGGCAGGCAGGCAGGCAGGCAGGCAGGCAGGCAGGCAGGCAGGCAGGCAGGCAGGCAGGCAGGCAGGCAGGCAGGCAGGCAGGCAGGCAGGCAGGCAGGCAGGCAGGCAGGCAGGCAGGCAGGCAGGCAGGCAGGCAGGCAGGCAGGCAGGCAGGCAGGCAGGCAGGCAGGCAGGCAGGCAGGCAGGCAGGCAGGCAGGCAGGCAGGCAGGCAGGCAGGCAGGCAGGCTTTCTCTTGACCTCAAAGGGCGTGGCGGCCGCAGGAGGGTGGGAGCGTGCAGGTGGCCCAGGCACCTGGAGCCTCCTGGAGCCTGCTGCTCGAGGTTCCAGGGGAGTCTGCCAGCCACCGAGCCAAAGAAGAGGATGCTCTGAGAGCAGGGCCACCGGAAATCTACTCGAAATCTGCGCCTGGATTTCTGTACTATATCCACGGGGCTCGGGGCGGGGCTCATCCTCCTTGGGCGGCTACCGCCTCGGCCTCGCCAACGCCTCTCACTTTCCAGGCCAGCAGCTATTTACCGTGGCGGGGCGGGGCGGGGCGGGGCGGGGCGGGGCGGGGAGGCGCGAGCGAGCCTGTCCTTCATTTCTGGGAAAAGCTAGAGCAAAGCGGGCCAGCCGGAGGAAGGAGGGGCGTGGCGTGGCGTGGCGTTCCGTGGGTATAGAGGTTAGACCGTCGGGGCCCGAGGAGCGAGAGATATGAACACAGAGAGAGGAAGAGAGAGAGAAAGCAGAAAGATAAAGGACAGCAGCATCAATGAACCTGCTCAGATTTACAGCATCCTCTGACCTGGTAGCCCCGCACCATCGAGTGCGGAGAAGAAGGCCGCCGCGGAGTCCCCGCTCCCCTCCCCACCTCTACGAGACCCTTATCCTCTCTGATTACGATCACGTGCTGCGAAACGACATACAGAAATAATGAAAAATATAAAACGAATCTGAGGAAGTGGTCAACATCTTCAGGTCTTACGACTATCGATCTCGAAATAAATCAGAGCGAGACGGGGCGGTGGCGGATGGAGGTGGGGGCGGAGGGGGCTGCGGCGTCGCAACGCCCGCCCCCGTGACCTACTTGCATCGGTCTCAATAATTGGGTCACGCGTCACGCAACGCACCTAGGCGACGCGACGGCTGACATCAGTAATTGCACAACCCGGCCCGACCCGAACGCCCCGCCTGGCTACCATCGAGGGCCGGGCGGGGCGGGGCTAGGCGCACTTTAACAACACCTCGATGAAAGTGCACGGGAAAAATGTTTTCCACCTCACTGTATAAAACTTATTATAAAGGACTCAAAGCCATAAAGGCGCTTAATTTATTGACTTTTCCCATCCCATGCCCGCGTTTTCGAGGGGGGAAAAGCGCGAAAGAATAAGTACACACGGAGCGGGTGTAAAAGGAAGAAAAATAAGTTTGGGGAGACGGAAGAAGGAGTGAGGCTAAAGGAAGTGCTAAGCAGCCCCGCCCCGCCCCGCCCCATCTTTTATTTCAACCTGACTTCATTAAGGCGACCCTCCAAGGCCCGCGCGTGTTTTTCTAAGGACTTAGTTGAGCAGCGGGAGCGTGCCGCGCCATGTTTGATGGGAAGTAGTATTCTGCCAGCCAGGCAGGAACGGGGAGAGTGGAGCAGAGGCGATGCGGTCAGAGAGAGAGAGAGGTGAAGGGGCAAGGCTGGGGGCTAGTAAAGGCGGGGGGGGGGGGGGATGTAAAGGGAAGACATGCAAACGTCATTGTGCACTTGTATGCGAGCTGCAAGGCAGCTGCAACAGTTGCTTTATTGCTTCGGCTTGGCAGGGCCTTATTAAAGCCTCGAACCCCTCGTCACGGCGGGGCTTGGCCTGCCTCTCTCTCTCTCAGTCACTCACTTCCCTCTGCTCTTTCCACGTCATGAAGTTGTGGCTCGATTGTAGTAACTCCCTAGCAGCGGAAAAGAAAACAGCGGACTAGCGCGCTCGGCACGGCGGGAAAATAATGTTTACTGAATAACAGTAAAATTGGAGCAGCAGAGGCAGCAACCCTTCCAACTCCTCCCTCCCTCTCTCTCTCTCTCTCTCTCTCTCTCTCTCTCTCTCTCTCTCTCTCTCTCTCTCTCTCTCTCTCTCTGTGTCTTCCTCGCTCGCCCTCTCACTCTCTCCCTTTGCCCACCTCGTTCCTATTTCACTGCTGTTGCTGTTAGCATTGCACAGTATATAGCGAAACATCGGACGGCACGGCGGTGCGCCGAGGGTAGCCGCGGCCGCGGCAAACAGAAAACCGTTATATAATATAAGAACGCAAAGGGAAACATGGTATGGCATGGCGCCATACTGCCGCGATCGAATAGGCAACTGCGAACGTGCACGAGAGCCGAGCGGGGCTCTCCTGAAAACTCCCTACCGCGGGCTTTTCAGCCAAGGCGTAACAGTGTTGTAGGTCTGCCTATACCCGAGGGTCTGCGACGCCGTACGCCTAGAGCCGATAGGCAAACCCGCGTACTGTTACGTCACTGGTAAAACAAAGGTAGCACATCAAACATTTAAAACCTTTAAAAAAAAAAAAATGCAAGGGCCAAATAGAACACAAAATGTATTTTGTGATAAGTATGGAACTCGTTCTTTACATAATTATGTGCTACAGAGGTAGGAGTGTAAAACGTTATGTGAGTCGATTGAAGACATTTTCATCTCAGATTTCATCACCGTTCGTGTGTGCAGGGGAAGTTTTTCCCGGGACACTCGCCCTTGCTCGTCTCGTGTGCTCGGGCCTTCTTCGGCCCTCCCGCTCGGGTCCGATTGTTGGGGCGCATAAAGGAGCGCGAGCTGGCGCGAGCCGACTCGGTCTACGACTAGACTCGGGGACTTAGAATGAAAACTCGCACAAAATTTGTTAAGAGTTCTCAAAATAATACTATTAAACGTTAAAAAAGGTTCATTGCTGCAATGCAGAGGAAGGCTTCTAGCTGAGATCAGCGCAAGTTTCATGTCTGTGGGTATTGTACTTGCTGAGATTGAAAACTCCACTTATAAGTTGGGTTATGGACTTAGAATGAAAACATCCAAAATTTGTTAAGTGTTCTCAAAATAATACTATTAAACTTGAAAAATAGTTCATTGTTGGAATAAAGACCGGCATTTCCAGTTTCGAATGGTATAACTATTATGCCTGTAGGTATTGTGAGATCTGAGATGAAAGTGTGGACAGTTAAGGGTTACACTCGACTGAGAACAATACTCGTTCTTTTCACCACTCAGGAGAGAGGTGGTGGTAAAGAACGAGTAAAAAAGTGTTCTTCCTATTCTATTTTCGCAAATCTACGCAAAATTCTGCGTCAAACGAACCTACATGTGATGGAGTTCAATTCGACTCTGACATAAATTGACTCTTTTTTTTTTGCACCTTTTTAGTTGCTTATATCACATGACGACCGCTCATCCGAGCGCTATTGCCGAGGCAGCCGTGGCTGTTACATATGTAAGCTCGACGCTGAATTTTGTAGGGGATGCGATAATGTATCGTATCGTTACAATGCAATTGATTTTCTCATACAAAAAAAAAAAAAAAAAAAAAAAAAAAAAACACTTAAGCGATACTATGTAACACCATTTGAACGGGTTAACACACTGGAAAGGTAGGACATCACACTTTTGTTTTTCTGGAGAGTTCTTCTCTGAGACATCCGCGGAACAGAAGTGCACCTATGTCGTCTGGATATTTATCGTATTTTTGCATAATCAGCCTTTTTTGTCCACCGTTAGCCGGCCGCACACACACACACGCACGCACACACACACACCTGGTGCCGCCGCAGGTATCGCCCGCCCCTCCCCGCCGTCATCGTGAGCTAGATTCTATTCCGCAGGGACTCCGGCCGGAGGGAGCGAGGCGAGGCGATGCTTGGCAGTCTGGCTGGCAGTCCATGATGACTTCATGATGAGTGCCGGGCCGGGCCGGGCGGGGAGCGGGGAGCTCTATGACTGCGCCAACAACCTCCTTGAAATTTCCCCTCGCCCCCCTGCTGCTCCTCATCCTCCTCCCACCCGCGCGGCCCCGCACCTCTCGCGCCCGCCACCCCCGCCCCGCTCCTCCACAAAAGCCAGCAGGAAGTTTGCCGATAACTCAAAAAGTTGCTACTTCCACTCCTCCTCCGCAGCTGCAGCCGCACGCCCGGTGGGGCTGGAGGTTGGGGCGGGGCGAGGCGGGGCGGGGCGGGGCGCTAATGACTGGCACGGGTTAGTCTGACCCCGCCCCGCCCCGCCTCGGTGACTGGCGGAAACAATTTAATTTCGAAACAATAACACAGACGGGGCTGGGCTGCCCGCAGCGCTGCTCCTGCTCTTGACGGAGCGGTACGGGACGGGACGGGACGGGACGGCCGGGGTCGGGACCGCGCGCACCGCGCACCTCCTGGCTCACCGGCACTGCTGTTCAAACAGGCAGGCACGGCGACCATCGGGGAGGAGTAGCGGAGCGGAGCGGGCTCAACATCCGTTCCAGTACCTCTCTCTCTCTCTGTTTCCTTATCGCTCACTCGCAGTTTGTTTCTCTCTCTCCTCCTCCTCCTCCTCCTCCTCCTCGCCTTTTGCCTGGCCCCTTCTCTCTCCCCATCCGCGATCCACGACGGCGGCCCATACGGCCCTCCCGTCCCCTACTCCTCTCAGCCACAGCCCTGACCTCCTTCCAGTGACTCCGGCGCGCGTCTTCCTATTCTCTCTCCATCTCCCTTGCTCTCCCTCTATCTTGTCCATCTTTCTTCCTCTGCCTTTCTCTGTCAGCGCCTCACTTTCGGTAGAAGGAGTTGCGAGAGACCAGCAATCAGCAGTAATATGATAGCCATCCGTGGACAATGACTACCCTACTACGTCTGCTTCTATCTCTTGGGTATGAGACAAGGGGAGGTATGGGGGAACAGGAGTAAATAGATTGGTGGTGTGTGAGGGGGAGGGGGAGGGAGGGAGGGGGAGGGAGGGAGGGAGGGAGAGAGAGAGAGAGAGAGAGAGAGAGAGAGAGAGAGAGAGAGAGAGAGAGAGAGAGAGAGAGAGAGAGAGAGGGGGGGGGGAGGGGGCAGCGAAGAGCACACAAGTGAAAATGTCATTGTGATAATCGAACCAGAGGGTGGTTGTCCTGTCCACGGCACGACCGCACAGTGAAAACTGCTGAGAAATAAGCAGCTTGGCCACAGCCAACTCCTAGTTGCGAGTATCGAATTTTCGACACTAGTTCTCACATTATGCTCATCGAATAAAATTGATCATCACGACAATTTTTTTTTTTCCGTGCAGCAGGTCAAAGCAGACGCGCCACTTTGCCCGCAGCCACACAGCTAGCAAACTGAGCCGTCAGCAAAAATAAAAGAAGGAAACACAAAAAACAAAACAAAAACAGAAAATAGGTCGAGAGAGAGAGAGAGAGAGGGTGGAGTATAGCGGCATGGCATTCATGTACGCATTTGTGAGGACCTATGACGCTCTCTGAATGGCTGGCATGCAGAACGAAGCACGGCCACGCACAGCGTGAGCCGGGCCGGCATGAGCCGCCCACAAAAGGGCTTGCAAATTAATGTATGGGCCCACGCGAATTTAATTGAACCCCCGCCCCCCCATACCCCCAACAACCCGCACCCCTTTCCCCACCCCACTTCCGCTCTGCAGGGCGGGTGGGAGGGGGGGGGGAGCCTCTCTGACAGTGCGCTGCAGCGACAGGAGAGGCCTCCGTCCCCATGAAAAAATATAAGTTCCAGGAACAACAAAAACCTTCCTGTCCTTTTAGAAGATTTTGTTTTTGCACGCACAACACTCACGCAGCACCCCTCCTCCCTCATCTTCGTCCCACTTGTCCTGTGCAGATTCAGAAGAGCGCTCTCTCCCCGCTGTCTCTCTCGCACCGATGAGACGCACACATTAGAGCGAGAGAGACAGCAGTGCGAGGAGAGCGCTCTTCTACGAATCAGTCTGCAGAGGTGAGATGGCCTCTCCTCTCCTCGGAGCGCGCACTGAGCTGCCTGCTGGAGCAGAAACCGGACGTCAGCGATCCAGGAGTTGGATCCATTAGACAGACATTCCAGCAGCCAGCGGCTTATAGCGGGGAACCAGAGAGAGAGAGAGAGAGGGAGGGAGGGAGGGAGAGAGAGAGAGAGAGAGAGAGAGAGAGAGAGAGAGAGAGAGAGAGAGGGAGAGAGAGAGTGAGTGAGAGGGGGGGAGAGAAAAAGAGAGAGATATGCGAGCCAGATGTGGCAATTTTGCAACGGGGGAGGAAAAACGGCCAGGATCAGAAAGCTATATTTTTATTTGAGGGGGAAGCGAGCGGCAGTAGAGGTATGTGCGCCGCGCGGTGGGGGAAGGGGGGCCTCGTCACATCCAGCGAGCGAGCGCCGCCCCGCGACGAGGTCCCTTTAAACATGTTTGATTTGCAAATGGACGCGCTATGGCGCGCCGCGCTGGGGGCTGCCCTGCCCTACCATGCCCTGCCCTGCCCTGCCCTGCCCTGCCCTGCCATGCCCTGCCCTGCCCTGCCATGCCGATGCGCCGCCCTTTGATGCTGCTGCTGCTGCTGCTTCTGGCCTGCGGCTGGGGTTTGGTGGTCGCGACCTCGCGACCGCGCGTGCCAGAGTACCGCAATCAGTATGAGAGAGAAAAATGTAGTACTCGACTGGTGACGAGCTATAAGTGCTTTGTGTTCTAACGAACTTTCGGACGTCAGTATAATAATTACTGCAAACGAGATGAAAATCTTGCAATTTGAATGTTTGCTTTTTTGAAAATAATAAAATAATGATTTGACGTTTTCCGTTAGTCGCCTGTAAATTTTTTTTTTAATGTCGGCGCATTCAATAATACTTCAAACAGCTCTAGTGTTATAAAGATGTAACGCACGGCGAGCGGCGTACAGAGGAAGTTTACGGGACAGACGAGAACTAGCAGCATTCATGTCGCGACACATTTCACATTAGCCCAGTTCTTTTTTTCTTTTGTCGGCAGAGGCGGCGTGGCGGGTTTCAGTGGGATGGGGTTGGCCAGGGCCAGGGCCGCGTTGCGCCGCGACTCGCTAGGCCCGGAGGCTCAAGGTCACAGAAGGAGTGTTTATTTGACGGTGCGTCGGTCGGATGGCTTTGTAGCAGAAGCACGACGGTGTGGAGGGAGGGAGGGAGGGAGGGAGGGAGGGAGGGAGGGAGGGAGGGGGAGGGAGGGAGGGGGGGGAGGGAGGGAGGGAGGGAGGGAGGGAGGGAGGGAGGGAGGGAGGGAGGGAGGGAGGGAGGGAGAGTGCTCGTCGTCCTCGGATCGGCATACCGACGGGACTATGTGGAATTGCGCCCGCCCCGCCCCGCCCTGCCCCGCCTCGCCCCGCCCCGCCTCGCCCTCACACTGCGACGGAACCAAAGAACGCCGGCTAAAAGCGAAATCCGAGGAGACGGATACAACCAGCAGCACAGCACGGAGCGGAGGAGGCCTTGCCTGGCCTTGCCTGGCCTTGCCTGGCCCGCACAAAGAGCGAACCTAGACTCTACGGGTGAATAGTGCGCGCCGCGCCGCGCCCAGCTCCGCTCAGCTGAAACTGACAACGTTATACGTTGGGAGAGAGGGACAGGAGAAGCATCCACACACGAGAGGCGCAGGAGAGAAAGTGAGAGGGAGATAGCGACGCAAGGGTGTGCGGGTGTGTGCGAGTGTGCGCTGCTCGCAGATTATTCGCTGCGCCCAGCAAAACTCGAACACCCAGGCAAAACAGCCATGGGAGGGAGGGGGAGGGAGGGAGGGAGGGAGAGAGCGAGAGAGAGAGAGAGAGAGAGAGAGAGAGAGAGAGAGGGGGGGGGGAGGGGCCGGACAGCCGCCGGGCCGGCGCAGCGGGCGGTAGGGGATATAGGGCCGGGGCCACACAGCACACAGCCGAGCGGCGAGGGGGGAGGAGAGGAGAGGAGGAAATATAGGGAAGATTGCCGTGAAAATAGGAGCGGCGGCGGCGAGGCGGCGAGGCGGCGGCGCCAAAAGAGGAAATGGCCGGGGCAGGCACTGTGGGGCACGGCCGGGGTGGGGCAGGGCGGGGCTGGCCGGGTCAGGCTCGCGGGCGGCCTATCCTGCAGGGGCAGGGCGGGGCTGGGCAGCGCGGGGAGATTTGAATGTGAATGGGCGGGGCAGGCGCAAGCAGCGCGCAAGCAAGCGGCCGAGCTGAGGTTTGGCGGCGCGAGAAAGGGCCATAGGGGGGGATGGAGAGGGTGGTAGGAAGGGGTGGGGGGAGGGGGTGGGGGGCTCGACGGCGATCTGTCTTGGCCAGCGGCAGCTAGGAGCAGCAGGAGGGCGCAGCGGGCCGCTCAGCCCGCAAGCGGTTCCTCGCCGTGGAAGAGTTTATATTTTTTCTCTTTCTCTGTCTCGTCTCTCTCTCTTTTTCTTGACGGGTTGCTGTTAGTATTCACTCGAGACGAGCGCGCGCGCGACACAACAAACGTCAGTCAAGCCGGGAGCAGCAGCCCGCGGAGGGAGTGAACGCCCTGCGTCCCCCGCCCCGCCCCGCCCCGCCCCGCCCCGCCCCATCGGTGTCTGTCCTGCGGAGAGTTTGGCCTGACGCGTCCTTCCCCCTCCTGCATCGCGCATCGCCTTATTCGCATATATCGATCCCTTCAGCAGCCGCGCGACTTGAAGTCTCTCTGCCATCGACCAGCCGGGTATAAACGCCGCCACGACCCCGTGGGCGCCGGGACGGGGTGCGTGAGGCCCCGCGGCAGGCCCTGCACCACAGCATTCTCCACATTCTCACCCCATTTGCTCGGAGGAGGAGCCGCTATCGTCCGTAAATCACGGTGACCTTAACTTTTTTTAAAAAAAACTTTTTAGATACGTACCCATACTTTTTTACTTTTTCATTTTCGCTTTGCGGCCGCGTGGGAGACGGGGTGGTGGTGGTGCCTTTGCACGCAGGCGCACCAGGCAGGTAATTTATGAAAGGTTTCCACCCGGTCCGCCACCTCCCCCGTCCCGACCTCAGTGATTGGTGCGCATCGCAGCGTCATCGTCAACGCGCTGGCGCCGGGCCAGCCGGCTTATTCCGAAGAGCGCTCTCCTCTCCTCGCCCTGTCTCTCTCGCACTCACGGGCTTCGCCACAAAAGTGCGAGAGAGACAGAGCGAGGAGAGCGCTCTTCGGAATAAGTCGGCAGGCGGAAAGGAGAGAGGGGGAGGTGAGGGGGGAGGGGAGAGGGGAGAGGCGACGGACTGCCGCTGCGACGAGCGGACAACACGCGACTGAAGGGGGGCGGAGGACCTCCGCGGGGGAGCTGGAAATATATGCGTGAGAGAAACAAGCAAATGGGGAAAAGAGGGGGGGGGGGGAGGAACGTTTTATGCCGCATTTTTGAAAAGAATAGAAAAAAATATTTGCAGAACAGAAACGGAAAAAGCAAGCAAGAAAGAAAGAAAGAAAGAAAGAAAGAAAGAAAGAAAGAAAGAAAGAAAGAAAGAAAGAAAGAAAGAAAGAAAGAAGACGAAAAGGAAAGAAGAGAGAAAACGAGATACGGGGAGAAAAAGAATACACGAATACGGATGAAGGAGGGAAGAGAGGATGGAGAGGCGAGTCGTGTGCGTGATGGGCTCCCCGAACAAACACTGGAGCGCCCTGTGCTCCGCCCGCCCCCGCCGCCCCCCGCCGCCCCCCGCCGCCCCCGCCGCCACACGCTTGTGCCATTATCGATGGCGCAGCCCGCCTGCTTCCTTTGCGTGAGCAATAACGACGTGAAAGCTTTGTTAGGTCATCTCTACCTGTTTGTTTGTTTGTGTAAGTGTGAGTGTGTTTGAATGGGTGTGTGTTTGACTGTGTGTGTGTGTCTGTGTGTGTGTGCGCGCGCACGGAGGGAGCGCGTTTGCACGGGAGCGTGCGTGAGTGAGAGAGAAGTACACAAAAGACACTATGCGGTTCCCGGCCGGCGAGGCCACTGAAAATCTACGAGTCATATAATGCTCGCTCCCATGCGAGTGAGAATTTGAGAGCAAGCTTTTTTTTTTTTTACTCTATGGATAGTGAGAATCTTCTTTCCTCGCTCTATTAGAGAAAAAATTTGGAACATTGCCTTAATAAAGTGAGGATTCGTGCTCAAATAAAGTCAGGCTAAGAAAAATCCCGAGGGGGCCTCAACTCACCCAAAATTTGTACATACGATTTCAAGATTTCACGAGATTTCACATGATTACACCTCTTATAATTGAAAGAAATAATTCGTATAGTAAATACAAGCGAATTTTGAGCTTTATGAGCCCACAATGCGCACTCAAATCAATTTTTTTCGGCAATAGATCCACATTTTTTGACAATGATTTCGAAGATATCAGCGATTGTGTACACATGATTTCAGGAGTTGCGAGGACCCCTCGAAAAATCCTCACTCAAATAGAGTGAGGCTAAAAAATATCTCGCTCAGAGAGTGTATGTGTATGACGTTAAAAATTCTGACTCCTTTGAAGCAAGGAAAAGTGTATTCACCCTTTTTGCGTGAGAAATTGGATCCGAGGGTTTGTAGTGTTGATGCGCGGTGCCGCCTGCGGTGCTCCGGATAGGCAGGCCCGCACGCCACCCTCTTCCAGCGGGTGGCCTAACCCACGCTCCACAGGCGGCTCTCGCGCGGCGATTGTAAGGCCACAGCCAAAGCCGAGGCCGAGGGGTCCACTGTCCTTCACTAGAAATTCAGGAGTACACCGATTTTAATGATTCTCCTAGTTTTTCCTGATTTTCCTTGATTTAAAACAATTTCTTTTCCGTCTGTTTTTTTCGTTTTTTTTTCTTGGTTTTCATGCTGATGGGGCTGATTTTGTTTTGAGGTGTACACTCATTTTTTTTGAGTGAAGGAAACCTCGGCGCAAGTCCAGCCGCACTGTTTAGCAAAAACTACCGCAAATTAATCTAGTTAATTCTGATGGCAGCCTTCACCGTACTTTATTTTACTGGATTTACTGTACTTTCTAACAGGATTCGCTGTGCTTCTCTAGATACAGTGAGCGGTAAACGCCGCACACTGCCTCGGAAAGTACAGCAAATCTTGTCAGGACGTACAATAAATCCAGTAAAATAAACTTCAGTAAAAACTGCCATAAAAGTTAACTGGATTTGCTGTAGTTTTTTTCTACAGGGCGCCCGGGCGGTCGCGGTGTACAAGTACAAGCATTATTTCAAATTCCCCGGCGAGAAGCATTGACGAGTCTAGCAGCCAGGACTCGTCTAATAACCGCACAAACAAACAAACAAACAAACAAACAAACAAACAAACAAACAAACAAACAAACAAACAAACAAAAAGAAAAAACAATGAAGGATGAAGGGCGGGAAGAGAGTCGAGTCCGGCGCGCCGACATCTAAAATTTTAATTAAATAAAGGGACACGCGCGGGGTGCGTCGAGCGCGCTGCTGCCCCCCGCGACCTGCGCTCACAGTAATGAGGGGAGATCAGAGAGGGGGAGGAGGTGAGAGTTGAGGTCGGCCGCAGACTCGGCGGCGCGGCTTTTGGCGCGCGCGCGGCCGGACTTTTGGCGCAAGCCCATTGGGCGGGCCCATTGGGAAGCGGTCCAATGGTGACGATGGTGCCGCCGTCGGCCGACACCACCACGGCCGACTCCAGCAGGGGGGGGGGGGGGAGATTGAAGAGGTGTGGTGGAGGCAGCGTGAGGGGAGGTTAGGGGGGGAGGAGAAAGGTCTTTCTTTCAGAATGTCAGAGGCATACCGACGCTGCTGCTGCTGCGAGAGCGACCCTCTTCCTCTGCCTGCCCCACCCTGGCGTGCCGATGAGCGCCCTCGGGGCCGCCGGCTGCACTCGGGACTTGATTGCTAGACCGCGATGAACACCAATGAATAAACATCTCGGCCGCCCGACACGCGAAAAAGAACACACAGAGCGCGCGGCGCATGGTGGTGGCACGGCGGGCGTCATGCTGTGCGCGCGCAATAAACCTTGTTCAAATAGAATACCCGCGGAGGGGTCGTCCATTAGAGGGAAATGCCGACGGTTCTATCAGTCGACGATAGATTGAAGAAGTTTTTTTTTTTTTTTTTAGAAATGGAGCGCGTGAGCACGGAGACGAGCTTCGAAGAGGGGAGGGACAGAGTGTCGCAGCGATAGGGGAATGAGGGCGCCAGTGAGAGAGAGAGAGAGAGAGAGAGAGAGAGAGAGAGAGAGAGAGAGAGAGAGAGAGAGGGGGGGGGGAGAGGGAGGAAAGGAAGGAAGAAAACGAGGACCACGGTCCGAACCTGCCACGGCAGCGGTGGCTGGCTGGGTGGCTTGCTGCCTAGCTCGGTGTATTAAAGTTGTTCTCCCGCTCGGAAGAGAAAATATAAAAACATGAAGCTTTTGCCTTAGCCGGGCTGGGCGGGGCTGGGCTGGGCGGGGTGGGGTGGGGCGGGGTGGGGTGGGGCGGGGTGGGGTGGGGTGGGGCGGGGTGGGGTGGGGCGGGGTGGGGTGGGGCGGGGTGGGGCGGGGCGGGGTGGGGCGGGGCGGGTGGGGTGGGGTGGGGTGGCAAGGCGAGGCCCCTCACCAACCTGCCTCACTCTCAGTTCGCTGCGCGCCGCACCACGAGCGGGCTGGAGGAGCGGGGTGCGAGAAGTAATTATTTCTCCAACGGCGTAAATAATTAAAACGTGCACGCCGACAAACAAACAGACAAACAGACAGACAAACAGACAGACAGACAGACAGACAGACAGACAGACAGACATACAGACAGACAGACAGACAGACAGATTGACAGACAGGCAGGTAGGCAGGTAGGCAGGTAGGCAGATAGACAGACAAACAAACAAACAAACAAACAAACAAACAAACAAACAAACAAACAAACAGACAGACAGACACACAGACAAACAGACAGACAGACAGGCAGACAGACAGACAGACAGACAGACAGACAGACAGACAGACAGACAGACAGACAGACAGACAGACAGACAGACAGACAGACAGACAGCGACATTCACGATGTCCTTGTCGGCAACTCCTCGGAGCTGCGCTGGCTGCGCTGCGAGCGATGGTGATTGGGACAAGCACCTGCCTCATCTCATCTCATCTCGCCTCGGAGTCCTCCTCTCAGTCGCGGATTCTCCTCTCCTCTCCTCCCGTCTGCCATGCTCAGTGCTCTCCCGACGTGTGTGTGTGCGCGGTGCGCGCAGGCAGCGCAAGCGCCCCTGAAATTCTCTACTAGCGCCCCACTCACGCGCCACGCCGCCGGGAGGCAAAAGCCTTTTCCGAAATTACTCCATGGCGGAGCGCAAATATTTGGCGTAGAATATTACCGCGGGATGACCCGAATAATAACCCCAGCCTCGCTCTCCACCGCCGCGCTGCATGCGTATGAGAGAGGGAGAGCGAGAGGATGAGAGAGAGAGAGAGAGAGAGAGAGAGAGAGAGAGAGAGAGAGAGAGAGAGAGAGAGAGAGAGAGAGAGAAGGAAGCAGGCAGAGAACTCGATGTGTGATGGATAAGGGAGGGGTGCGAGGGCAAAAGGATATCTTCCTAGAAGCGGCAAAAAGATTTCCTGCTTCCGGACCCACCCCGACGGCATGAGCATGAACTGAAACAGCACGACCCTCCGTATCGCAGAATTAGCATGCAAAGGAAATAAGGCAAATGTTGCGGTGCTGAAATTCTTTGTGGCCTCTGGTTGGGGGCGTACACTGTAAAAATAACTACTTCGTAAATTAACATGAAATATCTGTGGATTTTGTTAAACGGCCTGACTGTTCGTTCACTGTGCGTTCATTTACAGAATAATTCTGTAAATTTACAAAAGAATTCCACAACGTTACAAACTTTATCTGTTATTTCTCGATTTTTCTTCTTAAACTTCTAATTTTTTCAACAAACTACGGAGAAATTTGCACACCGATTTGACAGCAAAACCTGTCAATTTGTTTCTTGTTTTAATTTTTTTTTTTACAAGAAATTTTTACAGTGTAGTAACCGGTAAAGGAATAAACAAAAGGTTACCGCTGGCCTACACTGATAATCCAAGTGTTCAACCCTTCAACACTTTAAAGTGTTCAAATACCATATAAATATATAAAAGTGTTTAACAGAGTTGTTGTGCACTTACAAGTGTTCAACTCAGAAGTTGTGCACTTAAAAGTGTTCAACTCCCCAGTTACACACTTCCTTAGCTTGGACGCACTGCACCGGGGAAGTGTGCAACCGGGGAGCAACTTCAGAGTTGAACACTTTTAAGTGCACAACAACTCTGTTGAACACTTTTATTTGTTTAAATGGTATTCAAACACTTAAAAGTGTTGAAGGGTTGAACACTTGGTTTATCAGTGTAGTCACGTGTTTAACTGCCTGGAACTCTTGACGCGAAACAATTGGCCACTTTAAGTGCGTGACATTCTATTATGGGTCGGACACAGGATTAGATACATAATTACAGGGATGACAAATGAATTTTGTGGAATTTCTTGGGGTAAGCCTCTCCTTGTAGCTCCAGATTTTCATAAGTATATGTTAAATTAAGTTGTTTTAAATTGCCAGATATGAGAGGTGCACACAAGCGAGTAGTGTACCTGCGCCCCTCGACCCGCCCACTCGCCGCGACATACGCATCGCGGGACCCACGACCGCGTGAGTTGACGCTGCATCAAACGCAGACGTAAGTAATTCCGTTTGAACCACCGCTCTGTGCGGTGCACCTCAAAACACGGCTGCCTGGACACGCCCCGCCCCGCCCCGCCCCACCGCGCCCGACCACTGCCTAATTACACAGCCTCCCCTCTTAGCCCCAGTCGCACGACGCGCGTGGGGATGAAGGAAAAAGGAAAGGGGATCTACAGTTCAAACAAATTACGGAGCGAGGCCTCGTCCTGGCGGCAGGGCGGGGCGGGGCGGGGTAGGGAAGACCACGCCGCCTGTAATGAGGGCACGCCAGGCCAGGCCGAGATCTCCCCGCCCCGCCCCGCCCGGCCCCGCTGGCCTGAGCCTCGGCCCGGCTGCGCCCCAGCCCGAGGCCGACGCGGCGGGGTGCGGGACTCTATAACGACGGGCAAACATCTCACTCAGAGGCGTCTCTCTCGACCATTTATGCCTCGCGGGGCCTCGGCTGCAATCTACGTTCGTTTTATATGATTTGCACGCGACACGACGCCCGGCAGCGGCCAGCTCGAGCAAACGGGTCGTCAACTCACGTCCACGGCACAGAGGAATACAAAATAGTACAAGTTATATATGGGTAATTTAGAAGCAAATTGCATACTATATTGACAGACTACATCAAGAACGATGTGCAACAATCATGCAATATTTAAAATATTCGGATGATATTTGGGGTATTATCGAGCCTAGGTGAACGTAGGGGTATGTCAAAGTTGTCGACCCCTTGAGGCAAAAGCCTTGGCGCGCCGTATCAGAGGACCGCTCCACGCGCTTTGTTTCTCTGTGGTAACCAAGAGTTTTGATAAAATTGATATTGAAAAAAAAGAAAGAAAAAAGAAAAAAAAAGCAGTTTTCAATCAGCAAGTTTGGCGTGCTCGTGCTCGCATGCCAAAAAGCAGAGAGAGCAGGACAGGGGAAGGGAGGAGGCGGATAAAGAGGTGGAGGCACCCGGGCCTCATCAAGGGGGAGTGTTTCCCTGACGCCGCGCGCCTCGCCTCGCCACGCCGCCTCGAGTATAAAGGATAAGAATCTGGAATTCACTCACTCGCTCGCCCGCCAACTGCTGCTGCTGCTGGTAATTTTCTTTTTTTTCCTCTCTTTTCTTCCTTCACTCTGCTTTTGTTTTCATCATATTCCACAGCAGAGCGCTGCTGCTGCTGCACTGAGCAAGCGCAGGTTGTATGCTTCCCACGGCAGATCTGACGTGTGCCCTGGCCGGTGCACATCTCCTCCCCCCCCCCAACCTCGCCCTGCCCCTCCTCTCCTTCCCGCCCCGCCCTTTCTCTTTCGCTATCCAGCCCTCCCACCTCCCGGCCGCACACCGCACTGTACACTGCAGGCCGCCGTGGAGGGTATACGGCATGCTCACGGAGTGACGCGAGCAGAGGGCGGGGCGGGGCGGGGCGTGGTGGGGTGGGGCGGGGTGGGGCGGGGTGCAATGCTTGTTCTGGAGTAGCGTGGGCGGTGAAAAGGACCGAGAGAGATAGCAGAGGGGGACGGGGGCACGGGTCTGGGCTTGTGCATGGAGAGGGTGGCGTAGAGGGGGGTTGTGGCTTTGTTCTCGGTGGGGCGGCGGGGGGGGGGGGGGGGGGGGGAGGGGGGGGGGTGGCGGGGGTGGCGTGCACTCGTGCGGAGTGCTTTAAGGCAATGCCAGGCCAGGCCGAGTTGGGACCAGACCCGCAATGCCCCGCCCCGCCCCGCCCGCAGCTACAGCATGAGGCTGGGGGATGATGCAGATGCAGAGGACCTCGGCGAGATTGTAGGTGTACAGGCAGGCCCGGGCAGGCCTCTATCTCCGCACGTTCCGAAAAGCAATAGGCAAAGTGTGCGCGGGCGGGGCTTAGCAAGGCACGGCGGGGCCGGGCGGGGACCAAAACTGGTGTGGGTTCTCTAACTGCTCTAACGTATATGTGGGTTGGCCGGGCCGGGCCGGGCGGGGCGGCGGACTTGTCGCTCCGCGTACATGCTCTGCTCGCAGCGCGCGTATAACGCGCTCAAAAGGAAATTGAAAAAGTTTGCGGCGGGACGACGGGACGGACGGGATGGGCGGCCGCGCGTCCGGCTATGAGTCGGCCCCGCCCCGCCCCGCCCCGCCCCGCCCCGCCACGGCGCGGGCCTTCCGCCCGAGACGCTGTCGTCCGGTCAAGGTGGAGCGGGGTGCGGGCGGGTTCTGGTGGGGCGGGGAGGTCGGCATGAGACGACGACAAGTAAGACGGGAAACAGAGTTGTATAAGTGAGGTTCTTTTCCCTCGCTCTGCTAATTGGGACATGCTTCATGCTTCCAAGAACAAGCAGCAAGGATTCTCTCTCGGTACAAACGACAGTTCCCCTCGAGTTGCGCGCGGACTGCCAACTTTCCGGCCCGCATCGCGTCGCACTGCTCTGCCCTGCCGTTCCCTGCTGCCGCACACCCTCTCACTCACTCACCTGTATCTGATGTTGTGGCCGGGCGTGGTGGGGGCGTGCTCCAGCCCCTACGCCCGCGGCGAGGCAGCGCCGCCCCGCCCCGCCCCCCGCGGCCCCCGCGGCCCCCGGGCCTACGCCATGCCAGCGCCGCGGCCCCCAGCTGCGCGTGCAGGGGCGGCAGTGGGGGGCAGGGGGTGGCCGGGGGCGGCGGGGGCGGCGGGCGGGGGCGCAGTCAGCATGGCAGACACGGCCTGCGGCGGGCAGAAGAACAAGCCAAAGGTTAGGCACAGCACGAGAAACTAACACATTTTCTTTTTGTTTCAATGGTCAATTTCAGCGTGCGCACAACAGTTAAGTTTGGTCGACGCGTTAACGTAGTTGACGTAGTTAGAAAAGGCATTATATTTCGATGACGATTTATCTAAAAAAAAAAAAAAATAGTTTCCCTGCGGCGGCGCTGCGGAAGCAGCGGCCTGGATTCCCTGGATGTGTCTGCTAGCGCTCGCAGTCATTGCAATTATACTTGGACAGTAGTTAACATGATAATGAATTCCTTTGGGTGGCACAGCAGCAGCAGACTGGCCCGGGCGGTCCGCCCCACCCCGCCAGCCGTCCTCAAGCCAACCTCCAGCCCGCCGACCTACTTACATCAACACACAGAAAACCTCTCTCTCTCTCTCTCTCTCTCTCTCTCTCTCTCTCTCTCTCTCTCTCTCTCTCTCTCTCTCTCTCTCTCTCTCTCTCTCTCTCGCTCTCTCTCTCTCTCTCTCTCTCTCTCTCTCTCTGCTGTCAAAATCCCCCCCCCCAAAAAGGGAAGTACTAAACGTACGCGCAATTTACAGCCAATAACTCACACATTTACGAAACGCGCGATATTCCAAATGTATTTTTTAATGCGTAAGTCACGCGAGTTAGCGCGAGCCGGGGAGGCATTTTTAAGTGATACGGAGCGAGAGGGAGAGCGAGAGGGGGGGGGGGAAGCCGCTTATCCCCCGCGGTGATCGAAGTCGACCCGGAGTGTGGGACCCCGCTCACCCCACACCCACACCCAACAGTGCCGGTGGCACTTGACTTTTACATCCAACACTCGGCGCTCTGACCGATGGCCTGACTTGGACCTGACCATGACGACTCTGTATGCATCTTATCTTTTTCAAGCATACACCTATATCTGTTTTTCTTCATAACAAGAAATACGGTGTAACATGTTTTACGATCGACCTCCTCGCTCGCACTGTATGAGCCATAAATGCCACATTTTTCAGCCGTGCAAGCTCATCCGCGCGCGGGCCTTGTCCCCTGCCGGTCCCACCTCGCCCTGGCCCCGCCCCACCCCGCCCCGCCGCACCCTTGCGCCTTCGCCTCGCCGCATCTGGGTCCTTCCTCCGCGCTGCGCCGACCCGACCCGAGCCGAGCAGAGCACAGCAGAGCCGAGCCGAGCCACGCGCTGCGCCGCCGGCATCCCGTCCCATTCCATTCCATCTCAGGCCGGGGCCGAGCCGGGCCGAGCCAGGCCGAGCCGAGCCCAGGTCTCCGCACATCGATCATCCATGGAAAAAGGGAATGTCACAGGACGTGACATTGTTTGTCATCCCAGCCCTCGCCTCGCCTCGCCTCGCCTCGCCCGGGCTCCCGTCCCGCCCGACCGGCCCGTGCGGCGGGTGAGGCGCGCGGGGATCGGGAGGGAATAAGGATCGCGCAGGCAGGCAGCCCGGCCGCTATCCCGCTCTCTCATCCTCCGCGCCGCGCCATCGTTCTTCCAGGATAAAGGAGCACAAAACCCCCGGGAGGAAGGTCTGTCGTCGAGCCAGCATGCCCAGCCCAGCCCTGCCCAGCCCTGCCCAGGGCGTGCGCGGTGACGCGAGGCGAGGCGGGCAGCAGCAGCAGCAGGGATCGTGATGTGATCCGCCACGCTCCCGTGCCGTGCGGCCCCGCCCCGCCCCGCCCCGCCCCGCCCCGCCCGCCACTCAAGGGGGGAGTCACTTCGAAAAACCATTGTGCACCCCCTCCTTTAAAAAAAAAAAATTCATTTTTAAAAACTCAATAAAGAGAGACAGAAAAATCCCCTAAATCACGAACAAACGAGCAAAAAACTGAAAAAATAAAAGGAACTGAGTCAGAAATAGGGAGGAAAAGATCAAAATGTATCAAAAGTTGACAGAAATTTTCCTTGAAAAATTGAAAAAAAAAAGAAAAAATTCTACTTATTTTGTATGAGTAATCCTCCCCGCGCTGCAACTGCACACTCCTACTGGCCTATGATGCTGTATTTCCGCAGCGAGAGGGCAACGTGAACGAGGCAGGACGACGAGGTCAGGGCGAGCGCGAGGGGCTCCATCACTCAAAAAAATAAAAACCAGCAGTTAACACCTCCATAAAATGACAATAAAATAAAATCAGGAAAGAAAAGGAAGAAAGTAAAATAAAAATTTAAAGAAAACAGCGAAAAGAAAAAAATTACGTGCGTTTGAATTTTCTAGTAAAGGACCCATCGTGTTAGAGTTTAGTGTCAATTTCGTAATTTTCTCTCTTAAATTGTAGCTTTGGTTCAGGATTCTTGCCATATAAGGGAATATTTTTCTGTCATGCCACGCTCCGCTCTTGATAGCCTTTTTCATTTGGCGGGGCGGATGGCGCCTCGCAACACACCCCAGATAAGAAGAATTTTCAGAGTGGCTCCGAATGAAAAAGGTGAAACGGTTCGCCCGGCCCCGCACCCCCGCCCCCGCCCCGCCGCTTCCCCGCGCCGTGCGCCCTCTGGACTGACGCGGACTCACATTTTTCATTTTCTGCGCCAGTCCTACCCCCTCCGTTTCCCTCCCCTGCTCGCGTCTTTCTCACGGCCCCCTTTGATGTCATGCTAAGTTTAGCACCCACTCAGGAATTCAAATTGTATTTGGTCCGAGAAAGGGCAAAATTGACAGATAAAACGCAGAGAAGCGCCGGTCTGCTCTCGATTGCTCCGCCGTCCTGACGCGTGCGGCCCGGGCCGCCCGGAGCTGCCTGCCTGTCTGACCTGCCGCCGCATGATTCCGAGGATCACATCTCTGTCCTTGTCGCACTCATGGGGCCGCGCCATACCCGCAGCATAGGGCACCGCCATAGGTGTGACAGGGATGGCGGTACGTGGTCGATCTTCCGAATGAGACGGCTGACGCCCGTCCGACGGCGCGTAGGCAGACCCGCACAACACCGGAGCATTGCGGGCCTCCCTCGCCAACGCCGCCTGCGACTCCTACTCTGCGTTTCGCTCTTTCGAATTTGCTCTCATTTTTATTTGTTTTTATTCGCGTCATGTCTCGCTCTCACCTGTTTTACTTCTCCACCTCTCTCGACGCCAGCGATTTTTCTGCGCGCGGCGTTCATTATACTCATTTTTTTTAAACAGGCAAAAAGGCATGGTGGGAGCAATAACACGCCGCAACCCAAAGTGAGATTTGCCGACGCGCAGAGGCTCCCTGTCTCCGACTCAGGCCAGGAAAGTGGGGTTAACTTCGAAAAATCATTGTGCACCCCAAAAAAATCATTTTTTAAAAAATCAAGAAAAAAGATACAGCAAAATCCGAAAAATCGAGAATAAATTAACAAACAACTTAATAAAATTGGAAAAACTAAGAAATTGAGATAGAAGAAGAAAACTTAGCAAAAGAGACAAAAATTTTCCTAGAAAAATCAAAACAAAAATAAAATGATCAAAAGTCCAAAAAAGCCATTGTACACATTTTGTATGAGTAATAACCCCTCCCCCCCCCCCCCTCGGCCTTAGGTTTCATGATTTTCGCGCAGCGCAAACCCACAGCCGCCGTCTGTACGGCTTTGCAGACTCGCGCGGGTTTAATGCAGCGCAAATTGCCCGCCACTTTTAAGGCGCCAGTTAAGCTGAAGTAGCAGTGAGAAGAAAGGTAGTAGAGAGGGGTGGCCCGCCCCCCTCCCCCTCCCCAACCCTCAGCTACTGTGGTGTGGGAGTGGAATTCGATCGGAACCCAAGGCCCACTCCATTCCATTCCAGGCTCCCTTTAATTATTTCTATGACATTGAGAAGTTTACAGGTGCTCAGAGGCGCGCGTTCTCTTCTCCCGCGGGGGATCGGCTCGACGGGAGCGCGGCTGCGCGGCCCGGCGCCGCCTAACACCTGACATTTCGACGGGAAACCTTTCCGCGTAAAACTGGAAGTGGTAATCCCATTTTATTCGGGAGGAGGAGAGGCGTGTCCTGGTGTCCTCAGGCCGCAGACTCCCACCGCCTCCACCTCCTCTTTGTCCTCTCCTTCGTTGTCGTCCATCCGCCCGCGCTGGTGCGAGGGACACGAGACACGACACAGTCAAAAGAGGTGGAAAATAAAAAGTGGAGCGCCAGGCCAGCAGGGAAGAGATGCAAACGGGTGATGGATAGCTCTTCCCCGTATTAGACAGACGGCGGCCTAAGCTCCCGCCAGCAAGCTTCATAATGATAACACCCGAAAATCCCCCTTTCTCTTAAAACTTTACGTACGTCGCGAGGGAAACTTTGGCGGACGGCGGGCTAGCCTTCAGTGCAGCCTCTCACTTCTTACTCACCGGGAACTTCCGGCAGGGTCCACCTCTCCCCGCCCTCCCTCCTATTCGTTTACTTGTCCCCCTTACTAGCGTGGTCGAGATTATTCTGACGAGGTTATCGTGGGCTCCGGTCCTGAGACGGTCGTGACTGAAAATGTCCAGAAAGACGGCGGCCGCTTCCCGGTATACCCTCACGAGTTCCCAGGCTATTCTGGATGTCCCTCTTTCCTTTTTTCCAGGGCACCGGTGAATTAAATCTTACTTTTATATTTTCGCGCGAGACTGTAGGGCAATGTACATTCTAAATCTCCTACAAAGATTTTTTCGCATTGTCATAATACAAAGAATTCTGTGCAACCGTAATATGCAGGGAATTTCCATGTATTTCAAAAAAAAAAATTTTGGACTACAAAGATTTTTTTCTTTAAGAAACTTTGGCTTTGGAATACGGTTGCACAGATTTTTGTAATACAAGAAGTGTACGGAATTTTCTGTGTAAGAATTTATGTACCTAAAAATGAGTCATTACGAGGCCGTGATCCGCTCCTCTGTTCTAGGGGAGTACACAATTCCCCTGGAGTCGGTCGAGCGACCCGCGCGGATCGGATATCCTGTGCCGACGTGGCTGAGCCACCCCCGTCCCCCGCACCTTAATTTTTCCAGTCCACGCCAGCGGCAGCCTGCACACGGCTGGCGCCTGGCGCTTCTGCTGGAGTGGCCGGTGTTTCCACGCCTACGCGCAGCCAGAGACAAATGGCCGTCCATTTCTCCAGGCACAGTTCGCGGCGGCGCCGGGCCGCCGGGCCGCAGAGGTGGACGAGGGTCGGAGAGGAGGAAAGGGTTCCTGGACAATGATCTCCGGCGTCCTGTCCAAATGAGGTGGGGCCGCAGGGCGCAGTAGGGGTAGGAGAGGCGCGCGCACAGCTCCTGCGGCGCAATTTCTGTGTCACCGTATATACGGCTGAGTATAATTTTGGGGTCGCGGCCGGCGGTCCGGGTCCCTCCGGGAGTCCTCCGTGGCGCCGCGCCGATCCTTAACGGCTGGGCACTGTTGATGCCGCTGGGGCGGGGCGGGGCGGGGCCGAGCCGCTGTGCTGCACGGCGGTGGGCGTTGATCGAGCTTGGCTGTTGCCAACTCACCCCGCCCCGCCACCCCGCGCCCCGCCCCGCCCCGCCCCGCGCCACTCCGTCCCCCGCCCTACTCCCGCGCTCCACGCGGATCGATGGTGGGCCGCTCAGCTGGCTGCCCGCTCACGGGGTGGGGCGGGGCGCAGGGTGTGGAGCGGGGTGCGGGGCAGCGGGGTGGGGTGCGGAGTGGGGCGCGGGGCAGCGGGGTGGGGAGGAGCGGGGGTGGGGCGCGGCCGCTCCCCAGCCCCACCCACACCGGCCCCGGCCGCACTGCCGTCTAGTGAGGAAGGACGGCATGGAAGGGGACACACACACACACACACACACACACACACACACACACACACACACACACACACACACACACACACACACACACACTTACACTAGGCGGGGCGGGGAAGGGGCCAATTCTAGGGGCGGTGTGGTGTGGAGTGGCGAGGCAAGGAGGGCAACTGCAACGTCACAGCCGATTCCGTAGGTTATCGCCGTGCAATCCCTTTTTCCGTAATATTGTAAATTGCAAAAAAATCGTGGTCCGTAACTCTACTTTGTTTTTAATTTTTAACGTTAATTTTTTATTACGCGGAAAAAACTATACGGGCACTTTTGAACGAATGGATTTTGTTTTTCTCTTGATCGACATGCGTCAATAAGCCACGATAAGGTACTTTGGTGCTACATTTCAGCGTGGTATCCAATATAGGAAGCAAAAAACAGAGCTAATCTTTGTTCCGTCCAAAAAAGAAACGAAGCAGCGACTTCTTTTCATTTTTTTTTATCGGGGAAGTGGCCGGCGGCGGCACCAGCGCGGGCTTTTCATTTGAGGACGAATTACGGATGCGTTTGATGAGAGAGGAGTGGATGTCGAGAGAGAGAGGGGGGGGGGGGGGGAAGGATGGGGCATCTCATTTGAAATGGACCAACGGACCTACTAGAAAACAGTTAAGGAGGAGACAGAAAAAAAAGCCTCCCCACCCACTCAGTCCTATCTCCAACGGAGCGAAATTCGTTTGTCCCACAATAAACAGAGCAGAGCCCAGAGGGCAATCGGCGAGAATGAGGGCAGTTCGTAAATGGAACGTTTGATGACAAAACATTATTTTAAAAGGATAAAGGGGTTGACGGGAATAAAATAATGGCGCGGTATCGTTCTTTGTCTCGTGATTTATTGCCTGTTCCGGACGAATTTATCACCGACTCCGGGAATGTTTGAATAAGCGAAACCGTAGGTTATTTGCAATGAGGGCATTTAGGCGAAAATATACGCGCGAGGTGGTATACTATTTGCACTGCACGACGGGGAAGGCCGGGGCCGGGCCCCGGCGGCCCTACACGACACACACACACACACAGTAGTTGTTGGTCCCACTGAACCGAACGTCGGTCGGGGCGACGCGCGTATCAAACGATAATGCGGGGTAGTTTGAGGATGGAATCAACAAATTATTCAGTGAGCCGGGGCGGGGCGCGCGGGGCGGCCGGCGCGGCCTCCTCAGGGACCGCGGGCCGGACAGAGACGGACAGGGCCAGGGCGAAGCGACGCGCCGGACACGGACACGAGCGGCCGACCGGAAAAGCTCCATTTGTCTCTACCGTTCCCCAGCCGATTTTCTTTTTTTTTTTATTTCTGTGTCCCACAAAAGCGAGCGGATGGGCGCAATCTGCTTCCCTTCGACCTACCACGCAGGTCGAGTCGCGGGGCGCCCCGCCCCCACCCAACCCGGCTTCAACTTCAACTTGGGTCGGACCTAGAAAACCCATTTAGTTTGGGGCGCCAAATTCAAAACTGACAGAATTTTAGAGCTTGATGAACTAAATTAGGACTTATTTTATAAAATTATGTAAGTAAGCAGTTTTCTTTTTCTCAGATACATTTACTGTACTACGGAAAAAGGGGGTTTCATAGTATCGTCGCGGTTTCAGGAAGCAAATTGTGATTCCTACGACCCCGATTTGTTTTGTCAACCTTACTGGTACTATGGATGAGGGGATGGAGAAGGGTCAGAAAAAGTATACACAAATTTGAGATACAGCGTGCCGTGTATTTTTTCTCGCTTTGAATATTTGTCATGCACCGAGAAAAGCGTGTTCTTGGTTTACATGGTTTACACGAGAACATTAAGCTTGTTTTGAGAAAATTATACTTGTAACTGATACAATTACACTTCTTACAAGCACAATGTTCTCGAGTAAAACCAAGAACATTGCAAAATCAATAACACACTTTTCTGGGTGTGACATTTTCCTTACTTGGCTGAGAAGATTGTAAATCTCTGACATCACTGGAAAAACAAAGGTGCTATACAGAACTCTTTTTGGCTTTCACGACATAATGTCCACGGCTGAGGATGACCATGCGACAAAATGTCCATGCTACAAATATGTCCACATACACAAAATGTCCATAGCAGAAAATGTCCAGATAAATTTTGTCCACGGTCAAAAATGTCCAGACTTATTATCGTCCACGAAAGTCCATTAAAATCCACGAGGATCAGTCTACTTTGTTTAACTTTCAAGAGGAAACAGGTAAAAACCTGGATCTGCTCCCTGCAGCACTTGAGCCACTGCAGTCATGGCTGCAACATTCCTTACCGCTAAACCACGCTCCACCACTGCTACACTCCTTGCCGCAGGAAACACGCTCCACCTCTGCTACATTACGCCACATATTGATTTATATTAAATTGAACGTGGCCCCATTTTTTTCTTTCCAGCGCGTGTCTTCAGAGGTCGTTGTCATCGCTGTCGACCGCCACCGACTCTGGAGCCTCTGGAGCAGCTCCGCTCTTGAAGTGATAGCCAATGGTAGCCCGCCACGTTCCCCTTTTCCTTGAAGGTGGCATAGTTGTCCACGATCATCGTGGCACGATGGCCTCTACCTGGCGTTGGTTTGTGCGATAAATTTTTTTCACCGGCTCTCTAATTTGCGTGTGACCCCTTCACACTTGCGTGATCTTAAAGTAGTGATGACAGGTCCACACGGGGTGTATTGACAGTGCAAAGTGTTGGACACTGCAAGAAGGCGTATTCACAGCAGAGAGGGGCACAGGTATACGGATCGCTTCGTGGACGTTATAAAGCCTGGACATAACGTAATATGGACTAAAATGATAAAGGACCATTCTGTCGTGGACCTCTTACCCTGGACATTACTACCATGGACTAAATATCATGGACATTATATTTCATGGACAATTTTCCCGTGGACATTATGTCTGGTAATCCTCTTTTTGGGGTGCTATTGAATTTTATGGGGTGTTACTGCACTAACGCCTTTGTAAAGGCACGAATAGGGCCAAAAATAGCACCTTTGGGAGGCGATAGCGCCTTTCTAAAGGCACTATTTCACTAACGCCTTGTAAAGGCAGTGATTTGAAGGAGGGTGGTGGTGACGCGGGGGCAGGCATGACGTCACACTACAGATAAGTTTACGAAGGCAGTACACTGGTCCTGTGGCCTGTGGGGCGGCGCGTTTTACACTCAGCTGCCAGACAATAATCCGCGGCGCTTATGCGAGTTTTCTTTTGCAGAAAACGGCCTCTAAAGGAAACCGTTTGACAGAGCAAACAATCCCCGCGGAAAAGGGAGCACGGCTGACATACACTCGCCTAAGGGCATGCAGCCCAGCCAGCTGCGATGTGCAATAATTATGAGGCTCGTGACACAATCGGATGGAATAACAGCGCCTCGCCCGGCTGGCCCGGCTGGCCCGGCTCGTCCTTGCAACGCAAAGCCCGTGCAGCTGAGCGTATCCGCCGAACGGATGAAAAATTCAGACCTTTTGTTCCAGCTACAGTCAGCAGCAGCGAGGCCCGCGCCATGCGGCCGCGGCAATGAGAGAGAGCTGCGCGAGCTGCGCGAGCGAGCGCGGGAGGAGAGGAGAGGACTTGTATGAGAGCGAGAAAGAGCCGGCATAAAGTATTGATTGGATTTCCGTCGAGTTTGATCGCAGCATGGTGCTGCCGCTGCCGCTGCTGCTGCTGGGCGCATCGTACGAATCGCCACACCCCGCCCCGCCCCGCCCCGCCCTCTACTCCCCAGCAGACAATATGGGGATGGGGTCGAACGGACAATATCGCCCCGCCCCACCGCGCCCCGCCCCGTCCGGTCCCCGGAGGTCCCCCGTTCTTGGTGGCCTCCGCTCGGCCCCTGGCCAGTCCGCCCCCTCGGGGCGGGGCGGGCCGTGCTACCGTCCCCGCCGCACCCCACCCCACCCCTGCTCGGACAGCCGTGCCGTGCAGTCTGCAAGAGCAAACTTTGCTCTTCCCGGATCGAGAGGGCGACGCGCGGCGATCGGACGGCTGGCCATTCCATCTGGCAGAGCGCGCGGGATAGGGGGCGGGGCGGGGTGGGGCGGGGTGGGGCGGGGCGGGGGCAAGGGGCGGGCGTTCCCGCTGACGGGAGCACTATAGCAGAGCATTAGCAGCGCAGCGGCCGGCAGCGGCCCGGGAGGGAAATAGCCCGTCCTACATTACATATTGCATGACCAGATTCGAAGGGGAGCGGCGCAGCCGCACGGCTCCACTCTGCTCGAGCAGCCCGCATAGAATTGTCGAGTCGAGGAACAATGATGCGACAGTTCAGTTCCGCCCGAGGTTCCGGTTCCGGTCCCGGTCCGGCGCGCTCGGTGGGCCGGGCAGAGCAGGCAGCAGGGCTCGCAGAGATCGGTGGAGGGAGGGAGTGAGAGGGAGAGAGAGGGAGAGAGAGGGAGAGAGAGGGAGAGAGAGGGAGAGAGAGGGAGAGAGAGGGAGAGAGAGAGGGAGAGAGAGGGAGTGAGAGGGAGAGAGAGGGAGAGAGAGGGAGAGAGAGGGAGAGAGAGGGAGAGAGAGGGAGAGAGAGGGAGAGAGAGGGAGAGAGAGGGAGAGAGAGGGAGAGAGAGGGAGAGAGATGGGTGGGGGGGGACCATATGCGGAAGGGGACTTCTCAGAGAGGATAAGAGGAAACTGAACGGTGGCGCGGCGCGGCGCCGCCGGTCCTGACCCGAGGTATCAGATGCGCGCTCAAACTCTCCGACGCGGTGGGGAGGAAGGAGGTAGAAAGAGGGGAAAAAAGTTGCGGCCTGCTTTTTTTTTGCTCTCCTCGCGTCGTGACTATCGTCGTGACCTACAGGCAGGCTGCAATAGAGGCCGAGCGGTATGGGCTGTAAAGCGATTGCGATGGTTATGGTGTGCCGTTATTTAGGCCCCGCGTGCGCGAGCAGCGGGCTGGAGCGCGCCCGACGCGATCGGCATTGAAATGACCCTATACACGCAACTCTGCAATCTGAGGTGTTCATCCGACACACACTTGCAAGTGTTCAACTCGGCGCGTTAAACACCTTCACATGTTTATGTCTCGCGAGTATTTCATATGGGGTGCCTGTTTGCCTCGCAGTGCCAGCGCAAAAGAATAAGTGTTAGACACTTTCGTCCCGCTCCTAGAAAACATGTGGCTTTTCAACTCCGGATCGTGAAACGGGACTGTAAAAATCTCAGGGTAGATTTCACAAGTGTAGGTCTCGGAATACTAGTTGCCAAGTATTTTTATGGTAAAATTACAACACCTTGTAATTTTGCAGGGTTTTTTTTTCGGTCACAGGTAATATGTTGGAAAATTTTTACAAGTAAATTATTGTAAAATTTTTACCAGTCACCTCCGGGAAATTTTTCACGTAAAAGTCTGGTACTTATGAAAAGTTTGGCATTTTGACGAGACAAGGTGGCGGAGGTCCAGCTGCCTGTTATGGGGGGAGGGGGTCAACGCCCTCCTTATCGTCCCTAGATAACCGTCTGGAAATTAGGGGGATTGCGCGAAATAAAACCCTGTAAAGTGGTAACCTGAAGTGCGCCACCCTTTCACAGTCGGACCTTAAAACGCCCCTTGTGTCACTGCGGCCAACTGGGCCTCTGCGGTCCAGCCTGGGCAGAGGCCGTCAAACTATATAGTCGACTCGACAACAACTAGTTGCTCGCATGCAATCAGACACGCGCACGCCTCAGCACGGCATGGCATGGCACGCGCGTGACTGAGATGCAGCTCGGCTCATTACTAGACTAGAGGGGAGGGGGGGGAGGTCCGGCGGGCCGAGAGAGAGAGGGGGGGGGGGAAATCATACACCCTAAATCGGGAAGAGCAATTTTGTCCTTACAAATGTTTAGATTTTGTGCACATCACCATAGCTTAGGAAAATATGTCAAACTTTTTGAGAGAACTTGTCCAAGTTGAGATACGTATTGTAGACTTAAATGTGTACGAAGTGTCCTAAGCAGGTGATGTGCACAAAATCTCGACATTTTAGGACAAAATTGTCCACTCCCCCCCCCCCCCAATTTAGTGTGTGTGTGTGTGTGTGTGTGCACTTTAATGGTGCTGCTAACGCCTGGTAGGTGGGCAATATCATGCACGTCCCCTGAGCGGGTGGCCTACCCCGAGGCCGGCAGGGGCCCAAACAGAGGGCTTCTCTCTCTCTCTCTCTCTCTCTCTCTCTCTCTCTCTCTCTCTCTCTCTCTCTCTCCCTCTCTCCCTCTCTCTCTCTCTCTCTCTCTCTCTCTCTCTCTCTCTCTCTCTCTCTCTCTCTCTCTCTCTCTCTCTCTCTCTCTCTCGAAGAGTCCGCGTTTCTCGGGTTGGGTTGAAAAGACAAGCAGGAAAGTGCTGCTGTGTTGCGAAAAAGCGAGAACGTCAAACAACTAGAAGCTGTACGAGATAAATTTTTTTTCCCTCTAAGTTGTTCTTTTTTGAAAATCGTGCCGTGGCTGTCATTACGCATTATCAACAACGCGTCACAATACCAAGAGAGTTGGAGGGGGAAGGGGGTGCAGAAAAATAGAAGAGAGAAACAAAGGACGAGAGGGAGAGATTATCTATCAGCCGAAACGAAATACGGCGGGCGCGGGCTGCGCGGGCTGCGCGCGGGCTGCGCGGGGGACCCCCCGGGAGGAGGGGGGAATGGGGGGCCGTCGCGCCTGCCGGGGCTCCGACACAAAGGGAGGGCCCGAGCGGGGCAAGGCAAGCCGGCAGAAAAGCAGCAAAGGACTTCCCTGATCGCTGCGAACGACGTAGGAGACCGCAAAGGACCCGGACCCCAATCTCCTGCCGCCGGGCTGGGGGCCACCCCACCCCACCTCGCCCCGCCCCACCCCACCCCGCCCCGCCCCGACGAAGAGAGGTGTGCACAGAGATGGGTAGATGGCGGGGCGGGGCGGGGGGCGGGTTGAAGAGACTGAGCGGGAGCGGCTGGATACAGCGCGGGGAGAGTGAGGTGCGGGGGGAGGGGGGGGGAGAGGGTTGGATCAACAAGATGAATTTTTCATGAGAGGTAGTGGCGTCGCCGCCCTGTATCGGCTGTGAATATTGCACACATTGCAGAGAGAGAGAGAGAGAGAGAGAGAGAGAGAGAGAGAGAGAGAGAGAGAGAGAGAGAGAGAGAGAGAGAGAGAGAGAGAGAGAGAGAGAGAGAGAGAGAGAGAGAGAGAGAGAGACGCACGCGGAAGGTAAGGTACAGGAAGAGAAGACGAGAGGGGGCCAGCGAAGAGGGGGAGGGGAAGAGAGGGATGGATTAGGAAATTCGCAGGTAGGGGTAACAGCAGCCGAGTAGGGGCGAGGATGCAGCGCACCGCGCCGCACCGGGTCGCGTGCGCATCGCAGCGTGCGACCCCTAGAGACCTGCAGAGAGCGAGCTATTAGAGCAAGCGCCCGCTACTGTTGCCGCGCGCACCGAATAGCTCTCATTGCTCTCAGATTTCTTGCTCTGCTCTGCTCTGCTCTGGAACCAGCGGCGCGAGCAGCGCGAGCAATCTTGCTCTCAGTAGCTCTCGCCTGGTCGAGCTGTGGCCGCGCGTTGCGCCGGCCTGGCAGACTGCGAGCAGAGCAAGCAAGCTCTGGCGACCGCGGCAGCCAGCATTGCACCGAGCACTGCGAGCAGCTCCAGACTCTGAGAGCTAACCAATAGCTCTCGGGCAGCTCGATTGCTCCAGAGCAGAAGGAGCTCGCCTCTCGACAATACGCATGGCATCCGGATAGTAGCGGCTGCGTCCGCTGTCGAGGGTCTCGGCGCTGAGAGCAAGTTTGCTCTCGTACCCCGGCCGGCGGAGCATTGCTCTAATAGCTCGCTCTCTGCAGGTCTCTAGCGACCCCGCAGGTCGCGGTCAGAGGTGGGATTCGGTTCGCTGCGGTACAGGTTCTGCGGTACCGCCAGATTGCGGTCCGGTCCCGGTCCGGTCCCGCCGGGCGGTCCGGTACCGGACCGTACCGCACCGCCGGTCCGGTCCGGTCCGGTTGCGGTTCCAACCGCACTAGTACCGCTGGACCATCGGTCGAACCGGGAACCAAGGCGACTTGAGCGCTGGCTCTCAGCGCTCTCAGCGGCAAGTAGCGGCCAAATCATGTATTTCTGTGAACACTTTCCTTGTATTTCTTGTATTTCTAATGTAGTTTTCGGAATTTTTCTCGTATTTTTGTGGAGCATTTTTAAGTATTTCTCTATATTTTATTTTCTTTTTTGTGTGTGTGTATTTCTGTGTACGCCTTTTTTTCGAGTTGGCCGCCCCTCACTCAGCGGTGCGGATAGTTTAACAAAGTCGCGCGCGCGTGCCCGTGCCTTCCCGGTTCGGTCCGGTTGCGGATCGGGCGGACCGAGGCGGACCCGGTGCCTCGCGGTAGCTCTGTCGGCGTTGCTGTAGCTGCGCAGAGTGGGCGCCCAGGCGAGCGTAGCTGTGCGAGAGAGAGGGGACTACGGCTGCCAGCTCGGGCGCGCTGACTGTACCGGCCACAGTTACCGCAGCGAACCGAATCCCACCTCTGGTCGCGGTTCGCTTCCCCTCTCTCCTCCCCCCTACTCCCCACCCTGCCTTTTTCCCGGCTCTCCATATTATTGATATTTTGGGTCGGGGGAAAAAGGGTGAAAGGCTGTGATCTAGCCATCGGAAGATGAAGTAGTGGTAGTTGCGTTGCACTGTGTAACGCCTGCGAACAAGTCCGAAAAGTATTGTAGATTTGCAAAAATATATAAACATATTTTTTTTACAATGGATGTACCGGATAGAACACCTATAACAGTGTTGCGCGCTGCACGCTCCAGCCTGGCTTAGGGCAGGAGTGGGTAAGCATAAGCAAACCCACATACTGCTGCGTGTTGTGTTACAAGGGATGTGGCGTATATGCTACGCTACTAGCACCCTCCAGCTAGAGATGAGTAAGTGGACGGGAGGAGAGTGGGAGGGGGGGGGGCGCCTCTGCAAAGCTGCACAGTGAATACGGAGGGCGAAGGGGAGTAATCGCCCTCAGGAGAGCGAGAATTTCGACGTTAATTTCATGGACCTCCTTAAAGCGAAGCGATGGTTTTTGAAAACCATACTCTACTTGAGTGATGATTGCGGAAAGCTTGGCTCGTGTGGAAAGTAAGGATATTCCAAATCTCGATTTCGCTAAGATTTAGCGACACTTTCTCAACGCTTTGATAAAGGTATTCGTTAATTTACGACTTTTTTTCGTAATTTGTGATGACGACACGGTATTGTAAATTTACGACTGCGGTCGTAATAAATTTACGATGGGGAATTCTTACCCGTCAAAGAAAATTAAGGCGACACATGATGTAAAAAAGAAAAAAAAATGTAAAAATAAAAAATAAAAAACAATCGTAACAATACAACTGGAAGTTGTAACTTTACGACATTTCTCACGGAAAATTTTTCCAGCAACCCTCACTGTTATTCAAGGGACGTCACATTCGTTTCAATATGAATCGTGTCACATTCGTTTAAGTATTGTATCATACATTCATTTGAACGTGACTTCACGTGAATTCAAGCTCAAATGGCGCCAGGCTGCTCGGCCGTATTCACGTTTAAACGAATGACACATAACATTCAAACGAACGGAACACGATTCACATTGAAACGGATGTGACGCCACATTCGTTAAGTAACAGTGCTTACGAATATTTTTCACAGTGAATCTCAGTCACTCGGAACGATCGAGTTTTCTAAATCACCATAACTGAAATGGAGCCAAATAGAAAATCTCGCTCATTTCATACGAGACATCCGACTCGTGCATTCGCAGTGTGCACCGCGCGGTGCAGGGCGCACAGCAGGGCGGCGCATGTTATGAGACCCCCTCCCTCCCCCTCCCTTCTACCCCCTCCCCCCACCCTGTTCCGCTCATACGCCGCTCAATGTATGGAAAGTAAAACAATTTACTTTATGAGCGCTACACTCCGCTCGCTACGTCTCACGTCTCGCTTCTTTTCTTGTTCCGAGCGTGTATACGTTCACGTCCCGCCTCCGGATGCCCCAAACACCGCCCCGCCCCTCGGAACCACCGAAAAGCCTCACTTGCGCAATATGCGCACGCGCTATATCTTATTTTTGCTCTTGTAAATTACACAGGCCGTGGGGGGAAAAAAACACATTATGAGACAAACGCTCTCAAGCAATTTCCGACTACTTTCTACCACGACTACAATTATACTACGACTACTCCACACCAGTTCAGGACACGCTTGACATCGGGCATTTCTACATACAGTCATGTGTCCTAAATTCGGACTGGCGCCCTAAATCCGGACACTTTGTTGTTTTCCACTATTATTGCCCCGGAAATGGCTACAGGTGGTCAGAATTAAACTTCCGTGGGCTCTATGGAAGCGTTAGGACTTCTAGAATTTAGTTATGAAAAAACAAATTTGATATCATAAATATTACACTCCCCAGAACTTTTCAAACTTTAAATTTTGGACGCGACGAAATAGGACATTTTTTTGAACTGTCGTTTCAGGACTGGGGGCGCCCAACTTCGGATGCGAGTGAAACCTTCATCGTCGCATATGTGAAACTAGAACTCTTTACCTACATGATGATACCGAAAAAAAAGAGTTACGTCACCTGGTCTTAGTTTGGGAGACGATTTCCCAAAGTGCCCTAAATCCGGACAGGCTTTTTCTCTTAGCTGCTCGATCATAAGCGCACTATCCAGCTCAGTCTAGCGGCGTCAGTGTGAACCTACGCAGGTGGTGTTGTTGCCGGAGTGATCGCCAGCTAGGTCTGGCCCAGTAGCAACTCGGCAGGTCAATAGGAAATGGCGGGGCGGGGCACTTTCAAAATTACGACGTTTACATGCTTCACCTTATAAAACCGTCCGAATTTAGGGCGCCTGGCCCATCTATCTGTCTTGTCGTCTTCTTCCTAATTCGGAGCCAATTTACTCGCAAACCGCTTATCTGATCGATTTGAACAAAACGCCATTAGGAAGGGGGTGATTCAATCTATGATCATACCGAGTTTGGTCCCGATCCAACGGCTCGATGTTACCGCACACTGGCTTTGAAAAGCGTCCGAATTTAGGGTACTTTGTCCGGATTTAGGGCACTTTGGTTCCTAAATTCGGACACTTCTCTAGCTGATCTCACGAGCACATCGTCAGTGATAAAAATTTGTTTTCTTCAGGGGTAGGTGTGTCGAAACATAAAGATTCTAGAACCCCCACCGATTTTTTGTACTATCGATATTACGACGTTCACGGGCTTTTTCCTTCAAAAATCGTCCGGATTTAGGGCAAATGACTGTACTTGTTAAATGAAATGATAAGCCCACACTGTAAAATTCTTACGAAGAAAATTCTTCGCAGGGTTGCGAAGAATTTGGCTGCTTCGTTAGGCTTCGCAATACGAATAAGTATTTTCTTCCCAAGCCCCGCCTTGCGAAGAAATTTCTTCGCACACTACGAAGAAAATGCTTCTCAATACAAAACAGCCAAATGCTTCGCAGATCACGAACGATTTGAACGATTTTCTTCGTAATGCGAAGCATTTCTTCGCAAGGTATTAACAGTGCAGTCAACCGAGCTTTGTGAAATTGGAATCAGTTCATGTCATTGTCAAAATTTAGTCCTTTTGGTGGCCACCTTTGATGTCATTTTGACATCAAATGGCGCATCATATTTGACATCAAAATGGTGTAAAAGGTGACCACCAAAAAGACTAAATTTTGACCAGGAGCGGATCCAGCTGAGACCTTCACTGTTAAAGTTCTGCGAAGTATTTGCTTTGCAGGGCTACAAAGAATTTTCCTTCTTCGTAAACTACAAAGCATTTGATTCCTAACTTACAAAGAAAACAGAAACTTTGTAGGCTGCAAATAATTTCTTTGCAGTCTGCGAAGCATGAGCTTTGTAGCCCACGAAGTATCCTTTTTTCTTTGTAAGTTACGAAGCAAAAACTTTGCAGTTTACGAAAACTGAAAATACTTCGCAGAACTTTAACAGTGTATGTTGGGCGCGAAACGTTGCGGGTTGCCTACCCTCAGGGGTTCAAAGATGTCTTTACTTTTAAAAAATTGAAAAACTCATAAAACGATAACATTTTTAAAATTTAAAATATTCCTGTTACAAAATCGTGTTGTTGATTAACAACATATGTTGTTTACAAACAAACTTTATGTCGCAGGTCAAGAGTTCAAAAAATTTCTTTCATTCCAAAAAAGTGTTTCTGACTTGTTACCTACCGCGCAGAAAGGTGATTAATTACAAACTTCGCTGTTCTCCGACAAAGCGTTAGTTAAAAAGTTAACAACAGTTATGTTGTCACGTTACAACACATCCATACACATCAGTTTCTTTTATGGGGCCATATGGTAAGAACATACGGATTTTTTAAAGTGTAATACTAAAAACAACTCCTTTGTTCGAGAACAAAGTGCTCTCTCGTCTCCTGACAACTATTTTTAACGGTGTAGCTTCCCAACTACGGGACAGGCTGGAGAGACATGAAAACCGTGAAAAATAAAATCGGGGCTGAGCCCATGGATCCCCCTTTGGATCCGCGCCTGATTTTGGCAATGACATAAAAATTTATGTCAATTTGACAGAATTCTGTTGACGGGGTAAGCAGCGTGTGTCACTTACCCTCAAGTCGAACGCAGCTGCGTACGTCTCGTCACGTCCTCTTGTTGTCACTGAACCACACTCGATCAGACGCGGCGCGCAAACACACACACTCGCACACACTCACGAGCACGCGATAGAACGCACGCGACTAAGACACGGAGACACGCGGTCACGTAGAGGTATCCAAGTTATCCAGAGGAGCGAGTCGGTTGCGGGATGTATTCAGAGAACCTGCGAGAAGAAAGAACAAAACAGTCTTGTTACTCACTGACGTGGCCCGGAGCATCACCACAAAGGTACAGAACAATACAAGTAAGCACAGGATGTTGTGCGTTACAAACATTTGCAAACTATGCGCTTCTCAGAGTGGTCACAGAGTAGGTCAGCACGCGTGCTAAACCAGCCACCCGCGCCCCCGCCGGCCTTCGTTTAGACTAGCAGGTTCTCGACACAATTGAAGAAAAACCGATTTAAAATTCCGCTCGGAAGCAACCGCCCAGAGAACTAGAAACGATCGGGTATAGCTTCGGTGTCGGTGGCACCGCTTATATCGAGGGGATTTTTGAGCACTCCATAATAAGACCCCCGTTAGAGAGAGTTCCAGCCGGGCGAGGGGTGAAAACGTAAGCACCTCACTCCGCTCAACACAAACGAGTTTTTCCGCGCGAACATCCGCAACCGTCGTGCAGGTACTTCTTCCTCCGAGTCCAGCTCCGCGACCCCCATCCAGGCACCCTGACCCCTCTCCCCCACCCCGCACCGGCCCGGCAGCCGGCCCTTCCCTTCCGCGACCCCCATTCCGCCCTGCGCCGCGCCGTTGAGCTGCTCTGTCAGTAGGGGTCCGCAGCTCTTCAAAAAGTTACTAAATTTAACTTTCTACAACAAATATTAATTTAAATGTAAAATGTTACACATCCTGAAATTTGCTGTGTGCTGTTGACGGGCCAGCCCCGAGCAACTTTGCCAAGCCTTCACTTTAACGTCCTTTTGTTTTTGTTAAGTTAACGACAAACCTTAAAATGGTAACACCATCATGTTATAAAAGTATGTTAAGTTCCGGGCTCTGGCGGTGCTCGGCGCGGCCCCCACCCCCGCGAGGCAGCCGCCCCGCCGCGCCACCCCGGACCCTCCCCGCACCTACGGGTCCGGGTCCGGGTCCGGGTCCTCGGGCCGGGCCGGGCCGGGCCGCGCGGGCAGCAGCTCGACGACAACCCCCTCGTCGACGACAACCTCAGCACTCACCAGGCGCCCCGCAGGTGCACGTCCAGGTCCAGGGTCCGGGCGGCCGGGCCGGGCCAGCGCGCCAGGCACATCCAAAATGGTGGCGCGCGGCGAGGCTGTAGGCGAGGCAACAACACTAAGCTGGGCGAACGCGCCTGCTCGACGACGGCGAGGGGACGGGGTCGGCGCGGGTCTGGCCGCGGGTGGGCCGGCGCCGGGGCCGGGCGGGGCCAGCCAGGGGACGACGGGGACCGTCCTGCGCCCGGGGGCCAAAGGCAAGGAGGCAGAAGCTCCCACCGCACAAAGCGACAGGCTGAGGCCACGCGAGTCGGAACGGCGCAGGCGGAGTCCCCCCGTCGACCTCCCAGCTTCGTAACTCCGAAACAACTGACTGCCGGGCCGGAGCGGAGCGGCGGCGGTGGGGGAGGCAGCCCTCCCGCGGCCATGGCGGCACCACCCCGTCCCGTCCGCCCCGGTCCGCCCCCACCTCGCTGTGCGCTGTGCGCCGCTGCGGCACGGGCCGCGTGCGAAACGGCCGCGGCCCGGCCCGGACCCGAGCTGCCACCCGCAACTCCAAAGAAGGAAAATTCGCCTAAGAATTTTTTTTTTTTTTTTTTTTTTTTTTTTTTTTTTTTTTCCCATGGGACCACAAATATCAGGGTAGTACTGGTCGAATCCCCAAATACTTGTGGGGTAGTTTTTCCTATGAATTTCTCAGCGCTGCGTTTGTGTTCGGCGGTGCGCAGGGCGCCCCCGCCGCGGCAGACTCGCAGTCGCTCTCGCTCCCTCGGGGCGCGCTCGGGGCCCGGGGCGCGGGGGTGCGACAGAGACGCGGCGAGGCGGGGGTGCGGACGCGGTGCGTCAGCATGGCGCTTCCCTCCGGCCCGGCGGGCTGCGTCGCCATCTAGCGGGGGGAGGGTGCACCACGTCGCGGAGCTCAGCCCGGCCCAGCCCGGCCGCGTGCGAAACGCGGGCTCCGGGGAGCGGTGTCGCGCTCGCCCTGGGCCCTGGGCTGGGCTCGCGGAGAAGAGCGCGCTCGCACGCAGCCCTCCTTCCTCAACCCCTCAGCCCACAGGCTGCCACCAGGAACGGTCAATACACGGCCTGGCCAGAGCCTCGCCTCGCTGCGCCCCTCCGTGCGGCTCAGCCCTGCCCTGCCCTTCCCCTGTCCCTCCCACACACGGGGCGGGGCGGGGCGGGTCTGGAGCAGAGGAAGCAGGCAGAGCGAACCTGCAGGCTGATTACGAAGATCGCTCTCGCACCTCCGTCCTTGTCGCACCTATGGCGGAGCCCCCTGTTGGGCATGGCGCGGCCCCATGAGTGCGACAAGGACGGGGACACGAGAGCGATCTTCGGAATCAGACGGCAGGGCGAACGGCCCGGCCCGGCCCAGGACCAGCAGGCAGGGCCCAGGCCCAACGCGCAGTCGCCTCGCCTCGCACGTCCTGCTTGCCCTCGAAACCCGTGCTCTGCTCGCTCCGCTCTTCCAGGAGGCCTAGTGAGCGGGAGCGGGAAGGGCAAAGAGTGAGAGCGGGAGCGAAAACGAGAGAGGAGGGGATGAGAGGGGAGCGGAGGGAGAGAGGCCCTTGGAAGGCGCGGCATCGCTTCCTCCTCTACTCCCCCGTGAGGGTCTGGGACGCGGCGCGGCACGGCGCTCACCGGCCTAGCCCCACTTTTTGTTGTGACCTATCCACTTAAAGAAGCGTGAGGCAAAATGATGGGAAAAGGGGAGAAGTCGTTTCGAGTAAAAGCCGATAGTTAACTTTAGTTGAGAGACAAGTAGTACCCACGTAATCCTTGGTCTAGGGTCTTTCTGCTGCTTTAATGGGCCTGGACTTGAAAGGGGAATGCCGTCTGCAGTGCGTACTTCTGCACTCAATTTATTTAGTTAATTTTTGTGGGACTCGGGATAATTTTCCCACACTTAAATAATAGTAAACATCAACAAGTTAGCGAATCACATGGAAAAATATAATTGAACTTACTAGAGCATAGATAAGTAAAGAGTCAAACTTATGTCAAGCAAAACTTAAGAAATCACCAAATCAGTTTTACATGAACATATCATCATAACCAGGAGGTGGAAGATGATCTGGATCAGGCTCAAATCCTCTTCCAGGGCGGCCAATACCTGGAGGACCGATGGGATCAAACCTAGCGCCAGGAACTCTGCCCCTGTAAATAACAGAGCAATAAGTCAGTTTCCTGTTCATGGACCTTGATTTAATTTTTGTAACATAACATTCAATACCTTGGCAAACCACCTGGTGGTTCCATGCCTCTTCCTCTTTGAAATGGATCGAAAAGCATTCCACCTAAACCACCCCTTCCAGGACCGCCAACGCCAAGAGGATCTAGATCTGACCTCCCATAATTGAATGGACTGAAAATTGAATAAATTAGCATGCATGTATGATTTACATCGTATTTTCGACTCATGACTGAAAGAACACTTACTCCAATCGAGGTCGAGGACCTGGTCCACCAACACCAATTGGAACTCTAAGGGGATCACGGTGAACATCATCTATAGATGATGGATGGCTTGGGTGTGCATTTGGATTCTGATAAGCTGTTTGCGTTGTTGCTTCAGAAGATACCTTTTTTGTTACTGGACCTACAAGTTCCTTACGAATGCGATCAATTAGAGCAGCATGTGTGGGCACCATATTTTCCACACTGCCATTGGTGTTAGCCACTACTTCGTTAACATTGACAGCTAGATTTGAAACATTAAGATCAGGAGTATGCTGGAGAAAAATGAGAAAAATATTTTTATACTATGAATGAGATACAACAACATTAACAGCTAACATATTTATTGGAAGAATCTTTACCAACAAGTTGAGAATTAATGTTTCATCAGCGCGGACTCCTCTCAAAATGAAAAGATCTCCATCAAACACATATCGCAATGAATATGTTTCAGGATCACTCCAACCATCAGGAAGAAGTTCACTACCATTTTCACTTCCCGACAAAGTTTTCTGCAACCAACATTCGTAACACACAGAGGACAATCGAATTGCCAGGCAAAAGTTAATGTCATAAAGTTATGTCATAGTAATATCTTCCCTCAGAAACTCACATCGTCACCCAGGCCGATACACCGGAATCCGTGTCTTGTAAGAAACCAGTGGACAATCACAACAATGACATCGTCCTTACGTTTAACTGCTTCCGAAACCGTACGAAAACCAAGTTCCAGTCCAAAGAAACCAGCAGACATTGTGAAAAAATCACTTAAAACGTATCACAAAATCAACCGATGCATTCGCTGCATTGGTTTTCTTGTTGTGAAGCCAGCTGACACAACATTCAGGCTCTGGATTGAAGATGATCAGTTTGATCAACGTGACAGACCCAAATCATCAGAAATAAACCAAAACAACTTCTGAGGAAAACTTGAATGAGCTCAGACTTACAAGTTACAGTTTTGATGCAGTTTTGGTATTCTACTTCTATGCTTTTGTAAATAAAGGTTGAATTTGAATTTTCAAGTACTACAACAAAAGATTCGAGTTTGTGGATTATTCAGTTCCCTCAATATCAATGTCAATACGCTTCTGGCAGTACTTATCTTTTGTTTTGTTGTTCTTCAGCTTGTAATGTTGTAATTTATGAAGTGAATTGACAGATAATTCATCGTAACATTTAATTTTAACGAGTTTTACAATGGATAATATACATTCATCTTATGATCTGAGACCATTTGACTATTTGGTTAGAACTTATATTATGTTTATGTTCGTTGTGACACTGTGATGTATTCATTGAATTCTTTATCAATGAATTTGTGAGACAAGGGAAGGCATGATACGGGACCAAACCTACAGAAATGAGCACTATCGAACATTAAAATACGTCAGTAAAATTATGGCGATTATATTTTTGCTTTGGTTTGCGGTCACATTCCTGGCTCGCGTCAGAGGTAAGCATATCCTTCCTATTAGCATACATTGTAGGTTAGATTTATCTCATTCATCTCTTTTGACAGCCCAGATTTGTTTATATTTTGTTGCAATTCTGTTGTACGTTTCCTTTGCTCATCACTTATTTCTACTTTTATTTTAATTAAGGATCTGATGACAGAACTGGTGGCTCTAACCTTCAGCCACAGCTAGTAATATTACCAGAAGTAAAAAATAGTGATAATATGTTACATAAAAGAGTGGCCGATTCATTAAATTTAACATGCCGCATTAACTTGAGACCAAATGCCATTGGATCTAATGAATATAGTATATCTTGGATGCGGCCTTTGAATGAGTAAGTTTTTATTGTGTACAAATCATCCTGTTTCCTCTTTTGATTTTACTGTTGACATTATCTTAAATGTAGATTGAATTTTCCGTAATCTTTCAGAAATGCAAAGAACGAATCTCCCAAAACGTCTCTCAGTGAAAATTCCATGTCTTTATATATTCCCTATCTGTTAGAATCTCATAGTGGAGAGTACAAATGTGAGGCTCGAGAAATTAGTAAAAAAACAACCGGAATTGTTCTTCAAACATCAGTTCAAGTCTTCATCTTGAGTATGTGTTACATATTTTATTTATGTCCTTCACAAGAAGATGTTTATCAATCGTCACCTGATAAATTATACTTTCAGAGAACTATACATGCAGTCAAACAATGTTTGAATGTCCAAGCAATCCAGCTGGTCCATCTCACTGCATCTTCAAAAGATTTGTTTGTGATGGTAAACGAGATTGTGCCAATGGAGAAGATGAAAGCGCTCATCATGCCAACTGTGGTTGGTAATATTTGTTTCCTTTTCCTCATGTGTTCTTAAACTCCATATAAACAGTTTGCTTCTTTGTTTCTCAGATCCATTAGATCCATGCAAAGATAAGCTGCTATGTGATGATGGTCGATGCATTCCCCATAGTTGGTGCTGCCCAACGAACTCAAAGTTAGACTGTAATATAACACACCCATTTAAGGAATGTTGCAAAAGTAAGTTAGACTAAAGAAAGTTAAACTTCTTTTTTACCGCTGATCTAATTTTGTAATTTCTTTTTCAGGGACAAATGACACACTATATCCGTTTGATTACTTGCCAAATTTGAAAGGTAATATTTTACTTATGAATGATGCTGGCTACATAAAATCATCTATATCTCTCTATCTATATGGGTTGACTATTAATGATTAATCTTTCAAATTTTTGAAGGCTCAATTGATGATACTGTTCCCCCCACTTTGAGTCATATGGGATTCCTTCAAACAACAATCTTCACTGTGATTGGTGCGTGCTTTTTGGGCTTGTATATTTAATTTCTTTAGAAGATGATCATTGTGAAGCAGCTTTTTCAACTCTAATTTTCAGGCTGTGCAATGGCTTTTATGGTTATTGTTACCATTCTTGTTATTGCAATTTGTCGTGTGCACATGAAGCGTAGCTTAATGGCTGGAGCCACTATAAGTCCAGGAGCCCACCTCAGTGGGGCTCGCCCAGGAATGGGTAGGATACCACAACAGATGTATGATGTTGATCTATTTTTTGGCCACACTCGTCCTGGTCTTCTGGTGACTTACAACATTAACAATGGTGTCCAGTTTGTGGGTAGACCAGTTGATCCGCCTCCATATTCAGAAGTTGTTTCAACTCCTCCTAGAGAAGGACCACCACCCCCATATGTGTCTCATGAAAATCTGTCCAGGTACTATTTTTGTTTTTGGTGATATGGTGTTATGGAGACTTTAAGTTTGGTAGAAGCAGCTTCATTTTGAAATTTTTTTCATATTTTCAGAACGGTGGCAACAGAGGATTTGTCAAGGTACATGGTCTCCTTACATAGTTTAAAATCACAAGAACATGATAATTAATTTTGCAATGTATTCCTTTTTATGTTTTCACAGAATAACAGCTGTTGAAGATGATAGTGAGGACAATGTCGCTCATGAAAGTGATGCTCTGCTAAGTGAAAATCTGCCTGCAACCCCAGTCTATTCACCACCAGTGGCAAGGGATGAACCAGTGACAATGGCTTCTTGCAGTACTCAAACAGGCAATCCTGAGACACGGCGTAGTATGCGCTCTTTACTAGCAGTTCCTGTGACCGTAGATGCTGGTACTCAAGTTACATCTGTGCCAGAAGGATATGCTTCACCTTCTGTATCAATAGAGAGATTGGATAGACCTTCTATTGGAATGATGGCTCCTGCTCTTCGTGATGCAGCTGTGGGTCGTTTGAGGGAGAGTTTTATTGGTTTGAGAGAGCGGGGTAAGGAAGAACCCATGATTGCAAGTGTTGCGAAGCAGTCTTGTTCTGTTGAAGCTAGACCATCTAGATCAGGAAGTAGAGATCGTTCAGAAACATGATTGTGTCTTGTGTTTTTGGAGAATCTTTGAGATTAAGTGGCTTCTATGTATATTTACATTATGAGTCTTGAGTATTATGTAAAATCTTTATTTGTTTTGACATATGAGAAGGGTAACAACTGTGTGATGAAAATTTTCTGTGAGGGTCTAAGTTAATGTATTTTGTGCCATTTCTGCATTCTCATTTTCTAATCTATCTGAGTTAGATTTTTTTTTTAAATTAGAATACAGTATTAGTATTTTAAGACTGTACTGTGGTTCCATTCAGAATGGAGGTTGTAGCCTCTCAATTACTCTTTGTATTTGTTGATACTGTTTAATGTTTTTGATTTCCATCGCCAGAGTGGTGATGTGCTCCACCATTTGTCAGAAACATGGATTCGAGTTAAGTTAGATTCTTCCCTCATCATAATTTCAATCAGTGTTCTGGATCGGTCGACTCTCTGCGACAAACCTGACGCCACCCGACGGACCTGACCCGACCCGCCCGATATGCTTGCTCCACCGGCAGCAATAAGAGAGAGATGGAAGATGAGCTCTCACTCGCACGCGAGATCTCAACCCGACCGATCCAGAACACTGATTTCAATTTCTTTGCTCATCATTCGTAATTTTACTTGTAATCACTGTATATGTTACATATCCTTTGTTGGGAATAACCACAACAAACCTGTACCATATCAACCTTTCTAAATTGTTTCAAACATATATTTTCCTCTTTAATATTTTTTTTTATTTTTTATTTTTTTTTATTTTTTTTGGTGACAAGATTGGGTGATGTTAAGACATTTGATGTTAACAAAGACTACTCAAAACACTGCCAAGCAAAGTGCCACAGGGTGAAAAGTTTGAATGTGTCCGATTTTTGTTTATTTGTCTCTGTATTGAATCCATTCAATATTGCTCTATTTATATATATATGTTCGGATGATGATCAAAAATTTGACCATGAATCCTGCATTGAGTTTCTGATGATCCATATTAAATTATGAATGTTTTAGTCAGTTCACTCTTACATCAGTATCATATTAAGTGCAGTGCTTTAAATCTGCCTTATTCTCTGGAAAGCCGTTTTTCTTCTGATGTGTGATAAGGCTTTTGTGTTTCATTAGGAAGTTATATATATATATGATTTGTTTTTGTTTTGTACAAATAAGTGTCACGCCTCTATCATCTTCATATCTTTAGTTTATCTTAAACGATTCTAGAAATATTTTTTCTAGCAAGCCATTGTGGAAAACAATTAACTTTCCTGTACTTAAAATAAATAGAACCCCACCAGTTGACTTCTTGAGAATCTTTAGTCAAATTTTAATTGTAATTGTTATCTAATGTTACACAAGTCTTTGTGATTGTACAGTATTTACAAATTGCATTGTCAAGCTAAGTCAGAATTCATGTGTTTTTATCTTTCTCATTTTTAACAGAAAAGGGTGACTAAATTTGTTTTAAATGTCACCTGTTAATTTTCAAATTCTGTTTTGTTTCAAGTGTAGCAGCTTTTTCATGATTTAGAATTTAAGTTCATACTGATGCTTGTATTTTGTGGAAAGGAACTGTTCATAACTCTTGCCTTCTGTTCTGACATACACTGCTGTTTTAAATGATACTATCCAGTTGGGGAAAAACAACTTTTAGTTAAAAGCATCTCTGTGAGTAGTGTGAAAGTACTACAAATGCCACAATTGTGAGTGAGTTTTCTTCAGCAATAAGGGACTAATAATAATCTTTTCTTTGTATTCAATTGCTATAAGCCTTGTTGAAGTTGAAGACTTTTCATCTTGAGTAGTAGAAAACTACTAAAACTACAGAATATGCCATAACTGTTTTGCACCTAAAATGTTTATCTGTCTACAGTTAACCCTTTGATGTGTTTAATTTTATTGGTTTAGAGGTAGATGGGTATATTGAGTCATCAAAATTCATCTTAAATGAATTATTTTTGTTTTGGTGTGCTGTGCTTGTCCATGACTCAGAGGCTGTCCAAATCCCATTCTTCAAAATTTAGTGAGTGTAAACAAATCAAAGGCAATATTTGGTTATTCCACCGTCCACGATACAAACTGTTTCATTTTTAAGTACAAGTCTTTCAAGGAGATCTACTTCAGCTACCATGTATATTGATCATAATATCTTTGTTTATGCTGATACTTTCAAATCATGCTAGTATCAGATGTTTGCCTGTGATGAATTAAACTATCTCAAACATATTGAGGACCTTCATACTTTGGACAATGACTTTCCCCTGCTTCTCAATATCCGTTTTATTCTTTAGTTATAAATTGGTTTAGGACTTGGGAGGATAATTTGTCGGAGGCAGGCCGTCCCAGGAAAACTTGCGGCCATAGATCGCGAAGGTGCGGAGGTCGACGAGAGGCATCCGCGAGAAGAGGCCCACCCTTTGCGTGCTGTCGTTGTCTTGAGAGGGCGCGCTGAAAATGTCCGAGCTGGTGACTTTCTTGAGCTTACGCGACCACCGTGAGAGCATCGACCCCGCCCGCGCGGCGCGCACGCTGCCGGTGGACTTACCTTCTGAGGGTGAAGACGTTGGCGGGGAGTGGGTCGTACCACGGCCCGACCAGCGTGGACGCCAGCTGCAGAGTGCCGCTGCTCTCGTACACGGCGCTCAGCCGGATGTGCACGAACTCGGTCCACTTGATGCCGGGAGCGTCGAGGCCGGGGGTGATCCAGCCGCAGGAGAGGATGTCCTCGCTGAGGCAGGCCACGACGGCGCACACCTGGAGCCGGCATGGATCCGATTAACACCGACAGCACTCGCGTAGTACAACTACCGCGTTAAGTACGTAAAAACCCGTCGATACCCCGCCATGCTACTGCAACAGTGACCGGACGAATTTCGCAGCTCTCGCCATCGCCACCGCAACGGAATTGTTTGAAATTCTGATCTTTTCTGAGGCTGCGGAGCTCCCAACAGCAATCAACACACTCACGTCAGAACCTGAAACGTTTTTAGGTGCCACGACATTTCAAGTCATTTCTGGGACAAAGGTAGTCCTCTGCAGATTTTCTAAAGGAGCCGAAAACAACTTGCATTCGTTCTCACTTATAATAACGCCTCTACCCTCTGTAGATGTACCTTTTTGGACGGTTGGCAGCCCTTCATGTTTTACTAAAACAGGCGACTGTCTACCAATGCTTACCGAAGATTTCAAATAGAGAAATCAAAGATCAATGTTTTCAAACTGGTCAGGAAAAAAAAAAAACCTCAGAACTTAACCAACTACCCGGGTGTGATGAATTCTTATTGTCGAATCCAAAACTTTTAATTTAATCAAATATAATTCGAAACATGTTCTGTTTCAAGTTGCCTATACCATGTCATGGATTGAAAAAAAAAGTTTTACTGCACGCTGATTCGAACCTACGGCGAACGTTTGACTGAGGCTGGAAATAAGTAATTACAACAGCAACGACGCAATTCTTAAGGTGAATCCACAAAACTGCTCATAGCTCATGCGGCTCATAAGTTCCTGTCATTTCTGAATGCGGAGTGTTAGAAGGCAAACTAGGGAACTTATTTTGGTGAAATGGCTTCGTCTAAATAGATTAAATTTCCACTTTCACCAAAACCATATAGTTAAATGCGAGGAACTTTTGAGCCACATGAGCGCATGAGTGCATGAGCTATGAGCAGTATTATGGATTAGCATCCTTTTCTAAGTTGAGTCCAAGCTCCTGGGCAAGCTCAAGCTAGAGTCCTAGAGTGAGGACTAGCTAGGACTCTAGCTCAAGCCCCAGGTTTCTGAAGTTTGGTCTGACTCACCTGTGCGCCCCCGGTGGCCACCCCGGAGAAGCTCCGGACGCCGTTGAAAGCCACCACTCGGTAGCGGAAGCCGTCGAAGTTCTGCTGCGCTTCCTGGCGGTCGAAGAGGGGCGGGTCGCGGGGCTGCGCGTAGCCGCGCCAGCCGCGGTAGTTGCCGTGCAGACTCGCGGCCGCGCTCGTCTGCTGTGTGGTCGAGGTCCAGGTCGAGGTCGAGGAGGCCGCGGTCGTGGTCTGCTCGAATTTCCGCACGCGTCAGCGCTCGTGCTCCTCCGGGACGTGTGAAATTAGTCAATGCAACGTGCATGCAAGCAGGCATTGACGGCGAAACGCACCAATTTCATCAAACTTACAAGGTAATGAGCCGCTTAGAAACGGGGTGGTATATTTATGATTGTTGAGAGTACATGTTTGGCAGCTTGCCGCGCTACCCTACGCAGTGCATGGCCGCCTTTTGAACTTGCACATCAAACTGGCTGTTATGCGCTCTGCTCTCTTGAAAGATTAAGTCTTGGTACCGCGACTCATTTCCGAGCGAGCTAAGGAGCCGTCCGAATCCTCGTTCTGAAGAGGTCGGAATAGGTCCCCTCACCTAACATCCGACCGAATCCGAACATTCTGATTGAGAATTCGGACGGAGCATAACATCCAATGTCGTCGAAATGAACGCGTTTCATCGTCACTGCTTCGTTTACATTGACAAATCTCCGCAGACCCCCGCGGGGGAAGTCCGCTGTGCACTGGTCCCGCACTCCGCACCCGCACTCACCTCGCGCAGCGTGACCTCACGAGCTCGAACATCATAATTGCAGCAGAACGTGTCGATGCAGACCGCCCCTGACTGCAGGGTGTCGTTGTCCCTTGACGGACGCGCGATCAGCAAGGAATTGTAATCACCGAGGTGGTCCTGTATCATGGTCAGCTGCATGGCGTCCGAGTAGGGGTCTTCGTCCGACAGGACGTAGTTCCTGACGGGGTCGATGCGCTCGGGCTTGGGCTCGGGTACAACGTCGTCCTCCTCCCAGTGGCCGTGCTTGGGCACGCGGCTCACGAGCAGCGTGTGCTCGTTGCGCCAGTTCATGGTGTAGCGGAGGATGCCCTGGCGGCCGCGATAGATGCCGCTGCCCGTGCTGCCGCGCGCGGGGTTGTTCATGCCGGAGGCCAGCACCGTAGCGTCGAGCGCGTGCGCCCAGCCCGAGTGCGCCTGCACCGCTGCGGACAGTGTAATCCGAAGCTTTAGGCGGATGTGGAAACAACTCTGAATTATGATGTTGAAATTTTGTTAATTTTCGTTTTTTGTTTTTTTTTGCGAATTTTAACTTAACCTTAATTTTTTTTTAGAAATTTTCCTGATTTTTTCTGATTTTATTCTTCTTATTCTCTATGAATTTTTTACGATTTTTTAAAAATGAATTTTCCTGTAGTTTTCTGAATTACGAGGTGTACAAAAATTTCAGAGTAGTTTCCCCCTCGCTTTAGTGGCTTTAAAAACACTCGCGTTGTGGCGTTGTGGCACCTTTCGCCCCTGTTCTGCGGCCCGGTGGCGGCGCGGCGATCGGTTCGCCTACCCGTCAGGAATGGCACCTCGGAGAACCAGGCCGCGCTGAAGATGATGTCGGTCACGTTGCGCTGGCGGACGAGCTGCGCCGACGGCGCGTCGAACAGGATGTCGAAGCAGATGAACATGCCGAAGCGGACGCCAAAGTCGGTGTCGAACGTGACGTACTCCACGGTGGGCGGCACGTCGTTGGAGGCCTCGCCGAAGAGGTTGTACTTGTGGTACCTGAGCCCCATTGAGTAATGAGCCCAGGCGCGGTTTTAAAGTCGAGCTGCAAGACGATTCCGCTGATCGCTCAGTGGGGCATGTCTCTCTCGCACTCACGGTGCGTTCCGTAAGGAGCGAGGGAGCGAGGGAGCGAGGGAGGGAGCGAGAGCGATGAGCGGAATCATCCTGCTGACGGGAGGGGCGGATCAGCTGACCGGGGGGGGGGGGCGAATTGACTATATACAGGGGTTTTGTACCTCAAATGGCCTACTTACAGGTGTATTTTGGGGCTGACGGGGGGTGGGGGGTGGGCGATAGCCCCTTCGCCCCCCCCCCTCCCCCCATGAAACCGCGCCTGAGAGAGCCGTCGATTAGATTTTAGGTATTGTTCGATATTTTGCGTCGATAGGCGAATCAACATCGATTTGGGCTCAAAATCGAATAGTATCTCTGGTTTTTAATAGAATCGATATCGATTCGGCGGTTATTAATCGAGTTTAAATTTTACATTGATGAAATATCGGAATCGACAATTATTAATGAATATTGTATCGACGAATCACACTTTTATATCTGGGAGAGGGAGCGGACGGGGGACGGGACGTTCAGACAAAAGCGGTCCGTGTTCCGTGCTCCTCGGTCCGCGGGACTCGCGGGCGTGTGCAGTTTGCGCTCACGTACTTTGCCACGACTGTGCCGCTGCGATCGAAGACCACGTCGGTGTTGTAGCGGTGGTATCCCCTGGACGGGCACTTGTCGTCTCCGGCGGCGGCGCACGGCTGCTTGTCCACCACGTTGACGACCAGGTACATGTTGTGCTTCTTGGCCAGGCACGACAGCTCGCGGAGCGGCTGTTGGAGGGTGGCGGCGCATGAGTGGGCGGAGTGCAAGGGTCTACCACTTCCATTATCCTCGTACGTACACCCCTCTAGATGATTATTGATTATCACATAATCATGTCAAATTTCCAAATATTGACAAATTTTTACAAATCCGGAGAAATATTATCAAATTTTACCAAAAGTTGCGTGATTACTGGGCATTAATCAGTACATGTGTTAAACTCAAATAATCATTAAGAATCGCCATAATCGTGACTGATTATAATTCTCGTACGCGATTTTTCAAAGTGGTAGACCCTTGGCGGCAGTCACCGTGTAATCTGTCATGAGTCTAGGATAGTGCACCACCGGCGTGGACCCGCCGGCGGCCTGCCAGGCCTGCCAGGCCGGCGTGGGATCTCATCACACCTGATCGGACCTCACCTGATCGGCGGCGCTATCTTCGCACGGGGTGCTGTTGTCCTCGGGCGCGGGCACGACCACCGGCACGTCCTTGTTGCCGAAGCCCGAGAGGCCGTCCTCGGCGAACACGATGATGTCCGCGTTCTGCGGGGCGTAGGGAGGCTCGAGTAAGTCGTCGCCGCGTGGTTTGCCGACTCGCTAAGTCGCACAGGGCCGCGCGCGAGCTTGCCTTTCAGTGTTGCCAAAACAGTTAGGCCAAAAAAAAAATAAAAACGCGAAATACACCAACGTGCAGGTGGTGGTATCTCCGCCTGCCTACTCGGCAACTACCCTGCTCTCGTGCACAGATGTTGCCTAGTTGACAGGCGCGGAGAAACAGTAGTCCCGCTACGCACAGGTGTATTGGGTGGTTTTTTGCCCAACTTTCTGGCAATTCTGCCTGCCTATCCGCCGCGATCACGGCGCCTGCTCACCTGACGGCACGGCCGCTTGCTGGGAGGCAGCCTCCACGTATTTAAGTACAATACGGCTGCGCTACATTAAGATTTCGTTGTCGAAGTTTGATAATATTCCCTTGTTGAAAGTTTTCGGTATGGCTGACCGAAATTATCGAAATATCACAGTACCGAAGTAACAAAATTATACAGAAATTATTGAAATGCCAAAATTATCACAATAACCGAAATCATCAAAAATCCGAAATGATTGAAGTACAGAAAAGATCAAATTACCAAAATTATCGAAACACCGAAGCTTCTCTGTACTTCGATAATAACTGATACCAAACCGACCAAAATCACGTCATCGAAACTTCGATAAAAAAAAAAAATAAATAAAAAAAAATACCGATAATCCTCGATAACATCGTTTATTGCACGGCCTGTAGAGTAATAGTCTGCTCACCTGCGTGGCGGCCTGTTCCATGAGCCTGCCCACCGACGCGATGTTGTCCATCATGTTCTCCAAGGCGGGCTTCCCTGTGGAGGCGGGGGCGGCGAAGTCCACGACGGCCGCCACGTAGTGCGTGTCGGCCGGCGTGGAGGCCCTCGCCGGGGCCGGGGCGCCGCTCAGCGCCAACAAGGCCGCCAGGGTGGCCAGCGGCAGCGCGCCCAGGTGCAGCAGGGGCGGCGCCATCGCTCGGATCACACTGTTGCAAATGTAAAGGTGAGCGCCTCGTCTCGCCTCGCCGCGGCGACACGCGGAGACGAAGGCAACCGGGTTCTAAGATTAGGGAGGGGGGGGGGAGGGTCAAGACGACAGAACTTTGACAACGTATTTGCTCAGACCGCTGGTCCGGGCTTAGGAGCTGCTGAATGGAAATGCGATCCAACACCAGCTTGAGCGAAGAGGTAAGGCGTCAGAGTACGTTTAGCGTATCTCTGTTACGACACTCGGGGCCGGGGACTGTTTTCGGCGGCGGTAGGAGAGTGACTGCCCGGCAAAAATGTGGTTTTGTCTTTTCTTTTGTCTTCAGTTTGGTGTATATATATGGCGTGACTTTATCCTCATTGCAGACACGACAGCGACGCTAGGACATACGACCCTCCGCACTTCCCCGCGAGTCTTAGGGGGCAGGCACTCCACAGGGAGGGGTCTTTCACTCTCAACAAAAAACAAAAAACAAAATCACTGTACACCCTAAAACAAAATAATTAAAAATAGGGATAACAACAGAAAAAATCAAGGAAAATCACGAAAAACTAAGCAAATCAGAGAAAACGGTCCAGACTTGAGTGTACAGTGAAGGACCCTTTGCTCGGGCGCTCCCGCGGGACGCCACTACTCACGCTTTGAGGTAGGCTACGGCGGAGCGGGAGGGGAGGGCTCCGGCTCTAGGATAGGGCCGTGTGGAAGGCCAAATGAGAACTGCTCTGCCACAGCTTTGGTTAGGCCGCATGATAAACCAACGGTGAGCGGTGCTCACGGATAAGGCCCTGCCCCCTCCCCACCCCCTCCCCTCTCCCCCAAACCGAACTTTGTACTGGTCATCCGTGACCAAGCCCCACGTGTGAGTGTGTACGAGGAGAAGGGCTGCCACTTCCTTTCTCGAGACGCGCTTTATCTGCGCCAGTCGCGCGAGCAGCGTCAAAGGGCAAAAAACCCTTCCTCCCTCCTGTCCCTCACGAGCCGCGTCCATATATCATCTTCTCTCGTTCTCTTATCTACCCGAGTGGGTGTAATTGCCTTCTGGCGGTCAGGCACGCCATCCATCTCTAATTTCGTCCGCATGCATCATGAACTGGTTGCACCAGTCGCACACTTTGACCGTTTATCGAATCGTAAAAATAAACAATAAATGCAATGCTGCTTGGAGGCAGAGCAGAGCTGTATGCCGACGTTAAACGGGCTTAAGACATCCGCATGAGGGGCGCCTCGCCTCGCCGCGAACAAAAGAGCGACGACATGAACGATGTCACGCGGTCGCATCAGCCGCCGCGCCCCGCCCCGCCCCGCCCTCGCATCATGTGAATGTTATCATCCGTCTCGATTCGTTTCACTGTACAGTACGGGATAGGCAGCCGGGGGCAGCCGGGCGCTCGGAGGGCGGGATTATCCAGCTTGCTGTCTCGACTCGGCGATTACTTGCCAAACAGAGAAAGTACGGATTGGCTCCATTTTTTTTTTTTTTTTTTTTTTTTTTTACATTTTTTTACATTTTTTTAAAAAAATATCTTTTTATGCAAGGTGCTGCTGTTTTCACTATTCGGCCATGTTGTCGCAGAGTGCTCGTTAAATCTATCTTTTTTTCCTCTTTATAATTTTTATTTTTCCTTTAAGTGTAGCCTAGTCTAGTTGTGGTGCGCCGGCGCTGCGCTACGCGCGCCTTACTAGTGTGTGGTGCGGAGGGCCTTGATGAGAACTGACAGGCACGGCTGTGGAGCTCTGGGACAGGGCTGAGGGGGGGGGGGGTCATGGGGTCATTCGCACCATGACAGACGCGAGGCGCGGGAGAGGGACCCCCCCTCCCCCCCCCCTCCAGCTCTCAGCCGGGTAGTCTCCTCGTGGACGCGGTTGTCCAGATTTGTTGTTTTCAGACCGTCGTCGTGATTATGGCTATTTTTGTCCGCAAGGTGTGTCGTTGGTGACGCAGCACTGAAAAAATGGAGGAGTTTGCATTCTCAGTCTCTCGGGCGAAGCGGTATCAGTGACGCAAAATTTTATCGCTCCTAAGAGAGCGATATGTGGATTGACATCACTCTCAGTTTTAGTCGTTCTATCGGTATGAACCGCAAGCGTGATGACTCAAGACAAGCGATATGAATCCATTTCGCTCTATTTGAGTGGGGACGGTAAACTGTCGTGCCTACGCACATAGCCATATTTGAAACAATTTAAAAAAAAAAAAAAAAAAATTGTAAACTTACATCACACTGTCTGTAAACCTGTACATAAATTGTTTTGAAATTTTACAGAGTATGTCAAAATTGCAGGTAGGTAATCTGTTGTAAAATTACAAGTTATGGTAAAATTACATAAATCTTGTCATTTTACAGGAAAAAGTATGGGTCGCCTCTAGTACCTCTACTGGAAACACCTCTAATTTTGATTAGAGGTAAATTCACCTCTACGGCAATATACCTCTAATACTTTTGCTTCGAAAATACCTCTACAAGATTTACCTCTACGGTTAGGAGTAAAACATAGAGTTGGGAATTTACCTCTGAAAAGTTTTAGGAGTAAAACCTCTCCTACTGTGTTTTCCAGAGATGGGTCCGATTCATCTAAACAAAATGCTTCTAAAAGAATTCACATCGCTAATTTCCATCTAAGTATTTTCAATCTAACAGAATACGGCAAAATTTCCATCTAAGAGAAATGCTTCTAGTTTTTGGAGGCAAATTACTCGAATACTTCAAGAAGTGAAAATGCTTCTAAGACCAACCAGAGTTTTGCTTCTAAGAAAAATCAGTGGATGCATCTAACGAATACACTTCTACAAAAATAACCGTAATTTGACCTCTCATGGATTTGCATCTAAAAAAGGGAGAGTTTTACCTCTAACATATTTGCATCTAATGAAATAACAGAATACTATCTGAAAAACACCGAGAATGTTTCCTCCAGCCCTTTGGTGGCTCCTGCCCTTCGGAGCACATGGGTTGTCCGACCCTCTTTTTGTCCAGCCTCGGGAATTATGCGCCCACCACCGTCACACGTTTCTTTTTGTCCTACCTGGCACTCGGGGTGTGATAGTAATTTTGTCCGACCTCGTTTTGTCCGACCCCAACGAACCGTAAGAGTCGCCTGCTATCCTCTGCGATTGCAGCTCGATTGTCCGACCTGATGATTTCCTCAAAATCCAAAAAAGTGTCTTGATGTTTTCCGACCTTGTTTACACGGGTAAAAGTGGAAAAGGAAAAGGTATCATGGTCGGGGCACTCCTCAAATTCATTATTATTATTTTTTTTAAAAGATATTTTTTAAAAAATTGAAAAATTGGTAGGCCCCTACCTAACTCGCAACCTGCGAGCCCCGCCTGCTTAACTTCGGAGTTCTGATGGGATCCGGTGTGTTCCAGGCGACCGCCACCCCACGGGCACGAGAAGTCCTCTCCACTTCGGGGAGAGTCCCCGCTTAAGGCTGGCGGCCTGTCAGGCCCGCCGTACTACCCTATTTAAACAGCGCCTTGAAGCCGTAGGTAGCATTTCGGACCAACGACTGGGCACCACCGGACCGCATGACCGGTCAGTGGGAGGTAGAGGCAAGGCAGGACGATAGAGGGGGAGAAAAGCAGAAAGAGAAGTTTTTGCGGAAGAGTAAGCGTACGGTTGGTTAGACCTGTACTGACCCGCTCCCGCACAGGTCATGGAAAAGCTGTTTACTAAGGAGCCAGATTCATAGGCCTTACTTCCCCACGAGGGACCACCCCCCGTGGCATGGGACGGAACTTCCTGACAACTCGCTTTCGCTGCCAGTGAAGAACCTACCTGGGAATTGAACCCAGGCCCCAAGTGCCGAGTCTCATGACACCCCGCGGCTTTCGTGGTACTAAGACCACTAGACCGTCGGCGATTCCACGAGGGAGCTCCGTTGAAATGGGGGGTTTGAATTCCACGCCAAGCTGCTGTCCTCGGAAAAATTTATATTTAATAGCAGGAATTGAACCCGGGTTCTGCGGCCCTCGGAGCATCATTATGCCGGCACGGCTACGACGCCCTGATTCGAGTCGGCTTTCCACTAAGGGTGACGCTGCGAAGAGCCGTAGTCGCCGACCAACCTGTACCGGTGGCGTCATTAGTAGTACGCCTGCTCTCCTTACTGCGACAGCCCGGCTGCGTGGTGACATTGGTATTCACATCGGCACCGTTAGGAGTACTGGGTGGGCACAGGTTCGAATACCGATCACAATTTTTTTTTTCGAAGTAGCTTTGTCTCTTTCAGTTGCCTGAGGCACAAGGACAGTGGATAAAAAGCATTAAGTAGATAAAAAAATAAATCAAAAGAAATCCGCACTCGACATTAATGTCGTCGCCGGTGAAAGCACGAGTTGGACAGAGGTAATGCCACCCCTATCTGTAACTTCTTTTTCTTTTATTTTTTTTCCTCTTTTTTAAGTTGGTAGCTTTGCTACGCGGTGAACTTTTTTCTTAAAAAAAGAAAAACATTTTTTTAATGCCTCGGGCAACTGCAAATAGGCAAAACTACGTACTGATAAAAAGAAATAAAAAGAAGAAAAAACGGGGTGGTATTAGAACCTCTGTCCAACTCGTGATTTCACCGGCGACGACATCAATGTCGAGTGCGGATTTCTTTTGATTTATTTTTTACCTACTTAATGCTTTTTATCCACTGTCCTTGTGCCTCAGGCAACTGAAAGAGACAAAGCTACTTCGAAAAAAAAATTGTCATCGGTATTCGAACCTGTGCCCACCCAGTACTCCTAACGGTGCCAATGTGACTACCAATGTCACCACGCGGCCGGGCTGTCCCAGTAAGGAGAGCAGGCGTACTAATGACGCCACCGGTACAGGTTGGTCGGCGACTACGGCTCTTCGCAGCGTCACCCTTAGTGGAAAGCCGACTCGAATCAGGGCGTCGTAGCCGTGCCGGCATAATGATGCTCCGAGGGCCGCAGAACCCGGGTTCAATTCCTGCTATTAAATATAAATTTTTCCGAGGACAGCAGCCTGGAGTGGAATTCAAACCCCCCATTTCAACGGAGCTCCCTCGTGGAATCGCCGACGGTCTAGTGGTCTTAGTACCACGAAAGCCGCGGGGTGTCATGAGACTCGGCACTTGGGGCCTGGGTTCAATTCCCAGGTAGGTTCTTCACTGGCAGCGAAAGCGAGTTGTCAGGAAGTTCCGTCCCATGCCACGGGGGGTGGTCCCTCGTGGGGAAGTAAGGCCTACGAATCTGGCTCCTTAGTAAACAGCTTTTCCATGACCTGTGCGGGAGCGGGTCAGTACAGGTCTAACCAACCGTACGCTTACTCTTCCGCAAAAACTTCTCTTTCTGCTTTTCTCCCCCTCTATCGTCCTGCCTTGCCTCTACCTCCCACTGACCGGTCATGCGGTCCGGTGGTGCCCAGTCGTTGGTCCGAAATGCTACCTACGGCTTCAAGGCGCTGTTTAAATAGGGTAGTACGGCGGGCCTGACAGGCCGCCAGCCTTAAGCGGGGACTCTCCCCGAAGTGGAGAGGACTTCTCGTGCCCGTGGGGTGGCGGTCGCCTGGAACACACCGGATCCCATCAGAACTCCGAAGTTAAGCAGGCGGGGCTCGCAGGTTGCGAGTTAGGTAGGGGCCTACCAATTTTTCAATTTTTTAAAAAATATCTTTAAAAAAAAAAAATAATAATAATGAATTTGAGGAGTGCCCCGACCATGATACCTTTTCCTTTTCCACTTTACCCGTGTAAACAAGGTCGGAAAACATCAAGACACTTTTTTGGATTTTGAGGAAATCATCAGGTCGGACAATCGAGCTGCAATCGCAGAGGGTAGCAGGCGACTCTTACGGTTCGTTGGGGTCGGACAAAACGAGGTCGGACAAAATTACTATCACACCCCGAGTGCCAGGTAGGACAAAAAGAAACGTGTGACGGTGGCGGGCGCATAATTCCCGAGGCTGGACAAAAAGAGGGTCGGACAACCCATGTGCTCCGAAGGGCAGGAGCCACCAAAGGGCTGGAGGAAACATTCTCGGTGTTTTTCAGATAGTATTCTGTTATTTCATTAGATGCAAATATGTTAGAGGTAAAACTCTCCCTTTTTTAGATGCAAATCCATGAGAGGTCAAATTACGGTTATTTTTGTAGAAGTGTATTCGTTAGATGCATCCACTGATTTTTCTTAGAAGCAAAACTCTGGTTGGTCTTAGAAGCATTTTCACTTCTTGAAGTATTCGAGTAATTTGCCTCCAAAAACTAGAAGCATTTCTCTTAGATGGAAATTTTGCCGTATTCTGTTAGATTGAAAATACTTAGATGGAAATTAGCGATGTGAATTCTTTTAGAAGCATTTTGTTTAGATGAATCGGACCCATCTCTGGAAAACACAGTAGGAGAGGTTTTACTCCTAAAACTTTTCAGAGGTAAATTCCCAACTCTATGTTTTACTCCTAACCGTAGAGGTAAATCTTGTAGAGGTATTTTCGAAGCAAAAGTATTAGAGGTATATTGCCGTTGAGGTGAATTTGCCTCTAATCAAAATTAGAGGTGTTTCCAGTAGAGGGATCGGGCCACCCCCAAAATGATGGTTAAGTTACCACATTCTATAAAATAAAACTAATTTTCTTACAATTTTACAAAGTTTAGTAAAACTTCAGTAAACTTTGCTAATTTTTCTTTTTTTTTGGGGGGGGGGGCGGTGACGCCAACTATGTCGTTTAATTTCAGAAAAGAACCTGACACTCTGACTTACAACAAAAAATTCGCGGGTTTTATCATCATCGGCCGGGAGTGGCGTGGGCGCCGTGCTGCTAGGCAGCCCTCCACGCACACCTGCGCTTCTGAGCTATATTTGCCTGAATGCCAGGCGCTCGCCTCGCGGCGCATTGTACGGGAGCTGGGGAATTGCGCGAAAGCAAGGAGAGGAGGGGGAAATCACAACGGCGACTATTAAAAAAAGAGCTTTAGCTTTATTTCGTTGAATGACGCGCTTCTCTAATTTCATCATCACAAGACACACTGAACCATGATTACAATCTAGCAGGTACACAATTATACTTCTTTCTTCCAAGGTTCAAATGCAAAGTAATTAAGGCTTTCACAGTGGACGCTCATTCACTGCAACGATTCTACTACAATAAATTAGAAAAAGAACTATTATACAAATATTTTCAAGCAATGAGCACTATATTACAGCTCAGCTGGGGCGTTGAAATCTGGGAAGATGTAAGCCGTTGCATGTCCGTATTACACATTACAGGAGTATTTCCATAGTTAAATATTTTGTTTCTATTTCTATTCATGACAGATACAGAAAGCACTCATAACAATTACAGAGACATAGTTGAAGTACCCTTTCATAATTAGCCTATAGGCACAAAGTGGGCTATTCATATTTTAGGATTGAGCTAGATTTAACAACAAAATTCAACGCCCATAAATCATTTGCCCACTTGGTGGGATAGTACATCTAGATAATAAATACAAAAAAAAAAATGAACTCTCGAACACTTTTCCTATTCTATTTACACTATCTACAGACTGAGACTAAAATTGGCCATGAACTCCTGCCCTCTTTAAATCTTGAAAATATGGCAAAAGTCATCAAACACTGTGAAGGTGGTTCGTTGCTCGAGGTGGTGTTTCTCTTTCCGAAAATTTAGAGGCATAAGCATAGAAGAAAATAGGGGGGAAAAAAAGTAGGAGAAAAAAATCAACTTGCTTATGCTCAGGTTCTACGCCTTTTGGGGGAAAACGTGACGGAAAACAACTCTCCGGGCTAAATGAAACCTCACGCCTTAACACCCACCCACACTAACACACGCACATTCACACTCATGTTCACACACACACACACACATTGACATATTTTCAAGCGGCCCCGCCCCGCCCCTCCGCCCGCAGAAGGGGCGGCGGCGCACAGGGTGTTGTTCAGTTCGTTTCGGTTCGGTTCGGTTCGGCCGGCCCGATTTGGTTTAGCTCCTCGATAGCTTCAGTCTTCTTTGGTTGTCCAGCCGCGCGCCGCGGTGCCCGTGTACTCACCAGGGCGCCGCGGCATGGCCTCGCTGTACGGACGCGTCGCGTCGCGTCGCGTCACGTCGCGTCATGTCGCGCCACGTGTGGCCACGTGAGACGAGACGGCCCCATCAGCCCTGCCAGGGCGTCCACTCAGCGGGCGGGGAGGCCCCTTCACTGCGGGCAGAGAGCGCATCACGCTTTAGTGAAAGGGAAACGGCTCTGAATTTTATGGTGTACAGATTTTGTGAGTGTTTGTAAACTTTGCTGATTTTTTGCTGTTTTGTTGCAATATTTGATTGTTTTTTTTCTAGTATTTTTCTATTTTTTTTTTCTAAATTGGTTTGCATTTGGCATTCCGAATTTTTCGAAAGCACAAGATGAACAAAAGTTTTAAAAGTTGTTTCTCCCCTCGCGTTGTCCGTTATTGACGCGGCGGTGCGGTAGGGTGGTCTTGTCGCTTACCCGCCTGGGCTCGTTCCTGGGCTTGTTGTGGTGCCTCCGGAAGCGGCGGCACTGCTGCGCGCAGCACGCGTCCTCGCCGTGGCCGAGGCCCTGGCCGAGGCCCTGGCCGCCGCGCCGTAGCGGGTGCTGCTGCAACTGCTGCGCCTCGCACGCCGACCGCGTGCACCGTTTTCGGTCGCACTTCACCTTGCCGTCCTGCGGGAGAAAAAAAAACGGAAAAATGGGTCAAATACTTTAGTCGGGTCGGGTGGGCTCCTCCTGGCTAGAGTCCCTGTAGGACTCTACTCCTGGCACGCGCTGCGGTCGGGCTCAAATATTGACAGGACAGCGAGGTGATTCCGCTCAGTGATTTCGTCTCTCTGTCCTTGTCGCACTCAAGGGTATCGGTCATTGGGAGCGAGAGAGACGACACTACTCAACGCGGTTCGGAATCATCCGGCTCGACTCACCTTGCAGCGGCACTTGACGCACTTGTACTCGCCGTGCGACGAGATCCTCGGGTGCCACTCGTCGCCGTTGAGGTGCGGCTTCCCCAGCGGGTTCCTGCGGAGGACAGAGGAAAAGGCGCGGCGTTACAAGACGGGGCGCGGCGGGGCGGGGCGGGGCGGGGCGGGGTGGGGCGGGGTGGGGCGGGGTGGGGCGGGGTGGGGCGGGGCGGGGCGGGGCGGGGCGGGGCGGGGCGGGGCGGGGCGGGGCGGGGCGGGGCGGGGCGGGGCGGGGCGGGGCGGGGCGGGGCGGGGCGGGGCGGGGCGGGGCGGGGCGGGGCGGGGCGGGGCGGGGCGGGGCGGGGCGGGGCGGGGCGGGGCGGGGCGGGGCGGGGCGGGGCGGGGCGGGGCGGGGCGGGGCGGGGCGGGGCGGGGCGGGGCGGGGCGGGGCGGGGCGGGGCGGGGCGGGGCGGTGGCGCACTGCCTGCGTTGGCGTCACCGACTAGACTGTACCGGCTGTTTCAGAGAGCACGTGAGAGAATTGCGGGCGCCTGCCTACCCGAGAGGCCACCACGGCGACCCCGTACGGCCAGGCAAACCCGCGTATTGCTTCGTCTTCTCTGAAACGCCCGGTGCTGGCGGCCTGCTGGCGGGCACACTTACTTGCAACCTCCCTCGGCGAGGACCTCCTCGTTGGTCTTGGGCGCAGCCTGCTCAGCCTGCAGCGGCGCCGGGGTCGCGCCGTCGGCGGAGCCGGAGGCGGCGCTGGTAGCCGTCCTGGCGGGGGCGGGGCACTGCTTGCAGCAGGCGCGGGGCTCAGCGCGGAACGCCTCGTGCTCGGCGCACGCCAGCGGCGGGCACTGGGTGCGCTCGCAGCGCGTCTCCAGGGTGGTGGCCTGCAAGACGGAGGCGAGAGTGAGGTAATGTGTGGCGAGTAGTGGGGGAGGGGCGGGAGCGGGAGGTTGAACTCACGTTGCAGGTGCATACGGCGCACGTGTCGAAGCCGTTGGGCGGCACGTACGGGTGCCAGGAGGTTCCCGCGGCGTGGAAGTGGCCTCCAAGCTTGCAGCCCAGGGGGGTCGGCGGCACGGGCGGGACCACGGGGGCCGTGGTGTGCTCGGGGGCGGGGGCGGGGGCAGGGACGGGGGCGGCGCAGTGGCCGCAGCACTGGCCGGGGGCGGCGGGCGCCGGGTTGGCGCAGCTCAGCGGCGGGCACACGACCGCGTCGCACTGCACGCGCGTGCGGTGGCAGCTGCACATGGTGCACGGGTCGTGCGCCGACACCCACTGCGCGCCGTCCTCGTAGAAACGCGTCTCGTGGAAGCAGTGGGGCGTCTCGGGCTCGCTGTCGCTCGGCTGGCTGGCGGGGACGTCGTTGTCCGAGTAGTGCGGCAGGCAGAAGGGAGGCACCCGGATCTGGCGGAGCTCGCCTCGCAGCTCGGCGCCACCGTCCGGCAGCACCACGTCGATGTAGGACACGCCCGCGTCCAGGCGGGACAGCTCGGCGTGCGACAGCTGGATGCCGCCGCCCTCGTGCTGCGGCGTCGTGAACTCGTCCAGGACGCGGCGCGAGACGGGCGCGCCCGGCGCCAGGAACGGCACCTGCTCCAGGGCCAGGTTGAGCGGCGCCGTGGGCGTGCCGGTGGGCGCCCCGGGGCTCAGAGTCACCTGCTCGTCGGGAGGAAAAACCACAAGGTGAATACCCCTCCCGCTGCTCCACTTTAGCGTGTACAACGAGGCCTGGCCGCGTGCAAAGCACATTCTTTTATTCCCGCCACTTGCAGCCTCACGTCGCTAGACTGCCGGCCCGGCAAGTACTACTGCATATTAAAGTAATGAAGTGTCAACTTGACTCACGCATACCCCGTCCCCTCCCCCTCCCCCCCCCCGGTCAGACTCTAATTGCAGCATCGCTGATGTGCCGTCATCATGTGGCACGGCGTGCGGCCGCGCCGCGCCGGGCCGGGTCGGGTCACTGAACGGCGCGAGCTCGGGGTGGGTCAGCACCAGGACTCGTCGCTCTAATCCGCGTGTACTTACGTCATAGTTGAGGTTGCACTCCTGGTCGATGGCGAACCACGCCATGCCGGTGAGGTTGGCGGCCACGCCCCGGACGGGGATCTTGACGGAGGAGCCGGTGGTCGCCTGCTTGGGCGTGAGCAGGATGGGCTGCGGCGAGTCGCGGGCCTCGGCCACGGGCCTGGCGACGAGGCGGCCGCGGACGAGGGACGCCGCGGAGCCGGTGGCCACGTTGACGGCCAGCTCGCCGGCGTAGAGCTGCTCCAGCTCGCGGGGACTGATGCGGCTCACGGACCCGTTGGCCCAGCCGGCGTGCGAGGCGTGCAGCGAGGGCGTCAGGTCCTCCAGCTCGACGCTGCGCCGCCCGCGCCCGGACACCAGCGTCAGCAGCGTCGTCTCGCCGGGGATCTGGAACACGAACGGACGACAGAACGTGTTAGCGACGATCGGGCTGGCTGCGCGGCGCCATGCGGCGCGGCTCGTCACCCGGGCGACTTGGGTTATCGGCGAGCACAACACCAGATACGAGGTGTCTGCAGCTCGCGTCAACAGTCGCGACACGCCGGCACGGCCACCCGCCAGCCTGTCGCCGAGCCGAAGGGTGAGTCCGAACAGCGTTTAGGAGTGTCCTCTCTCTCGCTCCTTATGTACGCGTGCCTGAGGGGAAAACAACTCTGAAATTTTTGTACACCTCGTCATTCAGGAAAATTCAGACAAAATCAGAAAAAATCAGTAAAATTTACAAAAATTTACAAAAATTTAGGGAAATTTACAAAAAATTTAGGGAAATTTCAGAAAAATTCAGGAAAAGTCAAGTACAATTCAAGTGAAAATTCTATAAGAATTCACGAAAATTTACCCAATGTGTTCACCAAAATTCAGAGATGTTTTACCTCGCGCGTGCCCCATGAGAGCGACAAGGGCGTAGGGTACGACACCACCGTGCGGAATCATCTTACTGGAACACGTGGTGCTCACCTGGGCCAGCTGCACGCTGTACACGAGCGCGCCGTGCCTGTCCACGTAGAGCCAGGCCTGTCCGGCGGGCCTGTCGAGCTGCCCGGGCGCGTCGCCGCCTCCCACCGCGTTGACGCTCTGGCCGCTGCTGTTGCCCGCGCCGCCCGCGCCGCCGTCCTCGAGCTGGCTGGCGGCCGCCTCCACGACGGAGAGCGGCGCCTGGAAGACCTCGCACACGGCGCGGGGCTGCACGCCGCCCGACAGGGCCAGCTCGCGCTGGCGCCGCGGGGACGCCGAGGCCACGGTGAGGACGAGCTTGCCGCGGGTCAGGAGGCGCAGGTCGGACGCGGACACGGCCGCCGTCACGGCGGCCTCGTTCAGCTCGGCGCCGGGCTTGGCCACTCGCACCGTCTCCTCAAGCACTTGGCGAGAGCCGTCGGCCGTCTCGAGCCGCACGGACACGGGGACATCCTGGACGTCCTGTGAAGAAGAACCAGAGAAAACTGTTATGCACGGTTCTTCAGACGTCCACCGCGACACGCCGTGAAGTACACACTGATTCAACACCGTGAGGAAACAACTATGAATTTTAGGTGTATAAATTTTGTGAATATTTGTGAGTTTTTGCTTGCATTTTATCTAATTTTTTGGAGAATTTTTGTCAATTTTCTGGAATTTATCTTAATTTTTCCGACTTTATCTTATTGTCTCTGTTTTTTTCTGAATTGCAAGTTGAACCCAAAAAAAAAAAAAAAAAAAAAAAACTCGGAGTTGTTTCTCCCTTGTTCGACACATACCTGAGGACTGAAGATGCCGTTGAAGAGCAGGGCGATGTGCACGCTGGGCGCGGGCCCGCTGGACGAGATGGAGACGATGGCGGTGCCGCCCGCGCCGGCCAGCGGGTTCTGCTCGCCGTGTCCGGCGGGCTGGCGCCCGGGCTGGGGCAGCAGCAGCGCGGACAGCAGCTCGGAGCCGAGCGAGCGCGCGCGCTGCACGCTGCCCGTCACGCTGTCCTCGCTGTCCCACAGCAGGGTGACGAGCAGGCGCTCCTCGCGCAGCAGGCGGCGGTAGTCGCGGCTGAGGCGCCGCCACACGCCGCACACCTTCCCCGTCGCGTTCTGGTAGGCCGAGCCGGCCGCGGGGATGGCCTGCTCCTCCAGGATGCTGCCCTCGCGGTCCACGAACTGGATGGCGCGCGGCCGGCGCGGCGTCAGCACCGAGTAGTACAGGTTCTTGCGGTGGAAGGTGAAGCGCGCCGTGGCCACGTGGTTGTCGGCGTTGCGGGGCGGCGCCACCAGGCCCTGCACGGCCGCGCCCTGGACGGCGTGCGCCAGCAGCCGCGAGGTGCGGCCGGACAGCAGCGCGGCGAAGTCTGGAGGAGGAGAAGCAGCACACGGGGCAGTCAGTGTCAGTGCAGTCAGACGCGCGCGAGCGAGCGCAGCTGCAGATGCGCCGAGGAAAGGACGCGCAGCAGCGAACGGTCAGTCAAGTGGCTTTTGGGTCAGACGGGTGCAGCTGCAGCTGTGGGCCTCGGCACGGCACGGTGCGGCACGGCGCGGGCAGAGTGTTGTTCGCAAGAGTAGTCGAGCCTTCGAATCATCAAGTTTACAGCCGTCCTGGGGTTGCAGCCGGTCGCAACGCCACGGCTCCGCTCAATATGGCAGTAAAACCCGGCGTCGCTCGAGTGGCGAGCTCAATCGAGGCTGTGCCGAGGAACGGGCAGAGCAGAGAGTGGCTATAGCAGCCCCGCCCCGCCCCGCCCCGCCCCGCCCCGCCCCGCCCCGCCCCGCCCCGCCCCGCCCCGCCCCGCCCCGCCCCGCCCCGCCCCGGCCCGCGCCAGGCCTGCTGGGGCCTGGAGTATATGGAGTGCCAGCCGAGCCGTACCGGCCCGCCGCGCCGCGCCGCGGCGGCCACCGGAAGAGAGTGAATGTGCGGAACCGCACTTGCTCGGCCAGGGCGCGCCAAACATTTTTTATGAGTGCAGAAAAAGGTAACGTGAGTGTGTGTGTGTTTTTATCCTTTTTTTGCGAGGGTGCCGACGGCTTAAAGTAGCCACAGCACCACCAACACCAGGGTCTCACTCAGACCAGAAACACATGCAGCAGCAGCAGCAGCAGCAGCAGCAGCAGCAGCAGCAGCAGCAGCAGCAGCAGCAGCAGCAGCGGGCCTCCATGATGTCATGTCTAAATCGTCTAAATCTCTGTGACGAGTGTGCATGGTGTAGACCAGCGCCGCGCCGCCCCACCCTACCCAGTGGCGGCACGCCGCGCGCGCCTATGTTCGTGTCTGCTTTTACCGCAAATGAATGCGCGCCCTTCATTTCCAACGGATGCTGCCAGAAGGCGGGGCGGGGCGGGGCGGGGCGGGGCGGGGCGGGGCGGGGCGGGGCGGGGCGGGGCGGGGCGGGGCGGGGCGGGGCGGGGCGGGGCGGGGCGCGGCGCCGAGCTCGCGGGAGGGACGGGACTCCTCGACGGCGCCACCGGCGCCACGCAGCGCGCGTGCGTCATGTCCAACGAGGTCCTTCTCCTCCCTCTCGGATGGCTTACACCCCCCCCCCCCCGGCCTCTCACTCCTTCTCCCCAAGGCCGTGCTACCGCACTGCGCCCTCCACTGCGGCGGCGACGCGGTGCGGTGCGGTGCTGCGGCGGCGGCGGTGGTGGCACTGTCGGCTAACAGTACCAGAGAGGGAGAGGGAGAGAGGGAGAGGGAGAGAGAGAGAGAGAGAGAGAGAGAGAGAGAGAGAGAGAGAGACAGAGAGAGAGAGAGACAGAGAGGGAAACAAAAAAACAAGCTGAAAGGTCAGAGAATGCATACGTATACTTACGTTTCCAGTTCTTGTCCTCTTCCTCGGCGCTCACGGTGGGCGCGACGTCCTGCACCACATCAGGGCCTGCGGGCACGCGGAAAAACAGAGAGAGGGTTTAGCAGTGGCGCGGGTACGGGTCAGATCGGGGTCGGGGAGCTAATCCTCTCGCAGGCTCCACAGCGGGGCCGCGGGCGGCGCCGCCTCTGGCGCCAGGCGCCCCGCCCCTCCCCCCGGCCCCACTCCGCTCCGCGGCCTGCGCAAGCACGCGCTGATATCAGGCCAGCGCACTCTGCGGCTGGGCGTGGCGAGGCGGGGCGCGGCGGGGCGGACGGGGCATTACCGCGCCCCATATGAGCAAAGACAGCTAGCGCGGGCGGCGAGCTGGTACAACTTCCTCTCGTCTCTGCAAAACAATCTGCATCTGCAGGCTGATTCCGAAGATCGCTCTCGTGCCTCCGTCCTTGTCGCACCTATGGTGGTGCCGCCCTATGTGGAGGATGGCACGGCCCCATGAGTGCGACAAGGACGGAGACGCGAGAGCGATCCTCGGAATCACACTCTCAGACCTCAACTGATTTTATTCTTAGTACAGTAAATACCTACGTTTTTACGCAGCAGGATTACTGATAAATTCTTTAATTATTCTGTATAATTTTGTCAGTAATCTACTAATTAAAGATGAAATTGTCAGTAACGTAAAAAGAAATTCTTTCGTACTACTGACAAAAAAAGTTGTGAGTAGCTTATAAAGGTTTTTAAGCAGCAGGAATACTGACTAAGGGGTCTGAAAAGTCAGTAACGGGCTGAGAGTGCAGCCTGCAGACTCTCCTCTCATGCGTCGCCTTGCACACGCCTTGTCCCTGCCGGCCGCGACCGGCATGACAATTATCATATACGACACGGTGACGAGCATCATCCTGCATAGGCGGATTCCGAACAGCGTTATTCTGTGGCGTCCTCTCTCTCGCGCACCTTATCACCGTGCCCCATGAGTGCGACAAGGACAGAGTGACAAGACCACTGTGTGTGTGTGGGAAATCACCCTGCTGGTCTACACGGAGCGGCGGCCGAGGATGCCGAGGATGACACCGGTGACCGATCCTAGGTGACACTCCGGCAGAAAGCATCATGGACGCACCGACGACGTGGTCGAACATCTTCCTCGTGTCGGGGTGGTGGCGGCGGGGGAGGGGGCGTGCGTACAACAACGTTACGCACAAGGGAGACAAAAGACCGCTAAGGTGAAAGAAGATGAGAGGGGAGGGGGGGAGAAGAGGGCAGCGCGCTTCGGCCGACATATTGACAGAATGAAAAGAGTCTTGTTGATAATATGTATATTATGTAGACGGTCGGCGGCCGCCTGGCGGAACAGGTTGCCCCTCCCCTACCCGCCACCCACCCCCCCGCTCCCCCGCCGCAGTCTCCGCCTAATAATGCATGGATCGTGCGGGCGGCCTTCATGTGAGAACTAAGCGGCTGCCTACCGCTCCAGCACAAACACTCACAAACACACACACACACACACACACACACACACACAGACAGACAGGCTCCTGCTGCTCCTGCGCAGCGTCGCCATCCCGACTTTTATCCTCCGCCGAAAGAAGAAAATTGCGACTTACTCTGGCAAGTCCACTGGCAAATAATAACAACTACTTCTATTTTTTTCCCCCGCCTCTTACATTCCTTTTCAAATTAATGAAGAGCACTTATGGATGATACGCTGTCGCCATGGCTCGCGTAGTGCTGCTGTGCTGTGGCCCCTCCTGTAGTACACCATCGCTTTTTATTGCTTTTCAACATTTTGCACATAAATGAGCGGGCGCGGCGGGGCGGGGCGGGGCGCTAGCCGGCCGGCTCTATACTTCTGCGCGCGAGGGGGAAACAACCCGGAAATGTTTGTACACCTCGTAAATTCAGAAAAATTCAGAGAAATTCAGGATTTTTAGGCAACGGAGTTGCCTTCTAAAATCGCTGGAAAACGTGCGTGTTTTGTTTCATATGGCCCCTTACGACAGAAAAAAATCTGCTGAAGGGAATTCGATGATATTAAGCATACATTTAGAATGTAATCTAGTACATTCGATTCTGAAGTCTAGTTGAAATCTGTATTGCAGAAATTTTGTAAATTTGAATTGAAATTCGAGTTTCTATGGTAATGCTCGACTCGTCAGGCAAAATGAACAGGGGAAGGGGATATTTTTTCGTGGAGGGGGTAGGTCGAGACGAGCCAACACGGAGCGAAAGAGAAACCTCTAAAGTCTGCGTTCAAACAAAGCCAGCCTTTAGTTTCGAGCGCAAGAATGAGATAACACCACTGAAATTCGCACGTGACCACCGTACTGCCTTCTTTAAAACTACTTCAGTTTTACTGAAACTTGCCCCGGTTCTGCCAACTAAATGTGTGCCTCAAAGAATGAGTTCCAATCGTAACGTTATGAGAGCAGTGATTTTTTTCATTTTATTTGGTTGGCATGTTGTGTCAACAACGCGAAAGCAGGCCAAGCATGTCCGCCATTGCCGGTGGCTGATGTGCCCACCTCGCGACTTTAAATCATTTTTTAAAGTTATCGAAACGTTGACTAGGCGAACTGAATGCGTAAATAGTAGTTTTATACCTGCGGAAAACGGTTTGGTAAGTTTGACTTCGATCTGGTGAGCAGAATTCTTGAAATGATGTACATTTACGTGTACCATTTTGTGTAAACAACGCCTTAACTCCGCGTTTTCCCAATAGATAGCGCACCCCCGTCGCGGCCGCGGCGCGCTTGCCCGCTGGTCCTTCGCGTACCAGCGGTATTAGGTAGGGCCCCGGTTCGCCCCTTCCGTGCGCCCGGTGGAGGGGAGGTTATTGTTGACGTTCTCCTCCGGCCGTGGCCTCGCCGGCCAATTTTTGCCGTCAGAAGGAGAGCTTTCTTGTCTCCTGCTCCTGTCGATTAAATGTCGGCCGAACTGTCGGAGAGTATTCAGTACTTGAAACCCGCCTTATCAATTCAAACTTAGAATTATTTAGCCACTATCTTGACTACCGTAAACTAAACAAAACCAGTCGGTCTTCTTACAGTCTTATTCGACACTCGCAATATTTTATTTTAGTTATAGAAACTCCGTTGTCTACCAGGATTTCGTGAAATCGTATTTTTTTTTTTTTGAAAAAGAAAGAAACTAGTTGGCAAAAAAAAAAACATTCGTGAAAATTTAGAAAAATTTAGTTAAAATTCAAGCAAAAAAAAAATACTCACAAAATTTCACAAAATGTGTAAACCAAAATTCAGCGCTGTTCCCCCTTCGACTGCGCGCCGCGCACCAACACCGATACCACCACCGCCCCGAAATAGTTGGCCTCTCCTCTCCCGGCGGGACTCATCGCGACGCGTCGCGTCAGGTCCAGCCCCGGGACCGGGCCGGGCCGGGCCGGGCAGTCCCGCGGGACGCGACGGGACGCTCTGTATCTGTCCGCGCGCCCCGCCCCGCCCCGCCCCGGCCGCCCTGGCCTGGCCACCCATCCTCGTCCCCGCCCCCTCCCTCCCCCGCCGCGGCCACCAGGCCTGCTCTCCTGTCGCCTCGTCTCACTGCTCGCACCATGCATGCACTTCCGGCGTGCAGTGCTATGCCTAATCACGCCGAGAGAGAGAGAGAGGGGGGGGGGGGAGATCTCTGAAAAAAATGTGTGCAATGATTTTTTTGACTTTTGATTTTCCTTTTGAGTTTTCAAGGAAACTTTCTGTTCCCTTTTCATATATATTGACCCCTCTGAATTTTTCAATTTTATTTCGTTCTTTTGGTTCCTTTTTCATCGATTTTCCCAAGTTTTTCTCGATTTTCTTATGATTTTTTTTGGGGGGGAGGGGATTTTTTAAATATTTTTTTTTCGGGGGGAGCCCTCGGCTCTGGCTCCGCCGCCGGCCGGCCTCCACGCCGAGCAGAGCGCCTCTTTCTATAGCAAGGGCGATCACTCTGAGACCCCCGCGCGCGCGCGCGCTGCGCTATCAACGCAAAAACAAAAATATCTAGCCTTGCGTAGAGGAGCGCCTCGCCTGTGCCGGCTGTGCCGCACTGGTATCTAGCTGCTGACGTCACGGCAGCGCGGGGCTGGCGCGGGGCTGGCGCACTGGCGCCGCGTCGCGCCCGCCTGATGCCTCCTGGCGCCGGCGCCGCCGCAGACCATTCATGCGGATTGCATATCTCAGGAGCGACAACAACGCGGCGGGGCGGGGCGGGGTGGGGCGGGGCAGGGTGGGGTGGGGCGGGGCGGGGTGGGCCGAGCAGCGGGCGCAGAGTGGATGCGAGGGATCCTTCACTATAAATTCAAGCGTACACCGATTTTTTGATGTCTGGTTTTTTGTAATTTTCCTTGATTTATAGTTATTTTTTATTTTTCGATTTTTTTTCTCAATTTTTTCTCATTTTTTCTTGATTTTCCCCTGTTTTTTAAATGACTGTTATTAAGGGTGTACACTGATTTTTATGAGTAAAGGACCCTCGAGTGGGTGGCGGCGCCGCGGAGGAGGTCAAGTGGACTCGCTGACCTGCATACCTGCTCCGGCTCACCTACCGTGTCTGTCTTTTCAAAGTCGCTCCCATTTGGACTTATGATTTATTTGCTGAGCTCGCCGACGGTCGGCGGTCGCGTTCCTTGTGTGTTCCGACAAGACGCTCACCACGCCGCCCTGCCCTGTCCAGCCGCATGCGGTCAATATAGGCGTAGGTCACCACCTCGCGGTGCGGTGCGGGGCGGGGCGCAGCGGGGCGCGGCGGGGTGAGGCGGGGAAGGCGCTGGTGCTGCCTCTTGGCGCGCATCCAGCGGGGAAAATTTGTTTTCCTCGTCTCCTTCTTCGCCTCCTTTTCCCTCTTTCCTCCGTCTCTTACGTCTGGCGCTGCCGGCGCTGCCGCGGTGTTTGTGATTGTTCCAGAGAGTATGATGTGTGGACACACTGCGCCGGGCCGGGCCGGGCACACGGGCACATGAGGAATGTCATGTGCCAGTACTATGCGCTTGTTTTGTTTCCTTATTCTCCTATATCGTCGGTAGTTGCTCCTCCCTTGACCGCACCTCTTTCCTTTCCATATCCGCCCCCTTCCCCCTTCCGCCCACCACCACCACTCACGCGGCCAGTCACTCTCAGAACACACATGGCTGCAGCACGGCATGGGCATGCCGTTGCCCCGCATCACGCACGCAGTGCAGCGTGCATTATTCGTTTATCGTGCTATTGTTGTCCCGCGGACGAGACGTGCCTGTCGCTCTCGATGTCCTGCTCTCGGGCGCGCGGGCGGGTGAGCCGATCACAATCACGTGCTTTTGGGGCGCCCCCGCCCCGCGACCCGTCCGCGCCCGCGCCCTGCTGGTGTACACCGACATCGCAGAGAACACATCACGTATCAGGGGTGCGGGTGGGTCTGCAAACTACCCAAAGGGGCGACGGCGCCTTACGGCTAGAGTGGCTCACTGGAAATTTTTTTTTTTTGTGAATTAACAGCAAAGTTGTTGTTAAGTTTTTAAATGACTAGTGTTGTTGTACAACAACATTGGCATGGAATAAACAAGTATTGTTGTCTATCAACAACGCAAGTTTGATCGTTAACAGTAAAAGTTGTAGAGGAACAGCAAAAAAGGTGGTCGGAAACAGCAAAAGTTGTACACGAAGAGCACAAGTCGTGCAGGAACAGCAAAAGCTGTTCAGGAACAATAAATTTTCTGTTTTAAATTGAAAACAAACATGCATGTTCCTAGACAATTTAAGTTGTTCTCGAACGGCATCACTGTGTGTCAACAACACGGTTGTCACTGAACGGGTTGTTTTCCAACAGTAGTTTTTTTTTTACAGAGTAGGCAAACCAGGCAAACCCGCATAATTTACAGTTTACGTTTCATCTCAAACAGCTGTTTCACCCTTTTCCTGTCACGGTAGGAACCAGGAAATTTTTTCTTTGATCCTTCGAATTTTCCAAGGAATTTTCCCGGCTATTTCCCCAAAACTTTCAATTTTAAAAACCTTTTTTATTTCAGATTTTTTTAAAATTGTTCTCTTTGATTTTTCTATAGTTTTCTTCATGTTTAACGCTCGCCAGACCAGGTGTACTCTACTCACTGTGCGCGTCCGAGTCGCCGGGGCAGGTCTTGCAGCAGCGGTTGGGCAGCAGGACGGGCTCGTCGCACGTGGGCTCGGGGCACTCGTGCTTGATGTTGCGGCACTGCACGCGGGCCACGATGCGCCGCTTCTTCTGGATCTGCAACAGATAGGGTGTGTGAGTGAGTTACTGCTGCTGGCGCAGCAGAGGAGGGTGACCTGCCCGGCCGACTTATTCCGCAGAGCGCTTTCGTCTCCCTGCTGTCTCTCCGAGGCGCGGAGACAGGGAGAGGGGGGCAAGGGGTCCCCCCCTCCCTCCATAAGGTCTTACCGAACCGCCTGATGGGTAGGCAACATGAGTTACAATCCGCCTGAATGTAGGCGAAAAGCACGGCTTTGCCCCACCTATAGCAGTAGTCTGGTCCCCCCGCACTCATGGGCCTCGCCGTAGAGGTGTGAGAGATAGACAAAGCGAGTAGAGCGTAATAAGTCGGCAGACCAGGGGCGATCTGACCGAGGGTATCCTGACCATGGGTGACTTGTCCCAGGGTGACCTGAACTGCCTGAACAAGTGTGACCCGCTGACCACGGGTGACCTGATCAAGGGTGACCTCTGATCAAGGGTGACCTGATCAAGGGTGACCTGATCAAGGGCGACCTGATCAAGGGTGACCGGAATAAAGGGCGACCTGATCAAGGGTGACCGGAATAAAGGGATGACCCGATCAAGGGTGACCTGATCAAGGGTGACCTGATCAAGGGTGACCTGATCAAGGGTGACCTGATCAAGGGTGACCTGATCAAGGGTGACCTGATCAAGGGTGACCTGATCAAGGGTGACCTGATCAAGGGTGACCTGATCAAGGGTGACCTGATCAAGGGTGGTGACCTCTGATCAAGGGTGACCTGATCAAGGGTGACCTGATCAAGGGCGACCTGATCAAGGGTGACCTGATCAAGGGTGACCGGAATAAAGGGGTGACCCGATCAAGGGTGACCTGATCAAGGGTGACTTGATCAAAGGTGACTTGAGCGGGGCTGACGACGCCGGTGACGGCGGTCGTCGCGTCGCAGGGGGTTTAGGTGGTTAGCAGCCGGGCCGGCCGGCACTGTGGGGAGGACCGCGCGCCAAAATGACGCAACGACCGCGGCTGTCCCGCCCCGGCAGGCCCTGGCCTGCCCCGCCCCGCCCCGCCCCGCCCCACCCGAGCCTCCGAGGGGCGGCAGAGGAGGAGCGGGAGAGGGGGACACCATCTCTCATCCCGTAGCGACGATCAGCGGGCGGCACTGCTAAGGTGCCGCGTGTGGCTGTGTGAGTGCGTGGTGCGCGATGGCGTCCCTAGGGTCCCAAGGGAACACGGGTCGCGGCTGGCGCTGGGGAGGGGAGGGGAGGGCTGGGGTATAGGCGCTGCTGCGTCCGCTGCGTAGGAGTCGCGCCCCGCGCCCCGCGCCCCGCGCCCCGCGCCCCGCCACTAGTAGGCGCACGCGGCGGGAAAACGAGGGACAGGGTCAACGACCGAGGCGGGCTGGGCGGGCTGGGCCTGGCCGCCGGGCCGGGCGTGTAGTCTGTCTGCTAACCCCTACTCCTACCCCTCCTCCCGGCCGGGCCCGGCCAGACCCGGCGGCACGCCCCGACACGCCTCAATACGCCGCACGACGCGGGGCCCGCCCCGCCCCGCCCCGCCCCGCCCTGCCACGCCGTGGCCCAGTGGGCCCCCGCCGGGTCGCGGCGCACGCCTCGCGCAAAACGCTGCGACGAGAGAGAAAGAGAGAGAGAGAGAGAGAGAGAGAGAGAGAGAGAGAGAGAGAGAGAGAGAGAGAGAGAGAGGAGGGGGAGGGGAAGGGGATTCGAACCCGCGACGCTCCTGCGGCACCGTGTAGGAAGAGAAGGGGGGACGTGCGGCCGGCGGGCGGGCGGGCGGGGTGGGGTGGGGTGGGCCCCGCAACTGCAATAAGGCGACGCAAAGGGGCGGGGCGGGGCGGGTGCGGCGCCCACAACACATGCATTTTAACTCACGCCACTGCCAACGTCCGAGCCGACGCCTTGTCTGCCTCGCCTCGCCGCCGGGCCGGGCGACGCCCCACCCCGCCCTGCCCCGCCCCGCCCCGCCCTGTAGAGAAAGAGGTTTAAGTAGACGACGGGCGGGGCGCGGTCAGAAGGGGTGGAGTGGGGTGGGGTCGCTGCCGCCCGCGCCTCTTACCTCCCCGTGTGCCCTGCTCTTTACACTTCCTCGGCTTGAATTTCCCGATGCTTCTCCATTTTCGGCGTGACGTCGAAGCACAAGCACATTTTTTTTTTAGGCAGTCGATTAGACTGACTTTTACGATAGGTATGAAGCCCAGTTAAAATATAAGCCAGTATCCAGTGCCAGCCAGCCAGTTAAAATATAAGCCCCGCATTGATCCAGTATCCAGTAAAAGCCAGCCAGTTAGAATAGTCCGCCATGCAAGACAGCGAGCAGCCAGCAGGCAGCGCTCACTCCCCCAGCCCCCCACCCCTTCCAGACTGTATATAGGAGAGGAGCGTGTGTGCGGCTCGTGGGCGGACTGGCGGGCGGGCGGGCTGGCGGGCTGGCGTCAAGAGCGTCAACGCTGTACCAGGCGAGCATAGCTGAAGCAGGAGGTGGCCCGGCGCTCCCCGCGCGGCGCGCAGCATGCAGCTGTGCCTCACCAGCCCGCGCCCGACCGCCCTCCCAGCCCAGCCGCCCCCGCCCCTCTTGCCCCGCCCCGCCCCCGCGTGCCAGCCATCCATGGACCCTTTGTATACAAGCGCGCTGCTGAACCCTCATCACGTTACACCTCTTGACAGCGTTCGCTTGTATCGCAGTAAAGAAGTGACAAAGCTATGATTGACCCCGAAGTTCCAATATTTAAGTTTGAAATGAATTGAGTACGGTACAGTTAATTTTAAAAGCCAGTTAAAATATAATCCAGTATGACCAAGTTAAAATTCAAGTCCCTAAGAAAAATATCAGAAATCAGCCACGGTAAAACTGTAATCTTGTTAGGCAGCCGATTTGTCTGACTTTTAAGTTTCGTATAAAGCCCAGTTAAAATAAAAAGAGCGTGTTGTGTGCGGGCTGGGACCGGCCGGGAACCACGTTCGCTCGTATCAGAGAGTAAAGAAGTGACAAAGTTACGATTGGTCCCGAAGTTCCAATATTTAAGTTTGAAATGAATAATGAATATGGTTCAAATAATTTAAAAGCCAGTTAAAACATAATACAATATGATCCAGTAAAAAAAAATTCTAATTCTGTCCGAAATTTCACTTTGTAGTTTACATTGTCTCGTATTGTTTTGATATTGTTTCGTACTGTTTATACCGGCGCACATAATTGTTTCCAGTTCGTCACCCCCTGGTTCCAAAATGACGGCAGTTGCTGTTGAAATTAGCGACTTATCTGTCATTAATTTACGAAAGAATTTCCAACAGTTTGTCGTAGTAAAGAAGTGACAAAGTTACAATTGGTCCCCTAGTTCCAGGATTTAAATTTCAAATGAAATGAATGAGGTTCAGATAATTTAAAAGGCAGTTAAAATATAATCCAGTATAACGCAGTTAAAATTCAAGCCTGTAAGAAGATACATCAGAAAATCAGCCACGTTAAAACATGAATCAAAGTGTCCATGGTTTCTAAGGATACGCATCTCGTTCCCGTGACAATTACCGTTCATAGTCATATTCAAAATCAGCCGACTGCCTTCCTACCAGCCGGTAGGCCGGTTTTTTCGAGATAAATGACAGTGATGACGCGTCAGAAAACCTGTCTGAAACGCTTACTGGACTGCACACTTGCTCGTCGACGCCCACGACCTGAGTGTAGAGTGCGACAGGGTACGCAGGCGCTCTGCTGCGCCATGGCGTTGCGTGCGAGATAGATAGAGAGAGAGTGAGAGAGAGAGAGAGAGAGAGAGAGAGGGGGGGGGAGGGGGGAAACAGGGTAGCAGGGGGGGCGCACGCTGCAGTCTGGTTAGCACGATGCACTGCGAAGATGTGGGCCGTTGCGCCCCTCCACCGCACGGATAGTGACGGGGCGGGTTGGGGTGGGGGTGGGGGATGCTGGCAAGAGAGCGCTCATGAGATGGGGGAGACCGAGAAAGAGAGAGACAGGAGAGAGAGCGAGGGGGAGTGCGTGCGTGAGAGATGAAGAGGGTAGGGGACGAGAGGGGCAGCTCACGGGCTTTATATTTAGCGCGGTAATATGATGGCGAGGAGCAGCGCCACCCCGTACTGCTGCACCGCTGCCGGGCGACGCATCCCGCGGGCCCTGCCCTGCCCTGCCCTGCCCTGCCCTGCCCTGCCCTGCCCTGCCCTGCCCTGCCCTGCCCTGCCCTGCCCTGCCCTGCCCTGCCCTGCCCTGCCCTGCCCTGCCCTGCCCTGCCCTGCCCTGCCCTGCCCTGCCCTGTGTGAGACCCCTCTGCGAGGCTAGCTCACAGTAGCGCGCCGATCAATACTGCAGCCGATGCAGCGACGCGATCCTTCCCTCTGGTGCTCATCCCTTATTGGTAGATGCAACCCCTGAGGTTAGGGGTGGGAGAACCGACGCCACGCCGGCGTCGGGCTAGGAAGGCCGCGGAGGCCAAGCGTCAGTATCAGTCCCCGCCAGCCAGCCGTAGTGTCCAGACGTGTTCTTCACGAGCGGACGTGCCTGACTCTGAGGACCTTGAACATGGGTGAAGTATAGTGACTTTGTGTGTATCTGGAGTTATCATTCCTTCACATCGAGATTTCCTGCGCCTCCTCCAACGAGTAAGGGGTACTCCGAGCATGGGTACCGGAGAGCTTTTTAACACCTTGTAGTTCTCCAAACACCGAGACCCCAAAACCTTACAGTGGTGGCAGCGAGGTCTCTCGGTGGAGAGATGATACTCCAGGCTTACAGTGCACTGTAACTTTTCTTTCAGGCAAGTGACTGTCTAGTGTTTTTGTGTGTTGTATGTGTTTGTGTTGTTTTATTGTGGGGCTTGGGTCCCGCCGGGTCGCTCACCCCTGAATGTAGGGTGTTTTTCACCGTCTCCTCGACCGGCCTGAGAGTACTTTCAGGGCGCGCAAACGTACAGCAATGTACCAATACGCGTACTTTGAGTATCTCATGCCGCTTCCCGGTGACGAGAAAAAGTACAACGATACCGTGTACTTCCTACATTTATGGTGCAGCCACCAACTGCCGGCTAGTGCCCTTCGGTCGGACGATTTCACGGGCCGTGACCCTGCCGATAGTCCTATAATGTGCGCTGGGTGCCACCAACGCATTTACCAAAGGGTTATGGTGGCAGCGCCCGCTGCTTAAGTCGTTCCGGCCGGTTGTTCGAACGCCGCTGGGGACCGACGCCACGCCAAGCAGCGCGTCCCCAAGCCACGCCAAGCAGCGCGTCCCCAAGCCACGCCAAGCAGCGCGTCCCCAAGCGTACCCCAGCCGCGTCCCCACGCCGCCCCACCCCCTGTGTTCACCCCTCGCGCCGGACCTTTCCTCCCCTCCGCCACCCCTCCGCCACCCTAGCCGCCGCGCTCCCCTCCGCGCCGCGCTCACCCTCCTTCCGCGACGACCCTTCTTCGCGACGGATCCTTCCCCTCCGGCTCACCCTCTCCCTGCATGAAGCACCCCTGCATTCGCGTCGCCGCCTAGCCCGCGTTGAGATTTTCTTTTCTCATGTTCGTGTTCGATTTACGCCTCCTGCTGTCCACCCGTGGCTGAATTATGCACGTTCACAATAACAATTGTGGACGGTCGCCATTCACCCTACGCGACATTAGAGAGTGGACTGACAGAGCCAGTATTGCTCAGATCTTGGACTGGCTAAGCACCCAAGATTCTTGCTTGGCGGACCTTGACTGGAAGGTCAAAGTCGCCTTGAGGCGAAGAGATCGCACTCACCTCAGCTTGATGAACAGCAGCCTCTATTGTCACGCTGACCAGATTGATCAGCCACTCTACTTTTGTCCGGAGTCAGTCGAGCTCTTTGAGTGTGGCACAAACTATCAGGAGATACTCCAGCGTTTCCAGCACGCTGAGTTAAAGCCGCAACGCCTTACCGTCCATTTCTCTGGCGACGTCTTCTTTGACAAGGTGAACGGGCCTTTCCTCCCATACCTAGAGGGCTACGTGCGATACGTGCGCCAGCGGCGAGGCAGCTATTATACTATTACGTACAAGCGCCACTCTCATTTGCTCGAGGAGGACGATCGGGCACGTCAGTTGAGCCCCGACAACATCCCTAAAGTCGATTGCAATCGTATATCATGCCCAGGGCCGAAAGTACCTGAGCTTCAGGATTTGGCCTGGCGTCAAGCCCGCTATTTTCTGCCATTGGCACCCACACCGGTCCGCGTTCACCTAATGACGGCCCGCCGCGTCGCGCCCCGCCTGTAGCTTAGCCACCCTCCCCTCCGTGCGCCCCCCTTCGCGCCGCCCCTTCGCGCCCCTCCGAGCCGACCCTCAGTCCGCCCGGCTCCCTTCCGCGCGCTCTGCCGTGCTCCGCTGCCGTGCTCTGCCGCCACGCCGCGCCGCGCCACGCCGCCACGCCGCGCCGCGCCGCACCACGCCGCGCCACGCCGCGCCGCGCCACGCCGCCGCGCCACGCCACGTCCCCACCCCACGCCGCTTGCGTAGGGTGTGTTCCTTCGCGCGCGCCGCCTGGCCCCACCCCACCCCTTGTATATATGCATGTCTGACTGTGGTTTTATAAAAAAAATTCGATCTTGGGGCGCACTGATAGCATAATGGCCAAGTGCATATGCAGGCATTGCCGTCAGTACGAGCTTCCCCCCTCGGACGAGGAAATATCTGATGTGCCGTCCGATATTACAATCGACTGACTTATGTCTCTCATGACCCAAGATTGGCTTCCAATCACAGTTCTTTGTTTTAAAGTATGTCTATATTCGATATATTCAACCACGTTCCACACTTTTCTGGGACAGATCAGGAGTATACACTAGAGGATTTCTTAATTTGCGTAGACCTCGCGACGTCAGTTGCATCCCTCAATGATGAGCAGCGCCGAGCACTAATCGCATTACGATTAAAAGGCCGTGCCCGGACCACGTTGCGTCGCATACCAGACCTCCTCAGTAGGCCATCCGCCGATCTTGTTAAGGAGCTGCACTTGTCCTTTTCGCCTGGCAGTGTAGAGCATCCTCGCGACGACTCGGCTCCCCCACCCCGCGCCGCCTCGCCGCGCGCACCAAGCGCTCCCCCTCTGCCACGCCAGTCCAGCGCTCCCCTTCTGCCGCGCGCACCCCTCGTCACCGTGAGCCACCCCAACGCGTCTCCCCTTGTCGTTGCTATTCAACCGCGGCCAGAGCGCGCCACTCCGCGCGGCTTTCGCCCGCAGATACACCACAGCCAGGCCACGCGCGTGATTGTCGCTACCCCCCGCTCTCACCGCCGCTCGCGTGCCGGTCGATACACCGCGTGTGATTGCCCGCCCGGCGTGTATACTCCCGATTAACCCGCGTGTCACTCACGCGCAGCATTCTCTTACAGCAAGCTGCAGCTCGCTAAGCGATACTCCATGCATTTGTGCAGCCCACTAGTTTGCATAATGGTCCTATGGTCTTATTCTTAACGCCTACCACTGTTTTGTTATGTTGAGGTTCGTAGAATATGTCTGTTTTACATCCGCTTTCTATACAAGAGTATCTTAATAGTAAAGCTTTGAAAAACAAGAACCAATACCCACGTTTTCAAGTGCTTCGTGTTCCAGCGATCACCAATGTGCAAAATGCTCATGTTTTAGCTAACGACTTTGATTTTCTTTTCAATGAACTTCGTCTGCAGGTAATCCTTAACTGGCGCAGAAACGAAGTCGTCAACGAACTAGTCCGAGTAGGTACTGCATTGAATGCAAATATACCTGAGGACTCTGTAGAGCCCCGTGTCTATTTTGCAGCTAATCAACAGAGCGCAAAAGCCAACGAGCTCTTCATTGATCTCCAACAAATTCTACAGGAGTTTGCTAACAACCTCCCACCCGAGGTACCAGACCCACCGCACCATTTATTACTTGCAGTGCGACGCCTATACACTAACGACATGGCTCTCCCAACACTTTTGCAAAGTTTAGAGGAATACACGGGAACAGATAGCAACTTTACCCTAGCAGATTTTCTTGCTTCCATAGATTCCACTACCGCTCTTGTACCAAATGTAACCGATTCTCAGAAACGGGATTTAATGGTCAATAAGCTCCGTGGTGCAGCACGTCAGTTGCTACGCGCCCAGCCTGAGCTCCGCACTGGAACAACCGAAGACCTCATTAAAGCACTCAAAGGTCGGTTTCAGCCTAAAACAAATGATTTTGCAGCGCAAAAAGCATTTGACGACTGCAAGCAATCCCCGGGAGAAACGGTAGCAAATTACATGTACAGACTCAGGGAGCTAGCCACAAATTACGAAAATGCACAGCCCGCAGTACCTCAAGAAGCCAAGGAGATCATCAACATTAGAAACAATAGGGCATTACTCAATCATTTCACCAGAGGTTTGATACTTCCCTTGCGCAACGCTGTCCGCATACGCAAACCACTGACTCTCACTGAGGCTTACGATTATGCACAGGAAGAAGAACAGGAGATGCTTACGGAGGGTTTGGCAACAGTCGCTATAAAAGCCATTAGAGATTTATCTCCAGAACCGCAGCCACCTGCTGCCCCTGCACCTGCTTGCCCACCCGCTCCTAAGCATACATGCCTGTCCGCTTCTACGCCGAGTTGTTCAACTGCTCATGCACAAGCTCCTGCACCTGTGGCCGCCCCAACTTGTTGCGCCGCCACCCACACATGTGCAGCTGTGCAGACCACCACCCATTGCTACAATTGCCAACAGCCTAATCATTTTGCAAAACATTGTACAGGCAATCACAGCAACAGTAACAATACCTGGCAATGTTCAACAAATACAGGCAACCAACGTTACCAAAACAACAGAGGTGGCCGAACAGGCAACCGAGGCAGAGGTTACCAAAACAATGGATACCGACAAAATAATTACAACAATGGCTTCAACAATGGATACCGACAAAAATATTACAGCAATGGCTTCAACAATGGGTACAATTACAGAAACCAAGGGTACTCTAGGGGCTACAACAATGGCCCACAGAACCGCCAACGCAACAACAGGCACATTTCATGGCAAGACCGTGAGCCAAGACAAAATGACAGCCGTCAAGGCAACAGGAATGGCAATCAGGAACTAGTGCGATACAATCCACGTTCACCTTCTCCTCACACCAGAAATCAAGGTTATTCACGGCGTAGCCATTCCCCACGTAGGCAGGAAAACTAAATGCCGCGCCGCTTCAGGACCAAATAGGTACCGAAGGACAAGCGTATTTTGTCCGATTACAAATTAATGGAGATTACAGGTTCTTGTTGCTTGACAGTGGCGCAAGCATCTCATGTTTAAGAGAGTCATGTGTGTCCGTCTACGAGAGAAACCCAGTTTCTAACATAGTCGCGATCAACGGAGCACCCCTTCCCATCTTAGGGAGAGCGGAAGTACAGTGCGGAAAGGGACACCACGCTGTCACTCACGTTTTCTACATCAGCTCCGAAGATCTGCGCCTACAGGGAGACGGCATCCTTGGTATAGATTTCTTGGATAAGTATAAATGTATTATTGACTTAGAAAGAAAAAGACTAAAAGTGGGTGAGTTATTCACCACATCGCTAATGCCTACGAATATGCACAAACCCACTTGTCAGTTAGGCACACTTAAATGGCTATGCAAGGCACTTTCATGGCAATTTGGAATGGGTATACGACCTCCCGTTAGCATTAATGTACAAATTGTTTCTAGGACTAACAGGAGCGACCCTGATTCTTCGCCACATGCCGCTGAAAGTGAAGATAGTAATTATGGATCCAATATTGAAGGGACTAATGAATTTGAAAATGTTTATGACAGACAGATTGTTTTGGCCGGCCATTTGCCTACCTGCGCAGTGGAGGACGCTCCACGGATTGCGCGGATAGGAACGGAAAGTAATGCGGGAGCTGAGGGCGAGGCACAACACATGCCCGCACCTCAGGAGGGCAACTTTCCAGGATCCAAGTATTTCACAGTAAAATTGAAAGAGTCTGTCTTTATTCCAGCTCGCTGCCAAACAATGTTTTTTGTCCCCATTGCAGCGCGAGCAGGTACGGAGTGCTATGTAGCACCCGGTGAATCAGCGATGGAGAAAAATCTGTACAATGATTTTCTTGTCGCACATAGCATAGTCCAAGTGTCTAAAAACCGAACTATTCCGGTTATGTGTGTTAATCCTCTACCGTATGAAGTAGAAATCGAACCCGACCAGTACTTTATTAGAGTGTGTGCGTTACAGCCCGAGCAACACGACGCCAACCTTGCACCTGATCACTGCAGCCCGGCTTGCGTGTCCACTTCATCTTCAACGCACTCCTCTACCAATGAACTTGTTATTAGCAATTATTTCCAGGACAGTGGACTCGAGTCACCTCCTGATGAAGAATTCATAGAAGAAAGTTACCAAACACCGTTGCCAACCATGCAGACACCAGAACAACTTATTTCCAATGCTGACATTTCACATTTGCCCAATAAACAACAGGCAAAAGCACGTAAACTGCTGTTAAAACATTCTAAATTATTTGACAACTCCACACTCCCGTGCGTCACTGATTATGAGGCGCATATCTATCTCAAGGACTATACACCTATTTGGGTACCCCAATTCCGCCTTCCTCAGGTTCAGGTCGACTTCCTGCAGAAAGAAGTCCTGAAAATGGAGGAACGAGGAATTATCGAAAAGAGTTCAGCACCCTTTAACTTCCCTTGTATCATTACACCTAAACCTCGACGTAACGCTCATGACCCCATTCAGTGGCGTAAAGTCTTAGACTTACGAAAATTGAATGGAGTCGTCGAAGTTACATGTCTAGCTGCCTTGCCCAAGGTACCAGACATTCTAGAGTCACTTTCGGGTAAACAATATTTTACCACCCTAGATCTCTGTTCTGCTTTCCACACGTTACCACTTGCTGAGGACAGCAGAGATTTCATTAGCTTCACGGTACCAGGACTTGGCAGATACCGATACAAGAGATTAGTTATGGGACTTAAAACATCAAGTCATCTATTCCAAACATATCTAACTCATTTATTGCAAGGGATCCCAAATATCTTCGTGTATCAAGACGATGTCCTAGCATCAGCTAAAACATTTGACCAACACATTTCAGACTTGGAGCAAACTTTCACAAAATTGGAAAGTCAACACCTCACACTAAACGCCAGCAAATGTGAGTTCATGAAAAACAAAGTTCAATATCTCGGACATGTTATAACACCACAAGGTAGTTATCCCAGCCCTGTAAAGGTCGCAGCTGTTCGAGACATTGCCACACCCGACTCACCAACTAAGATCAAGTCATTCTTAGGAATCTTGTCTTATTACTCCAGTTATTTACCTAATTTATGGATTATTGCAGCCCCTCTTGTCGCCCTCACGCGCAAGAATGTACCTTTCATATGGACACCCGAACATGATACAGCATTCAAAACTCTCAAAGACTTAATGTGTTCCGACAAAGTCATGAATCACTTTCCAGATCCTCAACAGCCCTACATCTTAAGCGTAGACAGCTCCAATGTTGGAACTGGCGCCATTTTGTCGCAAGTTCGCCACAACAAACGAGCAACAATCGCTTATTACAGTTCCATGTTCTCAGCAACCGAAGGAAAATTATCTGCTCTTGAAAAGGAACTTTACGGGATTTGCAAAACATTAAAACATTTCTGCCCATTGCTTTTATACACAACAGTTCCCTTTCTCCTTGAAACGGATCACAGACCGCTGATTTTTCTTTCCAGTCTCCGCGATCCTCATTCCAGAATGTTAAGATGGGCTTTGTATCTTCAAAAATTCAATTATCAAATCAAGCATGTTCCTGGAGCCACCTTTCACGGCCCGGACGGTCTTTCGCGACTTCCCATATCTCATCAACCATCATTAGCGATTGTCACAAGGAGTGGACGAAATACAGACGTCCCTCAGCCTAACACCTCCACACCTAACACAAATGACATTATTGCCAACCCACTAATTTCTCATGATGATGACCCTGATGACCTACCACCTGAATCATCAGATCCTGCAACAGACTGGACACCGGTCTATTGGAATCACCTTGAAATGATCGATCAGCAAGCACGTGATCCGCTGACGGGTCCTATTGTCAGATCTCTCAAGGGTATAACTAATCCACAAACTGCCGCGGATAAGGGAGACACGCCCATATCTCGCGCTACTCTTGACAAGTATTTCTTGGATGAAAATGGAATTTTAAGAATAAAACGGCCTTTCAATCCTATCGTCGTGCCGGCCGCCGTACGACCATACATCATGGCCCTTTGCCATGACTCTCCGCTAAAAGGTCATTTTGCAGCGGAACAGACTTATCAAGTCACTAGTCGACAGTTCTACTGGCGCGCCATGAAACTGGACATCCAAACTCATGTTCTTAATTGTATAACTTGTAATCAATTTCAGCGTGGTTCTTCCCGCTCCGTGCCCATGGCTAAAGGCTTAATTTCCACAGGCTTCATGGAACTAGCCGCCATGGATATCGTCGGTCCACTGAAACCAGATTCACGTGGACATATGTACATATTCACATTTATAGACCATTGGAGTAGACTTCTCGTCGCTGTGCCGCTGAAGACCATCACAGGTGAAGCCGTTGCCAAAGCACTCATTGCTCATGTCTTCGCCAAATTTGGAATTCCCCGCCGTCTCTTGTCAGACAACGGAGCTCAGCTCGTCGCAGGTGTCCTTGGTGCCTTAGTTGCTCAGCTTGGCATCAAACAGCTACGTACCATGGTCTATACGCCCTCCCACAACGCTATTTGTGAGCGTACCCACAAGGACTTAATCAGAGTCCTTGCCACCCTTGTAAATACCTCCCAATCCAATTGGGGCGACCAATTGTTCCTCGCCACCTTTTGTATGAATTCACATATAAATAAATCAACCGGCGAAACCCCATTCTTCCTTAGCACCCTTCGGGATGCACATTTTCCCACTGCTGACATGTTTTTAGAACAGGAACCTTTCCGTGATACCACTCGTCATGATTTTGTATCTGACCTGTATACTGAAATGAGGACCTTGTATCGAAAAATCATTGACAGGCAGGAAGCCGCCGCAGCAGCTCGCTGCGCCACCTTCAACAGGAAAGCTATGGCTAAGCCCGTACGAGCAGGCATGAAATGCTTCCTCAAGGTATTTGCACCCCCTAGACATTTAAGTAAAAAACTGTATAAAAAGTTTGACGGCCCATACAGGATTTTGAAGGTCATCGGTTCCAGCGCCGTGGAAATACAAAAGATATTTCCCGTTGATCTCAAAGACGCCGCAGTAAAGCGGGCGCACAAAAACCAGATCAAGCTAGCGCCGGACACACTGCTAGCCAACGGCGACATTCCTCCATCCATATACCCGCAATGGGCTCAACAGGAGGAGGATGTGGACGATCCGCCACCAGGATCCGACATTGTAAATTAATCCCTATTGTAAGGTAAAATTATTTATTTAAGTGTAATTATCTGTTACAGATTTTCCAACCTACCTCATCCTTCTGTGCCTGCTAGGGCTCGGCGAGGCCCTGCGAAAAGGCGGGCCAATCGTCAATGCCCACACCCCGGCCACATCTGCAACTCAACCCACCCTGGAATTAGGCGACAAACTGGACGCCGGCGCTATCTTTGTCCAAGAGCAAGTGTTCCACCTGTCACTCGCGGAATGGGATGTAATGATCAAATTGCCAAAGGTTAAGGTGTTCGAGTCGCATTTGAAAGTTTTGAAAAACGAAGCTGCCAAGGCCTTCAAAGACATGCAATCAAAGGCCACTAAAGCGGAACTGAAAAACCTTCTTGATATCATTTCTGTGACAGAACGAGAAATGAAAAACTTTGAAACCGCTGCAAAACGTCAGAGACGTCAGACGACACCTTATCAGCCTTGTAGTGCCAATTCCCCGTCTGACAGGTGCGCACAAACAGCAATTTTCCTCCCAGTCTATCAACCCCCTCAGCGAAACAAGGAATCACTTTATGCAATCCGCTGGCTTTCTACATACTACCGCAAAAAGGAAATTCAGTTGGCTAGTGAACTCTTGCAAAACGGTGTCTACCGACCGGCAGACATTTTTCCCAAACGTTGGAATGACCTGCTACAGGCGTATTTCTATAGAAAGGACGCGCAGTCCACTCCCTCGCCTACTAGCACATTTGTAGATAAAACATTAGTTAACCCACTTCTAAGAAAGCCAGCTGATCTTTTGAAGTCGCCTCCACTCACCACTACAACACTTAACCCCATTCAGCAGTCTTTGCTGCCGCCTACAACAACTATTCGACCTCTCTTGACACCCAGGGTCAACACAGACACAAAGCAACCGACTCGGCAGCATTCTCAACGGCCATATGAACTCCCATCCGTACTCGATGTGGTTCCCACACAGGATCCCAGCGAAACGGACACGTATCGCGACCCCTTTGCTTATGACAGACTCATCCGCAGTGTCCTCAACGTCGAAATTGGTAGAAACATGGCAGATGACAACGATATTTCGCTAAATGACACTGACATTGAGGAGACACGCACTTCTGGTAGAAAATTATCACGTTTTGCCTACGCCGGTTTTGAATGGTACATCTCAAAAGGTAAATCATATTTGTGGATGAATGGCACGTGCTACGGCCTCCCCAGCACGGCCCTAGCCAGTATCATGTGCCCCCGTACGTTCCGCACCTTTTACGCAGCCACCATTAAAAATAACTTCAAACATGTAACACAACCGGACATTCCGCGCAACAACCGAAAATCATTACAACACCTCAACACAGAACACCAACGGGTTAAACGAGGCGTCCATTGCAATGGTAGAACACTTCCGTTATCACCGTTGCCACAATACATCCAAGACCGATTCGCGGACGAAGACAAAGACACCAGTCTGACCTGGTTCGCGATGTACCAGAACTGGTTACGAACAGGTCTTATCGAAATACAATTATGCCAAGAACTGAACGAAACCAACACAAAACTGCTTAACCTGGCCGCCAATACTCACAACGAAGTACATGGACTCGAGACCTTACTGAAGGACCTTATGAACCTTGAAGCAGATGACGGTTTACGCAAGCGTAAGGACCTCCGCACTTTAATCCAAAATTCTTTTCAGGAAAGAACTGCACGCCTTAGGCGCTCTGTATCAAATAGTAATTATAGTACTTATGTTTACGATGTATCAAATGTTAGACACTCGCGCCCTAAGCGCGCAGTGTTAGATTTTCTAGGTAATATCGCCAATGACATTATTGGTGTCATGTCGGCTCGCGACCGAGCCGCGCTTAACACCAAAATGGAGGCGCTGACAAACCAAACAAATGTGCTCACTCGTTTAGAAACAGAGCAGGCCTCCATGCTAAATTTAACATTAACGGCGCTTCAGCAACACGAGACCGTGTTGGAAAACTTGATAGCTTTAAACAAGATTAATATGACGGCACATGTTGCTAACGTCGCTGAATTTGCATCTATTTTAAGGAACATGCAAGCAATTGTAACCTTAATACGAACGGAAGTCAACGCGTTTGTAGGCGCTTACACGTTGGCAAAGGAAGGTAAATTGAGTCCCAATTTTGTAGAGCCCAGCAACCTTTTAAAAATTTTAAATTCCTTGTCAGATCATGTTCCGGCAGGCCTTTCATTACCTATTCCGGCCCACATAGAAACCATCCACTACTTTTATAATACTATTAAGGTTTTTCCATCAATAAGTAACGAGTCATTCATCATGCACATGCACATTCCATTGGTGCATGATAACCGCAAGTTTACTTTATTCAAGGCAATCCCATGGCCATTTAAACCTAATAGCACGAGCGATATGTTCAGCTATTTTCAGCCGGAGAAGGAGTACATCGCCTTGCATTCGGACTCCACAATGCATCTCCTGCTGGACAGCGCAGCCCGTCAAAAGTGCGCCAATGCTGACGAAATAGGCATCTGTCACCCGTTGACGGAAACCTATACCAATGCCTTTACCTGCTCGTACGCCCTGCTCATGTCCAACTCCGAGGAGGTCCAAAAACATTGTACCACCATGTGGACGCTGCGTCCCCGAGACCGCTTCGTCGGGCTCCGGCACGGCATGGATTGGGTGTTTAGCCTGACCCAGCCGAGCAAAGTCCGCGTTGTCGACGCCGCCGGACGACCGTTCACAACCAGGCCGCTCACTGAGCTCCCTAGAACGGGCGTTCTCCACCTGCCACCTGGGGCCTCAGCCGTAGTCAACCAGGCCACTCTCTACGCTGGTGCCCTGTACTCCAGCATGGCCGACGACGCCGACACGGTTGTCATTCCAGACATCTCGCTCCAGGCGTTGCAGCATCTTTTGGACCCCATCGTGATGACGCCAGACGCCCAGAACATCCTCAAGGAAGCTCTGCGCGAGTCTAACAACAGTCTTCAACTAGCAGGTGTGTCCATGGCCAAAATCAATACGCTCGCTCGGGAGGCTGAAACAACAGCCGCTAAAATGAATAAAGTAATGCATACGCCGTTCAGTATATCCGTTACAGATATCATCATGGTTATAGTTATATTTGTATTAATCATCATAGCATATTTTTATCTTAGGAATAAATTTGGATGGCTTACTATGTTCTGCCCTAAAAAAGAAAAACAGACTCCGAAAAGTGCCCCGGCTACAGAGCGAGTAGTTCGTAGACCAGCCGTCAGGGCAATAACGTATGCTGACGAGGATTTTGAAATGATCCCTGTATAAATATATTCTAGCCCTTCCATGTTCACATACGCAAATTTTCGTGTTTCCGGGTGCGTCGTTTCTGTTCTTCCTCTTCTTACTGTTCCGGGTGCGAGTTCGATGGACCAGCGGATACGGAACGCAGTTGCCTCAGGACGACCAAACAAAGCTAAAAATCACGTCGCCCTGGCGTTGCCCGGACCTACCGCTGCCCATGGACGAGTACTTGGCCAACTCTTTCCTATCGAGGCTAAAATTCCAAGTCATTCTATGATTGGACCTCACCCTTCTCTTCATGTCCACGACGCATCGTCCCACCGGACATGACAACTTTGAATATCGTGAGCACCACCGTGAAGTGATATAGACTTTCTAACGAAACCTGCATTTCGCGTTGATAGGTACTTTATTGCCTTCGCACCGTTGTGCTTGCGCTCGGTGAGGAATAAAGCCCGTTTCCGTTACTTTTTTGTACAAAATGTATATATGTAAATAGTTTAGCTTATTTGCTTGCACATCCGTTCCTTAAAAGATGTAACTATTGTATTAACCTAATCAACATTTTAAAAATCTAATTTTGACTCATATAACCTAACTTTTGTAAAACTTCCTCTTAGACGTCATTAATTATGTGTCATGTGACACAGATCATGTAATTTTTTAATTTTTAAACTATTTAGCAACATTTATGATGTAATTTATCAAGAATCACAACAAACTTGTGTTCATACTTATTATCTAACAAACATTCATTTCATTGCTTGTGTGTCAACTAAACGTATTCATTTTGACTTTTTCGTTTCAAATATTGTGTGTGTTTGTATTTCATATATATATTCCCATTTTATGCCATTTGCTAACTTTTCTTTGCTGTTCATTATAATTCATTCACAATGTCAAATATTTCTTAACTTTCCATTGCATGCATTTACTAATCCTTTTTCTCTTATTGTATTCCCATACAGGTTCATTTAATATTGTATTCATCCATTATTTAATTTGTCTAACTGGCTTTGAAAAGCATTTACTCTCACTATACGACCAAATTACTTTCACCTATTATCCATGTTTACCATTTTCTATTACTAACATTGTTATTTTTGCATTATTCTCAATTTTTCATATTAACTTTTGCATTTGTGTCATTTTCTATTTTCCATTTAAATTTTCAACTTTTAATATCTTTGTGTGTGTTTTTACATTTATTTCAATTTTCGTGTTTTATGATGTTTATATATCAATCGCATTGCGAATTTTCTATTTTATTCTCATCAAAATGCATTTTTCAATTTCTCTTGTGTGTTTTATATATTGCGTGTTTTCTATATTTTATAAGGCATATTCACATATAACAATGTCAATTCATTTTCAAACAGTCATTTATTAATTCTTTTCATGAGCTTACAAATTGTGTTCCTTCTTAATTACTAACAATTGATAGTTTATTTAAACTGAACTAGTCCATCTTCCTAACCGTACATTTGAGACTGATTTTTATATACCTCATATTGCCATTTATTTTAATACATCGTGTTTTCTCTTGACTTTTTATAATAATAGTAATACGTTTCTACATACATACGACTGAATATTTCACTATGAGACTGAACTATGTATGTTTAAATCGTGTATTTGTAGTTTTATATGAACTTTTATGTATCCTCAGAGTCTCGGCCCGTCCATGCTCATAAATTTTGTAATCAGGGAAGCACCATTATTATTGTATAACGCCCCCGTTTTATAGGGAGGGGGGGGGTGATGTGAGACCCCTCTGCGAGGCTAGCTCACAGTAGCGCGCCGATCAATACTGCAGCCGATGCAGCGACGCGATCCTTCCCTCTGGTGCTCATCCCTTATTGGTAGATGCAACCCCTGAGGTTAGGGGTGGGAGAACCGACGCCACGCCGGCGTCGGGCTAGGAAGGCCGCGGAGGCCAAGCGTCAGTATCAGTCCCCGCCAGCCAGCCGTAGTGTCCAGACGTGTTCTTCACGAGCGGACGTGCCTGACTCTGAGGACCTTGAACATGGGTGAAGTATAGTGACTTTGTGTGTATCTGGAGTTATCATTCCTTCACATCGAGATTTCCTGCGCCTCCTCCAACGAGTAAGGGGTACTCCGAGCATGGGTACCGGAGAGCTTTTTAACACCTTGTAGTTCTCCAAACACCGAGACCCCAAAACCTTACACCTGCCCTGCCCTGCCCTGCCCTGCCCTGCCCTGCCCTGCCCTGCCCTGCCCTGCCCTGCCCTGCCCTGCCCTGCCCTGCCCTGCCCTGCCCTGCCCTGCCCTGCCCTGCCCTGCCCTGCCCTGCCCTGCCCTGCCCTGCCCTGCCCTGCCCTGCCCTGCCCTGCCCTGCCCTGCCCTGCCCTGCCCTGCCCTGCCCTGCCCTGCCCTGCCCTGCCCTGCCCTGCCCTGCCCTGCCCTGCCCTGCCCTGCCCTGCCCTGCCCTGCCCTGCCCTGCCCTGCCCTGCCCTGCCCTGCCCTGCCCTGCCCTGCCCTGCCCTGCCCTGCCCTGCCCTGCCCTGCCCTGCCCTGCCCTGCCCTGCCCTGCCCTGCCCTGCCCTGCCCTGCCCTGCCCTGCCCTGCCCTGCCGTGCCGTGCCCTGCCCTGCCCTGCCCTGCCCTGCCCTGCCCTGCGCCGCCCCCGTTGTGGAGGGAGAGGTCGTCAATCCGACCTGACTGCCCTCTTCTTCCCCGTGGCCCCGCCCCGCCCCGGCCGCGTCTGTGAAGGGAGGTGAGGTGTGGTGGGGCGGGGCGGGGCGGGGCGGGCAGGGCCAGGGCGTTCTGAGGATGATCCCGCTCACCCACGCGGTCCGGCCCGGCGGCCTCCGTGCCTGTCGACGACTTTCACATCTTTTCCTCGTCCTGTTTGGCTAAATCAGGAAATGACGGGCGCGAAAATGACATCCATCACGGCTGTCCGGCCCGAGCGCAGCGCCGCGGGAAACTGAAACGTCATGTGGTGTCATGTGATGCAATTGCACTATGAGCCAAAATGTGGAGAAAAAAATCCATCGTGTGATAAAAAGCCCTGCGTGATTCCCAGGATTTATTGTTTGCTCGTGAGTGATTAAATTTCAAAAGTGGAAGCAACTCTGATTTTTTGTTAATTTTAGTAATTTGTTGCGAATTTTTGCTTATTTTTTTTTTGGTAGAATTCTGTACATTGTGATTTTTTGATAAATTTTTCAAAGTTTTTAATTTTTTTGAAAGTTTTTGACTTTTTTCCTGAATTTTTCTGGAGGTGTACAACAATTTCAGAGTTGTTTCCCCCTCGTTAAATTTTAAGCGCGTAGCCCGCTAGAAAATACGACGATTCCAGTTTTATTATCGCAAAAGGTATAGCGATGACTCCGAAGTGATGTAACATAACAAAGACTTTGAGTGACGGTGTGCTGTGCCCGGCCCGGGGGCTATTGGCGTTTTCCCCGCGCGCTGCGCTAGCCGATGACGAGCGAGCCGAGAGCGAGAGCCGAGCGGCGCGGAGCGGCGAGCGTCAGCTGTGATACTGTGCCGCAGGGCAGGCGAGCTGCCGGGCTGCCTATCCGCACGGGGCCTAGCGAGGAGCTAGGTAAGGTCTACGCACCGCACACATCTGCGGCTGCGGCGCCGCATCTCACTCACGCCGACTTTTCTCTTTCTTCTCCCTCCAGGTTTCGCGCGGGAGAGACTTCGACGCAAGACCACCGCCATCCCGCGCCGAGACACTGAACCGTGTGGGACTTTGGCCAAACCAGGGGGGAGTCACTCCGAAAAATCATTTAAATTAAAAAAAAAATCAAATCAAGAAGAAAAATTCGAAAAATCAGGAACAAATAAATAAATAAAAATGAAATAAAAATGAAAACAGACAGAAGTAGGGGGAAAAGATCAAAACTTATCAAAAATGGACAGAAATTTTCGTAGAAAAATCAAAAGAAGAATCAAAATAACAGAGTGAAAAGTCATAATTGTTTACATTTTGTTTGAGTGATTCAACCCTATAGGGCCAACCCAGCGGGTCTGTCCCGCGCGTACGCGGACCGCCGCGGCCGTCACCGCGAACCTCTACCAACCCAGCAAGCACAGCCGTCCTGAGGATCGCTCTCGTGCCTCCCGTCCCTGTCGCACTCGTGGGGCCCTGGTGCGATCCCCAGCATAGGGCACCGCCGTAAGTGCGACAGGGATGGAGGTGCGAGAGAGAGCGCCAAGGCGCGGCCCGTGATGGGGCCGGCAAAGTACTCAGGTCGGCAGCGGCGCGAGGCAGAGCGGGCAGAGCTGTGCGGCGCCAAAATGTCACGTTAGAAACGAAGCCCTCATTTTTATCTCGACGACAGGCGGTCACCGCGGGGCCGCGAGGCTGGGCTGGCGCGCAGGGTCGCGGCCTCAGTGGGCAGCGGACTGATTCCGAGGATCGCCCTTGCGTTACCGTCCTTTTCACACACTCATGAGATGAGGCACAGCCATATATGCTCAACATGGGGCACCGCCATGGATGCGACAAGGACGGAGGTATAACGAGAGCGATCGTCTGAATCCGTCGGCTGCAGAGCCTGATACGCGACGGTCCAGGCCAACTGGTGGTGAGTGAGAGAATGACTCTGCAGTGCGCCGAGTACACGCTGCACGGCTGTGCGCTCCGCTGTACCTCAGGTAAGAATACCGGTGACGCCAGGCCGCGCCGCGCCGCGCCGGCAGCCATGTGATGCCAGACCACGGCGCCCCCCCTGCACGATGATTCCGCACAGTAGTTTCGTCTCTCTCTGTCCTCGTCGCACTCACGGGGGAACGCGGCCATCAGGACCAAGAGAGAGAGGGCACTACTAAACTCTGTTCGGAATCACCATTGCCGCCCCTGCGCCGCGCGGACACGTTATTAGAGTGACACGGCAGGGCGGAGCAGGGGTCTGGGAGGTTATCTCGCAATACTGTACGGCACCACCGCACCGCATTCGTGAACGTGACAAACTCGAGCTGCTGAGGCAGGCGGGTGGTTCGGGGGCGCTGCTGCTGCAGTGTCGGTACCGCGGGGCGGGGCGGGGCGGGGTGGGGCGGGGCCGGCGGGTGCGGGCGCCCACCACGCACTAACACAAGCCGCGACTTTAAATAGACCGGTGCTGAAGTACGGCCGACGGGACTGGCCGGGGCGGGTGCGGTCCGGTCTGGTCCGGCCCCTGGTCGCGCGGGGCGGAGGGAAGGGGAGGGGATCTAATGAGACCTGCTCTCGCGTAGGGATCCTCGCGCCCCGGGCCCCGGGGCCCGGCAAGCACTGGCAAGGCCAGGACCGGATCAGTCGGCGCTGCTGCTTCTTGTTCGGAGGGATCGCAGGAGGAGGGCGTGGAGGCTGCTGTTGCTGACGGCATCGTGCAGCGCTAGGAAGGGGAGGCCCCCGAGGAGTCCCTCACTATAAATTCAAGCGATTACACCGAATTTTTTTTCCAGGTTTCGTAATTTTTCTTGATTTTGTTTTCTCTCATTTTTTCCTTGATTTTTTCCGTTTCTTTCTGGTATTTTACTGATTTTGCTTTAGGGTGTACTTTGATTTTGATATTTTTTTCTTTCTTCTTTCTTCTTCTTTTTTTTTCGAAGAGAAGGACCCGTCGGCGGCCCCTCGCGAACAGAGCCGCCGGCGCCGGCGCCAATCCATGCCGAGCCATGCCCGGCCACGCTCCGCCCGGGATGGAGCTGGCAAGGACCTCCACAAGGCCGAGCCTAGCCCCGGGGCATTGGCACTCGCAAGAGGGGCCGCGCGGGGCTGAGGCGCTTGTGCGAGGCGAGGCGGTCCATAGCAAGTCCGGCCCGCCGGTGGTATCGACCGCACACGCCTTGTCCCTGCCGACCTCGCGCCTCCTCATCCTCGACATGCAGCAGAGGGGCGCGACGCGAAGGACCGGAGCGCCGCGCCGTCCACCGGTACCGGCGAGCCGCGTGCTTCTCCTCCTCGCCACACCAGAGCGCCAACAATTATTATCTTGATGAATTTTTAGCGAGTGTCTTTCTCCTCCGCTTCAAGGCCCCCCGGGGCCCGGGGGGTCCCCATCTTGCGCGCGCGACGCGGTGACTTTGGGACGACAGCGCGGGCGCCTCCGTCACCGGGACGGGCCAGGCACCACCGGCGCCGGCGCGACCGCCACGCAGCCACGCCCCCCGAACAAACACATTGGAAGCGCGCCGGGCCGGGCCTGGCCGGGCCGCCTCGTCGTCGCGACGCTACCTGTGTACTGCTGCTGCCGCCTGCCTCCCCGCGCGCCACGCCGCGCCACGCCGCGCCACGCCGCGCCACGCCGCGCCACGGCCGGCCGGCGGCAGGTGAGTATGGAAAGTGAACTAGCGCCCCTCCCCCCTCCCCTCCCCTCCGCGCACGTGGTCGCGCGCGCACTCTGCTGCCGGCCGGCCGGCGCCACGCTGGTGACGCAAGGCCCAGCCTTGCTGCTGGCCCAGCACCGCCGGGCGCAGTGCTCATCAGCTCCGTCAAGTAGACGCTCGTCGTACTCACCGGGATGCACTCGCAGCGGATGCAGTACATGACGCCGAAGGGCGGGCCGAGGTCGGCGAACCACGTGGAGCCCAGCTCCCGCGTCTGCTTGCCAAACACGCATTCTGCAACAGGCCGGAAACCACACATTGGGGTTAGCACTTACATGTGTTCAGTAGATATTCTTTCCCCTACTCTCTCTTTCGGTTTTTCTTTTCTTTATCTTTCTTTCTGCGAGTAGGTGTTTTCCGGTCGGTCCGCGGATAAGCGACTCCTAAGGATCAGTCAGTGCTCTCCCCCCCCACCACCACCACCACCACTCCCCTCTCTCTTTCCGTCATCACGCTCCTCACGACGATACCAAACATTAAAGCACGAGAAAGAGACAAAGGAGGCCTGGGCGTAACCAGTGACGCCCCGTCGCGGCCCCACCAGTCTCTCTCTCTCTCTCTCTCTCTCTCTGCTCTCTCTCTCTCCCTCTCTCTCTCTCGTCTCACCTCCGGCGTCGCCTGGTGGGCAATGGTGGAGTGGGCAATCGCCTGTTAGGCTGCCGGAGCGGGGCGGGCAGGCGGATGCCCTGGTCTCCGAGAGGGAGCGCCTGAACGCCTCAAGTAGTGCTGCGGCACCAGGCGTCGATGGGCGGGGCGGCGGGGCGGCGGGGCGGCGGGGCGGGGCGGCGGGGCGGCGGGGCGGGGCGGCGGGGCGGGGCGCGTGTTCCGGTCTGAATACATCACCATTCCAGTCGCCCCGGCCCCGGCCCGCCCGCTGTCCGTAATTTGTTCCCTCGCGAGGTACTTATGAGAATTGTATATGGCATGGCGGCGGGGCGGAGCTGGATTCGTCCTGAGATGTGATTCCTATGCGAGTTATGCGCCGGCCCCGTTTGCCAAGTAGACGCAAAGAGGCGGACGCCGTCGTCACCCTGCCGACTTATTCCGAAAAGCGCTCTCCTCGCTCTGTCTCTCTCGCCCCTACACGGTGAAGCCCATGAGTGCGAGAGAGAGAGAGAGAGAGAGAGAGAGAGAGAGAGAGAGAGAGAGAGAGAGAGAGAGAGAGAGAGAGACGAGGAAAGCGCACTTCGGAATAAGTCTGCTGGGCGCGGGGGCCCCGGAGCGGCGCGGGGCCGCGAGGAGTAACCCCGCGGGGGCCTCGCCGCGGCGCGGCGTTGGTGGGCCCTGCTGCCCGCGCCTTGTCTTGTCTTGTTTCACAGACTGTAAAGCGAATTTAAATGGACTGATTTCGAGGCTCCACGGCGCTTGTGTGCCCACGCCCCACCCGGCCCCGACTGGCTCTGCCCAGGAAACACAATTCCAAGCAGGCGGGGCGGCGCGCGGGGCTGCGAGGAGGGACTAACAAGACCTCGCGTCCAGTGAATAGGAATTGTGTGAGTGAACGTGAGCGCGGGCGCACGTATGCGAGTGTGACGGAGAGGGACTATGTATGGTGTCTTCGTTACTCCCGTCCAAAGTCAGGCATGCAAATTTCAAGAACTGTCAATCTCGTGCGTGTCCCCGCCGCGCCGCGCCGCGCCTCGCCGGCCCCGCCTCGCGCGAGCAGCAGCTGAGATAGGTTTCTCTGCCCTGCCCCTGCCCTGCCCTGCCCTGCCCTGCCCTGCCCTGCCCTGCCCTGCCCTTACCCTGCCCCTGCCCTGCCCTGTCCTGTCCTGCCCTGCCCTGCCCTGCCCTGCCCTGCCCTGCCCTGCCCTGCCCTGCCCTGCCCTGCCCTGCCCTGCCCTGCCCTGCTCTGCCCTGCCCTGCCCTACCCTATCCTGCCCTGCCCCGTGGTGCCTCGCCCAGCACCAGAGTTTTCCATTCATGGTATCACATCAGAACCTCGCGGGCCTTGCTGAGCTGATACTCGCCGGGCCACGCCGGTTGAGAGCAAAAGTGCTGAAGAACAAAGTCTTATTTTTTTGTCACTCTCGAGGCGAGTACGGGCGCTACTTGAGCAAAGCCCGCTTTGAATAACCCCCAGATTAATTTGCACATATTTTAAAAAGTAGAGGGAAGATGAATAAAACTCAAGTGGGCTTTCTGATGCTGCCCCGGGACGTCGCTCATGTGGGCGCGTACGATTTTTTTTAAAGCATCTTTTATTCCAAACAGAAAATATAAATATGATGTTTGTGGGCCGACGGCGACAGCAGACCCAAGCCGAACGTGCTCGTGCGGTTGTGAGTACGCGGGCGACGGTTTGGCAGAGAGAAAAATGCCACAACGTGAAACTATTCGAGACTTTGGAGCGGAGCGGAGCGTCGTCGCGAACAGCAAACTGCGTCGCAGAGCGTCTCGTCGCGAGGCGTCGCGGAGCGTCGTGTCGCTCCGCCTGAGCCTAAGCGCCGCGGCGCACCGAGCCGCCGCCGCTGTCGCCTCGACTGCGCGCTCAGCGCCCATCCCAAAATATCCATAATGGACTGCCTCTGCTCTGCCGGGCTGGGGACGCTCTGGCCGTGCGGACAGGGCGGGGCGGGGCGGGGTCGGGCGGGCGGCTCGGCGACCCCCGCGGGCAACGGGGTGAACGCGGGGCGCACCAAGAGCGCACCTGAGGTTCGGGTGCCCGTCCTGCCACCCCGCCCCGCCCCGCCCCGCCCCGCCCCGCCCCGCCCCGGCCGTCGCCGCTGCAGCGACATGGAGTTGCTTGGGTTGGCGACACGGTGCGGCGGCCCCCTGTGTCCTGTGTCTCATCCTCACCCCGTCCCGGCTCCTGCCACCCCTCGGGCGCTGCATTATCGGTCACTCACTCAGTACCGGCCCCACCCGCCCCCTCGCCAGCCTTAGCCAGAAGGGAGCAGGCGGGTGGAAAAGGGGGGGAGGGGGAGGGTAGCGAAAGTGTAACACACAGTGTGCGCGGGGAGATCGAGACACGAATGGGAGGGGGAGAGATTGAGGGGGGATGTCTCGTCAGGAGAGAGGAGGGGCGGGGTGCACCAGACTGAGGCAGGGGGGGGGGGGGCAAGGGGGAGAGAGGGACTAGCGATCGCCAAGCTGGTCTCGTAATAATAAACCTTGGCTCTCGTTCAATGGCGCTAGCACGCTAGCCGAGCCGAGCCGGGCGGCCTGGGCTGGGCCGGCCCGGCTAGCAAAGCTTCAACTTGGGTTGCTACCTTCCTTACCTTGCCCTGTGCCGAACCTGGTTCAACGGTTCAGTTGTCTAACCTCCACCACCACCGCAGCCGCGGGTGTCAACCTTCTGCTGCGCCGCCAAACGCCACTCCACTAGAGGGGCCCAAGCCAAAGCTCGCCCTAGCCCAGCCGGCCCGCGAACTTCAGCCGGACAGCTAGGTTGGGGCGGGCCGGGCACCAGGTGCCCAAGCCCAAGGCCCCAGGTGCCTAGCCTAGCAGCCGGCAGGACGCGACGCTGCGCTGAGCGGACACAGCCGATCTGGAATTGGTTCGTCCTTGGGAACGGCGCGGCGGGGCGGAGCGGGGCGGAGCGGGGCGGGGCGGCCACGCCAAGACGGGACCGTCAGGACCGCGCCCACTAAGTGCTTCTCTCTACTTTACGAAAAGAGACAGGTGGCGGGGAGAGGAGGGGGCGGGCGGGGCGTGGGGAATTAGCCATAGAAACCGGCAACGCGGCCGTTCGGTTTGCCAACGTGAATTGGATAGAGATTGGGCGTGGCAGCACGCGTGCGTGTGTGTGTGTGTGTGTGTGTGTGTGTGTGTGTGCCCGCGCACTTGGGATGTACATCTCCATCAGGGGCGGCCTCGTGTACGAATATACACGAATTCATTCCCCCGCGTCTCGGCTCCATACTTCAATGAATACGGAACAGTGCGCTCTTTCGCGCCGGGTCGCGGGAGTCGGACGTGGCTGGCTATCGGGAATGCTTTGTAGTGCGTCAGTAGACTGATTCGCCACAGCGCTAATGGGGGGGGGGGCATGAGTGCGACAAGGACGGAGCTATACAGAAGGAATAGTGCAACGATGTGCGGAATCAGTCGGCAGGCACGTTATGGGGCGATCGCCCCCACCGCCCGGAGTAACACCGCCTGAAAGGTAGACAATTGTGCTACAAAACCCTTGTATGTAGGCAACCCCAGAGCACCGCCCCCCTATCCACAAGACCTTATAACGCGCGAGTAGTGCGTGGCGCCCGCAACGCGCGTCTGACGAGCAGGCGGCTCTGCTCGGCTCGGCCGCTGACGGCCACGGCCTCCCCGCCCAGCTCCGGCTGGTGCTGGTGGCTCACGACCGCAGTTACGTAACTAATCCTATAACACGGTCGCGACGACGACGCGCATGGAAATCGAATGGGAGTGGGGTGTCCGGCCGCCTCCGGGGGTGAGTCCAGCCCCCTTCCCTAGCCCACCGCGGGCCTCCAGCCCTAGAGGAGCAGCGCCCGGCGCCCGCCCTGCCTGCAGGCTGATCCCGAACAGCGCTCATCAGCAGTGTTCTCTCTCTCTTGCTCGCTTATCGCCATGGCCCATGGGAGTGATAAGGACAGAGAGATGACACCACTGTGCGGAATCACCCTGGATGATACCTCTGTGCTCCGTAACCCCTGTAGGGCACGTCGCGGTCGACTGCTTTACCCCGGGCCCGCCGGGCGGGCTAGCCGCCCTCGGCGGTCGGTTGGCAACAGTGATTGGTGCGTCAGAGGGTGGGCCAGCGCGGGGCGGGGCGGGGCGGGGCGGGGTGGGGTCTGAGGGGAGGGGGGGCGGGTCTGTCCCTGCCACACATATTGCCATCGAGATCACCCTAGAAGTGGCACCACCCCTCCACTCTCCTTCACTTTCTCACTTTCTCACTCTCTCTCTCACCCTCGCGAACAGGGGTGGAGCGGGGTGGGGCGGGGCAGAGCGGGGGGCTATATCAATATTTACCGCGCCGGACTACGAGGACCAGCCATGCCGAGCAGTGCCAAAAACATCAAGGGGACTGTTTTCCCAGACATCATGAGAGTCGTTTGAGAAATATAGTTGCCGGCCACACACACACGCACGAACACACACACACACACACACACACACACACACAAGCGCGCGCGTACACGTCTGATCTCCACTGCTGTATGATTGAACTGGCAAAGTGCAGAGAACGCCAAGTCAACTGGGTTATCTAAATACTCAGGCAGGAGAGAAAGAGAGAAAGAGAGAGAGAGAGAGAGAGAGAGAGAGAGAGAGAGAGAGAGAGAGAGAGAGAGAGAGAGAGAGAGAGAGAGAGAGAGAGAGAGAGAGATGGTGGGGGGAGGGTGGGGGGTTGGTGTCAGATGCGCGCCCTGCCTGATGTACGACCAGTGATGAATCGTGAGAAAAATCGCAGAAATCCCGTGCGGTTGGGCGGCGAGCGAAACCCGGCCCCGCGACCCGGCCCGCCCTGCACCGCCCCGCCGAGCGGCCAGGCCAGCGGCGGCGGCGTGGGGCGTTCTCCCCCCCCCCCCCCGCCTCCCGCCCGCTCCATCTCGCGTGCTGGCTGGTGCTGCTGGCCGCCGCTGTGGCCCGGCAGAGGGCCCGCGTCCCCGTGGGGCCTCTGGGTGAAAAATTATATTGCTGATGCTACCGGGACCAGCGAGCGCCGTGCGCCGTGCCGGTCCTGACCCCGCAGTGCGTGCGGCTGATGGTGCGTGTGCGTTACCACCCAGCACGCTGCCAGCACGCTGCCGCGAGCCGAGCCGTGTGAACACGACCAGCGGGAGGGACAGCTCTGGACGACGTGGAGAACAAGGAACAAGGTGGTGGGCCCCGCGCGACCGCCCCGCAGTCGTCGCGGCCTTTCGCTCCGCGCGCGGGATGGGCGCGGGTATTCCTCGCTTCCAAGACCGCGAGTTCCCCCGCCCCCGCCCCGCCCTACCCCGCCCGGCCCGGCCCCACCCGCCACAGGTGGCGAGGCGAGCTGCTGGGCATCTCGAGCAGTGTGTAGCGCACCGCGTGAGACAAGGCTGCGCCCCGCCCCGCCCCGCCCTGCCCCGCAGATCAGGAGGTTATGTAAAAAGCCGCAGAGGCAGTCTGCTGTTCCAGCCCGCGAGGCATTGGCACTACGTGCCTAGAGTCTAGTGCCGAGCCGAGCTGAGCTGAGCCGAGCCGAGCTGAGCTGAGCCGAGCCGAGCCGAGCCCGGCCCAGCACGCGACCACGCACACGCACGCACCAGTTTTCACACGACTGCCCAACCGCAGGCTGCTTGGCGGATTTAGGGAAGATTGGGCGCAGCAGCCGTACCGCTCCGGAGTCCCCGCGGTGGAGTGCATTGCGCGCGGTGGAGTGGCGGGGGCGGGGCGCGCCCGAGGGGTCCTTCACTCACAAAAATTAGAGTACAACCTACAAGAAAATCAATATAAATAAATCAGGAAAACCAGAACATAATGCATAAAAAAAATTTAGGAAACAAAATCAAGAAAAAATCAGCAAAAGTTAAGGAAAATATTAAAAGAAAACTGGAAAAATTAGAAAAATCGGCGTACGCTTGAATTTAGTGCGGGACCCCTCGGGCGTGCCTTCCTGGCGGAGCAGGCTGCACCCGCGCTGCGCTGGCATCACTCCGCGGTCCGGTCCCGGTCGGTACGTCGGGCACCCACAAGCGATAACGCCCAGCAGGTCGTTTATCTTTCACTTCCTGGAAGGCGCCCCACCTTCTTTCGACGATCCCCCCCCCCTCCCTTTTTCACGCTTTTCCTTCCACGTCGCGGCGTGTGAGGCCCTCGTCCACGCCCTCTGCCGCCCGCCATGTCCGCGGATGCAGCCCCGCAGCGCCCCGCAGCGCCGGCCCAAGCTGGGCTGGACTCTTCTCCGTGCCAAGCGCCGGTAACCCGGGGCATGGCAACGAGGGGACCTTCACTATAAATCCGAGCATACACCAATTTTATTGTTTTGAAATGTTTTTTTGTTGTTGTTGTTGATTCTCCTTGATTTTTACTGATTTTTCTGATTTTTCTGTTGTCCCACTCCCTCCCCTCATTTTTCTTGATTTGTTCCTGTTTTTTTTTCCCTAAATTTTTCCCCTGATTTGTTCTTGATTTTCCCATGATTTTCCCCTGATTTGTTAAGATCTTCTAACTTAGAGCGTACACTGATTTTTATTTGAGTGAAGGACCCCTCCGATGGCAAGTAAGCCCACCGTCGCGCATGTCAGCCGCGCTGCCTACCCGCGGCGGCTCGGGCCTCCGTCCCGGGGCCGTGGGGCATGGTGGAGTGCGGCTGTCGACGCCGCCTGCAGTGCGTCCTCAGGGAGGGCGAGGACGGACTATGGTGGTACACTCACCAGCGTTCCGCGCGTTGTGCTTGTGGTGACCTCGGCCGGCGCCGGCCTCGTCGATCAGCGGGTTGTTGTGCCTCTCCAGGGCGCCGAGCGAGCCCGGCAGACGGCCCTGGGCGCCCTGGGGTGCCGCGGCCAGCGCCAGCAGCACCGCCCAGAGGAGCGCGCCGACCATCCTGCGGGCCAAACAGAAAGCAATCCATTAGTGAGGGGAGGGCTGGTCAGGCATGTCCGCATGTCCTTTCTCGCAGTGTTTTTCTTGGCGGCGGCGGTGGCGCGGGTACTCTCGCGGCCGGCCCCTCCAGGCCGCGGGGCAGCACGTCCGTGAGGGGGCTCAGGCCCGCGGGGGCCACAGACGAGCTGGCCCCGGCGCGACGCGGCCCGGTGGCGCCGCTCGCAACAACCGCCCTGTGCTGTGCAAGGGGCGAAATCGATACGGACCCGGGCGGGCGCCGGCAGCACGGCGCTGCGCGGGGCGCTAAGCGGCGTCCCCCGGGGTTGGGCGCTGTGACACCGGCGCGGGCGCTGCCCAGCATCCACCGCGTCAACAGAAAACAACGGGAGATGCACGTACGCGGCCGCGCTGGCATTCCGAACGTGAGTACGGCGAGCTACCGCCGCGCCGCCCCGGCCCCGCCCCGCCGCTCCCCGCCCCGGCCCGCCCAACTCCCGCCGCGCTCGTCAGGAGGGGAGTTTTATTCGCACACACTCTGTCTGCTTATTGGGCGGGATATTGAATTGGCGCTGACACCCGCCCCGCTATGCCACCACCGCCCTGACATCGGGTTTCTCTCTCTCTCTCTCTCCCCCCCCCCTTCCCCTCCCCGCCCACCCCCGGTCCGCCCCGCTCGACTGGCGGTCACTCACTTGGACGGGGCCCAAAGCAGAGGCACCGAGCCACCGCGACCCGCCATTGAGGACCGCGACAAATTTACTAGAACCGGTGATGATAGTTAATATACACTCTTCCGACGGGGAGCAGCGCGGGAGAGGCACAGGGAGGGAGAGCAGATACTCTCTGGCGCAGCCGAGCAGCCGAGCACCAGTCCAACATTCGTATTTACTGCGTCTTCGGTCTTTTCTTTTCTAAACTTAGGAAAACGACTGGGAGACAAATCTGGCGTCTAATGACTGCACATCACGCCTGCATTCCTTCAGGGGGTGGGGGGATGTCGCAATGCTTAGCAGAACGAGGTGGGGGTGGTGTCTCTTATTGCGCGAGTGTAACAGTGTTTATGTGTGAGTAGAGGCTTGACGGGGAGTAGGAGGGAGAGGGGTGGAAGAGCCCCGTCCTGGCAGGGAGTTCGCACGCACATACCTCAGTAAAACAGGGTCAACTCCCCGACGGCACACCCGAGAGTGTGCGTGTGTGTGTGAGAGAGAGTGAGAGGGAGAGAGAGAGAGAGAGAGAGATAGATAGATAGAGAGAGAGAGAGAGAGAGAGAGAGAGAGAGAGAGAGAGAGAGAGAGAGAGAGAGAGAGAGAGAGAACGGTAATGTGCGTAAAACCTTGCTCTTTTCGCATTGACTTGCACTGTTAAAAGCTTACGGTTATTTTCACTGTAAGTTACAGTGAACCCTGCAGCACTGTAGCTTCACCGTAAGTTCTGATGATCACCGTAGGAGCCAGTGAAAGTTACAGTGCTGCACCGTGGATCACCGCAATTATGAAATTCACCGTAGCTTACTGTGAATGTCACCTCCGGGTTCACTTTAGCATGCAGTGCAAATCGCTGTAAGCTTTAAAGAGTGAGGCGGGGAACAGTACCCTGGTGCAGGGCGCCGGCGCCAGGGGGCGCGGCACGTCTCCCCGAACGTGATACTCTATTGTGTACCACACATTATTCAGAGCGAGGACGGAAAGAAAACAGTCGGCTACCGGTCAAATAATTTCCGATATACGACGACAGCACACACGCTGGCTGCCGGCCGGGGGCCGGGCCGGGCCGGGCCGGGCCGGGCCGGGCCGGGCTGGCCACGCCGGACGCTCAGGAGGGAGACAATGAATGAAACGCGGCGTGGCGTGGCGGGGCGTGGCGGGGCGCGGCGGGGCGTGGCGGGGCGTGGCGGGGCGTGGCGGGGCGTGGCGGGGCGTAGCGGGGCGTGGTGGGGCGTAGCGGCGCGCGCGGGTGGTCAGGCGGGTCTGCGCAGCACCGCGCCGTGGCACCGCGAAGAAAAGGAGGGGACTTTTTGTTTTGATATGAAAATGACTCACCGCCCTGCTTAGCGCCGGCCGCGCGACCCGAGCCGGGCAAGGCGGCACGACGCCCGCTTAACCATCCCGAAAAGCAGTGCTGCCAACACCAAGAAGGCGAGGCGGCCTAAAAGATAAAAAGCGAAAAACCCAATGGAAAAATAATAAAATAAAACTGACACGTGTGTGAGAAAAGGTGCCGTGCTTGGCCGAGGCGTGGAGGCGGGGGACTGAAGCTACAACCACGCCCGACCCGGCCCGGCCCAGCCCCGACTCGCGTTGCGCGAACATGTGCCAAATTTCTGGCAACGTCGTGGTTGTGCGCGGAGTGGAGCGCGGAATCTACCGCGCGTGGTGTACCGTCACGGGCGGGAACCGATAGCTGCACGGCAGGGTGGACGGGGCGGGGCCGAGGGAACACAACTCTGACTTTTGGTTCTCGTGAATTTTTCTGGATTTTTGTGGATTACTGTGGAATTTTGGTGGATGTTCACTTGAATTTTTACGTAATTTTTGTGAATTTTCCTGAATTGTCCCGAATTTTCAAGAATTTTTCTACTTTTTTCAAGATTTTTCTGAATTCTCCTGAATAAGGAGGTGTACAAAAATTTCAGAGTTGTTTTTCCCTCGGACGGGGCGCTGCTGCATCAGCAAGAGTTGCTGGCACCAACGGCGATGATAATGCCCTCGCCTCGCCCAGGTCCTTCCCCGAAGCACGGCGCATAGGACAGGACGCAGCGGATTACAGAGGCTTGCCCTGCCCTGCTCTGCCCTGCCCCGCCCCGCCCCGCTGCAGCGCTGGCTCCGCGCTGTCTGGGGCTCACGCTGCGTCTGGCCGAGGCCCGGCCGGGGCCGGGGCCGGGGTGAGGTGAGGTAAGGTGCCCACCGGGGGCGGGGGGTGGGGGGCAGGGGCCACGGCGCTGATCCCCGGAGCGCCGCCGGAGCCACGTCGAGCGCCTCAGTTCCGCCCTCGACCTCGACCGTTCTGCGAACGCAACGGAATGAGCTGCTAGGGCTCTGGCCTGCTAGCCATGCAGAGGCCTGGACCCGAGGGAAGGGTCTGCACCATGCCGATGGGAAGAAAATGAATGCAGAAAAGACAGGTAGTTGCTGCTGCTGGTGTCGCTGGCCCTTGCGTCGACACAGAATGCTGCTCATTACACTTTCCTCGGATTCGTCTCCAGTCTCCCTCGAATGGCAGCGAAGCACCGGCGGTGGCGCCCGAAAGCGCGCGAGCCCCAAGAACGGGCGGGGCAGCGGGGCACGTGGGGATAACCCGCTCGTGAACGGGGCGTGGTCCGCACTGGCGAGGCGTGGCGGGGCAGGGCGGGGCGGGGCGGGGCGGGGCGGGGCGGGGCGGGGCGGGGTGGGGCGGGGCGGGGCGGGGCGGGGCGGGGTGGGGCGGGGCGGGGCGGGGCGGGGCGGGGCGGGGCGGGGGCGGGGCGGGGCGGGGCGGGGCGGGGCGGGGCGGGGCGGGGGCGGGGCGGGGCGGGGCGGGGCGGGGCGGGGCGGGGCGGGGGCGGGCCGGGGCGGGCCGGGGCGGGGCGGGGCGGGGTCCCATGCCGGCGGCTTGCCGGACCAGTAAACTGGTTCGGACATGGCGCTCGATCGCAGAAAAATTATTGAACGTGGCAGGTTAACAACAAAAGGAGTAAAATGGCACGCTGCACTTTCCTGGAGAGGCTGGAGCTGGAGCTGGAGCCTCATGCTGGAGCCGGGCTGGGACGGGCGGGAGCAGCAGCGCTGAGCTCAGGCCCCGGGCGGCCCTGCCCTGCCCTGCCCGGCCCGGGCCCCGGGCTCCCATTCACCGCGCTACATTTTACGGCTTTCGTTCATGCCGGCGGCGGGAGGCAGCGGCGGGGGCCGCGCAAAACACCGACTATTTGCGCGCGCATCGCTAGTGATGATATTACTTGGCGGGCCGGTCGCCACTCTCGCTCGCTCCCACTGACTCGCGAATACTTCGCATTTTTTCACAAGAACTGCAGCAGCGGGTGTCGAGGAACGCGACTGCCGTCGTGGCGCGAGAGATGTCGAGTGAGCAGCCGTCTGATTCCGAAGATCGCTATCCTGCGCCTCCGTCTTTGTCGCACTCATGGGGCTCTGCCTCCCCCAACATAGGGCACCACCATGGGTGAGATAAGGACGGAGGTACGAAGAGCGATCCTCGGAATCAGACGGCAGGTGCAGCGCGCGCAGAACGGGGGAGAGGAAGGAAGGAAGGAAATAAGGAAGGAAGGAAGGAAGGAAGGAAGGAAGGAAGGAAGGAAGGAAGGAAGGAAGGAAGGAAGGAAGGAAGGAAGGAAGGAAGGAAGGAAGGAAGGAAGGAAGGAAGGAAGGAGGGAAGGAAGGAAAAGAGGGAGATGGAGGTGGCATCGCATCGCACGTACGGGATGACCTAGAGCGCGCAAGGATTTTTACGACATGACGGACGAACTCACGTCGACTCACGTCCTCGATGCCGCCGGGCCTGGCCTGGCGCTGCAGACATCGCGCCGGCCCGGCCCAAGCCTGCCGTCGGATTCCAAGAGTCGGCTTCCTCCAACGTTCTGCCTATCTGCCCGAGTCAAAGTAATAGTCTGAATTTTGTTTGAACGCTGTCGACGCTGACGGGTGTGATCGCAGATCAACCGCAGCCGAACGGCAGACCATTGGCAGGCCAGCCGCTGTCCATCCTCAACCACTGTTAAACGGCAAACAATTCTCATAGTTGAACGGTAGCCTATCGGTAGACCATCCATAGACAAACCTCTGCCCATCGGTAGACGAGACAATCCTCAGCCCAGTTCATCTGAGGATGGTCTCCCATCTCACTCTCACATCTCACTCTGCCGTGGCGTTCCTTCTCCGCGCTTCTCCGCTAGCGAGCTCTCTCTAGCCAAGGGAACAAGCGCCCTGTCCACGATGTAGAAAGACCTTTCTACATCGTGGCCCTGTCATCCAACCGCGGGGGAGCCAGGATTCAGTACCGGCCCAGTGCGACAACAGTTTTTATTTTAATTTCCAGCAGAGAATTGTCTGAGGCGCCAATGTCTGAGAAGCGAAGTCTGAGGATGTAAGTAAAACCTCAGTTTGAAATTTTCCTCATCCTCAGACGAACTGGTCTGAGGATTGTCTACCAATGGGCAGAGGTTTGTCTGTCTATATATGGTCTACCGATAGGCTACCGTTTAACTTATGAGAATTGTTTGCCGTTTAACGGTGGTTGAGGATGGACTGCGGCTGGCCTGCCAATGGTCAGCGTCGACAGCGTTCAAACAAAATTCAGACTTTTACTTTGTTTGGGTGTCCTTGTCGCACTCATGGGGCAAAGCCGTAAGGAGCAAGAGAGAGAACACTGCTAACCGCTCTCCGGAATCAGACTGCTGGTAGACGCGATGACATGGCCTTTGAGAATGGTGCGCGCCGCGCCACACCAGACCAGAGAGCCCCACTGGGCAGGGAGCGAGGGACGGGGCGGGGCGGGGGCCCCCCAGGGGGTAGGGGTTGGGTTGGGCCTGCTGGGCCCCGCGCCTGGGCCCCCAGGGGGGCAGGCATCGCCGCCGCGACTCGACGGGGGCAATGCACTGCGTATTCGCTGTGTATTTACACTGGCCCCGCCGCCGCCGCGGCCGCCCTGCCCTGCAGTGCTCGCCCCGCCCCGCCCCGCCGCGCCCCGCCGCGCCCCGCCACGTCCTGGTGCCCGCAGCGCGAAGCGGACGGAACAGGGGGACGCAGTGTGCCGCGCGCAGGGCTGGGCTGGGCTGGGCAGCACGCCGCGGACCACATGTAGGGTCATCTGGCACCCGCCGCACCGCCACCCTTCCGAGGTCCGGCCTGGCCCGGCCCGGTCCGCCAGCCGACAGGGAAGGGGTTACGCATGGCGAATGTCTGTTCGCCGCGGGGCGGGGCGGGGCGGGACTCTGCGGCGCAGCAGCAGGAAACCCAAGTTTGGCGCCAGAGCGACGCCACGCCACGCTACGTACGACGTGGAAGGGGGAACGGCGGGGAACAAACGCTGCACTGCACATACCCCCAGTAAAGCCCCCCCCCCCCCCTCCGGCCCCGCACCGCCACACGGTTTGGCAGGTGGACCCGCTTGAGTGCTACACGCTTCGTGTTTGTTGTCTTTTCCTTCCAGACGAAAACACCCCCCCCCCTTCCATTACCCTCCTTCGTGCGACGTGCGCTGCTGCGCGGCCACCGGTCACCTTACTTTTGCGAATACAGGCCGCGGCGCAGGCGGCGCAGGTGGGCGGAGTGGCTGTGCGGCGGGCGCCGCCGTCGTCCTCGTCGTCGCCGTCAGGTTGGTCAGGTGCAGCTCCGACTCCAGGGGGTCCCGACCAGGGCGCTCACGGTGCCGGCGCGGCTTGGTGGTGTGGTTCCCGGGGCGCGCACGCTCGCGTATACCCGCGTATGCCCGCGCCGGGCCCGCCGCTCCGCTCCGCACAGCGCCGCGACGCCGGCCGGGCCGAGCCGGGCTCGCCCGCGGCGGCGGGGCGGGGCGGGGCGGGGCGGGGCGGGGTGGGGTGGGGCCGGGCGGAGCAGTACCCCCTTCCCGTACGCCTCAGCTGTCGCCGTCGCGGTCGCGCCGGGCTGGCCCGGGCCGCGGGCAGCGTGCACCACCACGCCCGTGCCCTACATCACGTCCGCGAGAGACCATTTTCGCCGTATTACACCGGCTCTTTCCCAGAACAGGTAGTAAATCCGTGATGTCCCTCGCGCCGCCGCGGCACACCGCATTCTCGCGGCCTTCTCTCTCTCTCTTCCCACTGCACCGCACCCTTCCCCTCTCTCACTCACTCACCTGTCGCGGGTCGCAGGTCCGCTGCGCTGCTGCTGTCGTGGACGCGGATCGTCCGCGGGGCTGCGCTCGCTGGGCTCGCGCACTCCACCGGTCCGGCACTACCTCGCACTCGCGGACGCACTGTGTTGTTGACGACCACCACCACGACGACGGTGTTGTCGATTATCGCGAGCCACTGCGCGGAGGTGACGGGCAGGGCACGAGGAGGATGATGGTCCCCGGGGCGGGCGTCGCGCCGGCACCAGACGCTCCGGGTGCGTGAGGTCGCCGACGGTCCTCGTCGACGCGTCCCGTTCCGTCTCGGCTCGAGTCCTGTATGCCTCGCCTCGCCTCGTCTGTCGGAGGTCCGTGCCTTGCCGCGGGCGGGTCGGGTCTGACTGCTAGAGCTACTGGCACGAGCACGTTGGGGCACACCGCGCCCCGCCTCGCCCCGCCCCACCCCGCCCCACCCCGCCCCGCCGCCCCCCACCACACCTCGCTCCGCCCCGCCCCACCTCACGTCTGTAGAGGATGCTGAGGCGGCGGGGCGGGGCAGCCGGCGGCCAGGGTGGCGGCGGAGAGCGGCTATAGAGGTGGTGGTGTAGGAAGAAGGGTGGGGGAGAAGGGGAGGGGGAGGGGAGGGTGTATTACATCAGGTACAAGTGGCTGACCTGTGCTAGTAGGAGTGCACTGTCAATTCATATACACGGTTGTCAACGCCGAAAATAGTTTGAAAAAAAAAAAAAAGACAAAGGTATTTCAATTTTCTCCCCGCCAGCTAGCAAAAACTACTTTTTAATAAGCTGCCGTTTACTTAATCATACTTACTCGTTGCGATGCCAGTGGCATACGTGAGGCCGCGTGCGTTTGTGTGTCCGAGTACGAGATCTGTGTCTGATCCGGCCGATAACCTGACGAAATTCGCGGTCAGCGCGACATGCTGTCTGCGTGCGGCACGTTTTTGTGGCCGAGTCAGTGCGTACCCGCGTCCGGATTTATATGCGATGTCTCATACTTTATATAAGGCCGCTAACGCACATACCACCGCCGCCCGCGAAACAGTGGAAACGACACCAGAAGGGACAATAACACATGCCGGATGCATTCAGATGAGATCTGCCGGCGATGTCCCGCTCCTGCAGCAGGGCAGGAGAGCGCCCAGGGGCTTAGGCCGCCGGCGATCCGTCCTGCGGTCGCGTTGCCTACCCTCCAGGCGCCCTCCAGTGAGAGGAGGAGTCGGATGTGTTGTGAGGGTGAGATGAAGATTTGATTGGGTGTTTCGTAGGAGCTGTCATCCTTCATATATTTATTTATTTTATTTATTGTTAATATTTTATATTGTTAACCCTTATATTTTTATATATTATTTTAATACCACGAGCACAGCTCAATATGTAGGACAGCAGCCTTCTTACTAATAAATGATGTTATTAAAAATGAACCACTTCGCAAAATCATGGTAACCCCCCCCCCTCCCCACAAAAAAAATCAATAAAAATGAAATAAAATTAAGAGGAAAGTTACAGAAAACTCCGAAAAACACAAAAAGAAGTGAACATAAAACTACAAAAAAAAAAAAAAAAGAAAAATTTAGCAATAGGAGGAAAAAGATCAAAATTTATCAAAAAGTGACAGAAATTTCCCCACGAAAAATCAGAAGAAAATCAAAACAAAAAATTGAAAGTCAACAAACATCATGGCACATTTTTTGTATGAGTGATCCCCCTCCCCTTTGGCGCGACTGGCCCGGCTGGACCCCGGCGTGGCGCTCTCACCCTCACAGCGCGCGTGCTGCTGCTCTAGTCCGCGCACTCTGAACATTTCCCCGAGACGAGCGTAAGGCACGGCACGGGACGGGACGCGTACAGAAGGGCCGCTGACCTCTTTCATCTTTCTAAAGCTGAAACGACGTCGATGACTCTATCGGCTTCGCGGAATGAGATCCTGGTGGGAGTTTCTTGAGCGGGGTCAGGGCTCATGGGTGGGCGCTGATCGACCTGCTGCAGGCCATGTCGGGGTGGTCGACCTCCGCTCTTCCCACGCTCGGCGAGGAGGCCGTGAAGCACCACGTGTTTGGCATTACCTGATCGTCCTGGTCGGCCCAGTGACGGACAATGGCATCGGGAGTACGGCCGGCCGGTGACTGGGGCGGGTCGCCCGGGCCCGGGCCGGGGCCGGGGCCGGGGCCGGGGCGCGGACGCTTAGACCTCAGCGGCGCGTCACGCCACGCCAGCTAGTTTCACATCCAGCTGCAATGGCAAAGTTTTGAAAGGGTTTGATGTGGATTTATCTTAAAACTGAGTCTGGCTGCGCTTTTTCGATTAATTATGTCGGACAGTGTTAAAAAATAAAAATTAAAAAAAGAAAAATAATTTTTAAAAAAAAACTTGTGGCGCAGCATACGGTCAAGCCCTTGTTTGCCGTTCGGGAGGTGCTGCCCAAAAGAACCGCGCGAGCAAGGGTTATCTCCAGGCAGGTCACGAATCGATTTTGCAGGTCGGCACCTATGAGGGCTCGACTCGCGTGGGGCCCCCCCTTCCCTGTGATGTCCTACTCTGAGTGTTTGAGTTATTGTCGAATGTTTGTCGAGTGTTTGCCTCGGTGCAATGGCCTCAGCGGACGCGTTTGCGCGCATAAGGTCGCACACTATCAGCGCCCTGCCCTCTGCCAGGTGACGTCCCAATGTGTGACGCCCCCCTCTGTGGAGGCAATGGGGATCGTCTCAGACGGACGAGGCGAGGGTTCATTCCCCCTGGTGCTCGGCCCGTGCCCGCCGTGCCCTTCCTCTCGTCGCTGACGTGTTCCCGGAACGCCTGGCCGAGGACTCTGGTGGTGCGGGAGGCGAGCACGTCCCGTTGCACCTCCGCTCCACTCACCGCCGCTCTCTCGTCCGCCTGCTGCACCAGTTCGGACGCTCGCCCACTCCTAACTTCCTCTTGGGTGATTCCATACGAAAGGGTAGGTGAGTTGACATCGTAGTCACCGATTTATAAAACAAATTGAGGGCATGTTTCATATCACTAAAAACGTTTAGAGCCAAAATTTTAGCCTCCTAGGTCGCACGGTTCCAGAGATATGGGCAAAATGGGTTTTCCGACATTTTGATAAATTTTGACTTTGGGCAAAATTTTAATAGGGGAAGGGTTGGTCCCAGAAACTTCCAAATTTGCACAGGTCATCTTTAGAGGGTAGAATTTAAGAAGAAAAAAAATTAGATTTTAAATATTTTTTTTTACTATTTTTTTATTTGGAAACTTCTCATTTAGATTAAAAATCTCAAATATGGTATGGAGATTTTTTCCCCCAAAATTTTTCTTAGATTGCCCTTTTCTACTTAGGAATACATACCAAAGAACTTTTTGGGCACTCTAATGGTTTGGGAGTCAAAAATTTCACAAGTGCTGAACTAAAAAAAAGTTATTTTGGCGACCATGCAGAAACGCTTTTTTCGAGGTCCTGATCATTTCTAGATGGTCGCCAAAATAACTTTTTTGGGATCCCTAAAAGCGGCTATAATGGAAGTAAAATAACACGACATAGCCTTTAACTCCCAAACCATTAGAGTGCCCAAAAAGTTCTTTGGTATGTATTCCTAAGTAGAAAGGGGGTCATTCCACGAGAGATTTACAGGTTTTCAGGTGACCCTTTCCGCATTCCTTGCTTTTTTTATATGTTTTAGCCCTCCTTCAGACGAGCATTTTGCGCTATAGCGGAACTCTGTAGCTCAACTGGTTCCGGAGATATGGCCGATTGAAGATTTTCGAGGACTTTTTTAGAGGTTTTGTGCAAATTTTCGTATTTGATTTTTTTTTAGCGTTCCCAGGCCTGAAGCGAACCCAACCACTTTGCTGGCAGGGGTAGTTTGATCCGGGGAACTGAAATCTGAACTCGGATTTTACCTAGGTCCCCTCCTTCTGTCCTTTTTGTGGAGAAAACCGCAGTTTTTGAACTTCATTTCCCGCGTTTTCAGCAGCTTTGACGACGATGTTCCTACAATTGTTCTGTACTTTTCGGAGCGTCAGGGGATAGTTCTCGACTAGTACTTTCGATTTTTCAAAGGGTAGGTGCTACTTATCCTGCTAGTTTAGGAGCTAAAGCAGGACGAAAACGAGAAAATTCAAAAAAACACTAAAATGACCGATTTGGTGGATTTTTTTTCGAGGTGATGCCCGGCCGATACCGGGGTAGGTAGTATGCATTCCGGACCAAAATTTCATGCTCTATCCGAATCTGAAATAAAAAAAATGGGCATTTGCTTTGTTTCTCTGCTAGGGGCGCATCTTCACAGACACCTTTTTGAGAAAGTGCCCCAAAACTACTATTCTCGCCAAACTGGTCCCTTAGTGGCCGAGCCGACCCAAATTTGGTACCACCAGGTTTTCGGGTGCGCTGAGCACGAATCAGTTGGTGCCGAGGCCGCCCGGACATTCTGGGGGTACGTCATCGGGGACATCATGAGCACCGCGATGACAACGTTAACAGCGTCGATTTGGTTCAAATTACGTAACCGGGGGCAGTTTCGCACGTCGAGCTCAAATGTGGGGCTTGAGGCTACTTTACTCAAAAAAAAAAAAAAATAAAAAAAAAATCGGTGTACACTCTAAAAAAAACTCCAGGAAAAGTAAAATAAATAAATAAATTTTTTTAAAAAAATAAAAAAAAAAAAAAAAAAAAAACACCGTAAGTGACGCTGGCGCGAGCAGGCCTTGCGCAGCCACAGAATCAGGTTAATAAATACCGACTTGAGCTCAAACCGAACCGTGTTAGTGATGAGTGCGTTTGATCACGAAGCAGATGTGAAGTCTCCTACACTTAAAGAAAATGAAAGATTTGTTTCATTAAATGTCCTTTTTTTATTTTTAATTTAGGCTTTTCAGACCTGTTAAACTAGAATTAAGTCAAGCTTTCACTAACATATTTATTGTGTTAATATGCTGGGGGTGAATTTCATAACAGTTATTTGAAATTTCAAGTAACTCTACTTTTAGCAAAACACGAGGAAGAGGAACTGACAGGCATAACATTTCTTCTGGCCAGGTGAAGATTTTACTGGGAACAGAAGGAGTCAGAAGGGACACATCCACTTCATCCTCTTCTGCATGTAAATCTTTCATTTTCTTTAAGTGTAGGTGACTTCACATCTGCTTCGTGATCAAATGCACTCATTACTAACACGGTTCGGTTTGAGCTCAAGTCGGTATTTATTAACCTGATTCTGTGGCTGCGCTAGGCCTGCTCGCGCCAGCGTCGCTTGCGGTGTTTTTTTTTTTAATTTTTTAAAAAATTTTATTTATTTATTTATTTATTTTACTTTTCCTGGAGTTTTTTTTAGAGTGTACACCGATTTTGGAGTAAAGTAGCCTCAAGCCCCACATTTCAGCTCGACGTGCGAAACTGCCCCCGGTTACGTAATTTGAACCAAATCGACGCTGTTAACGTTGTCATCGCGGTGCTCATGAGGTCCCCGATGACGTACCCCCAGAATGTCCGGGCGGCCTCGGCACCAACTGATTCGTGCTCAGTGCACCCGAAAACCTGGTGGTACCAAATTTGGGTCGGCTCGGCCACTAAGGGACCAGTTTGGCGAGAATAGTAGTTTTGGGGCACTTTCTCAAAAAGGTGTCTGTGAAGATGCGCCCCTAGCAGAGAAACAAAGCAAATGCCCATTTTTTTTATTTCAGATTCGGATAGAGCATGAAATTTTGGTCCGGAATGCATACTACCTACCCCGGTATCGGCCGGGCATCACCTCGAAAAAAAATCCACCAAATCGGTCATTTTAGTGTTTTTTTGAATTTTCTCGTTTTCGTCCTGCTCTAGCTCCTAAACTAGCAGGATAAGTAGCACCTACCCTTTGAAAAATCGAAAGTACTAGTCGAGAACTATCCCCTGACGCTCCGAAAAGTACAGAAAAATTGTAGGAACATCGTCGTCAAAGCTGCTGAAAACGCGGGAAATGAAGTTCAAAAACTGCGGTTTTCTCCACAAAAAGGACAGAAGGAGGGGACCTAGGTAAAATCCGAGTTCAGATTTCAGTTCCCCGGATCAAACTACCCCTGCCAGCAACGTGGTTGGGTTCGCTTCAGGCCTGGGAACGCTAAAAAAAAATCAAATCCGAAAATTTGCACAAAACCTCTAAAAAAGTCCTCGAAAATCTTCAATCGGCCATATCTCCGGAACCAGTTGAGCTACAGAGTTCCGCTATAGCGCAAAATGCTCGTCTGAAGGAGGGCTAAAACATATAAAAAAAGCAAGGAATGCGGAAAGGGTCACCTGAAAACCTGTAAATCTCTCGTGGAATGACCCAAGGGGCAATCTAAGAAAAATTTTTGGGGGAAAAATCTCGATACCATTTTTGAGATTTTTAATCTAAATGAGAAGTTTCCAAATAAAAAAATAGTTAAAAAAATATTTAAAATCTAATTTTTTTCTTCTTGAATTCTACCCTCTAAAGATGACCTGTGCAAATTTGGAAGCCTCTGGGACCAACCCTTCACCTATTAAAATTTTGCCCAAAGTCAAAATATGTCAAAATGTCGGAAAACCCATTTCGCCCATATCTCTGGAACCGTGCGACCTAGGAGGCTAAAATTTTGGCTCTAAACGTTTTTAGTGATAGGAAACATGCCCTAAATTTGTGGTTCAAATCGGTGACTACGATGTCAACGCACCTACCCTTTCGTATGGAATCACCCTCTTATCAAAGTACCGCGCATCACCGATTTCCTATTTTTGATCCCGAGTCACCAGCCACCGTCTTGACGTATTTCGTCTTTGGCACCCCACCGATCATCACGGCCCGCCCCTGGGCCTGGGCCTCCTGGCGCAGCTCCGCTGACCACCAGGGAAAAACAAATAGCGCCTGCTCGTTGCACAACAACACAATGGCAAGCGAGGGTCGGTCGCCTCCAGGCTAGGGATGGATAGGATTATCGGAAATAATTTGGCGAGGTGACAAGGGCCACGTTGATCTTGTAGCCTATCTCCTCTCCTCTCAGCCACTCGTGGACCACGCCCCGCCCCGCCCCGCCCCGCCCCGCCCCGCCCCGCCCCGCCCCGCCCCGCCCCGCCCCGCCCCGCCCCGCCCCGCCCCGCCCCGCCCCGCCTACCTGCTGGCCTACAGGCTCCTAGGAGCTCTTGCTGGCCCAGCAGATCTGTGCTGCGGCCGTCGCGGTAGGAGCGACACCCCCGTGTCGAGCACCCTGCCTGGCCTGCCCGGTCCCGGACGCGAGCGGACCGGGTAGGGCAGGGCGCTGGGGATTTTGCGATCCACGGACCTGTGCTGGGGACACGCCACGCACTGCGGCAATCAATGACTCCGAGTCATTGGAATCGCAGCCTCAGCCGACTTATTCCGAAGAGCGCTCTCCGCGCTCTGTCTCTCACGCACCTGTTCGGCGAAGCTCATGAGTGGGAGAGAGATAGGGCGAGGGAAGCGCTCTTCGGAATAAGACGGCTGCTGTCCGTCCCGAGAACAGATTCTTTATTGGCTGCGTGTAATCCCAGGATGAGTGTCGAGGCAAAGTGAATGGCAGCTCGAGCAGGGCGGGGCGGGGCGGGGCGGGGCGGGGCGGGGCGGGGCGGGGCGGGGCGGGGCGGGGCGGGGCGGGGTGGTGCTAGGTGCGAAGGGCCGGGTGGCGGGCGCAGGGCGCAGCTGGGGCTGACGTCCCTGCCCTGCCTGAACCTACCAGGACCGTTGTCATATCCCTCTCTTCATTCGCTTCATTACCGTCATACATACAACGTTTGCGTTCTGTCTCTCTCCCTCGCGAGCCGCGAGCCGCGAGCGGCAGCCGGCAATGCGCCTATGGCGAGGAGGATGACTGTATCGTGTGAGGAGTACGTTGTGTGAGGGTTGCGAGTGTGAAGTGAAGCACTATTATTGCACTTCCTAATAAAGAAAAAGAGAAGGAAAAAAACTTCGTGAGCTTCGTTTGCGTTGGCTGTCGTAAGAGGAGGAGTTGATCGGGCAAAGTGACGATGCCGCGGCGACATGCCCCAGTAACGGAGAGTCTTTCCAACACACGCACAATAACACACGCACACTCTCACATGTTGACACAGAATACTACACAGCACGCCGCGCACTTGTCGCATTATGTTCGGCTGAAGAATGGGTAACGGAATGCGCGCAGAATGCAGCCCAAAGCCTCGACACGGCAGCAGCGCTGTCCCTGCCCGGCCCCGCCCGGCCCCGCCCGGCCCCGCCCGGCCCCGCCCGGCCCCGCCCGGCCCCGCCCGGCCCCGCCCGGCCCCGCCCGGCCCCGCCCGGCCCCGCCCGGCCCCGCCCGGCCCCGCCCGGCCCCGCCCGGCCCCGCCCGGCCCGGCACAATGATGCGTGGCCGTGACACCCGTACCCGAAGCTCCGGCCCGGCCCGGCCCGGTAGACTGATTCCGAAAAGCGCTCTGTCTCTCTCCCACCAATATGTACGGCGCTCTCCGTGAGTGCGCGAGTGACAGACAGAGCGAGGAGAGCTCTCAGTCTGCCAGCCAGGGCAGCGCGCTGGTCCGGTCCGGTCCGGTCAGGTCCGGTGATGCACCACCTGCCCGACACCTGTTGCAGCGCGGCCCGCGCGGCCCGCCCTGGCGCGGCGCACACGCACACACGGGCCTGGTTCACTGACCCGAGATTAATGTGACACAAGGGCGTATCTTTCTGCACGGCAGCGGCACGGCGCGGCGCTGTGGGCCGCGGGGTCCTATAAAACTGTAAGGGAGGGGTCCTCAGCCCGCCACCCGGCTGCGTGCGCTGCGCGTGTAGTGGGCACAGCCGACTGATTCAGAAAATCTCTCTCTTCCTTCATTCCTTGTCGCACTCACGGTGGTGCCCCATGTTGGGGGTGGCATGACCTCATGAGTGCGACAAGGACGGCGGTACGAGAGCGATCTTCTGAATCAGTCGGCAGCCCGGCCGGGGCCGCGGCCGCCGCGCCGGGGCCGAGGCCCGGCCGAGTGCGCTTTTGCTGCAGCCCGGCGCCCGGCCACAGGGCGACACCAACGACACGGGGGCGGGACGGGGCGGGGCGGGGCGTGGCGGGGCGGAATGGGCCGACGGGAATGTGGAGACAAGCTGTCTAGCGGTGCCGGCTGGGCCGGTGCGGCGCGGTGCAGCAGCACGGTGGGCGGCGTGGCGTGGCGTGGCGTGCTGAGGGAGCGCCACCGCGAGACGCGGAATGCACGCGGGCCTGGCCCGGAGCCGGAGTCCTCCCTCCTGTCCTGTCGACTGATTCAAAAGAGCGCCGTCCGTTCTAGCTTTGTCTCCCCCGCCCTCTCTCTCTCGGACTCATGGAGTGCGCCTTGCAAGTCTCTCGAACCTCGGCGAGAGACACAGAACGAGGAGAGAAGTTTGCCAGGACAAGTTTGTCCCCAGAAATGTTGAGATTTTGTGCACATCACCAGCTTGGGACAAATTTGTCAAAATTTTATGAGACAACTTGTCCTAATTTAGGTACGTATTGAAAGAGCTTTAATGTGAACAACTTTTCCCAAGCAGGTGATGTGCACAAAATCTCAACTTTTGGGGGGACAAAATTGACTTTTCCCATTAAGTGTGTGACTTCCTTTCTGTCAACTCTGGAGGAGAGAGATCTTCTGAATCTCTCATACAAAAATGTATTAAATGATTTTTTTTAACTTTCAATTCTTATTACTATTATCATTGTTATTTTCTTTTCTTTTTTTTTTCAAGGAAAATTTCGTCACATTTTGATACATTTTGATCTTTCCCCCCTATTTCTGACTTTTTTCATCTTTTTTCGTTGTTTGTTCATTTTTGCTCGACTTTTCGGATTTTTCTGTATCTTTCTTTATCATTTTATTTTGATTCATTTTTGATTTTTTAAATGATTTTTTGGGGTCCGTACGACGATTTTTCGAAGTGACTCCCCCTCCTCCCCCAGAATCAGTCTGCCGTCTGATTCCGAAGATCACTCTCGCGCCTCCGTCCTTTTCGCACTCCTGGAGCCCCGCCGTCCCCAACATAGGGCACCTCCATAGGTGAGACAAGGACAGGGGTGCGAGAGCGATCTTCTGAATCGGACGGCTGCTGAAGCGGAGGCCCAACTCCTCCTGGCGGATGTGCCCGGCCTCGGTCCCCTCGGTCTCGGCCCCGGCCCCGGCCCCGGCCCCGGCCCCGGCCCCGGCCGCACCGAGCCGTCGCCGTGCTCTTCCCAATCTTATTCACTGTCGTCGTTGTGAACTCAGCGGGTGAGAGGAGAGGGACGAGAAAGGGAGGAGGGGGATGAGAGATGAGGGGCCCGGCTTCACGTGTGCACGGCGCACACCCGAGCGACGCGAGCTCGCCACCACGATGCAAGTGGGGAAGGCCCGCCCCCGCCCCGCCCCGCCCCGCCCCGCCCCGCCCCGCCCCGCCCCCGCCTCACCCGCGCCCCTCTCCTCCCCTCCCTCTCCGTGTGATCCCGTGAGCCGGTGGTCCGCCACTCGGCTTGCACGTACTTTCTCGCTTCATGCGAAACCATTGACCGCAAACTGTGAAGCTCTGGACCTGTCAGACGTCAGACGCCTTGCGAGCTGCAGCCTGCAGCACACAGCCTGCGTGTGTGGTGAGTGAGTGAGTGAGTGAGTGAGTGAGTGAGTGAGTGAGTGAGTGAGTGAGTGAGTGATTGAGTGAGTGAGTGAGTGAGTGAGTGAGTGAGTGAGTGAGTGAGTGAGTGAGTGAGTGAGTGAGTGAGTGAGTGAGTGAGTGAGTGAGTGAGTGAGTGAGTGAGTGAGTGAGTGAGAGCGAGTATGTGAGAATGAGTGAGAATGTGAGTGTGTGTACACGCGCACCTGTGTGTGTCTCTGCGTCTTTCCGTAATAAGAAATTAATCATCGCGAGTTCGAAGGAGACCTGGTGCGTGGTTTAGACAAGACATTTCAAACAGAAACATGAAGTCGTGACTGAAACGAATTTTGCTGACATTTGTTTACTGCATTTGTATTTTTTTTTTAAATGAATTTATTTAATTTTTTAAAGATAATAATTTGTTTGCACAAGCACAATTTTATGCCTGATTTCAGACGGGCACGATGCGCGGACCGTTTGTCAATAAACTATTCCGGAGAAAGGGTGGTGAAGAATAAGAGCACGATTACGAAAAGGAGCCGTGATTGGTCGATCGGTTTCCCCGTCTACCTGTGCAGTGTAGTGGGAGAGGACGCTCGACCAATCACGGGCCCTTTTCTTATTCCTGCTCTTTATCATCAGCCACTCCCAGGAATAGCTTATACGCCGTTCAAATGCAGCGTCACATCGCGTAAGCCGCGTATAAGCTGATAGTTCGATGAACAGCATAATTAGCTCTCTTCAGGTGCCCCCACAATGAACTCATGGGGAGTCGATGGTACGAAATTTTGGGTACCAGAAATTTAATTCCTGCTTCCTCCTGCGCTTGTAGTCTCCGGGTAGGCCGATACTTTCACACGAGTGCCTGGCGGGTCGGCCTATCCAGTTTGTCGCAGGCGCTCCGCCTCGGTAAAAGCCATTGTGGGGGCGCCATTAAAATTTTAAGAGACCACATCTCTGAGCATAAAAATAATCTGTTTGCCAAAAACGAGAGTGATGGCAGCTTTGGAAAATGAGCGCTCAAAGAGAATGAAATGCGTCGTTCACGATGAACACTCGCGCGGACCGTTTTGAAAGGCGCGCGCCAGTCGCCAGTTGTCGGCTTTCTTCCTTTGCCGCTCACCGCGCTGCTGCCGCGGCCGCGCTGTACCGCACCGTACACCCGGAAGCAGCACTACTCCTCCTCAACAGGTTCTCTACTTGACTCCATGGCCTCTCATCGTTACCCCCTGCACACGGGGACTTTGCCTGTACAGAGACGGTCGTCTCTCTCTCTCACTCACGGCTCGTGATATCTCGCCTCTCTCTCTCTCTCTGCCGTCTCGCCTTCCCGTCCCGTCGTCCCGTCTCGCTGCTGCGAGCTGCGCTGCTGCTATCGTGATGCGGTGGCGTAGAGAGGAAACACAGGCTCAAGGCAGATAGACACACCGTTGGAAGCAGCAGGCTGGGGTTCTGGTGTCTGCCTGGTTGAGGTTATTACCGTAAACAATTGTCACTTAGTGTTTTTTGTGGCTGGACCCCCAACCTACGTCACATTTCTTTTTTCGGCAAGCTGAAGGGCGTTCTCCGTCGTGTGCAGAACACCGCTCTGACTCGTTCGGCCTGTGCTAAGGGCAAACTCGTGGTAAGTTACATAGTACGTTTGAGAGGATGTAAAGTAAAAGTCGTAAAACGTAGATGATGTTGGACGTATTTTCTCCGCCGTGTGCTCGTAAGCTCTACCCTGACAAGTTGGTACCCGTACTTCTTCACGAATCACACATTGTTGTCAAAATTGTGCTTGAGGAGGGCAGAAGGACCTCTTGCCTGGACTGCGCCACAGTTCAGGCCCTGTGCACCTGCGTGGGGGTTCTGCTTTGCTCTGTTGGAGATCCTTACCTTTACTTATGAAAATGGAATCTATCATTTTTACATTTTTTGACATTTGTGTGTTAAGTTCAGAGACTTACTCTAAACTCAACGCCAATATACCCTCAAAGGACTTTTCCCAAAACCTGATGTTTTCATGTCCATAACCTCAAACCTTGACAACAATTTTTCTATCATCCCTTGTGATGAGATATTTTTGCAATTTTGACTTCTTTTAAAAATCATAGTAATCTATCAGTTCCTTGTGCCATTTAGTTCGTGGAGTTTTAAGTCAAAGCGAGGACATAACATCCTCATAATACTATTTGTTGGCTGAAGTCTTCGAAGTGCCTTTTATTTCCTTCGTCAAAATGGAAAAGCATAAATTTTATCACTGTTCAGCTATGGACTTGTGCCGCAAACTATTCTACAGTTTAATTTAGGTGTGTCTATTATTGGTTCTTTGGTTATTGACTGTGTTTACTAACATGTTTTCCTCATTTAAATTTTAAATTGTCAGTGCTTTTCCTTTCACTCTCTTTTGGTCTCCAGTTTCTGTCTCTGTTATTTTGCTGTCAGGATGATAAAATACCCCTACTTCATAAAACTACAGACTGTACCAGTACCTGTTAATTTGTTCTCTGACCTTTGCCAAGAGCCAGCTCTCTCATTAGTCAGGGAGATAAAATTACTTCCATTATATATTGTTACACCCCAATCAATTGCAAGGTTTGTGAAGCTGTCTTGAGTTGCGTCTTTTGTATTTATTTAACTCACTTTAGTTTCTACTTGCCACCTAATGATTATCACATTCTAATTTAAATAATGACCTCGCACCTCTCCACTTGTTGCTCCCATTCCAACTGCCTGTCAAATTTGTCGAACAGGCGGAAGATGATGTGCACATCTGACCCCCGCCTCCCTCCCTCCTCCATCCGCGACGCCTCAGGAAGGTAGACGAAGGCGATAACAGGTGCCAGGCGCCGCGCCCCGCCCCGCCCCGCCCCGCCCCGCCCCGCCCCGCCCCGCCCCGCCCCGCCCCGCCCCGCCCCGCCCCGCCCCGCCCCGCCCCGTGATGCCCGCGATGTGACGTTACAGAGCGTAGCGCCGCCGTTACCGTTACGCCCCTGGTCCGTCCTGCCTCCTCGGGGCTTCCACTCGGTTGGGTTGGAGGGAGAAAGGGTGACCGGGTAAACAATCAGGCCCCTCACCCCCGCCCCCGCCGCGCCCCGCTTTGCCACGCCGCGCTCTGCCTTCTCCGCTTCCCGTTTCCGATCACAGCCTTGATGGGGTCGGAGGGGAACTCATTACCGCCGCCGGGACGCGTCCGAAGAGCCCAGGAAGAGCCTGGGCCCCTCCCCTCGGTGTGGAGGGCAGGCGAGGCTGCGGGCTTTTCTCTCACGCGCTCTTTGCCGAGCAAATGGTGTGGCGCCGGGCCCGTGGCTGGACCCCCTCGAGCAGAGCAGAGCAGTCCCTCTCAGAGGTGAGGCTCTCGTGGCCTGTGGCCTGCTTGTCGACCGGCTTGACGTGGGATAGGATGGTGGGTGGCCCCCGCCCCGCCCCGCCCCGCCGCGCCGCGCCGCGCCCGGCCCAGCATATTGCGAGCATCCTGCGTCCCTTCCCTTCCCGCCCCTCCCGGCCACGAGTGGAGCGGAGTAGTGGTGGCGGTGACCCCTCCCCGTTATATTGTGACCTCAGGGGGAACGGGGAGAGGGTGAGGTGAGGGGGCGCGAGGCAAGGCGAGGCGCGCGACTCCAGGACTCCGACCCAACCCGACCTGACCCCCGCGGGGCTTCGGCCCAGGGCCGGGGCGGGGCGGGCCGGGGCGGGGCGATTGCCTTGCTTTCGCTGTTGCTCCCCTGCCTGCCTCGCTCGCCCCCGTCCGATCTCCTTTGCTGGCCGAACCCGCACAGCACCACAGCACCGCACCTCTCTCTCACTCTCCCGTCAATCAATAAAAGCGGAGCGTTGCTGTCGAGCTGGCGGCGCGGGGCAGCGCGGGGCGGCGCGGGGCGGCGGCCGCGCGTCCTGCGGGTAGCTCGCGGCGCGCGCTCGCGGCCGTTTAACGCGCTGCCACGCCACGCCACGCAGGTACCGCCAGGAAGTGAGGGGAGAGGGAAGGCAGGGCAGGGCAGGGGGCACACGAGTTGCGGGCTGAAGGGGGTGGGGTGCGGTGCGACACGCTGCTGTCCTCAATTGAGCCCCTCTCTCTCCACCACCCCACCGCCTCCTTCATGTGCTTCCAGCCCTGCCTGGCCCTGAGGATCGGTAAGCCCCGTGTACAGCCCCCCCCCTCCTCCCTCCGCACCTCCGTCCCACATTCCCCCTCCCCCTCCCCCCATGTCGCTTGCGCCGCGAACGCGAGTCAACGCGAGGTTTTAATAGGGGAAGAGGGAAGAGGCAAGGCGCCCGTGCTGTTCGCGGGGTAACTGTTTTGCGTCGTCCTCAATGCTGCCGACCAACACGTGGGTGGTGGTGACCTCGGCTCAGAGAGGATAGCTTTCTTCAGCGAAGTGTCTCCGGCCCACGTGCTATCGCTGCGTCACCGCCTGTTTTAATTTCTCATATTGCTTATGCACTGTAAGCCGGCACCCGTGCTTTGCTGCTGTACAGAAGACTTTGTTAATGAGCCGAGAACTTATACTATTCCTAAGCATTGCCGTGACTCAACCCTTTCTGAAAACTCCAAATGCTGTTACAATTTACAATGACCGGTAGGATTCAAAGCAAATTGTCTCTCGTTTTGTTCTAGAGAGTGGCGCCCTAATGGGCTCAAGAACAGACAACAGCTCAGATAATACGTTAAGAATGGATGACAACGCAGACAACAATCTCAAAAGACAAGCTACAAGAGTTTTTAAGAAAAGCTCAGCTAATGGAAAGGTGAGGATTGCCAGTAATTATGTATTTTTTTTTTGGTTTTTATTAATTTTTGTATTTTGGTAAGTATCCATATAATTTTTATTTTCTCTTCTCTATTTTATAAATTAGATGTCTCTCATTAATATACTTTTTTTAAAATTTCAGATTACCGTATACCTAGGAAAACGTGATTTTGTTGACCATCTCACACATGTTGATCCAATAGGTATGCCTGATTCAATTTTCATTCTGTTCAGTTTTTGTTTCATTTATTATTCCTACAATTGATTTATATGAATATATTTTTTTCTTTCAGATGGAGTTGTCCTGATTGATCCTGAATATGTCAAAGACCGTAAAGTCTTTGGCCATGTTCTCGCTGCATTTAAATATGGGAGAGAAGACTTGGATGTTCTTGGACTAACATTCCGGAAAGATTTGTACCTTGCTGCGGAACAAGTTTATCCTCCTGATCCTGTGGCAGCGGCATCACCCAAGCGCCCCTTAACAAGATTGCAGGTATATCATTGTTTTGTTTTTTTTTAATGTCACTTTTTCCCATGTAGAAAATGTTTATTAGGATAACAAGAAATGAAACAAACTAAAATTAGAACTTATTTTAGGAGCGGTTGATAAGGAAGTTGGGTCCCAATGCATATCCATTTTATTTTGAACTACCACCACATTGCCCAGCATCTGTAACACTCCAGCCAGCACCTGGTGACACTGGTAAACCCTGTGGTGTTGATTATGAATTAAAAGCATTTGTAGGGGATTCATCAGATGACAAACCACACAAAAGGTTAATGAGTTTACCTTACTTAAAAACAATGTTTTGATTGCATCTTGTGTGCCATTCCTCTGTCTTACCTTGATCCTTCCTGGTTTTCAGGAATTCAGTTCGTTTGGCTATCAGAAAGATTATGTATGCTCCAAGCAAACAAGGAGAGCAACCCTCTGTGGAAGTGAGCAAGGAATTTATGTTAAGCCCCAACAAATTACATTTGGAGGCATCGTTGGATAAAGAGGTAAGTTTTGCCCTTTTTGACTACAGAATCAAGCGTTGAGATGTATGAATTAATGCCCTGGTTTTTTATGATATGTTTCTTTTTTGACAGCTCTACCACCATGGTGAAACAATTGCAGTCAATGTTCACATAGCTAATAATTCAAACAGGACTGTAAAGAAGATAAAAGTATCAGGTACTTTGCATTCATCCATAAAGTATTTTACACTCTTTTCAGTAATTTAGTTTAACATAGATATTTCTTTGGTTTAGTGAGACAGTTTGCAGATATTTGTCTTTTCTCAACTGCCCAATATAAGTGTACAGTGGCTGAAGCTGAGAGCGAGTAAGTTTATCCAGCTGTTTTCTTTGTCATAAATTCTTAGTCTTAAGGGGTTGGAGTGACTCAAAGCCCCTTGATGTAAACATTTATTTAAACTGCATCTTTCTTTATACAGAGCTGGATGTCCTGTTAGTCCTGGTTTTACATTGTCAAAAGTGTACCAGGTAAAACCCTTACTCGCCAACAACAAGGATAAACGAGGCCTAGCATTGGATGGACAGTTGAAACATGAAGACACTAATTTAGCATCTTCTACCATGTAAGTTGTTAACATCTCTGTCTTACAGTTTTGTGCTTGCCTGTGACAACTTTTCTTATAATGAGTCATCTTGTTTACAGAGTGACAGATCCATCTCAGAAAGAGAACCTAGGTATAATTGTTCAGTATAAAGTCAAGGTGAAACTCTGCTTAGGAGCGCTTGGAGGGTAAGCGTATTCTGCACACCTATTTATCATTTGTCATATTTATGATGATCGTGACCTTCTGTCTTAATTATTTTTGGGTTATTTGCAGAGATTTAGTAGCTGAACTTCCTTTTACCTTGATGCATCCCATGCCTGAAGATGATGTCCCCGCTCTTCCTCCTCGCCTATCCCCAGCACATACTATGCCACAAGCCAATGGCAACACTGGTGATAATGTTCCTGTTGATAATAATCTGATTCAGCTGGACACAGACATAGCGTAAGTGTTCTCTACCTGATTTGCTTCAGACTAAGTGTTACCTTAGTCAGACTTGCTGTTAACTTCTTTTTTTATTTTTATAGAGATGGAGAGGATGATGATATAATCTTTGAAGACTTTGCTCGATTACGGCTGAAGGGTGAAGAAACTGATGCTTAAGCTTCAAACAGAAGAGTTAGGAAGAAATTGATCAAGGCTGGAGGGACCAGGCCATTGGAAGGCCAAATTATTAATGCTGCCCATGATAGAGCTATGTATATGAAGCTTTCAGAAGGCATTGAAATGAAACTCTTTACATTGGAAAGTGTTATATGAGTGGTCAACTGAAATAAGAATTAGAAGCTATGAATGAAACATTGCAAACTTTCCTTGTACCACAAATAACATTATTTATTATGACAATGGCTATTACTCAACTGGACCAGATTGTAATTGTCAATGTAAGTGCTAGTTCTGCATTTCCTTTTCTCTACTGGATTGTTTGATTGAGTATAGAGATGATGAACTCTTAAAATTATCCCTCTTGAGAAATCATGTTATGAGAAGACATACAAAGTTTGTCGCTTTGCATATGTTCCTCTTTAGTTATCTATTCTACTTTTTAACATTAGGTGTTTTAAATTTTTCATGTATGCGCCATTCTTTTCTTGCTCACTATTGACAAAGCACATTTCAATGTGTGCTTTATTCCGTTTCATAGCCACTTTTCTTCTCTCTCCTCCCTTCCCTTTTCAGCTAGTAACTCCAGGCTGGTCTTTGGCTGTGATGATGTGGTTTTGACCAATTGGTATTTTTTAACTTCTTATTTCTTTATCAAAAAGTGTTTTGTTGTAATTTTTGAAAGATTATGCCTTTATCAAAGAGTAAGCTGGAATCTAAAACCTTTTTTTCTTCTTCTTTTTTTTTTTTTCCTTTTAAATAATTTCAGGTAACTTTCATGCTCTGTATTTTGTTGTCACTTGTTGATTTTTACAAACTTTATTCTATGAACTTCTTCCACTCTCCTTTGAAGTTTCTTGACTTATTGAGAGTGTGTGCATATATGACTTGAGAGAATCAGGCCACAAATGGGCAAGTCAAATATCATTTATTCTGCGCACTTTGATATAGTGTGCTTCTGCATTTTTGATATTTTGCATGTAATGTAATGTTTTAGAAATCATTTATTAAGTATATGAGTTGAACTTTCTGGTTTTAGAATGACATTATCTATTTTTATTGTTTTGTTATCACAAATCAAATTGTGTATGTCTTCTGAAGGAATTAGGAATTGTTACATGCTCTTGGTTTGAAATGTTCCATTGAATGTCAATGACATTGCTGAAGTGAAATTTTGATGTAATTATGATAATTTGTTTATTTAATTCTCTGCCAATTTTGTTGAAATGCTTTTGTGTATGTTATATACTAATCACCCTGTAAGTTTTTTCTTTTATTTGGATTGGGCAATACATTGTGGCTCAGTTGACAAGAATTATGCGATTGTTTTGTACTTTGGGAGAGAACTTGCATTTATTATAACCCATTCTTAGACTATTGTGAAAGTTATTGACTGAAATTATGGTAAATTGATACAAAATCACAAATGTTTGTGCCCTAAATATTTTTTCTCCTTTTTGTTTTTCTTTCTCCTATGAACTGGAAACAACTTCTTTGAAACATCTCAATTTTTTGTCTTTTACTGTTGGTCATTTCATTTTTTATAGATCCCTATCTCCTTGATTTACTCTTAAAAGTTAACCATTCGTTTCTTTTTGTAATTGATTTATTTTCTTTGTCTATTGTTCCTTTTGTCTGAAAGGTTTGTGTTTTTCTATTTAATTTTATGTGTGATACATGTGTACTTGACCTTTACTGGATTCTGCATCATAATTTCAATTGAAAGAAATTCCTCTGAAATTTTTTTCCTTCTCTCTGAACTGCTGTTTTTCACCTCTCTGTTAACCACCGTTGTTACCAATCGTTTCTTATAATTTCCATTTACTCACTTTATTCTATAAAATCAATTCCTTTTTTTTCTCTCATTTTATTAAATGATTGGGTTCCATTATTATTCACAAGTACTTGTAAATTAATTTTTGCCTTGTATTTACCTTGTTTAGATACAGTGGCTTTATAGTGTGTTTCCCATGATAGAATCTGAACATTTGTTCTTTGATGTGTTTCTTTTAGAACTGCCTTCTACTCTAAAGTTGTCAATCAATTTCAAATTTTTGCTTCTAAATTAATTTAATCTATGGCTTTGTGAGGTGGAAGATTGAGCCACACTTCCTGGCTCAGAAACCTTATTAACGACAAGAGGTGATCTATGCATTCTCTTCGATTCAAGACGTGAGCATGTACATTGCCATTTGTTCTTATGACACAGTCATGCAAATTAAAAGCTCTAGTTACCATAAAACCTCATTCATTAGACAATTATGAAAATTATTTAAAATAAAGTAGTGAGCTTACCATTGTGACAACAAGGTGCCACAAGAAATTTGTATCTAGTGTGTAAGTTCAAGTAACACTAGAAACATTTTTATGTTGTGTGTGTGCTATTTTTGTTTGTCCAATTGCAAGTCATTTTAATACTCACTCATGCACAAACCTCATGCATTGTATGGGATGGTTTTTTTTTTTCCATTTGTTACTCCTGAAACTACCCGTAACTTGCATGATAGATTGGCATGTATCTATCAATGTGAAGATCAGAAGTCTTTTGATGGGGCTACTGAGAAGTTAAATTGTAAATACAAAACTTTATACATATATAAATACATACATATATAACAATATATTTATGTAGTTATGTTCATGTGTCCTATCTTCTGTGTGTGAAAACTCTTTGTAAAAACATACATTTTCTCACTTATTTTCAATAACCTGTCAGACAATGGAAGTCAGGAGAGAGCACAAAGAAAGTGATTTTTCTGTTTGTTTCTTTAACCCATCTAATTCTCTTAAATATTAAGCCTCCTCACCCATGGTTCCCCACTTCACAGAATCTTTGTGTTTAAATCAATGTATTTATCTCTGTTTCTACTTAATTCACATTATCCCTTTCAACTTTAGGCATTTCTTTTGGTGCAAAGTTTGGTGTTTTTTTTTAAAAAAAATGGTAGTTCCTTTCTTGTCCTCTTGTTTGTATGCCACCTGTAAACTGTTATCTCTTACTGAAATTATCATTGCCGTCGCAGTTTTTGTTCTGTGCTACATGATATCCTCAAAACTTCCCTGTCAATATACATATATCCGAAAAGGTGAATACCGCATAAAAATATGTGTCAGGATTTTGTGTCTACTGGTGATAAAATTCTACCATAGAAGTTTGAATCAAGACTGAAGTTGCAGTCAAAAGATAAAACTGAAGTTTCCATTTTACGAAGTCTCTAGTCATTTACGTTTACCTTTATTTTGATGTATTTTGGTGTATTTCCATGCTGGAGTATTCAGTAAACAAATAGTTCAATATTTCAACTCGTGGGTGATATAATGGATAAATCTTATTTGCAGTAAGATTATTCAAGCACAATTTTAAACATTTTTTTCTGTCTTCTGCACATTGAGGAAGACAACTCCTTTATTTTGTGACTGAAAAATTCTAAATCCTTCGGGCAACTATTACAAATGTTGCCTTGGGGGCAGTGGTCTGAGTTCCAAACTTCTCCCAATTTGTCCGTCCTGGAATGAAATCATAGCAAAGTCTTGAACCAAGTTAAAATAAAGTCCAACTCTGACATATTTTTGGCAAAGTTTGTATGCAAGCCAATCTGAGTTAATTTATTCTGAGAGGAGTGCATATGTGAAATTGCCCTAAGGCATGTTCTATTTGTACATCTTTTTTTTTTTTTTTTTTTCTAATTTTTCCCCTCTACATTTTTACTGTTGATAGTGAGTCAAAACATAGCAACAAACTGCAGGAATATGTAAGCTCCTGCAACATTTATGTAACACAGCATACCTGTACAAGCCAAAACTTAATGTAAATTTGTGTTCCTTGACCTAGAATAGAAAGTAAAGATTCCAACTTTACTTTGTCCAGGATTGGGCAGAAACTACAATGATAGCAGTTCTGACCAATGTCATTACACAGACTGAATGTGATTAAGAATTCCTCTTCAGTTCAATCTTTACTTACCAGATGGAATGGAAGCTTAAATTTGGTTCCTTCGGTGGAAATTGTCCGTCTGTGTTTGCAAAGTGAAATGAGGAAATTTACTAATTTATGCCGTAACATCTTTGAAGGTCTTTGTAATTGTTATTTTCATTACTTCATAATTTAAAAAAAAAACAACTTTATTTAAAATAATCTTTTAGCTTATTAAAAAAAAAAAATAAAAAAAAAAATATGTGGACTTAATAAGATCAATGTAGCTGTTAGCAAAGCTCTTTATCTTATAATGTAATAGCATTAGCTAATATTTCTTATTTGCCATTTCTTTTCTTTCTTGTGTTACCATATGAATAGTACCATGAACAGTTCATTGGCCAAGAGGGAAAAGACAAAATACTGTTTCCTAACATTGTACAATATCTAATTTTTACTGAAATAAATGTGGAGGTACGGTCTATGCAACAGATTGCGTTCATATTTAACCCCATGTGAGATAGAACTCTCCATATTCACGTCCTTGTCGCTACAGATCAGCCGAAACCTCTTACCACATAGGCTTTCCTACAACGTGTCTGTCTCAAATCATCGATCGAATTCTTCCCGCTTTTTTAGTGCTGCGATCTACAACAAATCTGATTGGCTGAATGAAAAAGTAAAGTTTCGACGAACAAAACTTGAGGCCGTTCTACACAAAGGCAGTGACTACTCTATCTCTCGTCCTACGTTCATGTGGCGAAGATTTATCTGACATTTTCATGTATATATACATGCTGTTCATATTTGATTTGCACTGAAAAGGGAATTCCGCTTTAAAATTGAACAGGAAATGCTTATTGGAGGTAAAGTAATCGCAAGGTGCTGTAGTGAACTTCCGTCGTTTCACAGGAACAGGAAGTAGGCACTATGGCATCTAAACATTGGAAAAGAAGATATCCTGTTTTCTTTTCATGATACAAATTTAGTCCGGTGAAAGCGCGGGCTAGTTATTAACCTCTGGATTCAAACTCATTGAGATTGCCTAGTACAGAGTTTGAGTCCAGTTATTGCCTAGGTGTCCCGAAAGCGAGTCGTTGACCTCGGTTGGGCTGTAACGCTTTGCACATATGAAGCCTAGATTCTAGGGCACATTTTTGCTAGGTTATGCCTGTCATCATATTTCTATTATTACTGGAAACACTCCGTCAATTTTCGCGATGACAACACCCTACATATCAGTAACGCATTCCTTTGCACATTTAGAGATTTTTATTTCTTAATTTTTTAAGGTTATGACTTATGTTTGTCATACCATTGTTTACATTTTTGACTCAAAATCTATAAATTAATATATTTTTAATATGCTCGCCAATTTATATAATATTTTTTATAAATGGTCTTTTCATTTGACATACCCTCACCATCGGAAGAATTTTTCAACTTATTTTCCTCGTGCATTGGTTTTTATTTAATGCTTCTAACCTCATCTAATGTCATGAAATGGAGGGAAATACATATTGACACTCTCTCTGCTGTAATTGACCTTTACAGTCAGGTAACTTTAGTCTTTCAACTTTAGTATTTCTATCATGATAAAATTTCACCCTGACATTAGTTGAAAATCATACTTCAATGAATCTGCCTGTTTACGCTGTCAGTCAGCTGTTCCATTCGAACATGTTGAAGAATTCTCCTTGGTGACAATATGTTCACATTTTATTTTACAGTAATTGCATCGTCTTTTGTGAATGATTTCAATTAAAAGCCGAAATGCAGGGAATAATGTGTGTGGATGATGTTGAGCTGGATCCCAGTCTTTTTCATATTCCTAATTCACAAGTGCCAGTAAGTCTATTTACCTATGTCTAATGTTTTTTGTATTACATTCCTCTTTTGAACTCTGTAACCTCCCTTTTCAGCTCCTTACAGAACAAAGTATAGTTGATGTCACTGCAAATCGATCCGCTCAGACAATAGCTGTTGTTGAACTGGGGAAGCAGTTACTTTTAGCTGCTAAAGATGGTCAGGTTGAAACAGTACGGGACCTCATGAGCAAGGGAGCCCCATTTACCACAGATTGGGTCAGTAACTTGGCAGTGATAATTGTTGTGGAATCCTCAATACCATTTTTGACCCCGTCTTATCATAATTTTTTCCCTTCTTTTACAGCTTGGTGTTAGTCCGTTGCACCTTGCAGTACAGAATAATCATGTGGAAACTGCCGAGGTCTTACTGCGTGCTGGGATTTCTCAAGAGGCACGAACAAAAGTTGACAGAACACCCTTACACATGGCTGCCCAAGGTGGCCACTTGGAATCTGTCAAACTGCTTCTTAGACATGGAGCTGAAGTGAATTGCACAGATATGGTAACTATTTAGCCATTATGCACCTTTCGTATTTTGAAAACCACCTGTTCATATATTACATATTATATTAACAGTTACGCATGACCCCCCTTCATTGGGCGGTAGAAAACCAGAATGTGGAAGTAATAGAGACGCTATTACAAGGCGGAGCAGACCCACATGCCTTAAGCAAATTTGACAAAACTCCCATATCTATGGCCAAAGATGTTGGACGGCATGATATTGCTGACCTCTTAGAGGTAATGGTGTAGGACGTTATGTGTTCTGTGTTTTAAATGTGTAAAACTAGAATTAATTCATGCATATTGTACCTATTTAGAGCTCTGATTATGCTGCTGTAAGATTACAAGTTCCCCTTGAAGCAGCTGCGATGCTTGAACAAGAATCTTTAGCTGCTACTGCAAGCATTGCTGCAGAACTCACCACAGACCACCATGAGGTGACACAACAAATCCAAGCTGGTTAGTATTCATGCAATTTGTTTGAACTGGGTCATAAGGGGGCCATATTAATGTCATAAATTCATGAAATGGAGCAGTCATTCAACATAATGTTTTGGTTCTCTGTAGCATATCACTTTAGATCAACCTACATGTTTCTTGAAATTTAAATATTGATCATGTTTGCTAGAAGATTGTTTTGGATAGCATGAATGTTGCATGTGGGCAGCCTCTTTGTTGAAGCTTTGCATGATTCTCTAAACTTAATTTCTAGCACCACACATCCTTAAGAAGCCAAGAGTTCGTCTTCAGATGGAGTCCAAACAGGTGATGGTAACAATCCCACCCACTTCAACCACAAGGACAATATCGTATTCCAAACTTCAGTCTCCAAAACGACTTACAACTACCTCAGCAGGAGGTGAGCAATTAGGTATTACTTGATTGATATCCTATTGCCACTGTAGCATAATTTGAAAATTAGGCTCTTCTTAGTTTCTTAATTACTGTGGGTCACTTTATTTTATCTAGTTTGGGATTTCAAAAAGATTTTCTTCCTCATAAATACGTAATAATATTTCACCCTATTAGTGTTGCCCTGCTTCTTGGTTTGCGGGTAATTTGTACATCAGTGAGCTTCTTATGTATGTTCTCAATGAGCATGAGTGTTTGGCTGTCCCTTTATTTGTTCCAAGATCTACAATATATTTGTCATTTTTGAACAAAAGAAAGTACATGTACATGCATTTATTGGGAAAATTATTTCAGATTTGAATATTAACCATAATTAAGCGCTGCCATAAATCTCTTTTGTAGCTACTGCCAAATCAACATTTAACATGGATACTGAGACATCATCCCTATCAAACCTAACTTCTCAAGCTTCCTCTGGAACCACAACTACTGTAAATAATAGTACTTTCCAATTACTGCAAGCGCATGGAATTACCATGCTTCCTACTGACGAACCAACCACTGTTGAATCAGCAATGGAAAGTGGTCAGACTGTGGTTCTCACTGGTATGTTTTATCTACTATTGGGTTTTTCTATTATGATTTTGTGTTTCATTTTCTAACTGACTGCATTCTCTTTTGTAGAAGCAGGGAAAATGGCTTTAAATCTTACCCGGGTTGGGGGACGTCTAATAGGGTATCCTAAAGGGAAAACATTAAACAGTGTAGCTTCTGGTGGCATTCAGAAGAGAGCACCTATTCTTGGTAGCAAGTCAAGAATTATTAAAATTCATCCAAGTCAACTAGTAGCACTTGGAGGAGGACGGGTGAGTACACATTTGATTCCCTGTAATTTGGGTAGTAGTAGTAGTACCATACCAAATTCTCATGGAACATTTGTTTGGTTTATGGTTCTTAATTTTATTGCATAGATACTAAGGGTACTAGTTTGGAATGTATTTGGTCGGGGAATCCTTGTTTTTATTTTCTGTATCGAAGTGGTTGATTTGCACAGCTGGATTAATTTTCTAAGTACTGTACCTTCTTGTTTGATGTGTGAGGTGATGGTTCCTGAAGGGATTATCATGTGTTTTCTTTTTCTGTCTTGGTGTTTGGTGCAGGTTCAAGTGCCCAGTCAATTAGTAATGCAGCAAGCTAAAAGTCCTAATATACTAACTAAAAGGATGACTTTAGCTCCTAACAGCTCTATTGGTACAATAAAAACTGTACCAGTCAATACAGTGAATCGTGTACAAAGATTAATGATTTCTGTAAGTACTACCTTGTAGAAATACACTGTAAGGGTTTACACTTGTCTCTGTCTTCTCTATCATTAGGTAGATGTTTATCTAACATAAGGGTGGCGCAGTAGTTGGACAAAACTTTGTGTCTATCATCCAATCCTGATGTTAGCTATGAACATCACCATTTCCCTCTAAAACCTCCTCCATCCGGTATTGACTTTTCTTTTCCTCTCCTGTAGCCTCAGCAAAATCAACAGTTATCTCATCTTTTACAACAGAAACAAAAAGAGAGTGTGCAACAGATACAAATCCAACAAGTTCCATCGCACATGCAGGATGACCTTTCACATCTTGAAGAAGGCATAGTTGTTTCTGGGCAGGGAGACTTTGAAGAAGAAGAAAATGAAGAACCTCCTCCCCCAATGCCTACAGATCTAGAAAGTATTGCACAGGAATTAGCAAATGCAAGAAAGCAAGCTGCAGAATATCGGAAACAACTAGCAAAAAAAGAGAAGGAAGCAGAACATTACCTGCAACAACTTACTAGGATTAAAAGTGTGGCTCAGTAATAATAATTTAATCAAACTTTGAAGAAATGCTGTGTGATCCAGGATGTGTAATTGAAAAGTACAAATGTTTTTGTAGTAATTGTTTTGTAATCTTGACAAAATGTAAGAGAGTAAACCTATTAGAAACATCCATACAGATGTGTGTTTTACAAGAAATTGATTTAGCTCTCAAAGTACAGTGTCAGTCTTTGAGTAAATAATTAATCTATTTTAAAATTACAACTCTTTTGGAACTGCTGTAACACTGGGCAGAGAGGTGGTCTGGTCAGAAATCAGTCAGATTTACTAACTAACTACTTCACTTTGTCAGAATAACATATGTCAGGTCAGCTACATGTACCAAGGAAAAGCGCTACTTTGTCTTCTATGAGAATCTCATTTGTTTCTTAAGGCACTAAATGAAGTTATCTGAGATCGGTCAATTTAAATTTTTGGAAGAAAAATTGCTTTTATCGGAGATTTAGAAGTGTGGGCTTTTCAAAGACATTGAAAGCTTGGTCATGTAGTTTATTTTATCCCATCAAGTTTTAATGGTCTTTCTTCTCCGATCGACCAGCTTCATTTGCTATCATTTATATGGTTTAATTTGTTTTTGATTATTACAACTTTTTTTTTTTTTTTTTTTTTTTTTTTTTTTAAATTCGGAACTTGCAAGTTTGTTTTTTCTCCAGTTGCAATGGAGATAACATTTTTAAGGAAATCAGAGTGTTTATTGTAAGGTTTATACTGGACTGCATCTAACGATAAAAAATAAAAAAAATAAAAAAATGAACTCGGAAGCAAAGGTTATCATGTGTCTTGTGGATGTCGCCGCTGTGTGTACCTTTTTGTCGTCGATGTATGACAGCAGCATGACCTCACTCCACCACGCGCGGCCCGGCCCGGCCCGGCCCGGCCACGCCGCTTCACATCATGATGTTATCGGTCGTGGGAAGAGTAGGGAAAGGTGGCTGGGGGCGCGGTGCGGGACGGGACGGGGCGGGGCGAGGCAGGTCAGGGCGCAGCAGAGGACACAAAGAGAGCCGACCTGGCGCTGGAGGGCCCTGGAGTGGAGTGGAGAAGAGAGGAGCACCCCGGAGCGGACCCGAGCGGAACACCCCGGCCCCGCCCGCATTACGGTAAAGTCACGGCTCACGCGGCCTCGTTCGAAAAACCCTCTCCTGCCCTGCCAGCCAGCCGCGGCCGTCCCTTCCCCTCCCGTCACTCTCACCGCACCACTCGTGCAACTTACGGGTGAGAGGGAGAGCGAGGAGAGATGTGTCCTCAAACTCTCCAGTACGGCGTACGGCCCTTAAAAAGCCATTTAAAAAATAAATCAAATATTTAAAATGAAGATGACAGAAACAGGAAAATCCGACGAATCGAGAAAAAATGACCCAAATAAAGGAAATTAAATATTTAAAAAAAAAATCAGAAATGGGGGTAACAACAGAGTGATCCCCGCTTCCCCCTCGTTATCATTATGGCTGAATCTTTATATATGGTGACTAATGATGTTATACAAAGAAAACGGCAGTTAAATTTTATTGTCCTTACCTATTAAAATTTTTAGGGGCTTGAAAACTGGACCTCCCACTCTCACCCGGCTGCGCGGTACAGCGCTGCCTACCTGCTAGGGGGTCCGGCCGGCCGGCCGCCAGCGGCTTATGGGAGCGCTTTGACTCCTTTCTTTTTTCTTCTTTTTCTAATCTATCCTTTCCCCTTCTATTTGTTTCATAGGCGCACCCTGGCTTTTCTACCGTGAGAGCTTTCGTAGCGTCTTCTCGCCAAGCAGCGGTCTCATGCCGTGCGTTACAGCGTTACATAACCGCTTTCACGGACGGAAGAGATCCGGAGCGGAGACACTCCACTCCCGTCCTGCTGGTTATTTCAACCCCTCGGCAAGTGGCGCCAGATGCTCTGAATCAGAGGCCTCCGACGGCCGGCCCCCGGCCCCCACCCCGCCCCGCCCCGTCCAGGCTAAGGGGTGGCTCTGGCTCGCTCGGCTCGGTCTGCCTGTAACTCAATAGGGGCGCCAAACTCAATTCGAATATAGATTGCTCGGGAAATTCGTTTCCGTGCGGGAGAACTCCCGGTGGCGCTTTGTGCTGGGAAATGTTTTGATTGGTCAATCTGAGCCCCATTTAGGGCGAACCTGCCACAAACTAGGTTACCCCAGCATCCCCGTCCCCGTCCGCACTATGAGTCGTCCGGGGGTGGCGTGGCAGCGGTAGCGTCGCGACGACGACGACAGGGTGGAAGTGGTGGTGTTGGCGAGCGCCCCGCCCTCCCGCCCCGCCCCGCCTCACCCGCCGCGCTGGCCTGACAAGGCCTTTAAATGAGGGCAAATGTATGCGGTGAGATGCTTCGTCTCACCCCCGCCCCGCCCCGCTCCGCCCCGCCCCAAAGCTGCACTGAACGCAGAGCACCCTCAGACACAAACACGTGCCTGTGCCGCCGCGCCGCGGCGGGACGGGTGCCGGGCGCCCTGCCGTCTGATTCCGAAGATCACTCTCGTGCCTCCCTCCTTGTCGCAACTATGGCGGTGCCCTATGTGGGGGATGGCAGGGCCCCCTGAGTGCGACAAGGAGGGAGGCGCGAGAGCGTTGTTCTGAATCAGACAGCTACGAGGGCGCGGCGCAGTAGCGGCAGCACGCTGGACGCGTACCCGGGAGGGAAACAGCACTAAATACGCACCAATTAGGTTTGTGTGTGACGGTGGTGGTGGTGGTGGTGGCGTGCCTTCGGGGCAGGGGCAGAGCAGGGTGCACTACGGGTATTCCATTTGCGCTCGGTGCTCGATGTGATCGGACAAAAGGGAGGTGATTGTTGCGGCCGCTCGTCCTCGGCCTCCTCTCGGCTCACCACAATGGCGGGGGGCGTGGCGTGGCGGCGAGGCGCCCGTGGAGGGGGCCGACCAACCCTGCAGGGCCGAAATCCTATTTGCCGACGGCTCGCGGGCGGGCAGCGCCGCGCCGGGCCGGGCGGGGCGGGGCGGGGGCGGGCGGGGGACCTCTGCGAAGGAGTTAGTGCGTGGTAGTGCATGACTCACATGCTCGCGTCCTGTCCGCTTCTCCCCGCGGTGTAATCAGGACCAAAGAGGTGCTATTTCTGTCAGTCGCCCTCAGTTTCGCGGGCCCCGCCACGTCACAGCAGTAACAACACACTTTTGCCCTGCCATGCCCTGCCCCGACCTTCCCCTCGCGGGTTGCAGGCAAGCAGCCCCTCGCCCTGCATTGCCGCTGCTTGGCCTGCGCGGCCCTGAAGGCCCTGAAGGCCCCTCGGCTTGCCGTGCAGAAGGTTATTTTGCCGGAGCAGCCTTTGTTTTGTAATGTGGGTGCTTTCCCGCCCCACGCCGCCCACCCTCCCTCTCCTCCCCCTCCCCCCTCCCCTTGACCCCCGGCCCGGCCCGGCCCGGCCTCCGCTAACGAGCACGAGCACAAGCGCGCGTCCCCAAACCCGGCTGGTGGAGTGGACAGTGAGTAGAGCGACGTTTAGAGCGAAAGCAGTGCCAGCCAGGCCAGCAGTCGAGGGGCGAGGGCGGGTGGGGGTGGCGGCGGGGGTAGCGGGTAGCGGAGGTCACCACGTAATGGGGGCAAATTAAGGAAGGCTGTGTAACCCGAGAAATGTCATCGCCTGACAACCACCTCCCTCTCTCTCTCTCTTTCTCGCTCGCGTCGCTGTCTCTCGCTCTGAACCCTGTGCGCGTGCGCGCTTCTCGACCATTTCTGTTTTTCCCTCATTTTCCGCCCCCTTTCCCTCTCCCCCTCTCTGTGTCTTTCTCTTTCCATGCCATTCGTCCCGCGCACAGACACAGCCACACGGGCCGAGCCCCGGGACGGCCGGGACCTCGACTAGCTCGTTTGCCAGTGTTTTGTGGCGTTTCTCCTCCCCCCGCTCGTGTCACTTATCTCCTCTGACTCTTCTTCTCCGTGTACTTTTCGCCTTAGCAGTTTCGCTCGGCTCGGCTCGGCTGGGAGGCCCCACCCGTAATGAGGGGAGGCACGTCCGGCCGCCTCGCCTCGCCTGAGCTGAGCCCCCGCCACCCCCTCCGACCCCTCTTTTTTATTATCACCATAATTTTTATTCTAATGAATGCGCACCGCCAAAGCGTCGCCAGTTTGGCAGTTTCCTACAACTCTATTAAACAGACACCTCCCTGCTCTCCTCCCCAGGCATCAGGCGACAGGACTCCAGGCGGCTCTAGGGCGTGTTCCGGACTGAGGGGTCCTTCAATATCAATTCAAGCGTACACTGATTTTTTTTTTTCGTAAGTTTCCTTGATTTTCGTTTTCTGTTTTTTTCTAAGTCTGATTTTTTTTTCTGATTTTGTTTTAGTGTGTTCACTTATTCCTTTGAGTGAAGGATCCCTGGGTTCCGGACGCCCCCTGCTCGCGCGGAACGACGAACGACTTGCATCGTACGAATCTCGCAACCTTTTAGTTTTGTTCCCGATCTCACGTCAACATTACCTACGAAAAAGTCGGATCATTTTATTTTTTATTGCATAAACTTCGGCCGCAATGCCGTATAACGTTTACTCCCCGCTCCCCTCCCACGTGCTGCCTTCCCGCTCGGGAAAGTAAAACGCTGTAGTTTTGCTCATTGCTAATGAGTTTAATCTCCGCTTGGTAACGGGAGCCGGCCGCTGTCTCAGGGGACGCTGCTGGCGCGCTCGCCTGCTCCTCGCCTGCTCCTCGCCTCGCTGCTCCGACCTCTGCCGCCCGGAGGGGTGGTGGTAGGCCAGCCCGCCGCACACGCAGGCCGTCGGGCTGCCTACCCAGCACGGCGCTACCAGCCCGAGCCGAGCCGAGCGTCAGCTCGCGCGGCCGCACACGAGCCCGATGCAAAGCCCCCTGAGATTCAGAAGAACGTTTTTAGTGCCCTCTCACTCACTTGTAGTGGCCGAGACGCATGTGTGTGACAAGGACGGAGACACTAGAGCGCTCCTCTCTGAATCTGCGACGGCTGCTGCGGTCGGATCACTCATATAAAACTTGTACAATGATATTTTTGATTTTTTTTTGATTTTTTTTTTTTACTTTTGATTTTGATTTTTCTTTTGATTTTTCACGAGATAAAAAAGAAATAATATGTTACTTTTTTAAAAAAAATTGTGTTTTTTCTTGTTGTGTTCCAATTTTTCACAGTTTTGGGTTCTTTTGTTCTCGATTTTTCGGATTTTTATGCAACTTTCTACTTGAATATTTTTTTTTGATTTTTTTTTATTATTTTTTGATTTTAAAAAAATGATTTTTTGGGGGCTGTACAATGATTTTTCGAAGTGACCCCCCCCCCCTCCCCTCGGCTGCGGTCCTGCGGTCCTGGGGCTGCGGGGACACCCCGGATGCCCTGCCCGGCCTCCGGCCTGCGGCCTACCAGACCCCGCGACCCTGACGATGCTCCTTACCGTCGAATCAGGGCAAAGATTTGGGTCGGAACGCGCGGGATTTGGCGTCGGACGTCGCGTTGCGCCTAGGGAGGAGGGGCAGGGAAAGGGTGGATTTGGGCGGCGGCGGTGGCGGACGGGTTACCTGGCATGGGCGTGAAGGGCACTTCTCTTACTCGTTGATCTGCCCCCCCCCCCCCTCTCTCTCTCTCGCTCGCTCGTCTGTCGGTCTTTCTCTCTCCTGCCCCTGCAACCGCACCCTCCTCCTCCTCCCTCTCTCTCCGTCTCGTCGACGTTAAGGGGTGTCAGGGCGGGTGGGCTCCTTGCCGACTGATTCCGAACATCGCTCTCATGCCGCTGTCCTTGTCGTACTCATGGAGCAGCCCCATCCCCGAGACCAGACACCTTCGTGAGTGCGACAAGGACAGAGTCATGGGAGCGATGTTCTGATTCAGTCGGCTCGGCCCCGCTCCGCCGCACGCGCCGTAGGCCGCCGTAGGCGCAGCGGCGTCTCGTCTCGTCAAGCCAGACGTAAATCTGCAAATCCCCGCCTAATAGAGCATAAAGAGGAACCGGCAGGACCATATTTTTTGTTTTGCTCTTCCAGTCTTGCCTCGCCCCGCGCCTCCCTGTCTCCTGTTTCGCGTGCGCGGATACGCACGCGCACACACGCGCACACACACACACGCACACACACACACACACACAACCCGTGTCGGGTGACAATTTCTGGTCTGCGGCTTGGTAAGCACTGGAAAGGACCAGAGGGCCGGGCCGGGAGGGCGGCGGCAACATCAGTCTCTGTATCATGACATAAACAACGATCGCGTTTTATTTCCTTGGGAGCAAAAATGTGTGAGAGCCGTTGTCAAGTAAGGCATGTGCCTTGACAATTTTTTTTTCTTCTTCAGATAGCTCTGTGCTTTAGGGTGTTGCAGGGAATCCTTTGACACGGCTGCAAGATTTTTACTCCCTGCTTTTGATTTCGGCGCCTTATTTTTGTGATTTATCGTGGCCCTTCACAAGAATGTCCAATGTCCACTGTATCACACGCTGAGTAAGACGACAGATACTAAGTCCACGTTCTCCAAGGGAGCAGCCGAAAATTCCTGGACAACTCAAAGTCACTCAACCCAAGGTCCCACAAGCCAAGGTCGCGCGCGCAGCGGGTTTCCGAATAACTTCGCATTATTCAAAGAATCGCACGCGCGCGAGCATGTGTTTGTGGTAGTAGGAGAGGCTATTGCGTACACACATACGTGTGTGGTCTGCCTACAACCCCCCCCCCCCACACACACACACACACTCACACAATGAGCCGCGCGAGTCAATCCGTTTACATCGGAGGCGGGGCGGCGCGTGCGCGGGCGGTGGTGGGGTCGCGCCGGTCCGCACCCCTCCCCTCCCCGCCACTTAGCGCTGTGCACGCGCATGGTATTACCAGCCCTATTATTACTATTATTAACTGTTGTCTTTTTTATTAATTTCGCGTCGGACGGGTGCGCGGATGCGGAGCGGGGCGGGGTGGGGTGCGTCGGGGCGGGGCTGGGTGGGGTGGGGAGGCCGCCGCCTTGCAGCTCCCGCCCTCACGTGGGAAACGTGTTTGCCGACACGGGCGCGCGCGTCACAACAGGACACGCCCTTAACCTCGTTTGGCAGCCTCGGCTCTTTATTCGTGTAAATTGTCGTGGAAAGGCGTTTTGTATTTGCTGCTGCCAGTGGTGGCGGTTGTAGTGGCGGTGGTGGTGGTCCTCGAGAAAATAGTTCTCATCGAACTCACTCGTATTTTGATATATAACTTTCGAGTCGCCCAATTGAAAGCGTATGCGCTCCATCAGACCCAATGGTGCTCGAGATTTTTGTTTCCGATGGCAGGTGGTCAACGTTTGGCAGCCAGTCGCCCTGTGATCTTCGACGTGATCTCTGCAATCACAACAACATATGTCGGGAGAGAAGGGTGCCTCGAACTGATGGGCACGCCCCGAACCCCGCCCCGTCGTGATCACTCCTCCCTACTTCCCCGGTGTTTGCTAGCTGCTCGCACAACATAAATGCCACCACTAAAATGCCACAAGAGCCTGGTCCTCGTGCTCCGCTCCGGGCGCTCCGCTCCGGACGCTCCGCTCCGGGTGCGGTGGCCCTGCACCGGGGCGTCCCTCCCTGCAGACAGGCCGTTAACCTGCAGTTACCCCCGCGGGGCGGGGCGGGGCGGGGCGGGGCTGAAAGGTGACGCACGCGAGCATTCATCGCACCGCACATTTACCTTCTGAAAAGTCGAAACCTCCGCCTCTGCGGAGGTGCGGTGAAGCTTGAGTTTTTTTTTTTAATTTTTATTTTTTAAGTTGTGATATTTTTCTCCCCCTCATAGCCTACTGCTCTTCTTTAGTTGAAGCGACTCTTTTTCTGTTTTTAGTTTAGTTGCGCGGCCCTTCATCTTCATGGTCCCACCACCTACTTTGCTTGTTTACAGCCGTTCAGAGAGGCGTGTGGCCCAGGCTGCAGGCTGGGCGTGCTCTATCGCGATGGTTGCCCGCCCCGCCCCGCCCCAACCCTGTGTCCCTTTTGTCGCACCACATTGGGGTCATTTAGGCCCCCGGTAATGATGGCGAGGCTGTGCACCGCCGACTCGACTCGTCCGTCGGCTCCGTCACGTTCCGAAATATGCCAAGGATGCTGCCCTCCCGCCGCTTTTCTAATCTTATCTCTTAAAAAAAAAAAGAAAAGAAAAGAAACACCATAGTAATAAATCAAAGAAAAGAAAGCTTCCCCTGTAAGAGGCCCTTCCTCCCTTTTCACCTGCTATTCACTTACTCCTCTCGTACCTATTCCGCCCCGTCAGGGGTGGCGTTGAGAGCGGCTCGTGTGGGTGCTCCAGCCCCACCCCACCCCGGCCCGCCCCGCCCCACCCCACCCCGCCCCGCCCCACCCCGCCCCGCTCCGTCACGCCCCACCCCTGCCGCTTGTACAATGAACTTCTTGATGTCGCTGTGTGGCTCCCACACTATTGTTGAAGACACGTAGAGGGCGTCGGTGGAGTCTGCATGAAAACGGGCCGGGCGGGGTGGCAGGGTGCGGTGGGTTGGTGTGCTGCCTGGTGCCGGCCTGGCGCTGGAGAGATATTCAAGAGCGGGGTTTAATGAGGTAGGAGCACCCAGCCCAGTAGCCGCGGTCTAGAGAGAGGCGTAAGGCAGTCGTAGCGAGTACCACCAACGGCCGTAGTCATGCGGAGGCAGGCGAAGGCAGGCTTAGCCAAGCGAATGTTGTCGTAGCCTGACGTAAACAGGCGTACACTGAAAAAACAAATGGGATATGTGTCACATGTTACCATGCATCATCCGGAGAAAACGTTTCTTGATGCCCTCCTCTCTATGCAAAAGGATAGGGGCATCACAGAGAGAATGCAGGAACAAACGTTTTCTTCTCCGGAGAGAGCAGCAAGAACCGTGACACATGTCACATTAGTTTTTCCTGTGTAGCCAGGCGTAAAAAAATGTGGACAATGATTTTGTTCTGACTTTTGATTTTTAGAATGATTCTTTTTTTAATTTTTTAAGGAAAATTTTTATCACATCCGACAAATTTTGATCTTTTTCTCCTATATCTGACTTTTTCATTTTTCCAGCTTTTTCTTCATTTTGTTCTCGATTTCTCGGATTTTTCCGGATTTTTCCGGATTTTTCTTTATCTTGTTTTTTTTTTTTTAAAAAAAAAAATACATGATTTTGTGGGGGCCGCTCAATGAATGGAAGTGACTCCCGCTCGGGCGTAAGCAGAAGCAGGTGCAGGTGCTGGTGCGGGCAGGCGGAGGCGGAGGCTCGCCGCCACCCATGTGACTCGACTGGCCGCCCCGGGCCCAGCGTGTGATGTGCGAGCGCCCGATCCACCCCTATTCCTTCGCGGTACCGGCACCGGTAAATGTATGGAAAGGGAAGAACATCCGCCTTCCCCCTCGCCCCACCAGCACCTGTGTATCGTGGCTGATCGGGATGTTGCAGGGCGCGACGGGGTGGGGCGGGGCGGGGCGGGGCGGGGCGGGGCGGGGCGGGGCGGGGCGGGGCGGGGCGGGGCGGGGCGGGGCGGGGCGGGGCGGGGCGGGGCGAGGCGAGGCGGAGCGGGGTGCGTGGGCGTGAGGCTACGGCAACGCTGAAACTCGACATGAAAAGGCCCTAACGAACGCGTTTGGGGCGGACTTCGCGGTGTGGGGGTGGGGTGGGGGCATGAGGGGGGCGTACATCGGGTGTGTACGCGCTAAGGGACCGCCAATGGGGCCCACCCGCCTGCCTCACCTCGCCTCGCCCCGCCCCGCCCCGCCCCGCCCGCCCCGTTTGCCTCCCCCCGCACTGGCAGGGCGCCCCCTGCGCCTCGTGAAAGGAGGCGCTTCAACCAGTCCGAGTGCAGGCTATATATGGTGTCGGATGTTGCGGCACTGCGTTGTCGGAGAATTTGTGGGTGGTGCCCGAGGGGTCAATCACTCCTGTACTCATGTGCATATACACACCAGGCTTTACTCATCTTGATCCGTGGCAAAAGAGTACCTGTCCCGTTCTCTTTCGGGCGAGAGAAGAACAAGAACTCAGGAAGTGGTATGAGAAATTCGTCGGTCAGAGATCGCGCTCGCGTCTCCATCTTGCTGGTTTGAGAGGGTGAAGCCGCATTCTGACCAACGAATTTCTCACATTATTCCCGGAGAGCGAAAACAAAATGAGTACTCTATTTTCAAACAAAATTTTAAAATCTATGCCACACTTTCGAACTCCCTAAGGCGTGCTGCTACAAAGTAAAAGGCATGCCGTGCAGCTGAAGTTAAATAGTTAGCGGTGCACCCGAAGCCGCGGAGGGGACCGCTATCTCGGTAAAAAGGGCAAAAGGCTCAACATTATAGGAGCGCCCCTTCCCCTCCCCTCTCCTCCTTTCCTCCCCTCCCCTCAGCCGCGCGGTGGGCGCCCGCGCTGCCCGGAATGCCCGACAACTCACCCCTTCGACCACCCCTGCCTCCCCCTGCTCCCCCGCCCCCGCCCCCGCCCCCGCCCCACCCCCACGCTTATACTCGACAAATTGGCAATCCTGTCCCCATTATTCGCCGCTTGGTCGTCCGCCAGATCGAAGGGCGTGGCGGGGCGTGGCGGGGCGGGGCGGGGCGGGGCGGGGCGGGCAAGCGGCGAAAGTAGAGAGTAGAGAGACTGGCTTGCGGAGAGGAGAGAGAGATAAACAGCGAGTTCAGAAGGAGGAAGCGAGAGAAGTGGGGACTGCTATACAGTGGGGCTCTGTGGAGGGGCGGGGGGGCCGGAGGACTAGGGGTTGTTTGAGGGGCTCGGCACCAAAAGGAGAGCGGAGAGCAGGGGGAGCTGCTGGTGTGGGGCCAACCGCAAAGGCGCCCAGGGCTGAGGCTCGGATCGGAAGGCAGGGCCGGCTAACTCGGTTCCTGCCCCGCCCCGCCCCACCCCGCCCGTGGCCCCACCCTGCTCGGCTCCATGACTCGCTTGGCAGTGGCATCCTGAAAGCGGCGACCCGCCCCTCCCCACCCTGCCCCGCCCCGCCCTGCCCCGCCTCACCCTGTTCCGACCAGGCTGTGCTCTCTACTCATTACTGGTATCTAAGCGACGCCCAGCCGCAGTCAGATAGCGGGACAGCAGGGGGAGGTAGGGGTGTTCCAGAAGATGTCCGGCCCGAGAACACATGTCTTCCTGCAGCCCGCCGCACCACGCACCTCCTCCTCCTCCACCACCTCCTCCTGCTCCTCCCTCGCCGCTCGCGCTTTTATCCACATTCGGCCGGGCAGGGCGGAGCCGTGCGGGTCGGCACGCGGCTGGTTTAGTTTCGGCCTTTTCATTTATTTAATTTTTTTCGTTTCCGTCATGACAGGGGGATGACGTAATGCAATTATTTGCTTGCGAAACCCGCCGCATACAGCGGCACTCAGACATTCCCCACACTCTCTCATAGCGTGTCCCCGCCGCGGACACAATGTCGTCCCTCGGGCGGGGCAGGGCGGGGCAGGGCGGGGCGGGGCGGGGCGGGGCGGGCCAGGGTGGGACAGAAGAGGGCAGACCCTGGCCCCACACTCATCGACAAGAAGGGCTCTAATTGCGAAGTCTCTCGCATATATCTCCCCCCCCCCTACCACCCCGCACTCCGATGATGAGTTAATTCAGAGGCCACGGTATCGCGCTTCAACTCATCCGGCACTCACACCCCGCGCCTCGCGCCTCGCGCCCCGCGCCTCACGCCCGGGCCTGTCTCCTCTCTCCCTCTCTCTCGCATCCGCTCCTCCTCTTTGCTCTCGTTCACACATTGGCTGAGCCGCTGATTCAATAACATTCCATTTCATCCTCGGGGTGCTGGAGGGGTAGGGTGGGGGGTGGGGCGGCAGCGTGCAGCAGGAAGGATGGCATAAGGCAAGCCAAAGTCAGGGTGACTCGCAACTCGCACAACACGAAACACGCATCCTGTAGGGCGGAAGTGGCTGGTCCTGCCCCGCCCCGCCCCGCCCCGGTGTGCGCAGAATCAAGACTGATATTGGTCAACAACTGGTTCGTTTGGGATGTGTGGCGGTTCACATGGATTGCAGGCATTGTCCGCCCCTGCCCCCGCCCGCCCCGCCCCCGCCTCCGCCGCCCCGCCCCCTCTCACACACAGACACACAACCTTTGGCCTTCCTGTCCTCGTTCTCTTCTCTTCCTCGTTCGCAAGCAGCCGACTGATTCAGAAGATCGCTCTCGTACCCCCGTCCTTCTCGCACTCATGAAGCCATGCCACCCCCAACATGGGGCACCGCCATGAGTGCGACAAGGAATGGGGGAAGAGAGCGAACTTCTGAATCAGTCGGCAGGCCGCAAGATGGGTCCAAACGCGGCAGGCGCCGGGCCGGGGCGCGCAGCCCCGCACTCCTCTTCCTCGTACTTTCAAGATGTCAGCCCTTGCCTAGCCCAGACGCAGTTTTTAAAAGCACTGTATGATCCATTTGCACGAATGTCACATAGATGAATGAGTGAATTTATTAGCTGACTAGCAGGTGTGTGAATTAAAATTCGCTCATTGAAAGGTGTGCGAATGAGTATTAGCGCACTTTAATTTGCTAACCTGCGAGTGTGCGAGTTTTCAGTAGCTCATTTACAAGTGAACGAATAAATTTCAGTCACGTGCAACTGAGCGAATGAATGCACTAATCGGTGAGTGAGCGACATTCGTACACTTGGATTCCAGTAAGTGTGAATTGCTTTTGACAAAAAGAAAAAAAAAGGTATTCAAAAAATGGCGAACGGATACCCCGCACAACTGGAGTCGAACGCGTGGCGGGTGGACACACCGAAAAGCTGAGTTCTCCGTTCAAGGAAAACACTGGTAAAACTAAGGCATATCTACGCTTGAATGAAGCATACTGTTACGCTTGAAGACGTTACGCTTGAAATGAAGCATACGAAAGAAATTCTCCCATACATTTAGATAGGACGAATAGGAGCGGATAGACCCGTTACGCTTGATTTCAAGCGTAATCTCAGTACGGTTGAAAACGGGGCGTAAGGCTACGCCATAGTTTTACCAGTGAATGCACTTGATCCGAGAATGCAGTTGTAACCGAGTGCATAACTTCGGAGAGATTCATGTACTTTTTTTCTTTTCCTACGAAACCACTCCATGCGGCCCCGGAAGATTCGCTATAAGAGCTGATATATATCAGCTAGTTAAGCATCAGCTGAAAATATTGCCCCTCTCATCTAATTTTTGCCTGATAAAGCTACTAGCGTTTGCTATACCAGATCGGGCTCTTTCCAGTACAGAAAAAATAGCTAAGCCAGCGAATATTTCATCAAGTGCCTATCCAGCTAATAAGTTTTTTTTTTTTCGTGCACCCTATCACACGACTTTAACAGTCCCGATAGCTATATTCCTGAGATACTTTTGTGATAATTGTTGGTCTATCGCTTGTTCAGGATTCGCCCCTGCCGTCAGGGACGATGGCATATGGCGGTGTCCTCCCTCCTCCCCCCCGGCTGCCCCTGGTCCCCCTGGTCCGCTCGGCCCGGCTGCTTTTGGCTGCTTTGTGGTTCGGTTAGGCCCCTGGCCCTGGCGCCCCCAGCACGGCCCGGCCTGCTGCCTGCTGCCTGCTGCCCGCCGCCTGCTGCTCCTTTGCTCAGCTCCTCCGCCGCCGCCGTCGTCATGACGACTGGGCGGGCGCCGCGGCGCCGGGCCAGCCAATGGGGACGCGGCGTCGGCGTCGGCCCCGCCCCCTCCGGGCCAGACTGCCGCCGAATGGCGCGCGCGCGCGGCGCGGTGGCGGCGGCGGTGGTGGTGGAGGGGGAGGGTGGGCGCCCCGGCGGCAGCGGAGGGTGCGGGGCGCGCCGGGGCGGGCCGGGGCGGGCCGGCCGTGTTTATCGCATCACTCGAGCTGGCCGCGGCGCGCGCAGAGGAGGCTCGCCCTAACCTGCCGCTCCTGAGCCGCTCCGCTCCGCTCCGCTCCTCTCCGCCGCGCGCCCCCCGCAGCGCGGCGCCGTCATGTGAGATGATGGACCGGCCGGCCGGCAGTACCCGCCTGGCGCCCGCCGCCGCCGCGCCCGCCCCGCCGCCGCCGACGCCGCACCCCGCCAGCCACCGCATCGACGACATCCTCGGCAAGGGCAAGCAGGACGAGCCGGCGGCACCGGCACCGGCACCGGCCGAGCCCGCGGCCGCCAACGCCTTCGCGCCCTGCGTCAAGCCGCAGCCGCAGATGCCGCCGCTGCCGCCGCTGCCCGCCGCGCCGCACGCGCTGCACCCGCACCAGGCCCTGCACCCGCACCTGGTGAGTCGAGGGGGCAACCACTCGTGAAATCCTGTGTACAAACCCTCGGAAATCTCGATGAAATCCTCTGAAATCTCGATGAAATCCTACGAAATCCAACTGAGAAATCTCAAGAAATATCATAAAACTCTCACAGAAATCGGTGAAATCTCATGAAACCTCGAGGAATCCCATAAAACAGTGAAATCTTTTAGAATTTTGTGGAATTTGGTATATATTTGTGAAATGTACCCGAATGTACCATTTGAAATCTTTACAAAATCCGGAGAAATCTTTACGCAAACCATAGAAATCCCATGTCATTAGAAATCCTGTGTACACTAGGATAGGGAGTGGTTGCCCCCTCGTGGTGAGTCCAGCACCGCACCGCTGCGAGGAGGACTTGGGTAATCCGGCCGACAAGGATTGTTCGGATTACTATGGAAAAAATAGATCGTAATCCGAGAAAATTTGAGTCAAATTGAGGAGGAATTAGGCAATTTTTGGACGGAAACCGATAACCGTGGGTTATTCCGGATGATGCGGGCTATCTAACCCGGCTGACACCGAAACCTTGAGTCGTTTCCCCCTTACTGGCAACTCCCAGTTTAAAACGTACCGGGTGCTTCAGAGAAGACGCAGGTGCGGGCGTGTTTGCCCACCCAACAACCTTGGGTCACTTGTGACTCGGTTCTCCCACGTCAAGTCAAGTCAAAGGGCCTTTCTAAGGGGGCGAGCTGGCAAACCCACCAACCAGCACCCTGCGTCTTCTCTAGAACGCACGGTACAAAGAAGTGTTCAGCCCAAAACAGTTGTGCAATTGAAAGAGTTTAACTTACTAGTTTTACTCTTTGTTAGTGTTCAAGTCGACAGAGACGTGCACTCGCAAGAATTGTGTGACAAAGTTGAACACTTGCGACCTCTGAAGCCCGGACGAGTATGCAATCCCGCGACATTGTGACGCATTCAAAGGTGCACCCGGTTCGTTAGGGCTGGGCGGTATTTCAATATATTGGGGACCAATACCAATAATAAAAAATATTGGTAGACCAATATAGAAATTTTGGGAGGCACCAATACCAATATTTGTTATTGGTACCAATAACCAATATTCGTTATTGGTACCAATAACAAATATTGGTATCAATAACCAATATTGGTTATGGTACCAATAACAAATATTGGTATCAATGACCAATCAGCGTCCTCAAGGCTTATATCAGAGCGATGAAGCCGATCGAGAAGGTGTGCACTGTGCTCGGCGCCGAGAAATATGCCACCTGTAGTGCCATCTTGCCGATGATGTACCTAATGGTTCCTCACAGTGGAGATTTTTCAATACATCAATATTTTCAATATATCAATATTTTCAATATATCAATATTTTCAATATATCAATATTTTCAATATATCAATATTTTCAATATATCAAAACACCAATACCAAATATTGGTATTGGTCGAGTTTCCAATATAAAAAAATATTGGTAATTGGTATTGAAAAAAAAATACCGCCCAGCCCTACGGTTCGTACTGTTACTATGAACTCGCGGTTTCTGAGTTTAGCGGCCCAGAGACACTAATTGCTTTTTTTCTTCTCTATTTTTTTTTTCTTTCTCTCTTTTTTTAAAAATATGACGAACAGTATCCGAAGTTTACGTGCATAGGACCTGTCTTTTTAAAAATTCATATCACTTGATTACTGAAGAGCAATTTAACGGTGTGCGATGCGGTGTGCAAAAACGCGCAGATCTATTTTTTCATTCAACGTTTGATTTTTCGCGTTTCTGCCTCTCGCGCCGCTACACTGCACCCAGAAAATTCATTTCTTGATCTTGAACGGCTCTTGTAGAACTTAAGAGTATTGTGCTTATTTTGGGGAAATGAGACTTGTTACCGCCTGTAACCAATCCATAACCGATTGTAACAATTTATAAATTTATCAAAACAAGTACAATATTCTCGAATCATGCCAGAGCAGGAGAAATTCAAGAACCGACAATTCGCTAAGTGTGCGAGGATATCTAATATCACTGCAAGCACAACAGTTTTCCTGATACGGGGGCCATCCTGGCCCGCGGACGCGCAGTATATATGCATCACCACAAGGGAGAGGCGGGGTTACTGGGAGGGGAGGGGAGGGGAGGGGGAGGGGAGTGGTTGGGTCCGCGGTGAGGTAGCCATCTTGAGTAGAGCGGGTGCGGGCCCCCTCTCCGCCCCACCCCATCCACTGACCGCCCGCTCCAATTTCCTCTGGCGCTTGACTCGAGCTCACGCTTGAAACTTACCGAAGCAGCCCATTTTGCGGTGAGTTTGGGCACCAGAGACCCTCCCTCCAAGACTGCACCGTCCCGGTCAAAGAGAAGAGCTACAAAGCACAAACACTGGCCGGCAAGGCAAGGCAGAAGTTTCCCTCCGCCGCAAAGAGGGGTGCTGCTGTGGTCCACGAAAGGGGAAGACGTCGACGACTCTATCATTTTGAAGTACGAACATGTATATTTACTCCTTCTTTTCGACAGAATGAAAAAGACGCACAGGGGTGCGCTTCGGTTTGCAATACTTTCATTTGATCTACTAAGGCCCTTTTGATCGATTGACTGGAAAAAGTTTTATCATGTGTTGCAGTTGTCACCTGCCTCCAGGGCGTTCCTACCGCCGCTATTTCAGCGCTCCGTCCTGCTCCAGCCATCGTACCAGCACATCCTGCACCTGCCCTGGGCGCAGAGTGAGTATCTCCAAACTCAGGAGTCGACATCGGTTCGAGTGAGGGGAGGAGACAACAAACTCAGAATTTTGGTGTACTAATTTTGTGAATTTTTGTGAAGTTTTGTGAACTTTTATTGATTTTTTTTGTGAATGTTTGCTTGAACTGTTCCTTAATTTTTGTAATTGTTTTCTGAATTTCTCTAAATTTTTCTAAATTTCCTGAATTACGAGGTGTATATAAATTTCATAGTTGTTTCCCCCTCGGGTTCGAGTCTCTCCGTTCCGCCCTTTTTGTGAAGCCATGTGCCCTGGCGACCCAAACGCGCGGCGGGGGGGTATCCGTGAAGCAGTCACTCTCTAGGCACTTTCAGGTTCTCATTCATAGTCACTGAGTTTAAATTTACATAGTTTTGAGCGATAAATTTCTAGAGTAAGACCAGGTTCCTATCTGCAATTCTGTCAGTCTGAAGACTTCTCTAGAAGGTGGTGGCCGTCCTCGAATCACATGCTACCAAAGTATATCAGAATAGGGCGTTTCGTAGAGTCCCTGGGCCGAAAGTAAGAAGTAAAATAGAAGGCACTCGGGCGTTTTGTTTCTTTGTTCCTATCGGCACCGTGAATATTTCTCATACATAAAGGCGGATCACCTTCTTCCACTGCCGGTTCCGTTACTGTTGCGCTGCTTCCACATTAAACTCTTGCTTCCGGCCGGTCTGTCATGAGTGCTACCCTCGTCGTGTCCGCAGCCGAGCTGGTGGCGGGCTACCACGGGTCGCTGGACGCCGGCAAGGTCGCGGGTCGTCGGCGCAAGGCGCGCACCGTGTTCTCGGACCAGCAGCTCCACGGCCTGGAAAAGCGCTTCGGCAAGCAGCGCTACCTGTCCACGCCCGAGCGGGTCGAGCTCGCCACCGCGCTCAACCTGTCAGAGACGCAGGTGAGTCGAGCTGGGGAACCCTTATTGCATTGAAAATCACACGGAGAAAATTATTCGTAAGGTTTACGGGAAAATTTTCCATGAAAAAGTCGTAAAGTAACAACAGCCAGTTGTACTGTTACGATAATCTTTTTACACCTTGTTTATCGACTTAGTTTTCTTCGACGAGTAAAAATTTACTGTCGTAAATTTACACCTCTGTGTCATAATCACAAAAAAGGGTGATACTCCAACTCTACAAATCTTAGTTTGTAGTAGTTTGTCAGTTTAAACGGCGAGTGCAGTTCTGCACTTGCAAGTGCAGAACTCTCTGTCCAGTTTTTATTAGTGCAGAACTAGAGAGTTCTACACTTGCAAGTGCAGAACTAAAGAGTTCTGCAGTTACATTTGCTGAACTCCTTAGTTCTGCAGTTATAATTGCAGAACTTTAGTTTCGCAGTTTAAAGTGGCAAACTGCTACACACTAAGATTTGCAGAGAACGCACGACCGGAAAAATAAGGTCAGACGTCAGGGGGACTGGCCCTTGTTATTCTTATAAAAGTATCATCCTTTTACCGGTGATGCAAAAATGTATCACTCTTTTTTCGGTCATTCATCGGAGTATCACCCCCCTTTTTTTTGGGTCGTACATTGGAGTATTACCCTTTTTTTAGTGCGAGTGTTCATTTGTCACACCTGTTAGTGTGTGAAAATTTTCATTCCTACTCTTGTTACTGTAGGTGTGAGAGATTCCTTAAAAAACTAAAATTAAAATGTCGTTTTTGAAGTGGGCGCACACTGAAAATTAACACCACAAACACGCGACATTTACACATTGCTTTTCCTAGTGAATTCCCATCAGCTCTCGCCGAGAACAACCTTTTGGTTCACGATGCGCGTTCTCGCGTGCCGCAGGTGAAGACGTGGTTCCAGAACCGCAGGATGAAGCACAAGAAGCAGCAGCGGAAGCTGGCGGACGACAAGCAGACCAACGGCGGCAAGCGGTCCAGCGCGGGTGAGTGATGCAGCCGCAGGGTGATTCCCGAGGGGTCCTGCTCGAAAAAAAATCAGTGTACACAAAAAAAATATGAGAAAAATCAGAAAAACGTCAGAATAAATCAAGAAAAAAAATTAGAAGAAAATCAGTATTTTAAAAAAAATCAGTGAAAATCAAGAAAACACACACACACACACACACACAAACAAAAAAAAACGGTGACCCCGCGGTAACAGTGTTGAGGGATTGCATACTCGCCAGGGCTTCAGGGGCCAAGGCCCCTTACGGGCGAATAATGGGGTTGGTCAAATCCGCGACACTGTTACGAATTCAAAGAGATGACACCCGGTACGCTTGAACTTAATGTGAAGGACCCCTTGGTGATTGCGCACGGTGGTCGATCTCGTCTTTCTGCCCTTGTCGCACTCATGGGGGGTACGGCCAGGCCAGAGGGAGCAATCGAGAGGACACTATAAAACGCAGTGTTCGGAATCAACCCGCAGGCCTCGCCCCCGCGCAACACAACGCGCAGCCCGGCGCAACCCCCGACGCCAACCCCGCCGCGCCCGGAGAGGAGAGCTCAGATCTTACTGGTGGTGCAGCCGCCTCCTTACCCCTCTCAAACACTTCCTCGCTGAATGGCGAGCTAAACTCATTTCAACTCATTTGCGCACAATGCTGAAGACACGGGGAGGCGCGCGGGGACGGGAGTGAACGGGAGAGGTGCCGTGTGGGAGAGGTAGAGAAAGGGGTGGGGGAGGAGGTGGGGGGAAGGATTATTCGCAAACTGGTGCCTAGTCCTCCCTCAGGCCGTCTTCGCAAGGGCATTACCCCTCAACTAACTGCTTTGATGAGGTTGAATTCCCCCCTCCCCCCTCCACCTCCCACCGCAACGCCCGCGCGCCGGCTCAGCGGGCGCCATACTGTACAGCACAGCACCCACATCATCCGCCCCGCCCCGTACCCGGCCGTCAGCAGCGGGGCCCATCTGATCATTTGGGTGCAGAGAGGACGATATTGTCATGTGCATATAGTGTGGGAGAGGTTCGGCGACTCGGTACCACGAGCCAGTAAAGTCAACATGCGCGGGCTAATCTTGTCAGATTGCTGGGATTTAAACTAACGAGGTCCTACTATATATATAAATAACTGTATGCATAAACAAACGAGGGGTCCTTCACTCACGGGAGTGTATACTCTAAAACAAAATCAGTAAAAACCAAAACGAAAAGTCGTTAGGAAAAATCAAGAAAAAAAATCAGAAAAATATCAAGAAAGGGGCCGAAAAATAGAAGAATAGAAGATCAGTTCAAATCATGGAAAAATCACGAAAAACTCGAAAAATCAGAAAAATCGGTGTACGCCTGAATTTATAGTGGAGGACTCCTCGTAGGCACCTCAGCCGCTCCAGCCTCGGGGTTTATTGATTGAGGGGGTACGGAGGGCGTAGCGTGGTTGGGTGAAGCTGGCGGCGCGGGGTGGTTTGGGGTGGGGTGGGTGGGGCCTAAGTGTCTCAGAGCCGTCTCACTCCGCACCGAGGCTACGAGTTCTCCGGTCCGGTGGTGTCTCATTCTCATTGTCTCACGCGCCGCTCTCGTGTCCACAGACGGCTCGGAGGCCGGCGACCTCCCCGTCGACTTCTCTCTGGCGGCGTCCGGGGGAGCGAGCTCCGTGGACCTGAGCAGCGTCCCGGACGACGGCGACCCGGAGGCCGAGGCGTCTGACTGCGAGATCGACGTGGGCGGACCGGTGGGCGCGCCGATACAGCCCAGCCTCCAGCAGCAGCCCGGCGGCGGCCTCGGCCCCGGCCCCGGGCACGGCCCCGGACACGGCCCCGGCTCCGGGCACGACCACGGCCCCGACAAGGCCGACTCGCTGTACGTGCTCAACCAGTACCTGCAGCACCAGCACCACTACGGACCGCGGATCATCCGGTAGGGTGCCGGACGGACTGGCCTGGATGTGGGTCTGGACGGGCGGGCGGTCTGGGGCTCACGGCCAGGGACCAGTTTCGCTATTTCGTTATAACCACGCTGTTTTTCAAGTTACCTTACCGCACCGTAACTCGGATTGAGTTGCTGGTCCCTGCTCACGACCCTTACACTCTAAATCCTCTACGAGGATCTTTTTTCGTATTATACAAAGAATTCTGTGCAACCGTAAGATACAGAAAATTTGCTTGTATTTAAAAATTTCTTTGTATTACAAAGATTTATATTTTGTATTACACAGATTTTTTATTTGAATTGCAAAGAAAATTTGGCTTTGTATCACGGTTGCACAGAATTTTTTGTAATACAATAATTTTCTTGGTAAGAATTTAGGAGTGTACATGATGGCCCCATATCGACATCGTGCGGGGAGCCAGAGCTGGTCCCTGTGAATTATTGTGATATTGTGCAAGTCTAGTGTTGTACATATAACTCTTTGTGAAAGCCAAAGTAAATGTAAGATGTCTCCTAGAAACATTCCTTTTTAAATTTTAAATTTTTGTTACTGTTATGTATAAAATGTTGTTTTATTTGCGAAAAACTACTTGTACGAACACTATGAAAACAGGACAAACTTTTCTACCGTACTCTTAATTTTACATCTTGAAAGTTATCGGTTTTAAAAAATACATATATATTTTTTCATAGATAATCTACCGGTAGGCTCCTTTGCCCTGCTGCAGCGTGAATATTTCTTAGATTTAAACGTTGTTTCCACGAAATTGACCTGTGCTTCTGGCAAGTGAAATAAACTACGCTACCCACTCATACGGATATTTTATTTTATTTGGTCAAATTTTTCTATATCACCTTTTATTTTTCTTTTTAGAAGGATTTAATGCCTCACCAGCCCAGATGATTTGGGGCAGGGGGTAGATGCGTCAACCATTTCGGCTATCGAGACACAAGTTTATTGAACATACGAATCGTCTGGGAATTTAATAAAATAATGCGTGACAAATCTACCATTCACAAAACTATGCGTGACCAATTTGTGACGCATTCTTTTATAGATGGTACAAGCAACAGATACAAAAGTAAGAGAGACAAACATGTCACGCACAGTTCTGTGAATGGCAAAGTATCTCGCATATTTTTGTGTGGCAATGTCACGCATTTCATTTTGTAGAGAAGCCAAAATTCACATGCAACTTTCTTCACGCACTGTGAAACATCTATCAGTCACCAGAACACGATACCGGTCTTAGTTTGGGAATTATTCGCTTTTTACGGGATGAAAAGAGAATCGTGCAATGGGCGCCTGATGGGTAGGCAACCCTTTCGACGCCAGCACGCGCCAGCTTGTTTGACAGAAATCCGTGAAAAAGTGGCGATCTGGGGCCGTTTGACCCGGAGTTCAGCAGAGGCGAAGAGGTAACCCCTTCCGAATCGACTGCTCCTGGTCCCCGAAGCTTTTCGGAAGCTATGTGGTGCTTGCTGAAGTTTTGGCAGCATAAGGCAGTAGCCCAGTGGCTAGAGCGACGACCATGTGACTGAATGATAGGGATTCAATCCTGTCACGGCTCGCCGTGACTTGGGCTCTTTTCCTTTCAAATTTCCGGCACCGGCGCCAGGTGCATAGGCAACCCTTTGTGCACTATTCCTCGGATTAGCCGATGGATGTCTAGCGTCGTGAATGCACTGTTATTCAATTACTGTGACGTCACATTCTTTATCATGTGAAAACTGTCACATTCCTTTTAATGTTAATGTCACATTCTTTTGAATGTGACCATAAAATTTAGCCCGCATATTCTGGCCGATTCACATTGAAAAGAATGTGACATTACATTTTAAACAATGTGACACTTTTCACATAAAAAAGAACATGACGTCACAGTTATTGAATAACAGTGTGTATTTTTTTTTTCGACTCTTTGGACCTAGGTACAACTGTTCCTGACCATACATGTCCCCACAGCACCCTTAAATTGACGGAGGAATTTTTTATTCGATGTTCTGCAAAACTGAGAATTTTCCCAAATTGAACATAAATACCGTTAAATCGACCTGTTTGGTCCATGCGCGCTTCAAAAGTTTGAGTACCAACGTCAAAACTCGCCAGCGGGCTCCAGCGGAGCGGAGGGAAGACAGAAAGTGGGATTGGAAGGAGTGGGGGGCAAACTGTTTTGTAAACTTCGAAGCAGTTTTTCTCAGAACCTTTTAGCTTGCGCGCATGATATCTCAGGCTACGTTAGAGATACAATTTTCTTTGGCGGCATAAAATGATCACTCATGTATTGGCTAGAACTAATAAACGCGTTTTTGTCCAAGTGAAATTTGTTTATTTAAGTAATGGTCAATGAAATGTCAGAAAACGGCATGAAAAACGTCATGAATCTTGATTTGTTGATTAAAAATCACAGAATGGATTTCTTTGAGATCTGCTGCTTATAAGTTCTTCATTTTGACCTTCTTTAAGTGTGAAATTTTTTTCAGATTTTTTGAAACAAAATTGGCTGAGAAACCATGCGCGCAAGAATTTTAGCCCCAATGTCGACTAAACTTAAAAATTAGCTAAAATACAAAAATGTCACTTGATAGTAATTCAGGGTTGCCCAAGGAACAGAAAAGTGAGGGGAATTCATTGGTTTGTTCCAGATTAGCCTGAGTGCAAAATGGTTAAAAATGCATGATAAAAAGCCAAATCCCCCCCCCCCCCCTAAAGGTACATAAGAGTCGTTCTCGTTCTGCTCAACCCCCATCGCATTGGAGCAACACTTTTTTGCAAATCGTTCTCCTTACCTGTCCTTCCGTCTATTTTAGACTTTGAGAGGATTCGCCAAATCTGCGCGAAAGAAGTCCCCTCCAATGCTCTCCTGGATTGTGTGGAGTTTTGATTACGACTCTACTAAAAAATAATTATGATGACTATCAGGCGCAGGAGAGAGTTGTGCTTATTCATTAGAGTTCTTAATACAATTTACACTCTTCTTTTTAAACCGGTTGAATGACGCGCAAATTAAAGATGCTCACTCTGAGCAGTCTGGTGCCTCACTTCGCACCTAGTGTCGGCTCGGCCGTGCTGATGTGATCGCGTGAGAGACCAAAACAGAAAAAGAAAAAGAAAAGAAAACAGTGCAAGTGAAAAGTCCCGATGATTAGTCAATTTCGTCTTGCATTCACCTCATCGCTTTTTACAGCGCCGTTTTTTTTTATTTTTTTTTTTTAACCTTTTTTTGATGCCCGTACGTACACTCTCCCTCCAGAGCGAAACCTAGGGTAAATGTTTCCCCTCTAGTAATGACATTCTTATTCTTACGTATTTTTTTTTCCACGGTGAAAAGGTTTAATTAGGGCGAGAGGTAGTAGTACGGCAAGAGCCGAAGGGAAGAGTGCGTGCCGTGCGACCCGGGTGAGGTGACGACGTGGCGACGACGGCGCGTCGGGCTGTTCCGGGTGGGGCGGGGCAGGGCGGGGCGGGGCGGGGCGGGGCTGTTCACCGCCAGGACGCCCTGCTCGCCTCGGTGCAGGTGCCGCCGGCCCGGACATGGGGCGCGCGACGGGATCCCTTTCCCACTTCAGGGCGCGTTTTCCCAAACCTTTCACCCCGCCCCGCCCCGCCCCGCCCCGCCTGGGCGCACCCCGACCACCCCACCCCTCCCCACCCTTCATCTAAACGGCGCATTGTGCGAGGCGCGGCGCGGCGGGCGCCTCCATTGTGCGCCGCTGGCACAAAAGGTGCTTGTGTTCTCTGAGGGGTCGGACCGGGGCGGGGCGGGGCGGGGCGGGGCGGGGCGGGGCGGGGCGGGGCGGGGCGAGAGATGACAACCAGGTGAGTGAATTGAATACAAGGAGGAAAAGACAGGGAGCAGGATAACACCCCGAGATGACGGAGCGCACAACGCTGAGCATCATGATCGAGAGGTAACCCCTCATGGAATGGACCTGCTGTGCAATTCGAGAGAAAAGAAAGAAGATTTAAAGAATTCGCTTTTGTTCAGTAGTTAATAATAATAAGTAGAACACCGCCAATCATGCATAATTTTTAGCCAAACGCGCCGCTCGCTGTTCTTTTTACCTTATTGCTAGATAAATGTATCATGGTATCGAGCTTGCGTTGTGCCCCGCCGGAACCGCGTCGTGTTTGGTAGATGCACCTGATGGATAGGGGGTCGTGCAGCGGGGGAGTGGGAAGGGGGGGGGGGGGGTTCCGGCCTCAGCCGTTGAGTGCTGCGGGGGTGGAGAGGTGATCTGATTCCGAAGAGGAGGGTGAACCGGGAGGGGGCGGGGGCGGGGTTGGTATAGGGGGAGCCGAACGGCGCGGCAAGACCTTACCGCCCACTTTGGTCGACTGGAGCAAGCGTCTTCATGTTCATGAATCGGAATCAATAGAGCGGCATTTCGCCACCCTCAAAGTGGCGTGTCTGTTGTCTGCGTCGAGTCGCATCGCCACGCGCTGCGTTTAGAGGAGTTGGGAGTTGGGGAGCTCCCTTGTCCCGCACCTGGCCAGCGCACGCGAGGAGCACGTGCCGCCCGGCAGCGCAGGGCTGGGCGGGCGGCCAAAAGGCAAGTTTGTTTCCAGATCCCCGCAAGCTCGATTAGAGCGTATAAACGAAGTGGGCTAGAGGAGAGGGATTACCCTCCTCGGCGACCACCGACACCAGCGCGGTCGCGAGGTCGGACTTCCCCGCAGTCATAGAAAAGCAGGACTGGGCTGGTGTCAAGCTGAGTCCGAGGATTACACCATTCTTCAGATGGTTGAACGATTGTAAAGTGATTGGAAGGAAAATTTGATCAAACTTATAAGTAGGTAAAGTTCCAGCTCTAGGCTGAGCTGAAGTTTTGAATAGTAAAAATATGGTCATGACTGGTAGGAGTCATCTAGGAGCGAGTTTGGTACACCCACTATCGAGGTGAGGTACCTCTCGGTTGCAGCCTCGACCATCGGGTGTGATCCGCGACTGGATGGAGGTGGCACTGGTAAAACAAATGTATAGTTCTAAACATCAAATGATGTTTAACTGCTAATGTTTAATATTTAAACACTGTATCATGCTTAGTTCAAACTATACATCAGCAGATGTTTATTTTCTAAACACTTTTCAAGTGTCAGTTGTCTATACTCTCGGCGCAGCGTGATATCCCTATGCTTTTCCATGTGAAGCCTCGCCCAAGTGTATACTTATATACATCACAAAATGTTTAACCTCTATACATTTACGAAGTGTATAGGTGATAAACATCTTGTCGCGTTTAGTTCCTGCTTTACATCATGTCATGTCAAGTTTACGCCTACTCTACGGTTACGTGTACGTAAATTTTTGACCCCAATTCGATATTGTGGAATTTTAAGGTGTGCAAAAATACATTTTTGTTGTAAAAGTAGTTGATTGGATAAGTGATTGGAAAATGATTGGGACGCAGGGTGTATACTGATTGGAGAAGGTGTGGTGCCAATAAGTCCTTCACAAATTCAGACGTACAACGATTTTTCTGATTTTTCTAGTTTTTCGTGATTTTTCTTAATTTTTCTGATTCTTTTCTGTTCTGATTTTTTTCTGATTTTTCTTGATTTTTTCGTGTTTTTTTTTTTCTTAATATTTTTTTCTGATTTTTTTACAATTTTTTTACTGATTTTGCTGTAGAGTGTTCACTGATTTTTATTTTTTTAAAGTGAAGGACTCCCGTGAGGTACCCTTCGACTGAGCCCCGTCCCCGTCTCTCCTTCGGCTCTCCAACCAATAGACCCTTCCAGCTCCAGCATTAGAGAAGTGAAGAACAAGGCGAAGAACAACAGACCGGAAACAGCTGCTTTTCATCACCCAAACGTTCATGAAAACTCAAATAAAATGTAAACAATATCAAAACGACTCGACTTACATTTTATTTATGTGTTTTGGGCACATTTCGGTGATAAAATGCAACTGTTTCCGGTCTGTTGTTCTTCACCTTGTTTTTCGCTTCGCCAATGCTGAAAGATACTATTCTGTAGGTCTCTTCCCTCCCTCCTCTAATTACGCCTGGTCCACGCTGCACCCATCTCTCATACCGAGCCCCGCCCCGCCCCGCCCCGCCCCGCCCCGCCCCGCCCCGCCCCGCCCCGCCCCGCCCCGCCCCGCCCCGCCCCGCCCCGCCCCGCCCCGCCCCGCCCCGCCCCGCCCCGCCCCGCCCCGCCGCCCCACACGAGCCACAAGCGCCCGCACGCCATACGCTTACAAATTAGTTCTCCCGAAGTCGGGGGTTGGCACGCCAGGTAGGACCGGGTTGGGGCGGGGCGGGGCGGGGCGGGGCGAGGCGGGGCGGTGATGGACCAGACTCTCGGACAGGGGGCATTTCACGAGAGCGGTCAGTTTGGGTCGACTGCCACCAGAGAGCCGCCGCCGTGAGAGAAAGGTGTATGTGTGTGTGAGGGTAGAGGGGGTGGGGAGTGGGGAGGGTCGCCATCTCGCTATAGCGGGAGGTCTCATACGTCCCCCTCCCCCCATGGATGGCGTTATTGGATTGCCGGTGCGGATGCGAGATGCACATATACGGGCGTACGTACACGTTGTTGGGGCGGGGCAGCGGGGCACGGTAAAGGAATCAGGGAGGATCAGACGAAACTGCGGCGGGAAAACAGGAAAGAGTCGGGAGAGTGACGAGAGATGGAGGCAGAGTGCCGCCGAGGGGGTGACTATGTAGGACGGCCGCTACCGGCATTTTTGTATTTAATTTTGATTCGAGGGAGAGCAAGGGAGAGGCTGTCGCCGGCGTAGTGCAGTGGAGCTTATTGAAGAGCGCAATCCGCCATTGAGCCGGATATTTAGATGACCTGAAAACGCCGTTGCCAGCTCGCGGACCGCGAGTCCTGCGCCCTGCGCTATACCACCTGCCCGGCCCGGCCCCTCCCACGGTCCACCCCTCCCCTCCCCGCCCCTCCCCGCCCGCACCGGTGGCACTGCGTCTACCCTGCCATACTCCCTATTGTGCCTCGATCGCAATAACAGCCTTATTGGCTTGGGCTTTTCGCTTTTATTAACTCGGCTGGGCTGCCTCGCCTCGACGTGCGCTGCCCGCCTGCTCGCTCTGCTGCTACCGGAGGAAGCAACAGGCAAATATCTGACCTGACGATAGCAGCTCATATCGCCGCGATCGCGATGATGACGTTCCTCACCGCGTGGCGCGGCAGGGGCGGGGCGGGGCGGGGCGGGGCGGGGCGGGGAGGCGCCGAGACGATCCATAGGAGGCATGCTGGACCTGCATGCGCGATGCACTCTGTGATTACTCCGCCGGAGCCGATGCTATCTCCGCGCCGCCGCGCCGCCGCGACAGGGAGTCATAATTAAAAGATTACAAAGGGTGGCATAAGTCGGGGTTCGCCCGGGCTCGCCCGGCCCGGCCGGCCGGGCCCGACCTGCTGTTCCACGTGGACCAAATGTCGCATAAGCAGTCTTGCACAAGAGGGCCAGGAGGGAGGGAGTCTGGCACGGCACGGCGGGTTCTCCTGAAAACGTCGTCGATATAGGAATAAATATTTCTTATAATGCAGCCATGAGAGAAGGTTGAGATGTGACTAAAAGTCATAAAAAGCCGTTTGATAACGACGATTTTGTCACTGAATTCTTGGTTTACATTCCCTGCCCCGCACGCCCCTCTCTTCCCCTCCCACACCCGACGACGCACGCCTTTCCTATTGACGACCGAACGACGGCGAATAATTTTCAACGCTTTTAGACAGAATCGCTTAGAATCGACATCTTTTCCCTCTCCTGGGCGCGGGTCTGATGGCTGATGTGATTATTGGCCTTATTGCTCGACGGGGCGGGGCGGGGCGGGACGGGACAGGGCGGCGGCTCCGCCCCACCCGACCAGACCCCGCCCGGTTTGGCGCGAACCCTCGCGAAATCATTCTCCTCCTCCTCCTCCTCCTTCCTCTACAGTTCACTTTCAGGGACGCGTCAGAGGCGGGGCGGCCGCGACGCCCGTTGAGAGACCTTATAAAAGTGCCCGCGCCCGCGCCTGATGGGGAGGTGGATACATCCATTAGAGCCTCTGTATGATCGCAGCGCGGGGGCGGCACGGGGGCGGGTCGGGGGTGGGCCAATCACAAAGCGAACCTGTTAGGGCCCATCAGCACTGCCATTAGGAACGCCCCCGGCCCCCGCCCACTCCCCTTTCTCCGCTGTGCTGTTCCGATTTGTTCCGCGAATCAACCGATGCGATGCGATAGTGCCTCTGCCCGCCGCTCTGCTGGGGTGTATGAAAATCTCTTCATCTGCGATGGACACAACTTACAAATTTAACTTTCAGAATTGTTTTCACAAAAACAAAATCGCACATCCTACTATTGAGATCAGTCATCACATGACTTAAGATTTTAATTTTATACAGATAATTAATTAATTTGTACAAATTACACAAACAGTAATTATATATCACGTAAATAGAGTTAAGATTACTTGCGACGCGAGACTTTCCCGACATGCAGGGGTCCAGGGTCCACGCGGCGGGGATACTTTCTTTGGTAAACGCATCTTGCAGGCCTGCTGCCCCGCAGAGTTCTCAAACGGCCGGGTTCGGAGACCCGGGACGCATCCGAAACCGTAGGTGTGAGTGAGATGCTGTAACCGAATAGTATCAGAGTCTCGCTCTCACCTGCGCATTGGGATGCGTTTCGGGTCCTCGGACCCGCCCAGGCCGGAACCTCATAGGTCACCCCTCCGCTCCGGGACCGAGGACGAGGACGGCGGGTCGTCCTCGGCGGGGCCGGGCGCCACCACCACGTACAGGGGGTGCTTGAGGCTGTCGAGGCTGGGCGCGCGGAGCGGCTGTCGGGCGGCGCGGCCCACGAGCGGCGCGAGCGGCCCCAGGAGCGCGGGCTCGGGCAGCAGGCGGCGCGCCACCACCACGAGCGAGGCCACGAGCGTGGCCGTGAGCGCGAACAGCAGCGCGTTGGCGAACAGCGACGGCCGCCTGGAGTACGGCGATCCCCCCGCCACCGCGCAGGCCTCGGCCGTCAGGGTCGCGTTGAGCAGAGGCCTGCCCTGCAGCGGCGCCGGGCTCGCACAGCGCACCAGCTCGCGCTCGTTGAGGTTGACCTCGCGCAGCGCGCCGCTCGCCCACAGCGAGAAGTTGCACGAGCAGCTCCAGGGGTTGTCGGCCAGGTCCAGGAACGTGAGGCCGGTCCACGCGAGCAGCCGCGGCGGCAGCCAGCTCAGGCTGTTGTTGCGCAGGCTCACCTGCAAGGCGCGGAGCAGAGGCAGAAGTCATGTCGCGGCTCACCGGCGCTCAGGTAAAAACTGAGGGACGGCGAGGAGGGGAACAACTGTGAATTTTGATGCAAATATTTTGTGCATTTTTGTAAATTTTCCGGAATCTTTGTGAGTTTTTATTGAATTTCTCTGAATTTTATCTATATTTTTGTGATTTTTTTTCTCTGAGTTTTCCTGATAATTTTTTTTTTCGAAATTACGAGACGCACAACAATTTCAAAGTTGTCCCCCTCTCGATCTGGGGACCATAGGCTAGGCGACGGAGCCGGGCCAGGAGCCGGCCGCCGGTTGCAGTGCGAGTGGCTGCTTGCCGCACCGGCTACCGGCTGCTCCCTCTAGCGGCGGCGGTGCGAAGCGCTCCGCGACGCCGTGCCGCGCGCGCCGCGACGCTGACATAGTGCGTCCACCCCCCGGGCGGGCGCGCCACCTCATACACGTACCTCCCTGAGCGTCCAGCTGGGGCCGAGGTGGCTGAAGGCGGCCGCGTCCACGGCGCGCAGCTCGGGGTTGTGCGAGCAGCTGAGCACGCGCAGCCGCGGCAGGCCGAAGAAGGCGCCCGCCGCGATGTCCTCCAGGGCGGGCATGTACGACACGGACAGCTCCTCCAGGCTCTCGAGGCGCAGGCGCGCGAAGGGCGGCGTCAGCGTGTCGCGCGCGGGCAGCGAGCGGATCGGGTTGGCGTCCAGCACGAGGCTGCGCAGCGAGGCGGGCAGCGAGGCGGGCACGGCCGTCAGCGCGTTGCCGGACAGGTCCAGGCGCACGAGGCCGCGCGGCAGCGAGGTCGAGAGGTCGCCGGGCAGGACGGCCAGGTCGCAGCCGGACAGGCTCAGCACCTGGAAGCAAATGAAGATATATTATAAACGTGAAGCGCTCGGTAGGGGCATGACGAAGAGTCCTCCGGGATCCTTCAGCATAAAAACAAGCGCTAACAAACGCGACCCGAATATTATTTTTTTTCGAGATTTTCCTTGATTTGTACTGAGTTTTAATACTTTTTTCAGATTTTTCTTGATTTTTTCTTTTTTTAAGAAATGTGTACTGATTTTTTTTAAAACTCCTTGTGGCGAGGGCCGTTACGTCGGGGTACGCACCTTGAGGGCGGTGGCCCTGGCGAGGGCGGCCTGCGTGTTGTGGTCCAGGACGCGCAGGGGGTTGTGGTCGAGGCGCAGCGTGGCGAGGCGCGGCAGGTGCTCGAGGGCGCGGCCCGGCAGCGAGTGCAGCGCGTTGTGGCTCAGGTCCAGCTCCTCCACGGCCAGCGGCTCGTAGCTGTCCGCGCTCCACGCGCCCCGGAGCACGTCGGCGCGCACGGCGTCCGCTGCGAGAGAGCGCGCGGGGTGTGATACGGAGATGGTGCGAGGAATAGGGCGGGCAGTGCGGTGAGCTCTCTCTCTCTCTCTCTCTCTCTCTCTCTCTCTCTCTCTCTCTCTCTCTCTCTCTCTCTCTCTCTCTCTCTCTCTCTCTCTCTCTCTCTCTCTCTCTCTCTCTCTCTCTCTCCTCGCGGACTCACCCGTCAGCCGGTTGTGCGCGAGGCTGAGAACCCTGAGGTCCTGGAGGTTGGCGAACGCCTTGGTCGCGATGCTGCCGAGGTCTCTGTACCGGAGGCTCACCGACTCCACGCCCGGCATGGGCTGCAGGGCGTCCAGGTGAGCGGGCGGCGGCGGCGCTCCCTCCCCGTCCTGCGGGATCCCCCCGTCCCCGTCCAGCACGGCCCGCTTCAGCCTCCAGGGCGCCGCCCAGCCGACGGCCGCCAGCCGCGCGAGGTCGACGCCCGTGCAGTCGAGCGCCTCCGCGGTGCAGTGGCACACCCGGCACGCGGCCGGGGCCGGCCTAGGGGGAGGCTCGGGCGGGTGACCGGTGAACACGGCCTGGTGGGCCGAGGGCGCCGCCAGCGCCGCCAGCGCCAGGACTCCCGTCGCGACGACCAGGACGATAACGTGTACCTGCGGACGGCAGTGGGAGGGAGAGTGATATTCCTGGTAATCAGATAGGTCCAGTCACGCGTCTGTTCTCTGCAGCTCAGCTCAGACAGCAGCAGGCGATCCTCCGCCGGCCGTCAGTCTGAGACCCGAGATATCCGAGGGGTCCACACTATAAATTCAAACGTAAACTGATTTTTCTGGTTTTTCGTGAATTTCCTTGATTTTTTCTAATTTTATCTTGCTTTTTTTTCTGATTTTTTTCTTGATTTTTTTTTCTGATTTTTTTCCCTCTAATCTGATTGATTCTTTTTCTGATTTTGATTTAGGGTGTACACTGATTTTTTGGAGTGAATGACCACTAGCCGAGACTGCCTTCTCGAGTCCCTTCTCTAATAATCGGCCACTTTTTACGCCAAACAATATAAAACAAACCAACACAAACGAAAATGAACCAAAACAAAACTAACCGAAACGAACAGAAACAAGCAAACAGACAGAGATACACAAAACGAATAAAAACTGCAGGGTGCATTTCTTGACATGTCCGATAAAAAGAAGGTGGTGGCCTAAAAATTAATAAAAAATAAAAAATAAAAAAAGGTGGTTTATACTTAAAGAAATGAAGGGACTAAAGCAGGAGTACGAATCTCAGACTGAGGGTCCGCAGAGGGTGCGTAGGAGTGAATGTGAGGTCCGACTCTGTGCGTCCCTTAGTTTGTTATCGTTTCTTCGTTTATTCATTCATTCATTCATTCATTCATTCATTCATTCATTCATTCATTCATTCATTCATTCATTCATTCATTCATTCATTCATTCATTCATTCATTCATTCATTCGTTAGTTCGTTCGTCCGTTCGTCCGTTCGTTCGTTGTAATGCGGGTGGAAGGTGGTCGCTCTCGTCGTTCCTTGCGCTTAACAGGATTCTGTATTCTGTATCCAGGTCGGGTTGCGACTCGACGCACTTCGCCTTGGCCTGGGTCGTGTGCTCAAACAGGGTGGCAGACACACGACACACACACACACACACACACACACACACAAACACACACACACAAACACACACACACACAAACACACACACGTTGGCGGGAGGGGGGGTGGAACGCGGGGGAAAGCACTGCGCGGCATTAAAGGGCAAACAAAGAGAAAGTCACGTGAACGCACAGCGGCAGTTAGTTGTGTGTGTTTGTCTTGTCTGTTTAAGTTACATCAAAAACACGTGGCGAGCGTCGCCTTTTACGCCGCAGTCGTCGCTCCCCTCTCTGACGCACGCTCGGCCCGGCCCGGCCACTGCGCCAGAGGGGCCCAACGCATCGGCGGACTGATTCATAAGAGCGCTCCCCTCGCTCCGTCTCTCTCGCACCTATACGACGAAGCCCATGAGTGCGAGAGCGACAGGGCGAGGAGAGCGCTCTTCGGAATACAAGTCGGCTGACGTGTATGTGGCGCTGTGGCGGCACTGGGGTGCGGGGCGCGCGGCGCTTGGAGTGGCACGCCCATGGATGAACCCACCCTCTGCGGCGGCATACCCCAGCAGTGTGATTCTGAACAGCGTCTCTGGTATAGTGTCCTCTCTCTTGCTCCTATTAGTCTTGCCCTATGAGTGCGACGAGGACAGAGCGATGAAACCTCTGTTCGGATTCACCCTGCTACGTTCCCGCCTCTGTCCGAGAGGGGCGTCCCGGTGACGCACGCAGGCCACTGGACGGGGGCTGCCAGCGCGCCCGGCGGCGTCCCGGCGTCCACCGCACTGTTGCCGGGCGCCGCGAAACCGACGCCGCGCTCCACAGCTCCACCGCCACGCACACTCGCGAGCAGTCTCGCCGCCCCGCCAGAGCACACCGGTGATGGCCTATTGTGTCGCATTACGTGTGTGTGTGTGAGTGTGTGTGTGTGTGTGTGTTGGCGCCACGATGTACTGAACCCAGTGCATCGTGGTTGGCGCGCTCAGCACACCTTACCTGCGGCATGACACTTGCTGGACGGTGCCGGGGCGCGCGGCGCGGGCGGGCGGCCGTGGGCTCTATCTGCACTGCACTGCCTCCTCCGCAGCAATACCGCTGCTCTGCACGGCGCGACCAGCCCCGCCGGGCCCCGCCGGCCCCGCCGGCCCCGCCGGCCCCGCCGCCTCGGCGAGCCCCGCGCGGACGAACACACTCTTATCTCTCACGGCTTCGAGCTGCCTCGGCGGAGCGGGGCGGAGCGGGGCGGGGCGGGGGCGATAGGAGAGATAGGGGCGGGGAGGAAAGCGCGGCGGGGCGGGGCGGGGCGCGGGTAGGGCCGAGGTCATTGTATGGCACCCGTTAAACTCGTACCCGAACCCGAATCATCCGCGCTGGCGGCCGGCTCAGCCCTGCACAGCGGCCCGGCGGCTGACCGGACCGCACCCACCCCTTACCCCCCCCCCCCTTTTCCCGGCGGCCCCTCTACCCCTACCGCCCCTCTCCCCCCCCCCCCATCTTTCATTTGCTTTTCCCGTTTCTACTCGCGTTCTCTAGCGGGCCGGGGCAGGGCCGCACCGCGCCGCCGGGGAGCAACAGCTGACTACACTATCTGAACCATGCGAGTTAGTTGGGTTCGTGCGTGCAGGTATGAATCAGTGCACTTAGATATTCACTACCAAAGTGAAAAAATGATTGCGCCAGGGTGCATCACGTCGTTCGTCAAGTTTCGCGGGCACGGCGTGTTCAAATTTTCGATCAGCTCGCAGTGTTATATACAGTTTATACGTACTTAGGAATATGTTCAAAAAGTGTGTCTTTTCAGTTGGGCCTGCAGCGTCCTCTGCGGGCGGAGCTCTCTCCCGACCCCGACGGGCCGGGCCGGCGGCTAGCGCCGTGCGAGTAGGCAATCACAGAGCACGCGCGCGTTGGCGCGGTCGGGTGGCCTACCTCACAGGCGCGTCCTGGCGCGACGGCGCGGCGAGTCCTGCCCTGCCCCGCCCCGCCCGCCCCTCCTCCGCCTGCAGCGTTGTTGCGCGGTGTAGCGGCGCAAAGATAACAGCGCCGAGAGGTTGCGCAGCATTCAATTGCCATGTAGTCAAGGAGGAAAACAGCTGTCATTCATTCTTTTTGCTATTTTTATTCAGTTTTTCGACGAACGTTTTGTACAGAAAATTAAGTAGTCGCCTATCCTTTTGCAGTGTCAAGAACTATACGGCCGTATAGTGAGGTGACATGCAGTTTACACGCCAACGGAATGACGAGTTGTAGAAATCACCCACAACTTTTTTCGTCAAAAGAAAAAAAATATTACAACAGAAGAACAAGGTCCTTATACCCTAGAATCACATGACTAGAAAAAATAACGGTACAAAAAAAAATAACGTAAACAATATGATTTATTATCTAAGACTGTAGAGACGTCTGGACGAGCTCAGATGAAGTCGGGCTCGGTGTCGGCGGGCTTGTAGAAGGCGCTGGAGTACTCGCCGCCGCGCTTGCGGGAGCGCACCAGGCCGGACCAGACGGGGCCCGGCACGCTGGGCAGCGCGGAGCAGCGGCGCCACAGCATGACCAGCGCGAGCGTGAGGGGCGCGGCGATGAGCACGCCCACCAGCACGCCCACCAGGATGGGCGCGTCGCGCTCGGGGTGGTTGCCGTACCGGTCCAGGCAGCGCATGTGGTAGTGCACGCCCTGCAGCCGCAGCATGGCCTGGCCGCGCATCTCGACGGGCTCCGAGCACCTGCGGCCCGAGGATAGTGAGTGATACAGTCTGTCTGTCTCTCCCTCACTCTCACGCGTGTCACGTGAGAGGGAGAGAGACGGGACAGCCAGTATCCGACCGATTGCAAACACTAGGACAGGACGGGACAGCCGCGGGAGCCGCCGGGGCGTAATGATCGCGTGGATCGTGAAAAAAAAATAAACGTATTTTAAGCCTACGTTTGCTGTCATTGCCGGAGGGCGTCGTAACGTTACGATAATAGTTTTTTGGCCTTTTTCACAGTTTTTGTCAACAGCTTATGAACGGCATGCGAGGTATCTTGACAAGGTGTAGTTCATTAGAGAGCTAAGATTGCACTTTAATTTCGTTACCTTGTGACTTAGTAGATCAAGTTGGTCGTTGTGCTCTAAAATAAATTTTGTTTTTTGGGGATATGGTAAAATAACGTTGTTTCCATTTTTTTAAAAAAGGGGCCTAAGGACTAGTTTGACCACTTTGAGTTGTAAGGTAACGAAATTACACTGGAAATCCAAGTGTATGAATGTCGCACATTTTCAGGTGTGTGAATGAATGTTTGTCGCACACCTGCAGGTGAGCGAACAACCATTCGCACACTTGTAGGTGTGTGAATGACTATTCGTACACTTGAAGGTGTGTGAATGACCCAACGCACACTAGCAGGTGAGCGAATATCCATTCACACACGTAGAAAACCCGGCTTTTCCGTGGGTTTCAGCAACTTAAGTTGTAAGGTAACGAAATTACACTGGAAATCCAAGTATATGAATGTCGCACATTAGAAATCCAAGTGTATGAATGTCGCACATTTGCAGGTGTGTGAATAAATGTTTGTCGCTCACCTGCAAGTGTACGAATAGTCTTTCACACACCTACAAGTGTGTGAATGGTCATTCTCACACATACGAGAGTGTACGAATGGTCGTTCGCTCACCTGCAAGTGTGCGACATACATTCGCTCACCTGCAGGTGTGCGACATTCGTACACTTGGATTTCCAGTGTAAAGTGCAATTTTAGCTCTCTAATAAATAAACTACACCTTGTCAAGATACCTCCCACCGTTCGTGAGATATTGACAAAACAAAAAGCTGTGGAAAAGGCCAAAACTATTTTCGTTACGTTACGGAGCCCTGCATTGCGGGCGTGCACTTGAATCAGGGAGTGCCGTGCAACATAATCACGATTTTCGTGTAATAATAACTTTTACGCGGCTCCGCGACGGCGGCGGGCACTGCGCCGGGAGGATGGACGCGGCTTGCTTGGATTGATAAAAACGAGGCTTTTGATAAGCGACGCGCGCAGATAGCAAAAGGTGAGCCGGTGAGGAGGGCGGCCGCTCCCCGCCACCGCTCGCCGTCGGGTAGCATAGCGCAGGGCGGGGCGCGGGGCGCGGCCGGGCCGGGCGAGGCGTGGTGAATCAGGAAGCGGGAGGTGATCAGCCACACTGTTTCCGGCGCATCTCCGCGGAAAGCGTCGTGACTAATTACATGCGGCCCTTCCCTTCCCCTCTCCGGTGGTGATGTGACAGAGATGACTCACATGAGGCCCGCGCCGAACTTGGGGTCGACGCGCTCCATGGTGGGCAGCAGGTCGTCCACCATCCACTGGTTCTCGCAGTCGCACGACCAAGGGTTGCCGTCGAGCCGGAGCGACTCGAGGTGGTCCCAGCGGCCCACCAGCATGCTCTCCAGGTAGCTGAGCGCGTTGTCGTGCAGGTGCAACTGTCGGTGCAGCGGGGGAGCGGAGCGAGATTTTTAAATTGACGTCGTGCGGTCGGAACGGGACAATAAAATAATTTCTATTTTGCGCCTGCTCGGCGCCTCGCCTCGTCTCGTACCTTCTTGAGCGGCGGGTACACGTGCGTCTCGGCGGGCGGGACGATGGGCTCCACCAGGGATGAGGCGTTGATCTTGCTGAGCCGCGGGTTGGAGTGCAGGTACAGCTCCGTCAGCGACGGCAGCGTGGCGAACACGGCGGCGCCGATCTCCGTCAGGTTGGCCGAGTGAGAGATGACGAGGGTCGTGAGGTTGTCCATCCTCGGCATCGGCCTGGCGGGAAATTCAAAACGATAAGGGTGACAGCGTCCGTACCAGCGGAAAGCTTTCAGTCTGGTTCTGCGCCGGTGAGGGGGAAACAACTCCGAATCTTAGTGTACAAATTTTGTGAATTTTTGTGAATATATTTGTGAAATTTTGCGAATTTTTATTGATTATTCTTGTGATTTTTTAAGTATTTTCCCTTAGTTGAATAATCATGAATTTTTCTGAATTTTTGCTGAATTTTTCTCAATTACGAAAATGTCACGCCGGCCTACTCACTCGCTGAGGACGGTGAAGGGGTTCTCGCTGAGGTCGAGGTACTGCAGCACGTGGGACTCGGCGAGGCCGGGCGGCGGCGCGGTGAAGGCGTTACCGGCGAGCAGCAGGCGCTGCAGCTTGTTGGGCGTGTGCAGGAAGTGGTCGGGCAGCGCGGCCACGCCGGTGCGCGACAGGTCGAGGACGCGCAGCCCCAGCAGGCCCGAGACGGCCTGGTGCGTGTGCAGGTCGATCACCTTGAACGGGTTGGCGTCCAGGTACAGCTCCTCGAGGTGCGGCAGGTGCATGAACAGGTCCGGGTCGAGCGTGTGCAGCGCGTTGGAGCCCAGGCGCAGCACGCGCAGCCGCTCCAGCGGCTCGTAGTTCTCCGGCGCGTAGTGGCCCTGGAGGAGAGGACGAGGAGAGGGTGAGCCTGTCGTCTGATCACCGGCCGGGGCGCCTAGCAGGTAGGCTGTCCCGCCGAGCCTCACAACACTGCGGGACAGCCTACCCCATCGCGGTAAGGGTCCGTACAAGTGGCACAAGGACGTTAAACTATTTTTTTTCTTTCGCGGTTTTTAGATTTCTTAATTTAAATTTAACATCGGATGTTTTTTTCATTTTTAATTTCTTTAATTTTCCGCTGTAACAAAGCAACTCCAAGGATACCCGGCGTGGATATATTATCGCGCGCTTGATCGTACGTGAGTACCTCCTTCCGATCTATCATTACACCTCCGCTGGGAGGAGATCTGATACCTCGCTTTTTAAGGGGCGGAAAAAAAATGCGCGAAGTGTTCGTGACACGACGACTGACCTCGAAGATGTGGGGTGACATGTCCTCCGAGGTCAGGTGGTTGTGGCTCAGGTCGATCTCCTGCACGTTGGTCAGGTTCCAGAAGGCCCGGTTGTCCACCTTGGAGATGTGGTTGTGGCTGAGGGAGAGGGTCTCCAGGGCGTCGAGCGTCGGGAAGGGCAGCAGGTGCACCAGGTTGTTGCGGTCGAAGAGGACCACCTTCGGCTCGAAGGGCAGGGCCGTCCAGTGCGAGGGGTCCGGGAAGTGATGCGTCAGGTCCTGCAGCGCGAAGCGCGCGAGTCCAGCGAGACATGATCACCGTCAGTTTCAGCCCATACCAGTACCGAAAGACGTTGCGAGGGTTGAGGTTCACAACAGCGATATTCAACAACAGCAATATCAATAATCCGCAGGGGGAGCGGCACATCGCATCACATCGCGCCCCACCCACCCGTGTCGGAGCCATCATCGGCGCGCCTACCTTATCGGAGCAATTCACCAGCTTGTGCACTTCGTCGCACACGCATAGCTTGCAGATGACGTCGTCCTGTGTGGGGGCGGCCGCAGCCGTGGCGTTCGCGGTCGTGTTGCTGCTGCTGCTGTCGGTGATCTTGGCGAGGGTCTGGTTGGCCGCGGGGGTGTCAGCGGGCTTGGGGATCTCGGCGGGCTTGGGGATCTCGGCGGGCTTGGGGACCTCGGCGGCCTTGGGGTTCTCGGCGGGCTGTGGCGGGTCCCCGGCCAGGGCGCCGAGGACGACGGCGAGGCAGCAGGCGGCCCCGAGGGTGAGGCGCCACATGGCTGGAGCTGGGGGGCTGGAGAGAGTGAGAGAGTCAGAGTCGTCCGCTGAGCCGAGGCCGAGAGGAAAGAGCAGGACAGAGCACAGGACGTGCGACACGCAAGGCTGCCGGGCAGAGCAGGGCGGGCTGGGCCGGCCAGACAGATAAGGACATGAGTAACGCCCGTAACGCCGTGTTGCACCAGGTAAGTAAAGTCTATTGCCGAAAAAGATGACTGCAAACCGATTGGTTTAACTTTTATTTCTTAGGGGTGTTCATTTCATAGGGGGGAAGAATTCGGAGGTGCTGTCACCATCACTAATCGTTCATAAACTGAAGAGAGGGAGCGGGGGGGGGGGGTCAAAATTATATGGGGCCCTCTCTTGTCACAGGACCACCTCTCAAGTGCATAAGAACCCCATCATATTTCTACCTAGAGGTACGAATATAATCGCAGTCAATTAAGTTCCTATAAAACTAATGAGGACCCGTATTATTTGTACCCCTTTCCGCTCTCACTGGTACAGTGTATGGGATCTCAGAGCAGCGTCGCTCGCGCTGGCTCAGGAGCACCACACTACTCACTCGGGTCCGGTGCAGGTGCAGGGGCGCCTCGTTGAGCTTCTGCAGGTGCAGGTGCCGTCCCGGTGCGGCGGGGCGCTGGTTCTGCTGCAGAAACAGCGATGTGATCTGGGCGGCACGGGGTCCTCTGCCGTGCGGGGCGGTGCAAGTTGTGCGGTGTGGGCCGTAGAGGTGTTTGGGGCGCTATCTCACCCGACTTATCGCCTTTTATCTACCGGGGAGATGAAATGGGAGGTGGAAGGGAGGGGAGGGGGAGGAGGGGCGAGGAGGAAAGGTGCGGGCGAGTGAGTGGCTGAGCCAGTGTACCGAGGCCTCGCGATTCCTACGCATTATACAGGATGGGGGCGGCGTCATTGTACCGGGTGTTTCTTTGAATGCGTTACTGTGTTGCGGGTTTGTCTACCCCATTCGCCCGCAAGGCGCCATGGCTTCTGCAGCGCTGGCGAGCATGCAATCCCGCAACGGTGCTACGCATTCAAAGACACACCCGGTACTCCGGTACATCGAAGGGTATCTCCGTTCTTGACAGGGTTTTTGGTGTATTCCTGATCAACAGACTCCTCTTCAATGAGACACTAGAATCCTCGGCGTTTGAGGGAGAGTTACGAAAAATTATGAAATACTCTCTATATTTGGTGTCTTTGAATTACACGAGTAGAAAAAACAATTAAATAATGGTAGAACTTAATATAAGGTGCTTTGAGATCGTGCTCATCTGCACTCAGTGAACATATGATTGACAACTAAAATACAGTATGTCAACTGCTAAGTACAAAAATATACATGGCAACGCAACACAAAAAAAGTAATGCAAGTGTTTTGCAAAAATATTTTCCTTAACAATGCAGTAATTAAAAAATACAACCACACACCATGTACTGCTCTGTTCTTAAAATTTTCACTGTTAGGGGGAAGTGTTGCACGCAATAACACACCATACCCAATATTCCCTATGATCAATTTTAACAACTAGATAGATATTACTTGACCATGTGGGCATGAATGTTCACTTTGGTGAATTAAACAAAGAAAAGTAAAAGGCTCAGTAGCACAACCATTACATAAACTGCAAATAAGATAAATTTTTCTGGTGGATTTTCATCACAGAGTTGATAACATTCTTATAACTACATAACACCACACACATTAAAGGAAGCTTATAGCAAGCACTGAAAAATAAAGCTTGCAAGAAAAGTGGTTCCAGTCATGAAGACTTTAAAGCGTTTCTTATTTCATATCACTAAGCTGGCTCTCACAAGATAATGTTTAGTCCTCAAATGAAAAAATAGCTTCTCCAATAATTTGACAAGACATGCCAAAAAATAAATATAAAAATTTGTAAGAAGCTCACATGTCCAGTGAGATGTTCAAATCCTGCAACATCTGCCACATAATCTATTGGTAAGAACATTCACATCAGATACTAGGCAACTGGTTCCTACCTTTAACAAGTACCTGCCCTATCATCATTGGTAAAACGCAAAAATCACAGTTGGAAAGAAAGAGTAAAAACTTTAAGATTTGCAATTTCATAATGCAATTTATACAGCACAAAATTAGAATAAATGGATCAACTTGGTTATCAAAATGTCGCTGTCAGGTATATTTGACACTCCATCAGTCTTCTTAGCTAAGAAGCATTGCAAAAATAAAATTATTCTGACGGTGTAAGATCTTGTTCTGGTTCTCCTTCACTAAGCAACTGTTGAAGAAGCTCAGCTAATGGCTCAAAGGCCTTAACATATCCAGCATTGGTGAGGTGAAGATAATCATACATATCATGATGTGATATTGTGCCATCAGGCTGAACAAGTCCTTGGCCAATGTTCAGTACTTCCACCTTCTTCATTTCTTGAGCTTTTTCACGAACAACAGCATTAATGGCTTCATTTTTGTCTCGAAGTGGATTAGGAAGGTATCCTCGAGGCAACAAGCTCTGAGAAAATAAATGTATGATAAGAAAAATAATACAACTAAAAAAGTATTCAGCTTCTTTGAGCAGTTGTAGTGTTTAGATTGGTATTAGAAGTTTTAAAAATTTTAAACTATTAATAAAATTCAATTACCAGTAACACAATATAGGCATCTGGCTGTTTTTCACGAACAAGTTTTACTACTTCCAGAATCCCCTCAGCAACTTCCTGGGCAGATTCAGTATTATTGGTGCCAATTAAGACGACAACAACCTATATACAGAAGGATATTGATTACAAAACGAAACTGAGAGGAAAAACAACTGTCTGAGAGTGTGGAGAACACTTACTTTCGGAGTAACATTGTCCAACTCCCCATTCGTAATCCTCCAAAGAACATGTTGAGTAGTATCTCCACCAATACCGAAGTTCAATGCGTGCATAGGTGCAAACACCTGATTCCAATAGTCCATGTGCGCAAGGTGTTGAATTAATGAGTCACCAATAAAGATGACTTCAGGCTCTTTCTCTTTAGCTTCACAGACATACCGGTTGTGCTGAAATATTTCATTAAGAGCAAATAAGTACGAATGAAAGATAAAATTAATTGCATAGTGTTTGCAGTAAGGGAATATGTTTGAAATGACTTTTGGGTAAAGCTTCTACTTTTTTTTCAAATAGAAAGAGACATAGCACGAATATTGGATAGCGAACAATTCAATGGAAGAACAATGCAGATTCATCAGTAGATTATCTAAATAACTACGAAATTACGAGAAATAAGTCCTCTTTAACCTGGCAATGTCAGAAAATTCCGATTCATAAATTAGTACAATACTTACAACGTTTATCCATCTCCCATCCTCCGTGTCAGGTTTAGGAGAAGGAATAGCGGCAGGATTCATGCTGGATTCCTTTCAGTCAAAATACGCTACACTCTGAAATAAATGTAGAAAACAAACTCAATGACAGATAACCTTGTTGTTTGATAAGAACCGCTAGAAGCAGAGGTGGGAAGGGAGAGGGAGAGGGGTGAGGGGGGGGAGGACACGACGTGCCATTGACATTGGCAGCATTGAAGACCAGTTAGAGGCTATTTTTTCCAAAACATGCGAAATTGCTAAGAATGGTTGATGGAAGAAATTCTTTGATTGAGCTACTTCAGTTATCAGAAGTGTTTCTCGGTGGAAATGCAGTATGAGCCTCCCGGTCGGACGCGATTTTGTTGATGAGCTTTTTTTGGGGACGAGCTGGTCGTGGGTTTGTAGGAAATTATTGCGATTCGAGACCAAGGACATTGTACAGAGGCTAGGAAAGCTTCGCACGAGAAATTTAGGAAGAAGGTGTCGAGTTGTCGTCCTTCCCTGTTACAGGTTCCCTAGTTCCTTCCCTGGCTGGCGAGCTGCGTATTTAGGGAACCTCACTGTGGTGGAGCGACAGCGCCGTGACGGCAGGCAACCCACCCACCTCCTGAGTTGTTTCAGAAGCTCTTCACTAGGGAGCGCGTCTGCATGCATCCGTGTACTGAGGGTTCTGCTTCCCTTTCTCGGTTTTGGGGCGAATCATTCCTCCGGTATTGGTTTATCGCTCACATATCAGGCTTTAGAAACTTATTTATCAGAACCTTACATACAATCACATTTAAACTAGTCAGAGGCAGTGCCTCCCAGGCTGAGCTAGACAGACTGTATATACATGTATGTATATATGTATATACACTGGATAATACCAACATAGCAATCTCATTCAAACTTACACTCTTCATAAGTAATGATTAAAAAGAAAATAACAAAACATGTTTACTTTGGAAACCTTTTTTTTTAAATCCCCTCTTCTTCATCTGCAGACAATACAGACAACGCAATTTGGTTTTTGTATTTTCATTAACATTTTAGTATTTTAGTTTTGGGAGGTTGACGAACTGGAAAGTACCGTGAGTGCGGCTGTATTGGAGGAAGAACGTGATGCTGAAATCTTGGCTTCGCATATAGTATTGTTTTATATATTCTTATGTAGTATTGTATGGGCTCAGCCAATAAGAATAAGAAGAGACGATGAAATAATCATAAGGTAGAGATTAAAAGAATTTCAATAAAAATGTTTTTTGTTGAATTTTTAGTGGTAAAAACAAGCTACATTTTTAAGACCAAAGTATTTTGGCTTTTACTTGGCCCCTAACGATTCGTACAAAATTACATTCAAAAATATTGCAAAAATTATAATTTTTTTGAGATGTGTCTGATGTTCGACTGTCAGGCCCTGTTGACAGCATTTTCTAGCTTTTGGACTCGAATGATAGACTGTAATTCTTAAAAATTTATAATAGCGTGTAAATTTGAAATGTTTAATAAATAACTGTGCATCTAAAAATATGTAGGTGAGGGTTAAATCCTTACAATTGATATCAAATCAACCTTTTGATAAGTCTGAAATGTTTAGTTCTTGATGCCATTTATTGATAGTCAAAGTTTATGGATGATCTTTTAATAACTCATCCTATACTAACATGCCTCTAAGACTATTCTTTCACTGAAGGTTTCAATCTTACTTTGAACAGTTTAGTCAAAGGAATTAGAATTTTCTCAATAACTGGCACACACCATGCCCTGCCTAATAATTTCTGCCTCTGAGTGAGAGAGATATTTGCATCAGTGAAGTGGCTGGGGAATCCAAACAACCGCTCTCTTTCTGTGATCAGTAAACCATCCTCATATCTATCTTCATTTCGATCCTCAATCACAGGAAGTTGCAGTTCTCTACCTGTAATTTTTAATTTCTTTACATACACAGTTTTCTATAAATTAAACTTAACAGTCAACAATCAGGCATACCAGCTGCTTGTGAATGGAAGGTAGTGGTCACGGTTGGCAAGGATTGTACCAAACCTTTACGGTGTGGTTCTAATATACTATCAAGTTGGAGAGGTGGTGTATCTACAACCTGCTTGCTGTGCATGTCAGGAATATTACCCCAAAACAAGCGAGCTCTTTTTGCTGGTAGAAAGTTAATTCCATCCCACAATGCTGGTTTACAGCCGGTAGAGCACATGGGAGACATCAGGATCGGCCGAGGTCGAGGGTGGGGGAGAGCTAATTAACGTTGCGCCGGTGCATCTGAGCTGTGTGCATCGGCGTATTGCAGATTTGTTAAAAAGGTAATTTGCAACCGGATTGCCGACCGATCATGTGTGTTGGGGATGTGCTGACAGGTTCGGGGTGGTTTGACAACTAGCTATTACGGTGTGACATCTTTTTGGTTTGCGACGTCGTTTGTGAGAACTTGTGAGGGTAACTTGCAGGCGGGGTTTTGGCGTATCTCGGGTTATGGGCACACGGGCCAAAAAATTCGCTATTTCTCCAAGGGTCGGTCGAATCACCTCCAAAATCATTTCTAACTCGTGTCTTAACTGTTCCTTTTCTTTTTAGATCTATGTAGGTCAGTGCCTATGTCTTCGGTCGTGGGCGGGGCAAACATTCCATTGTTTGCCCCGCCTGCCCAAAATTATTTTGAAGCAGGTGAGTGGATTCCCTTTCCCTCTATTTGTTAAGTGTTCCTTTATACGTTTTTTGTTTAGTGTAAATCTAACTCATTTTTATGTGGTATTACAGAATGAACCTGGAACCTAAGTTTGAAAAATTATGGAAGTCTACCGCCACCAAGATCCTTATACTAACTAATATCTTTTCTGCCACAGGTAATTATAAAAGAAACGTATTGTTTTTTTTTTTTTATCTGTCAAATTATGTGTGTATATTATTAGTTGAAAATTGTCTTTTTGATTTGTAGGTATTAATCAAGCTGATCAAGAATTCCGTCCCTAGTCAACTGTTCTAATTCTATTGGTAAATGGTTCTTCTTCGCTTTCCCTGTCATAGTGTGTTAGGATTTGTAAGGTTTTTAAAAGTCAACTATGTTTGTGTGTAATGTTTCATGTTTATGCCAAAGTATATAAGTTTTAATGCTATATATGTATTATTTTTAATTTTAAGAAATTGTGATCTTTAGTTTTGATACCTATCTACCCATGTTGGGCCTCTTGGATTCTTTTAATTTATTGTAATGGAAGGTAGTGAGAGTGAAGGTCTGTCTGATGATTTCGAGCAGCCTCAGAAAAAAGCATTGGAAGACAATCAGCTGAAATCACCTACCAAGAAACATGATGAAACATCTGACAATGTTAAGAAAAGTAAGGTGAAAGTGAATTTTAAGTGCAGATATTGTACATCGTGTTTTACTGTGAGGAGCAACTGCACTCGTCATCAAAATGCTTGTCCTTCGAATCCTGAGAGAAAGGCACCTGAATTTGTGTGTGCCAAATGCAACTCTTCCTTCAAGAGGAGAGATAATCTTCAGGCCCATATCATCAAATGCCAAACTAGTCAAAGGGTTCAAAAAAAAAAAACTCCCTGCTTGATCAAAAACTGTGGTGAGGAATTTTACCACAAGATCTCATTGATTGAACATTTGCAGGAATTTCACAAAGAAGACATTAATGTACACCCGCCGGTGACAAAAACATTTTCCTGTGTAAAGGAGTTTAATTCCTGGAAGGAAGCTGAGGAGGAGAGAACCTTTTCCCTCTATTCTGCCAAGAAAGGTCAGGCTGCTAATTCTGCAAAGCATTTTTACTGTCAACATGATGGTTCTGGCAAGCCTCACTCTGAGAGAAAAACTAGCAGACGTAACAATAAGGGGCGAATCAAAGTTGGGCACTATTGCATCTCTAAAATGGCTGTTAGAGTGGATGATACTCAAGCCGTTCATGTTGAATATTACCCAACTCATAACCACAAGTGCAGTAAACAAGATTTGGTCCACCATCCTCTTCCAGAACACATGTCAAGGTACATAGAGGAAAAATTAGCAGAAAATACCCCAGCTACAGTGGTTTATGAGCTTGCAAGAGAGAAATTTTTGCCAAGAAATTCTCCTTTTGTTGTTGACTGCAAAGCCAGCATATTGACAAAGAAGAGAGTACTTGAGCGTGGCAGAAGAAGACGTATGGCAAGAAGGCTACATAAAGATGATGCGAAAGCAGTGTACCTTCTTGCCACTCAATTAATAGACAGTGAAGATCCATCAGTACTTATTTTCAAGCCTTACGGAAGTGATGTTGTCTGTGGGCCAAAAGAAATTAATGACTTGCCTAAATCTAAGGACCTTTTTATGTTTGGGTTCCAAACAAAGAAGCAGCTTGAGATTTTCAAACTACACTCTGGTAAAATAGTAATTCTTGATGAAACCCACGGAACAAATCAGTATAAGTACCAACTACTGAATGTGATGGTTGTAGATGAAAATCGCAGAGGCTGGCCTGTTGCACATCTAATTACTAGCAGGTCAGATGCAGATACATTTCATTTTTTCTTCCAAGAACTCAAATCTCGGTTGGGTGATGAAGGCAGTATTAATTGTGTCATCACAGATGACGACCCTTCCTTAATTAATGGTGTGAATTCTGGATTTTCTGCCAATTTAAGACATATATTGTGTAAGTGGCACGTCTTCAAAAATTTTAAGGACAATATTAGACAGAAAGCCCCAAAGCATCTTTTTGACCAGATTTTATCAGAAGTTAAAGCGATTTTGAATGCTGAGAGTGAGTCTCTCTACTCTGAACTTGTATCTGGCTTCAAGAGGAAGTATGAAAATAATTCTGATGGTGCCGAGTTTCTCAAATACTTCAAGAAGTATTACTTAAAGAAAGGTAGACCTGAAAAATGGGCCATGGCCTTTAGAAACTTTCCTCACTCAGAAGTCAACACCACTGGGCACATCGAGTCATTTCACAATCGACTAAAAAAGGTGTACCTCAAGAGAAAGGTAAATAAGAGGCTTGATGATCTAATTAATATACTTTATGATGTTGCCTGGGAAGATTATCTCACTCGTGAGAGAGAAGCTACCACAGGATTTTCCTCTCAGCCTCAGCACATTATTGAAAGGCATCAACGCAGTGTCGCTATGGATGATGAAACAATTGTCGATCTAGGTTTGGGTAATACCTGGGAGATGAAATCTTCCACTGGCAAAAGTGCAGTGTATGTTGTTGTTAAACACAAAGAGAGCTGCTCCTCTGATTTTTGTTTCTGTAGATGTACCAAACCTGCTTGTCACGGACTGTGTGCTCATCTTTTCTCCTGCAGCTGTCCCGATCACCACCCTATATGCAAACACATCCATAAGTTGCAGTCATTTCTGAGGAGAGGAGAACCGTACAGTGCTGTGGAGGAGCCTGACTTTTATGTTTTACCAAACCATAAAACTGAAGATGAATTGAACAATAATGAAGATTTTTTTTTTGATAACAATGTTACTGATAATTCTGTCCATGACAAGAAATGGCAGTCAGTGCTTTCTAGATTGCAGTCCAACTTTGTCCAACTTGAGAAATTTATAGCTGTTGCTCAACAAAAACTTGTTTCTCAACACACACTTGTTCGTGTTGATGCTGTACTTTCAGATCTTGTGAGTAGTTTCGGATCTTTAGATCTTAATGCTTCATCTGAGAAAAAGCTGGAGGACATTCCTCATATGGATGCTGCTGTGAAATTTACTCCCAATGAAAAGCTCAAGACTCAAATTTCTCAACTTGCTCCTTTTAAGAGACCTGCAAAACGAAAGCGAAAGCTAGATGTGGTAGACCTATCTGCTAAGAAAAAAGCTGCTGTTGATGATCTTTTGACCTATGCTCAAGTTGAAAATGAGACTAGTGATACTGATAATCCCAATGAGCTTTTAGAAGATCCTGGAATGGCAGATGATAGAATCACTGAAATGGATGACTTACATGAATCTGCTGTTATGATTAACAACAATTCTCTGATTGATGATGATAGTGTTAACAGTAACAGTTGCTTCACTCTAAGTGCTGCTTATGTGACTGATCCATATGATATTGTTTTAGAATGTGGACAGGAGAAAATTTCGTTGATTCATTTAAAGTCATTAGAACTCCATTTACCACTTCATGAAATCAAGATGTATGAAAAGCGAGATCCAATATTTAGAGTTGGTTGGTTATACTCATCAATTATTGATGCTTTTATGTTTAAATTGTCAGAAAATGATGTTTTCTGTCTATCATGTGATTTTGCTGAACGTGCTTCAAGAGGAACATCAAATGCAGATATTTTGACAAAGAAGATTGATGTGATCAAGAACAAACGAGTTATTCTGCTTCCAGGAAATCTTACTGGGGATCATTGGATCATTCTTGCTATCATGCTGAAAGAGAATGAAATCCGTTATTATGATCCTATCCAATGCCCCATAAGCCTCAAAACTTTGTCATTATTGAAACAAACTGTGTCTGACTTAAAAACGGTATTCTCCACACAGTCTCCTTGGAAAATCAAACCAATCAAATTGGCAAAGCAGGCTGACAGTGTCAACTGCGGCATAAATATTTGTCACTTTGCTAAACAAACTGTAGATGGTGCTGAATACGGTCTTCCTACATCCCCATTTGAGTTTCGAAAATATATGTACTCAGTCATTGTAGGCAATTGTCTGAAGAGATCCTCCCTCTATGACGAATCTTGTGGGAAGTGTGGAGCTCAGTACTCCGATACGAATGATTTGCAAATTTGGGTCTGCTGCTCCAGCTGTCAACAGTGGTTCCATGAATCATGCACCAATTATTATTCTAAAAGTTGTTCTGATTCTTTTACTTGTTCTAAACTGTAATTATTTGTGAAACATTTGGTTTTAAATAATAGTTTATTTTAAAATATTCCATGTTTTCAACAATAGTTGTTTCTTGTGTAACTGTATCTGTATGTGTAAGACTTCTGACCGTCAATGTGAATGCTCGTTAGCAGGTCCTACCACTTGTGTTGAATTATGTGTACTCTTTTTGTATGTTTTATTGTTCCAAGTAATGTATAAGCCCGTCTCACTGCATATTCCTATCCTTTGTATTCCTTTAGCTTATAGTATTTGGATTCTTTTAATTGCTTCTCATAATTGCCATGCTCAATGTACAGTGAAACCCATTATATATTCCCTTTGTACTCGTAATTGTTACTTGCTTATGCAATATGCTTTTGCTGAAGTTAAATTGTGTGTAAAACGCAAAACATTCCTGTGATTTGCAAATCTTTATGTCGATCTCTTGCACGCACTTCATTATTTCTTTAAAAAAAAAATTCTTGTAATTATTAATATTTTTCTCAAACTCCAGTATTACAAGGCATTCTCCAGAAATCTTGGTTTAATTTCATTCCTATTGTCCCTTATCCCTAGCACATCAACGCGCTACAAATAACCGGCATTTATGAACCTTTGCCGAAATTTTTCAATCCTGGTTTCCTTATTTCTTTTCTTTTCTTTTTTTCCAAATTTTATCCTCACTTTTCGGTTTTTCGTTTTCGGTTTTGCAAATGTCCAATTCATCCACCTACAGGATCTTCCCCCATTCCTGGTGCGGTACTCCTCCGCCTCCCCCACCCTCGACCTCGGCCGATCCTGATGTCTCCCATGTGCTCTACCGGGTTTACAGCCTAATGTCCTGCTTAAAACAGCAGAAAGTTAGGAGAAAACTCTGCACACTGTTTCATAAAGATGTACTTTTTCGCCTTACGTTGAGATGGTATCTCTGAATTCATGGGGCATGGCTTTAACATTTTCGTAGAGCCAAAATAAATTTCTGCCTTCCTTGACTGCTGATGCTTGAAGAAATTTAAGTACTCTGTTAAAGTCAAAAAATAGAACTCCTGAAGATGAAGGGTCTGCAGGATGAAACAAATTATGTGCACGTAAAATGCAGGTCTATTACTTTGTACGGGTAGATAATACAAAAATGCAAAGTGTCACAGACCATAAAGTCCTTTCCGGCGTGGGTTAGCCAAACTCAGTTCTTGGCAAGGAGAACCACCAATGAGAAGATCAATATGACCAAGAGACCTTAATTTGTCTGTCGTGAGGACATGAATTGAACCTAAATGTGTGACCCTATCATGGAAGCGAAAATTTAGAACTGCTAATGCTGCGTCATCAATTTCACAGGAAAAGTATTCTTCTATCTCCAATCCAAGGTTTTCTAAAGCCAAAAGTCCTGAGAGGAAATGTCAAAAATAAAATCAAGAAAGATTAATAAGGAACTAAGTGGCTACCTGAAACTTTACCAGTCCCAATTCCATCAAACATTGAGAGAACTCTGAGAGGCTTCTTTTCCGTGATGTCTCCTAGCTGCATCATCTGATAACTCATAGTAAGTAAAAGTTAAAAATGGAGCAAGTCATCACTAGCCAAGATGCAGTACATTAATGCAGATAGAATATGCACTTTACCGTTTCTTCTCAATTCAGTATAACACTGAAAGGAACTGAAATCTTGAAATATATCTTTAACAAGGGCCATGCATGTGTGTGACAAGCCAAACTGAAATATTAAAAGTGAAAAAAAGAGGGAGGGATATAATAGAACAAATCTTACATCGCTAATTAAAATGCGGCCAGAAACAGACCTTAGCGGGCCAGCGGGCTGCTACAGTTAGGAATAAGGAACGCGGAACATGCGGCGAACCGCACGAGCGGCGAAGACGCTGGCCTTTAGCCCTACCTTGCTCTACCCTAGCCCGACCTGCTGCTCGTATTGGGGATGGTGCCACTAGTAGAAGAACAAAAATGTTGATATGTGCATAAAGTCTCTCTCTTTATTGCTCATTGTAATCATCAGTCAAAATGTTACTGGCAGTGAGAAACAATCACAAAACTCAGACATCGAGAAAAGGCCACAAAGAACAATGAAAATCACAAACAATCTGATGAGAGCACAATGCAGTCATGACAAAATTTTATAATGCATAGAAAGTCTTGCAGCATGAAATTTTTAGCACCACACAATATTTAATATTTGGTTGTAATCAGTAAAATTTACTGAGAAGTTTGCAGTCAAGAAATAAATTAGGAACTGGGACAATCTTTATAATATTTAAGTACATAGTAAATGAGGAGATATGAATTGTCAGTAAGGAATCTGGACCAAAAATATAATCAAAGATTTGGCACACAGAAATCACTTTAATCAGCTCTTATTGTATGAAGATAATTAATTGGAGAGTTCTAAATGGATTGTGATGAATTGATTTTTGATTAATGCAATACGATCTTAGATATTGTAATAAAATCCACCTACAGCTCCTATCTTAGGATGATTAAAAAGCAACAGAGTATAAAGATAATTTTAAACCAAAAATCAACCCAATGCCATAATAAATACCCTATTTGTAAAGCTATAGATATTGCACAGAATTAAATGTTAATGTTAACACCAAAGTATAGTGGTAACAAAACACGACAATAATTGTCATCAAAACATTACATAGACACTTCCTCGCTAGGCTGAAATGTTGTTTTGAAGTGTAATTCAGTCCTTTAACTCAAATAGATCTCAATTCTCAAATTTCAAGTTTTGATAGATTCATTGTCTTAAGGCAAAGACATTTCTGAATTAAAAAAAAAAAGATAGATTTCATCAAACATTTACAAAATCTTTTTGTTTATAAGACTCTTTTACACTACAGTTGTCAAGAAACTGTAAAAAAATTATTGCAAGTATCTGGAAGAATGTGAGTACACAGTACTCTCACAAAACAGCAATTTCAAGTCTTAGATATGAAAAGCTCTACTGCTGACTACACAGATATAACAACACAATGCGGTTCATTGTATAAATCAGTCTCATCCTGGTAGCCAATCAAAATAAATCATGCTAAGGAATAATGGTAACGATATTCTACAAAAATACCCTGAATATATTACAATATAAAACATGAGCTGCAATAAGAGAGCTACCATCTACCCTTACTCTTGCCCCAAAAAGATAAAAGACTTTGTACTACTCTACAATTTATGGATTTCAGAAAATAAAAAGCATAGATCATTTTAAAATTGCTAATTTTTGAGATGCAGATGCTCTTTACCAGTCTTTACAGATCTTTTGACATAGTTCATTTAACAGATGCTTTGCTTGAATCGGGAAATAAATATCAAAATGGAAAAATCTACGTAGGCTGACTTCATTGAACAATAGAAACCATATAAAAATTCAGTATAAATTATAACGTAACAGAATTCCACCAAAAAAATACCTCATGCGAAAACATTTGTGGTTAATGAATAAAAGGACACTACAAAAGCAAGGTGGTAGCAAGGTGTTATGCAGCTACCTCACCAAAATTCATGTGGCCTGTTTCTTTTGCATGCACTTGTGCTTCATTTTGCCCTTTGAGGAAAGATTGACAGATAAGGCACTTAAGCGTAAATTTATCAACATCTGTGAACTGACGACTAGATTGAGCTTCAAGGGCAAGCTGGCGAGCCTTCTCCAGCATACTTTCATCTTCAACTGGAAACATTGTTTGGATTGTTCCATCAGGCTGAAAAAATGTGTCACAATAAACCTTACCATAAAAGTACATCTAGGAACAAAATATAAATATCACGAAAAATCATACTTACTGTTAATGGTTCTAGGAATAAAGGGTCGTAATGAATGCCATCAAAAATAAGGAATATACGATGAGCAAAAGATTTGTCTTCACCAAAACGATTTACAATTGCATTAATAGTATCCACAACAGCCATTTCAATCCCATAAAAGTTGGATAGGATTGACAACTCAATAGCACCACCCCAAGAATCAGGTTTCTGAATCCAGGAGCAATAATCTTTGTTAGGTTTACCGAGAATAGCTTCAGAGTATGTTTCAGGATCTGACCTAACAGCTTCAGCAATTATTTTTCGCATATGCTGACCACAAGTTGGATCAACTTTACCTTGAAAAACAGAGGAAGAAAGCAAGATATATTATATGACCTTGCAGCAAGTTTAGATATAGATTACAAAATATATTTTTCTATTTTAATTTAATCAGTAGAGCTTACCACTCAAAACATAGCCAACACTTGTAAAAAGGCATGAATTATCCGAAGGAACAACTTTACGCAAGAGAATTCCTGGACAATTTAACTGACTCTCGGCAATGTGTGCATATTGTGTCTCCTGCTCCATCTTCTTAGAAGCACCATCAGAATTTTTTCCTTTTGTTTCACAATTTAACTTCTCTTCAACTATCAGAGTATCTCCAGAAGAGATGCCCAAAGCTTCCAGTGTAATATTGCTGTCGCTCAAGTCAACAGGCTTAGGGGGAAAGCCAGACAGAACATTAATATCACTCGGGTTTAAATTGAACAGGTCTGATAGCTGTTTCTTAAGTTCTGTGGCTGTACTTTGAGATGTCAAGCCTTTCACTATATTTTGCCCTCCCTTACATTTAATCTTCAACGCAAATCCAGCCATTACTTTGAGATAATGACAAAATAGCAGTCTAGGCCAAAATTTGACACTTAAAATTTGATAAACACAAAACAAATAAGTCCTAAGGTTATGATTAGGTTAGATTCTTTTGACAACGTAGAAGAGGAGGGCATAAAGTCAAATTTTCAATGGTGATCCACCTTGAGAAAACTCAATCTCACGATAATGTGAGAGTAGCGTTTCTTTTCCAGCAAAATATGTAATAACTCAAATAATTTTCTTGTTTTTGTTTGGAATACGGGAATGACAATATGACAATAGAATAACCCTTCGCTTGCGATTTCTTTTAGCAGAAGCAGCGCTGTTGCAGCAGCAGACAGTTATTTTAAAGGCTGTAGAGAACAGTAGAAAAGGGCGGGAAATTATGAATTAGTGTGCAGCTTTTCCACGTTCCCTCCGACCCTGGCTGTTTTGGTGAAAAGGAACTACGTAGTTTCTTTAGACCCTTGTGGAATGCAGATCTTTTTTAAAGTATCCCACATATCATTTGACTTGATTATTTGAAGCTTGCTTGTCTTCACTTATGGAAATACATGAAAGTGACAACTTAACTGGAAAAAAATAAACTTTCTATTGACTTTATATGTGTTTTTTTATTCATTTAAGGTAACATACTGTTGAACAAAATATGTGGGTGAGACATTGAGAATACTAACTGCTCCAGATTTAAAATCTGAGCTGGTAAGAATGGAATATAATAACATTTCTGATTTGGTACTAATGCAGAATGAAAAGGGCTCCAGGTCTAAGAGGCTGAATTCTGGAAGAGGCTACTAAACGAAGAACCTCTCTCTCTCTCTCCAGTTCCAAGAAGCCAGGGGATGGTAATTTGAAGTATGCCAAACAGTAGAGAAACAGTATGAAACAGTATTTCATTACTACCGAAGTGAAGATTAGCAGTCATATCAGAAATACATGAGTGTTTTTGTGTTAGAAAACAGGTACTTAATGTATTTGTCTTTTGATGAAATGAAGAAAGCAAAAGCCATTAGATAATAGAAATTGTCTCCACTTGTAGAAAATTTATTGTTTAGTGTCATGTCATTGTCATGAAATAGACCAATAGCTACATCAATACAACCAATACATAATTGATATGTATTTAACTTTCATGTAACAAAATAAAACCAGAAAAATGATCTTAGGGCAACAGTAATATCCAACAATATCCAGCAGTCCTGAAAGATGGAATGTAGTTTGAATTTCAAAAATAAAATATCAATAGGAACATGTTTGAGAGGACCAAACCACAATACATAGGAGTCCATAAAAAGATTCATTAACACTATACAGTGATGAATTCTTTTAAAATCAAGTCTGTTTACGAGATACAAAACTGATCACACAAATACAACACTATGTCATAAGCAAATATTTATTTTATCATTATAGAGATAATATGCACAAACAATGTAAAAATAGACAAAATTTAAGATGCACAACATAAACTGCTTTTCAACAAACAATGAATCTGTCCTCACAAAAGCGACCAGTCTCTCTAGTTTATCTTCCTAATTGTAGATGCATACATAACTCAATATGTATCCCAAACAAGATAATGGAAATCACAAGTTCGTTCTGACTAATAATAGTAAAATCTAGTCAAATATTACAAAATTATACATTGTATCTATATATATTCATAAGCAGACAAAAGCACTACCTTGATGACAAAGAAAGAAGAGGAACACAGGATTTATAATTAACAATTCAAGAAATTTGTTAAAGCTTAAGGCACTTTCTATGCACAAAATAAAGAAGCTGTATTAAGCAAAAGGAGTCAAGGTATAAAAGATTTTAAAATTTGTACATTAAGGAAAGTAAACTAGAGCATGAAAATTACATAATTTACAATAATTGAAGTCATATCAATAAACGCTGTACAACCACTTAGGTTCATATATAGAGGCAACTATTATCACAAGCTAGGGACACTGCTGTGCCCCCAAAAAACATTCAAGATTAGCCATGTCTCTTGAAGTAACATATCACAGAACCGCATAAAGTGCATGCTTAGCAACACAAAATAAAATTTTAAAACAACAAGAAAAAAAGAAACCTCAAAGCTTCGAGTGGCATATTGAGAATAGATTGCAGCTTAATGACACATTAAAAGTCCATTTCCATGTTACGGGAGAGACGGTTGCTGTCAATATGCCTGCGTTGTGAGCGGCGGACAGCATCAGCTCGTCTGTAAGGTTCGCTTTTAAGGCCAAGAAGAATGTCTTCTAATGCACCATTGTACACTTCATCTTGCTGCAGCAGCTTCTTTTCTTGAACAGCTCGAGTTTTGTTCTTCAATTCATTTATAACAGCATCCTGAAAAAAAGCAAAAAAAAAAAGGAAATGATTCATCAATATTCAGACAACTCATTACAGGGACACAGACATGCGCATACAATTAAAAGAAAAACGGTAACTACTGAGACAAAGACACCCAAAACATAATCAGAACCACGCAAAGAAATCAAGAATAAGAAACAAAACTACTGTAGTCTGAAAAGGAATCTGATGACTAAATGAATAACAACACCAACAAAATTATTATTAACAAACTTCTGATAGGCTTAAAACTCAATACAATACCAAATCAACATTTTAAAAAAATGATGTAAAACCAGGGAAAACAATCACTTAGTTTAAAAAGAACCAAATCCAAGTGCTAGAGCATGTTACTCATGCATACAGACAGGCAAGGAGAAGAATTTCTAAGTTCATCACTCCTAAATCATGAATCATAATAATTCTTATTTTGAATACAACTGAAATGCAAACATAGTTTACTCAAAATTTATAGGAGTTAAGGGGCGCAAGCATGCTTTTCAACATTTTATTAAAAAATAAATATAAAAACTATTTCAAGTGCAAACATGAACCCAGACTCAAAATTTTGAAACTTCATCACAACTAAATCATGCAGACCCACTTACGGCTGCTTTCACGTCACTAATACTTCTATCTCACTAGTCCATTGTGAGGTGCATATATTTTTGGGTGAGGGTGACTGGGAACACTGGGATGTTGAAGTGCTGCACAAGCAAAGCAGTTGCAAGAACCTAGTCAAAATCTTAGCATTTAGCACACCATTCCCTCACATCTGAAGCATGCAGTGCCCATTTGAACAAGACAAAAATATTCCAATGCTGTGGCAGTACAAACAGAAAACCCTCCTAACAAATAGAATAAATAAGTTACAAACAGAAATGTCCAGTTAAAAAATGTAAATGGAATACATTCCTCAATGAAACTAAAATTTTGTGATAGATACAAATGACAGATGTGTTGACATCATGCGGCTAATTAATTATGACAAGAGTATTCCAAAACATGGTTATCTGTGAATTTTATGACATATTTAATATAAAGAGACTGTATTGTCTCTCTTATTAAATATTTTGCAGAGATGCGTTTAAAAAAAAACACTAACCTGTTGTTTCTTCTGGTTTAGCTTATTTCTTCGTAGAACTTCTTGATTTGTTGGAGCTGAATTTTGATCCTCCTGCTGCTTTGAAGCTAAAGCTGCCTGTTCAAGTCGCAATCGCTGTTCATTTTCTTGGTCGGCCATCTGGGGACGTTTAAAAGGGTTTATTTAAATAATGATGATAGTAACTTTGTATTTTTCATTCACAACAGCCTGTATTGCACTCACCTTAAAGGAACGTGCAAACCTAACAAAGAGAGGGAAAAATGCATTTGCATCTGTTGAGCGAGGAGATTCCCCAAACAATTCAACGCAGTCACGGAAAGTTTCTTGAGCATTTTTAACATCAACTTTTAACCTGCGTAATTTTTCCTCTGCATTCCCTAAGAAATCTCTTAGAACTAAAGATGCGCCATTGTTAGCTGCATTACTAACAGCACTTGAGTTGTTCCCTCTCTGTTCTGCCTCCCGCCGAACCACATCCATGCCCTTCTCAAGCTCAGCCAGATCAGTGAGAACATTTTCCAGAGACACTAAAAAGTTAATGAAGAATACACACAGTTAGAAGCATTCATATTGTAGTGTACCTTGTCATAAAACTGGAAAAGAAATTAAAAGTATTCACCTGTAGCTGCTTTGTCAATATATAGTAACTCTGACTCGAAGTTCAAAAGATCTGGGAACTTGGAGCGAACTGTTTGGGCAATGTAGTGTAGCAAAGACTGGCGCCTATCAGCACTTTTAGTATCAAGCAAACAATCTAATGATTGTAGCTTAAACCCATATGCAGGCCCCCTTTTGCCGCTGTTCAAGTAGTTTCCAAAAGCAAGAATAACTTCCAGAATCCTTTTCAATTTTGTGGAATTCTTTACCATACTTGCTGCTGAAATAATAGCATGTACTTGCTACAAAGGAGAAAATGAATTGTTTGAGTGTAAAATCAAGTACAATAACTTTGAAAAATAAATATTGCAGAATTAAATAAGAAACATGTTCATAATAACCAACTAACTATTTCGTCAGCTGTTTAACTCACCGGTGTAATTAAATGAACATTATCAAAGAAGTTTCCAACATAGCTCATAATAGTTAGTTTTGTAGTAAGCCTCTCAACGCGGCTAAGTTGTAACAAAAACTTGTCTTCATCTGTTAACATATTTATGTCTTTCTTCTCAGCAATATATTCGCGGTAGGCTTTTGACTACAGGATAAAAAGATACACATGTAAAATTCCTCCTTTGACAATAATTAGTGATGCAATTAGTTATGCAATTATCGACAGGCCTTACTAATTTCTGTCTGTCTTGCATCCACTTTCAGGAGTAGGTGTAAGAGAGAAAGAAATGACTAGGGGCTATCGATTATCTCTTAATGTTGCCATTCCTAACAATAATACATGACTGATGGGAAAAAGTGATGAATCTAATAAGTACCTCCTGTTCAGTTGGGCACATTCGCTGGAGGATTTCAACGCTTTCCAAAGGTAATGTCTTTAAGTCCAAAGAGTTGACTGCAGTAATCACTTTGTCAACACTCATATCCATTCGACGACGAGATATAGCTAGAAGATTTTAAAGCCAAACATAAGCAACCTCAAAAGGAAACCATTCAAAAGAAACTTAAAATTAAAGCAATAAAAAAACTAAAATTACCAATGTTTCTTAATCTAGTATGTTCTAAGAGAGAAACATTCTCGGGCTTTTTAAATCGTTTGCTTGGGAATGCAGCCAAGCCATCAGTTTCAGAATTGTCACCAGCTGCTAATGCTGGTCCAGCTCCAAGTTTAAACCTCTCCTCAAAATCGGTGAAGTCAATGAGGGAATGCAATTTGTCGTCATCAAGCTCATTGAAGACTGTTCCTCTCACCTGAGAAAGAAGACAGTTTTAAATCTATTCTAATTGATAATATGTTTTAAAACCATACGCTTACGGTCACTGACCTGATTGGGCTTAAGAGCAACCCAGTTCAGAGTTGGCAACTTGTACTTAGTTTGTACTTTTCTCTTAATTGTCATAGCTCCATCTGGAGCTGCCATTAGACCTGGTGGAGGTGGAATAGGTACAGGAGGGGCTGGTGGAGGAGGAGAGTTTGCAGTCTGAGGTAAGGGAGGAGGAGGCGGACAGGGTGGAGGAGGAGGCGGGGGCGGAGGTGCAGGTGCTGCTGGTGCTACAGGTATAGGAGGAGATGAGGATGAGGAAAGAGAAGAGAATGAGTTGCTGGACCCCATACTGACTCCACTACTGCTACCTAGGAAGCAGAACAAAAATTAAGTGTTAAGAACAGAAAAATATGGGAGAAAGAATTATATAGTCAGGCAGAATCAACTTACTATCTGGTCTTGGCAGAGTTCTCGTAAGGGTCTCAAGCTCCTGAATTTTATTTTCTAAAAGAGATTGCCTATTATGTGCATCTTGCTGGTGTTGTTGTGCTGTTCGTCTAAGAGTCTGAATTTCTGAGGATAACTCATCTCGTTCAGATCTCAGTTGCACAAGTTCACTCTCCAAAGAAGCTAATTTGCACAGACATTCCCGTTCGGTAGCTGTTAATCTGTCATGCGCCTAAAAAAAGCAGAAAAATACAGAAAAATGATTTGAAAACCAGAAAAAAAGCTAGTAAGTACTAGGTGAGGTAAGTATGAGGTGAAACTACTAAGCTTACATGTCCTAGTTCATCTTCTAGCTCAGCAACTTTCTCTAGCGCAGCTGTTTTTGTTTCACTGTCTTCCATTAATGCAGCAACATCAAATACATTGTCAAGGTAAGCTGATATTTGAACTTGAAGTTCTTCACTCTCTGTATGACGAAGTTTTTCCAAATATTCATCAAACCCTAGTTTTGTGAACTCATACTGGAGATGAACACGGAAGTTCATGTCCTCTACTGAATGAACCACAATATTCACAAATTGCATGCAAGCAACCTGCGGAAAATAAATAGTTAAAAAATAAAATCTGTATGGCTGTTAACGGCTGTAACATATGCAATTGATTCAATTCGTTCAATATCACCACTCACCATAAATTCTATATGAAACACTTCATAATTTATGAAATAATCCATAAGTGTCTGAAACCGTTTTGTTTCATGGCAAACCTCTTTAAAGTTGTCGAAGGCAGAAAGAATTATCTCATGCCCTCCTTTGACTAGACAGATAGCAGCAAGTAGCTCCAAAACCAAAGCTTTGGTTCTCAAGCTTTTATGCATGAGACTGAGAGCTATACAATTGATAGCCTCTCGGTGTTGTATGACCATATTAAATCCATACTAAAAAAGATTAAGAAAGAAAGTAAAGTACACAATTATTGAGGAGGGATTCATTCCAATAAAAATTGCGTCTGTCAGCTCACTTTGTTGTTCATGATGGCACGCAAACACATTATGCAAACATGGATATCATCTTTTGCATCACCCATTCGCAGCTTTGCCATGTGGCGAGACCTGCGTTTTAAAGCAGGACTGTCCAAGATATCCAATGCTGGCCGTAGATGGCCATTATGAGTATTTGGACCATTGCTTGAAGATAAGGTACTTCCTGCAGCTGCTAACAAATGTTCACTATGTTCAATTTGTAAGATATACACACTGCTGTCATTTCACTGAAATACCTACGTGAATTAATGCGTTCTTCAGAATTAGCTCGTGACTCTGTTTGTCTTTGCTCGTGCCTCATCATAACAAGACGGAAACTGAGATAATCTATCAAGGAGTCAAGTCCTTGATTTTGATCATCAAGGAATTCTCTTACCCATCTGTAAGGAGAGGAAGTGGTGAAAACAGTTGTATGAAATAAACTGAAAATGATAGAATGAAAGGCAAAAAGTAACACTCACTCAATATGGTTAGTTCTAAGTGATATCTCAAGATCTCGTAAAACTTGGGTAGAAGTAGCATCTCCAACCATCTTACGTTTCTGAAACACAGTACAAATGTAATTATTAGATCAGCAAAAAAGTTACTGAACAATGTAATCAAAGTTTTTAGACTAGCACCTATTCCAAAGCAAAATAGAAAAAAAGAACATACAAATATGATAGTAAATGTAGGGAAATTCTCTATTAAGAAAAAGTAATATAAAGAGGTTTGGAAATGGCAGAGCACACATTAGGCAAAATTCAAAAAACTCAAATAAATTGCAAGTTCCCGGATATTTATTGGTGTTTTTGTTGAATTATCTCCCAGTTAGCAACACAAATTTCAAAACAAGCATTTATGGAGGACAAATGATGAACACATGCTGACCAAAAGTATTACATTGGTCGTTGAAAAGAAGACAAAACCAACACCAAAACCAGAAAAAAAGAATCAATAAATGAATCAGCAGAAGTAAATGCTGTCAACATCAAAATACATGTGGTTCTTTTGGCATGTTACTCTGAAGGAAATGACAGCAAAAATGTGTTGCCGTTAGTTGCTTGACAAAAATGAGATGTGACACTGTTTACTAAAAACATCCTGCCCCGCGGTTCCGATACGACGCGACAACAGGTCCGGCTCACCTAGGCAAAGCCAAAAACAAAGAAACCAGAGGGAAAAATAAAAAAAATAAAACCTATAATGCGGTAAGAGCTCGAGCAAAGACAAGGCGAAACGGAGGTGGGTGGCAAGAGTGTAGCCATGGAGCCATGGAAATGCGGCTGGCGCAGGAGCAAGAGAAGCATCCACTTGGGTGACACCCGTGGTGACACCTGCGGGGCGGGTGGGTGACCGACCAGGAGGCGTGTTACCTGGCACGACGCGTTGCAGGAGCGGGGACGACAGAACAGGACCAGAAGGCTGGAAGTGTCATCCAGGCACGCCTGCACAACAACAGTATTGTGTCACGAGGGGCGGGAGGTGAGAAAGACGTGATCCGTGTGGGGTGGCAGCAGCCAGAGACAGGAGCGAGAAGTGGGTGCGGTGCGGGTAGGGTGGGGCAAGGGGGAAACAATTCTGAAATTTTTGTACACCTCGTAATAAATAAAAAAAAATCAGAAAAATTCAATACAATTCAGAAAAAAATAGGAAAATTCACAAACATTAGGCAAAATTCAAGCAAAAATTCAAAAAAAAAATCCATAAAAATTCACAAAATGTGTACACCAAAATTCAACGTTGTTCCCCCCTCGGGATGGGGATGAGTTAGGGGTGGAGAGTACGCGCGGAAAAAGACAGGGAATTCCTTCCCTGGTCCACTTCACGGATATAGTTCCCAAGAAGAGCAGCAGTCGTACCGTTGACACAGAGATCCCCCTGGAAATGGGTTAAACCGGCAAAACGACGAAAGGCACTCATCAACGAAGACAGAGAGAGACAGACGGCTAAATCCCTCCTCTTTCCCTACGTCGCACAGGCCCGGCCGCTGGGCCGGGCTGTCGCCTGCGCCATCTTCTCCGACACACGTCACCGTCACCGTCACGTCGTCATCACGTCACGTCACGTCACCTGTCACGCTGTCGCACACTGTCACGTCACGCTTGAGGGAGGAGAGAGAGATACTCACCCGCGAGCTCCTCGAGGCCTTGGGGTCCAGGTACGTGCGCAGCTTGGTGAGGTAGTGTCCCGGTGGGTCTTTGGCCTGAACGCGCTCCTGAAACAAACAATGACAACAGTTAAAATTAGAGAGAGTTTAACATTGATTCAACATGTCTTTCAACTTTTTAAATCGCACTTCATTTTCACCCCCCTCACACCCTTCTGCTTTGCACAACACCAAATCAAATTTTATTATTTTTGGTGTGTGAGGGGGTGAGGGGGACGGGCAGTGTGAGGGGGGCTTGGAGTAATGTAATGAGTGATATCAAGAGTGGTCGCGAGTGGCGAGTCGAGGGCCGAGCTGACCCACTTCCGCTAACTACGACCCAGGGACACTATGCTCGCCCGGCCGCGGCGGACCACGGGCCTGGTCACGTGACTCGCGCAGTGCGTGACACCCGCTGGCGCGCGAGTCAGAGATCTGCGGGTCTCTGGACGGTGCGGGAGGGAACTCCCTGCGTCTCCCTGGGCCATCATACTATAAATATCTATCGCGCTAACGGGTTGGCAGAGGGGGGAAAACTCTAAATTTTGGTGTACAAATTTTGTTAATGTTTGTGAATTTTTGCAAAAGATTTTCTAAAATTCTGTGAATTTTTGTGAAGTTTCCTTATTTATTTTCTGAATTTTTCTGACTTACGAGATGTACAAAAAATTTCAGAGTTGTTTCCCCCTCGGGGTTAGCGCTGGAGGCAGGCGCCGCGCCCACCGCATAGTGCAGCTAGCTGTCATTTTCTGACAGTGCAGCACCGCGCCCGGCCCCGCCCGGCCCCGCCCGGCCCCGCCCCGCCCCGCCCCGCCCCGCCGCGCTGCACCGTTCGGCTGATGGATGAGCCGGAGGGAAGGCCCCGCCCCGCCCCGCCCGGTAATGGTAGTTGTAATTGATCGGCCGACTCCTCTCCTCATCTCGATACCGGCGCGGCGCAGCGGCAGCGTGCAGTGGAGGCCAGCAGAGCCAGCAGGACCGGCCCGGCCCGGCCCGGCCCAGCCCAGCCTCCTAGGCGGCCGCAACGCAAATCTAAGAAAAATAGCCCAGCACTGGATACAGCCGCGCCGCGCCCCGCCCCGCCGCGCCCCGCCCCACACCAGTCGGGCCGCAGACAACCAGACTCTGCCTCGAATTCTCGCTTTCAAGTCTCCGCTCCGCGCCGACATGTATTTATTTTCCGATGGTCCGGCATGTACACATTTATTTAAGTGTATACACCACTCTCAGCCCGTTACTGACTTTTCAGACCCCCACTGGAAAAACAAAGGTAGGACTTAATGCCTTTCTAGGGGTGTGAAATTTTAATGCCTCTGCAAAGGCACGAAATTGTCCAAAGGCATTAAAATTTAACACCTTTTGGCAGTTTTAATGCCTTTGCAGGGGTGCTAATTTTTAATGCCTTGGTAAAGGCATTAAAACCCTTCTTGTCCTACCTTTGTTTTTCCAGTGCCTTTGTCAGTATTCCTGCTGCTTAAAAACCTTTATAAGCTACTGACAACTTTTTTTGTCAGTAGTACGAAAGAATTCCTTTTTACGTTACTGACAATTTCATCTTTCATTATTAGATTACTGACAAAACTATACAGAATAACTGAAGAATTTATCAGTAATCCTGCTGCGTAAAAACGTAGGTATTTACTAAGAATAAAATCAGTTGAGGTCTGAGAGTGACTTAAAGTGTATACTTACACTTAAGTGTATACACATTTTTAAGCATATATGCTTAAAAATAAATAAAATAAATTTTTAAAAAAAGGAAAAGAAAATGCACACAATATACACATTTGTGTTGACAGATTATGTTGTGTTTTTGTCCCACCCAGAAAATTAATTTCAACCGATAGACGCGAAAATAGCGCGAGTCGCTATAAATCTTTATGGTAGAACAGAAATTAGCTATGACGTTGACGTCAACCACCGGTTCAACTCGTTCCCCATGGCGGTCCCCTTGACATGTGGCGTCACCGTCACCGCGCGTCCTCATGGCGCGCCGGGCCGGGACATGGGGCCATGACGGCCAGCGCCGGCAGCAGGCGAGCGCGCGGGTCACCCGTATGTTGGTCACCGCCTGAAATGACTCACACTTTCTTGAGATAAAACGGCCAGATGCCATAATAGAGACGCCCCGCGCCACGCTTCAGCATACCCCCCGGTCCGGTCCACTCGCCACACCAGCTCGACAGAGCTTTAGCTTTTTAGTCCCCGACGTGTCTAACGTGAGCCAAACGCCCGGCCCCGCACCGCCCGAACCGCTCCGCAGCCTTGGAATGCGCAGCGCACTTCTTCTGGAGACTTGCGCTTTGCGGCGGCCGGGGCCGCGCTGGGCGCGGGGCGGGGCGGGGCGGGGCGGGGCGGGGCGGGGCGCGGACAGTGGCAATATGGAGCCCGACGGCTCTTTCACTATAAATTCAAGCAGCGTACAACAATTTTTCGGATTTTTCTATTTTTTTTGAGATTTTCCTTGCTTTTTTCTGATTTGATTTGATTTATGGTGTACACTTTTTAAAATTATTATTATTATTAATAGTGAAGGACGCCTCGGTGGAACCTCTATAAACTTGTCCCCAACGAGGACCGACACCGTTTCATTTGCAGACGATTCGTAAACAACAACAATAAAAACGGCTCTGATTGCGTTATATTGGCGATCAGACGGGCCCCCTCACCCCTCACTAGGGTGGGGCGAAATAACACTTTTTGTCGTTCAGGAAACGCCTGGGTGCGGAAAAGTGGCCCAGACCGATCACAAACACAACGCAATTTTGGTTTTTGAAATCGGATAATATCTTCGGCCTCCACTTTGAAGGTGAAATTTTAATATTTCACTTAAAAACACTAAAATTTCAGATATTGCGAAAATGGGTTTAAAGTTGATACCGATGCATTCAGATAGTGTTTATGCGATGAAAAGTCATCAGTAGGTCGTTAAAGGCCCGTATCTAGTCGCCAAAGTCAACCAAAATCGAACTTCATGGAGTGGGAAATTGCTCAAAATTGCCTATTTTGGGGTTAAACGCTGAAATATTTGTGAGGCCGCCAAAAATACCTTTAAAAGTGTTTTTCAAAAACGTGACTCAGTTTTGGATAAAACATTAAAAACTGAATCGAACAAGCCTAGAAAGAGCCCTGTACGCCCAAAATAGGGTATTCCGAACAAGCCGAGGGCCGGAAACGAAGGCGACGTCCACAGCGGTCGGATCTCAGCCTAATAGCTTCTGCATCCGGTTTGTCTGCTGTGGACCGCCGCCATCTTTGTTCAGATTCACATTCGCATATCTTCGGGTGTTCTAGGAAAACATAACGGACGGGAAGGAGTCGTAGAGGTGACAAATCACTCGCGAAGTCCTCCGCGAATGTGAATCTGAACAAAGATGGCGGAGGTCCACAGCAGACAAACCGGATGCAGAAGCCATTAGGCTGAGATCCGACCACTGTGGACGTCGCCTTCGTTTCCGGTCCTCCGCTTGTCCGGAATACCCTATTAGAGGTCGCGCAAGGCGTCCAAAGTAGAACAAACAGTAACAAAAGTTCAAGGCTTGCATTAAATTGGAAATAATTTTTTGTAGAGTTTAAGACAGGTCTATGATCTATAGCAGGGCTCTTCTTGGGGTAAGTTGGATAAGGACAACCCATTTTCCGATTTCGTTTTACTAAACGGGTCCTTTAAAATCCGTTATTTCCCCCTGAAAGCCTTATTTTAGTTTTTTTCCCTCACTTTTATCAAAAGACGCAGGGAGTTCCGCCGGGACCCCGCCCGCTCTCTGGACCAGTTTCAGAGTGGAATAAGGGGCTTCTTTTTATGCTCTTTCGATTGCAACAAAGGAAAATGTCCCTACTAATCAGCTTCAGTATGTTTGTGTAGTGACAGCAAATAGCCAAAAGCTAAAAAAAAAGAAAGAAAAAAAACTGTCCGGTGCGCTCAGCGTCTATCCGCGCTTGTCGCCAACTAACTAGTGGCCTAGAATGACATGGCGAGGAAGAGGTGTGATAGGATTTTAGCTGGGCACAGCAAGCGGCAGGATGAGTGCGCGCACGCGGCAACAAAAATGCTCAACTATCAGGGATATTTGATAAATAAGGCATGGGGTCAAAAATAATTCAAACTGACGATTTGTGGTTGTTAATTGATTTTAAAGGCTTATAACAGAAGTAACCTTTTTTAAAAAACTTTAAAATTAACTCATATGTAAAAAAATTTATAGAAATACAAAGCCGTTTTCATAAGTCTTTTTTTTATGATTATTATTTTTTTTAAAAAAGGTTACTGATCAATATCTACAAATTCAGCTCTGTGCTTCTAAACGCCAAGGACAGTATTCTGTTTTGCTTTTTATCGTTGCCGCTTTTTACTTCCCTAGCTAGGCGAAACCTTTCTATTCGCCTCAGTTCAACAAGGTTCTAACCGGCCACGATTTTTGATTTTTAGAAACTTTGGCTGTTTGCCGTCACAACACAAACATACTAAAGAAAATTAGTAGCAGGGACATTTCCCTTGGGTGCAATGGAAAGACCATCAAAAGAAGCCCTTTATTCCACTCTGAAACTGGTCCAGAGAGCGGGCTGGGTTCCGGCGGAACTCCCTGCGTCTTTTAATAAAAGTGAGGGAAAAAAACTAAAATAAGCTTTCAGGGGGAGATAACGGATTTTAAAGGACCCGTTTAGTAAAACGAAATCGGAAAATGGGTTGTCCTTACCCAACTTACCCTAATAAGAGCCGTGCTATAGATCATAGACCTGTCTTAAACTCTACAAAAAATTATTTCCAATTTAATGCAAGCCTTGAACTTTTGTTACTGTTTGTTCTACTTTGGACGCCTTGCGTGACCTCTAATTTTGGGCGTACAGGGCTCTTTCTAGGCTTGTTCGATTCAGTTTTTAATGTTTTATCCAAAACTGAGTCACGTTTTTGAAAAACACTTTTAAAGGTATTTTTGGCGGCCTCACAAATATTTCAGCGTTTAACCCCAAAATAGGCAATTTTGAGCAATTTCCCACTCCATGAAGTTCGATTTTGGTTGACTTTGGCGACTAGATACGGGCCTTTAACGACCTACTGATGACTTTTCATCGCATAAACACTATCTGAATGCATCGGTATCAACTTTAAACCCATTTTCGCAATATCTGAAATTTTAGTGTTTTTAAGTGAAATATTAAAATTTCACCTTCAAAGTGGAGGCCGAAGATATTATCCGATTTCAAAAACCAAAATTGCGTTGTGTTTGTGATCGGTCTGGGCCACTTTTCCGCACCCAGGCGTTTCCCGAACGACAAAAAGTGTTATTTCGCCCCACCCTACCCCTCACGGCCCTGGCCTGGCTTGTGCTGCACTCTGGCGCGGCCGGGCCGGGCCGCCTCACATTACATCAGCGTTCATAATCTGTTGCGCTTTTATTTCTCGCAGCAGTGTGAACGTGAACCATGTGATCATCTCGATCATTTTCACGCGCGGGTATCAATAATATCAAGATCTGGTTCTGCGGTTCTGCGGTCACGCTAAAGACGAGGGGGTAGGGGGGCGGCGTTACAGACCAGACACAGGCGTGTCGTGACATAACGCATCGCACGCACAGGAGCGTGACAGTGGGACAGCGTGACGCGCGGCGCCGGCGCCCTACCCGGCAAGCACGCCGCGTCACTTTAAATCGGGCGAAGATGTCAGCTCTCTTCGAGACGCTCAGGATTCATGTGCCCCACCTCAACCCCAACTCTCCACCACCGCAACAACAGAAACAAAAACAATAACAAAGGAAATACAACACGAGAGTCGTCGCCTTTGACTTACAGCACAGAGCAGGCAGCAGGCTCAAGGAGGTCCTCCTTCCTACTGTCTGTCGGCATGACATCACCGCAGGGTCAATGCAGCCGCTCACCTCAGCCGCCGGGCCGGGCTGGGCCTTCAGCACGTCACATCGCCAGAGGAATTTTACAAACATTACCCAGAGTCAGATGAGAAAGTTATTACTTTTTTATTACATTCATTTACTCATTTGAAAAAAAAATAATTATAAAGTTTCTGAACAATAAACTATGGCACACGGCACGCGCGGATACAGGGTGGGGGGCAAAGGGGATTTTGCTTCCGTAAGTTCTTAAACCGCCTGATGGGTAGGCAACATGATTACAACCCGCCTGAATCACTGTAAAACGAGGAGCGATATTAATCGCCCGTGGGCCAGCGATTTTGTGAATCCAATTTTATAACTCCTGGAGGAGCAACTTTCACGAAAATCGCTCGTTTTTAGAGTTATTAAGCGTCATTTTCGGTTAAAAATGACTAAGAGTGATATTTGGTTACCAAATGACTCAATCGCAGAGTGATTTTCGCGAATATCGCTCCATTTGAGGGATGAAGATATGTGTCGCTCTATTCGAGCGAAGAAATCGCTCCCAGTTTTACAGTGATGTAGGCAAAAAGCACGGCTTTGCCCCACCTATAACAGTTGTCTAGATCGGCCCCTGAACTATCGTGCGCAAAACCTAACTGCAGCACGCCCCAAAGCGCCGCGAGCTGAGCGCGCTGAGCGCCTCCACTGCAGAAGCACGTGTTCCAATATTCCCACAGCTGTTAGTCCGGCCCCGTCCGACCCCGCCCCGATACACTTGCACTCGCCGGCCTTGATTTGCAGCCCGGACGCGTGCGAACAAACAGAAAAAGGACAAAAACCAACTCTGAAAATTTTGTACCCCTCGTAATAAAAACAACAACAACAAAAAAAAAGCACACTTAAAAATTCAGAAAAATTAGGTAAAATTCAAGCGGAAATTCACACAAACTTTCACAAAAATGCAAAAAAATATACAAAATTTGTGTACACCAAAGTTCAGAGTATTGTTTCCCTCTCGGGCGGGACCACCCGCGGGCCTCATGGAGCGCGCCCCCGCCCCCGCCGCCAGTGAGCAGGATGTGCCCCCCCCCCCCCACTCCCCCTATGGGGACAGGAGCAGCAGCGGGGCTAAGCGGAGCCATCGGCTCATGACGCCACGGCTATTTTTACCCCGGCAGCAGAAGCCTAGCGAGCGCCGCGGAGCCCAGCCGGTGTGAGGCTGAAGCTGAAACCCAGCATCAGCCTATGGGCCTGTGCACGGGCCTCCTGAGCGGGGCTGTGCCGAGAGGAACGCACTGAAAGGACTGAAAGAGGCGACCCTGTTAGACCAGCGGCCCAGCCGGGCGCACCCGGCACCCGGCCCGTTTCGCGGCGCAGTGCGAGAGAGACACCTGGTCTCGGTATCTCTCTCGCACCTCCACAAGGCTCCGCTATCCACGCCTCTCTCTCTCTCTCTCTCTCTCTCTCTCTCTCTCTCTCTCTCTCTCTCTCTCTCTCTCTCTCTCTCTCGCTCGCTCGCTGTGCCAGCCAGAGGCTCCATGGCGCCAGCCCCAGGCCCCAGGCCCCAGGCCCCAGGCCCCAGGCGCCGCGCCAGACCGAGAGAGCGAGAGAGGTTCAGCGACCTTCAGTCGCAGGGGGGTGAATGTGAGGGTGAGTGAGTCAGATGGACTCGCAGACACAAGTACCTCATCGGGCATGCCCGTGCATGGTTCGACTAAGCGGCCACCTCGAAAATAAAGCGCACACACACAGCATTACTCGAAGTCCAGTGAAATATTTCAAACTACACGACGCATTGAAACACAAACAACAAAAATTATAGGAAAATAAAGGAAAATCCCCCGCAAAGTGCACACACACACACAGACATGCAAGAGTTGGCCGCCCCTCGGCCCCTCGGGCGCGGGTTGGAGGGTAGACTGGCTCATCCGGCTGGCCCGCCCCGCCCCGCCCCGCCCCGCCCCGCCCCGCCCCGCCCCGCCCCGCCCCGCCCCGCCCCGCCCCGCAGCCATAGCATTCATTATCATTATTGTGCGTCAGACTTAGTCAGAGAGAGGCAATTCATTTAAGACGCGGCATCTTCACATCCCCCTCTTTCAATACCAGACCGTATTTCACATTGCGCTTCGCCGCATGACTCCTCATTTCGATTCACACACACTTCATTTTGCTCGTGTCAATAGATACACCACCACCATCAACAACAACAACAACAACAACAAGTTAAGCGAATGAGAGGGACCAATCATCATGACAGTTTGCGTTTTATTCGCGACGGCGAAAATGTATAGGCGGTGGGGGAGGAGGGGGTGGAGTGAGGAGGAGGAGGAGAGGAGGAGAGGGGCAGGGCAGATGTGTCCGGACGAGGCGCGCACCGCCAAAATGAAAACGAATGTGAATAAAAGAGCGCATCGTTTAGCATTGCGTCGCGACCATTATGTTTGGGGTGAGGGAGGGGCTAAAGGGTGAATGCCCGCGCCCGGGCGCTCGCTCCAGGCAGGCCAGAGAGGCAGACAGCAAACGCATCCATGCGGGGCGGGGCGGGGCGCTCTCAGGCAATCACTTGGCCGCTGCCGCTACTATAACGTGACATTACACGACTAATTGCCGTTTACTTCGTGTCTCTCTATCTCTCACTCACTCACTCACTCACTCACTCACTCACTCTTTCTCTACTTGTCCACATTAACTTTTTACCATACAACTCTCCGCAACTAATCCCACACCTTCCCTCTTGTCAACGCGCCTCTCCATGTCTCACCCTCCTTCCTCTTCCTCTCTGCACGCCTTTTGCTCTCACAATGAGTGCATAGCAAATAAGTCCAGGAGGGGTCCATGGCAGAGCAGGGCAGGGCAGGGCACGGTGCGGCGCGCTAGTCGTGCTCGTGCGTTCGTTCAGGGCGATCACTTTCGGAAGTCGTAAGTCACCCCGCCGCGCCACGCCACGCCACCTCTGACTATGTAGGTGGACAAGGGATCACCCACAGAGCCTGGTGCGGAGAGGAGAGGAGAGAAGAGGCGAGGCGTGCAGCCTGCACTGCCCGCTTCAGAGAGCATAAGGCAGCGCGGGCTTTCCGCAGGGTCTATAGGGAACCCGAGGGGGGTCCTTCACGATAAATTCAAGAGTACACCGATTTTTCTGGTTTTTCAAGTTTTTTGTTTTGTGACTTTCCTTGATTTTTACTGTTAATTTTTTTCTGATTTTTTTCTTTATTTTTTTCTGATTTTAATTCTGATTTTTTACTGATTTTGTTAAAGGGTGTACACTAATTTTTTTCATTTTCTATTTGATTTTTTTTTTTAAATAGAGAAGGACCCCTTTAGGGAATATTCCCTGTGAGTATGCGAGTGAGTGTGAGCCGCGTGGCCGCGTGCACTTCTGCATCCTGGCGCGCACACACACGCATGATCTCTCGCTCTGTCTCTCTCTCTTTCTCTCAGTCACATATACACACAACGCCTCCGCAGAGTGCCACGTTAGTGAGCCCGTTTCTCAAAACGACTGACAAGGCCGCGGGAATACATTAGACCCGCCACACCTTTCCGCATATCAAACACACGGGGAGCAGTTACCTTTAGCACCCAGCCGGCTCCGCATGCAGCACTTTAGCACAAGCCGACAAGACCCGCGCGACGCGACACCGCCACATCGTATTTTTCACTTTAGACATGCATGTAGTACTGTACGACACGGTGCGAAAAATTTTCCTGGAGGGGGACGAAAAGTATACAAAACAACCTAATTAACCCAATAAAGATTCTAGGGACATAGCATGGCCGTATTCATCGGAAGTCCGAGTGCGCCCTCTGCCCTGCGAGGAAGAGCGGGGCGGGGCGGGGCGGACGTTCCCTTCCTTCCCACTCGTCCGCGCACAGCGGCGCACAGAGCCCAGTACCGTCGGCGATCGGCCGCGCATGGCGAATGAGTAATCGCACCCACAGCATCATTTTCGCGGAACGGCGTGCCGCGGCGTGGCGGGACGGGCGGTGCGGCTGTGGAGGACGCGAAGGACGAATACAAGAAGTTTACCAGAGTGCGTGCATGAGTGATGGCACACCACGACGCGCGTCCTCCTTCATGTCGTGTTCCATGAACTGCCCTCGAGGGCGAAACAACTCTGAATTTTGATGTAAAAATGTTGCGATTCTTTGTAATATTTTTGTAAATTTAAATTGAATTTTGCTGAGATTTTGATTGAATTTTACGTGAATTTTATGTGAATTTTTCAGATTTTTTTTCTGAATTTTCCGAAATTTTTTTGAATTACGAGGTGTACAAAAATTTTAGAGTTGTTTCCCCCTCGACTTCCCTTGCAATCCTCCCGAGGAAGAACTCAATCTCCATACGCACAGCCCGGAAGAAAAGAACTAAGTTCCAAGGAAAACAATGATCGCACGGCAATGAATAGCGAAGGCAAATCAGAGGCGAGCGCTGACATCCTGACATATGCGTCGGTCGCATTTGCATCCGAACGGAGACACTCACGCACGTGACGAGTAAGTATGGAGAGGAGGGAGGAGTGACCGATAGCGCGGTGACCGATGGTAAAGCAGGTGAGAGGGGGGGGGGGGATCCAGATTATGAATATGCTCCCAGTAATTGATTTGCACCAAGCGAATAAGACGATACGATTATTCCGAATTCGCGGCGCTTTGTGGCCGCAATGTGGCGCAAGAGGAAGAGTTTACGCGAGGGGAAAACAACTGAGAATTTAAGTGTTCAAGATTTCTAAATTTTGGGGATTTTTTTCCAGATTTTTTTTTCTTCTTTTCTTTTTTGTTGAAATTCTTGCTATGTTTGCTTGATTTTTCCCTAAAATTTCGAGAATTTCTGAGAATTTTCCTCAATTTTCCATTTTTTTTTAATTTTAGGTTTTCTTAAAGTCTTCGATTTTTTTTCCTGCATTTCTTTGATTTTTTTTTATGAATTACAGAAACAGAAACAGCTGAGTTGCTTCCCCCACGAGTTCACGCCACTAGCCTGCGTTTAACATAGAAATAATAAAACTGCCGCACGGTCGTTTTTCCGGTTTTCTTCCCGTTCCCTGGCGCGGCGTCGCGTCGCGTCGCGACGGTTATGACTCACGCCCAGCCCAGGCCGCCCAGCCCAGCCGAGTCTGAGGTGAGCTCAGGTCTGAGGTGGGTGGCCCTGGCAGGCTGGAGCGGCGGAGCGAGGCGCGGCGCGGCGCGACCTGCTGAGGGCAGGAAACGAATTGGTTTGTGGGGGAGAGGGGGGAGGGGGTGGGGAAAGGGTGAGCAAGGGGGCCGCCCGCCCGGGGTACCCCGCGAGGAGGCGCGGGGCGGCGCGGGGCACGCGGCCGAGGACTCTGCTCTGCTGTGTGGTTAGCCGGCGAGGCGAGGGCAGGGCGAGGCTGCGTAAGTACAATGCAGCGCGGCAGACTGCGGGGTCGGGTCGGGGCCGGTACGGGTATACACGGGGAGACGTCGCCCTGGCCGCGCGCTGAGGCGACATTGGGCCGCACACTCACTGTAACTCAAAAGGCGACAAATTTGTGACCTTTTGTGGCGACACATCAAAAAAGGTAACATCCCCTTTTTGTGACCCTTTTTTCGGCGACACATAAATGTGTGACCCTTTTCGGCGACAATTTTGTCGCCAAAAGCTCCGTGTGTTACCGAAAAAGGTCACATGCGAGTCCGTTTCGGTAACACACGGAGGTTTTGGAAACAAAATTGTCGCCGAAAAAGGTCACACATTTATGTGTTTCCGAAAAAAGGAAACACATTTATGTGTCGCCGATTTAAGGCAACATGTGTTTCCTTTAAAATTACAGTGCTCTTTACATCTTTTACAAAGCAAATGCTTCGAAAACTGCAAAGAAATTTTTGAAGTAGTGCAGATCACAGAGCAAATTGCTTTGTAATTACGAAATAAATGCTTCGCAATCTACAAAGCACTCATTTTCTTCGCAATTGAAGCGTTACCTTCTCTCTGCAAATTGCTAAAAGTAAAAATGCTTTATGGATAGCAAAGCATTCACTTCGTAATTACAAAGCAATGCCTTGCAAACTGCAAAAGCTTTTAAATTATTTGCATTTTGCAAAGTAATTGCTTCGTGAATACAAAAAAATGTTTTGCAGCCTACAATACTTCCAAATTCTTTGCAATTTGAAAAGCATTTGTTTTGTAAGAATTTAACCGTGCACCACTGACTGGTCGGTATCCGCATGCCAGAGGCAGATAGGAGGAACAGGCGCGCTATGCGGCAACTAGACCGTTCTGGTTGTTGCAGAACCACCGCCTCCCTGTCGTCAAGGTGTTCATGCAGCCGCAGTCAGGTCAGGGGCGGCACGAGGAGCACTGGAAACACAGGTGTGTAAATTCCACACTCTTCCAGAAGTTAAAATTTTCATTATTTATTCGCACACTTCAACAACAAGGTGTGAGTGTGAATTTTCTCCATAGAATTTCGTACACATAGAGGGGACAAGAAGATAACGAGTGGATATTCGCACACGTGCAAGTGCGCGACGATCACACACTTGAGTTCCCATGCAGTGTGGAGGAGAGCGCCGGGCTGGGCTCTGGGCTCGCCGCTCTGCTCACGGGTCAGGTCACATGACCGCGCAGGGCCGCACCTGGACCTGGACCGTACCGGGCAGTGCTCAGCAGACCGTGCGGCTCGACAGACAAACAGACAGACAGACAGACACCACACACGTGCAATCACGACCCCGCGCGTTTTTGTCTGTAAAGTATGAAAAGAAAAATATATTATGTATATAAGGAAGGTTTGATTCTCTACAAACTGCGTTTTTCAATTTTTCTTGTCTTTTTTCATTTTTTCCCCCGGTGAAATTAAGGTTGTAAAGATACAACAACAACAACAACAACAACAACAACAACAACAACAACAACCAAAAAAAATGAAATAATAACCGTCCCGTTACATTTTTATCGACGACGTTGAAAGAAACGTTGAGATGTGGCGGGAGTGATATACCATACACACAGACACACAGCAGGCGTGCGCCAAACGCCCGTCACCCAGTAAGGACACGGAGGGCTTTCTAATCGTTACACTCGCCGTCACGCAGTTGGGCCCCCACCCACCCTACCCGCGCCGCCCGCCGCGCATGGTGCGCAGTGCGCCGGTCACGCCGCGCCAGTACCTCTCTCATTCTCTCTTCATCGTTCTCTTCTCTCTCTCTCTCTCTCGCTCGGCGTTAAAAACAGGTGGAGTTTGTCACGTCGGTCCTAAACAGGGGCGGCGCCGCGGTATGACGCACGAATGGCACGTCCCCGACGGCCTCCCCCCCCCCCCCTCCCCGCACCGGACGGTGCGGCGACAAAGAGCGTCAGGAAAGCAAAAAGAAAACAAAAACGGTAGCCGCGAAAGCAGAGAGCACACACGGCAAAAGTATATAGCCATAGCCTAGCCCAGCCATTCGCGCCTCCAAAGAATGCACAGCGAGGCGCGGCGCGGCGGGCACACGTGTCCGAATCCGCCTGCGCGCTCCCCTTCACCCAGCGCGCTATGCACCGCGCCCGAGGGGGAAACAACCCTGAATTTTGGTGTACAAATTAAGTGAATTTTTGTGAACATTTAGTGAATTTTTGTAAATGTTTGATTCAGATTTTTCTAGAGTTTTGTAAAATTAAGTGAATTTTTGAGAATTTTCCTAATTTTTTTTTCTATAATTTTCTGAAGTTTCTGATTTTTTTCTCTGAACTATACGGGGTGTACGAAAATTTCATAGGGTTGGTTCCCTCTCGACCTCGACCGCAGCCCGCCCTGCACCACAACGCAGCCGATACCCGCACCCGCCGCACCGAGATACGCAGTGGCTCGGCGGCTCTCCTTCGTCGTCGCGGACTTTCTTTTGTGCTTCATTAATCCCCCAAGACCGAAAGAGATGGTGATATTGGGGTAAGAGTGCGATCGGGAGGTCCTATACCCGTACGGCCTGCGCGCGTCTTCTCTGCTGTCTGAGACCGCTGGCCTTTAAGTTTCCGAAGTACGGTGCTTGCGTGATGCGCGGCAAAGCCGGGCCAGTGCTGGAAAGAGGAGGCAGGTGGTGGGCTTTTGGGCCCGCAGCCCGCAGCGCAGTGCAGCAGTGCCAGGCCAGGCCGGCGGGGCGGGCGGTGGAGCCGCAGCCAGGCGAGCCAGGCCAGGGCCAAGGGCAGCCTATATCCGACGGCACACACAGCTGGCCGCCCGCCCCGCCCCGCCCCGCGCGACCACCGCCGGTAAACATAACAGGGGCAGGTTGCCGGTTGCCTTCTTGAGCCCGTCACCCCATCCCACCCCAGCCCACCTCGCCCCGCCTCGCCCCGCCCCGCCGGCCGGCAAACAGCCTCGACCACTCGCGGAGCAAGAGCCGCGGGCGGGGCGGGGCGGGGCGGCCCACAACAGCTGCAGCGCACAGATATGCACTGGACGCCCGATGCATTCCACACCAGGAGGAGAGAGAGAGAAATGGACTGCCCAGCCGGTACCAATTACACACACACGCAAAAACAAAAAATTAATTCACCTCTCGTCCTCATATATCAGTGTCATACACCTCCGAAAGCTTTCTTATTCTTTCTACAGTTCACACCTTTTACGTAAGGTACCTAATAACCAACAACTGTGGCTTTAAGGATAAGGAGGCAGTCAGTTGAAGAAAAAGTTTTCCCCGCTTTCTTTCTTTTTTTCCCTTTTTGGCCGCTATTGGCTACAGGTATTACTTCTTTTCACCTCCTCTCCGCTCCGCGGGTGTGCGACAAATGTCATTGCGCCCCGCCCGTCCAGAACGGCTCGTCACGTCGGAGCGGCGCGCGCGGAGCGGAGCGGAGGGTATCGACCCGCGGGGGTCACGGCACGTCACGTGATTGTCGACCCGGAGCCCCCCGCGGGGCAGCTCCGGGGCCCGGGGGCGGGGCGGGGCGGGGCGGGGCACCCATCCTCACTCGCACGGCCGGGCCGGGGCCGAGCCGCGTGGCGGGGCGACCACACCCACACGACTACACTTACGGGGGCACTAACCGACATGACGCGGACGTAAAGTGGACGCCAAATTGCCGCCGTCACCGCGCGCGTCGCGTCGGGACGAGCAGCAAGAGTGAGAGAGATATACATATAGAGAGAGAGCGAGTGAGAAAGAAAGAGAGAAAGACACCGAGGAGACACGGAGCGCCGCCGCGGTACTGCGAGCCCGACGATACGTTCCCGTCGCGTTACGGCCAGATGGACGGGACGGGGACGGGGACGCGTCCAGATAGACGGGTGGATCTCCTCCTGTCGTCTTCGATATGCCGCACCGCCCGTCTGTCCCGTATATAGCGGGACCAGACGAAATGCATCCCATGCCAAGTCTCTTCTTAGAGAGCATCTCATGTCCTGGTCCCAGCCCCGCCCCGCCCCGCCAAACGGGACCATCCTGTTCGTCCCACGCGTGGAGGGTCCCATGGGCCGCCCCGCCCCGCCCCGCCCCGCCCCGCCCACCTCTCATCGGATGCCCCATACGGGCGGGCCGGGCCTGGCCCTGCGACCCGTCCCCCTTTGGCACGGAGAGGCACGCACACGCGGCGCACAAGGGCGGAGAGCACGTCCCGTCCAGCGGGAACACGGCCGAGCCCTACGCGCCCGAAATGTTTAAGAATCAGTGCGACGCAGCACGCCGAGGGGGAAACAACCCTGTATTTTGGTGACTGACCAAATTTGAGAATTTTTGTGAATTTTATTGAATTTTGTACAAATTGTTGTGATTTTTTCTGGATATTCCTAAATTTGATTTCTTTTCCCTGAATTACGAGGCAGGGACTTTGTATTTAAGGTCATACAAGTATTTTAGTCTTTTTTTCTTTCTTTCTTTCTTTCTTTCTTTCTTTCTTTCTTTCTTTCTTTCTTTCTTTCTTTCTTTCTTTCTTTCTTTCTTTCTTTCTTTCTCTTTCTTTTTCCTTTCCCTTTGTAATTTTGTTGGTAACTACGACGGCGCTGAACCCCGACCCCGGGGGAATAACCCCGCCCACCACCACGCGGCGGAGCGGGGAAGTCCGAGTCCCTTCAATCCAATCAATCACGACAGCAGCATAGCTCGGCTGGGCACTATCTGATGAGAAATTTGTCCGCGCGGCGCTTAGCTGCAGTCTGGGCGTGGTGTCGCTGTGTGCTCAGGAGGGGGACGGCACTAGCCGCACCCGGTGCGACAGAGAGGGACAGCTAGACAGAATGGGGCATCGACCGCGGAGCGCCCTGACCGGCGCAGCAGGGCGCCAGGGAGAGACCATGCGCCGGAAGCAGCACCCCCGGCCCCCCCCCCCCCCCCCTCCGTACCCCCAGCGCTCCTCGAGACACACCCGACCGCATCGCACCGGCCCCGTGCGGCGCAACCCCTTTCGGACGACCCGGCCTTATTGAACCACGCCCATTCGCAGTAGGGGAGGAAGAAAAGCGATGTGACACATTTCAGCCGATATCGAAGCAGCCGGCAGGCCAGCCGCTGCTGCTGGCGCGTCGACCAACGCCCATACGCCTACCGGGGCAATACGGACGCGCGCGGACAGCTGCGGGGAAGGGGAGACCGCAGTGAAACCCGCGCAAGAAAAGCGCACAATAGTCAGTTCTTTTCATATTATTATTAGTTACTTACACTCTAAATCTTTCACAAAGAATCTTTTCGTCTACTATCCTGTGAAACCGTAATGTACATGAAATTTATTTCCTTGTACGTATTATTACAATATTTTTTCTTTGTATCACATTTTTTTTCTTTTTGTTACAAAGAAAATTTGGCATGTTCAGGGTAGCCACACAATCTGTGAATTCAAATTCCCTGACATTTCCCTGACAAATTGTATTTTCCCTGACATGAACGCAAGAATTTATAGAAAACTGTTAAAAAAGGAGGGGAAAATCTTCTTTGCAAGAATAATTGGCAAATGCATTCGATTGAAAAAATTTCCCTGACAGAGCATTTTTCCCTGACCAATTTCTTTTCCCCTGACATTTCCCAGACTTCCCTGACTTATGGCCACCCTGATATTGCATTACGGCTGCACAGAATACTTTGTAATACAATTTTATTTATTTTTCAGGAATTAAAAATTGTACCTTATTCATTTTTTTTTTTTTTGGAAAGGTGCGTCGAATGCGACACGAACGACACTCACATACGCAGCCGCGCTGGGGAACATTTTAAAGTAATGATAAGCGGCGTCGTGTTAATAATTCCCGGAGCAGCTGCCGTGCCCCGCCGCACCACCAGCGGGTGCTGCATGCTGGCGCGGGTCCAGCCGCGGCCCCGCGCGGCCCCGCCCGGCACGGGGGCGCGACAGAGACGCCGCGCCGATAAAAGAGAAGAAAATCTGTGCCTCTGCGAAGGAGGCTGCGGTCGTCCGCGTCGTACCATAAAACGCGCGAGCGTGAGCGTGTGGTGTGCGTCCTGCGGGTCCTGCGGGTCCTGCGGGTCCTGCGGGTCCCGCGGCGGTGCACCTGCTGTCCTGCTGCCAGCAGGCAGCGTGCCAGCCCTGCAGCAGAGCAGGCCCGGGCAGCGGCCAGTCACCCGCGGGCCGCAGGAGGAGCCGTGCACTGTTTACCAACAAACCAACCATCGGGCGGCGGGTTGTTCGAAACCCCAACGCTTTCACTTGCAGGCAGCAGGGTTCCCACATTTCACCTCAGGGCATTTTGCATGACTTTCCAGACCAAATTTTATAAAGTTTCCATGGTTTTTCGGCGCACAAATAACGAAGGGGAAAAAAAAAAAAAGAGACAAACTTGCGGTTGAAAAATTCTTGGTGGAGCATCGGAAATATCTCCTACAAAGAGCCCCCGTGACCAGAATTTTTCCATGACCACCCCTGCAATATCCATGACTTTCCAAAACTCTCCAGACTTAAGGGAACCCTACAACGCCCTACAGTACAGATCTATGGTAGTGTGCGAAAATCAAGCCAAATGATAGAAAAAGAAGCAGGAATAAAAATAAAATAAATAACAATGCTTACCTGATCACAGATGATGTCCCACTTCTTCTCATCGTCGTACTGCTTGAGCAGCTTGGCCTTGTCGGGCGGGAGGTCCATCGAGGCCTGCAACAACAACAACCGAAACATAATTATCCACCCATAAGTAAAACGTCTGCTATCGCGCGGGCGCCGCGCGGTATCGCGATTACACGTCAGGGAGTACGTCTCCCGCACTGAGCGGTTTATAACGGTAAAAGGGTCACAGTAAAGGTTTGCGCCGGCCCGTCGCGGCCCTCCTGCCCTGCTCGGGACACGGAGCGCGGAACGCCAAGCGCCACCAAATAAATAGTCTAGCTATCGGGTGCATCTAGTTGCGTCAGGCGGTGCCCTGCCCTGCCTGGCCCTGCCCTGCCCGGGCCGAGGCGGCTCCTCTGTGCCGGACAAGACCGCCCGCCCGGCCCCGCCTCGCCCCGCATAGCTGCACGGCACGGTTGGTCACTCCGACGCGATTGCATCTGCAAACGGAGCATGAAATCACGTGCAGCAGCGGCACCATAGCTCTTTTACCCGCGCCTCGCCCCGCTCGCTCGCCCCCTCCTCCCCCGCGGCACTGCCAGAGAGAGAGAGAGAGAGAGAGAGAGAGAGAGAGAGAGAGAGAGAGAGAGAGAGAGAGAGAGAGAGAGAGAGAGAGAGAGAGAGAGAGAGAGAGGTGAAAGGCCTAACCGTGAGGTGAGGGCGCGCTGGCGCGCAGCAGGTTAAACGGGGAAGGGGAGGAGGAGGGGCGTTACATCGTGCGCCGGGAGCGCGGCCATCATCAGCTGCAGCGGGATGAGATGAGAAGAGGTATGGGCCCCTCCCTTCTGCCTCCCCCCCCCCTCCCCGGCCTTATCCCAACATTACTCCCTCGCGCGTCTTTCCCCGCGCAAAAGACCAGATCGTGATGCATCATCCGAAACGACCCGCGCGATCAGGAGGCGCCGGCCGGCATCAAAGATCGCCCTGATCGTCTCGGCGGTGGGAGACTGGGGCGGACTGGGCCGCGGAGGGACCTATTTCGCGTAGTAACAGCGAGGTGGTCGCAAACATGAAGAAAAGAAAGCCCACGACTCAAAATTTATAGCGTATTGGGCTGCCCACGGTGAAAAACAATGTCTGATTTTTTCAGGAAGAGGGGCAAAATTAGAGGAACTTCCGCTGTTGCTCACGAAACTAAGCCTCTCAGTTTTAAATCAGAAAAAAAGCGCATTATTCATAAGACTTATAGTGTACGGTTCAGCTACCTGAAAGGTCTGTAACATATTTCCTTCAAGGCATCGAATTACACGAGGCACGAGTTGAATTTCGACCTAACAGAAGTTTTTTTTTTTTTTATTTCCTGATAAAAATAAAATACGAGCATTGCGCGCGATATTACCCTGCAGGCAGTATCGGGTACGTCATATCAAAAGACGCGGTCTCCCGCAACGCTGTAAATAGAAGCGAGAGGGTGCGCTCTATAGGGAACTTCGCAAACAATACGGAACTCCTTTCCAATATGGGCCCCTAGATGCGGCGTACAAGGGTAGCCGTACTTGTTTTCTCCCCTCGCCATTGTATATCGCTTTGACAATAAAAGAAAAGCGCACACAATGTTAACTGTTTACATTTTTCGCCGAGCGCGGGCCGGGCCGGGCCGGTGCCGCGAGCCACTGCACTGCCCCTTGGGGTATAGGGCCCCTCAGCCTGGATGCTGAACGGCGAGCGTTTATCTCAATTGGCCGATCCACCACAAAGCCCTTCTTCTTCTGAGTTATAGGGTTACATACGGGGGGTCATTCAATCAAACGAGCAGACCAGGCCAGACCGAGCCGAGAGAGCGGCTCCTCACCATGCAGAAGTGACTACGTAACATGAGCGGATTCGGGTCCAAGACGTTTATGCACTCCGACGCCATCAAATCCCAGAGAAGCCAGTTGCCGAGTAGAAGTGGTTTCCGAGAACATCGACATGATCCAAACTCGCGCAACAAACCGCGTGAGCGGACGAAGACGACACCACAACCGCTGAGACACCTGCCGTATGGAGGTTTAATTTTATCGTCCACAAGGTAAAACTATGTCTCACTCGAGGTCTCACTTTTTTGAGAAAAAATAGAAAACCTTTAAGTAACTTCCTGACTTGGAGGAAAACTCCTTAGATTTTGAGGATATTTCCTTAAAAAGTGGAGAAATCCCCATTTAATGCACGGACTTCCTCAAACTCTGAATAGTTTTTCAAAGGTATCCTTTTTCTCTCTCTCTCAGAAAAAAAAAGTTTAACATTGCAGGAAGCCTTTTGACACATCGACAAATGCTATACATTCGAAAAGTGATAAGCTCCTTTTGATTTTATCACGCAGTCTGATTGGGCCTCAAGCCCCACGAGCCACTTTCCAGGCTCGCGTCGCGCTGCTCAGATTCCGAAGTCACTCGTTGGAAAAACAAAGCAGCCTAGTTGGCCATCCAGGGCGATACGAGCGGGCAGTGCGGCGGGCGGCTCGCCCCGGCGGAGCGGGGCCCGACCATCTGATATGTGGAACAGCTTTGGAGCCGACTCAGCCGCGAGTATCAAGTTCGGCGACCAACAATCTGGCGAAACACAAGGGTGTTGAGTGTATACGGCCAAAGCCGTGGTGACGAGGCGAGCACGGCCCACGAACGGGCCCGCAGACATAAGACCGCAGGGACACAGGTGTGAATGTCTTTTCGTAAAAGATTTTACAACCGTGCGGCTCGCATATCGCAAGTGAGAATGTTCTCTTTAGGGAGAGATGTGAGTTACAACAGAGAGGGGCAACGCGCGAGGAACGAGGTTCGCGGATCGCAGATCCACGGTGCGGCCAGCACACACACAATCGCGTTGACATGGTCTGGGGATAGAGGTCCGGGGATAGAAAAAAATATATAACTTACAAAAGTGTAAAAAAATATTATACAAAGAAAAGAGATGCAAAAAGATCCGAAAAATCGAGAAAAAATCATTTTAAAAATCAGAAATAATTAAGAAATGGGGGTAAGAGATACAAATTTATCAAAAAGTGACCTTCAAAATTCAAAGGAAAAATGAACAAAATTAAAAACAAAAAATAATCAAAAGACTAATTGTACAAATTTTGTGTGAGTGATCCTCTCCTTAGTAATCCGGTGGCCCGCAGCACTGCACAGGCAGCCCGGAACCATCATGGCCACTGCTCCCTATCACTGCGTGCGTTGAAGTCGCCCTCCGCACGGCGCACGGCCCGCGGAAACAGGCGCGACGTTCTCTTCTCTCTCTCCACAAAATCTTTTCGCCCGCGTTCTCTTCCCATGTATTTAGTCGTCACCTTGCTGCTGCTCGTGGCGTGTCGCACAAGCAGTGCCCCACTGCCTTGCCCCACCCCGACCTGGCTCAACAACGCGGCTTAAACAGCCGGGCCGGGCAGGGCCGGGTGGCGACACGTCACAGGCGGGGCGCCGCCGGGGCGGCACGCAAGCTCATCTTGGAGCACGCGACCTGCAGCGCCGCAGCGCAGCCTAGGCGCAGCTCCGAGCAACGGTATGCCCCAGCGACCCGGCCCAGCCTAACCTCGCATCACCATCACCACTAATAGCGCTTCATCCGCAAGCGGAGATCCGCAAGAGATTAAGTTTCTCGCCCTCTCCTATTACGCTCTAATTTCTCGCGCCGCTCCCCCCTCCCTCCCCCCCCCCCGGTCTCTCTCTCTCTCTCTCTCTCTCTCTCTCTCTCTCTCTCTCTCTCTCTCTCTCTCTCTCTCTCTCTCTCTCTCTCTCTCTCTCTCTCTCACTCCACAATACACTACTCCCGTTTGTCTACACCATTAAGAAAACATTTTCAAAATGCTATGTAATCATTGTCAGCAGGGTGGCCACAAAATCTCGAAAGTCAAATTCATGTGAGAATGGAGAGGGAAGAAAACTGGGAAAAAGGGTATATTAAATGGCGAAAATAAAGTTTACTTATTTAAAAAAGAGGGGGAAAGTAAAAAAAAAAAATTTGCCTGAGCTTTCTTCCCAGAACACTTTTTTTTTCTCTCTGACATTTTCCTAAATTATGATCACCTTAAAGCAGTTTAGAAAATATCAGTGTTACACTTACTCACTGTGAAAAATACTCGTAAGGGTCACGGGAAAATTTTCCATGATAAAAGTCGTAGAATTACAATTTGAAATTGTAAATTTACAAGCAATCTCTATCGACTTGGAATTGATTGACGAGCAAGAAAGGGCTGTCGTAAATTTACGACATATTTTGTAAATCAAAATTACAAACAAGAAGCAAAGACATCAGCCTAAATACTGTATAACATGTTTGGATATATCAATTTTGCACTTTGCAAAATTGATATGATATAAAGTGAAGGAACTCGTTCTTTACAAACAGAATGTGTATCAAAACTGGTTTTGTTAAGTGTGGAATTATGTTGAAACATAAACTTGCCAAAATTTCATGATCCCAATGACACTACACTCAGGAAGAAGTCCAACAGGTTTTGGATTGTTGGCTATTGTTGGAGTTCAGCGCCGTTTCGAAATTACCGAAATATCGATTTGAATGGGTCAGCACCCACTTTCCCAATACCAGAGTTGCAGGGTCTGAAAGAACTTTCATTTACAGGAAAAGTATAAATTTTGTCTCATTACATCAGAGGAAAAGAAATGTTTACCAAAGCTGGAAGATAGGTTTTCAAGTGTAAATATGTTGAAGATTGAAATGTTTTTTGTGGGATATTTAAGTTACAAATATATGTTCTAGCGCCGTTAAAACGGATATTTTCAAACGTGATTTACCCAATAATTTGCATTGGAACGAAAAAAATACTTCGTTTACGGATGAAAGAACGTCTTTCAAGCTTTAAAATAAGTATACAGTTATGTTATTTAGTTATGTGGTTTGTGAGAAAAGGTAGGTCACTAACAAAACCAAGTTTTGAACACAATACTCGTTCTCTTCACATTTACCTAAGATGTAGATACTGTTGTAAAGAACGAGTAAAAAAATCGTAAATTTACAAGGATATTTTTCACAGTGACTGGAGAAGTAGTCCGACATCAAGGGATCTAGTTTTAGCACACATATGTTTGCGAATCCCGCTCTCTCTCTCTCTCTCTCTCTCTCTCTCTCTCTCTCTCTCTCTCTCCTCCCTTTCGCTGTCCCCGTTGTGAACAAGCCACAGTCTGCATGGAACATGTTCTGCCGGCCGCCATGTCCATGTGTAGCGCGACTCAAACTGCACAGCGGGCCCTATAACCTTTGCAATAGCCGCTACCGCCCCGCGCCAACAGACATGTCTTCCTTGACCCCGCGGCTCCCCCCCCCCCCTCGCAACACCCGTACACCACCTCATCGCCGTCCGTGCGACATCGGTGCAGCAGCTGCAGCAACACTGAAAGCGGAGCACCTTGATGATCGCGAGTGAGGTTGTCGTGATACGTGTCACGAATGTGCGTGTGTAGTGGGCGGGGAGGGGGGGGGGGGGGGGGGGTCGGCGCAATAGACCGTGAGTAAAAGAGAGATTCGCCATCATACGACCCGTACCGACCCCACTGTCCGTGCACGCTCTCGCGCGCCTCAGAGATAGCACACCTCAGGTGTCACCGCACACAGCACGGCTCCCACGACGCGCACCCTCGCGAGGTAGGCCGTCCCGCCCCGCCGGACCTAGGAGTATGGCGGCACGGTATACCTCAGGAGGGCGCCTAGAGGGTAGGCTGTCCCGCCGGACCTAGGAGTATTGCGGCACGGTGTACCTCAGGGGGCGCCTGAAGGGTAGGCCGTCCCGCCGGGTCTAGGAGTATTGCGGCACGGTGTACCTCAGGGGGGGGCGCCTGGAGGGTAGGCTGTCCCGTCGGACCTAGGAGTATTGCGGCACGGTGTACCTCAGGGGGGCGCCTGGAGGGTAGGCTGTCCCGCCGGACCTAGGAGTATTGCGGCACGGTGTACCTCAGGGGGCGCCTGGAGGGTAGGCCGTCCCGCCGGGTCTAGGAGTATTGCGGCACGGTGTACCTCAGGGGGGGCGCCTGGAGGGTAGGCTGTCCCGTCGGACCTAGGAGTATTGCGGCACGGTGTACCTCAGGGGGCGCCTGGAGGGTAGGCCGTCCCGCCGGGTCTAGGAGTATTGCGGCACGGTGTACCTCAGGGGGGGCGCCTGGAGGGTAGGCTGTCCCGTCGGACCTAGGAGTATTGCGGCACGGTGTACCTCAGGGGGGCGCCTGGAGGGTAGGCTGTCCCGTCGGACCTAGGAGTATTGCGGCACGGTGTACCTCAGGGGGCGCCTGGAGGGTAGGCCGTCCCGCCGGGTCTAGGAGTATTGCGGCACGGTGTACCTCAGGGGGGGCGCCTGGAGGGTAGGCTGTCCCGTCGGACCTAGGAGTATTGCGGCACGGTGTACCTCAGGGGGGCGCCTGGAGGGTAGGCTGTCCCGCCGGACCTAGGAGTATTGCGGCACGGTGTACCTCAGGGGGCGCCTGGAGGGAAGGCCGTCCCGCCGGGTCTAGGAGTATTGCGGCACGGTGTACCTCAGGGGGGGCGCCTGGAGGGTAGGCTGTCCCGTCGGACCTAGGAGTATTGCGGCACGGTGTACCTCAGGGGGGCGCCTGGAGGGTAGGCTGTCCCTTCGGACCTAGGAGTATTGCGGCACGGTGTACCTCAGGGGGCGCCTGGAGGGTAGGCCGTCCCGCCGGGTCTAGGAGTATTGCGGCACGGTGTACCTCAGGGGGGGCGCCTGGAGGGTAGGCTGTCCCGTCGGACCTAGGAGTATTGCGGCACGGTGTACCTCAGGGGGGCGCCTGGAGGGTAGGCTGTCCCGTCGGACCTAGGAGTATTGCGGCACGGTGTACCTCAGGGGGCGCCTGGAGGGTAGGCCGTCCCGCCGGGTCTAGGAGTATTGCGGCACGGTGTACCTCAGGGGGGGCGCCTGGAGGGTAGGCTGTCCCGTCGGACCTAGGAGTATTGCGGCACGGTGTACCTCAGGGGGGCGCCTGGAGGGTAGGCTGTCCCGTCGGACCTAGGAGTATTGCGGCACGGTGTACCTCAGGGGGCGCCTGGAGGGTAGGCCGTCCCGTCGGACCTAGGAGTATTGCGGCACGGTGTACCTCAGGGGGCGCCTGGAGGGTAGGCTGTCCCGTCGGACCTAGAAGTATTGCGGCACGGTGTACCTCAGGGGGCGCTTGGAGGGTAGGCCGTCCCGTCGGACCTAGGAGTATTCCGGCACGGTGTACCTCAGGGGGCGCCTGAAGGGTAGGCCGTCCCGCCGCACCCAGGTGTATGGCGGCACGGTGCACCTCAGGGGCGCGCCTGGAGGATAGGTAGGCCGACCAGTCAAACGCCGCCGGAGGCGTTCGGCTGCGCTCGCGACGCACCCACATGCGTAATAGCAGGAGTCCCTCGGTAAACGCGCCGGTAGAAGATAACCGAGTGTGAAACAACGCTGAAATTTTGTGCACCTAATTACGAAAACATCAGGAAATTTCAGAAAATTTAAAAATAAAAAAATAAAAATCAGAGAAAGTCAGGAATGTTTACAAAACGTTATGAAAATGTCAAAGAAAAATTTAATAAAATTTTTACGAAAATTTACACCCCCAAAAAATGATTTAATTTGTACACCAAGATTCAGAGTTGTTTCTCCCTCGAAGATAACGCATTCCTGCAGGCCTGCAGTCCTGCAGGGCGGATAGGAGCGCTCCGACAAGGCGCACAGGGCAAGGAGCAGACGTGCGACAGGCCGTCGCGCGCGCACGGCAATTCGTTATTGCCTCGTTTGTGGTGTTCCTGTCAGACCGAGGCGGGGCGGGTGAGGGGGCCGACTCCATAGAGGTATAGACCGAGACCGCCCTGTGCGCGTGTAACCCTATCGGGACGCGCGTGTTCGCATTGGTGGCGTGCATGCTATATCCTCGGGTAACACCACGCCCCGCCCCGCCCCGCCCCACCTGGGCGTCGCTCATTAGCCATCGCAACGCCGCTTCCTTGCTATTACAGGGCGCCACAGCAGCAGGCTGATTCCGGAGGTCGCTCTTGTACCTCCGTCCTTGTTGCACCTATGGCGATGCCCTGTGTTTGGGATGGCAGGGATCCATGAGTGCGACAAGGACGAAGACGAGAGAGCGATCTTCGGAATCAGCCTGCAGGCTCGGCTCCGGGGTGTCGCGGCGCGTCGCAGGGGGCAATGACGGCATGCTTATCAACGTCACGGGCCCTGTGCAGCCCGCCTCGCCCCGCCCCGCCCTTACAATAGGCGCTGCGTGACGCAAGCACAATACCACTCCAGGGCGCGGGGAAAGCGCGACGCGATCTACCTCGTGCACTGCACTGCACTCTGCACTGCACGGGGTGCGTCGACACGGTAAAAAACTTAAATCTTGTATTTTGAGGAAAGGGGCGGAAACTTTGAGGAACGCTCTGATTTCTAGGAAGTTTTCTCTTTCTGTTAGGGCCGTCCTCAAAATCTGAGGAGTTTTTATCAGAATTCAGGAGTTTTCGTAAAGTTTTCCATTTTTCTTTTTTTTTAAATAAAAATAAAAGAAAAGAAAACAGACATTGATTGTGAACCTTACACACAACTGCTCTCTGTGCCTGCTGCTGCTCTACGCGAGTCGAACGCAGTAACACTCGTCCCGCAGGTCGACACTACAACCAAGCGCGCGTTCCCTGCGTCTGGGCGTTGCCCTTCCCCCTCCCTGCTTTTATCAAAACTGACTCGTTTCCTCAGAAAACGCCGCGGCATTTCTCTTGTCACAGCGGTCGCTGCCGCGGTGGGCCGGGACATGTCCCATAGCATTGCACCGTGGGGCTATCGGCCGCCACCGACCAATCACCGCTAGTGGCCGCGGTACGGGACACGGCCGGCCCAGCGGGCTGCTGCAGTCCTCTCTCTGTGCTCACGCGGCGTTCACCTCAGGTCCAGCCCCGCCCCCGCCCCGCGGCCCGGAACGCCCCAGCGCGCGGCGACACGGGGGAGGCACTGCGATGAGGTCGGGTCAGACCGCTGGGCGCCCCGCCCCACCCCACCCCGCCCCAAATGATAAACGACTAGAAGAGACGGACAAGCGAGGCGCGACCGGTGCCGACAGACGTGGGGAGTGGGGCGGTGGCGAGGGGGGAGTCTATGCGACGCAGAGAGAGGGAGGGAGAGGGGGGCGTAGGCCACCGCGGCTCAAGAGAGAGAGGGCGTAAAAACGATTCGCTTTAGCTCCGTGCGCGTAATGGACGTGAAACGCGACACTGTGGCCGGTCCGACCTGCAGTGGGGCGGGGCGGGGCGCCTGCAGCGCCGGGCCGGGCGGGGCGGGGCTGGGCGGGGCGGGGCGGGGCGGGGCGGGGCGGGGCGCGGGTGGAGAGGACATTGGATACCCATGGGAGGAGCTAGCCAACCCGCCTCCACCCGGCTGCGAGCAATCCGCTTCCGACGGCCAAACGCCTCGCAGTTTTCCACCACACTAAAATGAGGAGAATTCACACCGATTAGTGAATGACCGCGAAGACTGTCAAGCGGTCTGTGAATGACCGCCGGCAAGGTAAGCGATGAGAAAGGGACCCGACGACAGCGAAGGAGGGTCACCACCTCCCCTCGCGCCTTCGTACCTCATCTCATTTGCAATCTGTTTTTCACAGACCGCTTGGCGGTCCCGGCTGTCGGCCACGATCGGGGTTAAAATCTCATCCCTGCGCCTCCCGAGGAGTCCACCCCCCCCCCCCCCCCCAACCTCGACTCCCTTCGGCGTCCACAATAAGCTAAATGCGCTGCCGCTCCTCCCCGACCCCCCACAGCAGCGCCACGGGGTCCTTCTCTTTAAATTCAAGCGTACACCGATTTTTCTGAAGTTTCGCAATTTTCCTAGATTTTTACTAATTTTTTTTCTGATTTGTCCTTGATTTTTTTTTCTGATTTTTTTTTCTCTGATTGTTTTCGAATTATTTTTTTACAGGGTGTACACCGATTTTTTTGAGTGAAGGGCCCCTCAGCGGCGCCCCGCCCGGCCCCGCCCCGCCCCGGCGTGGTGCTGCCTGCACAGCATGCTGGCGAGTTCGTTTGATGTTGATGGAGACCGTCGTTTCCCACGGCGACGAGCCTGTCACCCGCTCAGCCCCAGAGGGGGTGCAGTGCAGCGGGGCGTGGCGTAGAGATGCGCGGCGGGCCAAACATTGACTCCGTCACGCCACGCAAACGCACGCTAAGCCCCAGCCCGCCACGCCCCGTCAGCACTTGGTGCTATTTCTGTCGGCGCAAGCGCAAAGCAAGAGCAGTGCGTTCGGAGCAGGGACACCGCGAGCGAGTGCAACGGAGAGAATACGAGAGAGATGCCCTCCCCGGCACGGCCCGAATAAGAGAACCCAAGGTTTCTCCATGTACAGGTGCCGCGCGGTCGACTGCTGCTCGTCAAGTACCGAGGGTGGAAGTTTCGGAATTCTGTCATTTCGGAACTTGAATTTAAGGTCGGCTGAAGTTATTGCCCAAAGCCCCAAAGCTCTTTCGACGAAGTCAAACTCACTAAGCCTACAGGCTATTGCCCTTGCTCCTCGCGTGCAAACGTCACGTTCTATCAGTGAGACCGGTTATGGTCACACCACGTAATCAGACCACAATTCACACCACACCGTGGAATGCAACGCTCGCTCCACGGTACGTAAACGGCATAACAAATGACATCACAAACCTAGAACCAAAACGATGATCACTGTAGTTTTACCAAGGGGTCTTTAGGGTGTGCACTGGATTTTGTTTGAGTCGTGGTTTAAGTGAAGGACTCGTCGAGTTTTACACACTTTTTTTATTTAGGCACGAAGTAGCCTTATGGCTTTGTGTCAGGATACGATTTTTTTTATTAGCACGGCCCCTTACCTAAATCCAGATTTTTCTATAGGATTTTGATAAGACTTGTTTCTAGTTCAGTGCAACTGTTAGGTGTGTGATTGTCGGCACACATGATGCAGGTGCGATGTCGGCAGCTCCCACGCTCCCGAAGCAGCTTTCCCTCTCTCTCAGACGTTCGCAGCTCCACACTTCATCACACCTATCCTGTACGTACCTAATGAGTGAGTGAGTGAGTGAGTGAGAGTGTGTGTGTGTGAGAGAGAGAGAGAGAGAGAGAGAGAGAGAGAGAGAGAGAGAGAGAGAGAGAGAGAGAGAGAGAGAGAGAGAGAGAGAGAGAGAAAGAGAAAGAGAAAAGAGAGAGAGATGGACAGAGACAGAGGGTGCCGCTACCAATTAACGCGGATGCCACAATCATTCGGCGCGCGCTCTCACACACACACACACACACACACACACACACACACACTCACGTACCTAACTCGCACGCATTGACACGTCAAGCTCACATATAGGCTTTCACACACACACAAATTGGCAGGTCAAGCTCACACATGCGCACGCACACACACAGAGCACCGCCGCACCGCACAGCCCCGGGCGGAGGGTGGCGACGACACGCAGACGCGCTCCCGCCAGCTCAATAATACACACGCGCGGTGTATGTGCGTTTCGCAAACCAAAGGGGGGAAGGGGGAATATCAGGCACACGAGAAAAAAAAAAATTAACAGACGCCTGGTGGGGAAAAAAAGGTCTCCGGTCGATAACTGGGCAGTCACTATAAATTCCGAAGTGTCCCCCTCCCCCCCTTCAGAAAGTAAAAATGTATACTTTACTTAAACAAAAAAAAATAATTAAAACTACTCATTTTAGTCCAAATTTCCAGCCCGCGCTAATTTTGTACAACGTATATTTTCCTTATCGCAGAATTATAAACCGCTTTCATTAAGGCGCAGTCTAAACGACTGCCTAGTTCAGAAACTTCAATACTGTCGCGGAGCTGCGCTGTCTGAGACATAGTTCTTGGTTCCTAGCATTTTCCATGACTTAAAAGACAAAACTTTTAAAATTTCCATTAATACCGTGGACCTCGTTCTTTGGCCCACCAGTCGGCGCACTCCGAGCAGACAACGCGACAACCGCGGCGCGGTGGGTCAGAAATATCTTCTCGTCCGAAATTTTCCATGACTAGTCCCTGTAATTTCCATATACACTTCTTTTCCCACGACTTACCAGGTTTTTCAGACGTGTGGGAACCTAGGTTAAGTTTTCTGAGCCAGCCCGGGGTAACATCCACGCGTCTTCGGTTTTAGTTTTAGTTTTTTCAATATTCCACGAGTCGATCAGAATCAGAGCGGAGCGGACCGGGTCCAGTGGGCGGGCTAAAGACCCAGACCCAGGGCCGAGCCCAGCCCGTGGAATAATCGGTCCGGAGGGGCGGGCGGGGTGGACCGAACGCACGCTGTCTAGGAGGCGGGGCGGGGAGGGGCGGGGTCCGAAGGGGCAGAGATGTAAGCAGGCTCTTGTTTTCACAGCGCTTATTCGGAGCTCTGGGGCTTCGCGTGAACAGGCCGAAGCTATCAATCACGTGACAGTCGAGGAGGAGGAAGGGAGGGAGGGGAGGGGGCAGAGAGGGCACCAGCATGGAGACCTAGCGGGGCTGGGCGGGGCTCGCACTGCACACTGCACCTCGCCGTCAGTCAGGCTGTGTTCCATTACTCAGAAGCAGCGGTACACCCGCCTCCAAAGGGATGCGGGCCGTGCGCCGCCGGGCCATTCAAAAGCTGAAGGACGGGAGTATAATGAATCGCTCAAGAGTACTGAAATTTTGTAAATTCGTGATAACAAGAGTAGAGATTTGGCAGTGAGGCAGGCACTTCATAGCTGGTGCGTACATTCGTCTCGTCCCGCGAGAGTTTTGCGGTTAACAGACAAACGTGAGCCCCCCGCCGCGGCAAACGACACGACGATACGACGACTAACACCCATAATGGTGATGAGGATGATGGGAGCGTTACTGCGTTACTACTGCCATTGCGTCATTTGGCCGGGTGAACGAGCCGAGCCGAGCCAAAGCGCTTTTGTCGGAGATTAGGCCCACCGTGCCGCGCCGCGCCGGGGCAAGGACGGCAATATCGTGCCGGAGGCAGACGAGAACAGACGACTCGCGGACCACAAATGTGTGTGCCACCGCGTGGCACAGCGGGTCAGGGCAACACCACTTCAAGTGCGACACGCCTCGGCGCGGCCAAGGGGGAAACAAATCCAGGGTTGCCACGAATTTTAAATTTTAATTTTCCTGAAATTTCCATAATTTTTAGGACCCCCATTTAAACAAAAAAAAAACAAAAAACAAAAAAAAATCCCTGACTTTTAAGTATTGTATCACGGCTGCTAAAATGAAACGCGAGCGGAGCGAGCGGATATCTTTTCAAAAAAAACTGACTTATTTTCGTTTAACTACTGACTTTTGTCATGCAAATTGAAGATTTTTTTTTTGGTAACACTAGGCAAAAATCAAGGGCTAAGTCAAACAATTTTTCCCTGAGTTTTTCCGCATTTTCCCTGATTTTACCTGATCGCTTCCAAAGTCCTTGAGTCTTCAAGGTTTTCAAGTTTTGAAGAGATGTGGTAACCCTGAACTCTGAAATTTTTGTTCACCTCGTTATTCAGAAAAATTCAGAAAAGTTAAGGCAGAGTACTAACAAAAATTCAGAAAAATTCAATAAAAAAATCCATTACATTCCCCAAAATATTCAAAAATTCACAAAATTTGTGCCCAAATAAAAATTCAGAGTTGCGTCCCCCTCGCGCGCGGCACAGAGGCGGGGCCCATGGGGTCACACCTCACCGCCCGCCCGCCGCAGTGCGGCGACACCTCAGTACCGTAGTACACCTTTGGTGCACAGACACGTCTGCTGCGAGAGCGACAGAGACAGAAGACGCAGGGCCGGCCGGACCGGACGGTGCGGCGCGCCTCAAGGCGAGGAGTGCTGCGCCGAGCCGAGCCGAGCCGCTGCGGCCGTAAAATGGAAATCAGCGCAACGCCTTGAAAACCCTCCTCTACCCGCAGCGCAACTTCCACCGCCGCCTCCACCCCGCGCTCCACTCCACACCTGCTACCTATGCGTCAACGTCAACCGCGCTCCACTGCGGCGGGAGAGAAAGAGAAAGGAAGCGGAGAAGGTGAAGTAGCGAGAGAGAGAGACAAGGAGAGAAGGTATACGGGCCGCGGCGGCGGCAGCGGCAGCGGCTGTGCATCGCCGAGTGTCTCGCACCGCGTCGGAAGGAAGTCAGTGCATTATCCTCGCTCTCGCTCTCTCTCGCTGCCCGCGACGGGCTATGAGCAGCACGCCCCGCCATACGCCGCCGGCAGCAAGCAGTAGGGGCGGAACTAAAAGAATACGTGCTGGGCTGGCCAGACAAGATGACGGGCAGAGATCGCTGCACACGTGAAGAAAAGCTTCCTGCGAGCACAATGTGCGCACCTAGGGCGCCAAAACCAACAACAATCAAATAAAAAAATGAAAAATTAAAAAACGAGCTCAGCATATTTGGGAAAAAAGCGCAAGAGAGCGCGAGAAGTTGCTACTTTATTTTCTCTCTTCAGGCGTTGATTTCCCTGGAGCATATTTGTCTGCAACACAACTGACACGTGGTGACGAGGTGCAGCACAGCAGGGTTTTCATGGCGTGTGGGCGCGTGTGACATGGAGGGCAGGGCGGCGGGGCGGGGCTAGATATGACACAGTTGGCAGGGTACGCTGGCCTGGCATTCTGTATCGACTGACCTGCCCTACTCGAGCTCGCCGCGCCGCGCCGCGCCACGCCACGCCACGCACTTAAGGGAAGGCCGCGCGACCACTAGGGCGGTGCCTCCCCCGCGTAGTAGGCGCCGCGCCGCAGCCCAAGTGTCCCTCCAGCCGGCGGTGCGGGCAGTAACCTTTACAAGGGAAGCTTATCATGCCCCGCAGTACTTTGGACGCGCCATGCCCGGCCACGCCACGACACGCCACGCGCCGCTGCGTCAGCAGCGACCTACACGAGGTGTACGTGGAAGAGCAGCCGCAGGAGAAAAATAAGCCCCCCCCCCCCCAAAAAAAAAAAAGGGGGGAGAAAGGAATGCGCAGTATATGGATGTTGCTTGCTGGGCGCTGGTCCGGGCCGGGCCGGGCCGGGCCGGCCGGTTGGGTTGGCAGCGCTACTACTGGGTGAAGGTCAGGCCGCCCCCGGGCCGCACTGCGCCGCGCCAAGGCCCTTATCCTTATCGCACTCCAGCGCTACATTCGGGCCGCCCCCGCCCCGGGGCCCCGCGCGCCATCGACCGACCGACCGACCGACCGCCTTCCACCACCATCGCATCGGCCACCGGGTCACCTGAGCAGTCGTCAGTCACGCAACGCCAACGTTGCGACGCCCGCCGCCCGCGGCCGGCCGCCGACTCGGCGCCACGAGGACGACGCGCTTCTGACGTCTGCTCAGCCCGGTCCGGCCCACGCTGCTCAAGGATTTGGGCCCCAACCCCCCCCCCCCCCCTCCAATCCTTCCCCTCAGTCAGCCAACCAGGTTATTCCAGGAAGGGACCCGGTGGCCTGGCCTGGCCCCGGCCCGGTCGACAGACACGCAAGCCCAAAAAAAGCGATGCTAAAGTTTCATATCTGAACATGAAAAGGTAAACGTACGTGAATAATACCTAACATATGACTCACACATATATTAAGGAACGCGTTAATAATACATGATGACAAAGTCATCGCAGCCTCGCCTGCTGCTTGAATGGAAACAAGGTTCATTTTCGGAGGGAGAAATTTTCTCTGCACGGATCCCGGCTCCAAAGGCGGCGCCGGCAAAGGGGAAGACAAGTTTGAATGTGATTTCTTTTCAAAACTTTCAGAAATAATAATAAAAAAGTAATTCAGGAAAATTCAGAAAAAAATCACAAAAATTCCCGAAAATTTATAAAATTTGTAAACCAAAATTCAGAGTTTTTACCCCCTCCCTCGCACGCCGGGCACTGGACACGGCCCCGAGGCAGGGCGCGAGCGCGAGCCCCAGCCCAGCCCCCCAGGGCGTTCGCTTCGTAGAACGCAGACGTCGCGTACAGTCTGCATCACATCACGGGGGCCGCGGGGCGGGGCGGGGCCGGCCAGGCCGCGGAGCGCGACATGGAGCACGGGGTGCTTCGCCTGCTTGCACGGCGTGGGGTGCACCACCACCACCCCGGCCTGGTCCGCGGTGCGCTAATTACAGGCAAGGTCGCGATAACTCACTCTCTGCTCCCCGGACGGGCCTGGCCGGCACGTGGTGGACAGAAATACCTGCGCCCCTCTCTGCTGGGGCCGCCGTGCCACCCCTCCAGGCCGCCGGAGGAGTGCTTGTTGTATGCTGCCTGGAATAGGTGGGGCAGGGCGGAGGGGGGGTGCGCCGCACGCGAGGGGCGCTAGTGCCGCGGCAGTAACCCGCACAACCAATAAAAGCCTGCCAACGAAAAACATGAGCAGAGCTGGTCTGGTATTGGCCACACCAGCACGAGGCCGGCGCGCCAGCCACGGTGGCCGGGTCGCACTGAGAGAGAAAGAGAAAGAGAGAGAGAGAGAGAGAGAGAGAGAGAGAGAGAGGGGGGGGGGTGAGTGTACCTGCTGCACGCGACCCGCGTCACGCTGGCGGTGCTGGCCTTGCACTGGCGCGCCGCGCCGCGCCGCGCCCAGGCGCGGTTTTAAGGGGGGGGGCGAAGGGGCGATCGCCCCCCCCCCGTCAGCCCTGAAGGCAGCCTGGGAGGTAGGCAATTTGAGGTGCAAAACCCCTGTATGTAGGCAGCCAGCAGCACATCGCCCCTCCCGTCATCCGGACTTAAAACCGCGCCTGGCCGCGCCACGCCACGCCCCCGATGGACACATGGGCATGTCAGCGACCTGGTCTGAGGCGCGACACTAGTTTCTGCATATGCATTGGTATACAAAGAGACCAATGCGTGGACAGTGACGCCTGCTGATGTGCCGAGGCGGAGCGGACGGTCTTCCCGAGGGGGAGACAACTCGGAATTTTCTTTTTACACCTCGTTATTCAGAAGAAAAAAAATTAGAAAAATTCAAAAAATTAGAAAATTTTCAAAAAGGAAAAACCAAGGAAAATTCACTACAATTCACAAAATTCTAGAAAGAAACTCGAGCAGCAAAAGTTCACAGAAATTCACAGACTTCGTACACCAAAATTCAGAGTTGCTTCCCCTCGCCACGATAGTCACCGCGGTCTCCCTCTCTCCCTCAATACTTTTAGTGTCTTTCTCTGATCTTTCTTCTCCTCTCTCCGTTCCTCCGTCTATGTCTTTCTCCCTTACGCCCCGCGGGCGGTGTGTCATGGCGCCCCGGACACAGCAATGTTACGCCCGGCCGCGTCTGCGCGACAACACGACACGGACTCCTGCGTCCGACTCTCCATCTCTCCTTCTCGCTCCCTCGCGAGGTGGTTCGTCTCATTCGCTCTCTTTCTTTAGACTCTCCTACAATATCTTTCTATCCCGGCATTTTTTTTTATAATTCCCGTCTATTATTTCTCCCTGCTGTGTAGCTCTGCTGTTTCGCCCGCCTTCACGCCTGTCACCAGGGCCGGCCGGCCGCCCTGCGGTATCTCGGTCCGTCACGCAACACACCCCTGTCGGGCGGGCTGCCTACCCCGCAGCTCGCAGGAGCCCCGCCCTGCTGCACCGCTCCCGCTCCGTGCCGGACTTACTCTCTCTCTTTGCTCAATTTTGGCAGAAATGTTGCTGCCCTGTCCCGGAGCAGCACCAGTTTCATCGTTTACTGACCTGAAACAGAAGACAAAAAAATAATGTAAGTCAACAATCGTGACACAAATGGAGAAGTATGTATGGAGGCCTCTTGGCTTCAGAGAACCAGGCCACAAATGACACGAATGTTCAGGCTGAAAAGAGGCGAATAATTTAAATGACCCAACGTAATTCTTAAAACGAGCTCTAAGCGATCGGACTTCAAAACGCTTGAGAGAATTAACAGTAAGGACACGGGGAAGGCGACCCTGAGGCAAAGGGGTTGGGGGTAGAGGGCTATGCGTCTTATCTTTAAGCAACTTACGCGGCACACGCGGCCGCGGGCAAGGCGCCGACCGGGGAGAGGGAAAAGGGGGGGGGGGGGGGGGGGGGGGAGTGGAGAGGGCTGCGCTACCCACGCCCCGCCCCGCCCTGCACCGCACCCCGCAGCAACCGCAAAGCAGCAGACGCCCCAGTTTAACTAAACAAAACTTCCGTACGGCTTCTCGCGGCGGCCGCCGACGGGGCGCTGCGCGCTGCGCTCACCAGGCTTTTCTGTTACGAAATAGGAAACGATTCACGACCGGTCGTCCCGCCCCGTCCGTCAGGTCGACGACGGGGGCACCCGCCTGCGCCCACCGCGCCCGGCCACGCCCCACCCCGCCCCGCGGCACCGGGAAGCACCTCGACTCCCGCAACAAAAATAAAATAAAACTAGCCGAACAAAACTCGGCGCAGACAGTCGTAAGTCGAGTCTGAGCCTCTTTCAATCGAGGCCAAGCAGCAAGCCTAAGGGCCGGGGCCGGGGTCTGCTCGACCGACCGCCGTTTGCTTTTATATTTTCCGCCGGTAGTTTCGATGACTCCGCGGGGCGGAGAGTCGCTGAACAGTCACTCCACTCCTGGCGCGCTGCGCCACGCCACGCCACGCCGCGCCACGCCGCGCCGCCCGGGACAGATTGCCTAGCGGTGACTCCTGGGCAGCAATAAGCAAGGCGTCCAACGGATTCCTTCCCTCCCCTCCCCCTCCCACCCGGTCCCCCGCCTCCACTCGGAGCAATTCATTCCAGCGTCCATCAAAAGCAATCCAGGGTCAGTTTCAAAGCAAAACAAGACTGACCCCAATGGCGTGAAAGCTCTCTCTCTCTCTCTCTCTTCCTGTCTCTCTTTGCGTCCACCACCTTTCTCCTCTCTCCGTCAGCCACGAAGTCCAAATAGCGTGAATGTCTTCGCGGATGGCGTAGAGGTATAAAATCAGGGTCGGTGAAAAGCACCCCAATTGTTTTGAAGTGAACTTGAAAATTTTTCGGGCTCGCGGTCGGCATAAACAATTACTAGAGGAATCACGAAACAAAGACGTTGTTTACTCCAACGAAAGCATATCACACCGGCCTTTTGTTTCTCCTTTTCTTATTACACTCCACGGAATTTGCGCAGAGGCTGGTTCTGCACGAGGGTGCAGCAGGCGTGCGAGCGAGAGCACTGCTGCTGCAGCCAGTGCTGCTCGGTGCGGTCAGAGCGTCACGCCCCCGCGGCTCTCGCGGCTGACACGCCGGAGTAGAAAGCGCTGGTCGTCGCGCACCGTACATATAACATACATCCCGACAGTTAACCATATCCGAAAACAAAAAAGATTAACGAGAAAGCGCGTCCAGTCCAGCTCAGCGCGGGTGACCTCAAACGTATGGGGGTCTCAACCTCAACTCGTTACTCAACCCCACGCGGGGCGGGGTGCGGGCGGGCGGGGAGGGGGAGGGGGGTCCTCTGGAAAACCTCCACACCAAACAGGCATGAAATTGCCTCCTCCTCCGCCTCGTGTGCGCCCCGCGTCAGCAGCGGGAGGAGGCGAGGGGTTCTTCACTATAAATTCAAGCGTACAATGTTTTTTAGGCAACGGAGTTGCCTTCTAAAATCGCTGGAAACGTGCGTGTTTTGTTTCATATGGCCCCTTACGACAGAAAAAAATCTGCTGAAGGGAATTCGATGATATTAAGCATACATTTAGAATGTAATCTAGTACATTCGATTCTGAAGTCTAGTTGAAATCTGTATTGCAGAAATTTTGTAAATTTGAATTGAAATTCGAGTTTCTATGGTAATGCTCGACTCGTCAGGCAAAATGAACAGGGGAAGGGGATATTTTTTCGTGGAGGGGGTAGGCCGAGACGAGCCAACACGGAGCGAAAGAGAAACCTCTAAAGTCTGCGTTCAAACAAAGCCAGCCTTTAGTTTCGAGCGCAAGAATGAGATAACACCACTGAAATTCGCACGTGACCACCGTACTGCCTTCTTTAAAACTACTTCAGTTTTACTGAAACTTGCCCCGGTTCTGCCAACTAAATGTGTGCCTCAAAGAATGGGTTCCAATCGTAACGTTATGAGAGCACTGATTTTTTTCATTTTATTTGGTTGGCATATTGTGTCAACAACGCGAAAGCAGGCCAAGCATGTCCGCCATTGCCGGTGGCTGATGTGCCCACCTCGCGACTTTAAATCATTTTTTAAAGTTATCGAAACGTTGACAAGGCGAACTGAATGCGTAAATAGTAGTTTTATACCTGCGGAAAACGGTTTGGTAAGTTTGACTTCGATCTGGTGAGCAGAATTCTTGAAATGATGTACATTTACGTGTACCAATTTGTGTAAACAACGCCTTAACTCCGCGTTTTCCCAATAGAGCGCACCCCCGTCCCGGCCGCGGCGCGCTTGCCCGCTGGTCCTTCGCGTACCAGCGGTATTAGGTAGGGCCCCGGTTCGCCCCTTCCGTGCGCCCGGTGGAGGGGAGGTTATTGTTGACGATCTCCTCCGACCGTGACCTCGCCGCCCAATTTTTGCCGTCAGAAGGAGAGCTTTCTTTTCTCCTGCTCCTGTCGATTAAATGTCGGCCGAACTGTCGGAGAGTATTCATTACTTGAAACCCGCCTAACCAATTCAAACTTAGAATTATTTAGCCACTATCTTGACTATCGTAAACTAAACAAAACCAGTCGGTCTTCTTACAGTCTTATACAACACTCACAATATTTTATTTTAGTTATAGAAACTCCGTTGTCTACCAGGATTTCGTGAAATCGTATTTTTTTTTTTTTAATTTATTTATTTATTTATTCATTTTTTTTTTGAGTTTCGTGATTTTTCTTGATTTACGCAGATTATTTTTCTGATTTTTGCTAACTCTTTCTTGATTTTTTAAAAATGATTTTGAAAAGCCATCTTTCAATTTTCTTTATTTTTATTTTTTTTTTTAAGTTCAGGACCTCTTGGGAGGAGGTCGCCCTAGGCGACGTGGCGCGGCGATCGCCGGCCGGCGGGCCGCCCGAGACTCCTGAGCTAATTTGAGATTCCAGCAGGATTCGTTCCCCGCCGCGCCGCACCGCCCCTGGCTCTGGCCGGGCCGGGCAGGGCAGGGCAGGGCAGGCCCGTCCTGTCCAGTAGTGCAAAAGCCGCGTGGCCTGTCCGTGTCCGTCAAGGCCCCGGCGGCGCCCGGCCCGGCCCGGCCCGTCCCGCGTGGCTACCGGAGCGCAACGCCAGCAGCCCTGCAGGCCTCCACTTCGCAGTCCTTGGGGCCGGCGGCAGGGCAGGGGGCCCGGGGCCCCGCGCAGCCGCAGGAGGCCCCTTTGGCTGCGACGAGCCGCGGGGACTTTTCAGACACTCGCATTTTGTACTCGAAAAGGAATTCTCCGCGACAAAAACTGGAACCAGCGCAAATCAACGCGCAGAACAATAATTCCGTTTCTTTCCTGCCTTCTAGATTTCCCCACCTCCCGCGAGGAGGAGGAGGAAACAATTCTGAATTTTTCGAATACAATTTTTCTGAGTTTTCGTAAATTTTTGAGAATTTTGCTGAAAAATTTACTTATTTTATTTGATTATTTTTAGAAAATGTTTGAGATTTTTTTTCCAAAATCTCAGAGTTTCATCTCTGAATTTTTCTGAATTGCGAGATACACAAAAATTTCAGGGTTGTTTCCCCCTCGGGCCCCCGCGGCCCGCCCCGCGGACACATGCCGTTTTCTCGTTCTCCTCTTCCTGGTGGTGGCGCGTGACAACACGACGCGATGCCCTTTGTCTGCCGGCACGCACGTCATGAGCAAAGACATGATCAGAGAATAGCCAATCAGGCCGCGGCGAGCCTGCCTGCCTGTCTGCCTGCCTGCGCGCCGCGCGACAATGAGCCTGCCCATGTCCACGCCACGCCAGCCGACTGATTCAGAAGATCGCTCTCATCTCTCCGTCCTTGTTGCACCTACAGCGGTGCCCTAAGCTGGCCACGGTCGCGTTCCATGAGTGCGACGAGGACAGAGGTATATGAAAGCGATCTTCGGAATCGCTCGGCACGCCCCGTGTAGTGGCCGTGGGACCGAGGCGTTTTATTGACCGCGCCGGACGCGACGCGACACGACGGCCTGGAGGCCTGGAGGCCCGCCGAGCTGGAGTCTGGCTGGAGGAGTGAGGCGCCTGGAGGCAGCACTGCCCTTCCACGGTGACAGGACAGGCTCGAGCGGCTCCAGGGCTAATCATAGCCAGCCCCGCCCCGCCCCGCCCTGCCCCAAGCCGCGCTCAGCCACGTATACCCGACGCGGGAAAAAAAACAACAACACCGCGCACAACAAACGATGATAGTCAAGTATATAACTGCGATTGAAACCGATCACAGTCTATACCATTGGTCTCTCTCTCTCTCCTCGCGCTGCTCTCTAATCCTGGTCCTTTCATCCATCTTTCTCTCTCTGACACACACACACACACACACACACACACACACACACACATTGCTCTCTCGTGTTGCACCTCTCACTTCAGCAAGCAGAGAGCTATGCCGCCATCTCCTCGCAAATGCGCTAGTATTTGATATATCAATAGCGCTATAGCTATTGATCCAGTAGAAAAATCAAACCTCCGCGCAAAGACCGGTGGGATAGGGAGATCCAATAACACCAACTCATCCGCACCGCCCCGCCTCTCACAGCGCGGTGCAAGTACAAGTAGTAATAACATCGGCTCGATTCCGTTCAATTATATTTCCTTTGGGTGATCGTGACCGGTCCCGCCAGCAGACACGGCCTGCCGCCTGCCTGCCAGCCCCGTCTGTCAGGAGAAGTTTGAGCTCAAACTGAAATAGAAAGCAGCGGCGCACCCTAGGTTGCCTACATACAGTAGAGGCGCAATGTGCCTACTCCCCACCCCCACAGCGGCTTTAGAGATGATGGGGAGGGGGGGGGGGGTCATTTAATAAGCCCCCGAACCGTTAAACCGCACCACCGAAAATGCTCATTTTCAAATCCATCATACGTTTTCCGACTTTTGGCCAACTCCGGGAAACATGCCGCGAGCTTCGGAATTTCAGGATGCCACAAATTGGCATATGCTCCCTAGAACTTTTGGTATACAAAGAGACCAATGCGTGGACGTGGACAGTGACGCCTGCTGATGTGCCGAGGCGGAGCGGACGGTCTTCCCGAGGGGAGGATCACTCATACAAAATGTGTACAATATTTTATTTTTTTTTTTACTTTTGATTTATTTTTTTTTTGAGTTTTCTTTATCTTTTTCTTTTGATTTTTCAAAGAAAATATCGCTCTTTTTTGGTAAATTTTGATATTTTACCCCAATTTCTCATTATTTTTTTTCTCTGCTTTATTTCGGTTAACTGTTAATTTTTTCTCGATTTGTCGGATTTTTCTATATCCTTTTCTCTTGATTTTGTTTTTATTTTTTTTATTTTTTCAAGTAATTTTTTTTTTTTTGGGAGGGGGGCGTAAAATGATTTTTCGAAGTGACTTCCCCCTCCGTTCTTCCACACTGCACTGATTACAGCTGCAGTCCGGCAGGAGGACAGCCAGTCAGCCCGCGGCACACTGCGGACGGGACGGTCGCGTGGACCCCAACACGGCTTCCGCTTTCAGCGTGGCGTGGCGCCACCGCGCGGGCGCCACCGCGCGGCACCTGCAATCCGGGCGCAATTACAGCTGGCGCATCTGCCGCTGGGCGGCGTGCCGCTGGCGCAGCGCGGCGCTGCTCACTGGTCCGCGGCAGACAAACACGCCGCCGTGGGCGCGCGCCTCGCTCCAGTACACGCCCGCGCCCGGCCCGCACCCACCCCGCCGCCCCGCAGAGCCCCGCGCACAAACAACTTTTCCTCCGCCTCGTCATACTTTTCTTCTCGATTTCTCGTCCTTCCTTCCATGGCATACGAAAAAAAAAAGAGGGGGAAAAAAAAAGAAAATGTAGAAAATGTCATCTGTAAAACAGACAAATTATCTCCTCGTAACGATACAGAGTGTATGATCTACTTCAAGGAAACTAAGGTAAAGAAAGACTAATAAAATAAAAAATTACTGTATATGAAAATATGGAATAATCTGAAAAATCCTTCTATTCGTCCATTTCTTTAAAAATTCTTGTTTTATCCGGCTGGCGTGAGAGACCGCAGGCGTGAAAACGGCTGCCTTGTCGGATTCATGAGCGCGAGGTGCTGGGCGGTTGGGCGGCGCGGGGCGGCATTATCGCCTCGCCTCCCGCCTCCTGCCTGCTGCTTTATCGAGCGACGCACGCCACTCCGTTCTCACTCGGGAACGCCGACGCACCTCTCGCTTTTCGTATATTTAAATTTGAAACAGCAGGAGGAGGAAAAGCAGAAGATACGCGACGTTCAGAGTAGAACGTTTCCGCCCGCTCTAACTTATTCACGCGTTTTATTTTGAAAGGGGCGCGACGACGACGCGCGAAATTTGAATTCAGGCGCAAACAGCTTCCGCGCGCACGTGCGCCGCTACTCTTTTATTTTCCAGAGTAATTACGGCCCTCTCATGCCGCGCCAAAGCGGCGCCTGTTTGAACAGCGGGGCGCGGCGTTCTGTGCACTACTAGGTCGCCCGGCCGGATTGGCGCAATTGCGCTTTTTCCCCTAGCCCAGCAACAACACGGCTCAGGGTGGGAGGGAGAGAGAGAGGGAGGGAGGGAGGGAGGGAAGGAAAGAGAAAGAGAGGCGGAGGGAAGGAGAGAAAGAGAGAAGGCTCAGAAAAAAAAGATGAAGCGCAAACAAAAATGTTTCATTTAATCCCCTCCCCACCCACACGGCCCGTCGTCGTCGTGGAGCGCAACCCCCCTTGTGCGCCAGCCATCCGTCTGCACAATAAGCAGCGGGCCGAGTCGAACAAAGTCGGCAGAAACAACCACAAAGCGGGGCGCGGTGGGGCGGGCGCGTAGGGAAGGGGTGGCCGCGGGGCGCGGGGCGGCTCGGCGGTGCAGGGCAGGGGCGGGACCAGAGCAAACAGAGGGGAAGCACAGGGCAGGGCTGTGGTGCGGTACGGGCATTTCATCATCATTGGCGAGCCGTGAGCCCCGAGACCCGCTCGAGCCGCCGTGGTGTACTGCCGTGCTCAGCAGCAGGGCTGCGGGGGGGTGGCCAGGCCAGGCCAACAGGAAATGCATATCCGGCGGGACCGCATCGCTCGTGAACAACTCGACAAGTCGTGTGTGTGTGTGTGTTTTGCAAGACATAAGTCCCGAAAACAAAAGACGGTGTGTTCAGGGAATGGATACGCACACGCGCGCGTTGAGTCATATCCTTCCTCAGCAGAGTTATAACGTAGTGTCGAGTCGAGACCATACAGCTGCTAACGGGAGCGGCCCGTCGTGGTCGGCGCGTCGTACCGTCCACGTCTCCCGTCCACCACCAGTCGACTTACTCCGAAGAGCGCTTTCCTCCCCCTGTCACTCTCGCACTCGTGGGCTTCACCGTGTGGGTGCGAGGGAGACAGAGCGAGGAGAGCGCCCCTCGGAATCAGTCGGACAGACACGTGTTATCGCGGGCACGTCGATCACCAAACCCGGCCCGCCCTATGCCCGACTCCCCTCCAGCACGACTTCCCTAATCCCCTCTGAGGTGCGCGCGCACGGCCGGGGCCGAGGCCGGGCCGGACTGACGGCCGGAGGGGTGAGCAGTGAGCATCCCCTCCTTTGGGGCGGCCTCCATCGCACGCCGCGGCTGAGGCACTGCTCTGGGTCTATGAGACGTCGACCTGCAGGTGATGAACTTGTGCAGCAGAGAAAGCCCAGCCGATCTCCACCGCCGCACGTGCCACGCGCTCCTCTCTTTCCCTCTCTCCCATGCTCCGCGCCCTCAACACCGTCCGGCCCGCGGCCGCCAGGAATGCGGAAACGCCCCGGCGAAACACAGAGGTACGCGTCAATCCTTCTGGACGACTGATTAGTCAAGGCGACGCGCGCGAAGGCGAAGCGACGGGCCGCCGGGGCCGAGGCCGGGGCCGGGCCGGGGAGGACTCACGCAGGCAGTCGGGCGTGTGACGGCCGAGGCCCGACAAGTGCCGGCCAGACTGGAGCAGCACAGCGCCTGCGCGACGGCGTAGCCCACAGCGTAGCCCACGACGGCGGCCTCTCTCAAGGCGAGACAGTCCGCGAAGGACACCTCCTTGGAGGCGAGAAAGCAGCCCAGTACGAGGCACCTCTTTAGAAATGCGATGCAGACAAGGGGGAAAAAAACTCTGAAATTTTTTACACACCTCGTAATTAAGAAAATTTGGAAAACAAATTCAGAAGAATCAGAAAAAATTAGGAAAACTTCAGGAAAATTCAGGAAAGTTAAGGTAAAATTCAAGAGAAAATTCACAAAAGTTCTTTGAAACAAAAAAATTCACAAAATGTGTACACCAAATTTCAGAGTTGTTTCCACCTCGGAAGCAGTCCACCCCAATGTGCGAAATATCCCTCGACGACGGTCACCACTACAAGTGTAGTCCCATACTCTGTAGGGAGAGAAGGGGGGAGGGGGACAGGCCACGGGCGTGCCAATCAAGCGTTCATCCGGGCGAAAGGCGTGGCCGGGGCGTGGCGGGGTGGGGCGGGGTGGGGCGGGGCGGGGCGGACGTGAGGGAACGGACGGGCGTGGCAGTGCGTCGCAGCTCCGCTCCAGGCTTACAACACGCCGCCCTGCCCCGCCCCGCCCCGCCGCCCCGCCCCGCCGCCCCGCCCCGGCCGCACAAGGCCTCATAGCGCGTTGCGCTTTGCACCTCCGCTCCGGCCGACTAAGGTGCTAATCTTCACTTTGCCGGCCGAACGCGCGGTCCGGGCGGGGCGCGGCGGGGCGGGGCTGGTCCGCAGGCTGGGGGGGTCCGGCGGGCACCGGCGGGCACCTCGATTAGACCACTTGGCCGAGCCGACCAGGCAGGCGCGCGTCCTGGCCGCGCCGGGCCGCGCAGCGCCCCGCCGGCCCCAAAAAGATGGATGAGTCTGGCCGGCTGCTGCAGGAAGAAGAGTGCCATGGCCGGATGAGGGCCATAAACCAAACCTATAGGGCCCGGGCCCGAGACAGCCGGGCGCGGCGGGGCGCGGCGGCGGGGCTCGTCCCGTGAGCGCCCTACCCCTACTCCCGCGCGAGCGCACCCAGCGCAGCGCTCCAGAGTGACGTCCGTCATCGCGGCCAAACTCGTCCCGGACGAAATGGCAGAGTGCGCGTCTGGACCAGACTAGTTCTGGTCCGCCTGCCCCGCCACGGCACACCCGGCTCCCACCCTCAATCGCGGGGCTAATCTCTAAATCAATCGAGGGGCGAGCAGCCTGCAGCAGCATGCGGGCAGGACGGGGCAGGGCCGGGCACGGGCACTCCCCCGCTCCCTGTCCATAAAACACAGGAAGGCGCCCATCCACGAGACGCTGCTGCTGCTGCTGGGGAGGCCTGCTGCTACGCATACGCGGAGAAAAATGATTAGCTGTGCATTAAACGGATAAGTAACTTTTGGAGCTATGTTGCTTTTTAAAAAAAAAAGGGCCAGTTAACTTTGTCGGGTAGAGCTCCGAAAATTAGCTATCCTTATATAGCTAAATTTTTAGCTGAACGCAGCTAATCCTTTTTCTGAGTGAACGTAACAGAACACTAGCCGCACTGCGCCGCCCCAAAGGCGGCCAGATGAGGACAAAACGAAGAAGAAGAAGAAGAAGAAGAAGAAGAAGAAGAAGAAGAAGAAGAAGAAGAAGAAGAAGAAGAAGAAGAAGAAGAAGAAGAAGAACAGAAACAGCAAGGAATGCGGCTGAAGGGTACGGCCACTTTTGAATAGCAAGAAAGGTGGTATTGAACGAGCACTTTTATTTTACGTACGGCGAATCAATGCGCGACATGGCGAAACCTACCCACACAAAATAACAGACTTGGTTAAGAGAGGAAACACGGAAGCCGCGGATGGAATTACAGAGAGGTTAAGTTTCTGAAATAGCATTTTTTTTTTTTAACTTTTTTTGTTTTGTTCCTTCCGCGTGTCGACTCGCTCGCGCAGCGAAGCAGGGTCGGCTACGCCGCCGGGCCGAGTCGAGCCAAGCCCCGTACCGCGCCGCCGGGCCCAAGGGCAAGGGCGCGGCTCGGCTGTGCTCAGGCCTGGCCAGTCTGACCAGTCGGGGCGGGGCGGGGCGGGGCGGGGCGGGGCGGGGCGGGGTGGGGCGGGGTGGGGCGGGGTGGGGCGGGGCGGGACGGGGCTGGCGGGGTGGGGAGAGGGCGCAGCGCGCAGCTGAGAACAATTGCCCGGACCAAAACGGGAACGGTCCGCCGCGACGGGCAGGGCGGGGCGAGGGCGAGACGGGCCGGGCGCTCGTCTCTGGAGAGAGAATCGGGAGCGCACGGAGAGGACAGAAAGAGAGAGAGGGGGGGGGGGAGGAGGATGCGACAGTGCGAGACACAAAGACACATTCACCTCGGCTTCTCAAAAGGAGGAAGAGAAGTTTTTAAAAAGCCGAGACGGCCAGCGATCGCAGGGGGGTCTGTGCCTGGGCTCGGCCCCACCCCCCCGCCGGAAGAGAGTAGTGCGACCGTCTCTCTCTTTTCCTTTCCGCCCCGTGGCCGCGCATACAGATCAGACTCCCTCTCTCTCTCCCTCTGACAATTGTTTCGCGCTCCGGCCGGACAAGACAGAGACAGAGACGCGACTAATCGCCCCTTCCCGTCCAGCCCGAGTTGTCATTCTGCGCGAGTCGGAGAGAGGGAGAGAGAGAGAGAAAGAGAGGGAGACGGAGAGAGAGAGAAAGAGAGGGAGATAGAGAGAGAGAGGAAGAGAGAGGACATCCTCAACCGCTGCTAGCCTGGCCCCGTCCCGCGCGCCCTGCCGCTGCAAGTCGGCCCCAAACCACAAGCGCTCACTTCCGGGGAGAGAGGGTCTTAACCGGGCCTTTCATCATTATAACGCTTTCTTGCTGCTACGCCACTGCTGCTGGGCTGGGGATACGCGCGCGGATACACCACGGGTACACGGCTAGTTTTCTGGGTGGAGGTTTTTCATTCTTTCCTTCGCCGCTTATTCGCTCCCAAAACAATTTCATTTTCTTTGGAGCGCGCGCACCGTATCTTAGCGAGGTCGCACTTGCAATTAGCACGACAGTTCACTCGCAGTTCCCACACCCACGGAACAGCAGCAAAGCGGACTGGAGGGCAAGACAAGAGTCCGACGCAATACTCTGGCGTGATCTCGCGTGATAACGGCGGCGGCGCACGCGTTTCCTCACAGAACATTACAGAAAATAATAAAAACGCCATTACAGAGACGTTATAGTCTAAACGACGGTAGAGCCCATAGAAATCAACAAATCTTCCGAAAAAATGCTTGCATTTTGGCCAAAAGAAAAAGGTCAACGCGGCTGCGAAAAATGGCGGTGGGGAACTCCACGACGCACTCACTTCTCAAAATCATGATTGTTTTCCTTAACAAAGTACCCACACAGAAAATAATCCCTCCGGCGGGACACGTGTTGTTAAAGACATGCAAATGGCGGTCTGAAAGTGGCTGGCTGCTTCAATTGATTTGTCAGGGCAGCACTATTAATCACCACCACCACCAGCACAGCCAGCACAGGGGCGACACGACGCGTCCCGACACACTCTCCCAGCCCAGCGCGAGCCGCGCCGCGCCGCGTTAGGAATTTGTTGAAGGAGGGGGCCTGCCTGGGCCTGCCTGGGCCTGGGCCACGGCCGGGGCCGGGCGAGCATGTGCGACGGAGAGCACACAGAGAGAAAGGAAAGGCAACAGTATACAGAGAGATGCAGTACCGCTATCTGCGTCGGCGGCGCGATTCTGCCCACACTCACAAAACACACACTCACACACACACAGGGGGGGGCGCGCGCACGAACTGCCCCCCCCCTCTCCCCTCTCTCCTTTACACAGGGACCTGCGCAGAACTCGTCCCCGCCCCGCCGGCCCGCCGGCCCCACCGCGACGCGCCGCCGCCTCGCCAACAACACGGCGCCCAAGACATACAAACACCCTCGTTAGAAGCTGTGCGAAAAAGTGGTCGGCACATCCAATCACCGGTGCGGCGGCGTTGCAGCGGCGCGCCCAAACCAGCAACCCCGTCTCACCCCACCCCACCTCAGCCCACCCCGCCTCAGCCCACCCCACCCCGCCTCAGCCCCTTCCCTCCCTCCCCTGCACCGCGCTGCCCACCTCTCTCGCGCCCGACGCACGATTTCGTCCCACGGCTGGGCTGGGAGAGACGCGATGCACCTGGGCGATGCAAGAGCCAGAGTCCGAGGAGGAGGAGGAGAAGGGAGGTTCAATAATCCAACACGATTCCATAATTCGATGCAAATCAGGATGCATGTGCCGCCGTGCCGAGGCGGCGAGAGCTTCTCTCTCTTCCCGTCAGCTTGTCGCACCACGCGCCGTACTATGCACGCGAGGAGTTTCCACCACACTCCTGTGCGACATACACGCCCCTCGCTCCCGTGCTGCTTCCATATTTGTTTCTCCTCCCCTCCTGATCAAGTCCTGCTCCGAGCAGCACACACACACACACACCGCTCCACTCTCTGCACCTCTCACAGCAGCACTGCAAATACGAAAGTGAAATGTCTCATCTAAAAAGAGCGGGTCGCCCCGTTTAAGTGAGAGTCAAGGGTTTTCCACTTCCACCCCTCCAGATGATCATTGATAATCACATAATCATGATCATGTAAAATTTCCAAATATTGACAAATTTAGGGAAATATTATCAAATTTGATTAAAAGTTGCGTGATTACTGGTATACATACTCAGTAAATATGTTAAAGATATAAACTCAAATAATCATTGATAATCACCACAATCGTGACTGATTATAATCCTCGTACGCGATTTTTCAAAGTGGTAGACCCTTGGTAAGAGTTCGGGAAGCTCGCTCTTATTGAAAAAGAATCCATAACATCACTCAAATAAAGTTAGATGAAGGATATAAATCCACACTCAAAAAGGGCGAGGATTCCCAACTCTCATTCGACTAGGGTGAGATTTTTGAGACTATTGCTCTCATCGAACGAGAAAAAAAACCACTGTGAAAAATATCTCCGTAGATTTACGATAAATTTTGTAAATCGTGATTTACGAAATATGTTGTAAATTTACGACGGACCTTTTTTGCTCGTGAATGAATTTCAAGCCGATATGTAGTGCTTGTAATTTTACGATTTGCAATTGTAATTTTACAACTGCACTTCGTGGAAAATTTTCCCGTAACCTTACGACTATTTTTCACAGTGACAATTCTCGCTCTCCTGAGGGCGAGAATTCTCGCTCCGGTATTTCCAGTGAGGACACGCAGCTGGAGAGCTACATCCAGGGCGGCGCTCCCAACACACCACGTCACAGCGAGGCTCAGGCCCGCGCCACGCCGCCCGCCGCGTCGCCAATCGATCGCGCAGCTCAATGAAAGTCGCGGGGTCATCGTGCACCGCCGCGAGTCCAATTAAAACCCCTGCCGCGCGGCGGGGCGGGGGCGGGGGCGGGGGCGGGGCGGGGCGGGGCGGGGCGCCACAGGCACATGCCACGCACTGTGCTCGTGCTTCTCGTTCAGGCGCCACTGTCGCATATAAACACACTTTTCCAAATTCGAGGATATGGCATATCATTTCCTATCCGCCTGAGGGGGAATCACTTCGAAAAATCATTGTACGGCCCCTAAAAAACATTTTTTTTCTTTGGTAAATCACAATAAAGCCAAGAAGAAACATACAGAAAAATCCGAAAAATCGATAAAAAAAATGGACAATAAAACTAAATAAAATTGAGAAAAGAATCAGAAATTAGGGTAATAGATCAAATTTTATCAAAAAGTGACGGAAATTTTAATTGAAAAAAAAATCAAAAGTAAAAAAAAAAATAAAAAAAATCACTATTTATTTTTGTTGCATAAGTGATCCCCCCCCCCCCTCCAACCCCAACCCCCTCGATTCCACCACTATGGCATTTGGCTCAAAGTCTAGCCGCGAAGATGTGTGTCTTCGTGTCTTCTGTTTTCGGCGCACCCAGCTAAAACAAACCGACAAGTTGTTCCAGTTCACCGCGGGCTAATTGACCCGGCCCATAAACACGCTGAGCATGTCCAAAACCTCCGAATAATAAAAGTCCGCCCGCGAGCGCACTTGTTTCGCAAGATTCCTGCGAGGCGGGGCGCGGCGGGGTGGGCGGCGCAGCCGCTGGCTGGATTGCTGCCACTTCTTTATACGACCTCAACACTAAACGGTGTGAGCCCGTTTTCGGCAGAGCCAACGGGAACGAGGTTTACACTCATTATTATTTCGTGTGTATGTGTGTGAGAGACAGAGAAAGCGTGTATTGCGCTTCGCTTTGTACAACTTGCACCTCCACGACATGCGAACCGGGCTGCGATATATCTTGCTGCTCAGCGCGCTCATACTCTTTTCGCACGGCAGCGTTCACTTTTCTAGCGTCTTGCGTTCAACTCTCTGCCTCCCGGAGCGCCAACATCGAATTCTCGCGCGCGCGCACACACACACTACACTCCTCCTGCTTGTCAGAGTCGTGATGCGCTATCTGAGGCTGGATCTGCGGTGGCGGCCGCCCAACGCCGGGGACACGGTGGAGGGAGATACGGTGGCGGCACGAGCCTACCTGCCCCTTAGCGGCCGCTGAAGACGAAAGCAGTACCGGATTCCTCTTCGGTGGGCGGCCGCCAGGTAACGCCACAGTCGGGGTGGGCTATCTACACCGTCGGATCATCCTACCTGCATCCTGGGCCGCGCAACCTAGCAGCTGGAGGCCAGGCTCAGCTTAGCTCGAAGCGCCCAGCGTTAATCTGGGGATTAACGCTGGTGCGCACAGAGGTTTTGAAAGTCCCTTCCTTGCGCGCCAGCGTGAATCCCCGGATTAAAGCTGGGCGGGTCAAGCTAAGCTGAACCTGGGCCGCCAGCTGTTAGGGTGCCCGGCCCAGGATGCAGGTAGGCTGAGCCGACGGTGTAGATAGCCCACCCCGACTGTGGCGTTACCTGGCGGCCGCCCACCGAAGAGGAATCCGGTACTGCTTTCGTCGTCAGTGCAGGTAAGCTCGTGCCGCCACCGTATCTCCCTCCACCCGGCGGAGACAAGCACAGGTAGGCGCACCACCAGGGGCAGGGGCAGCGACGGACCACAGCCCCGCCGCCGGGGGACCTACACGATTTGCTGGACGATACCTGACAGAGGTGCACCTTTCACAGCGGGCCGATAGTTGGAAATAGAGGGGAGAACGCATCCCCCAGGGCCGTCTATCAATCATCGTGAGGCACGACGACCGTCCCGCCCGCCGCCGCATTGCACCAGCCGGGTCACAAACGGCTGAACAGGCAATGGGAAAAAATAGTCCTTCTCTTCTAAAAGGAGGATCCAGATATTTTAGTTCAGCCTCAGTTAAGTAAAGGAAAACGACGAATCCATGTGAGATCGCTGCTGCAATATTACTTCAAATTTTAACCCGCGGGGCAAAAAAAAAAAAATTAAGGTACTTTTTTTTAACTTAGAATTACCACACCTTTCCTCGCAAAAAGGGGATTGTTAGTTACCTTAAAAAACACAAAGCATTCATACATAGAGTCCCAGAGTTGCATACAGCTCCACGACTCTACAAAACTGTTCCTCTCTTTTTATAAAAAGGACTGGATCCCCTACCACCGCGCCGCAATGAGCCATGCAAGGTCACAAACAGTAACAAGCTTCCGGTCCCAGCACGTGAAACAATCAGCCCGGTCGCGACGCCACTGTTGAAATAACATTCCATCCTCGCAACCGAATCATTTCCGAAACCATCATCTCTGTCTCTATCTTGGGGCAAACAAATCTGAAACGTTTATACGCCACGCAATTCAGGAAAAATTAAGTAAAAATAAAGAAAATTCAGGAAAATTCAAGTCAAAATTCACAAAATTTCTATATTCACAAAATGTATGCACCAATATTCAGCTATGTCTGCCCCTTAGTCTTTACCCACTCGAAAATAAGCGCTCGTTTGTGTGAAGGGTGTGTCTGGGAGAGACGCGTGTCCCGCATGCAGGGGCAGCGGCGGCGCGGCGCGGCGGGGAGGAGGAGACACGGACAGACCGGGCCTGCTGGTCCTTCCCTCCGGAGCATTAAATTTCCTCTTAAATCCGCCTCATACTCCATATTTCACAGTTGCGTCGTGTGGGCGTCCCGGCGCGGCGGCCGACCACCCACCCACCTGCAGACCGCCGCTAGAGGCCCGGCTCAGCCCGGCCAGGGCAGTGTCGCTTTTACACTACACTGGAGGGGACCCTGTGCGACCATTGTGCAGCAGAACCCCCTCCGGAGACGGAGCCGGCCCGAGATGCACGTAACCCGGCGGGGCGCGCACGTACCCTCACACAGGCTCCGCGTAGTCACGCAGTACCGCCTCCACGCAGACGGAGCGTCGGAGCGACGAGGACAACTCGCATTTCTGATCGCCGTTAAGCGACATTTTCATTTGAGTGATATGGTTTTACTATTGGAGCACCCGAGGGGTGAATTATGATGTGCAAATTTTAAGAATTTTCTAGAAGTTTTAATGAATTTTAGCTTGAATTTTTTACCTAAATTTTTGTGAACTTTTGTAAGCTTTTCTTAATTTTTCTGAATTACGGGGTGTACAACAATTTCGGAGATGTGAGATGTTTCCCCCTCCACAACACCACTCTAATATTATTTCGACTTAACTCCTTGGAACGCCAGCTTCCTTATTTGGGAGTAACGGGAGTATAGCCCTCTGGTCCAAACAGTGACATCAAAGGCACGCAGGGAGGGGGCGTCATATTGAAAATGAGCATTTTTTGAAATGATACAAATCGTGCTTTTTTATCGCCTGTGATGTATTGTGACCTTTGCCGGCTGGCGGTGGTGGTGGTGGCGGCGCGGCGTGCGGCTGGCTGGGCTGCTGGCCTGGCTGAGGCACAGCGTGGGACCGATAGCACGGCATATGTCATGACGTCGCGAGCCGCCTATTTCCGAGTAAATGCTCGCGCTGCCGCTCACGCGCTCCCGGCCCCAGCCCGCCCGTGGGAATGTCAGCCAAATGAAGCGCTCATTCCGGCTGCTGCTGCTGCTCATCTCATCCCATCTCGGCCCGGCCGGCCCGCAGCGGGCGACGCATCAGTCCACACACACACATACAGGCTGATGCGCTGATGCACCCAGTTCCGGGGCAGCCCGACTCCCCCCTCCCTCCCCCGCCGTGACTTCGCACATCGGGCACCACTGCATTAGGCCCAGCATACGCGCAGGAGACCCCCTCCCCCCCCCTCCCTCTCTCTCTCGGGATGTCGCCCTGAGGATGATGCGGCACTACATGACGTATCGCCGGAGAATATCTAACGAGGACGCAGCGCTCGGCTCGGCCACACCTGCGTCGTGCGCGCGAGTCCGTGCGTCCTGTCCCCCCCGGGGAGAGAGGGTCCACGACCAACAACAGCAGAGCCGCGGGGCAGGGTGAGCCGCGCCAGCAGGGCCCCCCGCCCCGCCCCGCCCGGGGCTGCGTAATGGATTCGCATTGTGTCGCTATGCTGATCATCTGATCACTTCTAGCCGATAGGCAGCCCCGAGAACGGGTCCTTCACTGTAAATTCAATCCTACACCGATTTTGTATCTGATTTTTCGAGATGTTTCTCGATTATTCAAGATCTTTTACGATTTTTTCTTGAAATTTGGTGATCTTTTTTCTGAGTTTTCCTTATACTTTTCCGGATTTTGTCTTGATCTTTTTCTGTTTTTTTCCTGATTTTGTTTTAGGGTGTACACTGATTTTTATAAAGTGAAGAACCCCTGCCCCCCCCCCCCCACCGTCTATCCTGGCAGTCTGTCGGATGCAATCGTGGTCGAGTGCGACGACCGGCAGCAGCAACAGCGGCAGCAGCAGCAGCAGCAGCAGCAGCAGCGTACCGACGCGACGCCGCCGGCTAGTTCACGGTACGCTGGCAGTGCCCAGTCAGCTGATGGAAACAATCGCAGCTCCTTGTTCTCTCCGGCAGGCCGGCGCGGCGCGGCGGCGCCCACGCGCACCGCAGAGATGAAATAAAACGCATCTGCAGCAGCGTCGCGGCGGCGTCGCGGGGAGGATGTAAGGGGCGTCGCCGCGGCAAGCTCGTCGTCGCCGACGACGCACGACTCGGAGCGGAGCGTCCCGGCTGCGCCGCCGCCGCCGCCGCTGTTCACTTTGAATGGAGCGCGATGCGTCCGGAAACACGCGTCGTGATGGCGGCGCGGGGCGCGGGGCGTGGGGCGTGGGGCGCGGGGCAGGCGGGGGCCGTCTCCAAGCGGGCAGGCTGTCAGGGCAGGCCTGCGGGCCTGCTGCACGGGCCCCATAGTGAATGGATAAACTCTGCCCTCGCCGCCACAGAGATCCACCTCCGAGATGTTCTCCCCTCTGTGTGTGTGTGTGTATACCCCGGCCCGGCACGGCGGCGGCCTGCTCTTGACCTTCACTCCGCCTGCGGGCGGGCGGCGCGGGCATGGTGTCGAGATGGATGGATAGATGGATGATTAATCCGGGATGATGACTTCTACGAATGAAAAATATAAAACGACGTCGAGGAAGAAGAAGAAGAAGCCATATTGCGACGGCAAGCGCGCGCGTGAGGAGGAAAAGCGAGTTGCGCTTGCGCAGGGGGCGGGCCGGGCCTGCCTGGACTTGGGGGAGCTTCACCAAACACTGTTATCTGAAGAGGACGTGCCGTGGCGGCCCCGACCGACCCGCTCTTGTGCTGCGCTACCGGACATGGTGTGTCTCTCGTTTTGTATTTGTTCGACGGTTTCGGGTCCATATTCCGCACGCCGGGGGCCTCAGCGGCCGTGGGAAGGCAACATGACATGACCAGTTGTTTTCTTTTCTCGCCGCCCGAGTCGAGCCGAGCTCACAGCGCGCAGGCAGGCAGGCAGGCAGGCAGGCAGTGAAAACGAGAGATGAAGTAATGGCCTCGATAAGACCTTCGGTCGGGGGGCGGAGGAGGCAGCTTAGCGACGCGCCCCGCGCCAGGCCGGCGTGCCGTGCCGTCCCCTCCCGGCAGCTTAGGGGCGCTGCAGGCTCGGCTTTTGTGCGTGGGGAAAGGGGGAGGGGAGGCGGGGGTGAACCAACGCGACGCCCACCCCTCTGCATGCTAGAATTGATTGACATGGAGCCCGCCTGCAGCACGCCACACTCCACCCGCCGTCTTGGTCGTCGTGGGCGGGCCGGGCCGTACCGGGGCGGGCGCGCAGCGTTCACGTTGAAATGGCCCCTCGTGTCCCGGAGGGCCAGGCGCCGCCGCGGCAGCTCCGGCCGAGGGGTCCTTCACTACAAATTCAAGCGTACACCAATTTGTCTAATTTTGCTGGTTTTTCGTGTTTTATTCACATTTTTTTCCTTGATTTTTTTTCTGATTGTTTTTTCCTGATTTTGTTTTCGGGCATGTCCACTGATTTATTTATTTTTGAGCGAAGGACCCCTTGGCTCCGGCCCACAGCAGAGGATGAACTTTTATTTAGGGGCTGGCCGGGCCTGGCTGCCGGGCTTCAGCTGGGTGCGGGGCGGCGTGCCTCGACAGGTGCGCTGTGGCATGGCGTCACGCACCTGCCCGGCGCGTGCGGCCGGCCCGAGTGCTGCTGACTGATTCTCGCCCTGTCTCTTTCGCACTCATGGGGCCCTACCACCCCCAGCATAGGACACCACCACGGGTGCGACGAGGACGGAGGCAGGGGAGCGATCTTCGGAATCGGACGGCTGCGCTGCGTCCTAGAAGGGTTCCATCCACTCGGGCGCACGAGGACCGGCCGGATACGGTGCGATGCCTCCAGAGGACAACGAGCCCCGCCGTAGGCTGTCCCAAAAAAAAGTCGATATGCCGGAACCAGGTTGAAATGATAGTTTTCGTCGAGCTCTTTCCAACGAGCACCCGCGCAGCGCTGTGCGACGTCGGGAACCATACGCAAGTCGCAATTTAAGATTTTGACTGTTTTGACGCGAAGTTCCCACTTTTATGTTTGTTGCTCTACTACACAGCGGCTACGCAGCCGGCGATGGAGCTGCGCCGTCCGCAGACACCCTAGGGTGAGTACTTGACGTTAGGCATGTCACCAGTGTCGCGAGTCGCACCGTTACAGACTGGCACCCTCAGATGTAACGCTTTAGTATCGGGGCTATAGCGCCGTTCAAAATAATCGTTCGGATACCGTGTTAGCGCGAGAAGGCAGCTAATAGTAAGTGTTATCGATGGACGAAAGCGCATCAATAACATTTGCAGGCATCATATGAAAACACCGAAAAAAACTGTTTTTCCTCTAATTCCGCCTGCAACTAGGCAATTCGTGCCCACGCATGGTTTGAGATTGCATAGTCAACAGGCGGTTTTAGGCAAAAAACAGTTTTTTTCGGTGTTTTCATATGATGCCTGCAAATGTTATTGATGCGCTTTCGTCCATCGATAACACTTACTATTAGCTGCCTTCTCGCGCTAACACGGTATCCAAACGATTATTTTGAACGGCGCTATAGCCCCGATACTAAAGCGTTACATCTGAGGGTGCCAGTCTGTAACGGTGCGACTCGCGACACTGGTGACATGCCTAACGTCAAGTACTCACCCTAGGGTGTCTGCGGACGGCGCAGCTCCATCGCCGGCTGCGTAGCCGCTGTGTAGTAGAGCAACAAACATAAAAGTGGGAACTTCGCGTCAAAACAGACAAAATCTTAAATTGCGACTTGCGTATGGTTCCCGACGTCACACAGCGCTGCGCGGGTGCTCGTTGGAAAGAGCTCGACGAAAACTATCATTTCAACCTGGTTCCGATAAAATCCGTGACCTTACACCTCAAAATGGGACAGCCTACCCCGCCGTCCCCCCGGGCCGCCGCCCGACGTACACGACGAGTTATTGAACGGGTACACGCCACGGAAGAAGATAACTCACGACACCGTAACAAGTAACAAGTGTCTGCGTGTGTGTGTGTGTGTGTGTATGCGTGAGTGTGTTTGAGCGGGGCGGAGACATACCAACGAACTATACGGGCTTCCCAACAGGTTTTCGGTTGCGTTCCGCACACACACACTCACAGACACGCACAAACACATTGGCAAAGTTTGCCTTGTGAGGCTGGCTGTAACTGACCTGTCCCACCCGGGCAGGGAGTGCCATAGGACACCACGGTAGGTGCGCAGCGGCACGGCGAGGCGGCAGCATCAGGAGGATCCCGACGACGACCAAGATCACTCTCGTGCCTCCGTCCTTGTCGCACCAACGGCAGCGCCCTATGTCGGGGGTGGCAGGGCCCTAAGAGTGCGACAAGGAACGAGGCACGAGAGCGATCTTCGGAATCAGACGGTAGGCGCGTTGGAGAGGAGGGGGCCGGAGCCGGAGGGGCACGATGCACATGACGGGCCCGCCAGTGGCTTAGGCCCTCCCCGGGGCATAAATCACGACGTACACAGCCATAAAGGTAATGCCTAGACACGACCACGACCGCCAATCATCCCGGCGGCCCGGAGCACCGGAGGCACACCGGAGGTCCAGAAGAGGGGGCAGGGATACACAGGCTCCCCTCGCCTGGGCGTGGAGTGCAAGGCCCGGCCCAGGCCCGGCCGCCCCAGGCCATTCCCTTCCGCAAAGCTTGACTCGCGTAACGTTACGAACGCTTGCCGCGCGACAGAAATAGAGGCTGAATCATTATTGCAGCACCGGGCTAAACCCCAAGACCACGCCAGGCTCCGCTGGGACGGAGCAAGGCTCGGCGGACAGGAGGGCGTCAGCGACGTCCGGGCCGGGGACGATCATAGCCGTCACTCATACAAAATGAGGACAGCGATTTTTTTGATTTTCTTTTTGTTTAGTTTTCATTTTTCTTTTGATTTTTCAAGAGTCACTTTAAAATAAGTTTTGATCTTTTCCCTCTATTTCTGGCTTTTTAGTCTTTTATTTTCAGTTTTTTCATTTTTTCTAGATATTTTTAGATTTTATTGTACTGTTCTTCTAGGTTTTATATGAATGATTTTTAGGGGAGCGTCCAACGATTTTTCAAAGTGACTCCCACCTCGTAGCCGTCGTACTGTATACCAACTCCTTCCTTTTTCTCAAAACTCTCCCCGCCTCACAAGCTTGTCCGTCGGGCCGAGATGGTCGCCGGCCGGAAGTCTGGCGAAATATCTGTTGCAGAAGTCAGCGCCGCGCAACGCACCACTCTGACGTCATGCACCTTTGACAGCCCTTCCCATTCATAGAGCTGGGCGGGCAAGGACAGAGGGACGGCATCAAGGCGGCCGGGACGTCAAAGACAGTTCGCCGAGCACGAACACAAAGAGCGCACACACCCCCATGTGCACATCGACAGCCCTACAGGCCAGCGGGACCTGTGTGTGCTGTGCTGGGCGGCGTGCTTCATCTTTGACAGGTCGTCTGTGGTGCGTGCAGGGAGTCTGGAATGCAGGAAGGAATGCCCCTGGAGCCCTGCGGAGCCCTGCGGAGCCCTGCTCAGTCCTGCGATCATCGCACATTCGTCCGCCCACTCGCCGAGTATCTTCGTCCGTCCCACCGACCGGACCGACGAGGAGGAAACCTGAAACAGGCGGGGGGGGCGCCTGAATCTTCAAGGCGAGCAGGCAGGCAGACAGGCAGACAGACAGGCAGGTAGGGAGTAGGGAGGGAGGCAGGGCTGCCTCCAGCGCGCTCTTCTCTCTTCTCCAGGCCGGAGACGGCCTTCGCCTTCGTGCCATCTTCCAGTGCAGTTCGTTCGATGTATTTCTTCCGTTCTCCTCGTCCGCCGGTCTGCGACTTGTCGTCTGCTGCTCCCCCGACCTCCAGCCCCTCCCGCCCCACGCCCCATATCCTCCGGCCACCGCCCCTAACCAACCTCAACCTGACACCCTCTTTGAACAGCCCCGCCACGCCCCGCGCCACACTGCAGCTTTTCAGGCTAAAAGACGGCAGCGCTGCCCGGCCCAGCCAGCAGCAGGCACCAGCAACAGCAGTCAGCCCAGCCGGCCGGGCCATGCTGCCCCGCCCCGCCCCGCCCTGCTCCGCAGGCCTGCCGCCCTGTTGCCACTTCTCTCCTCGCCCTCACTCACTTCTTCACTCGTCGGGTGATGATGATGATACTCACCAGCACTTTGGTGAACTTCCTCTCCAGCTCGCTAGAATCCGGCATTGGCAGTTTAGTCCGCATGCTGGCCCGGATGCTGGTGTTCTTGCCGGCGTCCAGCTCGACGCAAGGCGGCGCCTCATTTTTCGAGCACTGAGATCCCCCCATGGCTCACACACAATCACCATCACACACTCTCACAGACGTCGCGATCAACAGGTCAGGGGCCGGGGGGCGGAGTCGGGGTCAGGCGCGGGCCGGTCACAACCACGACAGTCCCATGACACACGGTCCCGGCGCGGGCCGGGGCGCAAGTCCGCGCGCACGCTCACGACTCGGCTTATTTGACAGTGGGGGCGCGGCGCTTCGGTCCGTCTCACTCGGTGGCTCCGCGCGAACTGAACGCTGAACGGGCGGCGTGCGCGGCGCGGGGCGGCGCGGCCGAACACACAACAGCACGGCGAGCTGCGGGTTGGGGCTGACCGAGCGGCTCCACACCACTTCTTCAACTGAGAAGGAGGAGGAGGGAGGAGCAACAAGCTGCGGCCGCGGCCGCTGCTCGCTGCGCCGCGCCCCACCGGGGCAGCTGCGTGAGGAGGGTAGCGTCTTCTCGCTTGCACTCACTGCGACGTCGCACCCGAGCAGATGGTGGAACGAGGACAGAGAGCAACAACAACTTGCACGGAGCTCAACCTCGGCCCTCGGCCCCTCAGCCCCTCATCGAGCCCGAGCCCCTCGAGCTGCTGGTGGCGCCCTCTAGCGTCTGGAACGTTGAACTTTTCTGAGAAGCCATCTCCCGTCTGTCCTCCCTCCGCCTTGTCAACGTATTTGTCATTTGCCGCCGCTGTCATTTCCAGCAGGCGTGAGACGTTTGTTTATTTTTTCTTGAATTAGATTCTGTTTACATCAATCACTTGCCGATCTGTCAAATCGCTCTAGGTGCTCAAGGCACCTCTTTCATTTACAGGACTTACAACAAATATCTTTGAATGTACGTTTCATTGGGTGTCTAACCTTAGTTTTAAAGAAGAAAAAATTAAAAGGTACCAATATATTTTGAACTCTAGCATGAGTTTCTAGGTTCTCTTTGAATTCGTTACTGTGTGTTGCCAACGCAAAATTCATTGTCTTCTATCGTGGCTGTTTAGACGCCAAGATGTCGAGTTTACCAGAGGAGTCATTAAGAGATACCATGGATTCTGCCAGAGAATATGTTACCAGGTTAGAGGAATTGGTGAAGTCAGTTGAGGCAGCTGAGCATCAGGTACACAAATTTCATTCCTGTAAATCACTCTTTGCCCTGTTCTCTGGCACTTGTCACACTTGATTAATTTTACTTGTATTTTAGGTTGAATCTAGTGCCTCTCAAAGTACCAATGAAGTGGTCAAGACGTTCAATCAGCTATCAGATTCCATTCTAGATGTTTTAAATAAACGCAAAGAATCACTTCTGGCAGAAATTTCAACGATACGTCAAGACGGACTTGCTCCTCTTCGGGCATGTCGAGACATAATAGCTTCAAAACTTACCAATACAAAAACATATATTGCAGAGGGAGGAGATATTTTAAGGATTGGTGGGATGGCAGTCTCTGAAAGCACTGAAAAGTTTTGTGAGAAAGCATCCTTTCTTGGAAGGTCAGTCATTTTATTTTCAGCTCATTTTTCAATTTTGTTGTGACTCTTCTAACCTGACTCATTTTCCAGTTTGCCAGCTGTGCCACAGCTAGAAGAGGTGCCATACGTTTCATTTCAATGTAACATTGGAGGCATTGAGGAGCAGATTGGTAAATGTGTTCAATCTCTAGGAAGAGTCTCAAGGATGGGACCAGTGCAAATCACTCAAATGGATGAAAAACCTGGAGCACTACTTATTCATTGGGAGGAAGTAAGAATTCTGTCCTACTATTTGCAGAAACCTATTATCACTTTGTCTATTTTTTTTTACCTTACATTAAAACCCTTTTTTTTTTTAAATCTATAGGTTGATTTTGAGCACTCAGTGGATATTCATGCCTTCCGCCTTCAATATGCTTATGGGGATATACGTAATCAACCGCATTTAATGGATACTAATTTTCACGACGTTTATGAAGGACCTGATACTCGGTATCTTGTTAGAGACTTACGCCCTTCCTCTACTTATACATTTAGGTGAGCAGTGGCAAAGACGAACTACCATTATGTTGGACAAAGTTTAGGAAGTGACTTGTGTCAAAAAGTTTTCACTGTGATAACTTTTGTTAACTTTTTCAATCTCATGGTGGAGATCTTCAGTTAATGTTTTAAATGTGTTAAAATCAAAGAATTATCTATTCTTATATCTTCCCCATATTTTCTAGGGTAAGTTGTTTGATAGAAGGTGAATCAGACTGGAGTGCCTGGAGTTTGCCAAGGATTGGCAGCAGCAGTATAACCCCATTCAGTGAGTACAATAATTCATGTTATGAAAAAATTCAGTTCTATGGGTATCACAATATTTTGTCTTTTTGTTTGTCAATTTAGGTTGGACACAAAATAACCCAAACTACTCTGTGACTAACGAAGGTAAAATTGCTTGTAAGGTTTCAAATGAATCTTCCATGTTGTGTTCTTGTTCTGCACAGTTTGGTCCGGGCCACTGTATTGAATTCACAGTGAGTATAGCCCATGTACACTTTGCTTTCACATTACCTGTATTTGAACTCTAAAAATGTGACATTTTCTTGTAGGTATTAGAATGTGGGAACAAGGGTGTAGAGCAGGGTTTGGTTTTATGCAGTGGGCCAGTTAAGGACGGCAGTCTTATGCAGCCTGGAATGTTATTTTTAAATGCTGAAGGTGGGTACTTTCCTTGTGGTTGCATTTCTAAAATTTTAGGTTTTAGCAATCCATAAAATAATGCATTGTTTTCCAGGAAGTATATTTGTTGATGGAGTTGAGAAAATTATGAAATTACCTCCCCTAAAAGTTGGTGCCAAAGTGTGCTTTCTTTGTGAGCTCATTCGTGATGACAAGTTACGAATGCATATTGGCACAGCAGACAAAACTGTGATATATGATTGGACTCCTGTTTCTGTTGCAAATGAAACTACACCACCCAAACTGTATTTTGCCATCAGTTTTCAATCAAAAGGATGGAAAATCCTTGTTGAATAGCTATGTGTCGGAAGTTGATGGTGTAGTCTTAAATGTCAATGCTTCACAAAGTGCCATGTGATAGTGAATTGTTCAACTACAGTTCTTCCATGTAAGTTTTTGTTTCCTTAGCCAATAATAAATTTTCAAAAATGTTTTAATGTATAGCAGTGCTTGTGGAGCTGACCCAGCATTGGTGCCTGTAATTTAATTTTAACTGTCTTTTCTTATGCCTTGTGATAGATAAGTGTATTGGGAGTTTTTTCTCAGATAATGAATTTTGTAACTTTTAATGAGAGCAATAAATCAAAATCAATTATGACTAAAGAAAAGAATACTTAACAAATATTCATGATATAATTGAGGAACCAATAGATTACATATATACAAAATTGTTAATTTTATAACTGTTTAGCCTGAACAGCCACGGCATCCACAATGGATGCATTCCACGATGCGTCCCTGCAAATTACTAAGGATTAGTTAAAGATTCATCAATGAGGTACAAGGAAAATCAATAACCAATGGAGTTTATGTTAGAGCATACCTCCTCAAGTTTGGCTTTTGGCACTCTGCAAATGCAGCTGGTCCCAAAATTAGTGTCTCTAGTTTGAATGCATCTTAAACAGCAAAGATTTTCGTAGCCTTGCTTTTTCCATTTTGCTATAAGATTTGCATCAGCAATGTTTTCTTTCAGGCAAAAGTCGTACAACTCTGAAAATTTAAGAAAGTCAATATTTCCATTTTGAAATCCCGAAAGAGATTCATCATATTATCATATTTAAAAAAAACGGCATACCTTTACTAATAGCTTTCCTGCGATAGTAGAGATCATAGATGTAACGAGATTTCTGATGATGAATTCTGAAGACTGGCCAAAGGGCCTCAACTTTACGTTTTCCTTCATGTGGTTCACTTTCAGCTGAGGAAAAAGACAGGACATTGCGATCATATAATTTTCAAATCCAACACCAAATTAATCACATAAATAAACATCTGTCTAACCCTACCTTCGCGCATTTTCTGTTCAAGCTCGTCCAAAGTTGGCTCAATCAGTTCCCAACCTTCTGGAGGAGGCTTACGACTTCTCCGTACCTTCGGCATTGTAGAGTAGGAACGTCTGGCTTAAGTTATGGAGTTTTCAAACTATTCTTGTCGTCTATAATCGGGAAAATTAGACTGACAGGGTCCGTGTTTTGAGGTTTCTTGAAGTTCTTCGTCGTCGTTCTGGAAACGGAGACGGACTAAATGCAGATTCGTATTGACGTACTGTAAATAGAGACTCTATACTCTATCGTCCACGTTATTTTCACTGAGGACCACGAGTTTTGGATCCGATTCGTCCGATTCCTTCGATTCTGTTGATTTCTGCTGGCCAACGTGTGAAAAAAGGTTATTTTCTGTTTGATCAATCAAATTTGTGTGCAATAACCTCAGAACTCATGGCGGAAACAAAGTTTCGACATTCCACTGCTAGAGTACCTCGTTTGTACAAAGAGGCTGGAAGGATAGTTCAAAAAGTGAGAGAGGAGGGAGGAAGTTTCAAGGGTCTTGTGTTTCAGACTAAACAGAGGGTATGTTAGCCAAGATGATTTACTCTAATTTCCGTGCATCACGAATATATTTCATTATTAAATTTTTATGTGATCAATCTTGAGGTGTGTGTTTAATTCATGTGTCTTTTTACCTAAACAGAGTTTGTTGAAGAGTCTGTATGCATTGGTAGCTGAGACTCTTCGTCATGGTTCTGAGCTTGATGCTATGCTGCGCAAAACTCAAATTTTAATCAAAGAGCCTCGTTTGGATCCATGGCTTACCCGTGTTCTGATAACAGAGTTAGTGTGGCGACAGCGCCCTCTCTCTGGTCCAGCTATTCCTTTGAAGATTGTTCAAAGCTATAAATCCCAATTTCTTGCAGAGCATAATGACTTGCCCGGCAAACTAACACAACCAGGTTTGTTCAAATATTGTTTTCTTTTCTGTTTGCACAGAGAAATTTGCCCTGTGGCTCCTGACTTCACCCAATCACTTCACATTTCACTTCCTTTGACTGAAGCATCTCCCTTCTATTCCTCATCACCATGGGAAATTCATCAGCCGCAACATTTGGAATTCTCCTATTTTACAGTCTTCTAATGTTCACTTTGCCATTTATTGCCTTTTTTGCCACCAAGCAATACCTTAGAGACCATTTGCACGTCATAGGTTTTGCCCAAACTGCTTGGTCAGTTGCAGCATCAGTTATAGTTGTTAACCTTATAGTCTTCACTTATGTTTGGAGAGCTTTTAGTGAACCTATTGACCCTCCTGAGTCAGAAAGTACAGAAGGTCTTTCTGAACACTCTGAGAATGATAAAAAAACTGACTGAGCTGCATGTTTATTATTACCTATACCTCATTAATTAATTCTGAATTTTCTTTGGATAAGTTGTGGTAACCAGACCAACTGCACATTCCAGTTTGTAATTAGTCTAACAATTTTTATTTCCTCAAATTTTGATTGCTAATTTATTTTTATGTTAGTGTGATTGTCAATTTAATTATTTAATAGTACCATTGTTGGGCCTAGAATAATAGATTGTAAAATCAATACAGAAAACATTTGAAAAACCATAGTGATGAAACATCACTACATTTGTGTCTTTTGTAATATTTTACTATAATGCTGTGTAGTGATATGTGGCAGTTTTGTATCTCAACCATACATTATCAGTGATTCAAAAAATAAATTTCTTTACTTGTGTGCAGAGTTTGTTTACCATAATGTTGACCCGCCCCATGCCTAGTGATAAATGAAAAGTGTTTCATGTCAGAACCAACGTCTCGCTTTCTATTGTCTATCCGTCTCAACTTCTCATTTCGATTCGGATAGACACCTCAATAAACACAGGAAAACTTTTCAATTAAAAAATATGCATTCTTACTAATATTTATCTCATCAATTTTCTCAGCTTCCAGAGCTAGTCGTCCCAGATTTGTGCGCATCAACACATTGAAATCAACAGAAGATGAAGTTATCAACTCATTTATTCAGGAGGGATGGCATATACAAACACTGGGAAACAAAAGAATCCCTGAAGATGAGAAGTATAATAATTTTCTTCAAATAGTTTCCTCGTTATCTGAAAGGGAATTCATCAAAGATATTCACATACCAAATCTCTTGATATTTCCTGGAAATATGGAGTTTTATAACTTGGAGCTCTACCACACTGGATCTATTCTCTTACAAGATAAGGTCATACTGTTTTCTCTAATTTGAAGCTATGAGGATATTTTTGCAATGACTAACTTTTTAATACTGTTAAAAATTATCTATCTATTAATTAATTAAATTAATTATTTTAAATTGTAGGCAAGTTGTATGTCAGCTTTTCTGCTGGATGCTCCACAGGGCAGCACTGTATTAGACATGTGTGCTGCTCCTGGAATGAAGACAACTCACATTGCAGCAACTCTTGGCAATACCGGGTGAGTAATAATGTTAATTGTGTAATAAATTTTCATTCTGCTGGTCACTCTCTTAAGTTTCTTTTCCTTCAATATAGGACTGTATATGCTATAGAAAAGCACCCTGGGCGTTTTGATAGTCTGTGTCAAATTGTTCAACAAGCTGGTGCCTCCTGTGTTAAACCTATCCTTGGGAGCTCCTTAGACTTCACCCATAAAGAACTTCCTGATGTAGAATATATAATTGTAGATCCCACATGTTCAGGCTCTGGTTTGTTCATTTGCTGTTTTACATATTACCACAAATTTGCTAATGAAAATTTAATTAAATTTTACAACTATATAAATATAATTTTGGTTGGCAGGTATGACAAATCGCAAAGAATTATTTAGTGACACTGATGATGTATCCAAGGCCCGGTTGGAGAAGTTAGCTGGTTTCCAATGTGCTATTCTCCGGCATGCCATGCAAAATTTTCCCAAAGTGAAGAGGATTGTGTACTCAACCTGCTCACTATGTCCTGAAGAAAATGAGGCAGTAGTGGATGAGGTATTAAAATCAATTCCTCCAAATTTCAAAGCTGTAGTTCCCTCAAACGGTACCCAGTGGATGAAGAGAGGGTTAAATTCTTATGATCACGGAAGTTTTGGTCTTTATGCAAGACCAGACGAGGACATGACGAATGGGTTCTTTGTAGCAGTGTTTGAACGCACAGAAAATGAATATGTGTTAAAGGAACCTATTGATTTGACTCAAGCAAATGTAGTCAAACAGGATCTAAACAAAAAGAAAAAGAGAAAGGACAAAAAAATAACTGATGTTGAGAATGCCAGTGCTCCAGAGGCAATTAACCCAGCATTTGAAAGGATGAAGAGAGCTATGGGCAACTTCAATGCTGCTGTGGAGAACGGAAGCATTTCTGAACTGAATGGTGACACTGAAAAAGTATCAGAATCAAGTAAAAAGGCAAAAAAGAGGAAATTGATTGAGGAACAAGAAAAATGTGATCAACTGAATGGGGATTTCATATCTCTGGGAGAGTCCTCTTCTAAAAAGAAAAAGAAGCGTCATTCAGCTATTGATAATGACACTAATGCATCAGAAAATATCGATGAAGGTATCCTCAAGAAGAAGAAGAAGGAGAAGAAGAAGAAGAAGTCAAAAGAGGTGAGCGAGATTGACGAGCAACAAGAAGAGGCCAATAGTTACTGCATTCTAGACTCTACTAAAAGTTCTCCTTTAGAAGAAATCTCAAAGAAAAAAAAGAAAAAGAAGAAAATAAATTCAGAGTAAATTTTGTCATCTCTCATCAGTGTTTTGTGTAAAATAGGAAATAAAAATAAATTCTAAAAGAATTTCCCCAAAATTTATTCAGAAACCTGGCCACGCCACATTGATTTATTCTTAACAAGCTTTCTTACCTTCTCATGAGTATAAAATGCATCAAAACGTTTCCCAAAAGAAAGAGTTCCATTAAATAGATCAAATTGTAAAGAAAGGAAGAAAGGTGGCCTAAATGTAATATTTTCTCATCTTTCCCAGCGACAGAATTTGAAGTTTTCGCGGGCACAGCCCAATTACTTGACTCTAAAAAACATAGTGCGGTGCGAAGGCGGTCGGTTGACAGTGGAAGACATTTCGTAATTTTGAAAATTAGGCCGCGATCCGTCTTTGCTCTGGCTTACTTGCCTTCAAATATTTAGATTGATTTGTCCACAACAGTCAGTGCATAGTGCATTGTATCGCGCCTCGAACTTTTCCGCTTCGCGTTGCGCAACACGACCACGTTGTACACACACAGCACTACTTCGCACCGTGTGTATTCCTACGCCTGCTACCCAATGGCAAGCGGACTGCCTTCGAAAACACCTCAGCGTCGCATTCTAACTCATTCAGTAGAAGGAGACTACAGCTTTTCCGACGCCATCCTGGGAATGAGTGGGGGTACAGATAGGCGGCTGGAAAGTGACAGCCGTGCGTGTCGCGAGCGCGAGCATCTCTCTCCTCTCCACTCCCCACTCATCACTCGCCAGGCCGAGCAGCACCAGCCCGCAGCCACCCAGCCGAACCTCCTCTAACTCCCGGAGCCAACCTCTCTAACATCCAAGGTGAAAACCTCAACGTTTGCATCGTGTGTTTCATTCAACTGATTGTTGCTGCCCATGTCAAGCCCATCTGTTCGAAAGGTCATGGATGGACCGACCGGAATTAGTGAGACTGGATCACGGGACCTTCGATTAGCCTCTAGTGGCATCTATCGTAGATGATTCAGCAGGAGATGATAGTCCATTGATGTGTCCGGCTGTGCATGCGGTGCTGTGTTTTCATTAGGTTCGGTGCCCTTTGGTTTTTGTCCGTTCCTTGGGTTGTCCCTCTGAGTTCGCTTGGTTAGATTGGTGAACAAAGCCGGCTTACCGGCGTGCTCTACAAGGGCTTTGGTGGGCCATCGGCCCGCTTACGTAATCAAAGCTACTCGTGGATTCCAACTTGAGTCCCACCGGCGGGTCGTGTGGATTTCCGTGCATCTAAAAAACCCGTCTGGTAGTGTTGTCTTGAGTGTGCTTATCTGTACTAGGCGCCTGATGCAACTCAGCCAGTACCGGTGTAGCTAACCTTTGTACTATTTGGGGCCTTGTGGGTGATTGAACTGGATCGTGAACATGCGCCTTTGTTTTTCTACAGATGCCGGTTCCCGACCTTCAGAAGCCCGCCCCCGCCTTCAGCGGCACTGCCGTGGTTGATGGGCAGTTCAAAGACATCTCACTCAGCCAGTATGCTGGCAAATACGTTGTCCTTTTCTTCTACCCCTTGGACTTGTAAGTTTAACTTGGCTGCTGTCAAAGCAATTATGTAATAATTTTTCATTAATCTTATCTCTTCCCTTCTTATGAATTATAGCACGTTCGTCTGCCCAACCGAAATTATTGCCTTCTCTGACCGAGTTGAGGAATTCAAAAACATTGGCTGTGAAGTCATTGCTGCATCATGTGACAGCCACTTCTCCCACTTGGCGTGGGTTAACACTCCCCGCAAGGAGGGTGGCTTAGGAAGCATGTCCATCCCCCTGCTGGCTGACAAGTCCGGCAAAATTGCCAAGTCCTACGGTGTGTACAATGAGGAGACTGGCATCCCATTCAGAGGCCTGTTCATCATTGACACCAAGGGCGTAAGTATTTCTTTTATTCTGAAGTTTTATCCTTTTTTATGGGAAATATTCTTCTTTACCTCCTATGCAAAATTTTTAAAATTGATTTTATTCTTATTCTTGATATTTTCAGAACCTTCGCCAGATCACTGTCAATGACCTTCCTGTTGGAAGATCAGTTGATGAGACCCTCCGCCTGGTGCAGGCCTTCCAGTACACTGACAAGCACGGAGAGGGTAGGCCTTTTTTCGATTCTTGAAAGATCTCTGGAGAGTACGTAATATTTAAATCAGCCCTCTAATAACATATTTCTTTTTAGTTTGCCCTGCTGGATGGAAGCCGGGCCAGAAGACCATGAAGCCTGACCCTGTCGGCTCCAAGGACTATTTCAAATCTGCAAACTGAGCTTCACTGTAGCTGCGGGCAGCTTATTGAATACTCATTATCTGCAACTTCTCCACCCTGTAGTTGTAGGACACCCCTAGTGTTATTGGCATTTATTGAACCAGTGATGTATACTGTAACTTTTAGATAACTTATTTGTACCATTTATTTTTTACACAAGGCCCCAATAAAACAGTTCGCAACTCCCCACAATTTTGCCTTTTTTCCTGGCACCCCATTCTGTCAAGTGGAGCATGTACCAAGTGGAACTGCTTCTAACTTGTTCCTGGATATTTATGAAGTGGACCTGTGACCTGTGTGTGACATGAGCACCCGCTTGAGAGTAGCAAGTTGTTCTCCGTGTTGTAGATGTGCATTGCCGATGGGCATTAGCGTCACCTCGTGCATTGGGGAATGAGGGTCGGGCGGTGGGTCCGGGCCGGGTCCGAGACTGGGCCGGCTCGGCACGGGCTGATAAGAGGAGGGGATTAGCGCCGCGTGGGCGTGGGGCGTGGGCTGCCACATGCGACCTCTCGACTATCCTGGGGCACTTCGCCTCCACTAGTGTTCCATATTAGAACGGTTAGGAAAAATAGCAGATAATTCTATCATTATCTTAAATGAAAGTTCACTTTCTCTGCTCCGCCTATTTGTTTTCGTCTGGTAAAGAGTGATAAGGCTTGGGCAAAAAACTCAAGGATTTTACGGCTGTTTGGACATCTGTTTCTATCAGAAAGAAAACATAGTAGCTGTCGCGGGCAGTGTTGCCAGAAAGGTAGGCCAAACCCGCCCAACACACAGCCGTGTGGAGCGGGCGGTATTTACGCCTGCTGACACTGGGCAACATCTATACACACCTGCGCAAGAGAGATGGCCTAATAGACAGGCGTGATTGCCGACCGCTCCACACAGCTGTGTGTTTGGTGGGTTTTGCCTTCTTTTCTGGCGACCCTGGCAGGCGCGGCGCGGCGAGCCCGCGGCCACAGTGTAACCTTGGGCGACTGGAAGACTGGCATAGAGGCAGAGGCATGAGCTCTGCTCTGCTCTGCTCTGTCGGGCCGGGCGGCGGAAGTGCCCCGCCGCGCCGCTGCGCTGAGCCGAGCCGCTCCGTGACGATGCAGAACTCTTACCTCCGTCGAGCAGCAATTAAATCTATAGACTTTTGTGAGACATGACTGGGACAGCATTGCTTAGGACGGTGTGTTCATAAAGCGGTGTCATTTTCTAGGAAAGGGGTTGTAGGACAATGCGGTACCTGGCAACCCTACCCACCTTCACAATGTTCTGGCAAACGGGCTCTCTAGACACAAGACGGGCACGTGTAGTCTAGCGTCGTCGACTTGCGACATTGGTAGAACCAGATACGTCATGCCGAAATATCTAGGGGCCCTCTCCTCTGTCTGGTGCCCTGCCCTGCCCTGCCGGCGCCGGCCGCCGCCGGCCCCAGGGCCCAAGGTGCAGCACGCCGTGACCCCATCGTATTGTAATGCCGGGCCACTCTCACTCCCTGTCTCTGTCTCGCTCCCACACAGCTGCATCGGCTCGGCTGACGCGTCGTCTAGAAAAGGGACAGGGAGAGAGATGACCAAAGAAAGAAGGCAGGGACGGAAAACGATTTCGGTGACCGTTTCGAAAGCGGTAGGGATCCGGCGCGGTGCGCGGTGGCGGCCACGGGCTCGAGCGAGGACAAGCGGGAGATGGCTTATTGTTTCATACAGAGCTGAATAATCCACGAGTTTATGCGTCCCACAAAGAAGCAACAAAATGCCCCTCTTCCTTCATAAAAATACGAGTAGTAACTGAAAAAAAAAATCAACCCACATTCAAACTGAAAGCAGATGATACTTGATGTTGTTCGTTTGTTACGTTTTCGTCTCGAAAGATATTGAATACGATTTATATAAATAAGTGTCCAAGCTGGATGACGATGCGACACGATGCGACATGACGTAAGGCCTCTGAAACGGAAACGCGTCGTTCGGCCATGGAATATAACTCCGCACGGCCACCTCCGTCCGGGGACTGGAATGCAATTCGACGTGGTATTGCAAATTTTCATTGACTGTAATTGCGGACTCAGACTCAGGAGGGGCCGGCTCGTCTCGGCTTAGCTCAGCTCATCGCCTGCCCCTCCCCGTGAGAGGAGAGGTCCACCACTATAACACTAAGCATACACCGATTTTTCTGATTTCTCGTGATTTTCCTTGATTTTTACTGTTTTTTTTCTTTCTTTTCAGATTTTTGCCCCCTGATTTTTTCTAGATTTTTTTCTTTTGATTTTTTTACTGATTTAGTTTTAAGGTGTGCACTAACTTTTTTAACTTTTTTTTTTAAGTGAAGGACCCCCCGGTTCCCCCCGCCCCCGTCCAGGCCCAGGCGCCGCACGGTGCACAGCCCGCCTCACCTCCGCCACAGCTGCGGGCGGGCGGTGTCAGTCGCGAGCGACGCCATGCAAAAGTCGCGCACAACCGCTGAGTCAGTCCGCGGCGGCGGCAAGAAAAGGAGAGGGTGAAAAAAAAGTGAAGCATGGGCCGCGCAAGTGGAGGGGGGCGTGCCAGCGTACCCCAGGACCCGGACCGGGAAGAGCCGAAACGTGACGTGAACCGCGGCGAGGAGATGGAGGCCGCCGTGATGGACGCACGCGACGGACCGAACCGTGTGAAGGACGACGCGGGGTCAGGCCCGGAGACCCACTGCCCCCGCGCGTTAAAATGTTCCCACTTCCTCAGCCAGAGTGGCGCGACTTTAGCGGCGCGACGCTGCTTCGGCAAGAGAGAGCCTGTGAGGGTAGGCAACCGAGCCGGGCACGCGAGTCCAGCGGGGGTGCCCGCCTCTAGGCTGAAGCGGGGCCGCCTGTGTGGGTAGGCCACCGAGCCGGGCACGCGAGTCCAGCGGGGGTGCCCGCCTCCAGGCTGAAGCGGGGCCGCCTGTGTGGGTAGGCCACCGAGCCGGGCACGAGAGTCCAGCGGGGGTGCCCGCCTCCAGGCTGAAGCGGGGCCGCCTGTGTGGGTAGGCCACCGAGCCGGGCACGCGAGTCCAGCGGGGGTGCCCGCCTCCAGGCTGAAGCGGGGCCGCCTGTGGGGGTAGGCCACCGAGCCGGGCACGCGAGTCCAGCGGGGGTGCCTACCAATACACCTCCGTGAGCTCAGCACCACAAAGCATCCAGCACCACCCTCTGCCGGAAGGTACCTTTCGAAGCGGGGCACCTGTGTGTCGGCAGGCCGGTAGCCGGTAGCAGCCGCCGCCACGCGTACGGCGCGCTCGTGACTTTTGTAGGCCGTCGCCCGGCAATTTACATAAAATTTAGTAACGAGTAAGCGAGCTGAATGAGGAATCCTTCACTCAAAAATAATCGGTGTACACCCTAAAACAAAATCAGTACGAGATTAGGGAAAAATCAGGAAACTATAAAAAACAAGAAAAAAGTCAGAAAAAAATCAGAAAGAAAAAAAATTAGAAAACAAATAAATCAGGACAAATAAAAAAAATCATGGAAAACTAGAAAAGTCAGAAAAATCGGCGTAAGCCTGGATTTGTAGTGAAGGACCCCCTCGGAACCCTCGGAGCTGTGAGAGACGCAGCTGCAGCTGGAGCTGGAGGGAGTCGAGAAGCTATCCAGTTACATATCGGAGCCCATCGCCTTGGGCCGTCGAGAACGCTGGGGGGCCAGGCCAGGGGGGCCGGGATGAGGAGGGGGGGGGGGGTGCTCAAGGGGCAGTGGTGCGACCGGGACCAAGAGAAGTGCCCTTTCCCTTGGAGCGACGGCTGAACTTTCGTACGCTTTCATGTACGTAACGGTAAATGCATTGCTCGGGTCCCAGTCGAGCCGGGCCGAGTCTGGGCGCTCTGGGCTAGAGGGGAGGGGGGGAAGGGGCTATGTCTGCTCCTCCCACTCCCTCGCACCCTCCCGCCTTTCCCCTCTCCCCTTCACCTCTCTTCGACCATCACGCCGCGGAGCAGGGTACCCGTCCGAGGCAACAGGTGAACAAGTCGGACCCAGAGAAAAAGAGAGAGGGAGGGCGAGAGAGAGAGCGATGGCGATGGAGAAGAAGAGATACGTCACAGGGAAGAAGGAGAAGGTGGGAGAGGGAGAAAGTAGAGGTAGTGGGGGAGGGGAGAGCGAAAGACCACGGCGGGGCCGAGGCCGAGGCCCGCGCCGGGCTGCCTGCCGCCCATCGTGCTCCTGCGTCCGATGGGTTGCCTACGACCACGGAGCGTGCCGCAGCTGTCACCGCCGACGGGGAAACAACTCTGAATTTTTGGTGTACACATGCTGTTAATTTCTATTAAATTTTTGTGAATTTGAACTTGAATTTTACCTAAATTTTTTGTTAATTTTCCTGCGTTAGTGTGACTTTTTCGTGATTTTTCCTGAACTTTTTTGGAATTTTTCTAAATTTATGTGAATTTTTCTATTCTGTTTTCTGATTTTTTCCCCTGAATTTTCCTGAATGGAGGCTGGGGGATAGGGCAAATACGACGCGAACCCGTCGCACTGGACACTCATCGAGAGGTCGTGGCTCAGTTGGTAGAGCGCGCTTCCCCGAACCGAGATGCCCCAAGTTCGACTCCCGCTCGGAAAAGTGTTTTTCGCGCTTGACATTCCCTTTGGCCGCTGCTGGATGGCAGGTCAAATAGAAGTAAAACACGTCTCATCGCCGTTGGCTCGGTGGCTCTGGGCGTTGGGTCGCTTCCCGTTCTGGCTATGTGTCGGCACTCGGGGTTGTGGGTTCGAATCCCGCGTACCCCTCTGAGGTAAGGCCTCTGAAACTGGGATCAGGAAGTCTAACGCCCTTGACACCGCTCGTACCTCTAGGGGTAGGCCAATGGTGGTACGGGGATCAAATCTGTCGAATTGCGCGATAGGATCGCAGTCAGCAAAGCGCCGGTTCCCATGGAACACCGAAGCAGTTGGCTGCCACAGGGGGTTAAAGCCCTGTGCCTGGCGGGAACCGCAACCTCCTTCGGGAGGTTTACTGCCGCAAAAATTTTCCATGTTTTCACGCCACCCTTTCAATTGCAGAGCAAAATTTGTTTCTGAAAAGTTTTAAAAAAATAATTGAAATAATTGTGATTATTTTGCATTATTGCAAGTTAATTTCCAATAATTTGGAATAAATCGAAATAATTCACAATAATTTAGGAAAAATCCTATTTAATCGTGTAATTGAGAGAATAATTTGGATCAGATGTGCGTGTATTTTCTGGGGCATCCCCATTACGACGTGTACGAAAATTTCAGAGTTGTTCCCCCTTAATCAGCTCTCATTTGGGGGGGGGGGGGCGTGACAGCCCAGCAGCGGTCTGATGTCCGCAATTCACTTAGCGTCGTGGCCATTCCGTCACACTGTGACGACCGATCAGCGGTGTTGTCTGCGGATAAATTGTTGCACAACATGAAATCTCGGGCGGCAAAGTCTGCGGAAAATGAATGGACCGCAATAGGCAGATCAAACTGGATTGAGTATGGAAGTTAAGCTGCCGCCAATTTGGCACAATTTACATCAATGAAAATGTCGAATTTATATGCACTTGTGACTCGTGTCCACCGTCGTCGAACACCGTGAAAAGGGCTATGCGTGGAGTCGTGCACACTTGGAGCCCATAGCTGTGGCGCCAGGTGTCACCCAGGCCATCACCAGCATCATCACTAGCACCAGCACCAGGACCAGCACCAGCACTAGCATCAGCACCAGCATCAGCACCAGCACCAGCATCAGCACCACCACTAGCACAAGCACCAACACCAGCACCAGCCGGCACCAGCACTCTAGTTGTCCCAGCATAACTTTGGTCTTCGGGAAAGCCAGCTTTGCGGTCTTTCTGACTGCCCCGAGTGTTGTAAGAAAGCTAGGCAAAAATCCCACCCGATACACCTGAGCATCTCTGTCTGCCTTCTAGGCGGCAACTCCCCTGCACTCGTGCACACATGTTGCCTAGTAGGCAGGCGGAGGTACAGTCCCGTTACGCACAGGTGTCTTGGGTGGGATTTTTGCCCGACTTTTCTGTCAACACTGACTGCCCCAGAGGGCCTTCGGTCGCGGCACGTGTCCGCCCCCGAAGAACAAAATTAATACTGGGAGAACTATATAGCAACAGGTCCAGTCCACAGCCCCAGCTCCAGGACCCGGAGCAGCCCCGGCCCCGCTGCCGCAGAGGGTCTCCACTCTACACCCCGTCCCCGGCGGCGCCGCGGTGTGGCGGCTCCCCGTTGTGGCCACGGCCGGTGGGGCCTCTCCTCTCCTCTCCTCTCCTCTCCTCTCCTCTCCTCTCCTCTCCTCTCCTCTCCTCTCCTCTCCTCTCCTTTCCTCTCCACCTCCCAGCTCCCCGCCACCGCGGCGGCGCGCCGTCCCGTTCCTCAGCAGAATTCGCACCGTCCGTCGCGCTCGGCTCGGCTCGGCTCCGCTGCTCGGCTCGGCTCGGCTCGGCGAGACAAGGCGGTTCGGTGGGTTCGGTTCGGCCAGGAGCCCAGCCCAGCCCGGCCCGGCGCGGCCCGGCGCGGCCCGGCTGGCCCGCGGCCCGCGAGGCCCCCAGCCCAGCCCAGCCCGGCCCCGGCCCCGGCAGTCTGACGGCAGGGCGCGAGACACACGGAGCCGATCCGTGAACGGCGGGCGAGGTTTATTTCTGTCAAGTGTGACACTCGACGAGGCGCGCCGCGCTGCGCCACGCCACCCGAGCGGCGCCAGGGGACGCGAGTGAACAGCACCACCGGCAAGGATAACGCACTAGTGGGAGCCGGCGCGGAGCGGAGCGGAGGCCCCCGCCCCCCATCACCCGCACCAGCACCATCGACTTTTGGATTATTAAAAAACCCAGCGCTGCTTCGTTTTCTGCGCCGCTGTCCGCCGCGGGCGCTCGAGGCCGCGTGGCCGCCGGCCCGGGAGCACGACAGGTAAGAGAGTCAGCCCACCGAGGAGGAGACAGCGTCGGGGAGCAGGTCGCCAAATCGCGAAAGTTGGGCAGGGCGCCGTCATCGTCGTCGCATCGAGCCACACCACGCAGGGGGTGCCCGACCAGCCGAGCGATACCGAAGATCACTTTCATACATCTGTCCTCGTCGCACTCGTGGAGCATCACCATGGCCAGCATAGGGCACCGCTGTAGGACCAACAAGACGGAGGGACGTGAGCGATCTTCTGAATCATTCGGCAGGCTCACCGCGCGGGGCCCACCACGGCCCTGCCCCGGGCTGTGCGTCCGCTCGCTGGACACATTCCAATAATCACCGACCTGCCGGTTTCCTGCGGGACCCGGCCCGCGCGACCCAGCAGCAGCCGCAAGCTGAGGGTTCGAATCCCGTCGGAGGCCATGCAGTTCTATTTCCATCGCTGGCTTTGCTCGCTTTGCTTTTGTCCTCTCCTGACGAAGCGCTGGCAAGCGGAGAGCCCTTTCCCTGACCCCGCCCGAGATAGTTCTGGCCCACAGAGGCTCCGGTGACTCAACAGGTTCGGTGGGGGGGGGAGGGGGGCTGGACCGTGCACGCACCCTTATCAATGGGCCGTGGGCCGGGCCGGGCCGAGTCCTGGCGTGGTGAGGGTGCGCGAGGCCGGCCCGACCCGGCGGCGACGTCGCGAGCCCCTGGGCTGGGCTGAATTAGCATGCTAATGATGTGAGGACGAACTGCGGCCCGCGGCCTACCGGGTTGAACCCCCCCCCCCCCCCCCCCCCCCCCGCCTGCTCATTGTCGGCCGACTTGGGCGTGTCACACACACACACACACACACTCGCACACTACTAAACACTCACACAAACAAACACATGACACTTTGGAAAGTGTGTGTGAGGCGAGGACCGCGTCAAATAATGATAGGGTCGTCCGATGGCATCTGCGCCACGACTCAGGTCGTTAGCACAGTTTAGGCGAGCCCAGCCCCCAGCCCCGCCCCGCTCAACGCAACGCTCTGCACTATACCTTCTTGGCGCGGCAGCAAGCTGAGCGAGCCGGGCGAGGCGGGGCGGGGCCGGCGGGGCTGCTCCGTCCGGACTGCACCGCGAAGCACTGAGCCCGCCCGCGCCTATCCGAAGCGTCAAAGTCGCTGAGGGAAATGACCCCTTGCCAACCGCCTGCCTGACCGAACCTGGTGTGGCCGAGGAGGAAAAACCTCTGAATTTTGGTGTACAAATTTTGTGAATTTTTTGGTTGATTTTTTCCTAAAATTCTGTTAATTCTAGTAAATTTCAGATTTTTTTTTGAAATTTTCAGAATTTTCCGGAATTGTTTTGAATTTTTCTGATTTTTTTCTGAATTACGAGGTGTACAAAAATTTTGGAGTTGTCCTCCCCTCGGGTGTGGCGGCGCGACGCGGTAGGGGACCATAACAGCCCTTTCCTGAGGCGTGCGCGCTGCGCGCTTTTCCAACCGGGAGTCGCTTTGTGACCGTTTGTGATCAGCATCCCCTGAGTGAGTGTCGTTGATGAGGACAAGCTCACACCCACGCTACTGGCGCGCTCAAAGACACGCGCACGTACGCACACTCAGTCCGGCCCCGGCAGGGGCTCGAAGCCCAGCCCGGCATAGCGGGTAATCTCGCCCCCTGGCCCGACCCCTCCTCACCCTCCAGTCCCGCACAGCGTTCATGACCTAACCTAACCGCAACCTTCTTTTTCTTTCTTTCTGCTGTCCCTCCGCCCACCGCGCCGCGCCTCGCCGCGCCGGGGGCCTGATCTCCCCGGGCCCGGGCACGGCCTGTCAGTAGCAACAAGCCTTGCGGTGCCATGCCGCCGTGGCGGTGCGTTGCGCTGCAGGCTGATTCCGAAGATCGCTCTCGCGCCTCCGTCCTTGTCGCACTCATGGGGCCTTGCCACCCCCAACTTTGGACACTGCCATAAGTGCGACGAGGACGGAGGTACGAGAGCGATCTTCGGAATCAGACGGCTGCTCGCCTCGCGCGGCCCCGTGGTGGGCCCCCGCCGCGGGCCGCAGGGCGGGGTAGGGCGGCGTGGGGCGGGGCAGGGCGAGGTGGGGCGGGGTGGGGTGGGGCGGGGCGTCCCTGGCCCTCCAAGGTCGCAGAGTGTATCTTATACTGCCCCGGCCCGCCCCGCGCAAAACGTTATCAGCGGGCCGAACCAAACGAGCTTGAGAGGAGGGGCGAGGAGAGTAGGAGGGCAGGGTGGGGCGGGGCTCGGGGCTCGGGGCTGCGGGCGTGGACGCCAGGCCAGGGTGATGCGGAGTGCCACCGTGTGCCCCGCCCGGCTCCACACAGTTACGAGGTGCACATTCTTAGCGCCCCGGCCCGATCCGACTCAGCCCAGCTCGGCCCGCTCTTCCTTCAACCTGCTCTCCACCCCCTCTGTCCTCTCCCCCTCTCTCTCCCGCTACCTTCTCTCGAATCACTATCTCTCTAGCCTGCACCGGCTGCTGATGACGCTTTGGCTCGAGGGCCTCTCTGTCCCCGTCGTCAGACCGCCCCGCCCCGCCCCGCCCCGCCCCGCCCCTCCCATCACGAGTGAGGGATGGGAAACGAGCAAATAAGTACGAGTGGCCTCATCCTTCCACTCGGCTCCCACTACAGCCGTCAGCCTAGAGATAGGCAACCCTCTCGCACTTGTGCCTGGCGGGCTGGCCTACCCTGCACCAGGTCGGTCAGGTCCAAGATGGAAACAACTCTGAATTTTGGTGTATTTTGTGCAATTTTGTGAATTTTCGTGAATTTTCACTGGAACTTTACCTAATTTTTTGTGAACTTTTCGAAAGTTTTCTAAATATTTCTGATCATTTTTTTTTTAATTTTCCTGAATTACGAGGTGTACAAAAAAATATGTGAGTTCCTTCCATCTCGGTCGGGCCGCGAGCCGGGTCGGGTGGGTGCATGGAAATAGCCTTCACAGCGTCTCACCTCACGCTCGGTCTATAAAATATCGTTTCAGCGCGGCGCAGTTGATGCGTTACGCTGGCGGCCTGCAGGCTGGCAGGCAGGCAGGCAGGCTTCCTGAGGCTAAGGTCGCCCGGGCCGGGCGCCTGCCAGGCGGGGCGGGGCGGGGCGGGGCGGGGCGGGGCGGGGCGGGGCGGGGCGGGGCGGGGCGGGGCGGGGCAGGTCCTACGGTATACTACTCAGTCCACCGCCATTCCCACACGTTCGATTAGAGCCGCTCGGGCGGCGTGGCGTGGTGTAGCGTGGCGTAGCGCCGCGTCGCACAGCTGAGCAGCAAACAGGTGCCTCTGCCTCTACTGTTTGCGCCGCGCGACCGAACCGAACCGAACCGAACCGAACCGAACCTTCAAGGCGACGACGACAACGTTTGCCGCGCGGCTGGCTGCACCTGCGAGGCAACAGGTCGCAGGCCTGCTGAAAAGTAAAACGTCTCAAGCAGCGCGGCTAGAGGCGTATCGCCCCTCTCTCTTCGCTTCTCGAACACACTCGCCCTAGCTAGCAGCGAGCTGGCCTCTACGGTATGAGAAATTTCGCGCAGCCGAAAGCTTTCCCCCACTATCTCGTCCTGAGTGGTGTGCGCATCGCCACACAACCGCTCCGGCCGCGCTGTACTCTTTTTGTATTTTACACAGATAAGGGTTTAATCTATTACGAGATATTTAAATGTCCGCGCCCAGGCCCGGGCCGCGCGGCCGGGGCTAGCATGCAGCGTGTGGCACGGCGGCGACGATAAACCCAAATCCCGCGCTTACAAAATACAATCCCCTCAGCGCCACGCAGTCTTGGCGTGGGGACAACCTCAGAGGTGAGAGCAGAGATGTGTTATCACGAGCGCCCTGGTTCTGCCCTGCCGCCCCTTGCCTTTTTCCTGCTGTAAACACGAACCTTGCGCTGGACGAGTCTGCAAGAGGTGTGCGCCAAGCCAAACGTATACGCTTTACGCTTTAGGTGGCTTCGGGGTGGGGGGGGGGGGTGGGGGGAGATAAGAGAGGGGGGTGGGGGAGAATAGTCAAAATATGTGAGGAATGAGATGTATCATTATTAAGCGTCGGCACGATAGGTTTCATCGGCGCGCACCATCGCGCGCGAGAAGTAGGGAGGGAAAGTAGTGCGGGCGGGAGCGGGAGGACCGGGGGGGGGGAGGGGGGGAGGCTGGCACGGAGAGAAATTTGGTGGACCTGCGCGGCCCGGCCGTGCCGTTTAGCTGTTACTGAAGGGCCTTGCCGCCTGCCCAAAAGTCTGCGACCAGAACATTGCCCTGGGGCCAGCGGCGTGGAGCAGGGGGAGGGGGGCGAAGAGGGGCGGAACGAGGCAGTCGCGGTGGCGGGGTAAAGGGAGGGCCCATCAAGGTAGGCGACAGCCCTAGCGCGGCACGGGGGTACGCGGGCGCAACCGCTGAGCTCGGGCCGGGCCGGGCCGGGCCGGCCGGCCGCGCTGGAGAGGCCCGGAGGCACATTCCAGCCGGACCGAGTGAAATGGAAAGTCTCAGCGAGGCTATACGGCGGACGGCTCTACCTGCCCAGCCCAGCCCAGGGTCTCGCGTAGGGCGAGAGCGCCGGCGCGGGCCGCGGGCCGCGGGGCTGGCGGGGGCTGGCGGGGGCCGGCGGGGCCGGGGGCCGGCCTCCTGGGGTGCTCGGTGGCGGCGAGGATGTCCGCCAGCGCGCCCGCCCTCCCCACCCCGCCCCTCCCCCGCCAAGCATTGGGCCCACCACAGAGAGCGCAGCGTAAAACGGACCCAATCAAGCTATCGAACTGATGCAATGCTTTATCCGGCATTATCTGAGGCACTCGAGCGGCGGCCGGGCCGGCCGGCCGGGGACGCGGGGCGAGGCGAGTCGCGCACTGATTGCCTGCTGACGGACTACCCCTCCCCTCCCCTCCCCTCTCCGCCCCAGTGTGAACACTCGCGTGAACACGCCTCGGCAGGAGCTTGACAACTTACTTTCATTTACAGCTTTCATTCATCATGCGCTCTCAAACAGGACACATGCATAGATTTTCCAGCAGCGGAGGTGGAGAATGTTGAGCCGAGGGGGAAACAACTCCGAATAATTTTGGTGTACACATTTTCTGAATATTTCTGAATTATAAGGTGTAAAAAATTTCTGAGTTGTCTCCCCACTCGTCTAGAGCCGATCCCTCAATGACGTCTCCGTGCTGTTGTTGGATGTCACTATCTTAGGGATGAAAATGCCCGGAAAGTTTCCGGAAAAATTGGGAAAAACACTGTTTTTTTCGGTTTTTTTCTCTAGCCTCGGAAAAATTGGAAAGATTCATCCTGCAAAATAGGCAAAAAGCACGACTTTTCGCCTGAAAATAGGCAAAAAGCATACCTTCATCACTATGTGAAGACGCTTCTCAGTGCACTCATCCTATTTATACCCTTTTACATTTCCTTCTCGTGCGTTTTTTGTGATTCCTGTTGGTCATCTAGAGCTGCCAGTGGAATTAAAGACCTAATGAAATACGAAAGTAGTCGGTTTTATGTCCATATCCCACTACAGGACTTGAAAACCAATTTTTCCAATTTTTCCGGTATTTTTCCGTTTTTTTCCTATTTTTCCGGTTTTTTTCGGACACTTTGAAAGTTTCCGGAAAATTTCCATCTCTACACTATCTTTCTACTCGGTCCAGTAATGCTCCGCGCCGCTGTGCACATCTGTACACATCACGGCAGGGCCTTGCGGGCGGGGGAATTCCCCGTTTGAGCAACAGGCTGCGCAGGAAGCCGCGCGGGGCAGAGGACGGAGAGGGAAGGTTGCATTGGGCGCAGAATACCGGTCACCCCCCTCCGTACCCGTCCCCGCTACTCGATAGAGCCCCGTGACGCGACGGCATCAAGACGAGTTGCTGTTGCTGCAGCTCGACCTCCAGAGAGCAGAGGTTTGTCACGCGGGGCGGAGCGGGACGGAGCGGGGCGACACGACAGCCACCGGACGCGCGGAAGCGCAGCGGCCGCCGGTAACCGCGCAAGAAAAAGTCAAACAGCATTTCTCTGTTCTATGACCTAACCTAACCTTATCTGACTTCTGCTAAGAGTGTCGCTCCCCAGCCACCCCGTTACTCTTTACTTGCCTTATTAGACTCAAATGCCTCGCACTCTCCCGGCCCGGCCCCGCGCGGCCCCGCTCCGTCTCGCTCCAACTGCAGCAAAGAGCTTTTGCACCTGGGCTTGGTCTGCGCTCGGTGCTGCTCCGCGCCGAGATATAGTACAGCTGCAGCAGTCTGCCCTGATCCGGGCGGAGCTCCCGTAGAGCCGCACCCCTATTTCGCACCCTAGTGTTTCCAATCGGTCGGATACTGGCTGTACCCGACAGTCTTCCGTCTCTCTCCTTCTCACTTGACACGCATGAGAGAGAAAGAGACGGAAGACAGTCGGGTACAGCCAGTATCCGACCGATTGGAAACACTAACGCAACCCTCCCCCTCGAGGCGGTCCCGTCCCGTCCCGTCACCTCGCCGTGGTATGCAGCTGAACCGCCGCGTGCCTCACGGCCCTTGTGGCTTGTAGTGGCACGCTCCTGGAGCGCCGCCAAGCCCCACCCGCCCCGCACTCGCACCGTTAAGTCCACGTAAACGTCCAACAACGCGGCCATTATCACTTTTATACGGCGGCGGTGCGGAGAGCCTTCACTCATAGCCGCAGCGCCCCCTCCTGCTGGTGACGTATCACACACACACACACACACACACACACACACACACACACAGGCTCGACAAGGCCGTTTAATTTCTTTCTGCCTTTATAAGGCAGAAAGCCGCACGGCCGTCTTGTCCCGTCCCACCGCCGTGATGACACCCTCCCCCGAGTCGCGTAATGGGCTCGCGGGCGCCGCGCTTCATGAGCTCTTATAGTCTGTAAAAGTAAAACGCGCGCGGGGGAGGAGCGGGGAGGAGACTGACGCTTAAGTGAGAGAAGATGTAAGCTGCCCGCGCTCTCTCTCTCTCTCTCTGTCTCTCTCTCTCTCTTTCTCTCTGCCTCTCTCGGCCCCATCGCTCAACCCCACTCAACCCTACCGGGACGCGGGGTGGGGTGCGGCGGGGAGGTCGTTGACGTGCGCCCGCACCGTGCGTGGAATCTCTCTGTGGCAAACAGGCGATGATGTGACATAGCTGCTCCGCCCGGAACAGACCCCTCTGACCAGACCACCTCGTTGAGTGGCACGGCAGGCCATACTAACGCTGCCATCGCCATCGCCACCGCCACCGCCACCGCCAGCGCCCGCGGGCCGCAAGGAGGCTATTTTTCAGCAGCTCGTTGACCCGGCCGGGGTGCGGAGTCGGGTGGGGCGTGTATCGCCTCCCGACATCGCTCGGCTCGGGCTCGGGCTCGGCCGAGGGGTACACGACTCTCAAAAAATGTGTACGAAGATTGGAGATTTAAAGATTGGGTGGGATTGGAAGGGGATTGGCGCGATTGGGTAGATTGGGGGGATTGGCTGGGATTGGAAGGGATTGGAAGGGATTAGAAGGGATTGGAAAGGGATTGGAAGGGATTGGAAAGGGATTGGAAGGGATTGGAAGGGATTGGGTGGGATTGGAAAGGGATTGGAGTCGAGCAGCCCCTAAGCGCCGTTCTCTTCTGAGTCACTCCCCTCACGGCCCGTACATGAGCCTTCAGCTGCGCGCCAAGTCAACGACGTCAGGAGGAAACGCTGGCGCAGCCTGCATAGGCAACCCACCTGACTCATCAGCCGCCGCTGAGCTAGGTAGGCAACCAATCATCCGCTGAGAATTTAGAGGATGCAGAGCGCGCCAGGCAGGAAAGTACAGAGAGGAAAGGAGGAGGGGGCGCTCATCCCCGAGGAGTTTTGGGACAATGCAATATCTTTTACTTAGCTATCTTACTGGACACAATACAACATTGAAACATGGAATTATTCTTTGGGCTAAAGTTATTTAGGAAGAAGACGTGTAATACTATTTAATAGAATTAGATGTTAAAAAATTAAATAGTTATATTTAAGTATTGATCATTTTATATGCAAATAGTGATTCAAATTTATAACTTCAGAAACATAGGTAATCAAGTAGTATTAAACCTTCTTTTCCAAAACTTTATCCCGAAGAATAATTCCATGTTTCCATGTTGTATTATGTCCAGAAAGCCAGCTAGCTACCCAGATTTGTAGGAAGCACCCTCAAGACCCAGTAAAAGGCGCCAAAATTGAAAGCGAATATGAATCAACGACCTTCGAGTCAGCACCGTAGACCAGAGGCGTCGACAACCGGGGGGGGGGAGGCAATGACAACTTTTGGGCAGCAGGGGGCAGGGGGGGGCAACAAGGGTCAAAATAATAGATAATAATAATAGATAATAAACCACTACATTTAACGTTAACACTCATCTAAAATTGACCCTAAGCTAGAAAAGAACTGAAGTTCGGCTCTGGCTTCTCGCTCGCTTCGCTCGCGACATCCGATTATTCTTGTCCGCCTAGGTGTTACCACATATGACGAGTAACATGATGATGTATATACTCTGGGAATATTTGAAGTCAATTTGACTCTGCCAATTCCGACTAATTCCATAAAGTATTCTCGAAAAACTGCATTTAAATTAACACAAAAACTCTTTTTTTTTTCGCTGCTCGCTTCGCTTGCGACACGCACGGAACGTTACAGATATGGTTGGGTATTGTGTACTTTTCGAAGTTCGTTGAAAACGCTCTTTATCTTTCTAATTTTTCGAAAAATTCCATTAAAAGTGAATTTACTCAATGTTATGCTTAAAACTTAGAAAGCACAAATTACAAAAAATAACGGAAGCGTCAGTGGCCCCTTGTAAATAGGCAACTTTCATAACACCCCTTGTTTTGCCCCGTGAAAAGTTGCCAGGTCGACGCCCCTGCCGTAGGCGCCAGGGCGGGCCGCCGACTTCACACAGCTGCTCGGCTGGTTGGCCTACCCAGACCAGGGGCGTACTGGGTAGGTGAGCGCCCAGTCGGGGTTTTAGACACAGGGGCCCGGAATTGCCTACCTTCCAGGGGCAAAAACTAATTTTACTGCAAAGCGTTTAAAAAAAAATAATAATAAAAAAAAACTTCTGTAGTATGTAGTGTGCATAAATGCATATTCGATTGATAAATCACAAGGCATCTGCAATTGACATTTATTAGGCATTATTAATTAACCTAATAAAGTAGTAGGCGTGGCGTGATACAACTCCACAGAGGACTTAGCATATTTATCAAAGATATGTTCAGGATCTAAATTGTCAGATGTTTCAGCCGGGTGCACGGTAAAGGGCTGGTGCCGTCCTGGGCTGGGCGCTGGGCCCCCTTCGAACGGGTGCCGGGGGCAGGGGCCAATGGTCCATAGGGGCCGGCCGGGGCCTCAGCCCTGCGGGACCAGCCGGGTCGCCGGGGCCCTGGGCCCTGCGGGCCCAGCCGGGTGCCAGGTCGCCAGGGCCCTGGGCCCTACGGGCCCAGACGGGGCCCTGCGGGCCCCAGAGGGGGGCCCAAAAGGTACTCCCGGAGGGGGGGGCCCGGTCGGGATTTCCCGACCCCCCGACCGGGCCAGTACGCCCCTGACCCAGACCGTATCAGGCGCTATCATTAGCGTTGCCTCCCGCAGTGTGGGGACACGTTTTGAAGAGTACGTTCATAGGATTTTGGGAAGATTTGTCGGATTGGAAGGGACTGGAATGGGATTGGTAGGAATTGGAATGGGATTGAGAGGGATTGGAATGGGATTGGGAGGGATTGGAATGAGATTGGGGGATTGGGAGGGATTGGAAAGATTGGAGAGGGATTGGTAAGATTGGACGGGATTGGAAGGGATTAGAATAGAGATTGTTTTTTGGGTGTACAGGGATTGGTCGAAGTCGTGTACCCCTCGGGCTCGGCCGCCGGCCCGGGCGGGCGCTGGAAGCGCTGGAAGCTAATTGCCGTCGCTCTCTTCTCTTCTCCTCTCCAGGTGCCCCCGCAACACCTTCCCCTCTCCTCTGCGCTGCCGACTTACTCCGAAGAGCGCGCTCCTCGCCCTGTCTCTCTCACAATCATGGGCTTCGCCGTACTGGTGCGAGAGAGATACAGAGCGAGGAGAGCGCTATCTTCGGAATAAGTCAGCTGGAGCCCCTCGCCCTTCCTCCCCGCGGCCCGCGGCCCACCACCGCGGAGTCAGTTTCGCTTCACATGCATAACGTCGCCGTCGCGTTCGCTGGCCGACGCGGCGGTGAACGGCGACGTAGCCTCGACCCAGCCCCGAGCCCGAGCCCCAGCCCACCCCGCCGCGGCAGGTAGGCAGCCGGTGTGCCCAGCCGACCCGCACCGACCCGCACCGACCTTGTCACCAGCAGCGCGGCGCAGCGGCAGTATGTAGGTCGACCCGCTTTTCGTATACTGTCTGCGTCCCGGCCCCGGCCCCGGGCCCCGGGCTGGTCTGTGGCTGCGGTGGGCTCAGCTCTCCTGCCCCTGCCATCTGATTCCGAACAACGCTCTCGCGCCCCCTTCCTTAGTGTCGCACCAATAGGGCTCAACCGCCCCCAACAAGGGGCGCCGCCATAGGTGCGACAAGGACGGAGGCGCGGGAGCCATCCTCGGAATATGTCGGCTGGCCCGGCACTGGCGCCACCATTTCTGACTGCTTCGAGCGTTTCTGGCCGCTTACCTTGCAAACGTGAAGGTGGTGCGGGGTGGCGCTGCGGCCCAGGGCGGCCGGGCCGCGGCCAAGAGTGCGGCAGCGAGCGAGGGGCGTTCCAGCAGCCGCGCCATGTCTCAGCCTGCAGTCTGATTCAGAAGAGCGCTCTTCTCGCGCTGTCTCTCTCGCACCTGTTGGACGAAGCCCATGGGTGCGAGAGGGACAGGGCGAGGACAATGCTCTTCGGAAGAAGTCGGCATGAGCTCAGCTCAGCAGCGGGCCGTGGCAGGGTCCCGGGGCTGCCGGTGGACTTCCCCTCTGACCGGCTGGCTGCGTCGTCTGCTTCCGCCACATTTCCATATCGACTGACCACCGCACCCATGTGGGGCAAGATATTCGGAACGACGTCGAAATGACGTCCAAACGGCCGCGTCACGATTTTCAGGAAGATATGCTTACTTTGAACAGGGAGGCGCACTTTGACGCATTCCCGACGTCAAACAAATGTCAATAACTTAATTTCTGGCGTGCAGAGTGGCAGACGAGGCGGACGGCCTCTACAAGGTGCGCGACATGGCATGACGCCGTGGTGAGCAGCGCCCGCACAGTGGTGAGCGGTGAGCGCCTCGCCGACGCACCGGCGTCGTCGTGGACGTCCAGTCCGCCCCTCGCCTCGCCTCGCGGTGGCAGCGCGGTGAGCGCCCGCACAGTGGTGAGCGGTGAGCGCCTCGCCGACGCACCGGCGTCGTCGTGGACGTCCAGTCCGCCCCTCGCCTCGCGGTGGCAGCGCGGTGAGCGCCCGCACAGTGGTGAGCGGTGAGCGCCTCGCCGACGCACCGGCGTCGTCGTGGACGTCCAGTCCGCCCCTCGCCTCGCGGTGGCAGCGCGGTGAGCGCCACGCACGCCGTGCACGCCGGCATCATGCAGCTCCGCGATTACAATGTTGCGACCTCGCGGACGCCGCGGGGCCGGGCGCGCCGCTACTGTACCGCCCCGTGGTCCGACAGAGTCGTTACGTCACGGGGGCCGATATTTCAACTTCCTTTTCTTTCTTTTTTCCCCCTTCCTTTTTGTTAGCGGTGTAAGTGCAAGCCGGTGCACCACGTCGGCGCGCTGCGCTCGTGCGCCGGCCCGGCCCGGCCCGATCGGGGCGGACAGGGAACGTGGCCGATAAGAGGGCGGCGAGGGCGAGGCGGCGGAGGTGGAGGCGCGCCCAGGAAAATGTGCTCTTTCGAGCGAAAGTATAGTTGCGGGAAAAATCCGTGATGAGCGCGTGCGGTCACAATCATCGCGTTTCGTTTGCGCGCACCCAATTCGGCAAGTGCAATACCAAACTGCTTGGGGTATTTTAAATGTTGCCGGTGTCGTAGTAATCAGTAGTGCCAGTGCCCCGATGATGAGGCCAGATCTGGCTCCATGCGAGGCGCGAGGCCCGGTGCACAGCGCGGAGCCACGGGTCGGGGCGGGGCGGGGCGTCGGCTAAGCCTGGCGCTGCTGGCGCGCCCGCGCCGCCCCTCCCCGCCACACGAGTGGTTGAACAGGTGCGCGCACCACCCGCACTCGTGGCACCTGCCGACTCATTCCGAAGACCGCTCCCGTGCCTCCATCCTTGTCGCACCTACGGTGGTACCCTATGTTGGGGTTGGCAAGGCCCCATGAGTGCGAAAGAGAGCGATCTTCGGAATCAGACGGCTGTACAACATGCCCGGACCGCCCGACCCCCCCGGCTCTCGCACACCCGCGCCCGCGCGCCTCAAGGGCGCCACAGTCGAATAAGCAATTATTGCTACCAAACATTTACTTTTCACCAATATTCTTATCCTTTTCCAAATTAAAAAAAAAAATAAAATAAAATAAAATAAAATAAAAGGAACAAGAAAAACTCTGTTTTCGTTTGAGACTGCGACGCTTTCTCACACGCAGAGCGCTTGCGCCGGCTTGCGCTGCACTGCCGATGTGCGTCTGTGTTGCATAACATAATGAAGGCGAGGAACGCAAAATCGAACGCCGTTGCCGTAACTTTACAACGCGGATCCGCCTGCCGCCGGGCGGAGCAGGGCGGGGCCGTAATAACCAACGACGCTGATTTAGATGAGGTAATTTTTGGCGGCGATTTCACCAGCGACACACCGGTGCGCTGCGTGTCGGGAGCTGACCTGACCGGTGGGAGAGGAGCGGGGGAAGGATATCATACTTTGGCGAAGCGCCATGCCACATACCGCGGTGACCAGGCTACTGGAACTGATATAGGAAGGCAGGATTATGCGAGGTGATGTGCACCTGTCGTTACGGCAGAGCGTCAAGTCCAGGGAGAGAATACCGCCCATAATGAACCAGGGAGAACCAAAGGGAGAACGGAGGCGAGTAGTGCGCGCTTAGTACACTGCTCAAATTACTGTAAGGAGTTACGGTATGTCTACGGTCCACACTATAGTTTTCGTGTACGATTAGACCGTAACGTATCCTTACGGTGCGGACTGTTCTCCATTGAGGATGGAATATGCACATTTTCCCTTTCCCAACATATTTGAAGGCTACGGAGAGTACCGTTAGATTCAGGCCGTAGTCAAAGATGACGGTCCGAAGACCAGGCAACTAGGTAACAAATTGACAACGTGTACCGCAGACATTTACCGTGGTATTTTTTAACAGTGAAAGAGTAGCACTGTTCTTCCCCAATGACGAATAGATTAGTCGTGATGGCATCGGATGGCCTTTTTTATCGCCTCTTTTGTAGGCGTTGCTCCGCTCCGGGTCCGGAGGGACTCGCCGGGACGCGCAATCACAGCGACGCTACGCTAGTTAAACAGGAGAGAGGGAGAGAGACAGAGAGACAGAGAGACAGAGAGACAGAGAGAGAGAGACAGAGAGAGAGAGAGAGAGAGAGAGAGAGAGAGAGAGAGAGAGAAGCGGGAGCTCACGGGGCTGACCACTACGACGTACGCGGCCCGGCCGCGGCGCAGTGTGCCGCGTAGCCGGTTCCGGCTCCGGCTCGCCAATAGAACCCGGAGCCACGGCGGCGCGGCTCGGCGGCAGTCCCACCGCGCCCCGCCTCGTCCCGCCCCGCCCCGCCCCGCCCCGCCCCGCCCCGCCCCGCCCCGCCCCCCTGCCCAGCTCCACCCCTCCTCCTCGCTCCAGGCGAGCCAGACCTTTCACTTTCTCAGAGGCCGCGGGGCCGGGGCCGGGCCGGGCACCTGACCAGCAGACGACACAGACTTCCTGGGGCGCCTGTCCTGTTGCAGCCCCGCCCCTCAGCCCGCCCCTCAGCCCGCCCCTCAGCCCGCCCCTCAGCCCGCCCCTCAGCCCGCTCCTCAGCCCGCTCCTCAGCCCGCTCCTCAGCCCGCTCCTCAGCCCGCCCCTCAGCCCGCCCCTCAGCCCGCCCCTCAGCCCGCCCCGCGGTTCGCGGTGGTGTCAGAGCAGGCGGGACGGAACGGGCGGCAGGGCAGGACACTCACGAACCGCCAACAGCGTCGGACTAAGCACTTAGGCATTTTCCTTTGTTACTCCCCGTCGTAATACGCCGTCAAAAACCCTAAAAGCAAAGTACAAAAAAGGGTACAGGATATCGTACTGGATTAGGTACAGACTGCCCCGTTACTTGTTATTGGCTGTTCTGCCTTTAAGACTTGTTCGTGCTTAAGCGCCGCTTGTACTCTGCTCTCAAAACACCGAACTCCAGCAAACACGGACCGACCAGGCAAATTAAATGATTGGCTCTAGCGAGGGGCGACCACTCCCCTTTAATGTGTACACATGATTCCGGGAAATGATTAATTCCCAATGATTCCCATCCATATCATTTCATTTCTATCTGTTTCTAGCGACATAAAGCGCTAATTTCGTCTAATTATAACTGATTCCAGGTGTTTCCTGCTTTGTTATAGTGGTTTTTATTGATTTCCCTTAATTTTTAGGATGATGATTCCAAGCCTTGTGTACACATGGTTCCCAAAATGGTCGCTCCCTCGGGCTCTGAACACCGGTGTCTTTTGCTGTACTTGGGCAGTATAGTAAGTAACGCATAGGTATACACACAAAATACACCCGTGTGCAAGAAGATGTACGAACACCTGCCTGAAAGGCAACTCTCGACGAGCGTCACGCGTGTTTGTCGCCTGTGAGACACGTTTCTTTCGAAGATTTATTACTAATATCTCCCCCTTTGATGTTAGTTTCCACACACTTTCCTACAGTGTGCGGCAAAAGTTTGCACACACAAACTCTCTGCGCGCTCGGGGAGGGAATTAAAAGGCGTCTGAAAGACCTTTCTCTCAGGTAATGGTTAATCACGGCTAGGCCTTGACGGTGGCCGGTCCGGCCGGACCGTCTTAGACGGCCCGAGACGAAAGAGGCCACCACCGGCACGGAACACGGGGCTGGGTACGCCCCCCCCCCTCCCCACCCGCTCACTCAAGCCAGGAAACGATAAAAATTTCTAATGACGAGGCTGCTAACCCAAAGCTGACTTAGTCGGCGCGGCCTGCGGCCGGGCCCGCGGCGGTATGTGTGCTGTCGACTGGAGAGGGCGAGCTGCTCGGCTTCATGGCGGAGTGTAACCCTCGCGGCGACTTGAGCTGCACAGTTTGTAAAAACCTCACCGACGAGGAAACGCCCCAAAATAAAAAGGAGGTTATCAGTCGTGTTACGAGGAGGGGCGACGGTCCGCGTCGATCTGGTCGTTGAGTGAGACCGACAGACATACAGACCTGCCAAGTGCCAAAGCAGTGGGTGCAGGTGGGTGCTCGCGGCGCGCCGGGGCCGGGCCGGGGCCGTCCGGGACGTGTGCACTCACGCAATAACGGAATCCGGGTGCCGCCGCCCATGCCGCCGCCAGCCTTCCCTAACTTCCGTTCAGTAGCGAGCGAAGCGCGTGCGGCTGTATATAGCGCCTGGCCCGTATAGCGCCTCCACCCCGCGCCCCGCCCCGCCCCGCCCAGCCGCACCCCGCCCCGCCCCGCCCAGCCGCACCAACGGCCTAACTAACAAGGTCACAAGGTCGCGTGCCACCGCCCCGCGGCAGCAGGTGGGCTGGCCCGTCCGGCACCGCACAGCCAGGGGCGCAAGGTGTACGTACCGAGGCGTCCTTCTCTTTTAAAGGAGCAGTGTGCACCCTGAAAACAAAATCAGTCAAAAATTAGAAAAAATCAGAAAAAATCAGTTGACAACAAGAAAAATCTAGAAAAGTTAGAAGAAAAATCGGTGTACGCTTTAATCTATAGTGGAGCAGCCCTCGGTACGTACTGCACTGTGGTGGTCGCGCGGGCATGGCATCCGGGCGGGGCGGGGCGGGGCGGGGCGGGGCGGGGCGGGGCGGGGCGGGGCGGCGCGGGGCGGCGCGGCGCCCACCGGAGCACGGCCAGCGTGCGGTTACCAGACAAAAGAAATTGTCTGCTCCGGGCGCGGCGCGGGGCGGGGCGGCGCGGGGCGGGGAGGTGCGGGGCAGAGCACTGCGGCGCCGCAGTGCCGCTCGCGGAAAAGGAAAGTGTATCCTTGTCGGGTCGGCCTGGACTGTCGGGCCGGGGACTGGGACTGGGCTGGAGCAGCGGTGCGAGCCTTACCCCGCCCCGCCCCGCTCGACTATATCCAGAGCGTTCCACAGTCAGTTCTGTTCCAGGTGGTACTCTGCTTCTGCTGGTGCGTGGTGCGGCGCGCCTTGGCGCCTTTCCTCTGCGGCCCTCAAATTAACTGCACAAAGCGCGCTCGCCTCGCCTCCTATAGCCTCCGGCCTCCGCCGGTCGGGTCGGGTCGGGTCGGGTCGGGTCGGGTCGGGTCGGGTCGGGTCGGGTCGGGTCGGGTCGGGTCGGGTCGGGTCGGGTCGGGTCGGGTCGGGTCGGGTCGGGTCGGGTCGGGTCTGATCGGGTCTGATCGGATCGGGTCGGGATCGGGTCGGGTCGGACTGAGCCACCTCATCGCCGTCCTCACTCTTGTCCTGGCCCTGTCCGTCTCCACTCGGTACTGCTGGACACGCGCCAAGCAGCGTCCCTCCCCGGCCCCGGCCCCGGCCCCGGCCCCGGCCCGGCCCCGCGGGTGTGTACACGGCGTGCGTACGCGAGCCCCCCGGTCCCTTCCCTCCTCCCCTCCTGGGTGGGTCTTGTCCGCAGTGACAGTACGCAGCGCCACGCATCTCCAGGCGAAAAAAAAAAAAAAAAACCCGCAGCGGAGTGAGTCATAAGTACACGCCACCGCCATGCCGGCGTCCGTTTCGCCACCAACCAGTACTCCAGGTGAGGGGGGAGGGGAAACAACTCTGAATTTTAGTGTACACGTTTTGTAAATTTTTGCAAACTTTTGTGAATTTTTATAGAATTTTTGTGAGTTTCCGCTTGAATTTTACCTTTTTTTTTTTTTGTGAATTCTCCAGACTTTTTGTGAATTATTGTGAGTTTTTCTGAATGACGAGGTGTGCACAATATTTTCAGAGTTGTTTCCCCCCTCGACTCTCCAGGTCAGATGCTTCTTCAGCCGCTCCGCTCCGCTGCGCCGCGCCGCTGCTCGCCTGGATTCCTCCCTGTCCGGTCTATCCGGCCCGGCCCGGCCCGGCCCCTGGCCCCCTCCCTCGAGTGCGTGCGTGTGAGCGCGCAGGCTGGAGAGAGAGAGAGCCCCCGGCGGCCCCCGGGCACCACAGGCCCCGGCAGGCCCCGCAGCCTGTGCACCGTGCACTACTTTGACGTGTGTGGGGGTGACGTCACACAGCGGGTTGCGGCATGGCGATCTGGCTGGGCTGGCCTGGCCTGGCCTGGCCGGGCCGGTTCGATAGCTATACACTCCAGTGTCGACACTACTTTACACACACTCACTTCAGACACACACACACACTGCTGTATATATATATATATATATATATATATATATATATATATATATATATATATATATATATATATATATATATATATATATATATATATATATATCTATATATATATATATATATATATATATATATTGCGCGGTACTGAGGCGTCGAACCGGCCTCACTTATTTTATCGACTACATCGCCGGCCGAGTTTGTTTTCAATGTCTGACACTCGCCGCGGAGGTTACAGATGCTGTGCTATGACGTAAACTCTAAAAAAATAAATAAAAAAGAACTTTGCAAAATTCTGTACTGACTTCAGACTAGTGAGATGCAAAAATGTGTAGCATGGGTACGAAATTCTGTTATATGTCAAAAAGTTACTAAATTTCGTATAACTTACAAGATTTTTCATCTTTGCCAGCATCTTGTAATATTGACAATTTTCTGTATCACCCTGTTTTAAATTCTGTAACTCTGTCGGGATTAGAAAGGCCCCGGACATGCTTCTGGTTCCGCGCCCACCTAAACCTGCACAATGCAGTTTCCCTGTCACCCCACCAATAAGAAAAGAGGCAAAATACCTCAAATAAGGTTTAGACATTATGCCCCTGAAGATCCATAAAGCTGCGGAGCAAGATTATGGTTCGCTGTTCCGGACGGCTGGAGAAAACAAACAAGCTCCAGTAGCTCCCACAATTGCTGCTCTGTATTATAGTGCACTCCAGCTGATCGCAGGGCTCCAGCAACCCCCTCCCCTCCCCACCCCGTCCCCTGTCCCTTTTCATTCCACGTTTTCTTGCGCACGCCGGCCGGGCCCAGACAGGACCGTTCGCTTCCGCGTGCAGTAAATGTTAATGCACTCCAGCCCGGCCTGCCCTGCCTGCCTGCCTGCCTGTCTATCTGTCTGTCTGCACTACATTCATCCCTGCTCCAAAATAAATATCGAATGTCGTTGTGATGCCGGATCGGTTTGCTTCGCGCTTGTTGCGTTTGACTTTGGCGCGCAGTGAAAGTGAAACTTGGTGGTGGCGTGCGGGGTTTCGCACTTTGCAGCGGGGCGGCGGTGTGGGGCGGCGCGGAGCGCAGCTCGTTTGCATGCGGCTGTGTTATTCGTACTCCAGAGCCTCCCCGCCCGGTCCACCGCCCCTGGAGCCTGGAGAGGCAGGCGCCGTGAGCCAGCCACAAGCCTGCACTGGAAAATCAACTCCCCTGCAGCCATGAGTAATGAGTAAACTCACCCGCAGCTCAACAGGACGGCGGTGCGGTCGTAATATCGGTTTTACTTTTTCACACAATCTGGGTGTGGTTCGTACGCGCGCGTCGGCCTCAGCCAGTTCTGCCAGCCGCAGTCGCCTAGCTCGGCATGCCAGCCGACTTATTCCGAAGAGCGCTCTCCTAGCCCTGTCTCTCTCGCACCCATAAAGAGAGGCCCATGGGTGGGAGAGAGACGCGGCGAGGATAGCGCTCTTCGGAATAAGTCGGCTGCCTGCTTCTCCAGAGGCGTCGCCGCCGCTCCTGGAACGGCGCGGGTGGCACCGCTCCGCGCCCGCACTGTCCGGAACCGGAACCAGCCAGAACACGCGCCGGCTTTGCTTCCGTATCCCAGATTCTTTCTTTTTTTTGCCACCTCCACAGCGAAAAAGTGGTCAGCCAAAGGCGGCGTAGCGCACAGCGCAGCGCAGAGCAGCCGTGGGAGGGCCACGTCAGAAACTGGTAAATGAACTCTGTAATAGTGTTCTCTGCCGAGCGGACAGTCGGACAGCAGCCAACAACAGCCGGCCAGGGTGCTGTCTGTCAATGAGACAGAAGGACAGGGCTCCACGGCAATTTCTCCGCAAAGAAAAAAAAAGTGGGGGAAAAAAAGACCGGTGCGGCGGAGCTGCGGGGCCGGAGGGGACCCTAGGCCTGGAGCCTGGAGCAGCAGCCGCGGAGCGGCGGCGTATCGCTGCTAGTCGGACCTGTTCTTAAATACCATGCGTGGCCCGGCCCGGCCCGGCCCGGCCCGGCCGCAGACCAATCCGATACGATCCACGAATCGATGATTGATTTTCTCCCCGTCGGCCGGCTGCCTGACCTGGACCGCTGCGCTGCTCCGCCACCCTGCCGCTGCAAAAAAAAAGACATAGGGTATTTTTTCTTTTTTTCTCTCACTCCGGTCTCTGTGCGTATGACTGAACTCATAACTGTTTTTACCCCCTCCCCTTTTCTCCCTCTTCATACTTACAGGCCCACGCGCACTTCCACGAGTGTGGACTCTAAATCCGTTTTCGAAAATCTTGATAAACGCGCGGAAAACTGATGCCGGAGCCCGCGGCCTGTGACGCACTGGCCATTAGGCTGCACTGCGCACTATGGGCGTTCATTAACTGGTGCAACTCAAGGGGGGCATTTCACACCAACTCACCGCAGAGCCCGGATGGGTGTGTCGTACTTTTTGTTGGCAGAAGTGCCACGCTCGCTTATTCCGGTGCCCATCTTGCGCGCTTTCATGTTCACCCTGAATGAAATGTATTTCTAGGGAAAAAAATAATGCGTAAAAATTTGATTTTTTTTCTTTTCTTAAATTTATTTTTTTTAAGCACTACGCTCACCCGTTGAGTACCTTGAACATGAGCAGTGGGCGCAGGCCTGCTCTACGCGACGCTCCACTGCCCGCCTCTAACAAGTGCATCATCCTAATTCGACTCGACGACCCCGCCCCGCCCCGCCCCGCGACTTAGCTACACGTCTGCACACGCGAGCGAGTCCAGGAGGGGCTGGCCGGCTACCGGCTGACCACGCGGCGCCCCGCGGAGCCCGCGGCGGGGCACTGCCCTTCTGGCCCGCTCTGTCGCGTCATCTTGTTCGCGAAAAATTACGTCACCATACTAGTCGGGGGCAAAAATAAATAAAAAAAATTGATTTTAAAAAAAGAACTATGTTATATTGACACTCTAGAGAGGCGTGGCAGTCCCTCTCTGGCGTGGCGGGGTAGGGTGCGGTCGCGAGGGCCCTATATGCTCCCCGTCGAGCCCTCTCGCGACAATCCGCGGCCGAGCAGCGCACGCCTTATCGCGTCGTCCCAAAGGTCTGCCCAGGGGCGAGTAGTTTTTTTTCTTTTTTTTTTTTTTCATTTTTTTTTAGTATTTCGCCGGACGATATGCAAATAAATGCCTTCGGTCAGCGCGGCGATCGGACGGGCGGATCAAGCGGACACACAAAAACTGCTATCCAAGGAGAACGCCTCCCAGGACCACTCGACAGCAGCGGCGCGCCCCGCTGGCCGGGCAGGGCCGCCGGGCCGGGCGTCGCGCCACGGAGTTCCTGCACTCATTCAGCCGAGAGGGGTCCTTCACTATAAATTCTAGCGTACACTAATTTTTTTGTAATTTTTGTGATTTTTCGTGATTTTCCTTGATTGATAATAACTTTCTCTGATTTTTCTTCATTTTTCTTGATTTTTTCCCCGATCTTTTCCTGATTTTGTTTTAGGGTGTACACTGATTTCTTTGAATGAAGGGCCCCTTGCATTCAGCAGCACCGCACCGCCGGGGCGCCGGACGGCGCATTGCTTCTAGAGCCGTGTAGTGACGCGACGTGTGAGAAAATAACCTACCGACAATTTCGTGCCGGAGAAAACGTGGGGGGGAAAAAAATCCAGTCTTTAGCTCGCGCAAAGCGGGACAAGCGACAGAGGCGCACTTCGCTGACCCCGCACACTGCTGCTGTTTCGCTACGCAACCTGAATTTGCTAAATCGAACTGCCTCCGTCGCCGCAGCGCAGAAACCGAGGCAAAAACCTTCGCTTTTTCTGCAGACTTGGAGTTTCAGTTTTGTCTTGCAAAACTGTCATTTGGAATCGAGCAAAAAGCAAGAAAAACGAGAATGAGCCAGCGGCGGTTTCTCGCATGGTTTTTCTTCGCGCAGTGCCCGTCGCAACATTGGTACAGCTCGGCGGAGCGGGGCGGGGCGAGACGAGGCGGAGGAGGGCGGGCCGGAGCAGGGCGTGGCTGGGCGGAGCGAGGCGGCGTAATGCTATGCACGCTAAATGCTTTTATGAACTTATCGTTGCACATAAATTTTGTACGTAACAACGCACAGTTTTGTTTGAAATCGTGAATGATCAGACATTTTGTTCGTAATTGTAACGAAAGAACAGCACGCACTCCAGGAGTCCGCAACAAAGTACAAACCTTATTTTAAAATTGTACATACAAGAGTCTGGTGAGTGGCGGTGCGATGGCGTGGAGCCGAGAGGTAAACAACTCTGAAATTTTTGTACAGGAAAATTCAGACAAATACAGATATATTCAGAAAAATTCAGAGAGATCCAGTAAAAAAAAACGAGGAAACTTCAAAAAAAAAAATTCAGAAAAAATCAGAAAAATTTACAAAAGTGTGAATCAAACCCCAAACAAAAACTCTATAGAAATTCAGAAAATATCACAACAACTCACGAAAATTCTCAAAAATTCTCCAAAATTCATACACCCCTCCCCCCCCTATCGTGTGGGACCCAACGTTCGCCGGACAGATCGCGATGTGTTTACGGGCTCGCGGCCGGCGGGGCGGGCCCCCAAATCCCGGTCCGAGCAGCGTCGTTTAAAGCCCAAAGAGCATTTGGCCCCCGGTGAGGAATTGGGCAGGAGGAGGGTGGAGGGGCTTATACTCCGACCCAGACGCGCCCAGAGAAACCTGTCTGACGGGCCGGGGCTGGCCGGGGCGGGCCGCACAGGGGCTGGTGGCCGCCGGGGCCGCCGGGGCAGGCTGGCCGGTTCGGGCCGGCCCGGCCCGGGACGAGCCAGATCAGGGCAGCCAGGGAGACCCTGCACCGAACAAAAGAAATCTTGCTGCTGACTCTGCGCCGAAAAATAAAACAATATCACAAACAGCTTTCACATTTTCCTTGGCTTTGACAAGCAGTCCGTCCAGTCCACGCATGCAAGCGAGGCGGGAGTCGTGGCGCTGCGGTGGCGGCGGCGGCGCCGCTGGCCTGCACCAGAGAGAATGTCATCGCGTGATGGCGTGGCACTATGCCGCGGTTGTGGGTCGTCATTATTCCAAACTTGTCTCTCGTCCCGTACCGTCCCGTCGCGACGCGTCGCCAGCGGCCTACCTGTAACCTGTATTCTCCTCCTCCCTGCGCCTTGTATGGTTATTTGCCGTACGATCGGTGAGGCATTGTATGCCGGCGTCAGGAGAGGCAGGGCCGGAAGCGCATCCGCTCCCGAAATATCAGTTGGAATAAAGTCTTGCTCACGGCAAATTTAATGAGAGAAGTGGGAGTGAGGAGATGATTAAATTCAATTTAAAAATATGTTTTTTCTAGATCTGCACAAAAAAGCTAGTATCCCCCCCCCCCCCGCCCCCTTTTAGAGTGTGCACTAATTATTGGCATCCAAAGACACCAAAATGTATTATTCAATGCGAAAATACGCCAAATGGTGCTGCATGCTCCGCCAAATTCACTTTTTCCCAGAAAGAACGACAAATCTTGGCATTCAAAGACGCGCCGACATTTGGTGTTGGAAAGAGGACGCCAAAAATGTGGCTTCACACGACGCCACTCATTTTTCAGTGAGAGCAAAAATGAGGTGAAAACGTTTTTTCAGTACAGGCGGAGAAAATGACGCAAACACTTTTCTCGTGATGGAAGTTTTGCCTGGGCTCCAGCACCAGTCTATCGGTCGGGCTTCCCCGCGGGCGGCGATAGCGCTGCTCCGTCCCCCACTCCACCCTCTACTCAAAAACTCTCACATCAGCTGGTTGACCCGTACCTCCCCGGCGCGACCGGCGCGATTACGATTATTTCTGAACTCGTATCGTATTATCACGAGACGGCAAAAAGTTAAAAACGAACCTGCGGTCTGGCCTGTGTAGATGCTAGGCTTTGGCCTTCCCTAACAGCGCCACCGCCCCGACATCGTATCGAAGCGTAGCCCCGCCCGCCCCCATCCCCCCCCGATCAGCAGGACGCCCTGGCTCCCTGGCCGGCCGCGGACGGCGCCGTCCGGGGGTTCCTCCTGGCCCTTCTCCTCAGCCGACTAATTCCGGAAATCGCTTTCATACCTCTGTCCTCGTCGCACTCATGGAGCACTACCATAGCCAGCATAGGGCACGGCTGTGGGTGCAACAAGGACGGGGGAAGGAGGAGAGCGATCTTCTGAATCAGTCGGCAGCCGCGTCGACGCTCCTCACGGCCAAGGCGAAAAGAAAAGGGGATCCCCCTTGTGTCCATCTTGCCCCGCCTGGCCTGCCCGCGAGTGCTCTGTGTGACGCGCGAGACCGGAGAGGGACCGGGCCGGGCAGCCTGGCATAGGACGGCGGCGCAAGGCCGCGGCCCCGTCATAGCTCCGCGTCATGACCAGCACTCCGGGATCGGAACCCGGAGTACGGCTATTTATTTCAATTCTATATTTCATTATTCAGTCCAGTTCATTTTTGCACCAGGTCATGATTTTGATTATTTTATTTTGAAGACAGCCACAGAATGAGTGCTGTTGGTACGTTACAAGAAAACGTGAAAACTCGCGTGGCTCCCTGGAACATGATTGTACAGGGTATGCTTCAGCTGATCCGTCGCGGGCGAGTCCTCCCCCTCCCTCCCCCGCCGCCTCTCCCCGCGACCTCGCTGACCCAGCAGCAAGCCCCCTCCCCTCCCCGCTCCCTGCCCCCTCTCCGCTTGCAGTGCAAGTCGAGTCGGCGACCTTCGCGAGGCGTGGAGAGGCGTGGCGGTGCAACCTCCGTACCCCACTTCTCCGAGCAGCTGCCTCCTCTCTTGTTACTCTACTCCCGTTGCGTTTCTCTCCCTTTCCAAGCGCGCGCGGTAGGCCGCGGCGGCTGGGCGGCTAGACGGACAGCAGACGTGCCGATGCCATGCCGGTACACTGGGAACCAAGGTGTGTGACTGTCGCACACTTGCAGGTGACTGCAAAACTGAACTTCTTAAAAAACAATAACTCTGAATTTTAGTGTTCAAAGTTTCAAAATTTTTATGACTTTTGTAAGTTGTAATGAACTTTTGTGAATTTTCCTGAATTTTCCAGAATTTTTTTTCTCCGAAATTTTCAGAATTTTTTAGAAGTCTGCGAAATTTGTTGAATTTTTCCTGAACATTTTTCTCTTTGTCACGTGATAGCCGTCGTGTTCTACACTTGTCGAAGTAAAGTTTCCAAACCCCTATAACCTAATAAAACACACTCGCGTCCGATCCCGATGAATAGCACCAAAAAGCGTGTTAGCAAAGCCAAGGGCTTTACTCGGCAAAACAAGCGGCAGCACAGCAGGCCGGCTGGCCCGGCCCGGCTCCCACCTGCGTGGAATGAGTGCCCTTGACTGGCGTCACAAAGGCAGTCCACAGTACAAACACACACTTGCCCACCTGCCTCGCCTAGCGCCACAGAGCAGAATGACATTCAAACACTCATCAATCCTCAGTTTTCGCATAATAATCGCCCCTTGAATCTTGTGATTGACCGAAAGAAAAGAAAAGAAAAGAAAAGAAAGGAAAAGAAGTTTGCCAGACAAGTATCCGTGACCGTTATTTTTCCGTTAATCTATACGTGATCTGGTTCTATATTTTTAATAGCCCTTAAAGACACGTGCTAGACGATCGTGCACGTAAGTTGGCAGATAGCGTCACACGACAACGCGACATACGGCCCTGCGGCGCGCACGAAAACATGTTTTACGAACGTCCCCGAAATTTAGATCAGCACGACCATGAGACATATTAGAAAAGGCCCTTCATGAAGACGATCCCACCGACCCCAGCAGACACCGTCAAATCATTTGCGGGGGAAAAAGTTAGCAGAAAAAGAAATGACACGCAAGGACTCTTGAGTTTTTGGGTGAGCCAAGTGTAACACGGGCTCAAGCGGAGAAATAATACAGCGCATGCACACGGACACTCTCGTTCACTCACACAGACAAACACTGACGCACGGTCAGTACGGGCGACCGGTTTGCCGGAACGGGATACCCTCCGACACGGGCCGGACCGGGCCAGGTCGGTCTGCCCATGGGCCTGCCATGCTGACCCCCCCCCCCCCTCCCTCTCACTCTTGGTCTTTTTACCACACTCGCTCTTTCGCACCCCCCCCCCCCCAGCCGCCCCTCCACCCCACCACTAAATCTTCTTCTCCACCGCGCTGTACTCACAGCCCTCTTTTTCTTCGTGTTGCAGGACCACCATTGATCCCAGCTGTCCACCAGACGCACCACTCTCACTGGTAAGTGAATGTGAACCTGAATTGTGAGTACGCTGCTCATCTTACGTGTTCATCTCTCTTCCCCCCCTTTTTCCGCCTCTTTTTATCCACCCTTACTCCAACAGCAGCGAGCACGGCAGTGTGTTATGTCGGTGAAAGCAGCTGAAACAACTATTGCTCGCTCTAGGAAGTACTACTCACCTTTCCGATTCATGAAGCTCGTATGAAGAGAAACAAGAGACCGTGTGTGAGACTTCTCTCTTCGTCCCCCGGCAGAGCGAAATCTACCGTTCTCCTCATATTTGAATCGAGGCGAAAGAAAGCAAAATAATGGCTCGTACCGCTGGAGTTACGACTCGTACTGATCCCGTTACGTAACCAACGCCACCGCAATAGCTACCTTAACTCCTTAACCCTTTCTATCTACTGGTAGACTTCCACCCAACCCCCATACTCGCACTTGTTCTCGTTCACAGAGTTTTTTCTCCCCCCCCCCTTTTTCTCTCTCTCTCTCTCTCTCTCTCTCTCTGTCTTTTTCTCTCCCTATCTCTCTGTCTGCTTAACCACCCGCACTGCTCGGCTTTCTCACGGTTAAACGGCACGCTGTAATGGATAGCCATTGCTCTCTACCGCGCCGCTTTGTGCTGCTTGCGGTTTACCTGGCAAGGTCGATGATTGGCTTTGGCTTGATTGGCCTAAACAGTGTGTGTGCGCGTTGTGTGTGTGTGTGTGTGCCGGAGCGCCGCGGGGTACACGCGCCTCTGACCGCGGCGTGGCGAGGCGTGGCGCCTCCTGCAGCCCTGACGCAATGTCGCCCGCCCCGCCCCGCCCCGCCACAACCCGTTACGTCAAGTGGTGCAGAGCGCTGGCAGGAGTGGCTCTTGTTGTTGTTGTTGTTGTTGTTGTTGTTGTTGTTGTTGTTGTTGTTGTTGTTGTTGTTGAGGTGGTCTAGTCGAGTCGTGCCGGCACTAGTAAGAAATGTTGAAGTATCGCGCACGGCAGCATTTTTGCTCGCGGCGCCACAATACCGCAGAGTACACGACGGTGCCGTGCCGTGTACTGAGAAGAATTTTTGGTTGCAGTCATCAATTCATACATGCCCAATATTATGCTCTTGTTCGATATCCGTTAGAGTGAAAATGTTCATTGAAAAATTCGGTCACAAGAACCGAAAGCTCTGTTCCCAGAAATAAAATTTTGATGCCCATGACAAGTTGGATAGATCAAAACAGCAGTTTGATTATTTTAAAAAAATCAAAACATTCTAAACTCAAAAAAAATATTTGCACACATTTTGTGCGAGTGATCCGATTCCCCTCGGTGGCGGCCGGGTCTTCCCGGTCCCGGCCTTGGATATCCAGGGGGATTTGTCTGGGACAGACGGTCGAGGCCGCGTGGGGTGGGGTAGGGCGGCGTGAGGCGGGGCGGGGCGGGGCGGGGCGGGGCGGGGCGGGGCGGGGCGGGGCGGGGCGGGGCGGGGCGGGGCGGGGCGGGGCGGGGCGGGGCGGGGCGAGGCGGGGTCACCTCCGAGGAGGGCGCGGGCACCTCCACGACCTGCGGCCAAAACACGATGACAAGGTCGGAGCCTGGGGCCCGAGGGGGAACTCACTTAAACAAAATTTGTACAATGATTTTTTTGATTTTTGATTTTTTTGATTTTTTTTGATTTTTTTGATTTTTTTGATTTTTGATTTTGATTTTTCTTTTGATTTTTCAAGAGATTAAAGAAGCTATCTGTTACTTTTACAACCAAAAAAATGTGTTGTTTTCTTAATTTGTTTCAATTTTTCTCAGTTTTTGGGTCTTTTGTTCTCGATTTTTCGGATTTTTATGCAACTTTCTGATTGATTTTATTTTGATTTTTTTGATTTTTTTGATTTTTTTAAATGATTTTTTTGGGGCTGTACAATGATTTTTCGAAGTGATCCCCCCCTCGCTGGGGCCGGACCGCGCGGCAGACCTTTCACACCTCAGTGGCGTGTCCGGCACTGAGCTGGGAGCAGCGTGGCGCGGCGTGGCGGGCGCGCAGGAGAGCGGCGAGCAGCGGCCCCTCCCCTCCCCTCCCCTCCCCTCCCGGCACCGGCTCCGCCCCTCACCAAGGAGAGAAGAAAGGTGGAGTCACCGCCCGTAATGGCGAGCGCGAGCGCGCGAGCGGGGCAGAGCCGAGCACTTCCGGGAGCTGAGCGCCTGGTAGGTGGGCAGCCCAGGCTTGTAGCGCGCACTGGTGCGGTCGGGTGGCCTACCCTCCAGGCGCTCCAGCCACACTCAGCCGGCCAGAGCCCGAGGACATGTTGCGTCCGTCGCTCATCTTGACGTCCCATCAGAAGGATTGCGGTATCGCCCGGATCTATCGGGGGTGTTCCTCGACGGGGCGTTCCTCACCGCAGGTGTTCCTTTGACCGCCGCGCGAGCCCCCCGGCGGCCTCGCCCAAGCGCCACGCCGCGCCTCCTACCCCTACTGCTCTTTTATGTTGGCGCCGGCCCGGCCGCCGGCCGGAGGAGGAGCGCGGGTTGTCTGTCTCCACGCGGAAAGTAAAAGTGCCCTACCCTGCCCCGCGCGCCCCGCGGCCGGCCGGACCGCACCGGCACCAGCGGGCACCAGCGGGCACCAGCCCCGGCCCGGCAGCTGTGACGCACGTCGCGAAAGTCGCGCGCCGCCGTGTCGCCCGGCGGCGGCGGCCCGGCTCGACCCGGCCAAGTAGGCCGCGCGCGTTACTTACGCCCCGCTTATTATTTTTTTATTGTACTTTTCTAAACGACGCCGCTTATATTCCCGCTCCGCTTTCAATTATTACAACTTTGGCCTCCTCAGCCATGCAGCCACGCCCCGCCCGCAGCCTTGCGCCGATCCAGGCGCGGCGGGGCGTGGTGCGGTGTGGCGGGGCGGGGCGTGGCGGGGCGTAGAGGGGAGTCTTGCTGGCTCTGTACGAGGGGCGGACTGGTACTCGTGCTGTTAGCCGAAGCAGCGGGCGAGGGAGCGCATAGGACCTCGTTGTAGCGCCTTATGCCATTTTGTGTCGCACAGGAGCAACTCGGCCTCACCTGCACCAGCCCGAGGGGATATCACTCACACAAAATGTGTACCTGGTGTTTCTTTGAATGCGTAACAGAGTTGCGGGATTGCATACTCGCCGGGGCTTCAGGGGCGAGCCTCCTGGCTGGAGGCTGGGGAATAGGGCAAATACGACGCGAACCAGTCGCACAGCACGGTCATCGAGACGGCGTGGCTCAGTTGGTAGAGCGCGCAACACTGAACCGAGTGGTCCGAAGTTCGACTCCCACTCGGGAAAGTGTTTTTCGCGCTTGGCATTTCCTTTGGCAGCTGCTCCAGGGCAGGTCAAGTAGAAATTAAACACGTCTCACCTCCGTTGGCTCGGTGGCTCTGGGCGTTGGGTCGCTTCCTGTTCTGGCTACGTGTCGGCACTCGGGGTTGTGGGTTCGAATCCCGCGTACCCCTCTGAGGTAAGGCCTCTGAAACTGGGATCAGGAAGTCTAACGCCCTTGACACCGCTCGTACCTCTAGGGGTAGGCCAATGGTGGTACGGGGATCAAATCTGTCGAATTGCGCGATAGGATCGCAGTCAGCAAAGCGCCGGTTCCCATGGAACACCGAAGCAGTTGGCTGCCACAGGGGGTAAAAGCCCTGTGCCTGGCGGGAACCGCAACCTCCTTCGGGAGGTTTACTACCGCAAAAATTTTCCATGTTTTCACGCCACCCTTTCAATTGCAGAGCAAAATTTGTTTCTAAAAAGTTTTAAAAAATAATTGAAATAACTGTGATTATTTTGCATTATTGCAAGTTAATTTCCAATAATTTTGAAAAAATCGAAATAATTCACAATAATTTACTTAAAATCCTATTTAATCACGTAATTGAGAGAATAATTTGGATCAGATGTGCGTGTATTTTCTGAAGTCATCCCCATTTGTTCTCGATTTTTTTGATTTTTCCACGTCTTTCTTCTTGATTCTATTTTGATTTTTTAAACTTTTCTTTGATTTTTAAATGATTTTTTTAGGGCCGTACAATGATTTTTCGAAGTGACTCCCCCCTTGCCCCATACCCCACCCCTCCCTGGCCGGGAGAGTGACAGAGAGCGACAACTAGACGGACGCGGTGCTGCGGTGCCCCAGGACGCGGCGGGCAGAGAGTGGTCCACCTTGATTGCCACCGCTTCTACTTTCGTTTGAGCCGCAGCCGTAAAACCTCAGGTCTGCGCTGAGCTCCTGCTCCGCGGCCGCTGCTCGCTGGTCCTCTCCGCTGTTCTTTTGCGTGACTTTTGACCGGTTTTTATTTTCTATTATTTCTGTCTCCTCTCCTACCGCGGCTGGAGCCGAGAGGAGCCCGACGACGTACCCTGCGAGCCGCGGGCCGCGGGCGGGTGCGAATACCGGCTGGCCTGGTGCGAATGCACTCTGGTGATTGATAACTTTACCCACCAGGGGAGAGAAAGAGAGAGAGAGAGAGAGAGAGAGAGAGAGAGAGAGAGAGAGAGAGAGAGAGAGAGAGAGAGAGAGAGAGAGAGAGAGAGAGAGAGCACGCGAATGACGGGAGCGATAAAGAGAAAATGCAAAGGGAGACGAAGAGACTTGTCGAGTGGTGGGGTCGGGTCGGGTCGGACTCGTCGCAGCGCAGAGCAGTACAGTCCGATCGCACCCCCCGCCCCTCCCGAGCCGAGCGTCCCCTTATCTTGATAACACTGACCTTGACAGTGTTCACCATCCCAGAACCCAGCGCTGTGCTCCGTTCCGGTCACAGGCCTGCCGAGGGGTCCTTCACTAGAAATTTGAGCGTACACCGATTTTTCCGTTGTTTCTTGATTTTCCTTGGTACATACTTATTTTTACTGATTTTTTTTTATTTTCCCCGATTTTTTCTGATTTTTTTTTTATTTCTTCTTATGTTTTACTGGTTTTGTTTTAGGGTGTACACTGATTTTTCATTTTGAGTGAAGGACCCTTCTGGGCCTGCCACCTGCCGATCATCGCCGCGGGGTGGGGACAGGCTAGCCTATGGGTCTGCTCCGGCCTCCGCTCATGAAGTGTCGCCATGAGTGGCCGAGTGGCCCCCGGGCCCGGCCCGGGGCCGGGCCGCCGGCCGGTACAATCCTCGCGATCAGCCACGATAAAAGCAGGACAAACAGTTTGCTGTACGCACACATGCACACAGGGGAAAACACACACACACACACACACACACGACTAGCGCCACTCAGCCACGCGCCGGGTAGCACTACTACGCCGCCCCGCGCGCCACGCCACGCCACTCCGCGTCTGTCCGGGATAGTCGCGGTCGGGCGTATTATTAATAGCCCGAGGCGACGTACGGCAAATGTCCGGCGTGGCCCGGCCCGGGGCCGGGAGAGAGAGAGAGAGGGGGAGAGAGAGAGGGAGAGGGAAGGAGGGAGAGAGATGGATGATTGCTGGAGCGCAGCTGTAGCTCTTGCGCTACCCGGAGCGGCCCGGAGCGGCCCGGAGCAGCGAGAGATGATTGCCGGAGCCGGAGCGCAGCACTTGCCCTATAGCGCTGTTCTGTCCGGTCCGCTGCCCGTCGGGGGAAGCAGCCCCTGCCCTGCCATCCCTTTATGACCCATTATCGCTTTCCCAACGCTGCCGTTGCTGCCGTGACCACTGCAGCGCAGCGTGGCAGCAGCAGCGTAACGGGCCCAGCAGGCTCATCTTGTAGTGTGTAACGTTCAGAAGAGGCAGTGCTAGACTGGGCTGGAAACAGCCATCAAGTTGCTTTCTGCAAAGTGTCGGGTCGGGGGGGATATACGGCATGAACGTCATCTCAGTCAGTGACGTTCGTTCTTTTTGGTTCCGACACGCTACTGCTGCTTCGACGATGCTCCTATATATTGCATGTAACGGTCCGCTCCTGCACAGTATTCGCGCCACGGGATAAGCCACATCGCGAGCTGCCTACTGCGCGACGAGCGGCAAAAAAGATCACGAGTGTTAATGACGAAGCGGAGTGGAGGCCGGATGTAAGAGTTTGAGAGGCGAAAGCTTCATCTTTTAACTGGAGGCACCAGCACCAGGACGACAGAAATGGTCCCGCTGCACACCGCAATGCACAGCCCGCGCGTTCAATATACCCCTGAGCCTCACCCGCTTCAACCTGTAAGGTTTTTATTCATTTATCTTTCTGCACAATTGATTTTTTTTTCGATTTTTCTGCTCACCCGGCGAACCCTCCGCGACAACTTGCAGTGCACTTTCATTCAGGGTTTTCCCCCCTCGCGTCGCAATTGTGCGATTTTAGTAGTTGTCGTTTAGGCGAAACCTCGGTCTCGGTGCCGATAAACGGAGTCGTGGGGCCGGGCCGGGCCAGTCCCATGCGGGCGCGCGCGCGCGAGCGAGGCCCACGATGCACCGCGTCCAGCACGTGCGTGGGGAAGTCCCCGAGGCCGATATGAGAAGTGCAGAGGCGCGCAGCGAGCGAGTGAGAGAGAGAGAGAGAAAGTGAGAGAGAGAGAAAGTGAGAGAGAGAGAGAGAGAGAGAGAGAGAGAGAGAGAGAGAGAGAGAGAGAGAGAGAGAGAGAGAGAGAGAGAGAGAGAGAGAGAGAGAGAGAGAGAGAGAAGGGCAGAGCAGATTACGGGCCGCGCTGGGCCGGGCTGGGAGTGCGGTCACCGCGCTGCTCGCGGCGGGGCGCTTATGTCATCGCGTCTCGAGCCTGGACCTGGACCGGCCAGCCTCACGGCTCCCCGCCGCGCTCATCACGGTGGCGCCGGCAGGTCCGGCCCGCCGCGCCGCCCCACGCCACGCAGGTATTTGCGGGCAAAATAAATAATAAAAAAAATACACACACACACACATTCACGTTTTACGGCCCAGACCGACCCGCGCGATCGCGCCGTGTCACCTCGCCTCACGTCGACATCGAGATCGCGATGGGAGTGCCAGGCCGGGCCGGTCGGCCGGCAACGTGGTGCGGACAAGATTATTGAGCGGTTATGGAGAGCGCCACGCAGCGAGGAGGGCTCTGTCTCTGTCGCACTCACTAGCACCGCCACCGCCTGCCTCTGCCTCCTCCCTCCCGGGCATGTCCCGGGTGTCCTTGCTCGCGGGCCTTCTTCCGCACCCGACTCGACCCGCAGCGGAGCGGCAGCAGCCAGCCTGGCTGCGCCATGCAGCCATGCGGCCCCCGTGCGACAGCCTCGCTCCAGTAACGTGACATTTGGACACGAGTGTGCGGGCTCGACCTGACGGCATCCCCGCGAGGCGCAACCACGCCACGCCGCCAGGCCTGCCCGGCCCCACCAACCACGACTGGTACTCGTACAAGGGGGAAACAACTCTTAATTTTGGTGTACAACTTTTGTGAATTTTGTGATTTTTTCCCCCAGATTTTTTTTGCGAATTTCAGGGAATTTACATTGAGTTTTTGTTAATTTTTGCTTGAATTTTACCATTTTGGATGCGGGTGATTTTCCTGAATTTTCCTGAATTACGAAGTGTGCAAAAATTTCAGAGTGTTGTTTCCTCCTCGCACTCGTACCTCTGTGTCTTGCGTAGCTTGCCGCCACGCCCGGAGCCGCCGCCACTACCGAACGATGATGGCTTCACAATGGGCGCGGCGGGTTTGAGGGGAGGGGAGGGGGGGGGGGCTCCTGTACGTATGGACCTTCGACAGCTCACCCATTGAGGCACTGGAGCGAGCCGCACCGCGCCGCGTTCAAGTTCCCGGCGCGCGGCGCGCCTGTCCCGAGCCCTTTTGAAAACTCTTTTCTGCTTGTGTGTGTTGGCAGGTGGATCGCCATTCCCAGTCTGCCCCGGATACACTTATGGTTGAGCCGCAGGTAAGTCTGAGAGCAGCCGATCCGTCATCCGCCTCGCTCTAACCGACAGAGTTACTCGCGCGCGGTTTAAAATGCACCGTCCTGCTGACACTTTATACAATAAGGCAGCCGGCAGCGGCGACGCCCGCGACGCAGTCCGAGAGAAGGCCGCACCCGCCCGCACCCCGCGCCCGCCCTATAGTACCCCTCTGGTCTCAGTCCCGGTCCCAGAGTAACGTGAGCCTCTGGACCCCGACACGGCACGGCACGGCGGCGGTCCGCGGCGGCCAGGGCGACTCCCGGAGGGTAGTAACGTCCGCCCCGCGGCGCCCCGCCCGCGCCCCGCCCGCGCCCCGCCCGCGCCCCGCCCGCGCCCCGCCCGCGCCCCGCCCGTGCCCCGCCCGCGCCCCGCCCGCGCCCCACCCGCGCCCCGCCCGCGCCCCGCCGGCGCCCCGCCCGCGCCCCGCCCACCGCATTGGACGGGCTCACACCTCTCGACACCTGCCTCCTGCCGGCACCGCCGCGGCCCCACCCCGCGCACGCTCCTCCTGTTTCAAAGTATCTACGACGACGAGCACTACATCAAGGGCGCGCGCGAGGACACCCCACGCCACCACCGCCACATCCCTATAGGGGTATGCTGTAGCGAGGGAATTATTGTGTACTCTGGCCTGGGAATCATCAGGATGAAAAGGATGAAGGTCTGTCCAGGGTGCGCTCAGCTGTCACCGCGGTGCGCGCCACCACCGTCCTGCTGCACACGACCAAGACCCCCTGCCTGCTTGAGCAGCCGCGCACGCAACTCCCTTCGGCAGGGCGGGGGACAATAGCAGTACCGAGCAGTACCTTTAAGTCTTTATAATAAGCCTCGCCTCGGCGACATTTCGTTATTCCAGTTTCTCAGCCGATGCTGGACACCCCCGCCCCCGCCCTCCCGTATCCCGAGCGCGCGAGCTCCTTTCTCCAGCAGGTTCGTTACCCGTTGGTTCCAGCCCCAGCGCCCCAGCGCCACCGCCAAGCTGTTGTCGGCAGGCCAGGCCGACCCCATTGCCGCGGCCGTTTTGGGCCATACTCCAGGCGGGCGCCTGGAATGTCCGCCGCGGCCCCGGCCCGGCCCGGCCCGACCGGCGGCCGCTCCGCAGCGGGTTCCAGCTCCACAGCGGACTCCAGTCCTTGGTCCCGAATAGGTCGGGCAGGCCAGTCAGGCAGCCAGTCAGGCAGCCAGGCAGGCAGAGCAGGCCGCCCTCATTAATGCTGGCGCACGTATCGATACGTATCGCGATCAAAATTGAGACAATAAAACTGGCATCGCCGCAGGCGGGGCGGGCGCGCGGGCAGTGGTAGGGCAGGGCACGGCAGGGCAGAGCATGCTCCAGCAGCCTGGCTCCAGCTCCAGCGGGACCGCCCGGCCCCGGCCCTGCCGATCTCAGCACGGCAGCCGACTCATTCCAAAGAGAGCTCTCCTTGCCTTGTCTTTCTCGCCACGATGAAGCCCACAAGAGCGATAGAGAAAGGGCGAGGAGAGCGCTCTTCGGGATAAGTCGGCAGGGCAGGGCGGGGCGGGGCAGGGCAAGGGCAGGGCAGGGCAGGGCGGGGCAGGCAGGCAGGGCGCGCCACTCTATGCAGCGGCCGAGGCGGGCCGAGCCTGAGCCTGCCCCGCGCGGTCGGTGTCAAGGCTGGCGTGGCGTGGCGTGGCGTGGCGTGGCGTGGCGTGGCGAGGCGTGGCGTGGTGTGGCGTGGCGTGGCGCGGCCGTCCTTGCCGGACCGCCTCATGCGCTATTCCATACGCCGCGGACCCGGCCCGGCCCGCGGCCGGTGCGAGGCTATGAGCGATACAGTAACGGTGCGTCTGGACGGGGCCGCGGGGCGGCGGGCCTAGCAACCCGAGACAGAGGGAGCGACAGGAAAAAAAGGAAAGAAAAAAAAACACGTGGACTGCGCACTGTAGTCTACTAGTCTGCAGCCCGGGTCCCGCGGGGTGTATGCGTTGCGCCGCGAACCATTTAGCGCCACCGCCCCGCCCCGTCCAACGAGCCGTAGGGGAGACAGCGGCCAAGACTACTTTTCCTCTCTGAAGCTTAGTTCTGTTTTCCCGACAGTGTACTTTTAAGATTTCGGGTCCCTGCGGCGCATTGCATTGACGGAGGCCCCGCACGCAGTTTATCTTCGTCCCGTCCTTGACGTTCCTCGTCCTCTCGCGTTCCCGCGTGCCGTGGCGGGGCGAGGCGGGGCGTGGTCGCGTAGCGGCCGCTGTATCCTGGAGCCTGGGCACCCACACCAAAGATCCTGGATGCTTATTTAGCGCACGGCGCCAGGCGGCTGCCGGACCCCCCCCCCCCCCCCCCCTCCTCCTGACTCGAGCACCGCCACGCCACCATACGCGTTCAAAAATCGACCCCCTCCGCTCCCCACTCCTCTTCCCCTCTCGTCCTTGATGAGTACTTTTAAATATCCGCAATATTCAAGGAAAACGGGCCCCGCGCGGAGCTACCTTCAGCCAACTCATTAATCTAGGTTCGCCTGCCTCGCGCCTCGCCTCGCCTGCTCTCAGGCCCAGCCCAGACCTAGACTCTAGCTGTTTCTGTATCCATGGCCCGATCGTCTGCGGCGCGCAAGTTGTCTGTGTCCTTCGCACTTTTAATTTTCCCGCGCGACGCGCGGCCCCGTCGTCGTGGGTGGCGCGCAACAACAGTAAGTGCGAGTGCGAGCGACAATACGGCGCGCTGACCTGACCTACCTGACCGCGTTGTGCGGCGGTGGCGGGATGCTGCCCTACTCCCCTCCCCCCTGCGCTCCGACACACTTTGTCGTAGACGGCCCTTCGCCCCGCCCCGCCCCACCCCGCCTGCCCCATTGCGTAAGTGTTGCAGACTCCTGCCGCCAGCCCCGCCCCGCGCCAGCACCACTCCAGCGACTAGCAGCCCCTCCCCACCCCCACCCCGCCCCGCCCCCGCCTGCCTACCCTATACCTGCATTGTTAAGAGCGGTGGGTGAAAGTCACGGCTGCGTCCGCCCTACCCGTACCCGTCTGCCCCGCCGCCCCCGCCCCACCTCGCCTGTCGCTGTTCTGCTCGTTGCAGCCGGGTTGCCTGAGCGGTGGAGATGCTCGGAGATGCTCTCCCTCTCTGTCAGTCTGGCTCAGTCTACCTTGCTGTGTTTGTCTGTCTCTATCTTTAGGTTCTAACCGTTTTAACATATCAAACGTAGAGCTGAGGGGGAAACGACTCTTTATTTTGGTGTAAAAATTTTGTGAATTTTTCTGGATTTTCCTTTTTTGCAATTGTTGGTTCAATTTTTCCTGATGTTTTTTTTTGTTTGTTTGTAAATTTACCGTATTTTTTCTGATTTTTCCCTCATTATCCGAACTTTTCGGAATTTTTCTGAATGTTTCCGAATTTGCATTTTTCTGAAATTTTATAATTCACGAGGTGAACGATAAATTTCAGAGTTGGTTGACCCTCTCATGGAGCGCATTAATAGGATCTATAAACTCTCTCTATAGGTTTTAATACTTACCAGCCATCAAGTAGGAAAGTATCTTAATATCATTCTACACAGCGCGATGCTGCCACGAGTCTAACCTGACCGCACCCTGCTGCCCCGAAACTTTTGGTTTTGGACATCGAAGGACAAAGCAACAGGTAATAGTTTTGATTGGTTTAAAAAATTAAACACGTGTAATCATTTTATTGGTCAAAGCCTTCCCCAATCCATCCCGGCCTGGCTGCTCCCCACATAATTGCCATAGAAACGGAGGCTGGTAACTACACTGCAAACCCTGGAATCCAATTTCTCACCCAAAATGGGAGAGGACACTTTTCCATGCTAAATTGAAGTGAGTATTTTTAACCTCACTCTTTTCGAGCGAGATATTTTTTAGCCTCGCTTTATTTGAGTAAGGATTTTTAACCTCACTTAATTTGAGCATGAATTCTCACTTTATTTGGGCGAGGTCTCAAAATTCTTTCTCATTAAGGGCGAGGAAAAAAATTCTTACTCTCCAGAGAGTAATAAAATTGCCCACAAATTCTCACTCATATGGGGGCGAGAATTTTGACTCGTAGATTTTCAGTGTATTTTTATGCAAGAACGTATGGACCGTTTGACGTCAGACCTATCAAAATCCTCTCCTAACGGGGGCCTAAAACTAAATAAATTTTTAAAAAGAAAAAAAAACTTATGAGGTTAAGCGACAGATACCCCAAACGAGGCCCTAAAATTCGCAGTCGCAAAAGTCGTCGCCGTCACAACTGGTGTGCAACGTTTTCGTTCGGAGCGACGCTGGTTACCGTTTATCATTTTTTAGCGTTCACGTTTCGTCACCGTGGCGCCATTTGTCTTGCAGCCAGCCGCGCCCCGCCCCGCTGGCCCCGCCCAAAAACTCGATCCGAGCGCTGCTCGGCGCTGCTCCGTTGTGGTTGCCCTGATTAAATTGGCATTTCTGGTTTGCCCGGTCCGGGCGCGTAGAGAGGTGGATGGCCCAGGAGGGGGGGGGGGGGGGGGGGGGGGAGGGAGGTGGTAGAGGGAGAGAAAGAGAGAGAGAGGGAGGGAGGGAAAGAGGGAGGAAGGGAGGAGGAAGACAGACACACAGACAGTTTTAGGTCTCTTCTTGTCTATGGTGTGTTATAGATGCGCTGCATGATGGGCCAACCTACTGTATCGCCGGTTGCCTTCTGTTGGTCAGAGGTCAGAGGTCGAAGAACCGCGTGCCCCGCAGCCCGGTTTGATTGTACGATATTTCCACAGTTAACCCCCTCCCCCCCCCACCCCGCCACAGCACCGCCTCTCCGCACCCACCACCTGACAAGCAAGGCAATGAACTCGCTCAAAATTTAAAGCGCTCCATTCCCCTCTTTCCAATCGGGCGCCGCCGCACGCCCCGGGCCCGGGCTTGCCTCCTCCTCCTCGCCTCCCGTCCCCACCCTGCTGCTCCAGCGTCAGAGCGATACGCCCCGCCCGCCCCGCCCCGCCCCGCCCCGCCCCGCCCCGCCCCGCCCCGCCCCGCCCCGCCCCGCCCCGCCCCGCCCCGCCCCGCCCGAGGACCGGCACGGCGGTGCGGCGATGTGACGGGGACCGTCAGGCTTTTCGGCGCTCGGCTGGTCCTGAGTTTTTCTCGGATCCCTTTTCAGTTGAGCGAGTGAGTGAAAGGCAGCAAAGGCTTATTCGCAGAGCAGCAGGAGTGGGAGTGAGTAACGCTACGCGGCGTGGCGCGGCGTGGCGCAGCGTGACCTGGCCAAGGGAGGCGTACCAAGGGCGTCACGAAGCTGTGCCGCGCCGGGCCCGGCCGGGCTGCCTGCCTGGCGCCGCCTGCTCGCTGTGTTACGTGGCTCCGCGGCGTCGTGCCGTCTCGTCTCGTCTCGACTAGACTGACCTCACTTCTCGCCTCCTCGCTGTTATATCCCGCGTCTTTCCCGCGTCGATAAGGTTATTAGCTCATAATAGTTAACTAGACGTAAGGGAGGAATGTTGTTATATTTTTTCTACAGAGAGTAAACCGCGGGGAAAACGTCGATGCTGGAGTCCTTTATATATAGATTGTTCAAATGAGACTGGCGACCGAGGGGTCTCTCTGTTTGGCTCTCATATACGGTCATGCGGTCTTTGTGTACGCTATGCGAAGCTATGGAGGAGGACTGCAAGCGCCACATGTGCCAGAGAAAATTCGAGGGGAACACACGGTAAAAACAATGTCTGATTTTTTGAGGAAAAAGGGAAAACTTTCAGGGCCTTGGATACTTTGAGGAAAACGCCTTAGATTTTGAGGAATTCTCCTCAAAATTTGTGGAGATTTCCCTTATTTTTTGAGGAGCCTTCCTCAAAATCTAAGGCGTTTTCCTCAAAGTGTCCAAGGTCCTCAAAGTTTACCGTTTTTCCTCAAAAAATCAGACATTGTTTTTACGGTGCACAATGAAATATTGCCCACCTCGTTTTTCAAACAAAAAAAAAAAAGAAGAAAAAAATGCTGGGAAATCCGGATCGATTCAGAAAATATCTGGGGAAAAAAATCAAGCAAAAAATTTATAAATATAAAATAAAGAAAATCTCATAAATTCACGAAGATTTACAAAAATTACAAAATGAGTAAACCAAAATTCAGAGTTGTTATTTTCCCCTCGGGAAAAATTCACGTTTGCATTCATTCCCTCGTGAGTGGGAGAGGGCGTTCGGGCCGGGCCGGGCCGGGCCGGGCACCGGCGGGCACCGGGCACGTCCGCGGTGGCTCACAGTTACCGTCAGTCTCCGGCAAGTCGCCTCGCACGACCAAGCCCGGGCGAGGGCCCGACCCGGCCTACCTGACACCTCACCTTCACATAATCGTCCATTTAGCATGCCGCTGAGCGTTTACGTGCCGGCGCTACCCTGGCCCGCCATGCCCCTGCCCCTCCCCTCTGCTACAGCGCACTATAGAGCCTCGGCTCACGAGCTTTGGCAGCCCCAGCAAAATCCCAGAAAAAAGAGTTGCTACCACTGCTTCATCCACCAAGGGTAGGCAACACTTTCGCGCGCCTGACCGGAGATGCCCATGCCCGCTCGCGACAATACGACCCTTTCTACCTGAGGCCCCATGCCCGCTAGCGACATGACTCCCCTCCCCACCGTGCAGTGGGTCTGTGCCAGCCTGTCAGACTGCAGGTCCGAGCCGAGCCGAGCAGCGGCAGCGCGGCTCACGCTCGCTACTCAACTGGGAAAGTAAATCACTTCCGGCACAAGAACCGGCCGGGCCGGGCACTCTCCAGCAGCAGCACACTAGCTGCTCCGCCGTGGCGTGCGCCGGGCCGGGCCGGGCCTGCTGACTGGAGGCTCCAGTTGAGCTCCAGCGCCGCTCTGAGATTACGACATTGGCGCCGTGCCCGGGCCCCGGGCCGCGCCGCGCCGAGCCGAGGCGCTCACAATGCGCGGAGCTGAGAGAGAAAGGAAAAGCCTTAGCCTAGCCTGCCCGGCCCGACCCGGCCCGGCCCAGCTCGCCATTTACTGGCGTAAAGCAAAAGTGGCGAGCGACCAAGACCGCACTTGTGAACGCCTAGCCTAGGGGCGGGGCGGGGCGGGGCGGGGCGGGGCGGGGCGGGGCGGGGTGGGGTTCGCCTGCTGCACTATACACTCCCCACCCCGCCCTCCGCGGGACCCCGCGGCGGCGCGGCGCGCAGGTCAGGGCTGAGTCAGTCGGCGTGTCGCCGCGTGGCTGGGCGTGGCGGGGCGAGGCGGGGCGAGGAGTTGCAGTTCAGTTACCTGCTTCACTGGCCACCACTTACTGGCTTTACTCCGCGCATGAATCACAGCGAGGGTTTCCGACACTGTTTAATAGTCAGCAATAATGGGCCTCACACTTTTTTCTGTGGTAGAGTTTGCAAAGCAGGTACTTCTATCTGCTCTACAAACTCACATTTCTTACACTCTGATAAAAACAAGCCTCCACCGATTCGACTGAGGACTTTTCGGCAATATTTCTGCTGCTGTAACAAAGGGAAGGACAGGGCTGGCGGTGGCGCCCTGAGGTCGCTATCTGCACTGACCGGACCGCGCCGGCTGCACTGGCCCGCGGCGGGCGTGGCGTGGCGTGGCGAGGCGGGCGTGCTTTCACGTCACGACCCGGAGGGCTGGGAGGAGAGAGAGGAGGTAGAAAGAAACGTTTCGCAATGCCAGCGGCAGGCGAGCACGCGGCAGACGCCGCCGCACGCCACGCCACGCCACAGTGGTTTTAGGGGGGCCGTTCTCTGTAGAGGCCTCGGGGCCGCTCGGGGCGGGGCGGGGTGGGGTGGGGCGGGGCGGGGCGGGGTGAGGAGGCCCCCGCGAAACAGCACCGTAGCACGAATGGCGCGGCGCGGAGGAGGTCAGAGGAGGAGTGGGTAGGCAACCACCGCACACGCGTGTCAGCGAGTTGCCTACCCTCCGGGTCGCAGGGGCTCTCGCGGCAGCGCACAAATAAGTGTCCTTCAGGCTTCAGGGTCTCGAGCTTATTTCCCCCTATCGAAGGACTTGCATCCATTATGAAAATGTTTATTTTATTTTGCAAGAACGCAGGAAACAGGCAAAAAATTATAAATGGGAAACCTGCTCCACCCGCTGCTCCTTTCACTCCTTTCCTCATACTCACCCCGCGGGCACGGCCGCCCCACCCCGCCGCTTTATCTCATTCCGATGCATGTTTGGCGGTGATTTTCTAATTACGCGATGTGTCGCCGTGCGTACCACGGCCTGTAACGGGCCGACTGCAGCGCATGAATAGATTACCGATTATCGGCAATCGCCGATCTCACAGCCTTCGTCTGAGGGCGGGGCGGGGCTGACTGGGGCCCCGAATCAGCTGGGCAGTCATAAAGATTTAAGAGGGCCTGGCGAGCGCGCTCACTCGCACACACACACACACCAACTCACAGGTGCAGACCACTGTTTCCGACGGCGAGAAGGCTTTCTCCACCTAATTCAAACTTGTAGGAGGGGCCAGGAGGGGGCGTATAGCGAGCCAGAGCGCAAAGCGGTGAGGTAGTGAGGTGGGGCGGGGTTTGGCTGGCGGGGCGGGGCGGGGCGGGGCGGGGCGGGGCGGGGCGGGGCGGGGCGGGCGAGGCAGGGGGCGGGGTGGACCAGTCCCGAATGCGAGGAGGCCGGCCGGAACCTTCTCTCATGGACCCAGCCGAGTGTGTATAACCTGCCGGCGCGGTGTGGCGTGGCGCAACCCAAGGAGTAAGACGGGACGGGACGGGAGTATGAAAAGCCGGCCATTATAACGCGGACTCAAAGGCTACGGCGTGCAGAGGGTCGATAGGCGGGGCGGGGCGGTCCTCGAAGGGCTTCGACGGAATGATGGGTGGCCGTATTTCAAATCTTAACTACTAATCACTCATCGGCTTCGCCAGCGAGCCGCCCCGCCCCGCCCCGCCCCGCGCCCCGCCCCGCCCTCCACCACGCCTCGCGGTGTCGTTAACAAATTGGCGCACAGCCTGACAACATGGCCGCGTTAGCATATCAGCCGCGGCTTGGCCGAGTGTTTGCAGGGCCCCCTTTCCCCCCCGGGGGGGGGGGAGGGGGGGCATCGCCGCCGAGGCGAGCTTGATTAAACAGTAGCAATACAGGCAGCGTATCGCATGCCTCCGCTGAAATCACCAAGCGCTCCATCAACAGTTGACGGACACATTTCAATTTTTTCCCCCCGTTGCGATCGACTGCGAACACGCGGCGGCCGTCGGCCAAGGTGTGTGTGTGTGTGATCGAGCAGCGCCGCCCGCCCCGCCCGCCCGGTTACATTGAAAAGTGAAGAGAAAAGAGAGACGGCGAAAAGAGATTTTTATCGCGGCCCGGGCCGGGCCGGGCCGGGCCGAGTCGGGCGCCGGGCATCGCTCGCTGACTCGTGATTACTTCGCCTATGAAACGGCGGCCCTGCCCTGGCCTGGCGCGGCCCCGGCGGCCCGGCCCAAGGTTATACAGTAAGGTTGTGGCAGTAGGGGTGCTGCGCTGCCATTGGTCGGCCACCTGTGACGTCACCGTTTGTCCCGCCGCGCACCGATTCAAACTCGGGTGGAGCCGTTGCAAAACGCGGACGATTTTCATTTGATTTTCACAGTTTAAACTCATCCGAACAAGTGATTCTTAAAAGGTAACGAGACTGAGGCAGTGAGAATCTCTTTAAATGTTTATTTACGCGTGTTTAACCTTCGTGTGGTGACATCAGTGCAGAATGTTTGTTTTCCGACGTTTTCGCGTCCAATCTACTTTTCCTCACGTTTCATTCATTTTACTCGCTGAACCTAACCTTCCGCTTTCACACAAAAAGTCACATGATTGATATCCTTTTCAAAGTCTACAACACACCATTAAACACACCAAAATAATGTCACAGAAATATGTTATCCATGCAATAGTCAAAATCATTCTTATGTTATCCTTTTCAGACTGGTAGGCTGCTCTGTTACTGACTTAAGCTGCTGCCTTTATACTTTTTCTGACTAAACAAGATTTTAATTTTAAATGCCCCCCTGTTTTTTCATCTTTTGTTTATGTAAGTATCTCTAATAGAAAGTTATTAACAGTCAGTTAACAATGGGCATCATAATTATTTGTGTCAATAGAATAATTGAGGAAACATATGAATGGGCCAATGTACGGACTAATATATTTTATTATTCACCCATTGATATAGGTAACAAGTCCACATCACTCAATGCCAGGGTCAACTTGTGCTGTGAGGAGTTGCACCAGTCGTTCAGGCGGAGATGGGGTTGTGGTATTCCACTCAGCAGGAGAACGGGTGAGAGAGCGATGGATAGAAAAATGTAATCAACCAGCAGAGTGGATACCACCAAAACAACTTATCGTCTGCTCTAGACATTTTGACGCCTCAGACTATGAAAGGGATCTGAAAAATGAGTTGCTTAATTTACCAGTACGCAAAATTTTGAAGAGAGAAGCTATACCATCATTAGAATTAGGAAACTTTCAACCAAATTTACCATTTTCATTCCCAACCCCATGTATTGAGTCAACGCCTAGTGTTATTGAGGATCTCCCCACAAATGACACTCCATCTTGTGCAACATATGAGGAAGAAATTAAACGATTAAAGGCTGAAATGGAAGCTCTTCAAAAATCAAGTTCTGAAAAAATTAAAGATTTAGAAATTCAAAATAAAAAGATGAAGAAACTTTTGGCTGATGCAAATGAAAGTATAAAGACATTAAATTTAGAGAAATCATACATAAAATCAGATTTGGAAAGAATTAAAAAGATGCCAAAAACAATGTCTGAGACTGAAAAAGTTAATTTAATTTTAGAAGTATTAAAGGGAACTTTGACAAAAAACCAAATAGAGATCATGATGGGGCACAAGAAGTTTGCACACTGGACGGATGAGGAATTGCAAATAGCTTTCACTCTAAGATATATGGGTAAAAGAGCTTACAACTTTGTGACGAAACAAATGTTAATTCCTCTTCCATCACTGTCCAAGCTTCATAGGTGGGCATCAAAACTAAACATCCAGCCTGGAAACCTTCAGTGTGTTCTCAATGTTATGAAGTGTACTGCCCCCTCCTTTGAAGAGACTGAAAGGGTGGCAGTACTCACTTTTGATGAAATTAAAGTAAGAGAGCAGATTGAGTATGATCAGAAGCATGATAAAGTCCTTGGACCTCATACACAAATGCAGGTTGCAATGGTAAGAGGTCTTTATGGCAAATGGAAAGTGCCAGTCTATCTAGACTTTGATCAGAAAATGACGCCAGAAATTTTAACTAATCTTATTAAGGAACTTTATGAAATTGGTTACACCGTAAAAGTCTGCTGTTCTGACATGGGGGGTGGCAATCAAGGTCTTCTTCGTGACCTAGGAATTTCCCCAGAGAAGACTTGGATAATACATCCCATGGATTCCAAAGAAAAAATTTACTTCTGTGCTGATGCCCCCCATTGTCTCAAACTAGTTAGAAATTGGCTTTTAGACACAGGGTTTATACTTGGTGATGGCACTACTGTGAGTAAAAGGCCACTTGAGGCTTTGGTTGCTTTGGTGGCAGCACCGGGTAATCCATTGGAGGTATCATCATGTTTCAAGCTAACAGAAGCTCACATCAAATGTGAAAAGACAGCCCGCCAATCAGTTCGTTTAGCAGCTCAACTATGTTCTCATACTACTGAAGTCGCCCTCCAAAGATACCTGCCTGGAAATGACCCAGATGAAGCACTTCGTCTTTCGAAAGTGATAGGGATTATAAACAGATGGTTTGACATTTTTAATTCCTATATACTTTATTCACTGCCACTGAAATCTGCATACGGCACCAGCCTGGAGGAACAAGATAAACATCTCGAAAAAATGCATAACTTGATGTCAACTATGCGGTGTACTGGTAAGACTTTCTTGCAAATTTTCCAAAAAGCCATCATGCTTTCAATTACCTCACTTCAGTTAATACGGAAAGAAATGGAAATGCGTTTTAAGAAACCATACATTCTCACCCATAGGCTAAACCAGGACCTTCTTGAAAACTTTTTCAGCCAAATCCGTACAAGAGGGGGTCTTCATGACCACCCTTCTCCAATGGAGGCCATTTGGAGGGTGAGAATGATAATTTTGGGAAAGCAGTCAGGAATTGTGCAGGCAAATAATAATGCCAATGCTTTAGAGTCAAGCAAAGTGGATGGTGATAATTTCCTTACTGCCACGGCCATTAATGTAATTGAAGAGGCAGTGGCAGAAGCAGATCCTGATGATCCTGATGAAGTAGTCAATGCTGATGAACCTGAAAATTACATTCCACCTGAGGACAGTGCTTCTGAAAATGAACTACATTATACTGATGTACAGGAAGAAATGAAAGGCGATGGAATTCAATATTTGGCGGGTTGGGTTGCATTCAAATTTAAAAAAGAGTTCCCAGACCTTGGCACCCCCACTAGACTGGTTAAATCAGGAGATATGAACAACAACCAACTCCCTACCTGGGTGCAACAGCTGTCTTTTGGGGGTCTTATGCAACCCAGCTCTGCTTGGCTTGAGAAGGCCCATTTAATGGATAGTATCTTCAACAAATTAAATGGAAAAGACTCCATTTTTAAAGGCCCAAATATTGTTGCCACCTGTTCGAGGCAAGTGCTCAGGGAAATTGCAGATGTGCCTGAGAAGGTGATTCATACTTTCATTCTGCAAAGAACAAGAATCAGGATAAAATTTTTGAATGCTTATGCAAAATTTAGAAAGGAACAAGAAAAATTAGCCAAGGAAGAGGAAAAAAAGAAGAAAGAAGAGGAAAAACATTTAAGAGAGCAAGAAAGAAGGAAAATTCAAGAAGAGCAGAAACAGCGAAAAATTGAAGAGAGGGCAGCTAGGGAAGAAGTGAGAAGGAATGTAAAAGAAGAGAAAGAGAGGAAAAAGGCTGAAGAAAAAGCAATTCGAGAGGAAAACAGAAAGAAAAAACAAGAAGAAGAGAAAAAAAGGAAAGCGGAACTCGTGGCAGCCAAAGAAGAGGATAAGAGAAGAAAGCTAACAGAAAAGGCAGCAACAGCTTCAATACGGAAAAGGAAAAACAACTTACCTCTTCCTGATAATCCAAAGAGAAGGAAAGAAGTAAGAAAATATAACAAGCTAGTCAATTAGTTCCTTTTTTCCCCCAGCTTTTTGATAATGATAAAGACATTTCATTTTTCAAATCAATTATAGAAAAAATGATTACTATTATTATATTCAACTGGTTTCTAAGTTGGAAAGAAAAATAATTTTGTTAAAATCTCTGTGATATTCTGTGATATATTTTCTGAAAATGAGAAGAAAGGTTAAGTTTGTATGATCAAGTTATTATTCAATGAAGATGATCAAGTAATGGCATTCAACTATTTTTGATGGTTGGAAAATTATCTATTTTTGAAAAAGTATAATATTACAGGAGACCAGAAAGGTTTATTTACTCTTACTATCAAATAATTTTCATGTCAGCTACTTCAAATGAGCTTTAAAGTTTAGTTATGATATAAGAAAATTTAAGTTTTAAATGATTTTCAGATGTATTCATATGATAATTATTCTGTGATGTATAGTTTAAAACTCGCCACTGAACACAAGTAGTTTTGTATCTTTCTAAGCAGGTCTTAGATACAAAGGTAATACTGACCATTAAATTGATTTCATTTAGATGATCACTTGTTCTTTTGACTTCACGAAACTATTATAAAAGCCTCTCCTTTAGTAATGCACAGCAATTGCACAAACCAGTCGTAGAGGAGACCATCACAAGTCTATCATGCTGTAAACAAAACAAAATCATTATAACAGTAAAAAACACCCACTCCATTGTAACTGTTCAATAATTTTACCGAATAAGATTCATTGGTTGACAAGTTGCAGCTACCACAATAACTTTCCACAAGTTCCATTCACCATGGGTCATTTCTTTTGGTGCTCCCACAGTGTTGCCTCTATTTCATTTGACTCATATTTGCTTGTATGATATCCACTAAACTTAAAAGAGTAGGGGCATAAATAAGGTTGTTTCAAGTCACTTTAACATTTTAATCTTCCTCTGTGCATTGTTTCTGAGGCTGTAACCCCGTCCCAGTCATTTCAACACTTTTGTACAAATTTGTACAAATTGAGTTGTAAAGTAGGATTACTTAATATGTATTGATATTATAACAAAACCTCAATGTGGTGGGCATACCCCCCACCTTCATGCTCATTATGAGAATAAATTTTAATGCCATTGTCCACTCAAATGTCTCACAACCTCGTCCCAACAGTTTCAAAGCATTAGTTGTGGGAGCACTCTTAGACAATGTAAAGTTTTGAAACGGGTGATCTCAGTGGTAACAACTGGGTGACAAATGTAAGGTGCAGGGGCAGGGCCTGAAAAGCAAATAAATGAGAACAACACTAATGAAATTTTGTTAAATAAGGTAAGAAATAAATAAATTGGTTAAAATATATTCAGCTCTTTACTACTCACATAGGTAAACTAACCTCAACAGTGAAAGGGCTGAATATTTCATATAAACTCTCTATTGAAGTCATAAAGGGAAAGGGCATTAACATAAGCCCAAAATATAATAAAACAAACATGAGCTCTTATCGAACAACAAGGAAAGTTGACACGCATGGCAGAAATAAAAGAACAACAAACATTTGTTACACAAGTTTACCGAACGCCCGGAATGCACCGGACTGTGAAAAACGTAGACAACGCTTTCTGCTTTGTTTTGGTTCTTACTACGCTCTGCTACTCTGCGCAAGTTCCTCATTGTCCAGGACGGCAGCCTACGATTTCATGTAATTTCACATATTAAAGAAGTCAAACTGACAAATAAATGAGAAGAGTGTCGTCAAATCAATAACAAAAGTAAGAATATCTTGATCTGGTAAGGCTACCAATGTTTAGACGCTCACAGCTGCTCACAGCCAGTTCGAATCCGTGCGCGGGGAGACAAACGGTGACGTCACAGATGGCCGACCAATGGCAGCGCAGCACCCCTACTGCCACAACCTTACTTTATTACCTTGGGCAGGGAGCGTGTCCTTGCTTTTTGATGTGACGGGAGGCTCTGTCAGGACGACAAGAACAAGCTCGAGAGCGAGCAGGACAGAGAGAGAGAGGTAGGCAGACGAAGTAGTCTCGCCATCTATCAGCAGAAGCGAGCAAAGACAGAGAATCAGACTGGCCACTCGCCTCTACTGATAAACGAGCTCGACAATGAGTAGCGTCTTTTGACGCCTGTTTTTTTGGGCATCCCCCTTTCGATACCAAATTTTGACGTCCTTGAACATCGAAATTTCTGTACAAAATGAAATGTGTGACATTGCCACACAAAAATATGCGAGATAGTTAGCCATTCACAGAACTGTGCGTGACATGTTTGTCACGCATACTTTTGTATATGTTGCTTGTACCATCTATAAAAGAATGCGTGACAAAATTGGTCACGCATAGTTTTGTGAATGGTAGATTTGTCACGCATTATTATTTATGAAATTTCCATCAAGTCATGCATACTTTGCTAATTTATATCAAGGGGATGGTTTTTATCCCATATTAGCTCCTGATTTTCTTAACTGTGTTTATTCCATTTAAAGTTCAAAGGAAGTGTGATTTGATATAAAATAAAATTAGCAAAGTATAATGCGTGACAAATCTACCATTCACAAAACTAGGCGTGACCAATTTGTCACGCATTCTTTTATAGATGATACAAGCAACTCATACAAAAGTCTGCGTGACAAACATGTCACGAACAGTTCTGTGAATGGCAAAGTATCTCGCATATTTTTGTGTGGCAACGTCACGCATTTCATTTCTTTCAGGGAACACCAAAATTTGGCGTCTTATGACGACATAAATTTGTCGTCTTTAGTCGTCAACTAATTGAAGTGGTCATACCAACAGGAAGGGACAGCCAGCCACAGTGAATGGGAGTTTGTAGACGGACAGTTTTCTACGTACATTTTATGTACATGCATAACTTTCGCAAAATTTATGACATAATTACGGGCAATTTTTACGCAATTATTCAGTATTTGTTCATAATTATTCAGATTTAGTTGAGTTATTTGCTATGCATGTCCCCAAGCTTGTACTGCCCACTTGTTGAGCTCCGCTCTAGCGGGCCTTGCCCCCCCCCTCCCTCACCCCGGAATAAGGGTCCCGGGGCACGATTGGCCGGGCGCCAATCTCTCTGCCCTCGAGTGTCGCGGGTCGAGCCGCAGGTCGGGCCACCTCACTTATGACCAGACCAGTAGGTCTCTCAAGAGATCTCTGGTCCGGGGAGTCGGGTCGTAACAGCCGCGTGACAGAAAGTGTTATTTGCAGCGCCGCGCGCGGCAGGGAAGGTGACGAGAGCGATACGACCCCGTGTCCTATTCCTGCTCTTGGGGCAGGCCTTGGGGCAGGCGCCCCGGCGCCGGCGCGCCCGGCCCGCGGATACGACGGAAATTTTGAACGAACCGCCTTCTTACTTCTTACCACACTGCCGGGGCACTACCGGGGCACTGCCGGGGCACTGCGCCGGGGCACCCCGCGCCCGCGCCAACAGATGTAAGAGTGTTATTGGATTTGGACATGATATGGACGGGGCGCGCTGCGCACTAGCTCTCACCCTCTCCGCCGTCTCTCTCTCTCTCTCTCTCTCTCTCTCTCTCTCTCTCTCTCTCTCTCTCTCTCTCTCTCTCTCTCTCTCTCTCTCTCTCTCTCTCTCTCTCTCTCCCTCCCTCCCTCCCTCCCTCCCTCCCTCTCCCTCTCTCTCTCTCTCTCCCGGCCCGGCCCGGCCTGGCATTGTGGGTCACGGCGCGTGGCACTAATACGCGATTCGGATCAGGCAGGCGGCAGGCGGGCAGGCAGGACAGGACCCGGGCGCGGCGCGGCGGGGCGAGAGGCGTGCGTACCGCTCTATCATCGAATTTCCCAACAGCGCCGTGCCGCGCCGCGCTGCGTTCATCGCGACGCGGAGGCCGGAGCGGAGCGCCGGAGCGCAGAGACAATAGATGTATCCCTCGCGACCCGGACCGGAGCCCGCGGAGCCCGGAGCCGAAGCCCTCCGGAGCCCGGAGGGGGCAGGCTCTGGTCTGCGGTCTGAAACACCTCAAGGCTGCAACGCGCAGCGGGCCCGCCCCAGGCGAGAAATAATAATGATGATCAAAATATAGCGAACCCAAGGGGCTATGTCGCCTTCTAGCGCGGGGTGCAGAGCGGATAGGCAAACCCGCCCCGACCGCTCCTGCGTCTTTAACTGAAACACCCAGTACACTCTCATTCCCTTACGGATTTGCTGTTTGGAAGTTACGAACGAAATTTTTTGTGCAGACTTAATCGCTGGATCACGAACTACTCGAAATACAGTTCTTATTGCCGGATGTATTGATTGTTCACTCCACAAACATCGTGCGGTTCGTAAATGTGGTGAACTAGTTTATTTTTGAGTCTATCCTTGCGGATGAACCCAATCATCCTTAACACGGACCACTTTATCCGTATTACGAATAATTTTTGATCCATGTTCCGCTGCATAATATATTCCGCAAACAAGTCCGTAAAGAAATGAGAGTGTAGTCATCCGCGACCTGTCACGATGCCACGTTCGCACCGGTGATCGCCATGCTAGCTCGTGGACCCGGGGGTGGTGGGCGGGCCCGGGCCCGGGCCGCGCGCGTGTCGGCCGCGCTCTCCCTCACACTCGTGGCGCGCCGCCGGCCCCCGCCACAGCGCCCGTCTCTCTCGCACTGCTAGACCTCATTAAAGCCCCGGTTGCAAAAATCCTCTATCTGCTGGCTGGGCCCGACTGCGGGTGCGGAGCTGGCACATTGCTGCCGCGGCCCGCTCTCTCTTTCTCTCTCCCGTCTCTCTTACTCACACACACATACACACACACATACACAGTCTCTCTCTCACACACACAGACAGACACCCAAGGCGGCCGCGGGAGTGCGAGGGAGAGAGGTGCGCACTGGGGCAGGGCAGGGCAGGGCAGGGCAGGGCAGGGCAGGGCGGCCAGGGCGACCGCTAGACCCGCAGTCCCGCCCGATAACCGGCGGCGGCTCTGCGCGGCGGCGACCCGGATCAGCAGCTCCCAGCTTCAGCCCCAGGCCGAGGCCGAGGGGGGCCCACTTCGAAAAATCATTGTACGTACGGCCCAAAAATAATCTTTTTTATCAAAATCAAATCAAGAAGAAAGATTAAAAACAAAACAAAACAGAACACGGAACAAGTGAACAAAAAGCTGAAACAAAAATTGAAAAAAGTCAGAAAAAGATCAAAATTTATGAAAAAATAGAAAATAAATTTAAAAAATCCAAAAATTTAAAAAGATGAAACAATAATTATGGTACGTACTTTATGCGAGTGATTTCCCCTTCCGGACGCAGCACCGACCACCACAGCGCGTTTGCGTGCGATCCTCTATTTTTTTTTCCGCGTTGCATGCCAATGTATTGAAGTCGAAATATTTCATCTACACTTCTTCCTCCTGAGGCGGTCCGGTCCACGGTGTGCGGGTCAGCGGTTGGTGGCGAGCTGAGCTAAAGGTGCGTCCCGTCCCAGTCGTGTACCCTTCTCCTTTCCATGTTTCCTTCCCCGCGTTTACTGCCATGTCGGCTGTCACCCCCCCTTCCCCCTCTCCCCCCGGTCCCATCCGTGTCCGGTGGGCCACCCCATCACACCTCTGACCGCGCGACGTGTACCGGTAGAGAGATACTCAAGCGCGGCGGGCGGAACCCGGTGAAGGAGGTACCCGGAGGTACCCGGAGGTACCCGGAGGTACCCGGAGGAACCCACAGGTAACCGGCCCCGGCTGGTGCGGCCCACTCCGGGGGGTCCACTCCTCGTTGGCCAGGATCCTTTCTCTCTCTGCCCATTGCAGATATGTCACTTGCCCTGCGAGTCTGCAGACGCGCGCGGCACGTCGCGACGGGAGGACGAGGAGATGCCGACTTATTCCGAAGAGCGCTTTCCTCGCTCTGTCTCTCTCGCACTCATGGTCTTCGCCGTATAGGTGCGAGAAAGACGGAGAGAGGAGAGCGCTTCGGATTAAGTCGGCAGGCTGGGACGGGACGGGCCCGCGGTCGCCCCGCGGTGCCACGACGGCTGCCGCTGCCTCTGCCGCATCAGGATTTCTAGAGGTGCCCATCTCGTCGTCGTGGGGGGAAACGAGTTTATCTCAAGCGCCGAGTTGCTGACCGAAACTTGCAAGTGTGCGACCGCGATTGTGTGACATTCAAGTTGCAGCGATAGTGTATCGTCGTGACTATTCGAGGTCCATCCGATTGTTTTTGTCCAATTCTTTTTTTTCCCTTTAGTAGTGACCAGACAGACGCATACGTAACCTAGAGTGAGCTATGAGCGTGCGATATGTGAAGCTTGATTGTCGCGCGTGCCCGCGAGCTCGCGGCCCGGACCGCCCGGACCGTGGAGCGGTCCATTGCGGCCGCACCGCCGAGCGGGGCCGTCCCTGACCTAAGACACGCTCACCTCAACCGCATTATTCATAACTAACTTGTCTCTCTCTCTCTCTCTCGTGTTGCAGAGCCGACCGCGGCGCCGCGGATGCTGAGCTGAGGGGTTGGGGAGCCCCTGGCGGGAGCCTCGCGGAGCCTGGCGGAGCCCCGGACCCGCTCCGATGGAGCCTGCGCCTCGGTCCTGAGCTGACACAGGTCAGTCAGTCTTTCACGATTTTAAAGTTCGATATGAGAGCTAAGATATCAGCTTATAAGCCAACACCTGAAAATATTACCTCTCTCCGCTAATTTTTGCCTGATAAAGCTTACTAGCGTTTGCTATAGCAGATCGGGCATTTCCAGTACAGGGGGAAAAAACATTAACTAAGGCAACATATATTTCACGTAGTGCCTATCCAGCTAAAACGTGTTGTTTTTTTTTTTCCCTTGCGCGGAGCAAATGAGCGCTATACTAGACAGATAAAAGTGAATCGTCAGACTAAACTCGCAGCAAGCTTAAGTTGGAACACATCTTTTCTCGAGGAGGGTAGCCGCGCGGCCACTTCCGACTCTGACCGCAGCAGATTATTAGCGACCTTATCAACCCCTCGCCTCGCCTCGTCTCGCGCAGGTGCGTGGGGTGGGACATCCGCCCTACACCGCCCCAGCGCGCGGGGCGAGTGCCCGTGAGAACCGAGAGCCCGGGCGCGTGAGGCCGGTGGGGCGGTCTCCGAAGCGGCACGGGCCCAATAGGCGTGCACGCCAGGACAAATAAGGGACACCCAGGCCGGGCGACACCTCGGACACGACCTGGTGTGGGAACTCCACTCCGAGGTGGCTGACCGCGACAGCCCGGCCCGGCCCGTCCCGCACCGGAACTCGCGAGTGATAGGAGGAGGCCAGGGCACTACGAGCGGTCCTGTCCTGTACGCTCCACCCGCGGCGCCCATGCCCGGCCGAGGCGATAGCGCAACAAGCCCAGGGAAGCGAAAGGAGGGAGTGGGTGGGGTGTCCTAGAAAACACAGAGGTTCGAGAAAAGCATAGCAGGTCGATCAGGTTTCGTATTCGTGCTCGCGCGCATCGTTTGAATAGGCCTGAGCTGCACTGAGGGTGGTCGGTGGACGGGGGCGGCCACGGGGAGAACTCTACCGTTAAACGAATTCAATTGCGACAACTTTACACATCGCTGAGTCCACCTGGAGAAGTTTCAGTGCAAAAGCACCATTATGCTAAAAGGGGAGAGGCTGATGGTCCAGCCTCCTCGAATATCAAATAAAGTCGTGAATTTGATTTGCAATTTTTTCTTCTACCCTGCCAGACATGAAGTCCCTGGAACGCGTGTCGGCAGCGTCGGCCGGCGAGGCGGCGGCGTTCTGGCTCGAGGACGACGACGAGGAGGTGGACGTGGACGTGGAGGACCGCGACCAGGACCCCGACGTGGAGGACATGCTGCTGGGGTCCGAGGACTCGACCTCCACCTCTAGCCTGGCGGGTCATCACGGGCGCGGCGGCAAGCAGGGCCACAGCAAGGCGCGGAGCGCAGGTGAGGATGAGAACCGAAGCGCCCGGGAGAAAAAAAAAGATTATTTTTTTAGCACAAACAACGGAAAATTTTCCGATTTCTCTTGCGTTCTTCTTGTTTTTAAAGTTTAGTTTTAATTTTCTGGACATTTTCTATGGGTACCCTCTGTTGACCTTTTCCAGACGGCTCGGAGAGCTCGGGCAGCGAGCGCGGCAGCGAGCGCGGCTCCGGGCCGGGGCACGGGCACGGGGGGCATGGCCTGGGCGCGAGCGCGGTGGAGAGGACCGCCATGGCGCAGCTGCCGCCCATGCAGCCGCGCCCCAAGCGGAAGCTGAGCTGCTCGTCCGCGACCAGCCACGCGGGGGCGCACCCGCTGCGGCGCCGCAAGTCGGGCATCTCGGCCAGGGAGAGGAACCTCCGGCGCCTCGAGAGCAACGAGAGGGAGCGCATGAGGATGCACTCGCTCAACGACGCGTTCGAGGTGAGCGGAGAGCAGAGGAGAGGCGCGTCTAGGGCTAGGCTACGGAGCAGGGGGCTTCCCCGAGGGAAAAACAAATCGGAATTTTGGTTTACAAATATTGTGAATTTTTGTGAATTTTTACAATTCTTTTTCTGAATTTTTCCTAAATTTTTCTGAATTTTTCCTGAATTTTTCTGAATATTTGTAAGTCTTTCTGAACATGTATTTCTGAATTACTAGGTGTGCAAAAATTTCAGAGTTGTTTCCCCCTCGGGTGCAGGGGAGGGGGGGAGGGACTCTCCCGCGGCGGTGGATACTAATCGCGTCCCCTGTCCTTTGCAGCAACTTCGAGAGGTGATACCACACGTTAAGATGGAGCGGAAGCTGTCCAAGATAGAGACGCTCACTCTGGCCAAAAATTACATCATGGCACTAACAAATGTCATATGTGAGATGAGGGGTGAAGAGAAGCCATACACGTAAGTAAAACTTTCATGATCACCCTGAAGAGTTGATACAACGTGAAACTGAAGGTACGAATCTCTATCCACTTGCTGTTGATACAGGTTCCTGGATGTGGATTGTGAAACAAATGGAAGTGGTAGTGGCAATGAGCAAGGACCAGAAACAGATGATTTGGAACCAAACAATAATAGTTTGTTCCAGGAAAATTTACAGCTTGGGAATCCTAGTGGCATTACATCTGATGCCTGAAGCTAAGTAGTGGAATAATTTCTCAAATCCCTATCTATCGTTGAAGACTTTTGCTCAACATTCCTTCACCTTGTGTTATTACTGAACTGCATAGACTATATGGTCAGCAAGTCTGACTCTATTTTTGAGATAAGTACATGAGATAGGTTTGGAAAAGATGTGCAAACATTCCAGTGGATTCTTAAGTGTTGTGCTCACCTTAGCTCGGAGAGTGAAGAAAGAAAGATAAGGAAGTGATTTGAAGATTGAAGAATCACATAATTACTACCAGCTGTACTAAGTAAATATTTGATTACACAATTATTACAAAAAAAAGAAAAAAAAATTACAAAAACTGGTAGTATTACATGTAAATATATTGGAAAAGACAACTATGTTTATAGGCATTTGCTACTGTGTTGTATTTCTAGCCACAAAATGTTTTCTAGAGATGCAATAATTGTGAGAAAGTGTTAAATGTATTTTTGCCACAAAACCTTTGTGTTTTGGGATTGATGAAGATTCTATGTAGGGACTGATAAATGAGTTATGGTTGATTTCTGGAGACTGTCATTAATCTTTTTGACAACAGACACTAATGAGCATACATAAGATTCTTGCCATTAATATTAAATGAACTGATAAATGCATAGTGAGTAGAAACTCGTATCTCATTTGCAGGTAAATTGAGCTTGCTCGTCACCAGATAAAACCATGACACATAGTTGTTACAAAATGATATTATTGCAAGATGTGAATGCTATATAAAGAAATTACATACAAATACATTCCATGAATGTGTGAATGTAGGCATATGACAGGATGAGTGTTGTGAGTGAGTGTGTAAATGTGTGTTATTCAGATGAGTGAATGTTGAAGTGTTATATCTGTTATCAATAAATTGAATGTAGAATTTTGTATTTCCTATCTCAATCATGGAAGTGATGCAAAGAAATTAGCTCACTCACCTAAATTAGAAAAGACAATTATAGTATTCCATACATGTACTAAAGTAATTTAAAATTCAAAAGCAGGAAAGTACATTTAAATTATGTTTTTATTTGAGATTCTGTTTGTCTCTGTATTCATGGGTAAGGAGAAGCTAAAATTTGTTTTATTGTGCAGATTCTAATAGCACAACTTCTTATTTTTATGTTCTGAAATTTTATTTCATTAGGTTCATTTTTTCTTAAAATCTAAAAAGCTGAAAAGTTTGAAATCTGGACAAAGGTCCTCACTAAGGCAATCTTGTTCATTATGGTTTTCCTTGGTATGATGCTCTCTAGTAGGAGAAAAATCTCATTTTGGTCTGCATTTTGAGTTACCTTAAACCTTGCCATATGGAGAGGCCAAATGAGAAGCAGTTTTTAATCCTTACAATGAAATTGTGAGCCAATTGCTGCCTAAAAGTTAATAGTACTGACACATTCAATGAAAAATCCTGGCACAAAGCAATGTAAATGATTTTTCAGTGCTCTTGAAGTTGACAGCCTTAGTTTAAAATCAAGCCCTATATGCAAGGAAGATAATTTTTGCCTCCCTGTACATTATTAACGTACTTTTGTAGATAGCTACTCTGTACATAGAGTATATCAGAATCTTTTCTTTTTTGTTTGTTTTGTTTCTTTTAAAAAAGGTGGTGGTTTCAGAATTTGGAAAGATCATGCAAATGATAACAGATGTCATTTCTGTTTTATTTTAGATGAATTACACCATTCATCAAACATAACTTATTCTTTCCATTTCATGGATATCATCTGAAAGCCATTCATCTGAATGCCAAATATTGTGTGCCAACACCCTGAGCTGTTTGCAGTCCACTGAAAAAAAAAATAACAATAATAATTTTAAGGCCAAAATTGTTAAAGAGAATTTTTTTAAAAGAACACAGGCAATTTACCAAAAGGAAAGTATTACTACTTGTAATAAAGATGACAAGTAAAGATAGACCTTTCAGTCCAGGGGTAGATGCAAAATGTAGATACAAACAGAAACTCAAAGAAGAAAAGCTTCTTTATTATGACCATGCAGCACAATGAGAAGTATGGTAAAGAAAGTACAAATACGAGACAACGGTATAAGCACTCTTCTCAATGGTCACTTTAAAAGAGAGATTTCAAAAAATGGAGTAGCCAGTAAACAAAGAATTAAGTTTAAAAAATGTCTATTCTATATTAAATTTTTGAAGTACGTATTGTTAAATATTTTCAAATATTTTTGGCACTTTCTGCAATGATTGATTGAATTAAAACGCTAGAAACAATTGCACAAAAGGCAATGCAGTTTGCTTATTTGAAGGGGAGAGTTGCGGCTGCACCACAAGTATAAAAATTTGTAAAGATTATGCATTAAACCTTTTATTGCTGCCAAGCTGTCGACAAAATGACAAGGGCTGCATTTGTGATTATGATGTTATGTTAACAGCAATTAAATGCTGGAGGGGTTGTATAACCCCACATTTTTTGATACAGGTGTTTTTATTTGTTTGGAAGACTCCATTCCTCCAAATCCACTTCGTGAGGACAATTACAGTTGATTGTATTACTCACATTTCTTATTTAGCCCCAAACCTCACTCTCTGGAAACTCTTTAGAAGTAATTCTTTGATTTCCTTCTCCTTCATCTGAAAAAATGATATTTTTTCCATCAACAACAACCAAATCTAAATTTCATGACCACCAATATCACACAAAGCACATTGCATCATATACCTAAACTGTCCACTTCAGTCTCCTCCGGTATTGGATCAATACTGCGCTTAGGCCTGGCAAAAAGCAAAAAGAGAATGATTTTGTGTCCAACCAATGAGGAAAGCCCCTAGCATCTTGAAAGCAAAACACTTTTATTAGCTCAAAACTGTACTCTCCACATTTCATACTAACATTTGGAATGCATTTTCAACAAGATCCCTCCCAAAATAAAAAGATAGTTTCAGCCACATGGTTGCGAAAGGAAAGGTTTGCCAACCAGCTTTAGTGACACGAGAGATAACGACAGAAAATGTAAAAAGTAAATGTAAAGACACGATCCAAGTGTTCTTTTAATTCAAAAGTCAAATTAATCAACACCTAAAAGTGACAGCTTCACATTTAATAAAAAATAAAAAAAATAAAAATATATTTAAAAAAAAACAATAACAAAGACATAAAGCAAGCTAAAAGATCGTTGTGGTGAAAAAAGGGGCCTGATAAAAAGACAAATAACAAAAGAAAGTTTTCTTTTGACATTAGTCTACTAAATCTAAGCAAGAAACATTCTATAGGATGACAAAATTGTTCATGGAAAATATTTTTCAAAATGCGATTAGCAAATGAAGAAAGCATGAGGTAATAAAAATTACATCATAAAATAATGACGTGTCAATTATAAATGAGATAAATTTTTTTCTTTTTTTTTTTTCAAAATTTAAAAAGAGGCAGATAAATTATCTCACAGCCATTACGTTCTGATGGGCAAATGAAACAAAGCCCACATACTATCAGATTAATTGTCTAAGTCTGAAAATACACAGAGCATATTCTAATAACAATTACAGCTCTACACATTCATTAGACTCTTATTGCACAGAAAAACCCTCCCACACATATACCCATTGAGAGAGCAGAGTTGTCACCTAGGACATATAACAGTTTCATTGTTTGTCAAATCAAATGATATGGTAGGATTATGGTGAAAGATTTGTCTGACAAAGTAATTTTTGCATTTGGTAGCAAAATGAAACATTTAAATCGGGAAGTCAAGTCCTCAACCATCCACTGACAAACTTTACTCAATTTCCTAACTCAAATGTAATTTGATAGCTTTCCCTATATTGAGAAGTGATTTGAATTCAGGGATCCTCAATCAACTGAAAATCATGGGTATATATGAAGGACCTGCACCATGAATCAGTTTTCATCACATTCATAGTTACTATGTCAGAGTTTCATTTTCAGTATTATGTAGTTTAAAATCCAAGGGTTATCTAAGAAATTATAATAATAATTATCATTTATCACAATTGGATGCATCACCGTTTTCCAGCCCCAGATCTCTCTAACCAAATCACAAAATAAAATGCAGACATGAGTACTAGACCCAAAAGCATCTTGACGGTGATAGCGAAGGCTTCAGAAGCAAAATTTTCAACTGGGCGCCAGAGCCAGTCCAAGTAGTAGCGGTTCATGATGATGCCCAGGAGGTATTGAGTGCTCAACAGCTCAGCTGGCACATACCGTCTGTCAACAATCAGGAGTACCACCACCCTATTAGGCAAATAATTAACCACCACAAGATGAAAGATATTATTGTGACTTCTACTATATGAGCTCACCCAGAAATATGCTAATAGAAACGTTTAACTACATAAAGTACAAGAAATAAAATTGTTTCATTTGATAAAAAATTACAAAAATTAAAATGGGGAAACTCTGATATAATACCTATCAGTAAATGGCACTGATTTCAGAAAACTATTTTGTTGGGTAGACGTCAAACAAAAAACTTCTGTGAGTGGAATCTTTCATTCTCATTCAAAAGAACAGATTGACAGAGCAAGCAAGCTTTGAGTTAAAAAAATAGTATAGTAGAAAAGTCACCCAGATTGCACTGCAGAAACCCATTGGCATGAGAAATAAATACTCACTGGTCAAGATTGCGTTGTTTTTTGAGTGTTCCTGAGGATTCATCAGGGGATTCCGTTTTCCGCTTCCGAAGGAGGTCCAAGCTTGGAGAAGCAGGCAGAACCGATGGAGGTGATTTTCTGTGAACAAATTAGGAGTGGTTTTAGAGATGATGAAAGTCACTTTCAGGGTGAGTGGGTGAAAAATGGAAGTGTAACAAATTTTGTTGATTACCTATCATTTTGTTTCTGGTATGTGCTAAATGAAGTAACCTTATATGTGTTATTTCCTGTCATTGTTTTCAATACAGTTTTGGCTTGATCTCTCTTGTGAAGTGCAACATATGCAGATCGATCATTAATAAATGACACAAAAACAGGGCCTAATGCAAAAATAATAATAATAACAATTTATAACAGTAAAGGAATGCTCAGGCCTTTCATACAGATTTAACCATGTCTTCCCAACACATACCAAAGGGCTTGAACAATTCTACCACTTCATACTGCCGCCACTCTCTTGGAAAACTCAAATGAAACACATGATTGCGCGGGGGTTTCGCTGCACAAAATAAGAGAAATGAAATAAGGAGCTTCTAATACATACACCACCATTTGCTTATATACTCACTGTCAGGGCCACCAAGGGTGAGGTATGGGACATCCTGAATTCTCATAAGGTACAGCCTAGTTAAAAATAAAAAAGTTCTTTTTATTTGATTGTTCTTTAAAATTACTGCATGGATGAATTGACCCTACACACCTGTTTTCAAACTTGGACACAATATCAGAAATAGACTCCATATTGTTAAAAGTTTTGCCTGCCACCTTAGCTGAAAGTGTGCAAATTGAAAATCACCATTTTAAAACTACAATATTCCAGCAGAAAGAACAGAAAAACAAAAGTATTGAGAAGTCTTAAGTCAATTTGCTGGATTCTTACCTAGATACTGGCACATTGCAAGGAAGCATTTCCCAGTAATGAAAGCATCATACCCACCCTCATGGGACTTATCAATCAAATTACTGTATGAGTGTCCTTCCACATTACCCTCTGTTTGAAGGGGAGGAAAAAATACAATAGATAAATGAATAACTAAACTGATAAGAAAAAATATTTGTTTGAATTCAAAGGTGATTACCAATAGTGGGCATGTCAAATGGTGTCTCTGATAAGGTGTCTAATAACTGTCCTAATGAGCCAACAGAGATAAGATCTTTGAACTGTTGAGCAGTCGACATGAATTTGGTATCTATAATTCTGGAGAGATATAGATTAAAAAAAATGTGAGCTAGATATCTTAAAATGTGTGATCCTTAACTTCTTAGAGTGGGATACCTTGGAAAAATATGGTGAACAATTTCTTTGAAGTTTTCATATTTTGGGGGCAGTGGATAGCGAAATCGATTAACTAAATGACATATGTCCAAAAAGCAATTGTGGGCAACTAATAATTTTCCCTAAATAATAATTAAAATAATGAGAGAAAAAATGACAATTAGTTACAAATACTATTATTGAGGGAAAGAAATTATTATTAGTACAAAAAATTAGTTAGCCAGCTGGCACCATTACTCAAGCACTCACAGATTCAGAAATGGCTTTGATTAAGTGAGATAGACCAACGGCTTCGTCAAATTCTTTCCATTCAATTTTTTTTTTCTCTTCTTCTCTCAGTCTTTTAAATTCCTCACCTCCACCTCTCAAAATCTTCATTGCCTAAATAGTAAAAGAAAACAAGAAAACACTGTTAGATAGACAAATTTATACATTAATAATAATACTGCACTTCGATTTTGCCTGAAGTCTTGTAAAACCTTACAAAGTTTGAATCATCACATGTTTCAAGGTGAACTGTTTCCCCAAATTCTTTACGAGCTTCTTGGTACAGAAGTTTTCTCATGAACCCATTGCAGCGATCTAATATCAAACAATCAGCTTTATTCTCAGAGGAGTCCTCCAAAAAGTCCTTGATTTTTTTCCTAGAACATACACATTAACAAGTGTGATGGAACACCACAGGATGTGGATGGTAAAAGGCCAAGCACCATCTTCTTTCACAGCTTACATATGGGCCTGAAATAAATTTTGAAGATCCTCAGGAACTGGAACATCAGAAGATTCTTTTGTATTTTCCCTACCCATCTTTTGCTGGCGTTCCTCAATACTTGTTTTTAGTTTGTCTTCCTCTGGCTGAGTCAGAAACGGAATACCTGAAACAAGAAGGTAGAAATAAATACATGCAATTGAGTAGAGTTGTCAAGAATTTCTAGGTTTGAACCTATGGAAAATTTTTATAAGATCTTTACCTTCCCCAAAGGCTTTATTGAAATCAAATCCGCAAGATGAGAGAAATGATATTGATGAATTCTGGCATTGGAAAATGCAGTTTGGAAAGCCTTTCAGCTTTGAAAATGGAAATATGTAGAAATTGTACGCCTGGTATGTAAATCTGGAAGCCATTGACAAAAATTAATTGATCAGAACGGTTCATCACCAATATTTCAAATTGCAAATTCCAGTGTAGTGAACTTACTTGTTACCTGACGAATCATACTGGAATATGCAAACACCCAACTGGAGAGGCAAGAAATCTAATGCTTTTTGGTGCACTTTATCATAGTACTGTTGGGGTGTATCAAAAGGCATAGGATCCAGTTCCCGCCCTCCGCTTGTTAAGCCAGTAAATTCCAAGTCAACAGTGATGAATTCTGCTTCTGACAAGGACTTCTTGAGATTTGGAAGAAGTTCATAGAAATCTAAAGTGAAAAACAATAAAAAAATAAAAAATTATCTAAAGTTCATAAAATACATCTTTTTCAGGAGTGCTGTGCTGAAAAATTGTTTAAATTGAAGTCTCTGATAGACCATGAGGTTGAAGTCCACATTTTCATCCAGCGGTCCACCATTGCTGAGTAAGTATCACAACAAAAGACCAGTCAGTTCTCAGCTTTCAGAAGCTAACAAAAATTCCACGACATGACAATCAAAACTCCCATAGGCGTTAAGATGTATTCACAGCTATTACGAAATAATCGTTCTAAAACAAATCCAAGCTATTGAAAGGCTGGGTGATAAATTAATGGCCACAACAATTGAGAGCAGAGAGGTTACGTTTTCGTTGACATAACACAAAGTATACCAGAACATTCGTAAGGAGATGGAATAAACTGGCGACAAAAATGTCGCACAGTCTAAGAATTAAGATGTTCACTAACTTTTCCGTGTCACATCCATTGTGTGGGTGTGGAAAGCCAAATCCCGGTCCGAGGTGAAAGTTGTGGCTGCTAGGCAGCTATTTGTGTTGTGTATTGTAACCAGTTTACGCTAAACTGAAGTGAGTAATTCGAAAAGAAAAGTAAAACGCTGAAAATGTAAGTGGTCAAATTAATGTAATAAGTTTATTATAGAGTGTATTTTATTGTATTCAATTCAGATAATGACACAAAGAACACATATTTAACCATGATTTCGGCAAAATGTCACATCATATGTTGGTACCTAATTACCTGTTTGTCACTTTCTCACACCAACCTACAAAAATACATTAGTATCTTAATAAAGCTTTTTTTGTGGAAAAGTGCTTTCATTATTTGATTAAATTTTAAAATTTTATCTTTTGATTAATAAAAAAGACATTAATAAGTGCTGAGAGTGGAAAAAATATTCCACCTAGTGGAATATTTTTTTGCGTGTTGTTTACTTTCAATGAAGTTAGATTGTCTTCTGTTTGTAACGTTCATTTGGCCTTTTAAGTTGTGTGTTTAAATTGCCGGTGACCAGCAAGCTGTACTGTTGTATGTCGTGATGTGATGTGTGATGTATCTATCCTGGAAAGCCAATCGTTCTCACTGATATTCTTAATCTTAAAGTTCACACCTTAGATCTGCACGTCAATATATTGTCAATTGCGTATTGCTTAGATGTGCAGCCTGTTGTACGTTCGCTGGAGGTGTTTATCTCGATACTTGAAAACATCTATTCAATTTATCTGAATCGTAGACCTCATACTTTAAGCTTTCATCTAACTGTTTTAGGTGAACTGGCGGAACCGGACTCGAGTATCTTTGAGCTATTGTAGGGAAATCACTGTCTGTGCTGTGGACAATGGCCGGGTATAGCTTCATGAACGATTTAAGTAATGTTGTTCGGATGGATGAACCTATCACTCGAGGCCCTGCTCCGCGGTGGCAGAAAAAGCACCTGGATGCTTCAAATACTAGGTACGTAATTTGTCATTTTGTCATTGGCTCTCTAGATCACTATTTATTTTGATTCATTTTCTGAAACTGGCTGATCTGTTCAGTGTCAACATGAGCTTAAATGTGTCTCGTGGCAAAATGAATGCGTCGTTGAATTGTAGTACCAATCAGTCTAAGACACCTAGTAAAGGTGGCTCAACCCGGTCGAAGACACCATCAAAGACTCCATCCAAAACTCCGTCAAAGTCACCACGTATGTCTTCTCTTCACATTTCTGTATTTTTTTACTTATTTTTTTAAAGACATTTAATCAACTGCTCCATATGAAATTGTTTCAGGATCTAACCCTCCTTCGAAATCACCAACCCCAGGAAAGAGTGGAGGGGACAGGTTCATTCCCAATCGATTAGCGACTGATTTTGATATTGGTTCATTCAAGGTTTAGAGTTGTCCTATTAGGTCAATGTTACTAAGATTTTCATACTGGAGGTTAATGTTGATTCTTGTGAGTCCAGGTGAAGCAGCAGGCCCCTCAGGAAGGAGAGAGTCCAACTCAGGCAGAGAAACAACGCTTGATGGCGGAAAATCTCCATGGGCGAGATATCAATAATCAACGCATATTGTCATATCAGAACAAAGCTCCCCTTCCACCTGAAGTGAGAAACCACATTTTCTTACCTTACATTTTTTTTAGAATTGTCAAAATAGTTCAATTGCTTGTGTTGTCTTTATTCAGGGATATCAAAATCACTTGAAAGTTGTTTACACTCAAAGCAAAACTCCAGCCTCTGTTAAAGGTACAACTCGCTACATTCCACAGGCTCCTGATCGAATCCTGGATGCGCCTGAAATTTGTGATGACTACTGTAAGTTATAGTTCTGTTCAAAGTACTTGTTGAATAATGCAGTGTAGAGCATGTGTTTGCTTAATTTACCTCTGCAGATCTAAACCTCATCGACTGGGGCCACAACAATATTTTAGCCGTTGCTCTTGGGGCCTCTGTTTATCTTTGGAATGCTGCTTCTGGAAGTATTGAGCAGCTTTTAGAGTTGGAATCCAATGATAGTGTCAGTTCATTGTCATGGATTCAGGATGGAGAAGGTGACCACTTGGCTGTTGGAACAAGCACTGGAACTATTCAGGTAAGTTTAAGTTTACATTTTTGGTTTAAAATCAAAAACAAAAAAAAAGGTTTTGCTTAATCTATCTGTTATTTGACCCACTTTTTTCTAGCTTTGGGATACATGTCAAATGAAACGTGAACGGGTGATGACTGGCCATGGGGGCCGTGTGGGATCTCTCTCCTGGAACTCGTATATACTTAGCAGTGGTTCTCGAACTGGACAGATTATGCATAGTGACGTCCGTGTGAGAGAGCATAACGTGCTGACAACATCTGGTCATTCCCAAGAAGTATGAAAATTCAATGTTATATCCCTTTGTCATCCAAAATATCAGTGCATAAGTTTAGTTATTTTTATTTTTTTTTAACTTTGTAAATTTAGGTTTGTGGTTTAAAGTGGTCGCCAGATGGGCGCTATTTAGCCAGTGGAGGCAATGACAACCTGCTAAACATTTGGCCTTTAAGCCATGGGACAATGCATACGCGGGATCAGCCATTGTATTCTTTAAGGTTTGATTCTATTTTGTTAGAATTTTATCTTTTTTTTGGTTATTCTTGTTTTAATTACATTTTTTGTGACCCGTATTGCAGTGCCCACCAAGCTGCTGTGAAGGCTGTTGCCTGGTGTCCCTGGCAACCCAATGTCTTAGCGTCTGGTGGTGGCACAGCAGATCGCTGTATCCGCTTCTGGAATTGTAGCACGGGTAGTCTGTTGAATACTGTAGACACAAAATCTCAAGTAAGCTTCCTTCTATGATCTGAGCTATGAAATTGCCTGTATGAGACTTTAACACTTTGGTTTCGGTTCTGCAGGTTTGTGCCATTTTGTGGTCTGCTCATTACAAAGAATTAATCTCTGGACATGGCTATGCCAACAATCAACTTATAATTTGGAAGTATCCTTCCATGGCTAAAGTACGTTGTAAAAAATGCGTTTTAATCTATATTCCGTTGATTTGATGTTTCTGTTTGTAATTTATAATTTATGTATTAATCATAGGTGACTGAATTGACTGGTCATTCTGCAAGAGTACTTCACATGGCAATGTCTCCTGATGGAACTACTGTTATATCCGCTGGTGCTGATGAAACTCTCCGTTTGTGGAAATGTTTTGCAGTAGACCCAGCAAAGAAGAAAGCTACTAAAGAAGTTAAAGCCGAACCCAGTCTGCTGAAAACACGTATTAGATGATTACCCTATTGGAGTACAGAATTCCTCACCTAAGCTGTGAGGTTCAACAAGTGTTTAGTTTTGAATATAATTTCTGCATGTAAAGGCCAATGACTGTGTTGCACTATTTAATTTGACATTTTTACTCTTTTATTTTTGACTGAACTGATAAGTTTTTTTTTAATAGTTACAATGACTGATATTCTTTAGATTAAAAACAAAGAGCAGATTTGATGAAACCCTCAAATTTTATTATTCACTCAAAATCTATTCATCATCAACATTCCCTTCTTGTTGAATCTCTTTCCCACATTCATTTTCGTCCAATCCTAAATCTTTGTGCTCTGAATCATCTTCTGCTACTCTTTCCATTTCATTAGAAGTCCCAATATCTTTCTGTAGAGAAGTTGAAGGTACAGGAACAAAAATATCAGTGACATCACTTTCTGAAGCACATTCAGTACCAGTTGTTTCATTCTCAAGATTTTCATGGTCATTCTCTCCAACTTCATTTCCAATCCTTTGTTCATATCTGTTACGCATTTTTCGCTTGAGAATTTTCACCCCTGAGAAAAAAAGATAAAGCAAGAGACTCAAAATCAGCCAGATCTAAACACTGTTCAACAACATAAAAGAAACTTACACTTTATGATGCTTATCAAATCCGCTTTTCCCTCCTTCAAAGGTGCACTTGATTGACCATTAGCTGACAAAATTTTTCTTCTCATCAGCCTCCTTTCAGCACTGCTTATACAAATATGTAATTGAGACAAAGAAAGGCAGCTAAACCAGGCTAAACATAAACAGTTATGAAGTCTTACCTTGTAGGAATGGCATTTAATAGAAAATCCATTTGAATTGCTTTGAGTTCGGGCAGAAGTTGGCTTGTGTAAGGTAACAATAATATTACTGGGAGACTTTGTAAACTGCGCATTCTTTTAAAATCTGATGGTCTAGTGACCAACATTTTAAACAAATACCAAACAGGCTGAAATGTGTAAATTGTTACCATAAGACAGAGCTAGAAAAATATGTAGTAAAATGACAATCTAATTGTTCTCACTGAGTCAAAAAGTCGTTGCTTTGCCAAACAAACTATGAATATATTTATGTATCCCGTAGCCAACCGGAAGCTGGTATCAACTTCAGGAACAGACGGCAACGATAAAAATAGTAGAGGAATTGTATAAAGATTAATGATGGACCTAAAATCAAATATAAAATAGATGTCAAATTAAAATTAGCTCCTTAGCTTAAGCAAAACTCAAGTACTTCACCACACTCCTTTTACCAGGCTACAACATGCAGAAAAAATGAAGGCATTGCTATCATTCTTAGAAATAATGGAGCATTAGGGCCTTTAAACCCCTTCTGCCTTGATTTCAAAGCATATATGGCTCTAGCGAGTTCCATGGAGCCCATATCAAGAGCTAACAGAGACAAAACTTTTAAGCAGAGATTTGGACACCTGATATGAGAAAAGAAGATTAAAAAGATGTATCTTCGAATCATATTATTGATAGCTCAACAATATATATTAGGAATACATACTGCAGTGTGTATGATGCATAAAAAAATAGACAGTAACCAACAGTTGACGATACATCTGGCTCTTTATAGAATGATGTTGATAAATATAACTGGTGCAAGAAGAAAGCTACAGGCAAAACCAGGGTTCCAAAGTCATTGAATGTTTGTTGTTCCTTAAGAATCTGCACTGTGCTGTTGCATTGGGGCTTTAAAACTTTCTTTGTTAGGATTTCCTTTAAACTAAAGTTTCCATCCCAAATTATGTTGAGATTGATTGAGTATATTAATACAACCACAGAAAATATGACATGCCATATAGCATTTACAGCCCTTTGTTGGTTAATTTTTGGTATTGCTTCATGAATAAGAACGGCCTGTTTATGGAAAAAATAAGAGATTTAATTATGTGTGCGCAGAAAAGATACTAAACATGGACAGATTAAGCTGAAAGAAACCGACCTTCATCAAAAATGAAAAGCAGTTAAATATAACGATGATGCACGTGAGAGTAAATATCAATACGGAATATCGTATAGTAGTTCTTTCTTGGATGTTATTGTAGAAAATGCCAGTTAAATTATCGAGGTTACCAAGTCCAAGCTCCATTTTTCTTGGGCAATATATCAAACGAAGATAAGATCGACAACTATGTTACCGAGTCTTTTCCTATTCCAGAATCTCTGAAAAAGTTGGATGTGGGCCTAATTCAGAAGACAAATTGTGATATTGTGGTTATTTTTGTTAAAATTAATTTGTTTGTTTGTTTCTTTCAATTTCAAGTTTCTTTTGGTTTCTTTTTAAAACCAATTCTGCCAACAGTTCAATGATAATAACTCAAAACCTTGAAACTCTCTTTTGAGATCGTAAATTCGGACTGGAAATACGGCAAAACACTATGACTTCGACGAACCAAAGAATTATTCTTTCGCAAGTGTATAATGAAAATACCATAAAACAATGCGAACCGATCGATACGCAAATTTTAAGGATTCTGTGGTCTAAGGCTGGCATCACTTGGAAGGGAGTAGGAGTAGGAGTCGCCGGGATAATTCAAGGGTTTTCGGTCCTACGCAGAGCCAAGGCCAAGACATTTAATTTAGAAATTAGAAATAATGTGTTGTTATTATTATTTCTGTGCAGCCTATCACGTCCCGTCAGGCTCGTTGTGGCAGTGGCTATTATTTTCAGACGGTTCTCAGCCGATAGGCACGAAGGGCGTGTACAGCTAAGGTCCGCGGAGGGCCGGAACGGGCCACTCAGCGAGCGAGCGGTATTTCTTGCATTTTACTGCTGTATTTGAGCGGTAAAGTGGCTCGACCTGTGTGTCATTAGAAACAGAAAATTAATTACAAGGATCATTGTTCTACGTTACTACAATATTGACGCTGTGAAGCCTTGTGTCGTGTCTCCCGCCCCCTTAACTGAACACGCCCCTAGCGTCTTAAATCAAGATTATTCCCGGACGCTATCTATCAGGAGCGTTATCATTGGCGCGGCAGCGATAGGCTCGGGAGGGCCGAGGTTTTAAAAAAGATCGTCTGGGACGAGCCACCGGAGCGGAACCGACCAGAGCGAGAGAATGGCCGTCAGCCGGAGCATCCTCGTCGCCGCGCTCGCGCTCTGCGCGCTGGCCGCCAAGGTAGGTCCTGGGCACGGGCTGCCGACTCGCCCTGTCTCTCTCGCACTCAAGGGCTTCGCCGTATAGGTGCAAGAGAGACAGAGCGAGGAGCGCGTTGTTCTTGGGAATAAGCTCGGCAGGCGAACGCTCTGTAAAACGTGCCGAGCGTACGCTCTACCCATTGCGTCGCCGCGCGCCTCGCCTGATTCGTGTCCCGCATGGTAAAGACAGCCTACCGTCTGCGGGGAAGTACCGCGCCAGAGTGGCACCAGCACTTCCTCCTCTGCTGGCGCGGGGTTAAAACGCGCGCGCTCTATCATCACCTCGCAGATGCGACGCGCAGTCCGCACACCGTTTTCTCTCTAAATGCTCTTTTCTGATTTTCCAGGCCAGTGGCTTCGAGCAGCCGGAGCTCTTCTCGTCCTACCACATCTTGACGCCCCGTAGGTAACCCCCTCCCCCTTCAAGCCCCGCTCATCACGCCACTAGTGTTTCAGCGCTCGGCGGGGCGGGCGCGGGCGCGGACGCACACCTGCAGGGTGACTCCGAACGCCGTTTTGCAGTGTCCTCTCTCTCTCTCTTGCTCCTTATGGCCGTGTCCCATAAGTGCGACAAGGAAAGAGCAACGAAACCCGTCTTCGGAATCACCCTTCTGCGCAGCTGCGTTCCTAGTTTCAACGACATGGACTCCCCCAGTGCGTTCCCTCGTGCTGCCCCGCGCCGCCGGGGACCGGGGACGGTACGGTGACGGTGCCACCGAGCCGTATCTACTCACAGCCTAAGGGCTGGCGCCGAGGATTACGACGACCGAGGATTATCGGAACAGAAATGTCAGCCGAGGGATTTGTCAATGAAGGAGTTTTCAGTGATACGGCATAGGTCGACTTACGCGACTCACGCAGAGGCGTGAACCAAACAGCATGAAAGTGGTCGACGTCCGGCGCTGTCCCCAAACGAAATGACCAGGTCCGCGCGAATGATCGCTGAGACCGTTCTTTGTTAAGAGTTTTGCACTGCAGGAAGGTCATTCGTGACGCGAATAATGACCACGCTGACCCCTTGGCGGGGCTTCCCCGCGTGGAAATATGGCCAGGCCTCGGTAGCCACATGCCTCTCTAGCCTGTGCCCACTGGGCAAGTCCAGCCTGGTGGTGGGCAAGCAGTGTGTGCGAGGAGGGGGAAACAACTCTGAATTTAGGTGTTGTGATTTTGTGAATTTTTGTAAATTTTTGTGAAATTACCTAAATTTTAGTAATTTTTCGTACACTTCCCTAAATTTTTATGAATTTCTCTGATTTTTTTCTTCTAAGTTTTTTCTGAGTTAAGAGGTGTACAAGAATTTCATAGTTCCGGTGTGTGGCTTTATTCTACGACACTGCCCACTCTCTGTCGACGCTAGCTAGACGTGACGTGACATGTGGCGTCGATTTCGTCGATTTCGTTCACTGTTAAAAATACTGTAAGGAGTTACGGTATGCCTACGGTCCGTACCGTAGTTTTCGTGTACGGTCAGACCGTAGCGTATCCTTACGGTACGGACTGTACTTCACTGAGGATGGAATTTTCATTGAACTTCCTCAACATGTTCCCAGGCTACAGAGTGTACTGTAAGACTCACACTGTGGTCAAAAATTACGGGTCGGGACCAGGCAACAAATTGACGGCGCGTACCGTAGGAATTTACCGTAGTATTTTTTAACAGTGGTTCGCGTTTCGTCTATATGTCCTTGTCGCACTCAAGGGGCGAATAAGCCCTAAGGAGCGAGAGAGAGAGAGAGAGAGAGAGAGAGAGAGAGAGAGAGAGAGAGAGAGAGAGAGAGAGAGAGAGAGAGAGAGAGAGAACACCACGAGCCGTTTTCCGGAATGAGACGGCTGGCGAGTGCATGACCGCGCTGTCTCTCTCTGCTGCAGGCGCGGTGTCGCACCGGCGCGCCCCGCGCTCGGCCCCGGCCGGCCCCGCCTCCCTCCGCATCTACAAAGGGAATGACGCGGCCCCCGGCCAGTTCCCCCACCAGGTGGGCATGTACGTCGACATGTCGGTGTTCTGCGGGGGCGCCCTCATCCACCCCAAGTGGATCCTGACCGCGGCATCCTGCGCCAAGAGGTACGCCCAACGTTCCGCATCATCATAAACTCTGTATTATTGTGTGAGACTACATGGAGTAATTGTATAACGTGGACTTGGAACTGGAACACTTTGCACGTAATTACGGCGCAGATTCTTTTCTTCTCTGCACTGGCGGCGTGACACGCCTCGCACATAAGGCACCTTAAATTTGATTGGAGCGTTTGTAAGATACGACTAACTGCGGCCGTCTTGATGGGCGACGAGGAAGTACCCAAATACCCACTCGACATGGGGTTGGTCGTGCCGCCCGCCCGCCCCGCCTGCGGCGCACGCTCAATCGTCTTATTGCGGAAGCTTTGGCGGACGGGCCAAGATATACAAACGTCGCCATGAGCAGCGAAATTTTTGGGGAGTTTTCTCTTTTGTAATCCGGTGCGTGCGTGCGGCCCGCAGCGACTACGGTGCCCGCTACACAGCCTTCCTCGGCGCCTCCAACATCAACCTGCCGGCGGAGAAGGGCCGGATGGCCGTCACGACCACGCAGTCCTACGTGCACGACGGCTTCGACAAGACCACCTACAAGAACGACGTGGCGCTGATCCTGCTGCCGAGGCCCGTCAAGACGTCGGGTAAGTCAGTGAGGCAATGCAGAAAGGCTATCACGCTCCGTTGCTGCGAAAACGGAACGTGATCGCCAGAGCAGGTCCGGTATTGGGTAGAGTCCTGGGGAGCCCCTGTGAACTGCGGAGTAGGCAGGCCCGCAGCGCACGGCTGCACTCGCACCGCGGGGCTGCCTACCCACCAGGCGCTCTGGCCTCCCTCTCGACTCGCCTCTCCTAAAAGCAGACCAAGCAGACGTATCTCTGACCTCTGACCGTTCTGTTTGCCTTCTTTTATTTTCCCCGACCGCAGATCGCATCAATCCCATCGCGCTGCCGCCGAAATCGTACGCCTCCAGAGACTTCACGGGCAGCAAATTCCAGCTGAGCGGCTGGGGTTACCTGGGCGACAGTGCGTATCCCGCTTCGACAGATTAAAATCAGTGTTTACCACGCCGCAAGCGCGCTGGAGCTGGGGCCGGACCACTCCGCTGTTGTCGCTAACGACGGCCTTTTTGGCGCTGTGCCTTCTGTCCGCAGACGCGGCATCCATTTCGCCCAAGCTCCAGTACGCTGAACTGCAGGGCCTGGACAAGGAAACTTGCGTCAACACTTACAGCTTTGAGATTGTCTCCGACGATATTCTCTGCTGCAGCGGTTCCACGAAGCAAAGTCCATGCCAGGTACGTGTTTGAAGATTTTCACAAAGAACAACGCGTAAGAACAGTCGTTTATCCCAATTCGTATGGTTCGAAATCGCAAATTCCCGTCTTGTGCAGGGTGACACGGGCGGCGCCCTGGTGGAGAAGGGCGCAGACGGCAGCTTGACGCACGTCGGCATTGCCAGTTTCATGCCAAGCAAGGGTTGCAGCCGAGGCAAGCCCTCTGGCTTCACCAAAACTGCGAACTTCCTCGACTGGATCAGCAGTCTGACAGGCATGACTATCACCCCATAGGATGAGAAATAAAGACAATTGTGTATACGGTGCCTCTTACTTAAACAAGCTTTACTTTATTACTTGATGTGACAGTACAGATGAGAATGATTTTATAATACATTCAATGGACTTTGTGGGCTGTCATTTTAGCAGCTTGCCTTACTAAATTTGCTAAGATTTATCTAATTTACAGAAGTGGAAAGTGATTCTATGTGTGCCTCTGCTACTTTAGTCATAAAATTTGAAAACAAGCTATTGAACAAAACTAGACTTTTTGAATTAGAACACTAGAATCAAGACTAGCAGCAAAATTGATTGGCCAACTAGTCATAATGATTAAATGGTAAATATAACTAGTTTACAGTGAACGAACCAGGTACATGTTTTACACTTGGAACTCATTTACACATGATTACTCTAGTGACAGCCTGTACTTAAGTTCATTATCATAACTCCATCCTATAATAACGTGAAGACCCTGCATGACCAGATGGCACTTAACAGAATAAAAAACATTTAGGTAGTAATGTTTGGCAGCAATCTTTTGTGAAAAATTTATTTTGACTAGGTTCTTCCCATTCAGATAAAAGAAATCAATAATCTTACAAATAACATTTGAGCACAATTGAAAGACGCCTGCATCTTCATACTTATAGCAGCCCACTTATATTACAATACAGGTACAGTTGATAAAATCTATCTCAGCAGATGATAGAAAAAATCCACCTTACCAAGTTAAAAATTGCCAAGGTTCTTGATCAAGAATTGCATTGCCAAAAATCAAACAAAAAAACAAAAACAAAAATTAAATCAAGAAAAGCAAAATAAGAACTAATCTAAAAGTAGTAAAATGTGACTGAAACAAGCAGAACAAATAAATTTCTCCCATGTGCAGTTTTAAGGACAATTTTGAACACATAAAGGTGATGGTCTCACTTGAAAAGCTGCTTCACCTAGATTTGTGATGACTGCCCAGGGAACTAGCCTCAACTATATCCATTGATGTAGCACTCATTTCATCCCCTGCAAACAACAAATGAGGTAAGATGCCTTGGAAAGTCCTCACATAACTGCCTTACAATGTGCAAAGTCTAGATTTCACTATTCTATTACAAAAACAATGTAAGTTAATTTTACAATATCACCTCAAAACTATAGGACTCATTCCCTAAAAGTCTACAGGTGTGATAAATGCAAAAGCAAGAGTGTCATGGAATGAGTACTGAGTAAACATAGCTGAGTTTCGGCAGGCAGAGTGAGATTGAGTACAGTTAAAATGACCCTGAGTGATGAAATACTAATAACAATACCATTGGAATAGAATATTCTTAGCTAAAATGATAATTTTAAAATAACTAAATTTAAGAACAAATGCCCGTTTTAAAAACTTCAACTCAAATTTCTATTCTACTTCCACAAGGAGCTTCATTGGCATAGCAGTCTTCCAATAGGGTCATTGATCCATGGTGCAGAGTTTAGAGAGAACTTCGGTGGTCCACATCAACCTCACTAAAGGAAACAAAGGTTCAAGCATTGTTAGTTACAAACAAAAACAGTCAGCACAATCTAATTCTAAAGTTATTTCAAGCCAATAAACAAGAGGGGTGATATCTAACATGCCTATAATTCTAATCTAGAAATGGGAAGGAAAACACTTAAACACAAAAGAAAAGTTGTGATAAGGAAACCGATGGGATGAGATGGTGCATGCTCAACTTTCAGCATCTGTGTGATTTCTTGGGGGAGTCAAGATCAAGAAATAATTTTGAATAAAAATTTACTGAGATTTAGTTAAGCTCTAAAAACTGCCATTAGGGTAAGCTTTGAATCTAAGCTAAGAGTAAACTGCAGAAGCTAAAATCAAAATTTCAATTTATATCTAACTGATCACAATACCAGATGTATTAGATGACAATTACAGCTTAATTTCACTGAAATGGATTTAGAAGTAAGGTAATTGGCATATTGACACGAACTGTCATTACATGGTTTGATAAATGCATATACTTACATGTGCTCAGGGTGGTTTTTCAAGCTGTCAACAAGCTCGATTGGTTTCAGTTGACCTGTGCAGATTTTGTGCACAGCAGTGAAGAGAGGGAATCTGCAAAGGGACATTGAGTGGTTGGTTTACAAAATGGTAGTAGTGGGATTAAAGTTTGGCAGCATAGAAAACTTACTTGTCCTCCATGTTCTTGGCTTTAAGCATGACATTAACTTCCTCAGCAGTGATTGGTCCCTGCAGTTTCTGTCCATTCAACATCTCTGCCTCCAGATCGGGGATGGACTGAAAAGGAGACAGGCTATAATAATCTGCACAATAACCATGAATCAAAAATAATATTGAGTCTTTCAATTTACCTTGCCAGTCTTGACGAATGCCTCTGACACTCTCCTGTTGCGGCCACCATAGCAGGTAGTGATTAGATCAGCAACACCACAGCTTTCAAAGAAGGTGCTAAGCTTTGAACCAGGGAAGAAAGTGTCAACAAATTTGATCATCTCCATAAGACCCAATCTGATAACAGCGGCTTTAGTGTTGTCTCCCAGACCCAATCCATCGGTGAAACCAGCAGCACAGGCAACAATGTTCTGTACAGGAAACAAAATACATTAACAGGAATTCAATGTCATTTTATGATGTAAGAAATACATGAAAATAAACATACCTTAAGGGCACCACAGATTTCGACTGTGTTCCTGTCATCTACAACGACAACTCTGAAAAAGTCAGCCTGGCACAGCTCTTTCAGAATGGGAGCCATAGCTTTGTCATTGCAACCAATAGTGGTTTCACAGAAATTTCCATCTGCTACCTCACCAGCTAAGTTAGCACCCATCAAAACAGCCATTTGGATTCCAAGCATACGGGTGATGATGTTAGAGATAAGGTCAATGCCACCACCCTCTGGACGGTCAAATCCCTGTATAATAAATTACAAAAATAAGCAGATTAAAAAGGGGGTTAGAAAAAAAATAATATAGGACAAAAGAGCTTTTGATATTACCTTGATAAGAGAAAGACCCATGGCAGTTGGCTTCACTTTTCCTACAAGGCTCTGGCACAGTCGTGGGATGAACTGATGAGGTACCACAAATATTAAGATATCGGCATCATCGGCAGCTTCCACAAGGTCTGGGACAGCAACCTAAAGAAAACGTTCATATTAATTTCATAAAGCAATTAAAAAATGTCAAATCTTGGAATCTCCTGGAAATGTGAAGCAGAGATAAGATCAGACCTCCCTCCCCCTAGAGGGATTTTATCAAACCAAGCAGACCACCAGTTGGCCTTGCCCCTGGGTAAACCAAAATGCCCTGACCAGCACTCTTGTATGCCCAAACAATCAAGATAACATGGCAAGGCATGTACAGTAGATAAGCCAAAGAAAATCTACCAAAACCAATAACACCACTAACATTCCTATCTCTTAAGAGTCGGAAATGCCTCATCATCTGCTCCCACTTGCCCACTCCAATTAATGAAAAGTTTCTTTAGAAACCCACATTCCAAAACAGAAATCAACCACAGCTGGGGGGAAAAAAAAAGGGAAAAAAAAACAAGCATGGGTGCGGTTAGATGAAAAAAAATATGGCAAACCTCTTTTTATGCACCCTTACAGGTTAAAGAGAGGTGCCATAAACCACAAACAATAAAGCAACTTATGTATGCATGATATGCATAACTCAGGCCAAAGAGCAAGACACCCTCAGCAACTGAATATGACAGCAGCTGCCACTGACTGCTGAGAACACGTGGCACAGGAAAATATTTGTACATACCACATTCTCAGGGAGCTTGTGACCAGGTAGATATTTCACATTTTCATGAGTGGTGTTAATGATCTCTGTAAGTTTCTTGCCATCAATCATTTCTTCATAGACATACATGGTGACTCTGTCCACAAAATTGGGAGACTTCTTGGCATTGGCACCAACAATTTTGGCAATTGCTGAGCCCCTGTGAAAGACGACAGGCAGATACATAAAGAATTAATTCAAAACTTCATTCAAACAAGGATATAATTATGAACAATTTGTCTTCATAAGAGATGAATGGGGAAAATGTGATTAAATACATAACAAAGCACAGAAAAATACATAGGGTGAATACCCAAGGGAGCTGGTCAGAGATGACCATGCTAATTTTAGAAATTTAAATTCTTGCCTAAGCCAATGGAATTGTTTAGCCATTCATTATGTTTATTTTTGGACCATTTGACCTTCAGTGGGGTAGGTTACTGTATCACTACAGCACCTGACAGAGGAGAGGGAGGAGTAGTCATTGAACACCTCTTGAGAAAGAGGCGGTCGGCAAAGAAGCAGTGCTGTCATGGAAAATTACGACTGGCATGTGAAGCTACAAAAGGGAATGGGATGCCGAGTGGGGACATTAAACAGTAAAACGAAACTCGCGGCCGGGTTGACAAGGTATTAGTAGACAGCCGTGAAGCTCAAGGACAAAGGTTAGACAGCGAGCGAATGGATAAGTTTAAACGTTGGACAAAGTCCACGCACGCTCTCGGTCAAAAGTTACACGGTGTCATGAAACAAGACTAATGTGACAGGCCCAAATTTAACGTCTAACATGGAACAGACACACCGAATAAAGCAACGTACCAGTTGCCGGAACCGACAATGCAGACTTTCTTTGGGGATGACATGTTGATGACAGAACTGCGACGCTCAGATTAACCGTTCAGAAGATCACACGAAACTCAAGTCTCACGAAGTCTGGACGTCCTCAGCAACGAGCGCCAAATCAGTACCTACTGCTTCGTCCTACCAGCAGCCCCAGCCTTTATGGTGGGGGAAAAAAAACAAAAGACTGTCCATCAGCTGACTTGTCGAGTGCACTCAGAAATCATGTAGAACATACAAGAATATACCAATGTACCAATGTTATAGATTTAGTAAAACTTCATTTTTAAAGGCTTTTCCGTTTTTTCGCTTTTGATTTTAGGAAATTCCCATACAGGGAAAAATCAAATAACTGACAAAAGGCTTCCCATCGAAGTAGTTTTAAGTGCTGGCTGGAGCTCTCTTTTTGGCTGACTCCATGCTACTTTGTTGACGTCTGTCTGCTGGTCTGCTATGAGCCTACCTGGCAACTTTGTTTACAATTCATTCCTGTTAATTTTAGTGAGCTTACGGCCAGGAAAATTGTGATGAAAACAAGAAAACATGGAAACTTTATCAGATGATTTAAGTGTCAATCTTGTGCAAAGTAAGTGCCACTTTTTTGACTTATTAAGACCAATCCTAACCATATATTGCACAATTTAATCAGTCATCACAGTTGCCTTGCAAACCTGAACTCTGGAGCACTGTTAGGCTCACTTGAAATTGTTTACCTTATAAAAATCTTATTTCTAGTTGCTGCAGACTATTTGAAGAGACCATTTGCTGACGTTGACAATCCCTCAAGAATTATTGCTGTAAAGAATGCATCTACATTTGGACAAATCCTTCCCATTGTTGAAGCGTTTGTCAGATCACCAAATGAAAATTCTTCTGTTACTACTCTTTCTGATAAACTGAAGAGTCTCTCGTAAGTCTGAGTAACTAAAATGAACATATATTTCAATCAATACCAAAACTTTTAATAGATTTATTTTATAGGCTCTCTACAAACTGTATTGAAAAATGTGTGGATATCCTAAAAGTTGTGAAATCGGAGGTTCATTCAAATAAGACTCTACATGAGCATCATTTTGATGCAGTCTGTGATATGAAATGGCGAGTGGATATAACAATCTCATCAAGGTATGGCATGGCTTATCTCTAATTGCCTCTCTCACATCTTCCCCCAAAAATGTTAATGTTTTTTTTTTCCGTTTTGTTTGGTCATCAGTGTATTATCTAGGGTTCTAGAACCGAATATAATTATGGAGCTGACACTTCGCAATGGTAAAAAAGTAACATTTGAGCTTTCAGTCTCCAAGTTCCACAAACTTAGATTTACTGTTGCTTCTTTATTGAAAGAAATGGATCTCATGGAATCAAAAATGAGCGCAATTAAGGTGTGATGAAGTCCCGTCTCGATGCCACACCTGTGTTTAGATATTATATTTTGAAAAATATATTTTTGTGAAGTTTACAAAAAGTGAATTTGCTTTTATTTTTCCTCATACATCCAAACAAATGTTACATGAAATTCAGCGTAGGTAAATTCAATAGGTTTTGATCGGCTTTGGTACATTTGTTAGATTGCCGTAAGAGGTAAAAGGATTTCTGTTGAAGCATACTTGGTTCATTGGTAGTGAAGGAAAATGGGCAACGAACAAATGGTCTCCAAGTAAAACTTAAAATTCATAGAGCACTGAAACATATCAATTAAAAATATATTTATTTCCATCACAGTCACAATACATAATTCACAGAGGGCTTATCTTCTCACAAATTTCTTTTTTTAAATCATCAGTCAGTGTGAATTTGTGTAAAAGTCACAATATAGAATTCACCTCTTTTCCAATTCCAAATAATTTTGGCACACAAAAAATCTGATGAGTTACACCATGACAGGTTTAGCAATGTAAATTGACAAGGTTTGTTGATTGAGCCTAGAACAACCTAACACATCTCTAATACATCTTACTTTTCCTCAAATAATGCTAAAACAGCACAAAAAATTAATAAATAACGGTTTGGTTGTGTTTAAAATTCATTTTGTCTACAAAAAATCTAGAACCATCGTAACATTTCCATATATAATTTCATTTCTTTACATATGATTTGTGGCTCCTTATCAACAGTTTAAAAATTGCAGGTTTTTGTATGCTGAACATTTGATTTCTTCAAACTCTAATATAATGGATAGGTTCACTTCAATTACCTGTGTTGTAGGAAGAGGGATACCTCAGCCCTGACACACAATGAACACATGATACTGATACAAAACAAAAGCAGTACTTTGCACACAAAACTTACAAAGATAAAAGTGTACTGTACATGAACACACAAAATATTTTTAAAATTAATATATCTTAGTTATAGAAAAACAGTTATAAAAAGGATTTTCTTCAACTAAAAATTCATGACGATATTTACAAAAATAAATAGAATATGTACAAATTAATTATAATGCATGTCTCCCTTATTTCATCTAAAATGGTTCAGTGCTTCCTTTATGCAAAAGGTAGACTGGAAGAAACAGCAGAAATCTCAAGAAGTATGAGTTATTATATCTACAGACTAAAAATTGTTTTTATATCACAAGAGAGCTTCATAATGGTCTTCTTAACAAGTCACAAATAAAAAAATTATAAACATGTTCAGAACATCAAATATGATTCATTAGATGATCAAAATACAAACGGAACTGATCAAGATACAATTTTTAAACTTTAAAGTGGTGTTTGCATTTGAAATGGAAAACAAAGCAAGTGACTAGTCTCATGAGCCCATGGACAACACCTGAAAAGTTTAGGTGAGTTCCTTGATGAAACTGTGCTCCATTTAGTTGCCCCTGAATTCAGTCAAAATGCAATATCTCACAAGAAAATGTCCTTCATGGATCTACCTTACTGCATACTCAGGGAGAGGAAAAGTACCATTGCAGTATGGAATGTCCACGTAAAGTCGATATTACATTGAAGGAAAAGGTCAGATCATTTTCTTGGCTGCATCTTCACTCCCACTTGAGCTTCCACTGCTGTTGCTACAGTTGCTACTACTGCTACTGGGCTCCACCTCCACATTTGGTATGTTAAGTACTGCTGTGCTGGCTGTGCTTGCAGCACTGGAGGAACCAGCCCCTGAAATACTTCCTTTATCCAAAAGCTGGTGGTAGTGAGGTTTCCATGTTGTTGTTGGCCGGCTATAATCCAAGTGGTCATACTCCATTTCTATTGGGTATTAATTAGACAGATATTTTTATTAGTCTTTTTTTTTTTTTGTTTAAATTTTTCATAAATTATGAACAAAGAATGGAAATCCAGTTTTGTACTTTACCTGCTTCTTTCCCCTTTGCTTGCTTAATTTCGTCATAGACATGTTCCGCAACTTTGTCATCCACTGACTGATACATATTTAAATTGGGGTTGCCAAGATCTGCACCCCAGTTCTTTTCAGCAATTGGATGTTGGAATTGAAGTCCGTATGCACCTTAAAAAGTATTCACAAGTGTTAATTCAAATTCTAATGCCACAATAAAAAGGCTCTCCAGGTTGCTTACCCTTTGAACATAGGTCATCATCATCTTCAGTGCTACAACCAGCTCTCTGTCTTTCAATGTTCAGATTATTTTTGCTGCCTAGATTATTGTGGAATCTCTTGTGCATGTTGTTAAGAGGCAAGAGTGATCCATCATCAGATCCAACACCAACAGCAGAGCCATTGGCAGCAACCCTTCCTGTGTATGAATAGGCTGGATTGTCAAAGTGGTGGCGGTCTGTTTAAAAGCGCAAAGGTTTCAAATCAGCCATGCTTGCACAGTCTAGGACATGATCAAATTGAGGGGATAAGAGGGGCATGGCAAAACTTACCAGGCGATACTCCGGGATCAGCATGGTAATGTACTTGAGCTAACTCTGATTTCAAGCTTTTTACACGACGGCGATAATATAATAGTATGAGGCCCACACCACATGAAAGTAAAAGGGCAAGAATGACTCCTGCCACCATGCCAGCATTACTAGTTTGCTCTTTTCCCTCAACATCGCGTCCTTGCAACTGACCCGACACCTCTATATCACCAAGCTCACAATTTTTGCCTGCAATCACAAAACAGCACATTTTTAAAATGTTTTAAGAATTTCTTAAACGTCAATTTTTGGGAGAGTAGTTGTTACCAGAGAGCCCTTTTCGGCAGACGCAGCCCTGAATGGGATGGCAGTCATACTTGTCTTCACTTTCACAACTACAAACTTGCATGCAGTTGGTTCCATACAGACCATCAGGACAAGCTGAAATACAAGGTAGGTTTGAGTATCACTCTGGCAAAAGACCTTTAAATCAGATAGACTGCACACTTACCTTCGTAGCACTTAGGACCGGTCCACCCAGGTTGACAATGGCAAAAACCATCATTGCTACGACAATGACCACCATTCTGACATTTGCAAGTCTGGCTGCAGTGCAAGCCAAAGAAACCGTGAGCACATGGGCGCTCACATTTGTCACCAGTCCAACCAGGCAAACACTGACATTGTCCTAGTAAGAGGCAAAAGTAGGGAGGGGGCAAAAAGTAAAATGACAGCATGAGACACAAAGAATTCAGGGGTATAAGCTGAAACTCAGTCCTTTTTTTTTTCCCTTACCAGTCACGTAGTGGCACTTTGTCGTCTTCTTACCACAATCACAGTGCTCTTTGCAATCTTGACCAAATGTATTCTCCGAGCAAGGTATTTCGCAGTTTAATCCTTGGTAACCAGGTTTACAATGGTATTCTCCAGTAATGTGGTTGCAGGCTGGTTCACCATTCACGCCTGAAACATATTTAAATTACATTTTGTTGAAGGTGTGATAGTCTAAAAATAGTGAAAATGGTCTGAAAAATGTAAAAGCTGCAAATGCAAATGAGACTTACTGTGAGCCCAGTGAGGACATTCTTCTTTACATCCTATACCATATCGACCAGGGTTGCAGGGAACACTGCAGCGATCACCTTGCCATCCCCTTGCACAAATACAAGCCCCACTGGTGGCATCACAGGTACTATTGTTAGCACAGTCACATTCTCGATTACAATCTGGACCAAAGTATCCTTCTTTGCATTCAGTCGCACATCTCATTCCTGAAAAAAATTATGGAAGAACTTGAATCCCAGAAGCAGTGTGCACCAGATACTGTAATTACAAATTTCAGCATAGGAATAATTTAATAGATTAGAAAATCCTTGATACCTCTCCAGTTGCGCTTGCAGTGACACTGTCCAGTTTTGTGATCACAACCTATAGTATTGTGTGGGTCACAATCACACTCCAAGCGACAGCCAAGACCATAGCGGCCCTCCTCACATTTCCGCTCACAAAACTCTCCTTCAAAACCTGCTGGGCATGTGCAAGTGCCTAGACAAAATGAATTATAAGTTAGCATCAACATATTTTTTTTTTTTTTTTTTTTTTTTTTTGAGAGTCTACAAGGAGTCCAAGGGTTTTACGCCCTGTATAGATGTAAAATGAACCAGGGTTCAGAGAAATATTAGCTCACCATTAATGGGATGGCAAACACCACCATTTTCACATTTACAATTTTCTTTACAGTCCTTGCCAAAGGTTGTACCATTACAGGGCCTCTCACATTCATTACCTTCCCAACCTGCAGAAATTTAATAAGACAAATGATGAATGTTCTAAAAGAAAAATATAATAGCTCATTTGGTTTGATTGTGAATGTGTTACCTGGATTACAATAGCACTGTCCATTTTCATGGTCACACTTTGCACCATTGCAGTTACAGTTCTGGGCGCAGTCCTCTCCAAAAGTTCCAGGAGGGCATTTTGAGCTGCAATCTTTGCCTCGATAACCTGGGCACATTAAAAATATCGAGCAAGAAAAAATAATGTTGACCAATCAGAACCATTTTTAAATGAGAAAATCTTACCAGCAGCACAGATGCAGGAACCATCAACAGGAGAGCAGAGAGCATTATTCTTACAATCACACTTCTGCTTACACCCTAAACCATAAGTGAGCATTGGGCAAGGACGAGCACAGGAGCGCACATCCCAGCCAGGCTTACAACTGCAAGAGCCTGTGTGAGGATCACAACTTTAAAAGTTGTTAGTTGTTGTCAGTGAAGGATAGAGGGAATGTTTTTGTTAAATGTACACATCAAGATCTTACTACCTTTCAGTGTTGTTCATGTCACAGCTGCAGATACCTGTGCAATTCGGACCAAAACTCCATTCTGGGCAGGCGCGCTGTGAGCAGTCAGGCCCTTTCCAGCCTTCCCGGCATTTACATACTCCATCCACAGGTGAGCATGAACCGCCATTCTTACAGTCACATTTTTTAGAACACAGCACTCCATAGTACCCCTCAGGACATCGATCAAGACACTAAAGAAATATTGAAAGGAAAAAAACAAAAATTTGATTACTCCTTATATGAAATGTCTCTTTTACATCTATAGAGGTATCTAATCACCTTATCCCCTCTGAATCCAGCTTGACATTCACATGCTCCAGAAATGTGATGGCAAGGTGCACCATTGTAGCAGTCACAAACTTTTGAACAGTTTACACCCCAGAGGCCAAATCCGCAACGGTTTCCACAAACATCACCCTATAATAAAATTAACAAATAATTTCTTATAGTTTTCCAGCAATTGAAAAAAAAAGAAAATCATAAATCTTTAAATGAGACAACATACCGTCCACCCTGGAGTGCAGTAGCATTTTCCAGAGGTTGGATTACAGGTTCCACCATTTTGACAACGACATTCTGCAGCACATTCATTTCCATGTTTACCTTCAGGGCATTGATTCTCACACCTAGATGATTTTTTTTTTTTATTTTTTTTTTGTAAAGGGAAACAAATATAAGAACCGATTAAAAGTACATTTTTGGGCTTTGGAAAACTGGAAAAATTAATTTGAGCAGTGTGCCAAATACTATACTTACAATGGTCCCATCCATCCTGGGGCGCAATGGCATCCCCCAGATACGTGATCGCAAGTTCCCCCATTTTGACACTTGCAAGTTTCCTCACAGTCCTGTCCATATTTTCCAGGAGGGCATTCCAAGGAGCAATGCTCACCCGTCCAGCCAGGCTTACAATTGCATTCCCCAGAGAAAGGATCACAAATTGCTTCATTTACGCACTGACATCTATGCTCACAGTTAGCTCCATAACGATTATCAGGACAAGCTAAAAATAAAATAATAAAGTTAAAGCTCCATAGAATTAAAACAAAAAATTATTGAATAAGGAGGAAATAAAACATCATACTCTGGTTGCATGTTGGGCCACCAAAGTTTTCTTCACATTGACATTTGTTTGGTTCCACACATTTGCCTCTAATACAAGGCTCGTCACAGTGAGCAATGCAGCGGGTTCCACTCTGGATATAGCCTTCACAACACTCCTCCACAGGTCTTGTCTTGGACAAGGTCTACAACAGAAGAAAACAATTGCCAAAATTTTTTGAAGATAATCTAAAAAAAAAAAAAATGATACGAAAACGAAGCAGATTTTACTGAGCACGCACCTGGGTTGTGTATTGTGTCTTCAATTCCAGCTTGTACTTGGAACACCGCGGCGGTATGTTCAAACACCACGAGTACACCTTCCTCTGCACGGGGACCTGTTTCGACACCCTGACGGTCTGGTTGTAGGGCGCCTGGCGAGTACAGATGTGCGGCCCCTCGAGAGCGCCGTCAGCCGGGTCGGGCGGCAGCCCCACCAGCAGCAGAAGCAGCGCGGGCGCCACCAGGGCCCACTCCATGGCGACCTGGAACCAAGAATGCAAGATACTTGTTACCGGCGGGTCTAGCGAAATATGTGAGCTCCCCGGACGAGGGGAAGAACAATGAAATTTCTGTAATTACTCCTCGAAATCGCGCTCGAAATTCTGGATGATTCAGAAAAAAATCATGAAAATTCACAAAAATTTAGGTAAAATTCAGGTGTAAGTTCACATAAAGTCTATAAAAATTCTCAAAAATTTTCAAACCGTGTGCACCAAAACTCAGAGCTGTTTCCCCCTCGTCCCCGCGGGGCGCCTGCACACGAGGGCGTGGGCAACCCGCTCCGCAGCGGCGTCTACCTGGCGGCCTGGCCACCCCACTCAGCACGACACTAGCGCGGCGCCGCGCTGTAGAGCTGGGCCCGCCCCGCCCCGCCCCGCCCCGCCCAGCCCCGCGCGGGTCCACGGAGAAAGCACGAGCAAGGGGAGAGAAACGAGGGCCTTGGCCTCCTCGCGCAGCGTGCCGCGGCGGCGGGGCCGGGCCGGGCCGCGGGTGACGCTATCGAGCTAATGACACGGAGCAATTCCAGGGCACTCCTCCAGGACTCCAGGCAGGCTCCAGGCGGGAGGGGTTCGGAACCAACGGAGAACAGCGCGAAGCGAAGCGACCAGTAGCATCGCCGCGCCGACCTCCCCGACACTGGCCCACCTGGGGGAAGGGAAACAATAATTGTGACCCGGAACCCGTGCCGCGCGCCGGGCCGGGCCGGGGCGTTCCGAAAGGATGGGGGAGTTGGAGGAGGAGGAGGGGGAAGTAAGAGCAGTTAACAAAGCCACCGCATTTCGTCGCATCCCACAGGAGAAAGGCGAGCATGCTGCTCTGCTCATCGAAGACCATTCCCCCCCACATCTCTCCCGGACCTGACGTAACGCCCGAGCTGGGGCCGGCAGCCGGCACAGCACCCGTCCTGTGGGATTCAAGGGCAACGTTCGCCGACCCGGCGGCCAGTCCCGGGGCTGGGGCACCCCGGCCGGGCCCGACCCTACAGCGTGCTGTTGACGGCCCGGGCCCGGGGGCCGCGGTGCCCAGTGCCCACGGCCCCATTACTGTGCATGCAGCCCGATGCGGAGGTGGAGGTGTGCCGCTGTGGGGAGGGGGGCGGAGAGACACTCGGGGGTCATGGGTGAAAGTGAGGGACCGGGGGAGGGGGCTTTCCGGGGCGTTAATGGTATTTATTTGGGCACTACGCCACGCCACGGAGCAAGCTACGCCAGACCAAGGACCAAGGGCCGCCGCGCCGCCGCCGCGCACACGGATGAAAGTTACTCATTGGAAAGCTGCTAAAGGCAATATTAGTTCTCTTTCGTAATGGGAATAGAGGGACAGGACAGGATATCCCCATGATACCCGAGGAGGAGAGCACGTAGTATAAGCTTGAAGGTATTCCCTCCATGCCGTCGTCAGGCTTGCGTTGTTGTACGAGCAGCAAAGATTTTCTCTACCGTCCAAACTTACACTGTTAAAAAAATTTCATTACATTTTAATAACATTTATATGAAGCTATTTTCATTACAATTTCATTACAATGTTATTAAATCTTCATTACAATTTTGTAATGAAATTTCATAACACATGTCATTAAAATAATTGCAACTTTTAAAAAGAAATTTATTTGACTTTAACTCTTTCATATTGGACTCCTCAACGCACTAACGGATTTTTAGGACGATATCCTTACAACTTTACCGTACCTTACCGGGAGTTGAACCCGAACCATTGGGTTGGGAATCCCTCGCCTTAGACCACTCGGCCACGAGGACTACCTGAGAGGAGCCGAGCTGTAACGTGGTATCATGCCACCGCTGGGGAGAGAGCGTTCCCCATTTGTTTAATAAACATGTAATGAAAATTTCATAACATGGGTTATGAAAATGGGCGTGTAATGAAATTTCAATGACGTGTAATGAGATTGCCGCTAAAGTTAATAACATTGTTCTTAAATTAAGAGTGTCATTAAATTTCATGACAACTTTATTAAAATTAATGTTGATTGCGTAATGAAAGGGAACAGGCCGACTCGTACTACGGTTATTTGCACCTCCGACGATTCGTCCTCAACAATTCGTCCCATGATTACTAGTCCCCAGACTTTTCGTCCTCGGTTACTTTGTCCCTAGTTAATTAGTACTAAGAGAACTTGTAACATTTTTCTTATTCCATGCAGATGTTGTGGCCACATGCCCGGGTGAAGTCCACGACGCGATCCTCCCAAGGGGCGGGCAACTCATGTATTTCCGTGTACACTTGCCTTGTATTTCTAATATATTTTTCGGTTTTTTTCTCGTATTTTTGTTGAGTATTTCTATGTATTTCTGTGTATTGTAGAATATTTCCTGGTATTTTAATTGTATTTCTAGAAATACACAGGTATTTCTGTGTACACGTTTTTTTTTTCGACTTGACCGCCCCTCGGATCCTCCTCCTTGTAGCGAATACCCCTGTCCTGAGGGATCCAATGGATGGGACGAATGGGGATGAAAAATGGGACAAATAAGGGACAAATTTTTAAAACCGAGGACGAAATATCTTCGGACGAGTAAAACCAGGACAAAAACTCTGAGGACAAATGGACGGAGTACGAGTCCTTAGGGGGACGAGTTATGGGGGGACGAATGGGCATGGAGCCGTAATGAAATTTCAAACATTTTTAACAGTGTAGCTTGCTTTCACTAAGTCCGGACGCTTTGCAGTGACGAGGGCAAGGACACCCTTTCCTAGAAGTGACGCGCGCGTCCTCCCCAAACTCCGCAGGGAACAGAAGGCCAAGGCAGGCCGGTATTGTAAGAATCATTCCATCCCGAGTCGCTCTAGATAAGTCTAGGAGGAGGAGGTGGGGCGGCAAGGTGGGTGCCGAGCCGAAACAATCCATGGGAAAGGGAATAGCAGGGCGGACCTCGCCCATTTCCCATTGGAGAGGCCATACGCGGGGATGGGAGGGGGAGGGGTGCTACAGTCACCCCGCAGTGGAGCGGGGTGCACTGTGCAGTGCCGCGCGCCCGCATTACTCCGCGTTGAGAATCAAAAACAACACATTACCCCGCCTTGCTCCACCCCGCCTCGCCTCGCACCCCCCCCCCCCCCATATCTCCCCTCCCGTCCGCCCCGCTCGAGTTGCCCAAGTGCGTCGTGACGTTATACACCGCTTGATTTTCCGCAGCCCTGGGCTAGGCCGCTCCGCTCACGGTCCCTCTCTCAGAGAGGATGGTATATCTGCGTCGGATGTTGTGACATTCGACAAGTGTGCCGCGAGAGGCGAGGCGGGGAGACGACGCACGATCAACAGTTGAATGCTGCGGATTTTGCAGGAAAAAGGGACATGAAATACTATCCACCCTCACGTTACGAGCAGCAGGATATAGACAATTAGAAAAATAAAGAAAAAGGGCGCAGATGTTTTGGTACGTGTAAAGCCTACTTCGAGTGAAAAACAAAAACAAAGTGGGGATCAGGGAGCCCCCGCTAGCCCACCACACCATCACCCAAACACAAAAATTAAAAAAATTCGCATCTGAGCGCCCCCCCCCAAAAAAAAGCAAGTGTACTAATTTATTTGCTGTATACGCACCGCTAATTTTTAAGCTGCTGCGGTGTTTTTTTTTCTAGCTACCCTGCTATTTACTTTTCCGCTATTTTAAGTTTTTAGCCGTGTGCTAATTTTTCACATATAACTTATTCAGCTGAGCTTTTGTGATAGCTGAACATTTTTTCCCCCCGTGATGCGCCGATAGGTATTATCTCGTACGGTTTTGTTTTCTAGCGGTGTAGAAGGAGTCAGAGGAAGGAGAAAGGGAGGAGAGAGGGTGTGCGGAGGGAAGTAGGGCACACCCCACCGTCGGGTCGGGTCGGGCCCCGTCCCGACCGCGGCGAGCAGCCCGCCAGTGACACACTTCATGCACTTGACATCCCGATGTGGGGCCCGGGGGCCGAGTAGTGTTATCTGTGTCGCTATCGCGCCCGTCTGCCCCGGCACCGTGCCGCCCCGCCCATGCAGTGAGGCTGTATAGGTGTGTGCAGCGTGCAGGCATCCGCGGATGGATGGATGGCCACCGATATCGGGCTGGTTGCCTATCTTGCACGGATGACGCCCGAGGGGCCCTCCACAGTAAATTCAAGCGTACACCGATTTTATTGATGTTTCGTGGTTTTTCTTGATTTTGACTAACTGATGTTTTTTGATTTTTTTTTCCTTATTTTTTTGAAGGGTGCACACTGATTTTTTAAGCCCCATCTCATGGAGGCCCCTTGACCTGCAAAACCCGCACCCGCAGCCTCCAGATGCACACTGAACACACCCTGTGCCGCCCCCGGCCACACACCGAGTGACTAACACACACGCGGCCGTCTTCAGCACTAAACTTGTACATCCGGTGCGCGCCCGGCCCCGGCCCCGGGCGAGGCCTGGCCAACCTCCTCCTCCTCCTCCTCCAACTCGCCCACCGCTCTCATAGCATCCTAGCTCATGGATTGCAGGCCGGGCGGGGCCGGGCCAGCTCACGGCAGGCAGATGTGCCTCGCCCTCGCCTCGCGCCACACCTCGCCACGCCCGCGCGATACCCATGAATATCAATAAGCAGAGCATGATCAGATCATGCGGAGAAAAGGAGAGCACGCGGCCATGGGGCCCAAGTCATGGGGGCGGGGCGGGGCAGGGCACTCCGCCTCGCTGCCTTACGTCATTGTCACCGTGCTGGGCCGCGCCGGGCGCCGCGCCGGGTCCGGGCCGGGCGCACTCGTAGGGCGCACTCACAGGGCGCGCCCGGGCGGAAACAAGGGCAGCAGAGGCAAGGGCGCCGAGCCCTGCGGGGTGTTCTCTCTGACCTGGTCGCACTCATGGGGAACGTCGATAAGGAGCAAGAGAGAGAGAGATAGAGAGCGGACACTACGGAACGTTGTTCGGCATCATCAGCTCGCTGCCTGTTCTGTCCTGCCGCAGCGCGTTCAAGGGAGGTCGGTGGGGTCGAGGGGCCTCCTACTCGTGAGTGCGACAGCAAGGGAAGCAGCCGCTGTCTTTGTCGCACTCATGGGCGGCGCGGGGTGTCCTCCAGCGCGGTCGGTCGCCAGGCAAGCGCGGCAAGCGGCGCGGAGACGAGCGCACGTGCGGAAATAGACCGACCACTATCATCTCTCTCTCTCTCTCTCTCTCTCTCTCTCTCTCTCTCTCTCTCTCTCTCTCGTTCTTTACAGAGTCCGAGAGGGACGTATCAGCGGAAGGGGAAAGGAGAGAAAGAGAGAGAGAGAGAGAGAGAGAGAGAGAGAGAAAGAGAGAGAGAGAGAGAGAGAGAGAGAGAGAGAGAGAGAGAAAGAGAGAGAGAGAGAGAGAGAGAGAGAGAGAAGAGAGAGAGAGGGGGGGGGGTGAGGGGGAGATAAAGGAGAGTGTGAGTCAAGTGCAGCTCAGCTCGAGTCGCGGTTAGCCGAGCCGAGCCGAGCCGGGAGTCGGGAGCCGGGTGCAAGGCGGGGGCGGAACCCAAACAAACACACAGTGCCCGCGATACACACTGCCACACTGGTCTGGTCCGGTGTCAGCACCCGAAGTAGATCAGGGGGGAGAAAACGCAAACCTAAACAACGACTCGCGCGCTACGGGAAGTGAAGTGAAGTGAAGGGAGGTGAAGTGAAGCAGAAGAGCCAGGAACAAGAACACGAACCTCCCGTGTAGCTCGAGGGGGGACATCCGACATCCGCCACCTGGAGGGTAGCAGGGCGATTCCGCACAGTGGTTTCATCTCTCTGTCCTTGTCGCTCTCATGCGGCACGAACATAAGGAGCAAGAGAGAGGGCACTATGAAACGCTGTTTGGAATAGCTCCCGCGGCCGGGCTCACAATGCCCTCCTAGAAGCCCATCGGGCAGACGGGGTGCCGTGGCGGGACAGGCCATTCCATCGTGGCACAGACAGATTCAGTTCAGATTCACCGCAGGCCAGGTGGGAAGTAAATCCAATTCTTAATATCCGGCCGGAGGAGACGGCGATGGGAAAGAGCTCGGTGCGCGCCGCCGCACAGCTTTGGCGGCCGCGCTGAGGGGAGCAGAGCAGTCCTTCCGAGGGTTAAAAAAAACCTCTGAATTTTGGTGTCCAAGTTTTTCTGTTTGTTTGTTTTTTCTGAATTTTTATTGAAATTTCGGAGGAATTTTTAAGAATTTTCCAGATTTTTTTTTCGAATTTTACAGAATTTATCTTAGTTACCTGAGATTTGTTTTCTTAATTTGTTTTTGGTTTTTTCTGATTTTTTTTCCTGAATCACGAGGTGTACACAAAGTTCAGAGTTGTTTCCCCCTCAACTCCTCCAGTATAGTGTGAAGGCGCGGGGCGGGGCGGGAGCACGAGGGACGAGAGGTGCGGCGCGCCGGACCGGGCCCAACTCGGACCCTGACCCCGCCACGCCGCGCCACGCTACGCCACGCTTACCGTTCGGGGCCGGGCAAGCGGGCAGAGGCGAGGCGCTGCGCCGCCGGCGGTAGCGGTGGCGCCGTTTACCCGAGGAGCGGCGCGCGACGGGACGATGAGGATGAACACAGCCATTGACCTGGGTCGGGCGGGGCGAGGCGAGGAAGGCGAGGGTTCGTCAACCGATTTTCACCGAGTCCGCGGAGGAATAAATACCGGTGATATTGGTCAATTTTGAGGCGAATCGCATATGGATTGACATGACGGACATGACAGTACAAATCAAGAAAGAGGTGTTACAATGAAATATTACCAGTAATATGTAGAAGATCTAGAGAATTAATAATATGCAGGCCATTAAGGCCTTTTCCCGCTGCTTCCGCTTGACACGAAAATCACTCTACCGAGAGGCCTCGATATTATGCATACCGAGACAAGTGCTGGGACCGGGGCGTGTTAGCACCTCGATGAAACATGACGGAGCCTACACATGTCTGGACTTCCCCACAAATCTCGAAACCTTTTGCTGCTACCCAGAGAACAAGTATGCCGCGAAACAACAGGGCACCATGGTGCTCTGCACACCTGCCCCCCACTGCCCCACCCCGCCCCGCGGGGACCGCGTCAAAAGGAAACGGAGACGGGTGACGAATTGGACAAATAGCGACCAAAAGGCACTTGGGTACACGAACTTGAGCGGCCCGCGGCGCAGCCGCGTCTAGGCCCCTGCCAGCTGCCCGAGGGCGAAACAACTCAGGATTTGGGTGGAATTTTTGTAAACTTTCGTGAATTTTTGTAAGTTTTCATTGAATTTATCACTAAAATTTTACCAAAATTTTTGAGAATATACCTAAATTTTCCTTAATTTTTGTTAATTTTTCCAAATTCTTCTGATTTTTTTCCGAAAAATTCTGGATTTTCTTGAAGTACGAGGTGTACAAAAATTTCAGAGTTGTTTCCCCTCGCAGCTGCCCCACCCAGCCACCCCACCACCAGCCTAGCAGTGATCGCCTCAAGGGAAGCCCCAAAGGACCACCAGACCAGAGGGAGGGCGCTGGGCTGAACTGCGGTCGCCTCGGCGGTCGCGCCCTGCCCTGCTGCCCTGCGGCCTGCGGGCCTGCTGGTGCCCCCACAGCAGGGCTATAGACGAGACAGCAGGACTGCTGCTGGCCGCCCGACGAGACGAGACGAGACGGCGGGGACAAATCAACTCCATTCAGACGTCTTCCAGCCCCGCGCCCCGCCCCGCGCCCCAACCCGCTCTTCTCAATAGCCGCTGCCCTGCCCTGCCGCCGTTCCCATCAGACAGAGAACGCCGTCCCCACTCTCCTCACCCCCCCCCCCCTCTCTCTCTCTCTGTCTCACTCGTAGAAATCCTTCCCATCATCCATTCATCCATCTATCTACACGACCGGCCGCCTGGCGAGCCGCAGCGCGCGAAATGTCAGTGAATAAGCAGGGGGGCGCAACGCGGCACGTTCGGCTGACCCCATGCGGTAGCGAGGCCCGGCCCCCCACCACCGACCCGAGCCGCCGCGGCCGGAGCCAGGTCGAGCCGAGCCGCGGCCCCGCACTTCACGAAACTCAACCATATTCTATCAGTTTGTCTTTAAAACTCGACAGCCAGTGATAAATTCAAAGGAGAAGAATCAAAATATTTACTAGTGTGCCTGAGAAGCCGCTTCGCAAGTCTGAAGTAAGTAAAAACATAAGTGCAAGCTCGACCTGTCCCAGCCGGCCCGTGCACGTATTTAGTATTATTAAATTTTCTTCGCGATTTCGTCACGTATCAAGATGCTCGTGTGCTCTTATGAAAGGAGACTAAATTTACGATGGAACTGACTACAAGTGAGGCTGGTCGGCTACCAAAGAAGGTTAGAAAACAATATTTTGTTGTTGTGGTGGTGAGAGCAACAAACCTAACCTAAAAACCAAACTTTGTTTTCTAACCTTCTTTGGTGGCCGACCAGCCTCACTTGTAGTCAGTTCCATCGTAAATTTAGTCTCCTTTCATAAGAGCACGCGAGCATCTTGATACGTGACGAAATCGCGAAGAAAATTTAATAATACTAAATACGTGCACGGGCCGGCTGGGACAGGTCGAGCTTGCACTTATGTGTTTTACTTACTTCAGACTTGCGAAGCGGCTTCTCAGGCACACTAGTAAAGATATTGATTCTTCTCCTTTGAATTTATCACTGGCTGTCGAGTTTTAAAGACAAACTGATAGAATATGGTTGAGTTTCGTGAAGTGCGGGGCCGCGGCTCGGCTCGACCCGGCTCCGGCCGCGGCGGCTCGGGTCGGTGGTGGGGGGCCGAGCCTCGCTACCGCATGGGGTCAGCCGAACGTGCCGCGTTGCGACCCCCTGGAATAAGGCACCACCATCACCACCGGGGCCGGGGCTAGGCGGCTAGGCTAAGAGCCGCGTCTGTCTGTGCCTTTACCAGCCTGGCCCGACCCAGTCATGGCCCAGTCCAGTCCCAGTTGAGTCCCAGTTACCTGAGGCTGCCTGGCAGCGAGTGGGCGCCGGGCCGGGCGCCGCCGAGGTGTGCGGGGTGTGGGCGTGCCGCGGCCCAAAGCCGGCGGCGGGAGGCTCCAAGAGGTACCTCACCCACTGCTTCCATAAAAGTTGGCGAAAACTCTCACGAATACACCTGTGTGAGACAGGCGGGTATCTCCTCCGCCGGCCTACTATAGACACGAGACTGCCTTTTGCCTAGTAGGCAGGCGGAGATACCCGTCTGCCTCACACAGGTGTATTCGTAGATTGTGTCGCCTGATTTCATCGTTTAACACTGGCCTCACCTCACAGCAATATTAACACAGCCGGTAGAAACTCCCGCTGGCAGGCTGATTCCATGATCGGCTAAACAGCGCGGAGCTCGAGTTTTGTAAACGTTCAACCAAATGAACGGAAGGGTTTTGCGCACTCAAATAATTTCTAACGTTTTCGTATTTTGTGTCCTCGTGGCTTAGGAGGGTTATCGCAGCTCTTTTACAGTCGCAAACACGTAAAATAAAATAGAACTAAAACTCGATGGTATGAGAAATTCAGCTACCGTTCGGCTGTGCTGTTCTTATTTATTAAAATTAAAATGTTTCCGAACGGAAAAGAGCATCGACAACCCTCCTAAGCCACAAGCACATGAATAACGAAGACCAGACAATAGGTTTTAGCGCTGACGACCCATCCGTTCGTTCGTTTGAACGTTTGCAAACACCCGAACGATCATGGTATCAGCCTGTAAGCGGTAGTTTCCACCGGCTGATTAACAGCCCATGCCAGGGGGGGTGGATCACTTATTCGAAAAATCATTGTGCGCCCCCTCCCCCCCCCCAAAAAAAAATCGAAAACAATTTAAAACACATCAAAATAAAATCAAGAAAACAGTTACAGAAAAATCCAAATACTCGAGAAAAAATAAATAATACTCTGAAAACAAATGAAAAAAGTCAGAAATAGGGAGAACAAAATTAAAATTAACCAAAAAGTACCAGAAATTTGCATTAGTCTTTTGAAAATTTAAAGAAACATCAAAACAAGCAAACAATAAAAAAAAATCAAAAGTTAAAAAAAAAATCATTGTACACATTTTGTATGAGTGATACCACCTTCGAGCCCATGTCTCTTTGCTTTACGCTTACAGTAACAGCTCACCTTGCGGGCAGCTAGGGGGTGCGGGGTCAGTCCATCCAGCCGTCACATAAGGAGCGCGCCGTCAAACACCTGCAACCAGAGAGGGGAACGAGCATGAGCACGGGGGCGTGGCGGGGCGTGGAGAGGAGGGAATACACAGGGGCAGGGCAGGCAGGGCTCAGGGCGACGGCGACGCGCCTGGCCTGTCGACGTCACACATATAGGGTCCGCTAATCCCCTCTGTCCGGCCTGCCCAGCCAGCCCAGCCACGACTTATTCCGAAGAGCGCTCTCCTTGATCTGTCTCTCTCGCACCCATGCGACGAAGCCCATGGGTGTGACAGAGATGGGGCGATGAAAGCGCTCTTCGGAATACGTCGGCTGCGTGGCGCAGCGCAGGCCCCGGGCAACTGCGGCAACACCGGCCGGGGCGCGGCGGGGCGGGGCGAGTCGCACTCTGCAACCCGTTCGGCGACTTTTGGTTTTCGCGGAAAAGCAGCGCAGTCTTGCGAGAGAAGAGGTAGGCAAAAACCCACCCAACACACAGCTGTGTGGAGCGGGCGGTATTCACGCCTGCTTACTAGGCCATTCCTATGCACACGTGTGTAGATGTTGCCTAGTATAGGCAGGCGAGAATACCGCCCGCTACACACAGCTGTGTGTTGGGCGGGTTTTGCCTACTTTTCTGGTAGCACTGAAGCAGCGCAGCACCACGCCGCAAAGCAACACACTTATACGAAGGGAGAAGGAGTCACAGTTTAAATTAAGTGCTAAGCTGGGGTTAGAAAGGGGAATCGAGTAATGCTGTTGATCAGACCAGCACTTCAAGAGTCCACTAACGGCCTGTTGAGTACCCAGCTGGGCGGGGCGCAGTACTACAGACAGATGTCGCGCTCAGCTTCACAGCGAGGCCCCAGTGGGCCTCAAGCAAGTCCGAGGGGTCCTTCACTCAGTGTACACTATTTAAAAATAAATCACTTAAAACTCAGGAAAAAAAAACATTTAAAAAATCAGAGAAAAAAAGATAGAAAAAATCGGTAAAAATCAAGGAAAATCACGAAACCATAAAACACGAAACCAGAAAAAATCAGAAAAATCTATGTACGCTAGAATTTATAGGGGATGATTCCTACCCCCCCCCCCCCCCCCCCCCCCTCAGGCGAGGCCCAGGCGCTGCTGTGGAGCTAAAGTCGAGTGCCTCGGAGCACTCTGGGCGAGAAGATGTATGGAAGACAGGGTCGCCGCCGACCTGGACCTGCCCCTGCCTAGGACACTCTGCTCGCGCCGCGCCGCGCCGGGCCAAGTTTAACAGACTGGGCCGGGACGGGCCGGTACCGGTACGGCGGGTGCCAGTCCGACCAGCAGGGCGGGGCGGGGTAGCCTGCAGTCGCAGCAGGGGACCAATCGGCTGGCCTACCAGTGTGCGGTTATCAACGCTCGGTGCGCGTGTGCGCGTATTCCCCGCCTCGCGCGGCGCGACACACCCGCGACGCCGAGGCCCTGCAAGGTGGTTCCGAACACCGTCTTGTATAGTGTCCTCTCTTTTGCTCCTTATGGCTTCGACCCATATGAGTGCAACAGAGAGGCGAAAAGCGGACAAAACCGACTCGCGGAATCCGACACACAAAAAAATAATTCGCGTCTGAGACAAAAGAAATGGCAGGTGTACTAATTTTTTGGCTGTGTAGACGCAGCTAATATTTAGGCTCCCGTGCTTATTTTCTAGCTACCCTGCTATTTATTTTTCTGCCGTTTAAAATTTTTCAGCCCTAGCGCTAATTTTTCCGCATTTAATTTCAACTAAGCGATTTTTTTTTCCTTGGACGGCATGTCCGGCCCGGCCCGGCCCGCGCAGGCGCGCACCCACGCCAGTGCAAACTGTGTATATCGCCCCGCCCCAGCCTGCAGCAGACGAGACGCTATTCTTAACCCTGTCTTTATCGCCTGGCGATAGCTCGTCCGCCACTCACACGGCGGAGTAACGACCGTTGCCAACGCGATAATGCTGAAAGGAAATACAATTTTACCCCGCTGCAATATGCGCTTCTGTACAGGTGAGGCTGGCCTGAACAGTTTCAAACTGACGCGCGTCCCCGCGTGTCGGCGGGGTTTTGTGGACTTGCGGGAGGCCAAGTAGGAGACTAGTAGCGGGCCGAGTAGACGACTCAGCAGTGTACGAGCCAACAGAGACCCTCATAGGCCGTGTAATGAGTAGTACCGCGTCCACCTGGCCTGTCATTAGGCGCAGTACCCGGAGAGGGGGAAGGAGAGGGAGATGGGATAGGCGCAGCCCGGCACGTTCGTGCTACACTGCTGCTGGTGTTGGCAAGGTCGCGGACCCCACAGCACCGCACCGCACCCCGCCCCGCCCCACCACAACGCATCGCGGGCCGCGGTCGCCCCGACTGGAGACTAGAGCTGTGGCCCGGCCCCGCGGCCCGGCCCGCGACACGTACGTACTGCTGACTGACCACGTCCACGGCGAGTCATCCTCATCTCATCTCGGTATAACGACTCCACACGACACGACAATTTCGAGGCGAGGCGCGCGCGATCCCACCGGCGGCCGCGGGCCCGGGCCGCTCCCTCCACACACCACATACAGCGACCATCCACTCTTCATCGTTGATGATTCGGTATCATGAATGACATAGGACGCGTGGGAATGTAGCGACAACCAACAATTTTTAAAAGTCCCAAAACACCGCCACCGCCGCGTCGTGCTGCCTGGTACGGTCAGGCAAAGGTTGAAGTAAAATAAATCATAAAAGAAAAAATATAGGACTGTACAGAGGTGGCATGGCGCGGTGCTCGTGCCCGGTGGTGGCGACTTTTACGAGTGCGCGCGGGAACTCCACGCCGCGAAAGGGAAGGTGAAGCCTGATAGGTGAGGCCCGTCCATCCGGCAAAAGTCCCATTCATGCCGTCAGAGTCGTGACTTACTTCAGCCGCACGAAGCGCCGCGCCTTGGCAAACTTAAGTGTCGTCCTGAGAGATATTCGAGGCTCAAGTTCAAAATCTGTGCCGGTCATAGGCCGGCCTGCGGCGTGGCGCGTGGCGCCTATGGCAGGTGCAGCAGTAGTGGCGCCGGCGCCGCCGCGGCCCGTCCCGTCACAGCCTACTTCCCGCGGGAAGCAAGCCGTTTTGCAACGCGATACACATCGCTTTACTACTCCTCTCCAGCCACGAAAATATTTAGAGAGGCACTGAGAAAAAGAGTAACGTGCAAAAGAATTAAAATGTACGAGTAGCGAGGGGAAAACAACTCTGAATTTTGATGTACAAATCTTGAGAATGCTTATTGTAGATTTTCGGGGAGTTTTGCGAATGTGCTATAATTATCTGAGAATTTTATTGAATTTTCCTGAATTTTCCTATACGAGGTGTACAAAAATTTCAGAGCTGTTACCCGCTCGGTGAACAGCGAGCTGCAAACGACATTGTTGAGCTTCGCGCCAGCCTCTCGCGCGAGTCAGCGGGCGTCTGCCGCAGCAGAGGGCTGCCGGCTGCCGGGCCGGTGTTCGCGTCGCGTGACTCACATTCGTTATCTACTGCTAATTCAGCGGCGCACCACGGGCCGGGCCGGGCCAGATAGGTGCGGAGATCTCTCTTGTTTCACTCCTGCTGCTGCTGCTGCTGCTGCTTCAGGCTCAGACTCAGTTTCCGCCAGTTGTTGACGCCGATAGGCCCCCGGCCCGGCTCCGGCTGCGCTACAGCTGTGACTGCGGCGGAAAGCGGCTGAAAACACACCAGCGGCGTGGCGCGCCGATTACAACTGAGTCACCGCGCCGCGACTCGGCGACGGCGCGACGTGACGCGCGTTTCGCGGTTCGCGGAACCGCGGCGCGCGGCTCCGTAGCGGCCAGGGCAGCAAGCACGCGACACGGGACGTCCTGCGCGGCCGGGTGGAGCGGGGAGGGGGGGGGGGGCATTAATAGACAAACTGGGAAGAGAGGATGTGGAGTGGGGAGAGAGGAAAAGAGATCGGAGGGGGGGGGGGGGTCCAGTCGCAGCTGAGCGCTTGGCCCGCTTTGGCCCCGCGCAGCTCGGTGCTCCGCCGGGAGGGAAGACCGTATAGACCACACACTCTTGGCACATCGCCGCGCAGAGCGGCGCATGCATCCTCCTCATCCTCCTTCTGGGCAACAGAGTGAGGTATGAGGTGGTGAGGTCACTGACCCGCCGCACCCCGCCCCGCCCCGCCGCCGCGCCCCGCCACGACCAGGCCGCGGGACACTTTGTTTAGCACGACTATGTCTTTGTCGGGAGCCAGTCCTGCAAAATCTAGTTTGGCAACACACGGATGGGTTGCAGGGGCGAAGGCGGGGCGGGGTGAGGCGAGGCCCACCCGACCCCCTTGCACAAGGCGGAGGAGGCAATGCTTGGGGAGTCATACAGGGCGGCGCAGACGGAGGGAAGTCCGCGCGCAGAGGACGAGGGAGGTACCCACGCGCTCGCCCCGCCCCGCCCCGCCCCGCCCCGCCCCGCCACACCCGTTCTGTGGAGCGTTTTCTTCCCGAGCTTTTGTTTCGACAGCAAGTATGATGGACGGGCGCGGTGCGTCCTGGTCGTGAATGAAAATGAAAGCCCCCAGCTGGTTACATGGGTGATCCGCACGGCGCATGCGGCCCTCGACCACCATGCGACGGCGGCGGCGGCCCGTTCACTTTCTAAAGCGGCGGGGCGAGGCGGGGCGAGGCGGGGCGGCTCCAACACACACCAAGTCAGTCAGGCCTCACATTAATCAAGCCTCGGTCCGTAATGCTCCGTACACAAATTGCCCCCCGGCCTCCAGCAGCCTCCAGCAGCCTTCTGCTCCTCCAGCACCGCCTGGACTGCAGGGAGATCCAGCGCCTCAGCCTCCCTAGCACGTCCTCTCGCCACGCGCACCTACGTATAGAGTCAGCTTGCTGAAGCGTTACGAAAAATAGACAACTATACTGCAACTTGAATGGCAGTGTTTTTTTTTTCATTTTTCTCGCTACCCGAGCCCCTGCCCAGCTCTTCTCCAGGCTGGCTCCAGGCGCGCGGCTCTCACACACACACACACACACACACACACACACACACACACACACACACACTCGCGTCGCGCTCGCTCAAGGCCACTCTGTGTAGCAGTGCAGCTGCGCTTAGCTCCGCGCTCCTGCCTCCAGCCTGTCTCCAGCCTGCAGCCAGACTGCAGTCGTGGACGCAACGCCTCATCATCAGCCGCACCTGACTGACTAAGCTCATTTCAGCTTCACTTCAGCGCACTCTCAGCTTCACCGCTGCATAGCTTCCTGGTCCGCGCCGCCACTCCCAACTGCCGCGGCTTTCAGCCTACTCCGTCACTCTAATGACGGAGAAATATACCCGAGACGCACCCGATCGTACTGACTGACACCGTTACCAAACACAGCCTTGTACTACTGCAGAAAGGGTCTGAGCGCAGATAGGCACTCGCCGTTTTCTTTTCTTTTTTCTTCTATTGCCCTGAGGGACGTGCTGTAATTACGTGATGCGGGACCGAAAAAGAAAATTAGAAAAAAATAAATATTACCGAAAGCCGGAGCCGGATCCAGAAAAGCACTTGGGCTCGGGCGCTGCTCACAGCACCTCATTGGCACACCGGTCGGCAGGCCCCGATGGGAATCTCCCGCTCCTGGCCCGGCACAACCAGACAGACGGTATGGTTTGCGAGCTCCAAATTAACATCCGACCTGGTTCTTCAGCAGGCCAGAGGATGTTGGTATAAAGCGATGAGGCTTTGCGCAAGAATGGCTGAGTCTGGTTCTAGGGCTTCCCGAGACAACAGGAGAGAGAGAGAAAAAGAGATGGAGAGAGAGAAAAAGAGAGGGAGAGAGAAAAAGAGAGAGACACAGAGAGAGAGAGAGAGAGAGAGAGAGAGAGAGAGAGAGAGAGAGAGAGAGAGAGAGAGAGAGAGAGAGAGAGAGAGAGAGAGAGAGAGAGAGAGAGAGAGAGAGAGGGAGAGAGGGAGAGAGAGAGAGACGCACGACACGTATCTACCGGTACACACACGCACACACACACGCGCCACGCGCTCAGCACTGTGTAATGCCAGAAGAAGAAAAAAGAAGAAAAGACACGCTTCACTAGAACACAATAAAACATCTTGTGCTCTTTTGGATGAGATGTCTATTTAAATTGAAGTTTGATTATTCCTCTCACAGCGCGTCGTGCTGACACGGCGATCATACCCATCAGAGTGCATCATGTGTGGTGACAATTATCCAATTGGCTGTGGTTATCTGCCGGCGGGTCGCGGGGCGAGGCGGCGGCCAGGCGGCTTGGCCTGGCTGGTTGTAACCTCCCGTGACCCCATTCGCCTCCCGGGCCGCGCCCCCGCTTCAATCTGCTCGATACTCAAACATGCTGCACGCGAATATTATCAGACCTACTGAGAATGCAGTCCACTCATGTGAGTGAGTCATCGCGGTAACAACAACAACTTTCCCAGGAAAAAGGGAAAACTTTACGAAACGTTCTTCGTTTGAGAAAAAACTTATCTAGTTAAGTAAATATCCTCGATAACTGTGAGAAGTTTCCAAATTTTATAGAGACACTTGTTTTCTTAAAGAAAATAAAAAGGGAGTTCATCAAAAGTACTCCGTCTTCATCAAAGAAATAAACCAGACGCTGTTTTTACTTTTCACCGAGTACTTCATTCTTCTCGCTTTACTCTCACAGAGGTCAGCCCCTGGCATCCTCGCGTTTTCGATTCTGCCTCCCGTTACACGCATCTCCTCAAGATAGCTGTGGATGATATATAGGACCGGCGTTTATCCGTGAGGTGGGGTAAAGGCCAGTCGGCCCTGTATGTGTGAGAAGAAGACCCTGTGATGTGATAAGCGGGGCGCGAGAGAGGGGAGGCTTCCATCCTCACGGTGCAGCAGCAGCGGAGCTTGTGACGATTACTCTGCAAATCTTAGTGTGATACAACATGTCAGTTTAAACTGCGAAACTTTATAGTTTCGCAGTTAGTTTCGCAGTTACAACTGCAAAACTCACGAGTTCGTCAGTTTAAACTGCAAAACTCGAAAGTGTCACACTTGGATTTTCAGAGTACGTGACGGAAGAGGAGGATAGCGTGACGCGCCGTCACGTTCAGCTGCCAACACAAGAAGCTGACGATAACGCACAAGCTCGCACTTGCTATCAACAAGCAGCCAGGCCCGGCTCGGTCCACGGACTCTTTGGATTGGGATTGGGTCGCAATTTCACTAGACCAAAAGAATACGGGAAGTGGAGTGATTTCATCCCATTTTGTCGTACATGACATGACAGGGTTTCCCATAGCAATGTTTGATTTTCATAAGACAGGGTTGCCACAAATTTTTCATATCCGTTTTCCCTGAGTTTTACCTGATTTCCAGAGCGTTTTACATTAAATTTCCCTTACTTATAAATACAGTATTCTGGTGAAGAGAGTTAAGCAAAACACTTGTATTTCGGCTAAAATTAGTGTTCCGTGAATGTCTCACCAAATAACCGACGTTTCTCCGAAATTTTCTCTGACTTTTTTCCTTTTCCCTGAGTTTTCCCTGTTTTCCCTGATACGATTTTTTTCCCTGAGTTTTCCAGGTTTTCAAGGTTTTCTAGAGTTGTGGCAACCCTGTAATAACATTTCCCTCTGACAAAACCTGCAGACATTTTTAAAGATTTGTTTTCCTGAGAGGAAAGTTATGTGACAAAATTTCAAAGCTACAAAACTGACAATGACCTCTAAATCTTGAAATTTCCCAGGCACGTGGCGGCCTTGCTCTAAATAACGCCTAACTTTGGGACAGTTTGTTGGTTTATCCGTGCGTTATCAGCAGCGCTTCTTCCTCACCGCACAGCGGTATTCTCTCGGGTATTCCCTCCTGCCTCTGTACTGCCTGCCCGGCTCTGCCCCCGGCTCAGATAAAATAGCCATCGGCACAGCGTGTACTTAGCATGGCGGGGGTATAGAGTGACAATCACGGGCGCGACAAGTGAGGCGTCGCCAGAGGGTCTCTCTCACACACACACACAGGCGCACTCACACTTACAATTGAGTCCGATCCACAGTCGCGGCGTAGTGTGGCGGCCAGGGTGGGCTATCGTGGGAGCAGATCCAGTTGCATCCGTCCACACCCACACCCTACCGAGGGACATATCACTCATTCAAAATGTGTACAATAATTTTTTAAAAAACTTTTCATTGATTTATTTTTTTGATTTTCTTTCTTTCGAGTATTTAAGGAAAATTTCTGTCACTTTTGAATAAATTTTGATCTTTTCCCCCATTTCCGACTTTTTCCCATTTTTTTGTTGTTGTTATTCTTTCTCGGTTTGTCGGATTTTTCTGTATCTTTCCTCTCGATTTTTCGGCTTTTTCTGGAACTTTCTTCTCGATTTTATTTTTTATTTTAAATGACGTTTTTTGGGGCCGTACAATGATTTTTCGATCGATGTGACTGCCCCCCCCCCCCCCCCCCACACACACACCCTGTACCACACCGGCAGAGCTGCCCGCCATAGCCACCCCGCCGAGCTTCGACAAAGCTTAATTTTCACTCACAGTACAATGAATGAAAAGGTATCGGCAGAACAATTCCAACACCACACATAACTATCAGGCGAATTTCGCGAAACAAATAAGGTCGGTAAAACGGCTTATTTGAACAGTGTGTGATACGCCCATATTGCCGCGCGCGCCCTATGCGAGAAGCGCACTTACACTCCATATGGCGTCATGAAATTGCTGAACAGCCTGGCGGTGCTCGGGGAGGTCCGAGGCGGGTTGGAGTAGGGTGGGCTGGGGCTGGGCGGGCTAGGGCGGGACTACGCACACGGTCGAGCACCCATCCAGGGCGGCCGGGTGCAGCAGCGCCATTTCTTGAGACCCCACCCCACCCCACCCCGCCCCGCCCCGCCCGTGCTGAGCGATGAAGTTTTCCTCGCATTCCGCACCCCAGCATCGCGTGACGGAACCGCGGGCCCGACCGCACTGTTGAGGCAGCGCTTCGGAAAAGTTAACCAACGACACACACGCGCCAGTCAGAGGTAACGCTGTTCTACCTCAGAGTTTGAGCGACCACAACGCCCAAGCGCAGCTGCTCACACGGTCGGCGCACCGCGGCAGACAAACATTTTACCATGCCATTTTTTTTTTTTTTTTTTTTAAATCTTTTTTAGTTTTTATTTTTCCTGGCTACGTCATCCGTATTAGAGTGACACATTGAAAATATTCAGGAACCGTTCCTGACCTTTTTTTTTTTTTAACTCTGCTACAACCGCAATTGAGTCGCGTCCCCGCCCCGCCCCGCACACCGCACACGCGGCTGTGTACAGGATACTGTACTCCGCACCGCATCCGAATAATGCAGAGGCACTCGCGGCCCTGCCCACGAGATAATGCCGCGCGAGGCGGGGCGTGGCGTGGGGCAGGGCGTGCGCACAGAGACCCGTGGGCCCGCGGGCCGGGCCGGGCGTGCGCGCCATTCAGGCATTCTCGTGGTGACAAGCCTCGTTACCTCCGAAGGGCGGGGCGGGCGACACACTGGGCGATTGGCGAAAGAAAGCGGGGGGAAAACGTTATTAACAAAACCATTTTAAAAGACCATGGTTTTCTTTGCGAACGTGCAAGAGAGCACACTCACACAACTTTTTATTTTGAAATTCAGCAACGAGCAAGGATGGGTTATTTCCATGCGCCGTAAACGGTAAGAACAGTGTCTGATTTTTTGAGGAAAAAGTGAAAACTTTGAGGAACTTCCGTAATTTGAGGGAAACCCCTCAGATTTTAAGGAAGACTCCTCAAAAAATAAGGGAAATCTCCACAAATTTTGAGGAGACTTCCTTAAAATCTAAGGAGTTTTCCTCAAAGTATACAAGGTCCTCAAAGTTTTCCCTTTTTCCTCAAAAAATAAGACATCGTTTTTACCGTGTAATTTACAAAATACATCGTAAATCTACAAAGATATTTTTCACAGATTCAACAATTTTGTCTGAAAGTAGTTGTCGTCGTGTACAGATGACTTACATAGCCTGCTGATATGTGCGCGCGCATGAGCCGAGCAGTGATGGACCCCTCGCGCCCCCGCCCTCCCCCGCCCCGCCCCTTGCACGCTAGGCCGCCCCCGCCCCGCACGTTTTCTTCCCAGGGCCTCCGACATCATAAGTCTCATTGTCCACGTGCCGTGACCCGGGCCGCTCTGTCGTGTTTTAGTTGCACAAAAGCTGCTGCGGTGCGCACGCACACGCAAGCGCCGCCCCCAGCACATGCCCAGCACGGCGGAGGTGAGGCAACACCTGCAATACCTGCTGCCCCTGCCGATGCGACACACCCTGAGCTGAGCCATGCGCCTGCGCCTCTTGCCGCGATGCCGCAGTGGTTTACGCGGTGCTGGGTGCTGGCCGGCCGGGCATTGTCCTCGCGCGTCGCGGTGCCGACAGTTTTACGTGGGGCATGTGGAAAGCGCTGAGCAGGCACTGCGAACGCCCGCAAGGAGCGTCGAAACGTATCAAATAATGCACGAAAAAAAAAGAAGTGGCTGCTGAGCTATTTTTTCAGCTCTGGAGCTAAGTTTTTAGATCGCGCCTAGCTAAACATTCTTGTGCTAAAAACAATTGCTAGGGAGCTAAATTTATAGCTGCAGCTGTTGAACTAGCTCGCTTTGCACGACAGCTAAATAAATTGCATGGGCACGCTAGATTGGGTCGGCTAAAACGGCTAGTTCCGGTCCGTTTTCTAATTTTTTCCCGTGTGACCTATCGTCTGATTCCGCAAATCGGTTTAGTAGTGTTCTCTCTCTTGCTCCCTATGGCTTCGCCCGGGGGCGACACAACTCTGCATTTTGGAGTACAAACTTTGGAGGGCTTTTTTTCTGAAATTTTCTTTTCTTATTAATTTTTTTTATGAATTTCTCTGAATTTTTCTGAATTACGAGGCGCACAAAAATTTTAGAGTTGATCACTGTAAAAAATATTTGTGGGAAAAATCCCACAAATGTATATGAAGTTATTTACAGACACAATGTGTGGGATTTTTCCTATACGACTGTGTAGGGAAAATCCTATACGCGTGAAGAAGATTTACCATACAGGTGTGGGATTTATCCAAGATGACTGTGTGGAAAAAATCCCATACACGTGTAGGAAATATGCTATACAGGTATGGGAATTTTAAAGGATGCATTTTGAAAAAGGGAAGGACGTTTCTTGCTTCCGTGACTTTGTTTCACTGCTTCCTCTCAAGTTAGCTTCATTCACATATACAAGCGAGTAACAATGAAATACCTTACTGGACGGAGAGTTGAACCTCGGACGTTGCGGCTGCGATCCCATCACGCTGACCACTGGACCATCGGTGCGCGATGAGAATAGAGCCTCAGAGTCCCCAGGTCACTCCAGAGCCGCGCCGCCCAGCCTCGCTGACCCGCTGGGACATTCCCAGAGGGGGGACGGGACAGGGCAGGGCTGCTGGCTACTGCGTACCACCACATGAGGGATTTCCGATGTTCTCATTGGAATTTTACTTTGGTTCTTTCCCTTCCTTATTTCCTTATTTTAAATTGTCATCTATTTTCCTTTCGCACCGAAAGCCCCCGGATACGAAGCTGGGACATTGCTCCCCGACCACAAAAGTGTGTTAAAAGGGTTAGGGCTCACTTGCATACCATGTACCAGTTATTTGCAGTAAGAGAATTAACAGTGGAAGCGTAAATTTACTACAGAGTTAAAGGCAATGTACAATGAATAAATAGTAAAAATCCCACACCGTGTGGGAAGTATTCTACCCAAAAGCGTATAGGCATTTTACCACAAGAAAATGGGATTTTTCACATACTTATCGTAATTTTCCGATACGCAATTCCATGTATAGGAAAAATCCCACACAAGTATGGGAAATTTCGCGTCCCACACACGTATGGGATTTTTCCTATACAATTGTATGGCAAAAATCCGAACATTTTTTACAGTGTTGTTTCCCGTTTCCCGTTTCCCCCTCGGCTTCGCCCCATGAGTGCTACGAGGACAGAGAGACGAAAGGTGGACTTAACCGACTATCGGAATACGGTGGCGCCGTGCTGCGCAGCGCTGCTCTGCAAATCCAAGTGACGAACTGTTCGACAGTTATAAGTGTCGAACTAAAAAGTTCTGCAGTTGCAAGTGCACCTTTCCGACTAAGATTGAAAATATTTTTTCCGAGGACACCATCATCTTCGTCTTGAAATTCTCTTTCAAACGAGTATATGGTTGATAGGGTTGCGTCTTAAATTGAAACGGGTACGCAAAAGAATACGAATTCCCAAAATTTCATTTAAGGTCTAGTAGCCGTTTCAATTGAAGCCGCAACCCTATCAACCATATACTCGTTTGAAAGAGAATTTCAAGACGAAGATGATGGTGTCCTCGGAAAAAATATTTTCCATCTTAGTCAGAAAGGTGCACTTGCAACTGCAGAACTTTTTAGTTCGACACTTATAACTGTCGAACAGTTCGTCACTTGGATTTGCAGAGTGAGCTCGCGCGCCTTGTTGCCAGGCAACATCTCCGCACGGGTGCAGGTGAGCTGCCTAAACCGCGTTCGTTAGGCGCTCCCCAAAAACAGCTGCTCCAGACCCTCGCGAATAAAGATGTGGTTGCTTCGCATAGCTTACAAAGAACTTTGTTCGCCAATGCGAAGCACTGTTATTCAATTACTGTGACGTCACATTCTTTTTCATGTGAAAACTGTCACATTCCTTTTAATATTAATGTCACATTCTTTTGAATGTGACAATAAAATTTAGCCCGTATATTTTGGCCGATTCACATTGAAAAGAATGTGACACTGCATTTTAAACAATGTGACACTTTTCACATGAAAAAGAACGTGACGTCACAGGAATTGAATAACAGTGAGGATTTCGTTATTCGCAATACAAAGAAAATTGTTTGAGTAACGGAGGCAGACGCACAACGGCTGTTTGCAGGGTAGAATCAGTGAAACGACGACGCTCCGCAGCGGGCGCGGGCATGGATGGGTGTGCGCGCTAACGTGCCCCTTGTGTGTTCAGCCAGTGCGATGTTGAGAGGTCAGGTGACTAATTCGCTGACTGTCGCGCCCGCGAAGGTAGAAGCGGGAGGGGAGGGGAGGGGGAGGGGAGGGAAGGGCCGCGCCCGCGAATATGACACCGTCACAGTGGATTCCGACATACATACACACACTCACACACAGCCACAGGCGGTGGTGGCGGCAGCCGTCTGATTCCGAAGATCGCTCTCGCGCCTCCATCCTTGTCGCACTCATGAGGCCCTGCCACCTCCAACATGGGGCACCGCGCCATAGGTGCGACAAGGACGGGGGCGCGAGAGCGATCTTCTGAATCAGTCGGCAGCGTGTAGCAGCTACATAGTAAAGAGAAGAGCCAGGAGGAGGAGTGTGGAGACCGCAACAGACAGGGAGCGAGGAGCCAAAAAAGCGAGCAGCCGTCGAGAGGATTCTAATTTCAGAAACCGATAAATTTCAGTCGGCTCGCGCGGGGCGGAAATTCCTCCCGCCGCGGGCCGCACTGCACTGCGCACTACGGTTACGATAAACCCAGCCCGACGCTAGTGACAATAACCCTCAGCTTATACACATGCTCGCAGCCGCCGCGGAGCGAGGCAGCAAGGCGCTCGCGCCCCGGGCTTAGACCGCCACCAAGCACCCCGTCATCATCCCGGTGCATGCGGGCGAAACAACAGAGGCCGCCTCGCGCGAGGACGGGCGGGTCGGGCTGCTACTGCTGCTGCTGGTTCAGCTGTCGCGGCGCGCCAAGCAGCCACGCAGCGCGTCGCGCCCGCCCCGCCCCGCCCCGCCCCGCCCCGCCCCGCCCCGCCCCGCCCCGCCCCGCCCCGCTGCACCGCGGTCCTCCTCCTCCCTCCGCCGCGCTGGCCGCGCCGTCCCGCCTGAGCTGCGCTGCGCCGAGGTCAGACCGACGCGGTGCGGCGCGGACGGCAGGGGGTGGGGGTCGTCATGACTGTCCTGCTGCTGCTGCTGCTGCTGCTGGCTGCTGCTCCACTGCTGCCCTCCTCGCAGGACGAGCTCCGCGCCGCTCCACGACACCGCGGCGCAGCCGACGGTGAAACAAGTCTGAATTTCGGTGTACAAATTTGGCGAATTTTTGTGAATTATTGCTTCAAGTTTACTCAGGTTTTTCTGAATAAATGTGAATTTTCCGAAATTTCTTTGAATTTTCCTGAATTTATCTGAATTTTTCTTAGTTAACCTGAACTACGAAGTGTACAAAAATACCAGAGTTGATACCCCCACGGGTGCAGCCGCCCCTCCCCGCTATATATATATAAAGCGAGCGCGAATTTTTTTCGGTCACAACGAGGTTGCATTATCTGTTAGAATAGAAAACTGTATCTTCCCGAAGACAAACAAAAAGTGAAATTCCCTCCTCAACCCATACGGGAAGTACTGCTTGTAGTAGTGCGCGGAGTGAACACAACTGTTGTGTATTAAATATTCCTTTATTGTGTGTGCACTCGTCCAAACTTGAAAAATACAATAGTATTGAATTATTTAAGTAACTGGCGTTGAGAGACAAAAGAAAAACAAAAGTAGCTTCATAGAAAGACTGCAAAATGCAATTTATCACATAAATATAAAACAAAAAAGAAAGGAGTATATAAAAAATACAGCACACAAAAGATTAATGACTTCCGCTTAATATCAGGGATGTCTTTTCCAGCCTAAACGCAAAATTATTGTGGGTATCAAAAATAAATTGTAAAACAAATGACACACAACTGAGAACGAAGGCTATTCACAGATAACGAAGGGTATACGCGGATCTCCAGCTAAACCGCGAGCTTAACCAAATTCCTTTGTTGCGCACAGTGCACTCAAATAACGACTTTTCGTCAGTATACGATCGGAAATGGTTATGCAGAATCATAGTGTGGTCAAATTTCTTGCTGCACAGTACACACAAACGGCTAATGTCCAGTGTGAGTTCGGAGGTGTCGACGCAGACTAGAATCTAGACTAAATTTCTTGTTGCATACAGTGCACTCAAACGGCTTGTCTCCAGTGTGCGTTCGGAGATGGGCACGCAAAGTACTGGTATGAGTAAATTTTTGGTAGCACACAGTACACTCAAACGGCTTGTCTCCAGTGTGCGTTCGGAGATGGGCACGCAAAGCACTAGTTTGAGTAAATTTTTTGTAGCACACAGTGCACTCAAACGGCTTGTCTCCAGTGTGCGTTCGGAGATGGACACGCAAAGCACTAGTTTGAGTAAATTTTTTGGAGCACACAGGGCACTCAAACGGCTTGTCTCCAGTGTGCGTTCGGAGATGGACACGCAGATGACTGTTTTCAGAAAATTTCTTGCTGCACACAGTGCACTCAAACGGCTTGTCCTCAGTGTGCGTTCGGAGATGGACACGCAGAGTACTGGTTTCAGCAAATTTCTTCTTGCACACAGTGCACTCAAACGGCTTGTCTCCAGTGTGCGTTCGGAGATGGACACGCAGATGACTGTTTCGAGCAAATTTCTTGCTGCACACAGCGCACTCAAACGGCTTGTCCTCAGTGTGCGTTCGGAGATGGACAAGCAGATGACTGTTTTGAGCAAATTTCTTGCTGCACACAGTGCACTCAAACGGCTTGTCTCCAGTGTGCGTTCGGAGATGGGCACGCAAAGCACTAGTTTGAGTAAATTTCTTGTTGCATACAGTGCACTCAAACGGCTTGTCTCCAGTGTGCGTTCGGAGATGGGCACGCAAAGCACTAGTTTGAGTAAATTTTTTGGAGCACACAGTGCACTCAAACGGCTTGTCTCCAGTGTGCGTTCGGAGATGGTCACGCAGTTGATGGGACACAGCAAATTTCTTGCTGCACACAGCGCACTCAAACGGCTTGTCTCCAGTGTGCGTTCGGAGATGGACACGCAGATCACTGGTTTTAGCGAATTTCTTGCTGCACACAGCGCACTCAAACGGCTTGTCTCCAGTGTGCGTTCGGAGATGGACACGCAGATGACTGTTTTGAGCAAATTTCTTGCTGCACACAGCGCACTCAAACGGCTTGTCTCCAGTGTGCGTTCGGAGATGAACACGCATATTACAATCCATACTAAATTTCTTGTTGCACACAGTGCACTCAAACGGCTTGTCTCCAGTGTGAGTTCGGAGGTGTCGACGCAGACTAAAATCTAGACTAAATTTCTTGTTGCACACAGTGCACTCAAACGGCTTGTCTCCAGTGTGCGTTCGGAGATGGACACGCAGATGACTGTTTTGAGCAAATTTCTTGCTGCACACAGCGCACTCAAACGGCTTGTCTCCAGTGTGCGTTCGGAGATGGGCACGCAAAGCACTAGTTTGAGTAAATTTTTTGGAGCACACAGGGCACTCAAACGGCTTGTCTCCAGTGTGCGTTCGGAGATGGGCACGCATATTACAATCCATACTAAATTTCTTGTTGCACACAGTGCACTCAAACGGCTTGTCTCCAGTGTGCGTTCGGAGATGGACACGAAGTTTACTGGTCACAGCAAATTTCTTGTTGCATACAGTGCACTCAAACGGCTTGTCTCCAGTGTGCGTTCGGAGATGGGCATGCATATTACAATCCTTACTAAATTTCTTGTTGCACACAGTGCACTCAAACGGCTTGTCTCCAGTGTGCGTTCGGAGATGGGCACGCAGATGACCGTTTTGAGCAAATTTCTTGTTGCACACAGTGCACTCGAACGGCTTGTCTCCAGTGTGCGACCGGGAATGATTAAGCAGAGTAGAAGTGCGGGCAAATTTCTTGTTGCAAACACTGCACTCAAACAGCTTTTCTCCACTGTGCAATTTGTGGGCCATTTTTTCTGACAAAGCAATTCCTGAAACAAGAAAGGAAAAGGGGCAAAGCTTTAATGAGGGATGGATCGACACGAGGATCAAGCATCTAATATTTTCTTATGTTTGTAGTCTTAAGAGGTATTTGCGTGTCCCAATTTTGATCTAGATGTCAAATTACAAAATTAAAAAACGAACAATTAACATTTATTATAATTTGGGATTGACAAAAAATGCAATTGAACTGCCAACGTAAGGAGTGCTAATAAGCTCTTTGGTCAAAGAAAGGAAAGGAAACCAATTCAAGACTACCAAAGTCAACCATCGCAGCGAGACAGTTACCAGAGAATAGTGAAAATTCGAGACGAACCTGATCAGTACTCAAACAGGAGGGAACAGATTACGGGAGGGCAGGTTCTCAGAAAATGGGCCGGCTCGTTATGGACGACGGGAAGTGCGAGGAGTATCAGTCCCTTCTTCTACACCTCATCACTGAGGGGGGGCATCCGAGGGGGAAATCACTCATTCAAAAAGTGTACAATGATTTTTAATATATATATATACACAGGAAAAACAAAGGTGGGACTTAATGCCTTTCTAGGGGCATGAAATTTTAATGCCTTTGCAAAGGCATGAAATTGTCCAAAGGCATTAACATTTTACACCTTTGGGGCAGTTTTAATGCCTTTGCAGGGGTGCTAATTTTTAATGCCTTCGTAAAGGCATTAAACCCCTTCGAGTCCCACCTTTGTTTTTCCAGTGTATTAAGGAAAATTTGCAGACAACGAGCGAGTGAGAAAGAGCGAGCCAGCCCACTCCTGTACCGGCCCCGTGTTGTTGCGGGACTGCATACTTACGAACGAGGAAGGGGTTGGAGGACCACCCTGTATAGGTTATGACGAAATCAGGTGCCAATGCGGCGTGATGTCAGGCGTGGGAGCGCGAGGAGGCGGTCCCCACCTCGATGTGTGTAAGCGTCGGCAATCAGCTTATACTTGTGGGACTCGAGCCCGTCCTGCCGCAGGACCCGCAGGACCCGCAGGAGGCACACCACCAGGCCCCGCGCGGGCCGGGCTTAATCGAGTCGCCCAGCCCAGCCGAGCCGAGCCCCGCCGAGCCCCGCCGCGCCCCGCCCGGAGTGCTGCTGCAGCCAACACGTGTGATTGCAGTGCACGCAAGGTAACGCAATAACGCATCGGCCCGCTCCACCGGGGAAAACGTTCCTATAAAGATTGCGAGAAAGTGACAAAACATAACTAAAGATAATTTTTAGATGAGCTGAAGGCCCAGCCTTCGATGATCCCACGCTTCGCTATTATTAGTTCTACTATTACTTTGTTTCTGGGTTGTAATGTTTCTTCCATATTCTGGAAATAATCACGACGCCGCTTGTAAGCTTACAGCATTAAACCATTGATGTTGAGCAACAATGGCAGGGATTTAGTCAGAGTTTCGTTCGTTGGCATCATCATTTTAGAAGGTAGCAGCAGCTGTGGCGCGGTGGGCGCAAGCAGCCTGGTTTTTAGCAACGTCAGGCCGCACACCGCTTCAGAAGGCCCTGATGAGGAGCTGGGCCCCGCCCCGCCTTACACGCAAGACACTGCCCGGTCCAGATCAGGTTGGGGCGGGGCGGGGCCTTAAACGGCACAAGGGAATCCCCCGCCCCACGCGCAACTGCACGCCCTGTGCCGACCAGAAAGTAAAAAAGAAAAAGGATAAAGGGCATCCGCCATGCTTTCTTGTTTACTCCACACAATTCTTCAGAGACACGAAAGTGCGAAAGAGCGTATATAGCCGAGGAAAATACTTTCAGAAATTTAAATGTACACATGTTGTGAATTTTTGTAAATTTTCGTGAATTTTTTAGTGAATTGCTATAGAACTTTTGCGAATTTTCATGTGAATTTTACCTGAAGTTTATGAAAATTTTCCAGAACTTTGCTGAATTTCTGTGAATTTCTCTAATTTTTTCTGAATTACGAGGTGCACAAAAATTTCAGAGTTTCCCCCTCGTTCAAATGTTGGTCGACAAGTTCTCTAGCCCGATAAGTTGCTTTATTGAATGCAGGAAGGAGAAGGTGCGGCTACCTCGTGGGTTAAGGCGCATCATAGTCCCCCTTCCCTCTGCTGCAGCAGCGTGCTTTCACCCGCAGAGCACGGTAGCGGCGGCGGAGCGGGCGGGCGCACGTGGTGGGGCGTGACCGGAGAAATGCGTCGAGACGAACACGAAACGATAAAATTAGAAAAGGAGAGGAAACAACGAGAGAGAGAGAGAGAGAGAGAGAGAGAGAGAGAGAGAGAGAGAGAGAGAGAGAGAGAGAGAGAGAGAGAGAGAGAGAGAGATAACGCGCGCATAATGAGATGAAGATCATAATCTCGAGAATAAGGAGAAGTAAACTGATAAGTCAGCGTCGCAGTCGCAATACTGGCAATACGATATGACGACGGGGCAGATGAGAGTTCACGCGCCACTAAACGTGCGACACGGACACGCACTTGTGTTTATCCGGTGTATCGAATGAGCTGCACGACGCAGGATAATAAGGATGCGCCCCGAGCGGTTGCGGTATGTGTACCGCTGGCAAACACGACCCGAGTAAAGGCATACGTGAGCATACAGCTGACCTTTCACAGGCAGCCCTACACGCCTACACAGCCGCGCCGATGCAAAACAAACTTATGCGTGACACAAAAGCAAAGAAAGAAAAACAAGAAAAACACGGGGAAAAGGAAAGGGAAGGTCTAATCCAAACAAAATGAGGTTGCATGTCATTAGCAGAGTATCGCGCTGAGCTGAGCTGGTTTAGCCTGGTTTAACGTAGGGGAGAGAGGATAGGTGGGGAGGGGAAAAGGGGGGGGGGGGGAGCTCACGCCCACGCAGCGCCATGCGAGGTGCGCGAGAATCGAGGGCGAAAGAACTCTGAAATTTTTGCACTCCTCGTAATTCGGAAAAACTAAAAAAAAATCAGAAAATATCAATAAAGAAGTTCAGAAAAAAATCTTTAAAAAAATCTGGAAATTTCACTGAAATTCACAAAAGTCTAGGAAAAACTCAAACAAAAATTCATTAAAAATTCAAAAGAAACATGTACACCAAAATTCAGAGTTTTTTCCCCCTCGGCGGGGACGGATCCGCTAAAGATGGGAATTTCGCGCGACGGTTCGGCCTTGCCTTGCCTGGCCCGGCACAGACAATTCGCGGAAAGGAAAAAGACAACACACAAAAACGAAATAAACAGAAACAACCAGAAAGGTTCCTCACACCGAGTCGTTTTGTGATGTTGCGTCATCTTTGAAGCCATAGCCAGGCGCGGCGGCCCGGTCCGGCCCGGCCCGCGGGCGGGCGCGCCGATTCGCCCCGCCCTCCGCTGGACTTTGACGACAAGGTTTCTGACGCGCGCCACCGCGTCGCTGGTAATGGCGGTGACGGTGAAGATGTGGTCAATGGGGAACACATGAGCAGAGTTACCAAATAACGAGCTGGGTGCTGACCGTGTGAGGAGGACTGACCGCGTCCGCGGGGTGCTGACCGCTGACCGCTCCGCCTGGCCCGGCCCGGCCCGGGAGGCGCTGGTGCTAACAGGGCCGACGTCACAGTGAGGCACGTTCGGCAAACCTAACACACGGGACGCTCGGAGCAAGGCTATGGGGCTGGGGTGTCAGTCAAGAAAGTCGCGCTCTTATCACTCGGTGACGTTGCCGACGACGGTCTTGGGTCGAGCTCGCGGCCGCGGGGCGTGGCGGGGCGGGGCGTGGTGGGGCGTGGCGGGGCGGGGCGTGGCGGGGCGTGGCGGGGCGTGGCGGGGCGTGGCGGGGCGTGGCGGGGCGTGGTGGGGGCGAGCATCGCGGTGCCTCGCGGGGCAAAGCAGGCCAGGCAGAGGCCAGCATGTGTGTATGTCGTATTTCGGCCGGTCGCGGTCAGCTGACCTCCCCGCAGTGTACATGTCCTCTGTCCGCGTCCAACCGCCCACCACCTCCGTCTGTCTGTCTGTCTGTCTCTCTCTCTCTCTGCTCCGCGCGACGATGCGCCTCGTCCCCATCCCACTCATTACAATGCCATCCGGGCTAGCAGTGAGTCGACCGCATGTTTCGACCAGGAGCATCTCCCTCCATCCAAAGAACAGTGCGAAACTCGGGACATTCGCGAGGACAGTGCAGTCGTGAGTCGAGTGCCGCCCCCGCCAGGAGACTGAGCCTGCTGTCTGATTCCGAAGACAGCGCTCACGCGCCTCTGTTCTTGCGGCACTCCATGCATGGGGCCGTGCACTGCCATGGGTGGGACAAAGACGGACGCAAGCGGAGGTAAGAAGGCGATCTTCTGAATCAGACGGCTGAGTCCGAGTCCGCCCGCAGCAGAGAGCATTTTCCTGGCGGCCGGCTCGCCTGCTTGCTCGCCGCAGTTGTCGTCACTTCCCTCTCGCTTCCTTTGTGAGTGATCAGGAGAGCTGCGGGCGGAGCGGGGCGGGGGCGGGGTGGAGGGGGGCGGGGGCGCAGCAGTAGAACGGGAGCAGCAGGGCGATTCCGAAGATCGCTCTCGTTCCTCCGTCCTTGACGCACCTATGGCGGTGCCCCACGTCGGAGATGGCAGGGCCCCAGGAGTGCGACAAGGACGGAGGCGCGAGAGCGATCTTCGGAATCAGACGGCAGTTCGCCTCTGAGAGGCGCCCGCCGCGCCGCCGCGCCGGGGCCGGGGAGGGGAGGAGAGAGGAGACCCATCGCCCTGTTCCGTTAGGCCGGGCCCGGGCCAGACCTGGCCAAGCGGGCGGCAGTGGGAGCGGGATAGGGATCGGCATCCATCAAGGTCGGGCCGGGAGGCACAACAAACCAACCCGACCAGCCTTGCCTCCAGACCTAGAAGTAGACCCTCCTTATCAACAACGCCGTGATGCTGCTGCCGCGCGCCGGGCCACGCCGCGCCACCACGCCACTAAAACATACCTCTTTGTATCGGGCAGGAAAAAACAGCGCGGCGCGGGCCTTGAGGACTCGAAAGATATAGCATTTTACCACATGACGTCATCGACGCTCGCAGTCGGCGGTGATACTCGCGCCTGCCCGGCCCGGCCCCGGCCGGCAGCGCGGCGATATCGTCGTCGTCGTCAACCTGACGCCAAAGTGACACCCCAGCGACACCCCGGCCCCGGCCCGGCGACGACGTCGCCATGCCATCGTGACGGTGCAGACCACACCGTCGTCGCTTTCCCCCTGCATGCACGGCGCAGGGGGAGCGTGGCGCGGCGTGGCGTGGCTAACCGCGACAGTTTCGCAGGAGTTCGCGTCCCGGCCCGCCCCGCCTGCCTGCCCGTCGGACTCCCCGCCGACAAACACGCGCCAGCAGCGCCAGCAGGCTGATTCCGCACATCGGTCAATGGGAGGCAGACGGTGGACGCGGTCCTCTCCCTCCCTCTCTCTCTCTCTCTCTCTCTCTCTCTCTCTCTCTCTCTCTCTCTCTCTCTCTCTCTCTCTCTCTCTCTCTCCTCCCACCCAATGGCAGTGCCTCATGAGTGCGACAAGGACGGCACGGCGCGTGTCGTGAGTCCAAAGTAGAGGTAGACTCATAGACTCAAAGGTCTGAGTCTCTTTCTAGTCCAGAGGCCAGGACCTGGTCCAGAACAGCTTGGCCCGCCCGGCTGGTATTAATTCCAGGCAGAACGCCATCATCCCACGAGCAGTGGCACGCTATGCCATAAGGCCTGTCCCGATCCGACCCAGCCAGCCGCACACGGCTCAGTTGCATAAACCAGTTGGCCGTGCAGGCCAGGGCGGGGCGGGGCGGGGCGGGGCGCCAGGCGGGGCGGGGAGAGGGGCTGCTGGGGGAGGGTGGACGACGGGCGAGAGAGAGAGAGAGAGAGAGAGAGAGAGAGAGAGAGAGAGAGAGAGAGAGAGAGAGAGAGAGAGAGAGAGAGAGAGAGAGAGAGAGAGAGAGAGAGAGAGAGAGAAGGGGAGTTGAGTGGAGAGAAGAGGCGGAGGTCAACGCCCCGACCACATCAACACCCTCCACCCCACCAACACAACCCCGAGGTCGGAGTGATGCACGCCTGGCCGCCTGGCCCGCGGGCCGGCCTGGGCCGGCAGCCGACTGATTCAGAAGATCACTCTCATCCCTCCGTCCTTGTCCTTGTTGCACCTACAGCGGTGCCCTATGCTGGTCATGGTTGTGTTCCATGAGTGCGACGAGGACAGAGGTATGAGAGCGATCTTCGGAATCGCTCGGCAGGTCAGCCGCACTGCAAGGTGATTCCGCACAGTGGTTTCGCCTCTCCCTCCCTCCCTGTCGCACTCATGGGGCATGGCGATAAGGAGCGAGAGAGAGGACACTTCGGAATCAGCCTTGCTGAGCACACCGTGGTGCATTGGGCCGCGGGCAGCGGGCCGCGCTCCTACTAACTATATGCGCTCTGTCCTGCCAGTGACTGCAGTGACACGCTTCACATGGGTTGCGTGCCGGTGCTGGCTTCGCCTGCCCACCGCGCCCAGTCGCAGTTCAACCGCTTCGCATAATCCCATGGTTCACCCAAGTGCAGCTCGGTGTCGCAGCCACAGGTAACCCGAGGGTGGGACAACTCTTAAAATTGTGTACACTTCGTAATTCAGAAAAAAATCAGAGAAATCCAAAAAATTGAGAACACTTCAGAAAAATTCAAAACAATAAGGAAAATTGACAAAACTTCACTAATATTTACAGAATTCTGGGAAAACTCAACGAAAAGTTCACTGAAAATTCACAAAATTTGTACACGAAAATTTAGTGTTGTTTCCCCCTCGAGGTGACCACCCTGCCCTGCCCTGCCCTGCCCCCTCTATGCCACGCCCGACGCCCGGTCGGGCCGACGGGCCGGTCCGCCCCGGGTCACAGAAAGCAGAAAGCGCTTGCTTGACGGTATCGAGAGACGACGCCGACGCCAGTCCGGTTTCACCCCGACAAACAACAATAATCCCGATGTGTCCTTTTGTAATGCCTCTCTCTGCCCTGAGGAGTTTCGTAACCGGCGCGGCGTACTTAAATCACGATACCACTCTACTCGTACGCGCTGCCCCGCCCCACGCGCCGCTTCGTGCACGTTCTTACACGGGCTTCCCCCCGAGTGTAACTGCGCGACAAAATACAAAACACGGTATCTCATCCTGCGACAGGCCCCGCCCCGCCTCCCGCCCTCTGTAGTACTTAGTCGTCCCGAAAACTTTCGCTTTCTCCGAACGGCTCTGACAAAAAAAAAAGGGAAGAGGGGGAGATGAAAATAAACTACAGACGTTCGTACATAAGTACAACACAACACCCATCCATCCATCCAGCAGCTCTCGCGCGAGGGAGCTGGGCTTTCACTCAGGTACACGCGCGCGCCAGCGCCACGCCCAAACCGCCGCGAGATCGGCGCGGGCGACACTTCTGTAGGTGTGGGTACAGTCCCAGCCGACTTCTCTCGAAGAGCGCTCTCCTCGCTCTGTCTCTCCCGCACCAATACGGCGAGGCCCATGAGTGCGAGAGAGACAGGGCGAGGAGAGCGCGCTCTTCGGAATAAGTCGGCTGGGCGTCTAGAGTGCTCTTGGACCCTGATTCTAGGCTGAGGCGGGGAGGCGAACGCCACGCCACTGCCAGCCTAGCGCCGGGCACTTGCAAGGTGCAGCGGGGCGGGGGGCGGGCCGGGTCCTCAAGGTCCCTCTGCCCCGCCCGCCTGCCCTAGAAACGCTTCTGCATTACGTGAGGAAATGCAAGCGCGGCAGTCCGCGCCCCGTCCTGTCCCGCCCCGCCCCACGATAAGGTAGGCCCCCCACTGGATCCTGAGGCCCAGGCCCCAGGGCCCAGGCCGAGGCCCTTGCACGGCAAGATGGTGAGCAGCGGTGCGGAAAGTCTCCTACCTTGGGCACCCTGATGGGGGACCCTAGCTGGGTTCTGACTCTGACCATGCAGCGGAACTGCAGTCCAGGACAGAGAGACACCCAGCCACACGTGAACTCAGCGGTCCAAGGGCCATCTTCCGTCCATATACACCGCGGCACTCAGGCCAGAGTTTGCCGAAAAAGAGGCATGCCCTTACGCCTGTGTACTGTGTCCACCCTCAGTACAGCGGTGTGTACATTTTACCTAGAAGGCATTAGGCAAGCGTGAATACCAACCGCTCCACTTACAAGCTGTGAGATGGATATGGATTTTGCCAAAATTTAGGTGAGATTTTAAGTCGGGCTGACCGGGAGAAAGGGGGGCTTCGCACAGGGGTTCTGTACCTCAAATTGCCTACATTCTAGGAGGTGGCCGTCGGGACTGACAGGGGAGCGATCACCCCATCGCCATTCATCGCCATCGCCATCGCCCCCTCCCCCTTTTCCCTCGTAAAACCGCGCCTGTCGGTACTGACCCAAGGCTTTTCACTCGCGGTAGCTAGCCTGGCTAGCCGCGCTTGTTTAGCGCCCTGCCGGCCTGCCCTGCCCTCCGATGTACAGTTACAGCATGTTGAGGTGTGACCGGCGGGGCGGGCGGGGCGGGGCGGGACAGACAGGGCCCCCTTTGCAGCTATTACGTGTGGTGCAATAGGACTAGAAGGACCGCGTGCGGAACAAATGTGATCATGGCCTGGTTCCCTGCTGCCTGAGCCCCGCCAGGAGGGGCACGGAGTGGCTTGAAGTCTGTTTCTTTGCAGCGCACAAAAGTTTAAAAATATATTTTAAAAAATTAAAAAATTACAAAAAAAAAAGTTGGGGAGAGCAGAGCACTAGAGTCAGTGCAATTACCACTGAGGACACGGAAGGGGTCAATGACAACATTAGTATGAATGGTAATAATTATTTAGAACTTAGAAGCAACTGATGAATAAATGTGCTTCACCTTAATTTGAAGTTGGAGAGGCCAAGGGGTTAGCATTTACATTAAGAACAATAACGGTCGAAGTAAAAATAACAGTTAACTACAAAATTCAACTATGGAATGCGCTTCAGCTTCATTTTAATTTGTTTCCTGAAACATTCTGTGTGACACCTGAATTTAATGAGCAATAAATGAATGATGCCGAAGTGAGTCAGAGTGAAACAATCAAAATTGACAACCAGATTTCAAATAGGCGATATTAAGTATGACTCAGATACTCTGTAAGTCTACGTTACAACCTTCAACAGAAAGGCGAAATCTATTTCTAATTGTTTAAAACTGTTGCACGTGCAGCAATATGCAGAGGCATTCGACTTCGCTAATAACAAGAGTCACTCAGTACCATACAATTGTAATAATACTGCCAAATACTTTACAGTAGGTTCAACAACCGCTTGGGCGCAACAAAAGTACCGTCTACACATGAATAAACTGCAGGATGCCTACACAGGCGGTGCAGCTGGACTCACCTTGCTTTAAGCTGCTTAAGAGTAGGTAATCCAAATGAGAGGCAGGTGTAACCGAGGCGACGCACCACTTCCAGAAGCACACACCCCACACGCGAGAACCACGCCCACGCGGCTCAATGCTCCTCTTTTCTGACAGTTCGCACAGAAAGCGGCAATCAAAACAAAGCAATCTGTGTGACGTCCGCACTGATGCTTTACTCGACGGCGGACGGAACAGAGACGGCCACCCACTCTGCGGCAGCTTCGGCCCGAGACTGAGTGAGTGAGAGAGCTAGCTAGCTAGCGAGAGCTTGAGCGCTGAGAACCACAGCGCCGCGCCGAGCCGAGCGGCCGGCAGCGCAGTCTGTAGGCAACAGGCTGTTTCCTGAGCCCCTCCCCTCTCCTCCCCCCCCCTCACCTCCACAATGTATTCTTCTCTGTATTCTCTTCATGAGGTTTATATTTACTCAGAGATATCCTCGCAATCACGCCAGTATGATACAGCCCGCAGACAGCTGCGATCCAAGGACATAAAGAGTTTAAGGGCGACTTTATTTTCGCGGCGGGCACGGCGGGACTTTGTTGGGGGATGCGTGGCGCCATCTGTTAGCGCTACTCGAAAATAAAGTATATCGATCTCTCTGGGATCAGCTGTTTTTTCTTTCGAGTATCGATCCATCAGGCTTGTTGTTTTTGTTTTTCATTGTATGTTTTTGTTTGTTGGTTTAGTCATGTTGCGATATTGAAGTTTTCCGACTAGTCTGGCCTGAGTCTGGCTTTCCACGTTATCTGCAATGGCAAACAGGGCTTGTTACGGTCATATCATAGGCTGTAGATAAGGAAGCGCAATATAATATTGCAGGTACTGTTGCTATTACGTGTCTCAGAGCGTGTGGGTTACTTTCTTCTCGTTCATAGTGACATTTATAGTGAGCCTAATTGCAACCTCTTTTCTGTTTAGGATGATGTCATCGTTAATTTTATTTTGATCAATCTTTGCAACTATAACAGACTCAGAGTCTCGAAACATGTTGGCACAAAGCAACCAGGACATAGTTGGTTCTCGATATGCTCTTGAAGTTGCCTTTCAAACTATGAAGGAACGTTGTCAAAGATTACAACAGCGGTTGGCCAAAGTTGAAGATGAAAATACGAAGCTACGTCTTCAGAGGAGAAATGATGACTTAATTGATAGTGCTAAAGGATATGGCGAGGGTGATACTCTTCAAAATAAAATTGCTGAGCTGGAACGTCAAAAGCAGCAGTTGACTCATCATGTTCTTATGGTGACAAGTGAGAATAAACAGCTTTGGACCAGGTTGTCACAATCAGCTAAACTCAACCAGTCCCTTGGCAGTCAGCTAACCAAAATATCTGACACACTGAACCGCCACTCTCCATTAACAAATGTTACAAATATGCAAACCAGCGCAACTAGCAAAGAAGCACTCAAAAGTGGTACGCTAATGAAACAAAAAGAAGGAACTTCTTCACAAGGTTACTTTTAAACCAAAACTGTTTTCATAATTATTGATTTGTACAGGCCTTGAAACGGTATTTCTTATTTATATTTCAGATGCTAAAACTGACAGTTTAGAGGAAATATCTTTGAAACTTATTAACAGTTTCCTTCAAGACAAAAGTGAATTGGAAGATCAATGTGCTCAGGTAGTTTTTTCTTTTCTCGTTCTCAGTTTTGTGCAATAATTTATATTGGAACTTATCTCATCCCTCTTTTTTTCCAAGATGACTGAGCTCCGAGAAGGAGGCCTTTCTCCTTCATTCAGCACAGACCATCTTGGGTTTTCAATAACAAGCAGCAATGGTTCAGCTGGTGGAGAAGGTGAACTTATTGATCCATTGCTGCTTCCCCAAGTTCAACAACTCCAGGAATCTTTGCTTTCAATGCAACAAGACCTTCTTGAGCAGCAAGAAGCTATGAAAGATGCAGTTACTAATCTATTAAAATTAAGAGATGGTAAAAGCTGGTTGTTTGAGTTATTTCAACTAAATCCCCACAATTATTATTATTATTATTATTATTTTTTTTTGGTCTAATTACCTGTATATTTATTCATTAGGTGGAGTAAAATGCCATGCTTGTGTTGAGCGATCACAGAATGCTCAAGCAAAAGCTTCAGAAGAAGCTACAAAGATGAGCACTGCAACTACTACTCGTTTTGAGAGCGCTCACATTGCAGAGCCTGAGTCTCTAGGAGACTCTGCTGATGAGGAAATCAAAGAGCAATTGCAGAGGATCCCTGAGGACTCCAATAGAATTGACCATTCTCACCCTACACAAAATGCAAGGGTTTGTCCGATATGTGGAAGATTTTACCCAAGTTCGGTTACATTTGGTGATTTCCATCGTCATGTGGTGAACCATTTTGAAGATGAGGAAAAACATTCCGGCGGTTTTCTTCTCTTGTAATTCTGTTTCTAGTTTATAACCAGTTCCTAAATTGCTATATAGAATAGCTGTAATGTATTTGGTATCAAGGAACAAGGAACCCTTCATGGTTTGTGTCCAAGTGCTCCTTATACCACTTCGTCCGAGAATAGAGAGCAATCTGACAATATCTCTCACTTTTCCTTTTTTTATAGTGATGTAAACATTTTGAGTATTTTGAGAAAGAAATCAAATGGTGTCACAGGGTGCCTCTTGCTGGCCTCAGAAATTTTTTTGATCAGTCCACTTTTTTTTCTTCTTTAGAATATAGATGGCAACTGTGATCATATTTCACCAATTATTTATTTATGAACAGATGTTAAACAACTCTAATGTTTGTTTAATGTATGTTTTATGTAATGTACCTTTTAAATATGTAATATTGTTATCATAAAAGAAATTGTATACTTACACTGTCATTAAAAGTGCTGTAACATACAAAGTTTGGAATCTAGCCTGTTCAATCTATTTTGTTATTCATTTTGATCTCTATTATGTGTGCTCTTGCTCCTTCTCTCTATAGAATCAATTGACTGTTGGCCATTATAGTGTTGTTGTTTCCTTCCGATTTATTCAGTTTACTCCTTGAAGCCATCTTTTAGACCAGATAGTTAAACACATTGAAATAATAGAGAAAGGTATGAATGATTTATTCTGAAAACTCTTCTGAGCTTAGTGTAGTCTCCTAACTAATATGAAGACAGCACTAATTTCATCAAAATAATTTTATCACTAACTATGGAATAACAAATTTACAACTGGTGCTAGTATGAGCTAGGCTGCAACTGAAGCGGGTGAGAGGACAAGATCAAGCTAAGTCTTTTGGCTTTACATCTTTGGCGTCCTCATTTGATTCCTGTGTACTGGGCTGCATCAGATTGCTGGAAAACCATTCTGGTCTTGGCTTCTCCATTTCTACAACTCTCTTGCCCTAGAAAGAGATTTAAAAATGGTAAAAATACACTTTTTACATAGAAAATAAAAAGACACAAATAAATAGTGCCATTTTTTTTTTCACAGAATTAGCACTTACATCAAAAAATTCTGGAGAAGCTTTTTCATTCTCATAGAGAACAATAACATCTTTTTCGATTGGTTCTAATTTCAATGTTTCTTGAATTTTTGCACTGATTTCCTTTGTTTCTTGAATTACCTTGTGATAACAATGAGCTAAAAGAGAAATTCACTTTCAGTTGCAAAATGATTGATATCAAAAACTTGGAAAAATATTAATTTCGGGGAGGGGATAACTTACGACACAGCAGACCAGGCTCATGGAAATTGCCGCATTGAATGCATGATTGCAAATTCTTCTTCATCCACAACATTTTCCAATGATACTCAGGGATACCAAAACGCCTTTTCAGTCGCCTTTCAATAGATCTTCTGTTTCTTGGCACTGCTGCAAGAATCGCATCCTCCCATATTTGTTTGGCGCTTGGGAAAGATAACCCTGGGAGTTTGAACAAGGGTTGTTCTACACCTGCTAAAGCGAACGAGGGTCCTCCTACGAAACAAAAAGACTTTGGTACAAACTAGAACCATGATAATAGTGAACTTTCATTACTTAATAACAAAACTCAGTATAGTTCCATAACCTAAGATGATGATGAATGAACAAGATCCTTTGTAACGAGGGGATGAATTGAAAAGAATTTAAGAGGGGGAAATCTATGACGTACCTGGAGGTAATAAGCGCTGTAGCAAGTTTTCAACTGAATTTTCAAATTTAGTTACAGCTAAAGATACGCGGCGTAACATGCTGAAAGCAGACATGTTCCCTGTTCCTTCTTCTTTAAAGTTTCTTACCTGCGAAATACTGTGCAGTGTTGTCAACCTGCGATTTGAATTATGGCAGATCTGAAAGTAACGTTCTCATTGCAAGGTGCTTAAAAATCGACTTTATTACGTTTAAGATCTAGTAAAGAGTTAATAAATTGTTTCTCTTGTTCCGCCTACGAAGCACATTTCTATATACTGAAGATCTTCTAACGCTTAAGAAATAGAGACTTTTAGGATTGTTTCACCGAAACCAGGCAGCTTTGTTTGTTTTCCAAGCAGACGACGTTCCTACTTGAGTCGTGGAGGGCGGTGGTTTTCTCTCCAGTAAATGCCGGACTCGGAGCAGCAGACGTGCAATGCGCGCCCCGGAGTGCAGTTCAGCATATCAGTTTGAACTATGGCGTGCTTAGGGTCCGTGCGGTTGTGTGCTCGGGTGGAAAAATTGTGTCAGATCGGCCAAAATGCTCAAGTGCGAAGAAAAGCATCGAGTGTTAGGCTCAAACACTTTTTGGATCAACCTCTTACCAGGAGTGCTGTGAAAAGTTGTCAGGTTAGTTGCTCGTGACAATCAGCTGATATCTTAGCTCCGTGTATTTCATAAAATACCTTTTTAATGAGTGATTTTGCTTGGGGCTTATCTTGTTTGCACCTGACTGTAGTAATGTTTTCCTCACGTTACATAACATAACTACGCAAGCCTGAAATTATTCTAGTCGATTTTCGCTCGTCCTCGCTCTTTGAACAAAATATGTTTATGTTTTAGAAAACTCTTCAAGTGTAGATTTTTTTTAATTTTATAATCACAAGCTGATTTTAAAACTAAAGCACGTAATCTCAGTCTATCAAAGGACAAAAACTAAACAGTGTCATGACAATTAATCTTTTGTAAAGCTGCGTTGTATTGTAAAATCTCTAAACTTCATCTTTTCTTAGCGTTTATTTCCAAAGTTTACATACTCTTAGAGCATACTGTACACTTCTTGGAATTTGTCAAGTGCTGTGGCACTCAAGAAATGCCTAAGTGTAAGGTCTCCTCAAGTTTTCTAGGTTATGCGTAGCAGACGACAATAGAGCCATTTCCCTCGCTAATTCAAATTCGCGAATCTCTCCACCTGTCTTAAGCAGGGAACGTCTTGGTGATCAAGACTTTTTCTATCACCCTGCTACGATATTGTGACAATTTTCGTATTAACTGCAACTTTAAAAAAAAAATCACGCTGTAATTTATTTTTTATTTGACGCAAAACTTTTTTTCTGCCCTGCTGGTGGAGGAAGTGTTGGAGGTGGCGGTATGTTGGTAGTTGTGTTCAAATTTATAAACGTCTGTTGTGATCAGTCGGACACAAACTCCGGTCGGAAACTTTTTAACGCTAGACCCCGACAGCAAATGGTGCAAACGAATGTCGTGTTTTGGACGCTCTGCGTGCGTGACAGTCCTTTATGATCGGATGTCTACTGTCCTCCTGGCGTTGGGGCCAGGCCGGTCCTGTACGCTCGGGGGACGGAACAGGACGCTCCCAGTCTGCTGTTCGGCTACCGCTCCGCGGCCACGGCCCGCGGGCCCGCTCCCTGATCAGCGGGGAATCAAACTAAGTGCTACTCACAACCGCTCTGCTCTTCGAGTGAAAGTTGTTGTATTCGAATTCTGTTAGCTCACGGATCTCTCTGTCTCTGTCTCTGTCCCTCTTTCTCTCTCTCTCTCTCTCTCTCTCTCTCTCTCTCTCTCTCTCTCTCTCTCTCTCTCTCTCTCTCTCTCTCTCTCTCTCTCTCTCTCTCTTGCGCGCACGCGGTCCGCGGGCGGGTTTCAGTCATGTAGCGTGCGCGGCGCGCGGCGCGGCAGGTGTCTTACAGGAGGGAAGGCCGCCGCGGCGCGTGGGGCGTCGCGCGCTGCGTCGCTCGGCTAATTATTCTAGAGGGGGACGCTGCACACGCTGCACAGGGGGACGCGGGGTGAGACCCGGCCAGAGGCTGCCAGAGGCCATCACTGTCAGAAACAAGTAGATTGTAAGCGCATCAAACGCGTTTGATACAAAAAGAAAAACCTCGTTCTTTACCTCTTTACCCTTTACGTATATAAAGCTAACTTTCAACTAGAAATGGTAAGTCAACAGCAGGATAGTGAGTCCATAACACACACATTGTTGTCAGCCACGTTCAAACCTTTCGCGACATTTGTTTTCTTTTTGAGACAAACTTTTATAATGACTACAGGATATCTCAATAGATGGCGTTGTTACTCGCGCATGCGTACAACCCATATCGGTGGTGTTGACATTGATACTCTCAATGTTGATAAACACAAATGAATGTAATGTTTACTTTTTAATTAGAAACTGCAGAGTGTTGAAAATTGTTGATACGTTTTGTGATAACTTTATTTGGCAAATAGTGTAATTTGGTTGTGTGTTCATTCGTAATTAAGTCGTAATGGGTACGGTATAAAAGTGGTCCCGCGGCGAGCGGTCGAACGTCTCTGTTCGAAATTTAGATTCATAATTTCTTAAAATTTTGCTTAGTAACTCGAAAAAAACCTCTATTATTGACTCATTACTGGGTAAAAAGCTACAATTTGCTTGCAGAGACATAGCTGTAGGTATTACCATTTCTTCGCTGAAAATGGGGTCTAACTTACACCGCACTGAGCACAATACTCGTTCTTTCACCTCTAGGTTAAGAGAGATGTGGAAAAGGTAAAGAACGAGTAAAAAGCACGTTAAGGTACGATCATTTACTGGTCAAGTCCTTGCCTGCTCTGGTTGTACTTTGCTAGTACGGTCTTTTGAGGTACGAAGTACAGTAATCTTAAGATAAATCTGGCGTACTTCGTACCTCAAAAGACCGTACTAGCCAAGTACATTCAGAGCAGGCAAGGACTTGACCAGAAAATTATCGTACCTTTTGTGTACTTTGGTACGATTTTTCTGACAGTGATCTCAGCGCGCGTTCCACCCCGCCAACGCCAACGCACGTGCGTAAGCGGCAGGAGAGTAGTTGTCCGGGGGGAAAACACCTGATGTGATACCAGCAGCCGACTTATTCCGAAGAGCGCTCTCCTCGCTCTGTCTTTCTCACAGCTATAGGGCGAAGACCACGAGTGTGAGAGAGACGAATAAGCGAGGAGAGCCATCTTCGGAAAAAGTCGGCAGCCCTCAGGTGAGGTGGGGGCGTGTTGTGTGACCTCTTGTTCCTCTCTCTGCACTCCCGCGAGAGCCGAGGCGCGTGGCCGCCGCGGGTGCAACGGCTCTCCACGCGCTTGTGCGCCGGCGATAGGCAGGTATGCGGCGCGCAGGAGGGAAGTTCTGACGTTCCGACCAAAGACGGGGAGGGAATTCCACCCCGAATAAGTCGTTTGCCGTATCAGCTCCTCGCAGTTCGCACGCGTGCGCACGGTGCGCACGCACTCAGCCCTCGCCCTCTTCCTCTCCCTGCACGCTGCTGCAGCTTTCGCCCAGTCTCTTAAAATTCAAAACTTATGTTGGAAAAATTCAGGAAAATTTAGAAAAATGTAGGAAAATTCACGCTGAGTACAGATATTTCATGTGTGTCTTGACCCCACAGGCTATTTCTTTTTTGGGAGTAATTCCTGAGGCCAAACAATCATGCTATAAAACCTGTTTTTTTTGTCGGAACATTAGTCTTAAATTTGGTTTGTACCTTCTGCGACGTGTTTCAGTCGGGCCATTTGGATCCGCCGCCTCTCGTACCCCCGGAAAACAAGTTTGATCTCCTTCCTAAAACGTTTTATAGCCCTCAGACGTGCCACTGTTTTATGTACACTGTTTTGAAGGTCACACCACACGAGTTACCTTAAATCTGCGGCACACCGGTGTGTCGTCAAAATCGAAACTTTGAGACTGTTTTTTTTTTTTTCGGTGACACATAGCCAGCCACATATTTGTCGCAGTAGCTCCTCGTGTGACCGAAACATATTGAAACGCATCACCGTTCCGACCTAACGCGGAGTTTATGATGTCGACAAAACTGTCGACGGGTGAAAAGTCACACGCATGTGTCGCCGCAAGCGTTGCAGTGTACTCCCCATAGGACAGTTGACTCATCATGGGACAGTGTGTTATCAGTGGGGTGGTGTTGGGTGGCGTCCACGATGCAGAAAACCCCGGTGGCGGCAAAACCCACCAAAATAGGCCTCACGGATCGGGACGTGTGCAGTTTTCGACATCGTGGTGTGGTGACGTCCCTTTATAGCTGCTACTCATGGGAAAGCGACCAAAAATCAATGTAAATGGCATCACATGCTCTCCGATAACGCCCCATGGCATGGATCGTGGGGCAGCTCCCCGGACATCTCATGGGTTTTTGGACTTAGCAAAGCAGTCCAATGTGGTGCAGCAGCAGTGATTAACGCCTGGCCATAGGCCGCGATGCTAGTTAATTTCGATTGGACGGACCGGGCAATCGTCTTCCATATCTTTTCGTCGTATATGCGGTGAAGGAGGAGGAGAGAAAAACGAGGAGGGGGGGGGGGGGGGGGGGGGGGGGCTGCATTCCCTGCGGCGCACCCTGCAGGGGCCCGCTGCGCCACGCTCCGTCACGCCCCGCCACGCCCCGCCACGCCCCGCCGCCAGCACGCCTCAATTAGCGCGCGTGAGTTCGAATCCCCGCAGACTTGTAATAACGCAGCGCATTTTTTCTCTCGTTTTATTAACATTATTTCATGGTGACGTCGCCTGCCCGGCCGGTGCTCCAGTTTCGCGCCGCGGTCGCTCGTACTTGTGTGATTCTGAAAGTGTCACGGCGGCGGGCGTTCGTTCGGCCTTGCACCGCCGCCCACCCTGTCCCGCCCTGCCTGCCACCCCACCCCGCCCCGCCCTGCTTTGCCGCCCCGCCCCGCCCCGACCGACGAGCGGTCCGTCTCACAGGTCACTGCTAACTGCTTGCGATGATGCTGCTCGCGCGTTGGGTCAGTGCCACGCGTCTCGCCGGCCGGCCCGCGCGGGTCAGACATTATACAGACCACCTGCCCCGCCCCGCCCCGCCCCGCCCTGTCCATCTGTCGCGCGCTGTCTACGCTCGCGTTTTCTGTAAGGTGTGCTAGGGCCGAGTGGTCCTTCACTATAAATTCAAGTGTCCACAGCTCTTTTTTTTCTTCTCCAATATATCTGTTTTTTCGTAATTTTCCTTGATTTTTACTGATTTTTGTCTAGTATTTCTGATTTTTTCTTGATTTTTTCTTTTTTTTCTATTTTTTTTCCTGATTTTTTTCTCTGTTTTCTATTTTTTTTTCTCTGATTTTTTTTTCTGATTTTCTTTGAGGGTGTACTCTGATTATATTGAGTGATGGACCCTTTTGGTAGGCGTCGCCGGGGGTCGCTATAAGGGGTCCCGAGCTGTCGGGAACGTTTTTTCCCCAAATACTTTGCAAGATGGGTTCCTGAGGCCGTGTCTCAGCGCCTCTGCTGCGGAGATGCCCGATGCGCTGCCGCCCTGGTCCTGGTGGTGGTCCTCGAGGGGGAGGGACATCTGCCTAATCGCTCGTCCTCCTCTTCCCGCAGCTCCTTTCTCCCAGCGGGCCGCGCGGGGCTGAGGTAGAAAGCGATGGGTGCGGGGCGGGGCGGGGCGGGGCGGGGCGGGGTGGGGTGGGGCCCGGCAGGGCAGGGCAGGGCAGGGCCGGGCCCCACCAGCCCGCTGACCAGCCAGGTTAGTTCGGCCAAGGCGTCTCGCGGCACCTGCAGGGCCACCGGGCTACTGTGCCCTCCGACCTACAGGCACCTGTGGGCCGGGCCACTGCTGGGCTGGGCGCTCCACCACCCTGGTTTTCGCTCTTCCCAACCCCCACTCCCCTCCTCCCCCACCACAACCGCAACGTGACCAGCGCGTGCATTAGCAGCGCCTGTTTACTTTTTTTTTGGCGGCCGCGTGGATCCCATCCCATAAGTGCGAAGGGGGAGGGGAGGGGGGCGAGCGAGGGCGCGCCTCCAGTTCGGCACATGATCGCCGTGGTCAGCGTGCCTCGGGCCGGGGTAGGGCCGGGGGTCGGGACCGGGGCGCGGCCTCCTTGACTAATATGTACGTTCCGCTGGCCGCTCAACGGCCTTGACGGGGCCGGGTGCGGTGGCGGAGCTGTAGCGTAATGAGTCATGTCTTGAGCCCGCCCCATCCCACCCCGCCCCGCCCCGCCCCGGACCACCCCGCCCTGCCGCCCCTGAGCTCCGCGATGGCGCGCCGCTGGGGGTACCCTCGCGCGCGGTGTCGCCGCCAGCCACTCTTTGCTCTATCGGGGGGAACACTTGCGGCTCATGGCGCCTGCCCCGGCCAGGCATCCTTCATGGAGAAAGTTGTTCATAAGCGACTCCGCACTGCTCGCTCACGCGCCGCTGCCTTGGCCGCTGCTCTCTTGTCTCTCGCTCTTCCTCCTACCCGCGGAGCCGCGTATGTTACCCCTCTTCCTGTCTCCGTCTCTCCGGCCTGGCCGGGCCGGGCCGCCACAGTCGTATGTTGCAATAATTAGCAAGTGACAGAGGGGGAGGGGAAGGGGGTCCCGCGGGGGTCGCAATCGCGGTGTAATATGAATGCCGTACCATGCCTCGCGCATTGCGATCCACGAGCGCGAGTGCTCGGCGGCGCGGCGCCCCGCCCCACCCCACCCCACCGCACCCCACCACGCCCCACCCCGCCTCGCCTCGCCCGGAGGCCCTTACGCGTGAAGCCAAGGCCTTCGTTTCAACGAAGGTGACATTAGGTGACACATTGAGAGAAAGTATATGCCGCGTGCGGCCCGGCCCGGCCCGCCGCCCGAGTGCCGCGGTCCGGCGCCTACTAGGAGCGCCACGCTGGTGCTTCGCGCCGTGCCATCTCGCGAGGCGCACGGTTAAAGAAACATTCTTTTTTTCTGAGAGGAGGTGAGGTTTTTCTGGAAACCCGCGCGGGGCGCGCTCGAGTCCTCTGCCCTGCGGACGGGGGAAACGCTGTACCTGCGTGGGCTCGTGGGCACCTGCATAGGGGCGTAGTATACTCTTTTTCCGGAGGCCCATGCGTCGGACCCGTCTGCCCAGCCCAGCGCGCGGGTTTACTCCGAACCAATCTGCCTTCTGCCGTCTCGTTTCAGTTTGCCGAGTATCTCTAAAGTGCATTCGCTCATTTCCGTTTCGCCTTGTTTCCGAGCTCCGGCCTGGCCTGGCGGGCTGGCCGCGCGCGCGGCGGCGTCTGCTGCAAAAAGCCTTTGCGCAGGTACATACTCCTTTCCTTTCACCCAGAGTCAGTCGGCTGCAAACGCCTCGCGCCTCTTTCTCTGAGTGTTAGCGCGCGCGAGTACGCATGTGTGTGTGTGTGTGAGTGTGTTTGGTTTGCCAACCACCGCGCTGTCTTCGGTGTTGTGTGTTCTTTTTCTGCTCCGCTTTGCCTTTTACGTCTCTGCGGGTGGCCGGTGTGTCAGTCAGCCAGAGCGCGCCCCGGCCCGTCTCATCCTCCCGGGCTGGGAGCAGCGCGTGCCCCGCACCTGTCCCACAAGGCTGCGCCGTGCCGGGCCGGGCCGTGCCGGGCCGGGCTGCACCTCCCACCGCCCTGCTGACCTTTGGGGCACGCGGCGTGCAGCCCGCCGCGCGTCGCACGTCACACAGGGCGTTGCGACATTTGGACTTTGACTCGCTCAACTTTGGTCACAAGCCGCCGGTGATGAATTCGACGGCTTGTATTCGGGCTGGAAGCCGCCGTCACCACTGCTGCTGCTGCTGCTGCTCCTGCTGGAGTCGCTGGAGTCGCGGCGCATGCCTGGAGTCTGAGTCTAGTCTGCATGACTTGCCTGGAATGCGGGTCGGTTACGGCTCCTCTGCGGCGAGGTTTATCTACTGGAGGTGGGTCTAGGCCGCCGCCCGGCCCGATGGCTCTATTATGCCACCTGTCAGCAGCGCTGCAGCGGCGCGCAGCGCAGAGTTTGCAGCGGCTGTAAGGTAGAAAATGGTTAAAATGCTTTTTTTCGAATGGCTGCAACAAAAGGTTATGAGCAGTATGGAATCTGCTCCGTCGCAACGCTCCTGTGCAAGGCGTGGGGCAGCAGCGCCCCGCCCCACCACGCCCCGCCACGTCCCGCCCCGCTACGCCACACCCCGCCGCAGCTCGCGCACTTAGGCCCCTCGCGTGCCGCTCACTTTTACGCCCCACATTGTAGGCCGCGCGAGGTCCGAGACAAGTCTCCTGGAGCATCCTCGTTGCGTAGCGCTGGACAGCAGCGGTGGAGTCCATACGGGGCGAGCTTTACTGCCCCGCCACGGCTGCAGCTACAATGGGCGGCCGCCGACCTCGCGCACCCGGTCATTTCTCGTAATGCGTGTCGTGTACGCTATCGGTATTGACCTACATGTCCGTCAAGGGCCCCGGGCCGGCAGGGCGTGTGATTAGCACCTGTTGCACCTGTGTGAACCGGCTGACCGCCCCAGTGGGCCCCGGGCGGCCCCGGGCCCCACCCACCCCCCTGCGCAGCGTCGGACAGAGGCTCCGCTGTGGCTGTGGCCGCCGGGCCGGGCCGGGCCGGGGCCGCGCAGGTGTTTTGGGTGACCACACCTTTTCTTTCCTTCCGGCGGGGTGGGGCGGGGCGGGGCCGGCGGGGCTCTGTCCGGGCGGGGTGGCTGGTTCTGTAATCGGCGCGCCACGCCCTCGCCTCGCCGCGCCCCGATGTGGACCGGCTGGACAAAGTATGGAAATGCCTGCCTGGTGGAGAATGATTGGTCGGGTCGGGTCGAGCCGTTACGCCAGTCTGCTGCTCCTGCACCGCCCGGGACTGGAGCTCTAGCTGTGGAGTCCGGAGTCCGGAGGGGAAACGCAACGGCTGGACTTGGGACCCGGAGTCAGGAGTTGAGGTGGCGTGACCGAGGGGGGGATCAGGGATCACCGAGGGGATCACTCATACAAAATGTGATGTACAATAATTTTTCGGCTTTTTATTTTGTTGATTTTTTTTTAATTTTTCAAGGAAAATTTTTGTCACATGTCATTTTTTGATAAACTTTGATCTTTTCCCCCATTTCTGATTTTTTTACAATTTTATTTCGGTTTTTTGTTTATTTTTCTCGATTTTTCGGATTTTTCTGTATCTTACTTCTTGATTTTTTTTTCTTTCTTTTCAATTTTTACGCTCGGCGTGTCCGTGAAAAAAAAAAAGGTTGTGGCACGAATTCGTCGATGTCCTCTCCTCATGGCACCCAAGGGGGGTGGTTTGCCGGCCGGTTGTGAGGCAGCGGGCAATTCTGTCGCCCAGGCCGCGGCCCGCGCCACTCAGTCCATGACGTAGGTCTTTAACCGTAAATTGCTTTGCTCTTTCTCTCTCTCTCTGTATCTCCCTCTCTACCTCTACCCCCTTCCTCTTTACTATATCTCTTCCTTTTAATTTTTGCCGTTGTTCCGCCCCGCCCCGCCCCGCCCCGCCCCGCCCCGCCCCGCCCCGCCCTGCCGCGCGCACTGATGGCTAGTGAAAGGGTTTGATTATTCGTCCTCCGCCGTGGCGCTGCCCAGCCCGGCCCGGCCCGTCCGCACGGCAGACGAGACGCCCCGCGGCTCCTGGAGGAGGAGGAGGAGGTCGATTCGGCTGCGCGGCGTATGACCCCTCCCCTCCGCCTACCGCTCTCACTCTATTCTCCCACAGAAAATACCGTCTGCTAAAAAAGAGAGAGGGATAGTATTAATGGAATAAAAACTAGGGTCGTTATCGGGCGGATGGGACACACAACTGCCGTCCGCGGCGTGGCCATCAGCCAGCATAACGTCAAAGAACGGGACAGACCAAGTGGAATTGCTGTATATGATAGCGACGCGGAGGCGGAGGAGCCGGCGCTGCTGAGCATTTTCTCTTTCCGGAACTTTTCTTGCGTGCGATGTCTCGGCCGCTGCCTCCGCCGCCGCCGCGCTCGCGCCGCATTTCCGCTCCGTGCACATGCCATGCACCCGAAAGCACACGCCCTGCCCTAGCTCCCGTCGCGTCCCGCACCAGTCCGGGCCGAGGCCGGGGCCGGGGCCGCCGCCGCCAAGGAGTTGGGACCGCGCGGCCACTTTCTGTCTGGTCGGTCAGGTCCCTGTCAGAGTGATGATGCTGTACCGCATGGACGCGTGTTGTGCGGGCTTGCCTACTCTCGCGGCGCCTTGGGTCCGTCCCGTGCGCGCTGTAAGCTGCCGCTGGCCAGGTGTTGCTTTGCTGTCTGTCTGTCTGTCTGTCTGTCTGCCTGCCTGCCTGCCTGCCTGCCTGCCTGCTCTTTTTTACGGGGATTCAAGCAATGGGTCACCCCTTTTCAAGAAATTATCAGTTTGCACCCCAAAGCAAAATCAGAAAAAAACTTCCAAAAAAATAAAATTAGACAAAAAACAAATCAGGAAAAAAATCTCGACGGAAAAAAAATTCAGTAAAAATAATGAAAAATTACGAAAATCCTCTAAAAAATCAGAAATATAAGTTTATGCTTGAATTTACAGAGAATGCGGACCCTTCGGGTTCAAATAGCAACGACTTTTTGGCGTATCTTCTCTGTCCACCCTCCGTCCGTTTGGTGTGCTGCTACATTTCTCTCTTGTCCACCTCTGCAGCTCTCCTCCCAGTGTGGCGGGCTCAGGCGGGCTGTGGTGTCCGTCGCCCTCTCCTTCCGCGCCGCGCCGCCCAGTGAAAGTAAAAGTGCGTCACGCTGCGATGCCCCTCTCCTCTCTTCCGCCACCCTCCTCTCCTCCCTCTCGCCTCTCCTATATTCTCTCTCTCTCTCTCTCTCTCTCTCTCTCTCTCTCTCTCTCTCTCTCTCTCTCTCTCTCTCTCTCTCTCTCTCTCTCTCTCTCTGCTGCTGCTCTTCCTCCCTGACGGTCTCGGCTGAGGTGGTCGCGGCTTTGCGGCGGCAACCGCATCACAGAAGGGTCCTACCCCACTATCAGGCGCGGATTATGGTCCGACTGGAAGGGGGGGGGGGGGGGGCGCACCCCAGGTTGCGTACGTACAGGGGTTTTGTCACGCTATTTGCCTACTTTCCAGGCCTCAGTGACCGAAGAGGGGGGGGGGATTAACCCCCCCCCCCTTGATCCGCACCTGGCCCCTGGGGGCGTGGGCAAACGCTGGCCGCTCCGGATCCACCCACTGCATCCACCCGACTCTCTCTCTCTCTCTCTCTCTCTCTCTCTCTCTCTCTCTCTCTCTCTCGCGTGAAGTTATTGGCTTGTTGGCCCGCTCGTGCGCGGCGCTCTGCCGAGCGGGAAACAACTCTGAAATTCTTGTACAACTAGTAATTCAGAAAATTCCAGAAAAAAAATTAAGAAAATTTCAGAAAATTTTTCCAACATTTACAGAATTCTAGAAAAACTTTAGCAAAATTTCAGATAAATTAACAAAAAGTCCATTAAAAATTCACAAAAAAAAAAATCACAAAATTTGTACACCAAAATTCAGGTTTGTTTCCCCCCTCGCGTTCTGCTCACCTTGAGCGGGGCTGGTATAGGGGCGGAGCGATTGCCTTAGGGCCCGGAGGCCCGGAGGCCCGGAGGTCCATGTGTGCGCTCGCACGGCTCGCACACGGCCGGCCGCACCATTAGCTGCGCGCGCAGCAGACCGCCCAGCAGACCGCCTGCTCGCCTCGCCGCGCCGCGCCGCGCCTCTCCTTAACGATACGGTCCGGTTATTCGGCCTTTTGGATTCCGCTGCACCACCTCTGCAGACCCGGCCCGGCCCGCCGCGCCCCACCCCGCCCCGCCCCGCCCCGCCCCGCCCCGCCCCGCCCCGCCCCGGCCCGCTCTGCCCCGGCCCGCCGCACCCGCCCTTCCTCTCCCGCGGGAAGGTCGCCTCGTCATGACGAAGCACAAATTTGGTCGCGGCGCGGAGCGGGGCGCGTCCCGCAGCCCGGACCGGACCAGGTTGTACCTGCACTGACCTGCACGGTGATTCCGCACACTGGTTTCGTCGCTCATTTATTCCTTGTTGCACACATGGTATTCGGCCATAAGGAGCAAGAGATTAGATTAGATTAGATTTATTGAGAGAGAGAGAGAGAGAGAGAGAGAGAGAGAGAGAGAGGGGGGACGCTCTACAAAACGTTGTTCGGAATCACCTTGCAGAAGCCGCGTGGCTCCTGGTCCGGTCCGGCCGGGACTAGGCGTGGCGGGCCTACACACGCTCCGTGTGTCCGGCACACGCCGTATGTTTGCAGAGCCGATGGGCCGGGCCGGGCGGTGCCAAACATTTCGTATGCTGCAGGCTGCGCCGCTGCGCCTCGTGGCGTAAACCAGACGCCGCACCCCTCTCTCTCTCTCTCTCTCTCTCTCTCTCTCTCTCTCTCTCTCTCTCTCTCTCTCTCTCTCTCTCTCTCTTTCGGTGTCGTGCAGGTTTTTCAACACTTTTCTTCATTTTTTTCCTGCCTCTGGTGCAGGAGCGAGCTGCTGCTGACGTGATCATTGGATCGTGCTTCGAATTTCATCCCCCTATGCCGCTCCTTTTTCATTGTAATTATCATTTTTTATTTGAGTCCTGGCGACACGGCACCGTGCCGCGCGCTGCGCTGCCAACTCATAAAGCGGCGAAGGAACGCATGTCTTACCGTCTAACGGCCGCATGTAGTGGACCGCTGCTGTTGCAGAGTGAGAGCGTGTTGTCGTGAGCGTTAGCACTGTCAAAAATATCTTTATAGACTTACGATTTATTTTGTAAATTACTATTAACGAAATATTACGCCATTTTTACGACAACCTTTCTCAAGTCGATACTAAGCACTTGTCATTTAATGATTTGAAATTGTAATTTTACAACTCCACTTCGTAGGAAAGTTGTTTCTCGTAGATCTACAGCTATTTTTTTTTCACAGTGAGTGCACTGTAGTGTTATGTAGTCCTGCTGGTGCGGACACACTGCGTCGAGTCTGCGGCTGCGGACTGCGTCATGTCCAGCAGCAGGGTGGTGGGCGGCGGCGCGTACACTGGGGCAGGCTGAGGTGGGGGGTGGGGGGATGGGGAGGGTGAAGATGACGGAGACAGTTACGAGTTCTCGATTCTGTCCGGATGTCAAGGGTAACCAGTCAGTGGGGGATCAGATGCGCAGTGGTCGGCAGGCGGGCTGGCCCGGCGGGGCGGGGCGGGGCGGGGCGGGGCGGGGCGGGGCGGGGCGGGGCGGGGCGGGGCGGGGCGGGGCGCGGCAGACCGGCGGGGAGCCTGGGCAGGGCGCGCGGTTGGACCGACCGCCAACCCTGCCGCGCCCCACCCCGCCCACCTGGTTGGTGGGACGCCCCTTCTCCCTCAGACGCTCGCCATGCGACCTGCTGCCGGGCCACACCAGGCGGACGACTCTCTCTCTCTCTCTCTCTCTCTCTCTCTCTCTCTCTCTCTCTCTCTCTCTCTCTCTCTCTCTCTCTCTCTCTCTCTCTCTGTCTCTCTCTCTCTCTCTCTCTCTCTCTCTCTCTCTCTCTCTCTCTCTCTCTCTCTCTCTCTCTCTCTCTCTCTTGCGCGCACGCGGTCCGCGGGCGGGTTTCAGTCATGTAGCGTGCGCGGCGCGCGGCGCGGCAGGTGTCTTACAGGAGGGAAGGCCGCCGCGGCGCGTGGGGCGTCGCGCGCTGCGTCGCGCGGCTAATTATTCTAGAGGGGGACGCTGCACACGCTGCACAGGGGGACGCGGGGTGAGACCCGGCCAGAGGCTGCCAGAGGCCATCACTGTCAGAAAAAAGCACGTTAAGGTACGATCATTTACTGGTCAAGTCCTTGCCTGCTCTGGTTGTACTTTGCCAGTACGGTCTTTTGAGGTACGAAGTACAGTAATCTTAAGATAAATCTGGTGTACTTCGTACCTCAAAAGACCGTACTAGCCAAGTACATTCAGAGCAGGCAAGGACTTGACCAGAAAATTATCGTACCTTTTGTGTACTTTGGTACGATTTTTCTGACAGTGATCTCAGCGCGCGTTCCACCCCGCCAACGCCAACACACGTGCGTAAGCGGCAAGAGAGTAGTTGTCCGGGGGGAAAACACCTGATGTGATACCAGCAGCCGACTTATTCCGAAGAGCGCTCTCCTCGCTCTGTCTTTCTCACAGCTATAGGGCGAAGACCACGAGTGTGAGAGAGACGAAGCGAGGAGAGCCATCTCCGGAAAAAGTCGGCAGCCCTCAGGTGAGGCGGGGGCGTGTTGTGTGACCTCTTGTTCCTCTCTCTGCACTCCCGCGAGAGCCGAGGCGCGTGGCCGCCCCGCCGCGGGTGCAACAGCTCTCCACGCGGTTGTGCGCCGGCGATAGGCAGGTGCGGCGCGCAGGAGGGAAGTTCTGACGTTCCGACCAAAGACGGGGAGGGAATTCCAGCCCGAATAAGTCGTTTGCCGTATCAGCTCCTCGCAGTTCGCACGCGTGCGCACGGTGCGCATGCACTCAGCCCTCGCCCTCTTCCTCTCCCTGCACGCTGCTGCAGCTTTCGCCCAGTCTCTTAAAATTCAAAACTTATGTTGGAAAAATTCAGGAAAATTTAGAAAAATGTAGAAAAATTCACGCTGAGTACAGATATTTCATGTGTGTCTTGACCCCACAGGCTATTTCTTTTTTGGGAGTAATTCCTGAGGCCAAACAATCATGCTATAAAACCTGTTTTTTTGTCGGAACATTAGTCTTAAATTTGGTTTGTACCTTCTGCGACGTGTTTCAGTCGGGCCATTTGGATCCGCCGCCTCTCGTACCCCCGGAAAACAAGTTTGATCTCCTTCCTAAAACGTTTTATAGCCCTCAGACGTGCCACTGTTTTATGTACACTGTTTTGAAGGTCACACCACACGAGTTACCTTAAATCTGCGGCACACCGGTGTGTCGTCAAAATCGAAACTTTGAGACTGTTTTTTTTTTCGGTGCACTGAGAGAAATGTTTCATTGCAGCCATAAAAAATTGTTTGATCGATTCCGTTTGGTCATGGGCATCAAAATTTTAGTCACAGTAACTAAACCTTTGGTTAGAGCAACCAAAATTTCGGTTACAGCAACTAAAATTTTGATGCCTATTACTAACCGGGACCGACCGAACAAAATTTGATTATGGGTATCAAAATTTTGATGGCTGCAACGAATCATTTCTCTCAGTGTGACACATAGCCAGCCACATATTTGTCGCAGTAGCTCCTCGTGTAACCGAAACATATTGAAACGCATCACCGTTCCGGCCTAACGCGGAGTTTATGATGTCGACAAAATTGTCGACGGGTGAAAAGTCACACGCATGTGTCGCCGCAAGCGTTGCAGTGTATTCCCCATAGGACAGTTGACTCATCATGGGATAGTGTTATCAGTGGGGTGGTGTTGGGTGGCGTCCACGATGTAGAAAACCCCGGTGGCGGCAAAACCCACCAAAATAGGCCCCACGGATCGGGACGTGTGCAGTTTTCGACATCGTGGTGTGGTGACGTCCCTTTATAGATGCTACTCATGGGAAAGCAACCAAAAATCGACACGTAAAAAACGGCGTCCTGGTTTCCAAGCAGTTTTGGAAAAATCAAGCAGCTCTTATGGAGAAAATACACAGGGTTTCCGGGGCTGCTTGAAAAACAAGACGAAGTTTTTTCCGTGGATGTAAATGGCATCACATGCTCTCCGATAACGCCCCATGGCATGGATCGTGGGGCAGCTCCCCGGACATCTCATAGTTTTTTGGACTTAGCAAAGCAGTCCAATGTGGTGCAGCAGCAGTGATTAACGCCTGGCCATAGGCCGCGATGCTAGTTAATTTCGATTGGACGGACCGGGCAATCGTCTTCCGTCTCTTTTCGTCGTATATGCGGTGAATGAGAAGGAGGAGGAGAGCAAAACGAGGAGCTGCATTCCGTGCGGCGCACCCTGCTGGGGCCCGCTGCGCCCCGCTCCGTCACGCCCCGCCGCCAGCACGCCTCAATTAGCGCGCCTGAGTTCGAATCCCCGCAGACTTGTAATAACGCAGCGCATTTTTTTTCTCTCGTTTTATTAACATTATTTCATGGTGACGTCGCCTGCCCGGCCGGTGCTCCAGTTTCGCGCCGCGGTCGCTCGCACTTGTGTGATTCTGAAAGTGTCACGGCGGCGGGCGTTCGTTCGGCCTTGCACCGCCGCCCACCCTGTCCCGCCCTGCCACCCCGCCCCGCCCCGTCCCGCCCTGCCCTGCCCTGCCGCCCCGCCCCGCCCTGCCGCCCCGCCCTGCCGCCCCGCCCTGCCGCCCCGCCCCGCCCCGACCGACGAGTGGTCCGTCTCACAGGTCACTGCTAACTGCTTGCGATGATGCTGCTCGCGCGTTGGGTCAGTGCCACGCGTCTCGCCGGCCGGCCCGCGCGGGTCAGACATTATACAGACCGCCTGCCCCGCCCCGCCCCGCCCTGTCCATCTGTCGCGCGCTGTCTACGCTCGCGTTTTCTGTAAGGTGTGCTAGGGCCGAGTGGTCCTTCACTATAAATTCAAGTGTCCACAGCTTTTTTTTCTTCTCCAATATTTTTGTTTTTTCGTGATTTTCCTTGATTTTTACTGATTTTTGTCTAATATTTCTGATTTTTTCTTGATTTTTTTCTTTCTTTTTCTAATTTTTTTTCCTGATTTTTTTTCTTTGTTTTCTATTTTTTTTTCTGATTTTTTTTTCTGATTTTCTTTGAGGGTGTACTCTGATTATATTGAGTGATGGACCCTTTTGGTAGGCGTCGCCGGGGGTCGCTTATAAGGGGTCCCGAGCTGTCGGGAACGTTTTTTCTCCAAATACTTTGCAAGATGGGTTTCTGAGGCGGTGTCTCAGCTCAGCGCCTCTGCTGGAGATGCCCGATGCCCTGCCGCCCTGGTCCTGGTGGTGGTCCTCGAGGGGGAGGGACATCTGCCTAATCGCTCGTCCTCCTCTTCCCGCAGCTCCTTTCTCCCAGCGGGCCGCGCCAGGCCGCGCGGGGCTGAGGTAGAAAGCGATGGGTGCGGGGCGGGGCGGGGCGGGGCGGGGCGGGGCGGGGTGGGGCCCGGCAGGGCAGGGCCGGGCCCCACAAGCCCGCTGACCAGCCAGGTTAGTTCGGCCAAGGCGTCTCGCGGCACCTGCAGGGCCACCGGGCCACCGGGCTACTGCGCCCTCCGACCTACAGGCACCTGTGGGCCGTGCCACTGCTGGGCTGGGCGCTCCACCACCCTGGTTTTCGCTCTTCCCAACCCCCACTCCCCTCCTCCCCCACCACAACCGCAACGTGACCAGCGCGTGCATTAGCAGCGCCTGTTTACTTTTTTTTTGGCGGCCGCGTGGATCCCATCCCATAAGTGCGAAGGGGGAGGGGGGGGGGGGCGAGCGAGGGCACGCCTCCAGTTCGGCACATGATCGCCGTGGTCAGCGTGCCTCGGGCCGGGGTAGGGCCGGGGGTCGGGACGGGGGCGCGGCCTCCTTGACTAATATGTACGTTCCGCTGGCCGCTCAACGGCCTTGACGGGGGCCGGGTGCGGTGGCGGAGCTGTAGCGTAATGAGTCATGTCTTGAGCCCGCCCCGCCCCGCCCCGGACCACCCCGCCCTGCCGCCCCTGTGCTCCGCGCCGGCGTGCCGCTGGGGGTACCCTCACGCGCGGTGTCGCCGCCAGCCACTCTTTGCTCTATCGGGGGGAACACTTGCGGCTCATGGCGCCTGCCCCGGCCAGGCATCCTTCATGGAGAAAGTTGTTCATAAGCGACTCCGCACTGCTCGCTCACGCGCCGCTGCTCTCTTGTCTCTCGCTCTTCCTCCTACCCGCGGAGCCGCGTATGTATACCCCTCTTCCTGTCTCCGTCTCTCCGGCCGGGCCGGGCCGGGCCGCCACAGTCGTATGTTGCAATAATTAGCAAGTGACAGAGGGGGAGGGGAAAGGGGGTCCCGCGGGGGTCGCAATCGCGGTGTAATATGAATGCCGTACCATGCCTCGCGCATTGCGATCCACGAGCGCGAGTGCTCGGCGGCGCCACGACGCCCCGCCCCACCCCACCCCACCGCACCCCACCACGCCCCACCCCGCCTCGCCTCGCCCGGAGGCCCTTACGCGTGAAGCCAAGGCCTTCGTTTCAACGAAGGTGACATTAGGTGACACATTGAGAGAAAGTATATGCCGCGTGCGGCCCGGCCCGGCCCGCCGCCCGAGTGCCGCGGTCCGGCGCCTACTAGGAGCGCCACGCTGGTGCTTCGCGCCGTGCCATCTCGCGAGGCGCACGGTTAAAGAAACATTCTTTTTTTCTGAGAAGAGGTGAGGTTTTTCTGGAAACCCGCGCGGGGTACGCTCGAGTCCTCTGCCCTGCGGACGGGGGAAACGCTGTACCCGCGCAGGCTCGTGAGCACCTGCATGGGGCGTATAGTATACTCCTTTTCCGGAGGCCCATGCGTCGGACCCGTCTGCCCACCCTGCCCAGCGCGCGGGTTTACTCCGAACCAATCTGCCTTCTGCCGTCCCGTTTCAGTTTGCCGAGTATCTCTAAAGTGCATTCGCTCATTTCCGTTTCGTCTTGTTTCCGAGCTCCGGCTCGGCCTGGCGGGCTGGCCGCGCGCGCGGCGGCGTCTGCTGCAAAAAGCCTTTGCGCAGGTATATACTCCTTTCCTTTCACCCAGAGTCAGTCGGCTGCAAACGCTCTTTCTCTGAGTGTTTAGCGCGCGCGAGTACGCATGTGTGTGTGTGAGTGTGTTTGGTTTGCCAACCACCGCGCTGTCTTCGGTGTTGTGTGTTCTTTTTCTGCTCCGCTTTGCCACCCCCTCCCCCCTTACGTCTCTGCGGGTGGCCGGTGTGTCAGTCAGCCAGAGCGCGCCCCGGCCCGTCTCATCCTCCCGGGCTGGGAGCAGCGCGTGCCCCGCACCTGTCCCACAAGGCTGCGCCGTGCCGGGCCGGGCCGGGCCGGGCCGGGCCGGGCCGGGCTGCACCTCCCACCGCCCTGCTGACCTTTGGGGCACGCGGCGTGCAGCCCGCCGCGCGTCGCACGTCACACAGGGCGTTGCGACATGTGGACTTTGACTCGCTCAACTTTGGTCACAAGCCGCCGGTGATGAATTCGACGGCTTGTATTCGGGCTGGAAGCCGCCGTCACCGCTGCTGCTGCTGCTGCTGCTCCTGCTGGAGTCGCTGGAGTCGCGGCGCATGCCTGGAGTCTGAGTCTAGTCTGCATGACATGCCTGGAATGCGGGTCGGTTACGGCTCCTCTGCGGCGAGGTTTATCTACTGGAGGTGGGTCTAGGCCGCCGCCCGGCCCGATGGCTCTATTATGCCGCCTGTCAGCAGGGCTGCAGCGGCGCGCAGCGCAGAGTTTGTAGCGGCAGCGGCGGCTGTAAGGTAGAAAATGGTTAAAATGCTTTTTTCGAATGGCTGCAACAAAAGGTTATGAGCAGTATGGAATCTGCTCCGTCGCAACGCTCCTGTGCAAGGCGTGGGGCAGCGCCACGCCACGCTACGCGCCACACCCCGCCGCAGCTCGCGCACTTAGGCCCCTCGCGTGCCACTCACTTTTACGCCCCACATTGTAGGCCGCGCGAGGTCCGAGACAAGTCTCCTGGAGCATCCTCGTTGCGTTGCGCTGGACAGCAGCGGTGGAGTCCATACGGGGCGAGCTTTACTGCCCCGCCACGGCTGCAGCTACAATAGGCGGGCGCCGGCCTCGCGCACCCGGTCATTTCTCGTAATGCGTGTCGTGTACGCTATCGGTATTGACCTACATGTCCGTCAAGGGCCCCGGGCCGACAGGGCGTGTGATTAGCACCTGTTGCACCTGTGTGAACCGGCTGACCGCCCCAGTGGGCCCCGGGCCCCACCCACCCCCCTGCGCAGCGTCGGACAGAGGCTCCGCTGTGGCTGTGGCCGCCGGGCCGGGGCCGCGCAGGTGTTTTGGGTGACCACACCTTTTCTTTCCTTCCGGCGGGGTGGGGCGGGGCGGGGCCGGCGGGGCTCTGTCCGGGCGGGGTGGCTGGTTCTGTAATCGGCGCGCCACGCCCTCGCCTCGCCGCGCCCCGATGTGGACCGGCTGGACAAAGTATGGAAATGCCTTGGTGGAGAATGATTGGTCGGGTCGGGTCGGGTCGAGCCGTTACGCCAGTCTGCTGCTCCTGCTCCGGCCGGGACTGGAGCTCTAGCTGTGGAGTCCGGAGTCCGGAGGGGAAACGCAACGGCTGGACTTGGGACCCGGAGTCAGGAGTTGAGGTGGCGTGACCGAAGGGGGGATCAGGGATCACTCATACCAAATATGATGTACAATCATTTTTCGGCTTTTGATTTTGTTGATTTTTCTTTTAATTTTTCAAGGAAAATTTTTGTCACTTGACATTTTTTGATAAACTTTGATCTTTTCCCCCATTTCTCATTATTTTCAATTTTATTTCGTTTTAATTTTTTCTCGATTTTCGGATTTTTCTGTATCCTACTTCTTGATTTTTTCCTTTCTTTTCAATTTTTACGCTCGGCGTGTCCGTGAAAAAAAGGTTGTGGCACGAATTCGTCGATGTCCTCTCCTCATGGCACCCAAGGGGGGTGGTTTGCCGGCCGGTTGTGAGGCAGCGGGCAATGCTGTCGCCCAGGCCGCGGCCCGCGCCACTCAGTCCATGACGTAGGTCTTTAACCGTAAATTGCTTTGCTCTTTCTCTCTCTCTCTCTGTATCTCCCTCTCTACCTCTACCCCCTTCCTCTTTACTATATCTCCTCCTTTTAATTTTTGCCGTTGTTCCGCCCCGCCCCGCCCCGCCGCGCGCACTGATGGCTAGTGAAAGGGTTTGATTATTCGTCCTCCGCCGTGGCGCTGGCTGCCCGGCCCGGCCCGTCCGCACGCCGCACGGCAGACGAGACGCCCCGCGGCTCCTGGAGGAGGAGGAGGTCGATTCGGCTGCGCGGCGTATGACCCCTCCCCTCCGCCTACCGCTCTCACTCTATTCTCCCACAGAAAATACCGTCTGCTAAAAAAGAGAGAGTAATAGTATTAATGGAATAAAAACTAGGGTCGTTATCGGGCGGATGGGACACAACTGCCGGCCGCGGCGTGGCCATCAGCCAGCACAACGTCAAAGAACGGGACAGACCAAGTGGAATTGCTGTATATATGATAGCGACGCGGAGGCGGAGGAGCCGGCGCTGCTGAGCATTTTCTCTTTCCGGAACTTTTCTTGCGTGCGATGTCTCGGCCGCTGCCTCCGCCGCCGCCGAGCTCGCGCCGCATTTCCGCTCCGTGCACATGCCATGCACCCGAAAGCACACGCCCTGCCCTAGCTACTGTCGCGTCCCGCACCAGTCCGGGCCGGGGCCGGGGCCGCGCGGCCACTTTCTGTCTGGTCAGTCAGGTCTCTGTCAGGGTGATGATGCTGTACCGCATGGACGCGTGTTGTGCGGGCTTGCCTACTCTCGCGGCGTCTTGGGTCCGTCCTGTGCGAGCTCGCTTAAGCTGCTGCTGGCCAGGTTTGCTGTCTGTCTGTCTGTCTGTCTGTCTGTCTGTCTGTCTGTCTGTCTGTCTGTCTGTCTGCCTGCCTGCCTGCCTGCCTTCCTGCCTGCTCTTTTTTACGGGGATTCAAGCAATGGGTCATCATCTCCCCCCACCCCCCCACCCCAAGAAATTATCAGTTTGCACCCCAAAGCAAAATCAGATAAGAAAAAATTCAACAAAATAAAATCAGACAAAAAAAAAAAATCAGGAAAAAATCTCAAAGGAAAAAAATCAGTAAAAATCGTAAAAATTCAGTAAAAATAATGAAAAATTACGAAAATCCTGAAAAATCAGAGATATATGTTTACGCTTGAATTTATAGAGAATGGGCCCCTCGGGTTCAAATAGCAACGACGTTTTGGCCTATCTTCTTTCCCTGTTCACCCTCCGTCCGTTTCGTGTGCTGCTACATTTCTCTCTTGTCCACCTCTGCAGCTCTCCTCCCAGTGTGGCGGGCTCAGGCGGACTGTGGTGTCCGTCGCCCTCTCCTTCCGCGGCGCGCCGCCCAGTGAAAGTAAAAGTGCGTCACGCTGCGATGCCCCTCTCCTCTCTTCCGCCACCCTCCTCTCCTCCCTCTCGCCTCTCCTATCCTCTCCCCTCTTCTCTCTCTCTCTCTCTCTCTCTCTCTCTCTCTCTCTCTCTCTCTCTCTCTCTCTCTCTCTCTCTCTCTGCTGCTCTTCCTCCCTGACGGTCTCGGCTGAGGTGGTCGCGGCTTTGCGGCGGCAACCGCATCACAGAAGGGTCCTACCCCACTATCAGGCGCGGATTATGGTCCGACTGGAAAGCGCACCCCAGGTTGCGTACATACAGGGGTTTTTGTCACGCTATTTGCCTACTTTCCAGGCCTCAGTGACCGAAGAGGGGGGGGGGCGATAACACCCCCCGACCCCCCCTTGTTCCGCACATGCCCCCTGAGGGCGTGGGCAAACGCTCGCCGCCCCGGATCCACCCACTGCATCCACCCGACTCTCTCTCTCTCTCTCTCTCTCTCTCTCTCTCTCTCTCTCTCTCTCTCGCTCGCGTGAAGTTATTGGCTTGTTCCCGCTCGTGCGCGGCGCTCTGCCGAGCGGGAAACAACTCTGAAATTCTTGTACAACTAGTAATTCAGAAAATTCCAGAAAAAAAATTAAGAAAATTTCAGAAAATTTTTCCAACCTTTACAGAATTCTAGAAAAACTTTTGCAAAATTCCAGATAAATTAACAAAAATTCACTAAAAAATTCACTGAAAAATTCACACAAAAAAAAAATCACAAAATTTGTACACCAAAATTCAGGTTTGTTATTTCCCCCCTCGCGTTCTGCTCACCTTGGGCGGGGCTGGTATAGGGGCGGGGCGGGGCGATTGCCTTAGGGCCCGGAGGCCTGGAGGCCCGGAGGCCCGGAGGTCCATGTGTGCGCTCGCACGGCTCGCACACGGCCGGCCGCGCCATTAGCTGCGCGCGCAGCAGACCGCCCAGCAGACCGCCTGCTCGCCTCGCCGCGCCGCGCCGCGCCTCTCCTTAACGATACGGTCCGGTTATTCGGCCTTTTGGATTCCGCTGCACCACCTCTGCAGACCCGGCCCGGCCCGGCCCGGCCCGGCCCGGCCCGCCCCGCTCTGCCCCGGCCCGCCGCACCCGCCCTTCCTCTCCCGCGGGAAGGTCGCCTCGTCATGACGAAGCACAAATTTGGTCGCGGGGCGGGGCGCGTCCCGCAGCCCGGACCGGGTTGTACCTGCACGGTGATTCCGCACACTGGTTTCGTCGCTCATTTATTCCTTGTTGCACCCATACGGCCATAAGGAGCAAGAGATTAGATTAGATTTATTGAGAGAGAGAGAGAGAGAGAGAGAGAGAGAGAGAGAGAGAGAGAGAGAGAGAGAGAGAGAGGACGCTCTACAAAACGTTGTTCGGAATCACCTTGCAGAAGCCGCGTGGCTCCTGGTCGGGTCCGGCCGGGACTAGGCGTGGCGAGCCTACACACGCTCCGTGTGTCCGGCACACGCCGTATGTTTGCAGAGCCGATGGGCCGGGCCGGGCGGTGCCAAACATTTCGTATGCTGCAGGCTGCGCCGCTGTGCCTCGTGGCGTAAACCAGACGCCGCACCCCTCTCTCTCTCTCTCTCTCTCTCTCTCTCTCTCTCTCTCTCTCTCTCTCTCTCTCTCTCTCTCTCTCTCTCTCTCTCTCTCTCTCTCTCTCTCTCTCTCTCTCTCTCTCTCTCTCTCGTTCAGGTTTTTCAACACTTTTCTTCATTTTTTTTTCCTGCCGCTGGAGCAGGAGCGAGCTGCTGCTGACGTGATCATTGGATCGTGCTTCGAATTTCATCCCCCTATGCCGCTCCTTTTTCATTGTAATTATCATTTTTTATTTGAGTCCTGGCGACACGGCACCGTGCCGCGCGCTGCGCTGCCAACTCATAAAGCGGCGAAGGAACGCATGTCTTACCGTCTAACGGCCGCATTTAGTGGACCGCTGCTGTTGCAGAGTGAGAGCGTGTTGTCGTGAGCGTTAGCACTGTCAAAAATATCTTTATAGACTTACGATTTCTTTTGTAAACTACTTTTAACGAAATATTACGCCATTTTTACGCCAACCTTTCTTTGCTCGTAATTGAATCTCAAGTCGATACGAAGTACTTGTAATTTAATGATTTGAAATTGTAATTTTACAACTCCACTTCGTAGGAAAGTTGTTTCTCGTAGACCTACAGCAATTTTTTTTTTTTCACAGTGAGTGCAATGTAGTGTTATGTAGTCCTGCAGGTGCGGACACACTGCGTCGAGTCTGCGGACTGCGTCATGTCCAGCAGCAGGGTGGTGGGCGGCGGCGCGTACACTGGGGCAGGCTGAGGTGGGGGGGTGGGGGGGTTGAAGATGACGGAGACAGTTACGAGTTCTCGATTCTGTCCGGATGTCAAGGGTAACCAGTCAGTGGGGGATCAGATGCGCAGTGGTCGGCAGGCGGGCTGGCCCGGCCCGGCGGGGCGGGGCGGGGCGGGGCGGGGCGGTGCGCGGCAGACCGGTGGGGAGCCTGGGCAGGGCGCGCGGTTAGACCGACCGCCAACCCTGCCGCGCCCCACCCCGCCCACCTGGTTGGTGGGACGCCCCTTCTCCCTCAGACGCTCGCCATGCGACCTGCTGCCG